>JAWHQI010000171.1:0-1318125 GCA_033032865.1 Dactylorhiza incarnata | reverse complement strand
GGGTGGTCTCTATCCCTACCCCACTATGGATCACTCTGATCCCACCCTGGGTCCCCAAGTCGGTCCTCTCTGCATACAGATCTTCTTCTCTCCTGGATCCTCCTTCCACTCCTTTTAACAGTAGCTACTCTCCCCCGACTGGTGTCCTTCTCCTTTCCCTCATTTCCAAAAGTTCAGGGCAGGTGGTAGTTGCGCGTCCTTCCTCCTAGTGGAAGTACAATAAAGCAACGCCCTCCTCCCTCCTCCTCTCCCTGCAAGATTCCTTCTTCTGCCTCCTCCTCGTCCGATCGCCATAGCATGCTGGGGCGGGGGTTGGAATGGCCTCGGACCCAGTTGCCACCCTGTGGGGTTGAACCATCCTTGCCCTCCTGAAAGTTTCCTCCCCTAGAAATGCCCCTTTCCTTGGCCTTGAGGGGGCCCTCCTGGCGGTCTCCAGGCTGGTCGGACGACTAGTGGTTGAAACCTCCATCCCTGCTCCTACCCACCGGGTGGTCCATGGTACTCTTGTCTTCTCGACTCTTCCTTCTTCTTCCCTCTTTGCTCCTGGGATCTTCACTGCACCTTCTTCTCTTCCTCTGTCCACTTGGCCAACCTTGCCACGAACTCATGGTTGGTCGCCTCGCTCTCGATCTCTCGAGGAGCTCGCTCCATCAGTTCCTTGAAGGACAGAGGAGGATCTCGAGCCAGTCCCATCCTGAACAACCCATGCTATAACCCGATGGTAAAGGCCAACTGTAAGGTGTGCCCCTGGCACCTCGTGGACGAGAAGGACCTCCTCCTAAAAATGATCCACATAGCTCCCCAATGACTCCTCCGATCTTTGCCGAATCAAGAAAAGGGCCTCAACCCCCTTCCTCCTCTTCTTCGAAGTGGAGAACCTCAACAAGAAACTCCAGCGCAGGTCCTCGAAGTTGTAGATGGTCCCTGACGAGAGTTGATGGAACCAGTCTCCCGCCTTCCACTTGAAGGAAATGATGAAGAGTCTACACTTGAAAACTTCCGCCATCTGCCAGATTGAGACGACATCTTCAAAGCCATTGAAGATGTTGAATGTGGTCATCTTTGCCCATATAGTAGGACATTGTGAGCTCTCTGAACCCCTCCGGGACTGGCGCTGAATGGATCAGCTCGCAGAAAGGGCTCCCACATCCTCCTTGGTGAGCTGGAATCACTCGCCTGACCTCCTCGCGCGGGGTAGATGGCACTTGACAGGCTGGGGAATATTACCCGCGCGTGAAGGTTCCTGTCTTCTTCCGAAGCTGCCTCCTTCCCTGGTCGCCTTGCCTGTGCTGTCTCTTCCAGAGACGGCGAGACGAGCAAGGGTACTGGTAGTGTCGAGCACTCACCCAAGGGGTGAGTGCCATCCGCATGGTCTCCATGATCGACTTTCTAAAATCATCGAAATCACTCTTTCTCACGTACTCGCTGGGAGGGGGCGAGTTCCCTGGCTCTTCACTTCCAGTCATGGGACTCGCTCAAAACTTTTCCGGACAAGCTACTTCCATGCTCACCACACCAGAATGTTGAAATCCGGAAATCGGGATCAAACAGTTCGAAACGGGTAGGTAGTTTGCCCTTTATTCTCTTGAGCGAGAGCGCAAGGCCGGTTACTTAGAGTCAAGGAACCTCTCACTGTTGTGAACTTAGACAAAATAGCCCCCGCGAGCTGCAACGAGGAGGTCCCACCACTAACCCGAAAAATATAGAAGATCTTCCCCTCCTAAGCCAAAGCTGAGCTGGTCACCTTGGAAGGTAAATCTCTCTCTCTCTCTCTTCCAATACCCAAGATCCGATCTTCTTCAAGGTGCCTATGGGGGTCTATTTATAGCCTTCCTGAAACTGGTCTGTGGATAGTCAAAATGGTCTGTCAATAGCCGAGTTCTGTTGCTTTAAAACACTATCCGCGATCTATTCACACCTAGCGGAACAGGTGGGGCGAGTGTGACCCAAGGGGTCGACTCGCCCCCCTGCCTGGGGGCGGGCGAGTGGACCAAGCGGTCCACTCCCCCAGTCGCACAAGGGGCGAGCGAGTGGACCACGTAGTCCACTCCCCTCATCGCCTATGGGGCAGGCGAGTGGACCACGTGGTCCACTCGCCCCCCAGCTTAGGGAGCAGGCGAGTGGACCACGTGGTCCACTCGCCCCCCTGCTAGGGAGGCGGGCGAGTGGACCAGATGGTCCACCCGCCCCCCTGCTAGGGAGGCGGGCGAGTGGACCATATGGTCCACTCGCCCCTCGCTATAGGGGGTGGAGGGGGGTGGGGGGGGGGGGGGGGGGGGGCGAGTGGACCATATGGTCCACTCGCCCCCTCCTTTAACCCCCTCCTTTGTGTGTGTGTGGGGGGGGGGGGGGGGCGAGTGGACCGCGTGGTCTACTCGCCCCCCTTATCTCGGGGGCGGGCGAGTGGACCAGTTGGTCCACTCCCCCCTCTTGCTTATGTCTCATGTTTGAAAATACCAACTCGTCCGCATCAAGATGAGTTCGCTCGACAAATATGGGGGTTGTACAGTACTGTGTCTCCCAATCTCTATCAATTGTATTCATTGTTTGTTTGCGCTTGTACAACTGGTCTTTGGAAGGCTCCACTTCAATCTCCCTAATTGTTGATTGTCTTAGGCCAAATAAGCCAAAATTTCGATCATCTATGAACCTATTCAAATGAAATTTAGCTAGAAAAGTGCTATTAACTTGGGGATTTTTTGTTAATCTAGCACAAGTATGCGTAGATGTCATACTCTTAATATGCATAGCACTCCCATCACTACACCTTGATGCATACAGTTTAAAAGGGCATTCTTCTATTGGGTCATTACATATTACACTTATTCTATCCGCATCATTTTTCTTGAATCTGAAGTCATAGAACCTCTTTTTTTTTTAAAAGTGCATGTAGCATGAAATTAAAAACCAAAAAGAAAAACAAAGCTACAGCATGTCATCCAAGTCTGCACGAACAAGCTCGGCAAACTCGGTCTGAGTGCTATCAACAACAAGCCATACAAAGTTTCCCCATAGGGGAAAACGAGCACAGAAATCAGCAACTTTGTTGGCCTCACGACCAATATGCTGGAAACGAAGTTGTGGGAAACCGCTCAGAAAAAAGAAGTCCTCCTCGCCGTCCACCGTCAAGCACCAATCGCCGCGTCGCAAACCAGCAGCACAGCTGTCCATGAGGGTCAAACAGTCGCCCTCCACAATAGCCCCGCGCACCCCATATAAAGATGGCGGGATAAGATCCTTGAGAGCCAAGACCGCCGCCAGCTCCACTCCCCCAGGATCCCAGTGCAAAAGCGAGGACCCAGCAGCAAAGATGAGTGCACCCCGGTCATCGCGGGCCACCATCCCAAGCCCAGCAAGCCCGGACGAGGAGAGAGAACCATCCACATTGAACTTTATCCATCCAGGGGGCGGGGGGCACCAAAAGCGTGGTGTCGACAGCCGGTGAGGCTGGGTGGTACCCCAGTGCCCCTGGAGTGGTAGAGCTCGCATAATGGAGAGGTTCTCAACAATGGTCGCCGCCATGACAGTAAAGGATGCCACCTCGCCACTGTGGACCTTGGCGTTGCGGCCACGCCAGGCCTGGTACACCCCACAGTAAAAAACCCTCGCCGTACCGAGCGCGCTGGTAGAAGCAGATGAGAGATGTTCCCGCGCAGTCTCCCAGCCGGAGTAGGAGGGCATACTGTATCCCTAACGCAGAAGAGCGACCTGAATGGCCGACAGACAGCAGCAGTCCGAGACCAGATGGTCCCGGGTCTCCTCAGACGTGCATCACCAAGGACATCCCCGCTCAGCAGTAAGACCCCGATGGGCAAGCCACGCCCGGGTGGGGATCGCATCCCCCAGGAGCCGCCACCAAAACATCTGCTCTCGCGGATGAAGCTGCAGCTTCCGAAGCCAGCTAAAGTCCGTACACGCTCCGTCAAACTGGGCCATGTAGGCGAGGGAGGCAACAGAACGGCCACTGAGGCGGGTGCAGAGCTTCGGCCTGTCCTGGGGAAAGGAGCTGTGGACCGGAATCTGGAGGACGGCCTCAACAAGATCCGACCCAAAAAACTGAGACAGAACGGAAACATCCCAACCGCAGCCTGGGAGCAAGAAGGCTGATACATGGAGTGACTCCAGCGAGCCGCAGTCAGCGAAAGTGGGCCACCGGGAGAGAGGCCGGTCAAGAATCCAAGCGTGCGCAAGTACATCCACAGAATCCCCATCCGCAATCTGCCAGCGAAGCAGGGGCCGAAGGCACTCAGCACCCTCCCTGATGAGCCGCCAAACCAGAGAGTCGCGCCGGGTGATTCCCTCCCACCAAAGGCGGCCATTGTACCGGGCCGAAACCAACCTGTGGAACAGGGAGGATCCCGCCTGCATCAGCTCCCAGGCGAACTTTGCCCGTAAGGGGCCCTGCCACCTACTCACCCCATGAAAGCCAAGCCCACCCCCGACAGAGGGAGAGCAACACTGCTCCCAGCTCACATAGTGCATCCCGCGCTGGGAAGGGGCCCTCTGCCACAGAAAAAACCGCGCCAGCCGCTCTATAGCCTCCTGGACCGAGCGAGGCACATGACAATGCGTATAGAGGAACATCAGCGTGGCCAGGAGCGCCGACCAGACGAGGTTGGCCCGGCCCGCCAAGGAGAGGTGGCGGTTCCCCCAAGCCCGAACCTTCTCCGCCACCTTCAGAAGCAGGTGCGAGAAGTCGGAGCGTTTCAACTTGCGCATAGCCAGCAAAATGCCCAAGTAAGTAAACTCTCGAACCCTCTGGAAGCCCAAGCGGCGAGTCAGCCTGTCGGACGTCCCCGTAGGGGTGGACTTGCCAAACATGACCATGGACTTCGATTTGTTGATCCGCTGCCCAGTCCAAGTACAGTACTCCTGCACTACGGCAAGACACTGGTCCACACACGACGTGGTGGCATCCGAGGTGATGAAGATGTCGTCGGCGTAAAGCAAGTGAGAGATCCGCGGGCCAAAAGCCGCAACCATAACGCCCAAGGAGTTCCCCCGCTGACTGAAGGCAAGCGAGAGCAGCTCAGAGCACATAATGAACATATAAGGGGAGAGGGGGCATCCCTTCCTGAAGCCACAGCTCGCCTCGATCCACCTCGTATGTCGCCCGTTAAGGAGCAACGCAAACTGCGGCCCCTCCACACACTGCAGAATCCATCTAACAAACTCCTCCGGAAACCCAAACATGACTAGAACCTGCCGCAGCGTCGCCCATGACATCTTGTCGTAGGCCTGCTCCATGTCGACCTTCATAGCTAGGAACCCAGTCTTGGAGGTCGAGATCGCCAGCTTGTGCACCACTTCCTGGGCGATGAAGCATTGGTGGGAAATAGAGCGCCCGGAACAAAGGCCCCATGCTCTTCCGAGATGAGCGAGGGTAGGAGCCCCCTCATGCGATCCACAATGATCTTCGTCGCCACCTTATGGATGGTCTGGCACAGACTAATAGGCTGGAACCGATCCGGCCGAGACACATTGGGGCACTTCGGAATGAGGACCACCAATGTCTCCTTCCACGCACTGGGCATATGACCAAGAGCAAAAAAGTTGCCAATGGCCCTGCAAACAGAAGTACGCACAATGGGCTAGAAGTGGACAAAAAAAGAGGAAGTAATACCGTCTAGGCCCGGAGCACGGTTGGCCCTCATGGCCTTGATGACGCCCCAAATCTCCTCCTCAGAAACCTCCTTCAGCAGCAAGGAGGCCGCCCCTCCATCGAGCCGCCGAGACGAAGGCAGGAGCGGCCACCCAGTAAGAACAGGAGCCGCACACTCCCACTTCCGATCAAAGAAGTCCAAGAATGCCGCCTCGATGCCCTCCGGATCTTCAACAAGGCTGTCGTTCGCAAGCTCCACCTGAGAAATCTGATTGCCCCGTCGATGAGAGGAGGCGATGGAGTGAAAATAGTGGGTATTCGCATCACCCTCGTTGATCCACTGCACCTTTGCACGCTGTTTCCACCAAGTGGCCAACCTAGCATGAATGCTCAAGAGCTCCTTAACCGCCGCAATGAGAGTCCGCGTCTGCTCCTCCGAGATGCCACCATCCAAGCTCTCCAGCCGTTGGAGCTCCACAATCTTCGCCTCCAGAATCGCCTTCCGAGCACCCAGATCCTTGAGCTTGTTCTTGCTCCAGAAGAAAAGGGCCCGAAGGGTACGGCGACACTTTCGCTGCAAGACCTCTGCACTATCGTCGACATCCGCCTTCAGCCAGGACCGGGACACCAGCTTCCGCACCATCGGGTAAGAAAGCCAGGTGTCCTCAAACCTGATCCACCTAGACGGCCTATCAGCCTGCACTTCCCCCAAAGCCAGCGGGAGAGGACAATGGTCAGAGCCAACCCGAGGCAAGTGTCGCACAGCACCCAAGGGAATAACGACAATTCCCACCAAGTTAACAAAAACCCGATCCAAACACCCCAGAACACGCCCAAGTCCGGGTTGGTTGTTACACCAAGTAAAGGTCGGGCCCGTGAAACCCAGCTCCTGAAGGTCCAGCTCCGACACCGCTGCATCCATCTCCAAAGACCCATGTGAATAAACAAAGGGTCGACTGCCTTGTCGCTCCTCCGGCCGCAGAAGGCAGTTGAAGTCACCCCCTACAACCATCGGGAGATCCGGGGTATCAAACTGTTCCAGCAGAGACCACATCTGCCTCCGGACATAAACATCCTTGTTCGCATAAACGAACACCACCCGCCAACATCGCTTATCAGGGAAGGTAACATCCCCAATAACGCACTGCCTCGAAAGAGAGACCGGCACAAACTGCACTACGTCACTCCGCCATAGCACCGCAATACCCCCCGACCTGCCAGCCGACGGTTGATGCACAAAATCCCAGTTCCGGCCCGCCAACCGGTCCACATCACGCCGAGAGAGATCTTCCACCATCGTCTCAGACAAACCCACAAGGGAAACCCCCCACCGCATAGTAAGATCCCGGAGAAGATGTCCAACCTCCTTCTTCCGAGCCCCCCGACAATTCCACAAAATGAGGCTCGTCATGGACCCCTTGAAGAGGACGCGTCCCCGCCGTCGCTAACCAGATCCCCCTGGCTCCGCTTGTTGGAGATAAACTCGACAGGGTCCAAACTTGCAAGCTCCCGGGCAGCGAGAGAGCGGTGCACCCTCGGCGGATCAGGAGGGTAGAGCACCATTTCCGTCCCCAAGATCGCATCGACAGGCACCAACTCTGCACCGGTGATCGCGCCAGCTGGAGGCAGCACCTCCAGGTCCATACCCGCACCCTCCTCGGGAAGGCCGATATCCACGGGGCCCGGGACAACAGCCCCCTTGATGGGCTATTCCAGCGGTGGTGCTGGTCGCGGGGCACGCCCCAGCTCGGGCTGCTGCGGGCGATCTGCAGGGCGGAATCGGGGACGCCGATCAGCGTGAGGTGACGCAAGCTACTGCTCAAATGGGGCGGGCGGAGCCCGTCGCGCCCCACGCCGACGCCGGCGTCGGCGGTGATCAACCACGTTCTATGGACCGGGCCTAAGAGCCCCATCTTCCTTCGGCACAGCAGGGGCGGCGGTATCCTGCCGAGGTGCAGCGGCGGGCTTGCACGGGATTGCAGCGTGCGGCATGTCAGCATTAGCAGGATGGCCGCGGAGATGTGCAGAAGGTGCCCCCCCCGGCAAGCTCCATCCGAGTGTCCAATGCAACCGCACTCGGAGCAAAGGGAGGCAAGCCCCTCATACTCCACAACCTGAAAAAAGCTTTTAAGAGAGCAATTTACCGGAATGCTGCCAGGGCGAGGTTTCGACAAGTCCACCCGAACACAAACCCGCGCATACTCCATCCGGTCCCAATCATTTGTCGTTGAGTCAATCCATAGAGGTTTGCCAACCCGCGCCGCAATGCGGGCAAGGTTCGCTCGGCTCCAACACATAAGTGGGAGGTGCGGTAGCCGAATCCAAATGGGCGAGGACAACCCCTTGAACGACGAGGGGTCAAAATCCGGAGACCATGCATCCATCCCTACAATAAATCCATTGAGAAACCAAGGCCCTCCTTGGAGAACACAGTCACGGGCCGCCGCAGATAAAAAGATGCATAAGAAACAGTCCGCACGAAGCATTAGAAATCTGAATTCACCAAACTGATCCCACCGCTTGCGGATCTCACCTTCAATAACATAGGTCGGCAAGCGGCGGCCCATGACCTTCCCCACCACAGAATACGAGAAGTTGTCCAAAGTCCGAACCACGTCCTCCTCAAGCAAATCAATGGCGGTGCCATCTGGCACAATATTCTCCAACTCCTCAATATCAGCCAGCGAGACATTGGCGCGGCGAGCCCAGGCCGACGAGGGAACACCATGTTCCGGGCTGCCAGAATTCGGCCAGGCATTTCCCCGAACACCTTCGGCGCAGGCATCAACAAACGCTCCACCATGCTCCTGGGCAGCACCAGGTTGGCTTTGCCCGCAGAAGGAGCTCTCATGCGCCTGCCCCAAGTCATTCCCTGCATCCACCGCACCAAAATCTGCACCGAAATTGGTTGAGGCATTCTGTCGAGCACCTGGTGTGCGTATTTCAGCAGAAAAAACTGCTGCATTTTCCTTATTAATCGCAGGTTCTCCCTCCTGTAAATCACCTCCAGCTCCCATGTCCAGATTTAAAAATAGTTGTTTTGTAGTTAGTTCTTATAGCAAATGTAGTCCAAATGTCAACATTATAGAGATAATATATTTAGTCTAAATTTGAAAGTTTAACAAGAACAATACGAAAGATGCATCCCAAATCTCATTATACAAAACAAGCACATAATCTCAATATAATCTCTAAATGCTGAAACTCTGCACTTCCTATGCGGTGTCATCCCAAACATCTTTCTCACCTGTTAAATAAAAATATATTTAAGTTTGTGTGAAATTTAAGAAATTGTAAATAAACACATACAAAACAAACACATAAGAAATTTAAGAAATCTCACTGTGATGAAATGGCGCAGTAACTGATTCTTGAGCAGCAATATAGCTTGAGAACCAAAAAAGGACCCGGAATGATGCATTCTAACAGTGAACAACGATGCTTCATATGGCATGTAAAGAGCCCTTTCATTTGACTCTTGATTTCGCATTACCCAAACCATTCTAAAAAAAAAAGGAAACACAAAAACCATCCTAAATAATTGCTTATAACCTTAAAAAAATTGGGATTTCAAATGTTATACCTTCCACGATGAGTAGATGATGATGAAAAAACTGTTTCGGTTCAGCCGTAATCAGACAAGATGCATGGGTTTCGCCGGCGGTTGGTTGCAGCAGCAGAACACAAAAAAAAATTCTCCTGTAGCAGGAAGATCTTGGTTCGATGAAGCAGCAAAGAAGAAATGTAATGCTAGACGGAGCAGGAGAAGGGCGCAGAAGAATGCGGCGAGGGTATTTGGGTCGGGGCCACCGGTGGTTCTCTCTCCTAGATCGCCAGTGGTTCTCTCTCCTAGATCGCCGGTAGGTTCTCTGTTGTAGATGATCGGGGCTTGGCTCGCTGAGAGGCGGAGCGCGAGAAGGGCGCAGGTGGAGCGGGAGAAGATAGCGGCGAGGGTTTTGGAATGGCACGGGAGATTCAGGGTTTTGGAATGGCAGGGAGATAAAAGCTTTTCGAATTCCAGTTTTACCCCCCAAATTAATTTCAGATTATATTTAAAATGAACAAAATCCGCTACATGGTGCAAAGTGCTCTAATATTGGTTTTGAAGGGTGTAAAGTGCCAAATATTAAAAGGTAGGGTGCAAAGTGCCAAAATCCTTTAATTACAGGGTGCAAAGTACCAAAAGTTCCATCAAAACCCTCGGCCAAAGCTTTTTCACCGGCCACTCTCCCGCTCATCCCTGCTTCTCCAGACCACCGCCCACCTTTTTTTCGGCGCTCTCTTCTAAAAAAAAGATCAGAGCTAATGGGAGAAGAGATGCAGCACAATATTCGGGAAGATGGAGAAATAGACGCCACTAGAGAAGACGAAGAAGGGCATCTGGGATCGAATCCGGTTGACTGCGCTGCAGAAGAGAGCTTCTCCGCGAGACCATGGCCGCTGTTCAGATTCGATATCCCTCCTTGGAGGACCTACCACTTCGCTCACCAGTTTCAAGACGGCTCCAAGCGTCATAATTTTTTCAAAGGCGTTAAATGGTCCCCTGACGGCTCTTCCTTTCTCACCAGCTCCGAAGACCAGTCTCTCCGCTTGTTCTACCTGTAAGCCTTCTACCCTCCTTTGGTTTCATTATCCCTTTCCCCATGAAGAACGAAATTCTTCATCTGGCTCTTAATTGTTACTGACCCCCCCTAGGCCCGAAGATTCCTTCGTCAATCCTGGAAATCCTGCAGAATGCCCAATTTCTCAAGGTGTGATGTGAATCCGAATCTGAGTTTTTTGTCCACGGATTTGCTAGTTACCTTCTGATTTAGGCTAAGGCTCCTTCTTTTGGCAGACTCCTATTCTTCATCTCTCATAGTGAAAGAGGCAGAGATGGTATATGATTACTGTTGGTACCCTTACATGTCTACATTGGGTATGTTGAAATAATGTCCTGCAGCTCCAATATTAGTATTCTTACTCCAGCCTGATACCCTGACATGTAAGTTTCTATACTTTTTTCTTAGATCCTACCACCTGCGTGTTTGTCAGCACAACAAGAGACCATCCTATTCATCTTTGGGATGCTGTTTCTGGTGAGGTAGCTTATAGCCATTCCATTTTGAAGTTTTTTCGTAGAAGGATTTCTTCTGAATTCTCCAGTGTGAGTGTATTTTGTTAAGATCCAAAGACAAACAGCTTTTGTCTAAATCCAGAAAAATGAGAATCACAACAAAAGATTAGATGAAAGCCCTGTAGCCGCTGGGACAAGAGAACGACAGAGCTAATATATTCATCTATCTAAATTAATGAATACAAGGGCTAGAGTATCTATTTATAGGTACAAAATAGAAAAGGATAACAGAAAATAGACTAACAGAATAACTGACAGAATAACTAATCAAAATATTCTAACACCCCCCCTCAAGTTGGAATTTGGATTCCATTACAAATTCCTAACTTGTCAAAGAAAGTTTGAAGAGTGGTCTTTCCAACTGCCTTGGTGAATAAATCTGCAGGTTGACTCTTGGTTGGCAGGTAGCAGGGAGCAATCATCTTCTCTTGTAATTTCTCACGGACGAAATGACAATCCAATTCGATGTGTTTGGTCCTCTCATGATAAACTGGATTAGATGCAATGTGGAGCGCAGCTTGATTGTCGCAATGCAAAGGTATAGGAGTTAGATTGAGGATTTGAAGTTCAGTTAATAAGTTCAATATCCAGGTTAGCTCACAACAAACCGCTGCCATTGCTCGGCGGATCTGACGAGGAGTTGCCTGTGTTACTCATGATGAAGAAGGAGAAAAAAACTCAGATCTCAGCCTCTGATACCATGTTAAGATCCAAAGACAAACATCTTTTGTCTAAATCCAGAAAAATGAGAATCACAACAAAAGATTAGATGAAAGCCCTGTAGCCGCTGGGACGAGAGAACGACAGAGCTAATATATTCATCTATCTAAATTAATGAATACAAGGGCTAGAGTATCTATTTATAGGTACAAAATAGAAAAGGATAACAGAAAATAGACTAACAGAATAACTGACAGAATAACTAATCAAAATATTCTAACATATTTGTGCTGGTTCTGGCAGCTGCGAGGCACTTATCGTGCATATGATGACATGGATGAAATAACGGCGGCATTATCAGTCTCTTTCAACACCTCTGGGACCAAGTATGAAGCCTTTACTTTCTTTAGCCTCTAACGTTTTAAAGTTGAGACATTAGTATGCAACCAAGAGTTGGATGGTTATCTTCTTCCTAACTATGTTGGCAACACATGAATGCTTCATCTTTCCATACTTTTGTTTATGAATTGGTTGTCCAACCCCAATTCATTTTTGTTAGATGAATTTTGCATCATGCAATTAAAAAGTTTTATTTAAATTTCCCTTTGCTTTAAAAAGTCTATTCTTTTGCAGACTTTTTGCTGGATATGATAAACACATAAGAGTTTTTGATGTACATCGTCCTGGTCGGGATTTTGTGGAATATTCTCTGGCTAAAGGAGATACTGGATCCTTGGGTACTGGACTATGACCATGTATACCGTATTTTTTTATTTTTTGCAATTTTATGTTTATAACTGTACATTCATGTTTGCATGCATCCATTTTGTAACCATATGAAGCCGGTTTGAGTGCATTGGTGTCTTAGTTGCTAAAAAGCGGCAAAGTTTGAGTATTCTAGAAATTTAAAATGTTTACTAAGCATGTTCCTAATCTTTTATGTCCCAAGATATGCGCTTCTAAATTATCTTGATCATATGTTGATAATTGAATTTTAATAATCAAATATGACAAATTTTTTATCTGGTAGACTGGTACACACTAGTTCATCTGGCTTACCGTTGATACATATATTCTAATTTCTTGGGATATCATTTACTGATCTTTTCTTATTCTCTTTTTGGTGAAATTATGAATAAGATGTAAAATTTCAAACTTTTGATGTCATTGAAGGACAAATTTCCTGTAACAAGTAATTGTAATACTTTATGTTCAATTTATTCATCAAATGAAAGAAATAATCAATCTCAATCGATGCTGTGCTTTTATCATTTAGGTATTGTATCATCAATTGCCTTTTCCCCCACCTATAGTGGGATGCTCGCAGTTGGCTCTTATAGCCAGTCTACTGCAGTATTTGTAGAGGATAATATGGAACTTCTATATGTTCTACATGGTCAAATGGGTGGAGTTACACAGGTCAGTTCAATGCACTTTTTCAAAATTGTACCCACCAAACTTTGCTTATTATGACCAATCATATTTTCCCTTGCAGGTTCAGTTTTCAAAAGATGGGAACTATATATATACTGGAGGGCGAAAGGTAGTCAAACATGAAATTTCTTTGTACACCATGAGCTTTTAATTTGCTTGGCTCTTTGATATTTAAGCACTACAAAACAAAACTTTTAAAAACTACTGACATTGAAATAGATCATTGTACTTATTCATCTTCATCAATTTTAACATGCATTTTTCCATTAAGTTAGACATCATGTGTCATTTGAATGGATTGTATTTAGATACTTAATGATTGCAAATTGTTTCTAGTTGTTTTTTATGAATGGTTCCAATTTTTGCAACCTTATGCATCCAATATAGATCTTGCACCTATCCACATATAATCAATTGGATTTGTGCTTGATGCTTAGGTATTATTATGGTATCTGAGCAGGCTACACCCAATGACCTTCTTACCCAATTAAAAAAAGTTCACATGTTAGAAGCCAAATATCATACACGCAAGATGACGTGTTGACATTAGGAAACTTATGTAGCCTTGTGCACTTAAATATATATCTCGCACCCCTTCACCGATAATCAATTAGTTTTGGGTTGGATGTTTAAGTTATAATACATGTCAGATATGAGGTTTAATCTAGGATTCTTGGTCCTTAGAAATTTAAACACAACCAATTTTCTTGAAGAAGTAGGTAAGCTTGCTCCAAATTTGCTAGAAGTACCCAAATTACTCGACCGAGCCACTATTCGGCTCGACAATATGATCAAGCTTGACTCCAAAGGAGGCTCAATGTGATCAAGTTGAATATGTAATCATAATAGCCTCCCCAGTCAACTCAGAGAAGAACCCAACTTGTTTCAAATAAGAGAGAGGATACAGGCCAATTAGAGACAAATTGTGGAGCAGGTAAACATGAACCACATCCCAAGTGGTTGTTGCCTTTCAAGCGTCAAAGGATGCGTCTCCCACTCGCTGCTTGAATTTTGCTTATCTAGTATAAGCATTAGCCGACACATGTCCAATCACATGCAATATTCAAATTATTTGTGCTAAATTCTAACTTGTTTGGGAATATCGACTTCTCTGTAATAGATGAGCCAGAGTAGATCCTACAAATATGACTTCAATATAAACAGAACATTCTTTTTCTTGCCCCCTCAAAAACTCTAAAAGAAAACCATCTCGTCGTCTAATGGAGGAGCACTTCTAGAGGCCGTAAGCCTTCTAATTCTCGTCCTCCCTACTTAAATTTCTCTCTTTGAACTATTTATCACTTAAATTTCTGTCCAAACTTTGAAAATAAGGACAAGCTAGAAAATATGTTGTAGTTCCATTTTAAACTTAATGTTGGGTTTCAATCTTGCAAATAAGTGAAACAGAAACAAAATGACATTTTGCCATAGGTTGTGCGTGAAACAACGCTTTGATTCTAATGGACAAAGAGCATGGCATTTCCATTCCATGCATTGCCTTCGTATAGCATCAAAAACATTTATCAACATAGTGACTTAGGCTTCAGTATTGTGCATTGCTTCCCAGTTCCAATGATTAGAAAATTGGCTCTTAGTTTTTCCTTAAGTTTTCTGTTCTATATACTCTTTTCTCTAAAGTCTAAACACATGGGTGCGAATGGATTCTTTTTCCTTATTTCTCCTTCATTGTTAAATTTATCTGTCTTTGTTTTGTCGTGTTCTGAAAAGCGAGAAGTTTATATTGGTAGAGCTCCTAATAACGTGACAATGAAATCAAGCATGCAATTTAAACTTACACAAAAAGAAAATTACGTCTAACCAAATTCTATCATAGTTTCCTCAACTTTATAGCGAGACAACCTTGATATTTGTGTATTGAATCATCCAGTTACTGTTTTACCAGACTGCTTATTTTCTGTTTGCGTCTTCCAGATATCATTGCTGCCGGATCATATCTATTTTATCTTTGTACGAACACTGATGTTAAACTTTTCATTATAAGGAAATTAGTCATAATAAAACTCGGAATTGCAGCCTATTTCTAGGGTCTCATGAAATGCCCGACTCTTTAATGTCGTCTGATTATTATTAAACTCTAACACAATTGCATCCATATTCTATCAGGATCCATATATTCTGTGTTGGGATATTCGCAATACCATAGGTGTTGTCTACAAGTAAGCCCCATTGTTCTTTGTGTTGGTGAAAGTTATTTTCGCATCCGCTAATTTATAAGGTTTTTCAATGTGCTCTTCCCGCCATAGAATTGAACTTTATATTGCATTTTTTGTCATATTAAAAAAACTATATTAAAATTGATTTGATATAAAGAAATAATACCTCATCTCCTATAGTATCATTTGTTACTCCATGTGTCACTCTTGACACTTTAATGATGGGGAGATCATGGATAGAGGGAGAACTGATACTTATTAGAGCCTGTACGGATCTTTGTACGTAGGAGGCAAGTTAGGATCCTTATACTGACAATCCAATCTCATAGTCGTGTTTAGACTTCAGAGTGACGACGAGATATTTTTATGTATTTTTATTTCATGTAATATTGTGACTTGATGTTCCAAACGATCTAGGGCGTTTGTTGTGGTCACTACGTCAATAAATAGGTGTCTTGGGGACTGATTTCAGTCACAGTAAAAATTGGACAGAAGTTAAGTGCTCTCACAGTCTTTCCACATCGCTGATTCCGTGGGTTTTACGTGCCAAAGCATATACTATCCTTCTCAACCCTTTTGGTTGCCCCCCCAACCAGCACCCTAAGCCACCGTAAACCACCACTCCAAGCTGCTGACCAGCCACATTTCCCCTTCGACCATCCACTCATTCAATAACGACCCCTTCAACCGCCACAATAACCACCCTCCTCCACTTAACTACCCAATAACCACCCCCTCCCTCTAGCAATTACCCTCTAACTGCCAATTATCTCCCCATCCAACATTCTTTCTTCCATTCCTCTCTAATTCCCTGCCCCTCCGAGAATCCGTCAAAGTTGGTATTAGTCCAGGCTTTGAATTACAGAGTAACACCTGTAAACTCCCTCCCCTGTATTTCTGCACCACTTCTCCAACAAACCGATCATTCCTCTTCTTTCCAAACCCCATAATCGAACCCCAACATCCCAAATCCCTCGTGCCGTGCCTCCATATACACCCATATTCCCCATCCAGGCCCAGAACCACCCCTTCACTCTCCCCTGCACTCCGGAGCCTTTCCACGAGTCCTTCCCTACCATTACCTATTCTGTCCGACCATTAACACCCTTCCCAACTATCTCAACACCCTGAAATCAGAGCTGTCCTGCTGATAGTCCTCTGTACAACCTTGAAGTCAGCCACAATTCACGTCCCCGGGTTCTTATTTCTTGTATACATTCATTTATGAAGTTAATATCTCTATTTATTGTTATTTAATGAAGAACATATGATTTTGGATGTTAATTTGTATGCGTTTGCCCATGACTTGTTCTACTTACATGGTTTATTCGCTTGAGATTCAATTGAAGCCCCTCTTGTCCTAATATAACCTTAACTTTGTCTGTTTATCTGTTGATTTTAATCTCAGCCGTGATTGCTTGTGGATGCCTTTATTAATTTCAGCATTAATTGCAATTAATTGTTGGATATACTTGCTTGTGCATCATATCATTCTTAGATCCCCATGACACTTCACTAACATCCCTTCACTAAAGTTCCCTTAGGACACGATTGCACTTTCACTTCACCTTATCCCACATCGTTTAGCCTTATTTGGTGTTTGGATTTTCAATGTAGTATGTGCTTTTGTAATCATGAGTATCATCACCACTCTTATAGCTCTGATCTATGTTATGATACCAAAACTTGATCAAGATATACCGGATTAGGATAATGTCCAATTTTTAGATGAAATAGATCAATTGAGTGACCTTGTATTGCAATGTGCAATGGGTTTCCCCAATAGACTTAATATTATTGGCACAAAGATACTCATTATTCTCATCCAAGATTGAAATTTGTTAAACGATTGAATTACTACGGCTTTACTTAAGTTAATGTGATGTTGGATCACTCATGCGTCCAAGAGGGGAATTAGGGTTTATGACCAAGTAAAATATGTGTGAGTTCTAATTTGTCACTACGAGACATTTACTAAGAAAGGAAAAGAATTGTATTACTAGCCAGTTGATTTGGTAATGTCTCGCTCCATGTAAATTTCCTCTACTTTTTTTTAGTTGGCTATTTTCTCCTTTTTTCTTATTATCATCTCCTTGAAATTTCTCCTTCTTTTCCCTTCTCATTTAATAATATGTCATAGTATAAGCTATTAAACATCCTAGTATGGTTAATTGTCTTCCAAAGGATAATCCTCAAAGCTCACAAGAAGAGATCTTTGTAACACAATTTAGAATTTTGGTCAACTTTCAAATAGACACAAGTTTTCTATTGAAATATGGATCATGAAACAAATTAGTTGCACATCCTATATTATCGGGAAGGTATATAAGAAATAAATCGTCTAAGATTCTAATCTTATGTCATGATGTATCAATATCCAGAATGTAGGGGATACTGTTATGAACGAAAAAGGGAGAGAGCGAGATTTGAGAGATCTAGAGAAGGAGAGAATAGGGTTAGGGTTGAGAGGGAAGGAGGGGAAATACCTGAATAATATTCTTCATAGCCCATCCAAGAGAGTCCCGGGGTTATAAATACCCCGGGACTAGAGGGGGCCGACCGGCCCCCTCAATAGGGGCTGAACCGTGTGGTTTAGCCCCGCAGGCCTCCTTTTAGTGATTGGGGGCTGAACCGGATGGTTCAACCCCGTTGCTCCTTGCGTCCTCCTTTGGTCGTCGAGCATATTGATGCCCTGTGAATCGCAACGCGTTCAGGGGCATAACAAATACTGCTTTCAAAATAGACACTTAAAGCAATGAAGTAATTTCCTTTTGGTTAATAACATACTTAGGGAGGAAAAAGTTGGAACTCATGCGCTTGCGGGCATCTTAGATTGGGTGAAGCAGGCTTGTAATGTGTTCAAATTGTTCCTCGGTACAAGGGAAATTCTTGACTTATCTTTTGCCAGTGTGGCTTGAAATCTCTGGTCAGGATGCATCAAAATCCATAATGTAAGGGATAATTCAAATTCAAAGTTGGAACTCACGCGCGAGGGTGTAAACACGAAACTTGACTCTTGGCGAGACACTTTAGAGAAAAAGGGGTTTAGGTTGAGCATGACAAAGACGGAGTATATGGAGCTTAAATTTAACAGTGCAAGAAGGACGGATGACTTCGTTATTAAGTTAGGTGATCAAGATATTTCCCGCAGTGAGTGCTTTAAATATCTTGGATCGATAGTTAACAAAGATGTTGGTGTTGATAAAGATGTGATACATGGAATCCAAGCAGGTTGGTTGAAGTGGAAAGGCATATCAGGGATCTTATGTGATTGTAAAGTACCATTAAAACTTAAAGGCAAGTTTTACCGTACTGCAATTAGACCAGCGATGCTCTATGGTTCCGAGTATTGGGCAGTGAATTGTGTACATGAGCAAAAAATTGGAGTTGCGGAGATGAGAATGCTTAGGTGGATGTGTGGACATACGAGACTGGATAAAATTAGGAATGAAGTATCAGGGATAAGACAGGAGTGACACCAATAACAGAGAAGATACGAGAAGCTCGACTAAGATGGTTTGGACACGTACAAAGGAGACCATTAGAGGCACCTATTAGGCGTTGTGAGAGTTTAGTCACTAGGCATGTTAAACACTAGACCAATAAAGACTTGGAATGAGACTATAAGGAAAGACATGATGTACCTAGGCATTAGTGAGATTGTAACTAAAGATAAGGCACAATGGCGACAAAAGATCCATATAGCCGACCCCATTATAGTGGGGTAAAGGCTTGAGTGTTGTTGTTGTTGGGTGCTTTACATCTCCGATTATCTTGTTTGGACTTTGGGGTGTCACTGTCTTTCGATTTCCGTTATGTTGGGCTTGGGAAGACTTTTTGTAAGTTTAAAAAATGTTTTATGCCCAAATTGCACCACCTCTTATTGTTACAGATGCATTTATCAGACATAAATATGACATGAGAGGGCAGGACGATGAGGCATGATCACGTCCAGATTCGATCTTTCTTTGCATTTATTTCTAATTGTTTTGTTTAATTCACTTTTATTTACAACATGGGTTAGCCCAGACCCCACACGAGTTGATTTATGTTGAACTTTATATTTATACTTGGGTTGTGTTAAAAACGAGTTATACTTGAATAACAATTTTAGTTTTTTGGCATCTTGAGATGTAGAGGTCCAATCCACCGCACCTCTCTCCCTCTCTTCATGCATTGCATGGCCGTTGGGTCTCTTATGGCAACGCCAATCGCCCTTCCTTTATTGCCGACCACCAACCCAGCAACGGCTGACACTACTTTCCTTGCACCAGTAGGCCGCGTTCCCAACAACGACTATTGAGCGCCGCTCGCGTCAACACCCATGGCGCAGACAACAAAACCTGCATTCGTTGATTCCTGCTGGCCTCCTCCCCACCTCACTCTGTTCCATCCTCCACTCCTTGATGTCCCCGCTTCGGACGTTGCGGAAAGGCTCCACCCTTTGAACCCATCATAGGTCGCTATTGAGGTTCACAGATAAGGCATCACTCTCATCCATACACATCCCTCCCCCATTGCATCCCATTCCCTGCAACAGTTACGAGAACAACGCCCTCCCCTGCTATGTCAAACTAAAGTTTCCAACTTATGACAACAAAAGCGATCTGCTGGGTTGGCTGACCCGATGCGAGTAGTTTATTGCCAATCAAGGGATGCTAGTCATGTAGTGGATTTCACTCGCCACTATCACTTGATTAGGAGCGTTTCAAATGTTGTTCTTGCGTCTGGATATGGAGAAACCCCACATGATCTGTGATGATTTATAACAGTTTTTCTGCATCGCATCAGGCCGCCGATGCAGGGAAATCCTTCTGGACTTGATTTCCCCGAAACACATGGGGGTGATTAACGACTACCTGGATAAGTTTCAGACTCTTTTCGCACATGTTTGACATTTGGCCTGGGCAACATACCTCCATTGTCATCGTGGGACTTCATGAAACCCTCTCTTGTCTAGTTTGAAGGTTCTTCTGACCTTACTACGACGATGAGCTTGGTGGGGATCTACGATCGTCGACTTTAGCTGGATAAAGTCGGGGACTACCAAGGAATGTCTCCACCTCCCAGACACTAACCCCTAGACTGAAAGGGCCACCACTATGGGGGCATGGACAGAGTACCAAAAGTGGCCCCAACTCCTTTCATACACAGGCTGTCATCGACGGAGATGGCAGTGCACTGAGCTAAATGGCTCTATTTCAATTGTGATGATGCTTACACATCAGGGCATCAATGAAAGAAACGTTTTTGACTAGAAGTGTAAGATGAAGAGGACGTAGCCCCTATGGATGAGGACAAGCCTGAGATTTCGCTTCACACCCACGACTGGCCGACGAAGTTTACATATGATTCAACTTCATGCCCCAGTGACCAACCACTCAATCCAAGTCTTGGTGGATTCTGGTAGTACCAAGCTTGTCAGGATCGAGATCCTAGGTGGGATCGTTTTGCTGGTTGGATCGGATCAGAGCGTAGGATCGGATCGAGGATCGTAAGATCCTACTACGTTCATAAAGTAAGACTTAAACAATTGAATTGAATTTGGTATCAAACAAAAAAAAAAATATAAAACTAATAAAAAATAGCATAGTTATAACTTATAAGTTCTACCATAGCAAATAAAAGTACATATGATCATAAAACATCAAATAAGTTCTACCATAGCAAATAAAAGTACATATGATCATAAAACATCAAATAATAGTTTTGTTTTACGGCCACATTGACCACTGTCAATCATAAAACCATCAGTACAAACCTTTAATAGGAACATCGACCATATCCTCATCATCAAGTGTCACATTTTCCTCATCATCACCACTGACATTCTCATCATCATCCCATTCACCCTCACTAATATACTCGATATCATCGAGATCACTGCGCCTTTTGGTGAGATTTTCAACTCCACCTAAAATAAAAGAATTAATTAAATGAGAGCCCGATACATAATGTAGTTGATAAATTGGGAATTACCAAATGATTTAAAATATAACTTACATTCTTCATTCACTGCCATAGCGGATGCTTCAACATTCATTTCAGGACTATCAGTATCATCACTAAATGTTTCATGTGTATCTCTATTTCGAAGAATCCCCAACCAGTTGCCCTTACGAGGAAGAACTGAATCTTCCCTCTCTGTGATCCATTCATCATCAGAAGGGATATCCTCAAAATTAAAAAACTTTTCCTTCAATTGCATATCCCTTCTATCTTGTCGTTCCATCAACTTCTTGTTATACATCACAAAAACTAAATCATTCATTTTCTTTTGATGTAAACGATTTCTTCTTTTAGAATGCACCTATTATTTATAATGACAATAAGAGATTATAAGAACACGCATACATGAATCAATGTTCCAAATACATGTTAGGAGATATTTTAGTGCAATTAATCATTTGATCTTACCATCTCAAATGCACTCCAATTTCGTTCACATCCGGAAGAGCTACATGTCAAACTTAGAACCCGAAATGCAAATCTTTTCAATTCCGGGCAGTTATCTCCGTAAGAATCCCACCAATCAGCTGCATGTCATACTTAAATGTTTAATATGAAAATAACATGCTTATTGATTACTACTTAAATTTAACATAAACTAAAAAAGTTATACCTGGAGCTCTTTTGCTTCTAGTTGCCTTTGCAGAATCTAACCCAAATAACCCTCTTGAATGTTTGAAATCATCCATCTGAATATCTATTTTTGTTCTCTCTTCTTCGTTTGGAATCATTCGTTGGAGACAGCTGTAGAATCCAATCTTTACTTCTGCATCTGCCCTAAATGATGGACTAAAGTGATAATGAGGATTCAAATAATAAGCTGCAGCATGCAAGGGCCTATGAAGTTGGCTTGCCCATCTATCGTCAATAATGGTCCATATTGGTTCATATCTACAATATAACATACAAAATAATCATTGCATGTAAGAAATTGAATGTAAGCATAATATGACTAATTAAACTACTTACTTTTTCTTGATGTTATCAAAATTAAGTTGAATCTTTTCCTTAGCTCTATCCATCTGCTCATATATAAATCCCATCATAGGACCTTCTGAATCAACCATTCTAAGCACTTTGATTAGTGGAAATGCTGCTTTTAAACATATAGTAACATGAGACCAAAATCGACTTGTGTTCAAAATAATTTTTTGAATTAATTTTCCCTCCTTCGAACCAGCAAACCTACTAGACTTCCACTTGGAAGATGTAAACATCGTCATCAAACCACCCTTATTCTCAGAAAGACATCCCAAGGTCAAATAAGCTGTGGCAAATCGGGTGACTGCAGGGCGGATCAATTCTTTCCCCTTGGTAAAATCAAGTAGCCAAGTATGAAGCAAAGTTCTAGAATAGATGTATGTAGTTATCTTTCTACCCTTCGCTATTGTTAACTTGTGCAACTCAATCTTTTTCTCAAAATCTTCTAAAATTAAATCTATACAATGTGCAGCACATGGTGTCCAATATAAATTTTTTCTCTTCTCCATTAACATTTGTCCGGCCGCCTTATAATTTGAAGCATTATCTGTCACCACTTGCACAACATTTTCCTCTCCAATCTTCTCCACAACTTCATCTAACATCTGAAAAACTTTATCTGAAGTTTTGGATATATCTGAAGTATCTATTGATGACAAGAACACAGTGCCTTTAGGGCTATTTACCAAGAAATTGCATATGGATCTCCTTCTCCTATCTGACCACCCGTCAGACATAATAGTACAACCAACTTTCCTCCATTCAACCTTGTACTCTTCTAGCAATTCCAAAGTTCTATCGACCTCTTGTTTTAAGTATTTTACTCTTATATCATTATAAGACGGTGGTTTCATTCCGGGACCATGTTGACCGATTGCTTCAATCATGCTTATCAATTCCGGGTTCTTCACACAATTGAATTGAATTGCACTTGTATAGAAAAAACGAGCAATTTGCTGACATGCCTTCTCTCGTGCATCTTTCTTGAAAATGTGATTAATTGTAGATTGACTTGATTTTCTCACAAAAGCATCCATTAGCTCTTTTCCTTTTTCACCCTCATAATTAACACTTGATTCCTCAACATTTCTTCTCTTTTTTATAGCATCCTCTCCGTGAGCATGAAGAATACCCAAAAATTGATTTCTCACATTTTCGGGTACTTTAGTGCAAGCTTCTACATTAAATTTGGTCCCGGCTAAATGATGTTTCAACTTGTATATCCCACCAGATCGAATCACTAGACAATATTTACATTGCACCTTTTTGGTCGTACTATCTATTTCAATCCCATGCTCCCAACCTGGATCACTTCTAGAACCGGATGCATTTTTTCGAGCTTTTTTACCAACAGGAATTAAACCCGACCCCGAAGCAGACATCTACAAGACAAATAAACATGCACACAAAAATATAAAACAAAGAAATAGGCATACATTTTTGTATCCATATGAAAAATGATTCATATTCAAACATTTTTTGTATCAGACAATTTCTAAACAAACAAAAAATTACACAACAATTTCTGAAATATCTAATGGATACATTTTCTGAACTGTAAGAAATAGGCAAAGCTGAACTGTAAGAGTGTAAGATGCCGGAAATAGGCAACATTTTCTGATGCTAAAGCAAAAACAATTGCTGAAATCATCCAGAAATCTGAATTTGTTGCTATGGCAAGGGATTTTGAACATTCGGAAGTGTGACTGTGAGAGAAGAAGAAGAAGAAGAAGAGAGGATCGTGGAGGGCTCCCAAGAGGAGCATGTGTCTCTTTTTGAGGTTCTATAAGCCCCTCGACGAACTACAAAGAGCTTGGTTGTTCTCCAAGCTAGCTTTGCGCTTCAACCACCGCTAAATTCAGATGCAAAGCGACGATGTGGAGAAAACGGCCTTATGCACCCATTATGGCCACTTTGAGTTCTTGGTGATGCTATTTAGACTCACTAATGAGCCCTCGACCTTCCATGCATTAATGAACGAGGTACTTAGATCCTTCCCACAAGTTTGTATTATTTTTCTTCAATGACATATTTATTTACAACTTTACCTGGGTCGAGTACTACCATCACGTGTGGATGGTCTTCGAGGCTCTCCACCGCCACCAATTGTTCCTCAAGCATTCCAAGTGTACTTTTGGCACAAAGCAGATGATCTATTGGGTCACATTGTCCATAGCTAAGGGGTCTCAGCTGACTCTTACAAGCTAGATGTAGTGGAGAAATGGTTGCAACCTTAGTCTACAAAGGCGTTGCAAGGCTTCTTGGGCTACTACCGCAGGTTCATCTAGAGCTACATGGTGATTGTTACCCCTCTGATGAGCTTGTTCAAGAAGAATGGGTTTTAGTGGATACTAGAGGCAACTCATGCACTTTTAGCCTTGAAGGCGACACTCACAACTGTCCTAGTCCTACAGCTACCTGACCTCGCACAAGGCTTTATGGTGGAGTGTGATGCATTGCGAGAGGGATTGGAGCGCATACAGCAGAAGGACCATCCCATTGCATTTTTACCGTAAATTGGTGGCCCATCACATAAAGATGCCCACTTACGAGCGAGAATTGATCAAATTGGTGAAAGGCAATACGACATTGGCAACTTTATTTGTGAGGACATTACTTTAGCACAAGGACCAATCATTACAACTTGAAGTACTTGTTGGAGCAGAAGTTAACTACCAGCATTACTTCAACATAAGGACCGATCACTACAACTTGAAGTTCTTGTTGGAGCAGAAGTTGATTACCTCCCCATAAGAACACTCTTACACTAGATTAGCTATCTTTTGGGGTTTAACTTCAGAGTCGAGCACTGAGCTGGGAAGCTCAACGAAGCGGAGAGCGCATCAGGGGGTGTGTTGCTCGCCATTTTCGAGCCGCACCTGACATTGCTTGAGGCTATTCATGAGGTGATTTCCAACCTGATTCTGGGGTAGATACGAGCGCTTTGAGATAGGTGAAGCTCCTAGTTAGCGGAACTACAAAGAGGGGTTAATCAGGCTTGACAAGAGAGTCTACCTCCTACCAACCTCGACACTGGTTCCAATCATCATCAATGTCACGACCCGTCTAATAACAATTATCAGAGTGCGCTACGGGCGGGTCGTGATGCCGCAGACATGGGCAAAGAGAAAACCATGTCTGCCAGGCGGGTGCTGTAATACCAAGATATCTGTAGAAAATAGTTAGATTTTGAAAAACAATACCAGTTTGATTTATTATGCGGAAGCTTGAATTAAAAGTGATGCTCATGCACTTTGATCAATTCTCATGCTATAATTATGATGTAAAAGTAGATGCTGGTAAACCGCAGAAACAAAATGAACATTTATATAATGCTGAAATACATCCATACCATCCTAAGAGTTGTCCACGATACAAGGAAAATGCCTGACAATAACTAGTACAGGAAAGACAAATCCAAAAGTAAAAGAAACAAGATACAAAGGACCTGATGCAGCAGCTACAAAGATTGTAAACCTCCAACAGACGGGAGCTGGGCGAGGAACCACTCAGGAAGTAGACGGCGCAGTCACGAACCCTAAGGCAAATCCAAACAGAAGGAAAAGCCTCAGAACAAGATAAATAACAGAGATTCAAGTTAATAAAATAAACAAGTAAACTGAGAAACAAGCATAGCAGTAAAGTATGTCAGAGATTAACTGAGATTCTCTAATAAATTTTTAGCCTACTCCGGAGTTTAGCCTAGACACAAACGCATAAGCAGAAATCAATGAAAGGCGTGTGTGTTGTCGTTTGATGTACAAGATTCTAGCATGGGAGTAGATGCAAGGCTTAAGCTACCGCTGCTCGCAAGATTCCCTTATTGGTTTCTGTTACCAATTCAAGTGTAAACTCATTTTCCGGTGTCACATCAAACGACAGTCCCTTTCATTGTTTGTCTATGACGTGTAATGAGCTTACTTATCTGCAAGTAATAAATTCAAGTGGGGGCTAGTGCGGTACAAGTGTGACTTAAATAAAACTTGTTTGCAAGCGAGAGAGTTTTCTCTACTTGCCTTAAGGAGGAGCCGGGCTTGAAGGCGTCGGCTAAGAGGCAAGGTCAACGCTCTAACGGAACCTGTTCAAGATGCGTTAACATGAAATATTTATTTCAATGCTTAATCCTACGCGCACACAAGTGTTTCTATTGCGTAATTAAATTCAAGGGGCAAGTTAAGGAATATACCTCCCCCGACAAAGAGGGGAGAAGCGGTTACCACAAGAGATCCGAGGGTTTTGGCGGCGGTTGGATCCGGGAAACCCTAATTCGGAGAGGGCCTTGAGCGATTCCACCGCTACATTCGTTGAACGGCACCGAAAACCGAATAAAACTTAGGATTAGTCGAGCATACGACACACCCACGCGGATCCGACGTGATTACGTCGTCCGGAGGCGAAAATTTAGCACATAGCAATTATGTTAAAATCTGAAATGCGGGGATCGGAGGGAAGGTTACCCAAGGAGGCCGGATCGGCGCCCAAAAATCTGAGTAGAGGAGGTTTCAAGCAAAACCTTATGCGACTCTCTTGCAATCCACCGGCCTAAACGCAGCGGGAGAGAGATGGAGGGGCTGCCTGCACTTGGAGGAGAGGAAGAAACTCCTTGCTGTTGCCGGCGTCCAGAAGAGAGGAAGAAGAAGCCGGGAAAAAGGAGCCCTTGCTGCTGTCGGCGTCCAGAAGAGGGGAAGAAGGGGGCGACGCCGACGAGGAGGGGAGCAGGAGGCGCAGGAGGCGTCGACGGGTCGAGCGGGAGGAGGAGCAGGCGTCGGCGGCGGCGTTGCGCACGCGAGACAGGAGCGGGAGACGAGAGTGCGACTTGCGGGAAAAAGGAACCCTAGCTGAGCGCGTGCGGGAGACCTGGACCGGGGGGGGGGGGTTAATCGGGAGAGGGGGCTGCGGATAGAATGTTTTTATATCTAATTAAATAAATTTAGGGATGTTACATTCTCCCCTACTTAAAAAGTTTCGTCCCGAAACTTCTGATGATTTCCTAGCCGGGGCTAATATGACGAAGATTCAGATGCCCTTTATACCGACAAGGTTTGCAAATTATGGCATGGAAACTAACTATGATAAAAGTAAAAGAGAAGAGAACAAGAACGAAGGCATACCAGGATCAGGAGAAAAGATGCGGATACTTGCTACGCATGTCAGCTTCGAGCTCCCAAGTGAACTCCTCAGATTTGCCATGCATCCAAAGTACCTTCACCATAGGAATGGTTCTCTTTCGAAGCTTGCGCTCTTGATACTCCACGATCTTAGCAGGTTTGACTGGATAGGACAGATTAGCTTCAGGAATCACTGGAACTTCCTCAATGACGCGGGTAGGATCATGAATGTACTTCCGAAGCTGGCTGACGTGGAAGACATTATGAACACTGGCCATGGAATCAGGTAGATCCAGGCGGTAAGCAGATCCTCCAACACGCTCTGAAATAACATACGGTCCCACGAATCTCGGGCTGAGCTTATGGTGGCGACCGAAACGCTTCACCCCAGGAGTAAGAGAAACCTTCAAGAAAACACGATCACCCACCGCAAACTCCAACGGACGGCGACGCTGATTAGCATACTTCCTCTGTCTCTCGACGGCACGGCTAAGCTGAAGACGAGTCTTCTTGGTGGCCTCTTCCATTTCCTGAAGTAGCTCAGGACCCAACACAACCTTTTCACCAACTTCTGACCAGTAGAGAGGGGTCCTACAACGACGCCCATACAACGCCTCGAAGGGGGCCATCTTGAGGCTCTCCTGATAGCTGTTGTTGTAGGCGAATTCAACCAGTGGCAAGTGATCATCCCACGCTCCCTTATAGTCCAGAATATAACACCGAAGCATGTCTTCAAGAATCTGATTCACCATTTCAGTCTGGCCATCAGTAGTTGGATGGTAAGCGGTGCTCAAGTTGAGCTTAGTGCCCAGAGCTTGCTGGAATCCCTTCCAGAAGTGCGATACAAATCACGAGTCACGATCAGAAACAATCCGCAGAGGGATCCCATGCAGTCTAACTATCTCAGAAACATAGATCCGAGCCATCTTCTCAGTGGGATGACCTTCCCTGTACGGGATGAAGTGAGCTACTTTAGTCAAGCGGTCCACAATAACCCAAATCGCGTCATGACCTCTCGGAGTACGGGGCAGTCCAGTGATGAAATCCATAGAGATGTCTTCCAATTTCCACTCTGGGATAGGCAGAGGCTGCAAAAGACCACCCGGACGCTGACGTTGGGCTTTCACCTTCTGGCATGTCAGACATCGGGAGATGAAACGAGCAATAAAATTTTTCATACCAGGCCACCACACGATCTGCTTCAAATCATGGTACATCTTATTATTGCCGGGGTGACCAGAGGTGCGGGACTCATGAGCTTCTCGGCAAATGCTATCCAGTAGGTCAGGAACATCAGGGATGCAAAGGCGGCCTCGGAATCGCAGGATATCATCAGTGATGGAGAAATCTGGGAGAGTACCAAGTTCAACCTGCCGACGGATACGCTGGAGTTCTGGATCAGATGGTTGCAAATCCTTCACCTGTTCTACCCATAACGGAACGGATACTCCTCCGTGACCCTCAGGTGCGATGGATATGTCCATCCGGTCGAGGTCATCTATCAAGACTGCAAGGGATGCTGACATAGGGGTGCAGGCGGCAGCCGTAGCATGTCGGCTCAGCGCATCTGCCACTGAATTGGCTTTACCGGGCACATAAGTGATCTGCAAGTCGTAATCCGCTACAAACTCAAGCCATCGCCTCTGCCGAAGATTGAGGTCCTTCTGAACGAAAATATACTTTAAGCTCTGGTGATTGGTGTAAAAGTGGCACTTCACACCATAGAGATAATGACGCCAAAGCTTCAAGGCAAAAACCACCGCGGCAAACTCCAAATCGTGAGTGGGGTAATTGCGCTCATGGATCTTCAACTGCCTCGACCCATAGGCAATAACACGGTCCTCCTGCATCAGAACACCACCCAGACCCACTCCGGAAGCGTCGGTGTACACAGAAAAATCCAAACCCTCAGAAGGAAGAGCTAACACTGGCGCTGAACACAACCGTTGCTTTAATTCAGAGAAGGATTGCTCACACTGATCTGTCCACTCGAACCTGGCATGCTTCTGAGTCAGCTGTGTCAGAGGAGCAGCAAAAGAAGAGAAACCTTTTACGAAGCGTCGGTAGTAACCAGCCAAACCCAGGAAACTACGGATCTCAGTAGGGGTAGAAGGTCGCTTCCAGTCCACTACTACGGAGATTTTGGCGGGGTCAACAGATAGCCCATCCCCAGAAATAACATGCCCCAGAAAAGCAACACGATCCAGCCAGAATTCACACTTTGACAATTTGGCGTAGAGCTGGTGCTGGCGAAGAGTTGAGAGGACGAGTCTGAGATGGTCTGCATGCTCTTCTCGGGTCTTGGAGTAGACCAAGATGTCGTCTATGAAAATGATGACGAACAAATCCAGGAACTCGCGAAACACCCGGTTCATCAAATCCATGAACCAAGATGGGGCATTAGTCAGACCCATGGACATCACCAAAGATTCAAAGAGTCCATACCGAGTCCTGAAAGCGGTCTTGGGAATGTCGGACTCCTTGGTCTTCAACTGGTAGTAGCCCGTCCTGAGATCTATCTTGGAGAATACCCTACTGCCCTTAAGCTGGTCAAAAAGATCATCCACGCGAGGGATAGGGTACTTATTCTTCACTGTAACTTTGTTCAGCTCTCGGTAGTCGATACAAAGCCTCAAGGAACCATCTTTCTTCTTCACGAAGAGAACGGGGGCTCCCCAAGGAGACGTGCTGGGACGAATGTAACCAAGTTCAAGCATTTCGTCCAGTTGCAACCGAAGTAATTCCAATTCGCGCGGGGCCATTCGATAAGGAGCCTTAGAAATGGGGCGCGTCCCAGGTTCCACGTCAATAGAGAACTCTATCTCTCGATCTGGAGGCATCCCAGGCAATTTGGCGGGGAACACGTCAGGAAATTCAGAAACCACCGGAATAGACTCGAGTGGAGGAGCAACAACCTCCGAATGAGAAGCGTAGATAAATCCAGCAGTGCATCCTTGATTGAGCAACCGAGTGGCGCGTACAGCAGAAATTACCTTCAGATGTCCGCGGGTCTGCACATGCACACTGTAATCCTTGCCGTCGATGCTGAGATTTATCCTCTTTGCCGCGCAATCCAGCTTCACTCGATATGCAACCAGCCAATTCATTCCCAAAATCACGTCGAACTCAGACATCTCCAGAATTATGAGATCCGCAAGGACTTGCAATTCTTCGAGTAAGATTGAGCAATTGGGGATACCACTAGTTGATAGGTGCTGATGACCCGGCACAGAAATCTCAAAAGGGGCCTCCAGAGGTGAAGTCGGCCAACCATGCAGGTCCACGATATGGCGAGCAATAAACGAGTGAGATGCGCCAGAATCAAAGAGAATCTGCAACCACTTGTTTCTGACTCTAAACCTCCCTAAAACGAATAGCAGTTATAACCGCCAGTTCCGGTTGTATCTGATGTAAAAACATACATAAATACTTGTAGGAAAAAATAAAACAACACCTACGTACCAGAGATGACGTCCGTGGAAGCGAGCGCCTCGCCTTGAGTAAGGACATTCAACACAGCCTTGCCCATATTCTGGGCTCCGGGGTTAGCCTGCAGTGGCTGAGTAGTGACCGGGACTTCCCTCATAGGGCAGTCTAACTTGAGATGACCCACTTGCCCACACCTGAAACAGGCCTTCTGCCTACGACGGCAGTCCCTCTGTTGATGGCCCGACAACTTGCAGTAGGCACAAACGGTGGAGGCGGAGGCAAGTGTCATCGGGGGCTGTGTAGGAGCGGCTGTCTTCTGCTTCTTCAGGAGAGACCGGCAGACTTGGGCGGTATGGCCCACCTTGTGGCAGTAAGCACACACCTCCATGGACCTGGAACCTTGCTCCTGAGGTGGAGCACTCCTGCGCTTGAGGTCGGATGCAGCGGCATTGCTCGTTCCGTGTTGGGCTTTCTTTCCAGTACGATCCAGCTCAATAGCTTCCGCCCGCATGGCGGCTCCCACGGTCTCTGTATAGGTTCTGGCGTCGTGTGCTACCACATGCTGGCGAATGTCATGGCGAAGTCCCTTCACGAAACGACTGATCTTCTTGGCTTCATTCGGCACGAACTCCGCAGCAAGGAGGGATAGGCGGGAGAACTCCTGCGCATACTCTGTCACTGTCCTGCCAGGCTGCTGAAGGGACAAGAATCTCTCCGCTAACTTGTCCCGCTCCACAGAAGAGAGGAAGTTCTCCATCAGAGCGTCCTTGAACTGCCCCCAAGTTAGGGTGGTAGATTCGTGGAGGCTGCGGTGCTGGAGCCACCAAGTATAGGCGTCCTCGGTCAGCTGATAGGCCGCAAGAAGGACCTTCTGAGCTTCAGGAACTATGGCATACTCGAAGTGCTTCTCCATCTGGGAGATCCATTCCGTGATCACGAAGTAGTCGCGGTTGCCTACAGCGGATTTAGCCTCTTGAAAGCCAGAGTGTCAGCCATCGTCAGAGGAAGAGCAGCCGGAGTGGTCACGGTCGGGGTCACTACAGCATCAGATGCAGGATGGGTGATGGTGACAGCTACTCCAGATGTCCCTGCGCTGCCAGAACCAGAACCTGGATCAGGAGCTTGGCGATCCCCTTCCAGACGGGTGACACGCTCCACAAGTTGCTTCAAAAGTTGGACCATTTCACCTAATGGGGCTTCCCCTGCAGAAGGTGTAGCCTTCTTGCGCTGTGGTCGCTTAGAAGCCATCTAGAAAGAAACATAGAAGAACCGAGTGAGACAACGACTAAGTTAAGCTTGAGGGTTGAAATTACAGGTCATAGCAATCTAATACTGTTGGATAAACAATTCAAGTAGTAGTTACAGCATTTTCATTGGACAACTCTAAGTGACGACCATGCAGATGTAAGTGCGGCGATATGATCCCATGCGGTAAGACGATGATTTGTAAAATCCATGTGCGTACATTCGTTGTTTGTTGCTCTTAGATTAGACACTTGTGCAATGCGTTATGTTATGTATGCAACATGATTATGCCTACAATGCATTCCTAAGAATGTTTATGAATGGATACGCATGTCATGTTAAGCGCCCATATCACTTAACATGTCATGCGCATTATGATTCTAATGTCATCGCACTTGAAAATATCATATCGCCCATACAATTTAATATTTGCAAGCGGTGTAAATCCTAATGGAAATTCATATGCATATAAATGTTAAGTTTGCCCATACTCCCTTAACATTCGTACGCATACTACTCATGCTTATGGGTGAGTGTGTGCGTGTTTCAGCCTCGAACAACAGACAACGACAAAGTGAGTGAGGAAAAGATGCATGCACATATATTTACATAATAGATTTCAAATATATGAAAATTTTAAAATACTTTATCTTTAGATGCTAAACCTCCCTCTGATACCAACTGTCACGACCCGTCTAATAACAATTATCAGAGTGCGCTACGGGCGGGTCGTGATGCCGCAGACATGGGCAAAGAGAAAACCATGTCTGCCAGGCGGGTGCTGTAATACCAAGATATCTGTAGAAAATAGTTAGATTTTGAAAAACAATACCAGTTTGATTTATTATGCGGAAGTTTGAATTAAAAGTGATGCTCACGCACTTTGATCAATTCTCATGCTATAATTATGATGTAAAAGTAGATGCTGGTAAACCGCAGAAACAAAATGAACATTTATATAATGCTGAAATACATTCATACCATCCTAAGAGTTGTCCACGATACAAGGAAAATGCCTGACAATAACTAGTACAGGAAAGACAAATCCAAAAGTAAAAGAAACAAGATACAAAGGACCTGATGCAGCAACTACAAAGATAGTAAACCTCCAACAGACGGGAGCTGGGCGAGGAACCACTCAGGAAGTAGACGGCGCAGTCACGAACCCTAAGGCAAATCAAAACAGAAGGAAAAGCCTCAGAACAAGATAAATAACAGAGATTCAAGTTAATAAAATAAACAAGTAAACTGAGAAACAAGCATAGCAGTAAAGTATGTCAGAGACTAACTGAGATTCTCTAGTAAATTTTTAGCCTACTCCGGAGTTTAGCCTAGACACAAACGCATAAGCAGAAATCAATGAAAGACGTGTGTGTCGTCGTTTGATGTACAAGATTCTAGCATGGGAGTAGATGCAAGGCTTAAGCTACCGCTGCTCGCAAGATTCCCTTATTGGTTTCTGTTACCAATTCAAGTGTAAACTCATTTTCCGGTGTCACATCAAACGACACAATCCCTTTCATTGTTTGCCTATGACGTCTAATGAGCTTACTTATCTGCAAGTAATAAATTCAAGTGGGGGCTAGTGCGGTACAGGTGTGACTTAAATAAAACTTGTTTGCAAGCGAGAGAGTTTTCTCTACTTGCCTTAAGGAGGAGCCGGGCTTGAAGGTGGCGGCTAAGAGGCAAGGTCAACGCTCTAACGGAACCTGTTCAAGATGCGTTCACATGAAATATTTATTTCAATGCTTAATCCTACGTGCACACAAGTGTTTCTATTGCGTAATTAAATTCAAGGGGCAAGTTAAGGAATATACCTCCCTCGGCAAAGAGGGGAGAAGCGGTTACCACAAGAGATCCGAGGGTTTTGGCGGCGGTTGGATCCGGGAAACCCTAATTCGGAGAGGGCTTTGAGCGATTCCACCGCTATATTCGTTGAACGGCACCGAAAACCGAATAAAACTTAGGATTAGTCGAGCATACGACACACCCACGCGGATCCGACGTGATTACGTCGTCCGGAGGCGAAAATTTAGCACATAGCAATTAGGTTAAAATCTGAAATGCGGGGATCGGAGGGAAGGTTACCCAAGGAGGCCGGATCGGCGCCCAAAAATCTGAGTAGAGGAGGTTTCAAGCAAAACCTTTTGCGACTCTTGCAATCCACCGGCCTAAACGCAGCGGGAGAGAGATGGAGGGGCTGCCTGCACTTGAAGGAGAGGAAGAAACTCCTTGCTGTTGCCGACGTCCAGAAGAGAGGAAGAAGAAGCCGGGAAAAAGGAGCCCTTGCTGCTGTCGGCGTCCAGAAGAGGGGAAGAAGGGGGCGGCGCCGACGAGGAGTGGAGCAGGAGGCGTCGACGGGTCGAGCGGGAGGAGGAGCAGGCGTCGGCGGCGGCGTTGCGCACGCGAGACGGGAGCGGGAGACGAGAGTGCGGCTTGCGGGAAAAAGGAACCCTAGCTGAGCGCGTGCGGGAGACCTGGACGCGGGGGGGGGGGGGTTAATCGGGAGAGGGGGCTGCGGATAGAATGTTTTTATATCTAATTAAATAAATTTAGGGGTGTTACAATCAATATCATCCACAATCACACTAATAAGAGTGTGGAAAAGACACTTCAAAAGGAACATACTGGATTTTTTTGGAAGGGAATAAATGACATTGTTAAAGAGGTCGTGCACACATTCATCATCTGTTAGCAGAACAAGAGCCTCTAGATACACCAGACATGACTTATGTAGCCTCTCCCTGTTTCTACGCTCTCAAGGCAAGATGATGCTCCTTATAGTGGTTGGCGGATAATACCATTGGGCCACCAGTATGGCGCAAGCCTTCGAGCACATAGTTCGGTTGCACGGGATACCTGAGACCATTGTCTCCGATCGTGATGCTGTATTTACATGCCGTTTCTAGCACGTGTTGTTTCGCCTTTGTTGGATCATGTTGGCAGTCTCCTCCACATATCATCCACAATTTGGGAAGACGAAGATCGTGAACATGACGATCGAGATTTACTTAAGTGTTTGGTTGGGATTGACCCAAATCTTGGGTAACGCACTTAACATGGGCCAAGTATTGCTACAACACTTCTTACCACTCCTTGATAAGGACGACACATTCAAAGTGGTTTTTGACCGAGTCCTGCACGCCAATATTACTCACCAACGGAGGCCAGAGTGAAGGGGGTGGATCAGATACTTCAGAGCAATGATACGATCATAGCCTTAGACCGGAGCATCTACTTCAAGTTTAGTGTACAACCCTCATTCTCCGAGGTAGGCCCATTCAAAGCCACGTAGGCTGAAGTCAAGGTCAAAGGGTCAGCACAGGAGCCGGCAATCCAAGACACAAGGCAACTCAGCCAGCAGGAGCAAGAGGCGAGCTGGGCGAGCAAGGGGCGAGTATGGCGAGCAAGGGGCGAGTATGGCGAGCAAGGGGCGAGTATGGCGAGCAATGGGCGAGCAAGGGGCGAGCAGAGGCGAGCTTGGGCGAGTATCTCGCGAGTATGGGCGAGTATCTCGCGAGTATGGGCGAGTAGCCCTTGTAACTCGCGAGCAGAGGCAGTATACTCGCCTGTACCCCCCCTAGGATTTCTCTATAAATAGACCCCCAGGGGTACTAGAAATGGCACTTTTGGGAAGTGGTCGAGGTCCCCCCAAGTTGGATACTCGCCAAATCCATGCCCGTCTAGTACCTCGCCCAACTTTTGGTTGCGGAGGGGAAGTTTCTCCCAAACTTCCGGGTACGTGGTGGGACCTCCCTGCTGGAGCACCTGGGGTGTGCTTAGTCATTTTCTCTCTCCTATTTTAGCTATCAGAGCCGTGGAGTTGGACCGCAGGATCAGTAACCTCGGGCTGCATTGATCCGAATCTTGAGGTCAGGATTTTCCTGGCGTCAACACTTTGGTGCGGTGAGCGTGGATCGTAGTCGGAGGAAGAAATTTTTGCGAGAAGGCTTCATGGCTTAAAGTGGCGAGATGGAGGCCAAAGGCAGCAACTCGCGAGCATTCGACAAGTTGGGCGAGTTCCAGATGGCGACATCCTGAAGGCGAGTTTCAGAGGCAACTTCATGCAGGCGAGTTCCAGATGGCGACATACTAAAGGCGAGTTCCAGATAAAGACATCGTCAGGCGAGCTCCATACTCGCTCATAGGCGAGTTCCATACTCGCCATAGGCGAGTTCCTACAGGCGAGATCCAGAGATAAGTTCAGACCAGCGACTTTACTCGGAAGAGAGGCGAGCTTCCTGGGTAGTGGCGAGATCCTTCCTTACTCGCCATCCCTACTCGCCTATAGGCGAGCTTCCTTGTTACTCGGCATAGGCGACTTCGTGCAGGCAGGCGAGCTTCTTCAATACTCGGCCATAGGCGAGCTCCTTCAATACTCGCCCATAGGCGAGCTTCTTCCTTACTCGCCCATAGGCGAGCAGCATCAAATGAGGCGACTTCATGCAGGCGAGCAAGATTCTTCTATACTCGCCTATAGGCGAGTTCTCTACTCGCGAGGGTGAGTTCTCTACTCGCAAGTTGGTGAGAACATGGTACCTAGATCAAGAGTGGCGGGTTCCTGAAGGCCGATTTCAGGGCCAGGCGAGTATGGAAAATAAAAAATTTCCAGGGGCGCTGCCCCCGACCCCGCAAGGGGCGCTGCCCCCTTGACCCCCGTCCGCACCCCCGAACCCTCTGCGTAGGGGGTCTTATGTAAAAAGGGACACTCCTCCCCTCAGTTTCCTCCTTCTTCAATGTCAATGATTTCCACACATGATCATACTTACGGGTGCTTTGGTAAATCCCGTGAGTGCTTTTGTCTGACTAACAATCAGGGTGATTCATGACGAGTTCGCCACCAAGGGAAAGCATATAAAGCTACTCGCGAGGTCTCCAAGTTGATGCTCGGCGAGCTCCTAGTCGCGGTGGTTTTCAAAGCTAGGATTCCGCGAGTTCCTACTCGCGATGATCTTCATCAAGGGCTTACATTCCACGAGGATGCTGACTCGTGACGTCTCAAAGCTGGTGTTCCGCGAGCTTCTACTCGCGATGATCTTCATGAAGGACTTATGTTCCATGAGAATGCTTACTCATGACGTCTCCAAGCTTGGTATTCTGCAAGCTTCTTATCACCGATGATCTCCTTCCGTCGGCTATGATCCATGAGGGGTCTTACTCATAAGGTGAAACAGGTTTGGTCGGCATACAACACCCAAGTGGGATGGAGACCTGGGGATGGTGTGTTCCTTTGGAACCTCCCCGACTGTCAGTCCCCTTCATGGTGTGTTCTATGAGATGAAGAACTGCTCAGAAGTACCTAAAGGCTCAACAAGGAGATCACTTGTCATCGAGAAGCTCGAACTGAACTAGGAGGGATCTTTCATCGTTCAAGAGGCATTCGAGACTGGCAGAGACCGCCTGTAGAATCATGAAGGGGAATCGCTTGGGAATACCTGGAGCGGCAATGACCTGAAAAGGTTCTATCCCTGAGCGGGAAGGTCTATTCTCCCCCTCCTTGTGTTTATTCCATTTAAATAAAAATTCCTCGCCCCCTGAAGCATGGGCCGCGAGAGTTGTTTTTCTCTTCTGGCAAGAGCTTTTTGAAGTAGGTGAAACCGATCTCCACGACAGGTTGGGAAACGAGCCTCCGACTTGATTCTCGTAAAACCCAGAACGGGTGATGGGACAATGCCTCGGTATACGTCCCCCTAAGTCCAAGCCTCTGCAATGACGGCCGAGATCAGCTCCCCCCTTGCACGTTGGCCGCGGTTCCCACCGACTGCATTTCTCATCCGACTGGTGAGATTATCAGGAGAAAGTCTGGACGCCGACCTCCCAACTCGTCGAAGCGATGATCGATTTACCTGACTGAGGGACTCTTGTATAAATGTGTCATTTGACCTCTTGCGACAAAGCCTAATATCTCTTGTATTTTATTCCAATCATATGGGTTGGTGCGGTTAATCCCCTCTGATTGCTGAGTGATAGTATGAAGACTCTTCTGCAACCTGGCGACCGATTGGGGGACAGGTCTCCGACTCGACTCTCGTAAAAACCCAAGTCGGGTGGTGGGATAGCGCCTCGGGAGAGAGTCCTCCTAAGACCAAGCCTCTGCATTGACGGTCGAGATCAGCTCCCCCCTTGCACGTTGGCCGAGTTACCCCCCGACTGCACTTCCCATCCGGCTGGAGAGGTTATCAGAGAGTCCGGACGCCAACCCCCCAGCTTGACGAAGAGATGATCGATTTGACCGATCAGCATTCAGCAAACGCAATAGGATGGAGGCCTCGGGATGGTTTGTCCCCTTGGACCTCTCCACCTCTAGTTGAGCTCGGCTCCTAGAAGGTGTCGACCTTCTCTCCACCTCTAGTTGAGCTCGGCTCCTAGAAGGTGTCGACCTTCTCTTCACCTCTAGTTGAGCTCGGCTCCTAGAAGGTGTCGACCTTCTATCCACCTCTAGTTGAGCTCGGCTCCTGCGAGGTGTCGACCTTCTTTCCACCTCTAGTTGAGCTCGGCTCCTAGAAGGTGTCGACCTTATATCCGCCTTTAGTTGAGTTCGGCTCCTAGACGGTGTCGACCTTCTTTTCGCCTCTAGTTGAGCTCGACTCCTAGAAGGTGTCGACCTTCTCACCTCTAGTTGAGCTCGGCTCCTAGAAGGTGTCGACCTTCCCACCTCTAGTTGAGCTCGGCTCCTAGAAGGTGTCGACCTTCTCACCTCTAGTTGAGCTCGGCTCCTAGAAGGTGTCGACCTTCTCTCCACCTCTAGTTGAGCTCGGCTCCTAGAAAATGTCGACCTTCTCTCCACCTCTAGTTGAGCTCGGCTCCTAGAAGGTGTCGACCTTCTCTCCGCCTCTAGTTGAGCTCGGCTCCTAGAAGGTGTCGACCTTGTATCCGCCTCCTGTTGAGCTCGGCTCCTATGAGGTGTCGACCTTTTCTCGCCAGAAAGACAGCTCGTCGAATAAGGGTTGGATGATTCTTTCCGAGCAACTACGTTACTCGCAAAGAGCGGGGATTGTGTACAACCCTCATTCTCCGAGGTAGGCCCATTCAAAGCCACGTAGGCTGAAGTCAAGGTCAAAGGGTCAGCACAGGAGCCGGCAATCCAAGACACAAGACAACTCAGCCAGCAGGAGCAAGAGGCGAGCTGGGCGAGCAAGGGGCGAGTATGGCGAGCAAGGGGCGAGCAAGGGGCGAGCAGAGGCGAGCTTGGGCGAGTATCTCGCGAGTATGGGCGAGTATCTCGCGAGTATGGGCGAGTATCTCGCGAGTATGGGCGAGTAGCCCTTGTAACTCGCGAGCAGAGGCAGTATACTCGCCTGTACCCCCCCTAGGATTTCTCTATAAATAGACCCCCAGGGGTACTAGAAATGGCACTTTTGGGAAGTGGTCGAGGTCCCCCCAAGTTGGATACTCGCCAAATCCATGCCCGTTTAGTACCTCGCCCAGCTTTTGGTTGCGGAGGGGAAGTTTCTCCCAAACTTCCGGGTACGTGGTGGGACCTCCCTGCTGGAGCACCTGGGGTGTGCTTAGTCATTTTCTCTCTCCTATTTTAGCTATCAGAGCCGTGGAGTTGGACCGCAGGATCAGTAACCTCGGGCTGCATTGATCCGAATCTTGAGGTCAGGATTTTCCTGGCGTCAACATTTAGGAGAGGCCAAGAAGGTACTATGATTGACACATGCCCATGAAGTTCCAAGTGCACAACTTGATGTGGCTGAAACATTAGCCCTATAGGCAACCGTTACTCACATGCCCGAGCGGACTTCCTTGCATCTATGACTGGACATGCACAATGTCGTGTCTACGTCTGTCAACACTCATGATGAGCCACGAGATTGCATTTGGAAATCAACGTGATTGTTAATATAGTACTATGCATTTTAGTATTTAATTATTGTTAATTAAATAGTTGATATTAAATATTAATAAATATTAATTAATTATAATAATGCTTTTAGGCGTGCCCTCCCTGACCCATATAAGGAGGAGAGGTAGACATAGCCTCTGAGAGTTGGCGGAAGCTTCTTTCCTGAGTTTGTATCTTGTGTTTTCATGTTAATGTCATTTTGTTGGTTATGAGTTCTTTCCCTCACGCATCACCTTGAATTTTTCACTCCGCATTAAGTGTTAACTCCCTTCACTCGTAGAAAAATTCTGTTCATAAACATGGTCTAACCCGTCCCTCCTCCAGCTGCCCTCCTCGCCACCGGGAACCAACGCCTGCTACTTTCGCCTTCCTCCCACACCCGCGTCTTGATCGACTCCAGCTTGGATGCTCTAGAGGCCTCCTTGGTCCATCATTTCAATACTTGGACGACAACCCTCGACTCTATCAACAGATCACATCAACGGTGTCCAGATTGGATTGACAAACCGCAGCCACCACTGTGACCACACCTTTCATCATGTCGCATGTTTGTCGAGCCCTCTAGCCCGGTTGTTGACAAGATTGGAGCGCAACAACACCCTTAGGCCATGCTTCAGGATACCCTTGTTGCTGGACTTGCGGTCACGCCATCGGATACAATGCACAACAATGTTGTGGCTCTTGCCGTTGGACCACATCAGTCGGAACACCCACTGATGAGCATGTAAATGAAACGATCAACCCTAGACACACTCCAGTCAACGACAACAACCAAAGACTCACCTCCGATTGCCCGCGCCGCCCGTCCCACAACATACACACCCGAGCGGACCTCCCCGAGTGTACAGCAGGACACGCAAAGCGTCTGTTGAACCCAGAAACCACGGTTCAACGAGGAGTTTGGACCAAGGGTGTAGCTTGCACTTAATTCTCCTAAACTTGCTCACTAGGCCAGACTCTCGGGACAAGGAACCTCATTCTGTATGGTGGAAACTAGAATAGACCCTAGAGCTGCAGCGAGGAGGTCCCGCCACACACCCGGAAGATCTTAGAGAGCTTCCCCTCCTAAGCCAAATGCTGAGCCGGACACCTTGGAGAGCACTAGAGAATTCCTGACCACACACCTAGAAACCACGTTGAGCAGCAAGCCAGAACCCTCTAGCTAACCAAAGTTAGCCAAAGGAGAGAAGCAAGTCAGAGTTCTCTCCAAAGGTGCCCTTGTGGGTCTATTTATAGTTTTATGAAAACGACCCGCGGATAGCGAGATCCCGTCTTTTGGTCTTTCTAAACGCACCCCCAATTGGTCTGTCAACAACGGAATCCCGCTTTTTGAAAAGGCTAATCGTAGGCCGGTAGGTTTTTCCTTGAGACCTCCCTGGTGACCCGTCGACATGGCGACCCTGTGAGTCGAATGCTGCCGAGGTTAGGCTGACGAGTCGAATGCTGCCTAGTAGCTTAAGGATGGGCGACTCACCACCCACCCCGATCGTCGGGCGAGTGCTCTCACCAGCCACCACTCGCAGATCTTATCATTCACCCTAGGTATTGGGCGAGTGCTGAGCGAGGATCTTTCACTCGCCTGGTTACCCACTCCCGTCTTAACCTGGTCTTCCTGAGCCCACTCTGCAAATACGGGGTTGCACACAATCCCCGCTCTTTACGAGCTTGCCCCAAGCTCGGAAAGACAGTTCAACCCTAGCTATTTGGCGAGTGCCCTTATTTATTTTAAGGAATCTTTTTGTGGGACCCACCGATGCCTATATATGAGCGTCCCTAGGGGGGAAGCGGTACGACTACTCGATCCCTCTCTCCTCACCCTGCCTTGACTTCCCGCCTCTTGTCGTTAGAAACTTGTCATCATGTAGCCATCCAAAGAAGTCCCCGCTCGACTAGTGGCGTTCAAGAAGAGGAGCGAGGATGCTACTACGGGTCTTGTACAACCTCGGGTTCGCCTCGAGCGAGAAGGCAGAATCAAGCTGGAGTCAAGCTTCAACCGGGAGAAGTCTAGAGCGGGGGCAAGCCAGGTGTGACCCCACCTAGGCGAGAGCGAACAACGAGTGGGGCTCTCACAGACCACTCGCGTATAAAGCCCTCGCGCGAGGGCGAGCAAGAAGTCTGGCTCGGCAGCAGTGCTTCAAGGACTACTCGCGGGCGAGTCGAGCACTCGCGGACCGCTCGCAAGAAGGCGGGCGAGCTGGACACTCGCCGATCGCTCGCAAGGAAGGCGGGCGAGCCAGATCCTCGCGACCCTCTTGCAGTGGTCTTATGGGCAAACTGGATTCTTCCGAGTTTCCGTGTTCGACGAACTTCAATCGACGTTCGACGAAATCCGTTCTGCGTTCGACGAACTCGCGCCACGTTTCAGTTCGACGAACTCACTTCTCCGTGCGACGAACTCAATCCCCAGCCAGTTCAGCGGATTTTGTCTTCAGTTCAGCGAACTTTAGTTTGAGTTCGGCGTATTTAACTGTGTTCAGTGTATAAGTAACAAAGAAGGCGAGCCAGAGCCTCAAGGGGCGCTCGCAGGAAGGCAGGCGAGCCGGGTGCTCGCCAACCGCTCGCGAGAAAGCAGACGAGCCAGATTCTTTCCAAAGTTTAGGTGTTCGACGAACTTCAATCGGCGTTCGACGAAATCCGTTCAGTTCGACGAACTTACTTCTCGGTTCGACGAACTTGCTTCTCAGCTCGACGAACTCAATTTTCGAGCAAGTTCAGCGGATTTACACAGGGCCGAGGGGAGCTCGCAGGGAGGCACGCGAGACCTGGCCTCGATAGATGTCGCCAGAAGAGGCACGAGCGGAGTCTTCGCAGAGCGCTCGCCTAGGAGGGGTTTCGCGAGCCATACTTGCGAGGCGACTCGCAGGAGCCCTCGCGAGTACCCTTCTCGCAGGTCATTTACCCATAGGCTAAGGAGGCAAAATTACCCCTCTGCCCCTGGTGGTCTGCCGTTAGTCTTTCCAAACAGCGGAGTTTGGCTGTTAGCAGACCAAACTGGGGTGCGTTTAGTAAAAACCAAAAGGCGGAATTCCGCTATTGACAGACCACGAGCAAAAAACTATAAATAAACCTTAAAGGGCACCTTGGGAGAGGATTCCGATCGCAGTTCTCTGAGCTTTCTTCCTCCCTTGGTTACTTTGGTTTAGCTCTCTAGCTCTCCAAGGTGCCCAAGTCTCAGCTTTGGCTTGGGAGGGGAAGCGCTCAACGATCTTCCGGGTTTGCGGTGGGACCTCCTCGCTGTGACTAAGGTCTTAGTCTGTTTCCGAGTCCCCAGTCTGCTCCTTCTGAGGGACTAGTAAGGGCTAGCTGCCCTCAACTTGTTGAGGGCCCGAGCTTCACAAGAGACCGAGAAATCGGTTTCAACATTTTGGTGCGGTGAGCGTGGAGTGTGGTTAGTCCAGGAAAATTCCAAGGAAGGGACATGACAGGAGATGAGGAGCAGGGCGAGGAGTTCTGCGGGTCACCCCCTGCGGTGACGACAAGGATGTTCTCGGATTTCAGGAGGGAAGTCCTCGACACACTCGGGTTCGCGATCGCAGCGTTGCGTAGCGAGTTCACAACCCCGGCGGTCCAGGTGTTCAATCCTCTAGCAGCGGTTGGCGAGGATGCCCCGGGAGGAAGGGCTGGAAAGGAGGTGGCCGGGGGGTCTGTGCAGGACCTGGAGGGGCGAGTGCTGTTCGCCAGTCCGGCGAGTTTGGTGCCAGCGAGCACGGGGCAGGAGAGCGCGGCGCAGGCGGGCGCGGCGCAGGCGGGCGCGGCGCAGGCGGGCGCGGCGCAGGCGGGCGCGGCGCAGGCGGGCGCGGCGCAGGCGGGCGCGGCGCAGGCGGGCGCGGCGCAGGCGGGCGCGGCGCAGGCGAGCGCGATCCTGGCGGGCGCGACGCCCGTAGGAGCGGCTCCGGTGAGTGTGGCCCTCGCGAGCATGGCCCCAGCGAGTTCAAGCCTGGCGAGGGAGCTCGGGGGGCGAGTGGAGCAGGAAAGGATAGCAGGTGGAGGAAGCCCCTTCTGCGAGCTGGTGCTTTCCGCACCCGTCCCGGAAGGGTTCAGGGAATGGGACAGGGTCTACTACCACGGCCGGGACGACCCAGTCCAGCACCTGCAGTCGTTCAAGGACTCGGTTTCTATCAGGCCGATGTCGGACGCCTTTAAGTGTCGGCTCTTCGCCGTCACCCTAAAGGAGAAGGCCCGGGAGTGGTTCCACCAACTCCCTGTCGGGTCAATCTACGCGTTTGAGGACTTGCGTAGGAGCTTCTTGTTGCGGTTTTCAACTTTGAAGAAGAGGAAGAAGGACGTCGAGTCCCTCTTCAAGGTGAAGTAGGAGCCCAAGGAGTAGTTGGCTCATTACGCGGATCGGTTTCAGGAGGAAGTATTGCTCACCCAGGAGATGCTCGGGTTTGCCCTTCAGCTCGCCTTCACGTTGGGGCTGAGGGAGAGTTTCTTCAAGATGGGACTGAAGAGAAAATCCCCCGTCTCCTACGAGGAGTTGATGGAGAGGGTGGCGGAGGAGGTCGAGAGTGAGGAGGCCAATCTGGAGCTCACCAAGAGGCTAGCAAAGCTCAGTGAGCCGAAGGTCATGCAGCAGGAGGTGCGGAGAAGGGAAGAGCCCCGGGCCCCGGAGGGGGGATTGAGGCAGCAGGGAGGGGGGATGCAAGGTCAAGGAGGAGGGTACGCCCCGGGAGGGGGTAACTTCTATGGGGGTCTGGGAAGACCCCACCAGTTGGGGTGGAGGCAGGGTCCGAGGCAGATGCCTCCCCCGCCTCAGCAGGCCGTGGCGATCAGGCGAGGAAGAGGAAGGAGAGAAGGAGCAGGAGCAGGAGCAGGAAGGAGAAGGGGAAATAGGGCGGCAGAGGCCGATAGGGGAGAGGTGGCATTGCCATATTGCGACTTCCATGATGAGGAAGGTCACGCGAAGACCACTTGCCCGGAGTTGCTGGAGACAAAGAGGGCTAGAATGTCGGCGCCGTGGCAGCAGCAGCAGGTGAGGATCGAGGAGGTCCTGCCTCGGGAGGACGAGGAGGAGAGGTGTGAGGACAGGGTCGATTTGGGGACCCGAGGAGGGATCAGAGTGATCCACGGGGGAGTAGGGGCGGATGCAACCCGCAAGGCGAGTCTCCATACCATCTACCGCCGGAGCGTGGCTTCGACATCCACGGCCCCACCCCCAGCAGAAAAAATTACTTTCTCCCAAAGGGACATGCCGGGTCATGAGGACCCTTTCTGCGATGCGTTGGTCATCCAGACCGCCATCGAGAACTTCACGGTGTCCCGAATTCTCGTGGACAACGGAAGCTCCGTCAACGTCATCTTCAAGAAGGCGTTCGATGAGATGAAGGTGGAAGCCAAGTGGGTGTTGGCCTCGGATGGACCGTTGTTCGGGTTCTCCGGAGAGAGGAAGGAGGTAGAGGGTGGAGTGGGGCTACGTACCAACGAATGATGGACAGGGTCTTCCGAGAGCAGAAGAGAAGAAACTTGGAGGTCTATGTTGATGACCTCATGATAAAGAGCCGGGATCTCAAGTCTCACCTCCAAGACCTGGAAGAGACCTTTGGGACCTTGCAGAGGTACAAGATGAAACTCAACCCCCTGAAGTGTGTCTTCGGGGCTAGCAGGGGAAAGTTCTTGGGCCACTTGCTCACCCCAGCAGGGGTGGAGCCTAATCCTGACAAGGTTAAAGCCATCTTAGAGTTGGGGTTGCCAAGAAACGCGAAGGAGGTTCAGCGCCTCACGGGAAAATTGGCCGGACTCAGCAGGTTCCTCTCCAAAGCGGGTGAGAAGTGTGCACCTTACTTCAAGGTGTTACGGGGAAACAAGAAGTTTGAATGGACCTCAGAATGTGTGGAAGCTTTTCAAGTTTTGAAAGGGCAGCTCACCCAGACTCCCCTACTCCAGGGACCAAGGCCAGGGGAGGATCTATCCCTATACTTGGGGGTAGGATCTGAAGCGGTAAGTTCGCTGTTGGTCCGGGAAGAAGGGAGGAGGCAGTTCCCCATCTACTACGTTAGTCGTGTGCTGAGGAAGGCGGAGCTCCGATACCCAATTTTGGAGAAGTTGGCTTTCGCTTTGGTGTTATCGGCTCGGAAGCTCAGGCCATACTTCAAAGCACACTCAATCAAAGTGGTGACCGACCACCCGCTTTGCAAAGTCATGGAAGGGGTGGAGCATTCGGGGAGGCTAGCCAAATGGTCCGTGGAGCTAAGTGAGTTCGACATCACGTTTGTGCCTAGGACGTCAATCAAGGCACAAACGGTGGCGGACTTCATGGCGGACTACGCAACTGAAGTGGAGGAGCATGAATCACCTCTCCCGGTGGCATGGAAGATGCTGGTGGATGGTGCGTCAGGGAAGCACTCCTATGGAGGGGGAATCATCCTGATAAGCCCCCAAGGGACAAAGATCGAGCAGGCCTTGAGCATCCATTTCCCGATTACCAACAACCAGGCTGAGTACGAGGCAGTGATAGCAGGCCTGCGGCTGGCCAGGGAGCTGGGAGTGCAGGACGTGGAGGTCTTAACGGACTCCATGGTGGTGGCATGCCAAATCAGGGGAGAATTTGAAGCAAGGGAGCCGACCCTCCAACGCTACCTGGAGAAGGTTAAGGGAGTCATCGGCCAATTTCGCACTTTCTCCATCACACATGTTCCGAGGGAGGAGAGCACCCCGACAGACCGCCTAGCCAAGTTTGGTCCTCGGGCTGGAGGGACAGTATCGGAACTCTTCCGACCTTCCATCGAAGAAGGGGAGCTGATGGAGGTGGATCAGCGGGCATCGTGGATGGATCCCTTCGTCACCTTCCTGGCATCGGGAAAGTTCCCTGAAGGGGATGTGGATAAACGGCGCTTCAGGTACAAGTCGGCCTATTATTCCTTACATGCAGGAAGATTATATAGGAAAACGCTCTCGGGGCTCCTGGCCCGTTGCGTATCGGAGGAGGAGGTCTCGAGAGTCCTCGAGGAGATCCTCTCAGGGGAGTGTGGCAGTCACTCCGGGAGCCGGACCCTGGAGGGAAGAGTGCTGAGGCAAGGCTATTTTTGGCCTACCCTCAGCAAGGATGCAGCAGAATTCGCAAGGAAGTGTTCAAAATGTCAACTCTATGCTCCACTCGAACTTCTCCCAACTCAAAGGCTCCGGACTATCACAGCTCCGTGGCCCTTCACCATATGGGGTTTGGACCTGGTAGGTCCCTTCCCGCAAGCTAGCGGCCAAAGGAGGTTCCTATTGGTAATGATTGATTATTTCTCCAAGTGGGTAGAGGTGAAAGCGCTAGCCATGGTAACGTCCCAAGTGGTAAAGAATTTTGTATGGGGTGAGATAATTTGCAGGCACGGGCTGCCGTTGGCCATAGTGACGGACAACGGACCACAATTTGCCAGCGAGGAGTTCGTTAGTTTCTGCACCCAACTCGGCATTGACCTCAGGTTCGCATCGGTCCACCACCCGAGAAGTAATGGTCAGGTGGAGGCAGCGAACAAAATAATTATCAACCTGCTGAAAAAGAAAGTGGAAAATCTCAGGGGCAACTGGGTAGAACAGCTGCCCTCGGTCCTGTGGGCCTTGAGGACTACTCCAAACACGGCCACAGGGGAGACCCCCTTCAAACTGTCTCATGGGTCCGAGGCCGTCCTCCCGATAGAATTCGAAGTCAAAACCCCCAGGGTGGTCACCGCGGGCGAAGGAGATGAAGAATGACTAGTAGAAAATGATGCAGAGCAAAGGTTGTCCCTGGACCTGGTGGAAGAGCTCCGGGACCTCGTTACTGTCTGACAAGAGGAAGTCAAGAGGCGGATGGCCCGGTACTTTGATCAACATATCAGAATAAAGCAATTCGAGAAATGAGACTTGGTCCTGAAGAAGGTAGATGCGGCAGGGAGAGGAGCCGCTGTAGGTAAGTTAGAGCCCAATTGGGAAGGGCCTTACATTGTAAGCGAAGTGCTCAAGTCGGGGCGGGGGGGGGGGGGGGGGGGGGGGGACCACCTCCAGGATGTGGAAGGGGTATCTCTCGGCCGAGCCAGGAGTGGGGATGATCTGAAGAGATTTTATCCTTAACAATTTTTTGTAACTGACTTTTGTATGTTTCATCCTCAATACATATATTTTGAAATAGTTCTTGGGCAAGTAACGAGTCTTCTGGTGCTGGAGTGCCCCAGATCGATTCCGCTGCCGGGCTCTCATAGACGGTGGGTCAGGTTGATCTCTGGAGAGGCTGACAAGTGGCAAGTTCTTTGGTGCTGGAATGCCCCAGATCGATTCCGCTGCCGGGCTCTCATAGACGGTGAGTCAGGTTGATCTCTGGAGAGGCTGACAAATGACAAGTTCTTTGGTGCTGGAATGCCCCAGATCAATTTCGCTGCCGGGCTCTCATAGACGGTGGGTCAGGTTGATCTCTGGAGAGGCTGACAAGTGGAAAGTTCTTTGGTGCTGGAATGCCCCCGATTGATTCCGCTGTCGGGCTCTCATAGACGGTGGGTCAGGTTGATCTCTGGAGAGGCTGGCAAGTAACGAGTCTTCTGGTGCTGGAATGCCCCAGATCGATTCCGCTGCCGGGCTCTCATAGACGGTGGGTCAGGTTGATCTCTGGAGAGGCTGACAAGTGGCAAATTCTTTGGTGCTGGAATGCCCCAGATCGATTCCGCTGCCGGGCTCTCATAGACGGTGGGTCAGGTTGATCTCTGGAGAGGCTGGCAAGTGACAAATTCTTTGGAGCTGGAATGCCCCAGATCGATTCCGCTGCCGGGCTCTCATAGACGGTGGGTCAGGTTGATCTCTGGAGAGGCTGACAAGTAACGAGTCTTCTGGTGCTGGAATGCCCCAGATCGATTCCGCTGCCGGGCTCTCATAGACGGTGGGTCAGGTTGATCTCTGGAGAGGCTGACAAGTGACAAGTTCTTTGGTGCTGGAATGCCCCAGATCGATTCCGCTGCCGGGCTCTCATAGACGGTGGGTCAGGTTGATCTCTGGAGAGGCTGACAAGAGGCAAGTTCTTTGGTGCTGGAATGCCCCAGATCGATTCTGCTGTCGGGCTCTCATAGACGGTGGGTCAGGTTGATCTCTGGAGAGGCTGGCAAGTGGCAAGTTCTTTGGTGCTGGAATGCCCCAGATCGATTCCGCTGTCGGGCTCTCATAGACGATGAGTCAGATTGATCTCTGGAGAGGCTGGCAAGAGGCAAGTTATTTGGTGCTGGAATGCCCCAGATCGATTCCGCTGCCGGGATCTCATAAACGGTGGGTCAGGTTGATCTCTGGAGAGGCTGGCAAGTGGCAAGTTCTTTGGTGCTGGAATGCCCCAGATCGATTCCACTGCCGGGCTCTCATAGACGGTGGGTCAGGTTGATCTATGGAGAGGCTGGCAAGTGGCAAGTTCTTTGGTGCTGGAATGTCCCAGATCAATTCCGCTGCCCGGCTCTCATAGACAGTGGGTCAGGTTGATCTCTGGAGAGGCTGACAAGAGACAAGTTCTTTGGTGCTGGAATGCCCCAGATCGATTCCGCTGTCGGGCTCTCATAGACGGTGGGTCAGGTTGATCTCTGGAGAGGCTGACACGTGGCAAGTTCTTTGGTGCTGGAATGCCCCAGATCGATTCCGCTGTGGGGCTCTCATAGACGGTGGGTCAGGTTGATCTCTGGATAGGCTGGCAAGAGGCAAGTTCCTTGGTGATGGAATGCCCCAGATCAAGTCACACCAGCACGAGAAAACAAGTAGACTGCGAGACAGAGTCAAGTTACACCAGAAGAAGGCCGTCTCGCTCGCTGGGTGGAGACGAGCTCGCCTAACTGGGGAAGAAAACCCGACTCCTTCGCGTAAGGCGAGGGACACCTCGCGCAACAGGGTCCTCGCAGCAAAGAAATAGCCGCCCCAGATAGGCCGGCTGGGTACTCGCTGACACGGAGGTATTAGACATGGAAGAAGTTGTTCAGCCTTTATGATTGAAAGAAACCAAGGCAAGGGCTTCGCTCGCAAGGATTAAAGGGTAGAAGGCGTGTTCCTCGCGAAAGGGAGATACGACGGAGGATCCCAAGAAACTGCGACCTCTGAGAGAACAGAAGGGCGAGAAAGCGGAGATAATCACGAGTCAAACGCCTGAGCTAAGCGATCGAGAGATAGGCGAGAGCGAGCACTACGAGCACCGTGCTAAGAACGAAAGGAGCGAGAGAAATGAATAAAGGAAAAATATACACAAAGGCAGCAAGCAAGTAATTAACAGGTGAAAAATATATATCATTTCTATTTTTGTCCAAAAGCTTTACAGAGTTCCGTGACGTTCTCGCCAGCCAAAAAAGTCAAAAGAAATTCAAAACATCAAAAAATCATGACTCATCCGCGGATTGCTCGCCCTCGCTCCTCTCAGAGGGTGTGGTAGGCAGGAACATCACCGGGATCAAATCCTCCAAGGTGAGCTCCGCCGCCTCCGTCGTAAGTAAGCCGGACCGCTTGAGGGTGCGGAAGGCGAACGTCGCCACATGAAGCGCTCCCTCCCGCATCTCTGTCTTATGCTCCTGCTGCTTGGCCTTTAGCGACCTGGGACTGGGCGGGAGAGCGGCCTTGACCAGGTCGCGGTTCAGGGTTTTCAACCCTTCTACATGCTGCGCCAGGTCGGTGTTGCGAGTAAGGGGCTCGCTGGCCGTCTCGGCATCCTGCAAGAAAAAGATTTAGGCGCGAGTATGGAAGGATAAGAAAGGGTAGACGAATGAACAAAAAACTCACCATCCCATCCTGGAGGCTGGCGACGAGGCCGTCCGAGATGTTTAATTTTTCCTTGAGGTCGGCCACCTCCTTGGTCGCAGCCTTCAACTCTTCCCGAAGAGCCTCAGAGCTTTTTTCCTCCCTCAGACGCGCGATCTCCTTCGCGGCGATCCTCAGCTCGCGCATGAGCTCCTCCGAGTTTCTCTCCAGCTGGAAGTTGCGCCGACCCAGCATATGGGCGAGCTCTAGAGAGCGGAGTTGGGACCGCGCTTTCATGAGCGAGTACCCGAGAGGTCATCGAGTTGAACTCTTTCGTGTCCTCCCGTCCATAAAGGCCGAAGGACAGGGCGAAAGCGTCGCCGCTAACCGTATTCTCGTCCACCTAGGAGGGGAGGAGAGTCGATATCGAGGCCCGGTTGGTCTTCTCGTCCCAGACTAGCAGAGGCGCGCCGGCCTCGTCCAGATGCTTGACCCCTAAGCCATAGTTTCGGTGGCGTGTCGGATCAGGCACCTTCGAGGTGCCGGCCACCACCGTGGGCGGGGGGGGGGGGGGGGGGGGGGGGGGGGGGGTCGCTGGGCACCTTCTCTTTGGGCCGAATCGCTGGGCGACCTCCCCCGGAGGGGGCCTTAAGGACCTCCTTCCCCTTAGTCGGAGGGAGCTTCTTCGGCTTCTTTGAGGGGGGAGGTAGAGACTTCGACCCGCGGCTCGCAGGAGCGGGTCGCTTGAGAGAGGTCGGGGTAGAGGTGGGGACAGGCTCTCGGCAGAGCTCAGCGGCAGCAGTGGCAAGCTGAAGGGCAGGCAGGATATGCCCCACCTTCGCGTAAGGAGGGTTGAGCGGGAGGTCCCGCTCTCCTGCGAGTAAGAAGCAAGTTGAGTCAGAAGGAGAAGCACTCACCTTCCCCCTCGCTCACTTCGAGATCGGGCTTCACCTCCTTCTTTGGCCCGAGGTCAAGCTTTTCCTCAAGTACATCGGAATGGTGCCTGCGCAGATCAACACCAATGGCACGACCCTGTTGATTGCCTTCGCGTGCTACATGCGCGAAGAGCGAATCGAGTTCAACCTTATGGTTTTCCGTAAGCTTTTTATTTTCAGGGCGACTTCCGACGGCGTCGCCTTCCTTTCCGGCTCGCACATCAAGGTCTGCGAGACCTCCAACAAGGTCCACCACTGGAATGACCGATTCATCTTCATCAAAAGGGATCTCGGCAACATCCCATACTCGCCCTGTCAGAAGGACGAGGTCGTGTTCAAGGCCCCTCGCGGGATGGCGAGGCAGCTAATCTCCATCAGTTCTTCCTCGGGAAGAACTTTGAGGTTGGCTACCTCAGAAGGAACTTGGATCTACTCCCCCCAGTCCTCCAGGAGAGGGTAAGACCGTCATCAACTCGGTTTTTGTGTTTTCAAGAAATTTCTTCACGTTTTTTCTTGATGCAGGCGAGCGACTTGTTCCTGAGAACCCGCCCTACGCGGGCAAGGCGGTGGCGGTGGCGGCGTGCTCATCTGACATGAGGGAGCCGCCTTCCGGCAGCGGCTCCAGAAAAAGTTCGGCGGAGAGCCTCACGTCACCTCCTTCGAGCGACTCGCAAAAGAGGCAGAAGGCGCTTGCGTCGAAGAAGTCCATCCCGGCGAGTGAGCCAGTGGTTAGGTCGGCGGATGAGGGTGCCGCTAGCGAGTCGGAGACCCCCAACTCGCACCCAAATTTTGGGCTGGGGCAAAAGCCCCTTGACGGCGCGGGAAACCCGCTTCTTCTCTGGGAAGAGAAGGCAAACCGCCTGTCCGTGTCCTCGCTCCTCCCCTTATGGACGGAGAGGGGTCATGCTGGCGAGGACGCCTTTTCCCTGCTCTATGGGCTCTATGGTCGGCAGGATGCAACGACGTACGAAAAGGAGACCATGCGCGACCTCGCAAATGAGAGCGCGAGGGTCCTACTGCGAGCCGCTAAGGTCTCGCACATGGCCTTGCGACACAGCCTCAGCTTCGTCAGAAAGTTCCGTAACGCTGAGGCGAAGCAGAAGATAGCCGAGGATCAGGTGGTCGACCTCAAGACGAAGCTGGAGTTAACGGAGCCGCTACTCGCCAACTCCTCCGACAGAGTGGTAGGTCTCATTCACTTCTTATTATGATTCTCTTCTTTTCGCTACTGCCTCTTACGCTGAGTCATTGCAGGATGCCGAGACCGCGAATCGCATGAGAGCGCGAATCGAGGCACTAGAGCAGGAGGTGGAGGTGGGAAAAGTTCTGCTAGTCGAGGCCTTAGCGCGAAGGCAGCCCGAGGAGCGAGTCGAGTCGACGTCAAAGGGCGAGGAGATGATGCTTCTTCCTCGTCACGAGGTCGAGCGCACGCGCAAGCAACTCATTACGCAGTCCACCGAGGCCACCATCGACATGATACGCGAGCTTGGCGCGCTTCAGGAGGAGTGGAGTTTTATGACCGCCGACCTCCTCATCCCCCAATTTTACGAGGAGACCGGAAGCTCATCCTCTGGCGAGCACGACCATTCTCCTGAAGACAACTAGCCTGCCCCCACCTCGAAGGACCCGCCGGCCTGCTGAAGTCTATTTTTTTCCTTTTATTTATTGTATACATTTTGTCTTCCTTTCTTGAATAGGGGCGAGACCCTTAATTTTTAAGAAAAAATGAGATTGGATCTATGACTATGATTTTCCAAGTCTATTCTGCTTTCATCTCTTTTAATGTTCATCAGCTCGGCTTACCCAACTCGCGAGACATAAACTAAGTGTCTCGCCTCTCTCACAACCTTTCAGGAGCTCGGCTCGCACATCTTTGAAGGGCGACTATGTTAGGTTCACGCTAGGTCGTGCGGGTTGCGAGTAGGGCAGGGGCGAGATCAATAGCACTCGCACCCTTCTTGACATTTTGACTTTCTCTATTCTGCTTGCTTCCAAACTTTCTTTCAAAGTGCAATCCGAGAGATCACCTGCCCTGCCGGTAGTGGGAGCCCGGTCAGTGGGATCGTCTAAGGGCTTGCTTCCAAACTTTTTTTCATAGTGCAACCCGAGAGATCACCTGCCCTGCTGGCTAGTGGGAACCCAGTCAGCGGGATCGTCTCAAGGGCTTGTTTCCAAACTTTCTTTCAAAGTGCAACCCGAGAGATCACCTGCCCTGTCGGCTAGTAGGAGCCTGGTCAGCGGGATCGTCTCAAGGGCTTACTTCCAAATTTTCTTTCAAAGTACAACCCGAGAGATCACATGCCCTGCCGGCTAGTAGCCTAGTAGGAGCCCGGTCAGCGGGATTTTCTCAAGAGCTTGCTTCCAATCTTCCTTTCAAAGTGCAACCCTAGAGATCACCTGCCCTGTCGGCTAGTGGGAGCCCGGTCAGCGGGATCGTCTCAAGGGCTTGCTTCCAAACTCTTTCAAAGTGCAACCCGAGAGATCACCTGCCCTGCCGACTAGTGGGAGCTCGGTCAGCGGGATCGTATCAATAGCTTGCTTCCATTCTGTTTATCAAAGTGCAACCGAGAGATCACCTGCCCTGCCGGCTAGTGGGAGCCTGGCCAGCGGGATCGTTTCAAGAGCTTGCTTCCAATCTTCCTTTCAAAGTGCAACCCGAGAGATCACCTGCCCTGCCGGCTAGTGGGAGCCCGCTCAGCGGGATCGTCTCAAGGGCTTGCTTCCAAACTTTCATTCAAAGTGCAACCCGAGAGATCACCTGTCGTGCCGGCTAGTGGGACCCCAGTCAGTGGGATCATCTCAAGGGCTTGCTTCCAAACTTTCTTTCAAAGTGCAATCCGAGAGATCACCTTCCCTGCCGGCTAAGGGAGCCCGGTCAGCGGGATCGTCTCAAGAGCTTGCTTCCAATCTTTCTTTCAAAGTGCAACCTGAGAGATCACCTGCCCTGCCGACTAGTGGGAGCCCGGTCAGCGGGATCGTTTCAAGGGCTTGCTTCCAAACTTTCTTTCAAAGTGCAACCCGAGAGATCACCTTCCCTGCCGGCTAGCATTCTTATCATGGCGTCAAGGCGTACCATGGCGAGCCCCGACCGCCTTGACGCTTAGGCGACAAGGCGGACGCCTAGGCGACAACAAGGCGAGCAAATGCAAGGCGACAATATTAATTTTTTTTAAAAACAAATGAAGATATAGACAGCGGTTATTATAATAACCGCTGTCTATAGCCACATGGCCGTCACTATAGACAACGGTTATTATAATAACCGCTGTCTATAGTGTCTGTCAAGTGACTATAGACAGCGGTTATTATAATAACCGCTGTCTATAATCACTTGACAGACACTATAGACAGCGATTATTATAATAACCGCTGTCTATAGTCCCAAATTTTTTTTTAGGCAAAAGAGAACCATCATTCAGCAGAGAACCATCATTCAACATTAACTACACAGATTTTTAAACTGCATTCAGCCCAAGTCAGTACTCAACATATCAAGCATTCATGAATGAACAGAAATCCAAACCCAACATATCAAGCATTCAGCCAACACAGTATTTTTAAACTGCAAGTCTGCCACCCAACATGAATCACAACAAGCCCAAGTCAGTACTCACTAAGTATTCAGCAACATGTAAATCTAAAGTTTGACACATTGAAAAGCAAAAGAAAAAAATGCATTTCATAAATATAATATAAACAAGCCCAAGTTTCAAACTTGACATATCAAATAACTTGAGATCAAGAATACATTTCATGAATGAACATTGTTTTTAGATCAATTAGAATCATCATCTAGTAAATCATTATTGGCATTGCATGTGCTGGGTTGGTTTGAGGCACTTGTCATTTGCCCATAATTATCTACAAGATCTTCATCATCATTTGCAACTCCAAAGTGATCTAAATCTTCATCCCCTTCAGCTATTAGTTCAAGATTAGCTCCACTTCGTAAATTTCTAGCTCCGGTTCCAACAGCTCTCCCTACAGCTTCCCATGTGAGATCATCATCATCAAATACTAGAGTATCATCTGGTTTGTTTATCATCCACTCATTACTCCAATCTAGCTCATCAAGCACTAAAGGGTTGTAATTTCTTCCCTTTTCACGTCTTTCTTGAAATCGTGCTTGTAGACGACGATTGTATTGGATGTATACAAGATCATTAAGCCTTTGATGCTCCAATCTATTCCTTTTCTTTGTGTGAATCTAAAACAACATAATTGCAAACTAGTTAGTAGTACTTAGTACTTACTACTTAGTACTTAGTAGATATTTGTAAATAATTTTAATTTTATATGTATATTGATTATTGAATATTTGTATACTTACAAACTCAAAAGTACTCCAGTTGCGCTCACAACTAGAAGAGGAACAACATAAGCCAAGTATGCGCAATGCTATCTTTGTAAGTTCAACATTTGGTCCTCCATGTGCACCCCACCAATCCACTATTTATTTAAGACGAATATAAATTAGTTAACAATTAACATACATATAGTTTAATAAAATATAAAAACGTAATCAATACTTACTTGGATTTAAGGTGGTTCGTTGCCTAATAGCCATAGGCTTTCCAAAACTATTTCGAGATGCTTTATAGTTAGTGCCTTGTTCTGCGATCTTGTCTTGCAAGTGTTGATCGGGCACTAGTCTTGCAATAACGTCATTGAAAGCATCTTGAAATTTCCAAGCATCATCATTATGTTTTTCCTCATATTCAAAATATTTGCTTGGATTTAAAAACAAAGCCGCCCTATACAATTTTTGCTCCATTTGATTTGTCCATCTATTTTCAACAATGTCGATAATCTTTTTATATAACCTTTCTTTATTATCAAAATGTTCTTTGATCCTTTGTTTTGCCTCTTCCATTGCCACATAAACCTCAGGCATAACTGGTCTTTCATCTCCATCTACTAACCGCAAAACAGCCATCAATGGCTTTCCTCCTTTGAGGCAATCTCTTACTCCATTCCAAAAGACAGTTGAAAGTATTACTTCAACAACTTGTTTTCCGGCTTCGGTTTTTGCCAAATTAGCAGCATTCCACGAAGGCGAGGCAAAGAATAATTTCAGCTTCTCCTCATGCTTAAGCACACTTTGTAGAGTAAGGAATGATGTTGCAAATCTAGTCACTGAATGCCTCACTAGATCACCACCTATTGTACTCCTTACTGCATCAAGTAAACGAGTGTGCCTGTAGATGAAATTTGTAATCATTCTTGCCTTTTTTTATCACCATTTTGTTTTGTCGAAGCTTTCCAATGTCTTCTAGCATGAGATCAATGCAATGAGCTGCACAAGGAGTCCAGAATAGAGTGGGTTTTCTCTCCATTAAAATTCTACCCGCTGCCTTATAATTTGAGGCATTGTCAGTCACTACGTGCATACAAGTATACAACATAAGTACATAACTTTATATATATCTATAATCTATACTCTAGAGTTGTAAACCATTGAACATGAAATACTATGTTCAATTTACCTGGACAACGCAATCTGTTCCAATCTCTCTAATCTTACTATCAAGCAACTCTGATAGCATTGTAGCATCTTGAATATGACCGGATGCATCTACGGAACCCATAAAATAAGTTCCCTCTGGACAGTTGACTAGGAAATTTATCAAATGTCTCCCTCTCCTATCTGTCCAACCATCTGACATAAGAGTGCAACCGTATCTCCTCCAATATGCTTGATATTTTGTCTTCATCTCGTTAACTTTCTCTTTTGTGTTTAGTAACAAAGAAACCTGTAAATCATGATAACTAGGGCCTTTATAACCAGACCCATATTGTCCAACTGCTTCAAGCATGATTTCAAAACTTCGTGCCTTTGCAGCATTGAATGGAATTCCACATTCATAGAACCAATCAGCAACATATCCATCAACTCTCTTTTTCTCTTCAGGAGATCTAAAACATCTCTCAATAGTTGTTTGTGCAGGTCCTTTAGCACGCCTATCATCAACAACATCTTCAGGTACACGTCTCACATGAGCATCCATAGGGCCTCTCTTTTGTGGAAGGTGGATTACTTTTCTCTTTTTGGCACCTGTCCCAGAACTTGGGACAAATGAAGATTTAGCTGTAGATAATGCCGGGGATACTTGTGATTGTGAACCTAACAGCTCAACTTCTTGTTCACTCTCATTATCATCATCAGCATTCAAATCGACCTTGTTCTTTTTTTTGTCATTTAGAGCTGCATATATTTCAGTTGCTATGTCCGAAGTAGTCTTCATACATTTTGATACATCACCATACCCGCCACACAAGTGTTGTTTCAACCTTTTGATTCCACCTTTAATCAACCGATCACACAAATTACATTTAACTGTATTTTTATCCTGTATGTCGGGTCAATGCCCATACTTCCATCCAGGATCCTTTGACTTTGCTTTTCTTTTAGGGTCAATTTTTGGATCAAGATCATTGCTATCAACGGATGGAGCAAGACTGTTGTTGTTTAGGTCCTCCATCTTTCACAAACTATATCCATAGAAAAAGAGTTATGTCGGGCACATAACAAAGTGAATAACTACTAAATAGTTCTAAAGCTAAATAAATCATCATCCAACACATAAAGTTAAGTAATAACTAATAAGTAGGGTCAATCACCATCACCATAAACAATTACACAAATAGTTCATACATCATAGACAATTACACAATTACATTTGATTAGCAATAAGACAAAATATGTTTCTACTTTCTAACTTTCAATCGTTTTTCATGTCGCACATGTATTGATTATATATTCACAAATCTTATTTCGCATATTATCTATTTTCTCAGGAGAAAATTCATTCACTCCATCATAGATCTGTAATAAAAATAAAAATATTTGTTAAAATAAATTCAACACAATTATTATCATGTATGAAACTATATGCAGTTAACTTACCCTTGATGGCATTGTCGTACTCCTAAGACCATCAACTATGTCAATCATGTAGCACATGATATAATACCCATATTGAATACTATCCGGTTGTTTAGGGCACTAAATAAATAAACAAATGGTAAACATTAGAATTTAGAATTGTAAATATGAAAATAATTATATAACATATACTCATATAGGTTATAGCTTACCGGCTTCCACCGTAAAACCTTTGGTTTTAGAAATTTGAGACTCCGGTCCTTTGCCAAATCCTTCAATGCACTTCATAAAATATTAAAAAAAAAATAGTTTACAGCCGAATCTAATAAATAAACATTTCTTGTGTCATTGCACTAATTAATAAACTTACAGTACAATGACATTTTTAAGATCATCACGAATGTCATTATTTAAAGGATCAAGCCAATAAATGGTATTATTATCGTAATCAAGAATCGCCAACATCCAATGTACTCTGTGTAACAAATAAAACCATTAATAAGTAATAACTTAATTAGAATTATAAATAGCAATAATTATTGATACTTACTCTCTATGATATGACAAAAATAATAAAGAATCCGATTGTAGTTGAGCAAGCCTATTTTTTAGCTCATGTGCTCGTGATATAATACGATCCTTGGCAAACTTATCATTAAAAGCAAAAATTGATGTCGGATTATGAAAATATACATTTCTTGTGTATCTAAACTTGTTTAGTTGTGAATCTATGTACCTGTAAAAAACATGTAAATTCATAATCAATATATATATTAACTAAAAATCTTAGGTTTGTAATATTTGATAATCATTACTCACCCAATACATGAGAATATGATGTTAACTCCAATCTTTTCCGTATTAAGAAAATCAAGCAACTCTGAAGCTTTAAAGTATGTACATGTTGATGCTGTAGTTCCAAATACATTTGGATGTAATACCAGAGTTATTATTTTGTCCTGTGTCTCCATCATCTTAATGAAATTGGGTAACATGACAATGACATTATTGACATTCTGTGGAATTAAAAATAATTAGTATTTAGTATTTCGGGCAAAAAATTTAATTACATAAAGATCAAAAATAATAATTATAAATTTATAATACCGAAGACGGTAAACACCCATGTGATGTTTCAAGCTGATGTGACGTTTCAGATTGATGTGATGTTTCAGGCCCTTGTGAGGCTAATAAGTGTCTGCTGACAAACCAAAACTAACAAGTTAACTATAAATGAAAGTATAAAGATAACATGATATTTCATAAAAGTATAAATAATTAAACATAAATACATAATAATACCTGAGAAGTTTCAGTTCTAGCACTAAATATGCGCATAAGATCATCCATTTTCATTTTCATACTAGCCATCTCTGCTTGATACGCTTGTTGTTGTTGGCTGAGTTGGCTCTGAAAGGCCTGCTCATGTTGTTGTTGTTGTTGTTCGTTGAGTTGTTTTATTTGGCTCGCATAGGCCTGATGCTCTTGTTGTTGTTCTTGCCTCCACAATTCTTGTTGCTTGCTCAATCTTTCTTGAACAATAGACTCCACATCATCAATGCGAGCTATTGTACTTCTCTCCTTCCGCTTATCATTCTTGAAAAAATTTGTAATGGTGGAAAACTTGCCACCAGCTCTTACTCTGCCCGGATGTTCCTTGCCTAAAACAGATGCAAGGATGTCATCCCTTCCCTGTGGCACTAATGCAGAAGACTGAGACTCTTGGCTCGAGACCTCATCCTAAGTGAAATCAAGAAATATTAATGCAAATGATGTAATAAAAATTTACAAATGATGAAATGATAATTTAAACATACAATTCTAGCTGCCAAATCAGCTGCATCTTGACAAATGTATTCACCAGTATTTCTTTTGTGACCGACTTTCCATAGCTCCGCACGTGAAAGTGGTGCATTTGCACTTTGTTCAATCTTGACAATAAAATGCAAATAAATTATCATTTAAATTATTGAGAAAACCAAGTTTTAAAACAAAATATATGAGAGAGAAGTAGATAACTAAATAGTAAATACTAATACCATCCTTTTTTCTAATCCAGAATAACCCATTCTGGAAGTAGTATGAAACGACTTTTGTGTTTTTGCTCTCTCTGAATTAGCTTTACTTTTCTCCTACACAAATAAATATCTGTTAATACTTAATACGTAGAGTAGAATGCTATAAAACATTGAGTTTATTAAGAAAACATAACCATAGATTCCGGAGTGGTGCGACTGTCGACAAAAACTTTCCAATCGTCGGGAGTTATGAAATTATACTTGACAGGAACATTGTAAAGATGCTTCATATCAACATCCTTTACATAAGTGACATACAGTTTGGATTTCCAAGACCTCCAACTTTCACCCATGCTTTTCATTAATTGATGGCGAACACCATCAACATTATCAAAATAATTCTGAAAATAATAGACAATATTAATTAATAATTAACTAAAAAAACACAATTATGTAATCACTAAAAACGAAATTACGTACATTTACTTCTTGCCACATTCGATCTTTAATTTGTTTATCAACTTCCTTCCATCTAGCAAATGTAACTGGCACATGCATCCTCACAAGAGAACCAATTAAACTCATCAATTTATTATACTCAGGCCCGGGAATAATGTGGCCATCATCACTAACAGAAATATAAAGCTTCTTCCCCTCTGCTATAAGCTTATTCAATCCGTACATCTTAGTGTAGCCTCTTGTTGACTTTGATGAAGATCCTTTATCAGCCATTTTCCTGGAATAAGAAAACCCTACAAAAACCCTAAACCATCCAAAACACCTAAACAAAATACTTAAAAAACAACAATAATATTGAGGTAAATAAAGAACAGTAAAACACACATATAACTGTCATAGAGAGACAGAGAGTATGCTTGACAATCACACATATAAATAAAGCAAAAAACCTAAACCACAAACAGTGAATCGTAAGAGGAAAAAAACCCTAAACGGCTAAACCACAAACAAGAACTTGGAAATTATATGAGCAAGTAAAAAATCGTAAGAAGGAATTAACGAACCAAAGGAGATGGGGATCTTTGAAAAAATCGCGGTTAGGGTTTTCGCACAGTCGAAAGTCGAAACAGAGCAGCAACGAGTAAAAAGTAAAATGTCGAGGTTAAAATGATATTTTATATGTATATTAGACAACGGTTTATATATAAACCGCTGTCTATTATATCATTCCTGATACAATAGACAACGGTTTATATATAAACCGCTGTCTATTGTATCATTCCTGATACAATAGACAGCGGTTTATATATAAACCGCTGTCTATTCTCCTATTATTAAAAAAAAATAAAGCGGCCGTCGCCATGTTTCCAATCGGCCGACTGGACGCCTACGCCTAGGCGACGCCATGATAAGAATGCCGGCTAGTGGGAGCCCGGTCAGCGGGATCGTCTCAAAAGCTTGCTTCCAATCTTCCTTTCAAAGTGCAACCCGAGAGATCACCTGCCCTGCCGGCTAGTGGGAGCCCGGTCATCGGTATCGTCTCAAGGGCTTGCTTCCAAATTTTATTTCAAAGTGCAACCCGAGAGATCACCTGCCCTGCTGGCTAGTGGAAGTCCGGTCAACGATATCGTCTCATGGGCTTGCTTCCAAATTTTCTTTCAAAGTGCAACCCGAGAGATCACCTGCCCTGCCGGCTAGTGGAAGTCCGGTCAGCGGGATCGTCTCAAGAGGTTGCTTCCAATCTTCCTTTCAAAGTGCAACCCGAGAGATCACCTGCCCCACCGGCTAAAGGGAGCCCGGTCAGCGGGATTGTCTCAAGGGCTTGCTTTCAAAACTTTCTTTCAAAGTGCAACCCGAGAGATCACCTGCCCTGCCGGCTAGTGGGAGCCCGGTCAGCGGGATCATCTCAAGAGCTTGCTTCCAATCTTCCTTTCAAAGTGCAACCCGAAAGATCACCTGCCCTGCCGGCTAGTGGGAGCCCGGTCAACGGGATCGTCTCAAGGGCTTGCTTCTAATAACTTTTTTACCTCCTCCCGGATGGGCTCTGCCAACTTGGTTGCCACGACCCTCTTCTTCTGTCGGATGGGGCAGACACTTGAGTCGAGGCTGAGACGATGGCAGGCCACATCGGCGTCTACCCTTGGCATGTCTGCTGCACTCCAGGAGAAGACATCTATATTCTCCTAGATGCATCTCTGAACCTTCTCATGATCCTCCTCGCTCAGCCTCCCGCTGACTTGTATTTTCTCTGGCCTTCCTTCCTTGGTCAGGATCTCCTTCACCTCCTCTTCCTCCGCTGCCTCTAGCCGGGCTCTATCCTCCATTGCCTGGTCCAGCTCTTCCGCCTCTTCCTTCCAGGAGATGGTGTTGACTGCCGTGACATAGCACTGCCTTGCCACCTTCGGATCTCCCCTGACCTTGACCTGGACTCCTCCGATGTTGTACTTTAAACATTGGTGGAACGAGGAGGGCACGCAACGGAAGGCGCTGATGAAGGGTCGTCCGAAGATGGCATTGTAGCTGCTCGGAGCGTCCATGATGACAAACCGACAGTTTCGAGACGTCCCTCCCAGGGTCAGGAAGAGTTCAACTCCTCCCTCTACTTCCTTCCGCTCTCCGGCGAACCCGAAGAGTGGTCCGTCCAAGGCTAGCACCCTCTTCGCTTCCACCCTCAACTCATCAAAAGCTCTCTTGAAGATCACGTTCACCGAGCTCCCATTGTCCACCAGAACTCGGGAGACCGTGAAATTCTCGATCGCGATCTGGATCACTAGTGCGTTGCAGAATGGATCCTCACTTTCGGGCATGCCCTTCGTGGAGAAGGTGATCTTCTCTTTCGGGGGAGGGACTCGGGAGGTCGAAGCGACACTCCGACGATAGATGGCGTGAAGGCTCTCCTTGCGGGTTGCTTCAATCCCTACTCCCCCGTGGATCACCCCAATCCCGCCACGGGTGCCTACATCGATCCGGTCTTCGCACCGGTCTCCTCCTTCCACTCTTCCTTCTCCTCTCTGGACCCCCTGTTGTGGCTGCTGCCCCCCTTAGGGCTCTTCCTTCTCTTACTTCCATGAATTTGGGGCAAGTGGTCGTCGCGTGGCCTGACTCCTGGTGGAAGTCACAATAAGGTAGTTTCACCTTGCCCCTCCCTGCCCCTCTCGACGGGCCTCTTCTTCCCCTTCTCGCTCCTCGGTCAATCGCCATCGCCTGCTGAGGCGGCGGCTGGAACGGTCTCACCCTTGGTCTCCACCCCAGAAGGTTAAACCGCCCCTGCCCTCCCTGGAAATCTTCTCCGCCTTGGAAGTGACCCCTCCCCTGACCTTGGGGTGGTCCTCCGTGCAACCTCCACATCTGCTGATGGACTGGCGGTTGGAAACTTCCTCTTTGCTCCTGCCCCCCATGGGGTCCTTGGAACCCTTGCCTCCTGGGTTCTTCTCTCCTCCTCCACTCCTGCTGCCGCGACCCTACTGCTTCTTTCTTCTCCTCCTTCCCCATCCTTGCCAATTTTGTACGAACTCGGGGTTCGTGGTCTCTCCCTTGATCTCCTTCGCCGCCCTTTCCGTCAACTCCTCAAAAGACAAAGGAGGATCCCGGGCCAACTCCATCCTGAAGAAACCCTGGCGTAAACCGAGAGTGAAAGCCAACTGCAGAGTGTGTCCAGCCACCTCATAGACTTGGAGGATTTCTTCCTGGAAGCGGTCCACGTAGCTTCCCAGCATCTCCTCAGCCCCCTGCTTGATCAGAAAGAGCGCTTCAGCTCCCTTCTTCCTCTTCTTGGATGTTGAAAAATGCAGCAGAAAACTGCGGCGCAGATCCTCGAAACTGTATATGGACCCGGAGGGAAGCTGGTGAACCAGTCCCTCGCCTTCTCTCTGAAGGTGATGGCAAAAAATCAACACTTAAAGGCGCCTGGCATTTGCCTGATGGAAATGACGTCCTCGAACTACTGCAGGTGCTGGACGAGATCATCCTTGCCAGTGTAGTACGTCATGACCGGTTCTCTGAAGCCCTCGAGGACAGGGGCTGAAAGAATCAAGTCGTAGAAAGGACTCCCAGACCCCACCTGGCGAGTCGAGGCAACTCGCGCGGTCTCCTCGCCCGAGCGGCGAGTGCAGGGCGGGCTGGGGAACAACTCTTGCCCATACAAATCTCTCTCGCCTTCTTCCACCAACAACTCCTTCCCTGCTCTCCTGCCCGGCGCGTCCTCTCCTAAGGATGGCTGGGCGGGCACCGACACCCAAGGAGTGGGGATCTTGCCCGATGGTGTGAGGGCGAATCACACCGTCTCCAGGATAATTCTTTTGAACTCGTCAAAGTCCCTCTGAGTCACATACCCTCCCGTGGGTGGAGGGGGGTCCTGGTCGTCTCCTTGCCCTTCGTCTCCGACCATGGGACTTACTTAGGATTTTCCGAACAAGCTACGGTCCACGCTCACCGCACCAAAATGTTGAACCCGGAAACCACAGTTCAACGAGGAGTTCGGACCAAGGGTGTAGTTTGCACTTAATTCTCCTAAGCTTGCTTACTAGGCCAGACTCTCGGGACAAAGAACCTTACTCTGTATGGTGGAAAACTATAATAGACCCTCGAGCTGCAGCGAGGAGGTCCCGCCAGACACCCGGAAGATCTTAGAGAGCTTCCCCTTCTAAGCCAAATGCTGAGCCGGGCACCTTGGAGAGCACTAGAGAATTCCTGACCACACACCCTAAAACCACGGTGAACAGCAAGCCAGAACCCTCTAGCCAACTAAAGCTAGCCAAAGGAGAGAAGCAAGTCAGAGTCCTCTCCAAAGGTGCCTTTGGGGTCTATTTATAGTTTTCTGAAAACGGCCTGCGGATAGCGAGATCCCGCCTTTTGGTCTGTCTAAACGCACCCCCAATTGGTCTGCCAACAGCGGAATCCCGCTGTTTGAAAAGGCTAATTGTAGGCCGGTAGGTTTTTCCTTGAGACCTCCTTGGTGACCCGTCGACTTGGCGACCCTGCGAGTCGAATGCTGCCGAGGTCAGGCTGACGAGTTGAATGGTGCCGAGTAGCTTATGGACGTGCGACTCACCACCCACCCAGATTGCGGCGAGTGCTCTCCCTAGGCATTGAGCGAGTGTTGGGGCGAAAATCTTCCACTCGCCTGGTTACCCACTCCCGTCTCGACCTGGTCTTCATGAGCCCACTCGATAATTACAGGGTTGCACATCGTCGTCCCTATGCTCAACGACACTCATAATGAGCTACATGGTTGCATTTGGAAGCCGACATGTTTATTAAAATAATAATATGTATATTAGTATTTAATTATTGTTAATTAAATAGTTGATATTAATTAGTTATTGATTAAAATATTAATGCTTGTAGGCGCGGGGGATAATAATGTTTTGGCATTGGATCAATATTCTTTTAGGCTCTCTTTGGAGGGAATAACTCTTTGGAGGACACATCCTCGGAGAGTTGATGGGTGCTTGTCTCCCGAGTTTGTATCTCATGTTTTCTTGTTAATGTCATTTTCATTCACTTAGAGTTCTCCCCCTCTCACATTGATTTTAGTTTTCGCCCCACATCGAGTAAATAATAAAATATTATTTAATAATAATTAATTAATATCAATAATTTATTTAACACCAATTAAATACTAAAATACATATTATTATATTATCAATCATTACAGTTTCCAAATGCGATCTCGGGACTCATCATGTGAAAATCAGCGAGCGAATTGGGCATCCAATTCCCTGAAAATCAGCGAATTGGTTGCCCAATTCCCTGAAAATCAGCAAATTGGGCATCCAATTCACTGATTTTCAGTAAATTGGGTGCCAAATTCGCTGATTTTCAGTTAAGTGGGCACCCAATTCACTCAAAATCGGTGAATTGGATGCCAAAGTGAGCCTAGGTGTGCATCGGGTGCGTCTGTCCTCCCAAAAAAACAGGTTGAAGAAAACAGCTTGAAAAGCCCAGGCGCGCCTTTGGTGCGCCTGGGAGTTGGTAAGGCGCGCGCGCCTAGGTACGCCTGGGCACCTCGCCCGCCTTTGCCTTGCAGAGGCGATGGACGGTGCGCCCGGCGCCTCCGGCGCGCGCCTTGATAAAGTAGCTTGGCACTACCAGTTAGTTCTGTGCTTCCGCCCGCTGTGCTCGCTGATCTAACCGCGCGACTTCTCAGCCTGCTGTTTTCGTATGTTCGCCGGCTCCCTCAGAATGCAGTCACGCTCTCCTGTTCGCCAGATTGATTACCTGTCCGCCGGCCTCTTCAGATCGCAGCCAAGCTCGACTGTTCGCCAGACTGATCGCTTGTTCGCACTTGACTGCCCACCACTATCTCCGCAGCTTCCGCGATTGCCTGTCCGCAGACTCCTTCGAGCGCTCACCTGTTTGTTGCGATCTTCTTATCCGCGCGAATTCCTCTCCGCAGCTTCCTTGGACGTTCTTCCCCTGCTTGCCGCAACTTGACAGTCTGCATGCCTGTAGGGTCTCCTGGTTGCCGCGCTCTCTGATGCTCTTGGTCGCCTGTCTGTCGACCTCAACTGAGTTCCTTATCGCGCGTGGTCTTCTGCGTATGCTCCTGCTCGTCTGTCCGTCGATCTCGTCCGCACTTTCCGCGCTCCACGACAGTATCAGTGCTCCTGCTCACAAGTACTCTTGACCGCAAGTGTGAGATCTTCTGCAAGTGCTCCTAACCGCAGCTTTGTCGTCATTACCCCTACTCTCGGCGTGACCACACCCTCCGTCTCTTCCGTCCTCCATGGATTTGAATGAAGCCGCATCCCTTCCTGCCCGTGCTGCGCTCCCCTACATGAAGTCTGTGCTGAACTTCAAATCACCACTATCTCTCTTAGTGGAAAGAAAACTTTGTTGAGTGGGTGCACTCCGTTCGTCGTGTGCTTCCGACCAAAGGCCTCCTACATCATCTGACTAAGGCTAACCCTACTGATCCCACCGAGGAATGGCTCCGTGATGAAGGTTGTGTCCAATAATGGATTCTCAACTCTATGGATAGTGAACCATATCGGATGGCGCTTGAGACGTCCAAGGCCATGTGGGAGGAACTTCACTCCCTTTATTCTGGCAAGGACAACTTGCAACACCTCTTTGACATCATCACAGTACTCAGGGGTGGCTGGAGATCTGACCTCCTTTGTTGCGCGTTCCAAAACTCTAGTTGAGGCATGGATTCAACATCAGCCTCCAGCCGCAGACTTCACTGCCCAATGTGCCCAGAAGGAAGCGGTTGGCATCACCATGATGATGGCCTGTGTTCCGCCTCATCTTCACAACGTTTAAGCTCAGATCCTTTCTTCCTCCACCATTCCTTCTCTGTCGGATGTGTGCTCGATGCTTTTAAAAGTCACACCCCCCGATGCTCCCAGGACTCTCTCTCCGGCCCTCCTCCAACAATCCTTTCCATCTCACCCTGCTCCTTCATCAGCTCGTGGGGCTCGCACCGGCTCTCGCGGACGGGGTCGCGACGGACGACCTCATCCTCACTGCTCTCACTGTGGTAGGGTTGGTCATTTTGAGGCAACATGCTTCTGTAAGCATGGTATGCCCCCACAACAACATACCTTCGTTTGGAACCGAAACAACTTCCACCAACAGCACCGACATTGATGCCCTGCTCACACAGCTTCAACATCTTTAGGGGATGATCAGTCGTTCATCTGGCTCTGTTGCGTCTATCTCCAACGAAGGTATCTCCCGTCTCTCCCATGACTTTACTTGGATTGCGGACTCTTGTGCCACCCACCATATTACTCCACAGAAACCACCTAAGTACTTGGTCTTGACGCATCCCAAGTTCATCACAGTGGACAACGGTGCCACCCCAGTTTCCGGTTCTGCTGACGTGTCCCTCACTTAATCTATCTCTCTTCGCCCGGTTCTTCATGTCTCGGGCTCGCCTTTCAACTTTCTCTCTGTTAGTCGACTTATTCAGCATCTTGACTACATTGTAACCTTTTCTTCATCTTCTTTTGTTGTGCAGTTTCGACAGACGAAGAATATCATTGGTGAAGGGAAGTTGTCCAATGGGCTCTGCATCCTGCATGTTCCTCCCACAGTTCTCTCCTCCATCTCTCACTGTGGCAGGGTTGGTCATTTTGAGGCAACATGCTTCTGTAAGCATGGTATGCCCCCACAACAACATACCTTCATTGGAGCCGAAACAACTTCCACCACCAGCACCGACATTGATGCCCTGCGCACACAACTTCAACATCTTTAGGGGATATTCAGTCGTTCATCTGGCTCTGTTGCGTCTATCTCCGACGAAGGTATCTCCCGTCTCTCCCATGACTCTACTTGGATTGTGGACTCTTGTGTCACCCACCATATTATTCTACAGAAACCACCGAAGTACTTGGACTCGACGCATCCCAAGTTCATCACAGTGGCCAACGGTGCCACCACCCCGGTTTCCGGTTCTGCTGACGTGTCCCTCACTTCATCTATCTCTCTTCGCTCGGTTCTTCATGTCTCGGGCTCGCCTTTCAACTTTCTCTCTGTTAGTCGACTTATTCAGGATCTTGACTACACTGTAACCTTTTCTTCATCTTCTTTTGTTGTGCAGGATCGACAGACGCAGAATATCATTGGTGAAGGGAAGTTGTCCAATGTGCTCTGCATCCTGCATGTTCCTCCCACAGTTCTCTCCCCCGTCTCCTCTATTGATTGACATCGGCGCCTTGAGCATGCTCCTCTCCGCATTCTCAAGAAAGTTCTTCCCGATATGTCCATAACCGACTTTACTTGCGAATCTTCTATCTTTGGCAAACAACATCGTTCTTTTATCCAACATTGTACTCAGAGCGATGCTCCTTTTTCTCTAGTACATTCTGATATTTGGGGACCATATAAAACGACCAATGTTTCTGGTTACCGTTATTTTCTTACTTTTATTGATGATTACTCTCGCATGACGTGGTTGTATCTACTTCACGATCGCTCTGAACTCTCTCATGTGTTCCGTGTCTTTATTGCTGAAACTCTTACACATTTTTCACACTTCATTAAAACAATTTTCACCGACAATGCGCGTGAATATACGAGTCATGAGTTTAATAATCTTTGTACTGAGTTTGGAATCATCCATCAAACCTCATGCGCTTATACACCCCAACAAAATGATGCAGTTGAACGCAAGAATTGCGACCTTCTAGAGGTTGCTCGCTCACTTATGTTTCAAATGCAGGTCCCCAAGCTCTATTGACATTTCACGGTTTCTACAGCTTGCTACCTCATCAATCGCATGCCCTCCTCTATTCTCAACTTTGAGACTCCCTTCAGTCTTTTATTTCCCTCCCCCCCTTTTCAGTTACTCCTTGCGTCTTTGGATGTACATGCTATGTCCACTGCCTTGGCCCCTCCATCGACAAGCTTGCTCATCGTGCGAAAAAATATATGTTCGCTGGTTACTCTTGCACTCAAAAGGGTTGTATGCTACTCTCTCGATGATCACAAGGTTGTTACGTCTGTGGATGTGACCTTTCTCGAAGATCAGCCTTTTCACTCTTCCCACACAGCCTCTCCAACAACTACAACACTACCACGCCCGACCGTCCCCGTTACTTTTCCTATACCACCTATGAACCCACCGTCAAACCCTGCACCCTCCAAACCGCCTCTTCTTCGTGTGTACACTCGTCGTCCTCTTCGTTCTGATGCCATCAGACAATTACCTTCTCCAACTGTTATCCCGTGGCCCGAAGATTCGACACCTGCATCAACCGCTCATCCTATGGAGAACTATGTGTCCTTACTCCGCCTCTCTCCAGTGCTTCACAAATTTTCATCTTCTTTGATGTCTATCTCCACCCCTTAACACTTTACATGAGGTTCTTCAACATTCGGTGTGGCGAGCAGCCATGGATGAGGAAATGAATGCTCTTCGGGCAAATCGGACCTGGGACCTTGTTCCCCTTCCACCTGGCCAACCTTGTGTGGGGTGTAAGTGAGTCTTTACCGCCAAACATGGTCCGAATAGGGCAGTTCAACGACTTAAGGCTCGTCTTGTGGCTCGTGGCTTCACACAACAACAAGGCCTTGATTATGATGAAACCTTCTCACCTGTCGCAAAACTTAATTCTGTTCGTGTCCTGGTCTCCCTCGTTGTTCATCGCAATTGGCAGTTGTATCAATTGGATGTCAAAAATGTTTTTCTTAACGGCGATCTATTGGAGATTGTCTACATGCAACAACCTCCCAGGTTTGAGACCACGGGGGAGTCCCTCGTATATCATCTCAAAAAATCTCTTTATGGTCTCAAACAGTCTCCTCGCGCATGGTTCGACAAGTTCTGTCAGGTTGCTCGTGGTGTTGGGTTCACTCGAAGTTCAGCCGACTTCTCTCTATTTACTCGATATCGTCCGACTGGTACTGTAATTATGTTGGTCTATGTCAATAATATCTTGATTACGGGTGATGATGCCACATGAATACACATGATCAAGCAGCACTTGACCTCTGCTTTTCAAACTAAAGACTCAGGCAATCTTAAGTACTTCCTCAATTTCGAGGTAGCTCGGCGTCCCGATGAACTTGTCCTTTCTCAACAGAAATAATGTCTTGACTTGCTTCGTGATTTGCAGTGATCTTAAGTACAAGGAGTGACTTGCTTCGTGATCTGGCGCGAATTTGGTTACTGGTAGCGTCGACTTGCTTCGTGATGCTGGCCATTCTGGATGCAAGTCAACAAATTCGTTGATTTGCAAGCTGCTCTTCCTGGTAGCGTCGACCACCATTCCTGCAGCTGCCAAAGCCACCTCTCTCGCAGCAGCAGGCTGTGTCTATAACAACGGTTACTGAGCGCCCTTGAACCAGTGCCCAGTGTCGCGGATCCAACTGAACTCATGGTCTATGTAGCACGGGGATGAAAACGGGATACGGGATACGATACGAAACGGGTACGTGAAACGTGATTTTAAAAAAATAAAGATACGGGAAATGTTTTTAAATTAAATTTTTTTTAATACAAGTATTAATTAATATAAAACAAAGAAACTAACAAATTAAGTGTATATATCTTGAATTGTAACAAAAAACAACAAATAATCTCAATAATAAGTTCTAAATAATATAAACATAGCAAATAATGTAAACTAGCAAATATTCTCAAACTAGCATGTAGTGTACAAAAAAGTATAAGATGAACAGGAGTACATGTGAGCATGAAAATAGGCATTCCACTTTAAAACATTAAATCTAAGAGTAATGTGAGCATGATAAGTTCTGGATGCATGTTGAGTTCAATTTATGAAATTTTATTATAGCCTTAATTTGTATACATGTTGAGTTCAATTTACAAAATTTTATTATAGCCGTAATTTGTATACATGTTGAGTTCAATTTATGAATACTCTGTCACAACTACATATTCATGGAACACATGGAATCACAAAACTCAAAATAGAGTCACAAAATAATTACACACACATGTAGTTCAAAGAATACACACAAATTAGCAAGGAAATATGTGTACTTTCGAAATCAATATACATTTCCTCTATCTGGCTAATTTAATGTTCCATCAAATTCAGCAAGGATGAATCATATTTCAGCAGTGTATCTTTCATAACCAGCTTCTCCATCCATTGGCTGTCGTTTTCCCCCTAGTGAGATAGCTGGTTCTTTTTCAGATCACCAGCATTACATAACATTATATATTGAGATCATTCCTTAAAGTTGGTTCTATTAAGTTTTTTTTTGTGATAATTAAAGGGAATGATAATCACCTCCTGTTGGTGGCATCGAGGAAATAGATCATAGGGTTGAATTAGAAGAACCTTATGAAGGCTTAATCCTTGATGCACCCTTCATTGGCCATTTTGCTCACGAAGAAGGGTTGGGGTTAAATCACCGAATCCAAGGAGAGTGGAAAAAATGGAGAAGAGATTGTTTCTTGTTCTTGGTTCCGACTAAATAAGGCTGAATTTTTACTATAGTAGAGAACAAAATGGAAAATATAAAAACTAGAAAAGTGTTAATGCACACGCCCAATTAGACCCCTCACATCGTCAACAGAACGTGCAAGCGTCGTGTTTACACAAAACAACACTCTGGGAGAACCACATGGGAAATATGTAATTTTAGTAATTAATTAGTATTAATTAAGTAGTCGATGTTATTAATTATATTAATTAAATTATTAGTGTTTCTTTTGAGCGTGCCCTCCATCATCTACATAAAGTGGAGGGTAGGAGTGTGTGGACATCTTTGGAGGACCCAGCCTCCATGAGTTGGCAAGAATTTGTCTCTCAATTGTATCTTGTTCACTTTTTTATCGTGTAAGGCAATGTTGTTATTGAGCAATGCCACTTTGTTTCTCTCCGGAACCCCAACAAATTCTCCGACAGTAACAATGGTTTGACTTGTTGCTTTCCGGCCTCGGGTCTTGCAGCCACCGGAACCCGCACTCTAATCAAAACCGTCGTCCTTTGTGAACATATCAAGGCCATCTTCACAAGTCTCAATACCCGACTCGGCCGGCAAGATGAGCTCACGTGCCGACCAAAGCGACTGGAGCAAATCACAACCCTCTTGAAGATTCCCTCCATGCTCGATCCCTCTTTCGTACTGCAAGAATCCAACGATGAGTCCTCAACCCTTGTAATCGATGGGAAAGAAGTGTGGCAACTGCAACAGGAGACAATCCATGCCCCGCACGTGCGAGACCCTCCGCCGTCGATCATGAAGATGACACAACTGATCGATCTGATCCCCCTCATCCAACACCAGCCCGTCCCAACCCACCGCGCACCAGACGACACCACCATCCCCAAATCCAGCCTCGACGCCCACCTGCTACCATTTCCACATCTACAATGCCAGTACCAGTCGTCAACCAGTCCAACGGTCCCTCCAGCCTTGTTCCACCTCCCACACATCTTGTTCCATGCCAGAGGCGGCCATCTATGTTTTTTCGTTTCCACGGCCTGTTTCTCTTCTCCCTACCATCGAGCTGCACACTCCTATGTTTCATATTCTCGAGCCAACACCGTGATTCACCCTTGCACGACAATGGCCGCACTGATCTTGTTCATTCCGCCTGCAAAAGTTCCCTTTTCAGGCCAAAACAATTTATGAAACTTCCTCCCTGCAGTCCGTCCCGTCCATCAGAGCATGCATATATTAAACAAGTACCAAATCCAATTTTCTGACACTTGCTGATGGGGGTCCATCGGGCGCAACTCGGCGCAAGGCGGACCCCACCTTCGTGTATTCTCGCAGACGGACTTGACCGAACCGGCGATCCGCCACCGTGGATGCGTCCGGCTCGTTGTTTAGATTTAGTTTCATATATAACATTATGTATTTTGGATTTTATTTCATGTAGTTATGACATCGGAACCGCCGGCCAATCATAGCCGTCGGTTTCGGTTGCCCTAGTGTTGTTTTCTTATAAATAGATGTCTTAGGGCTGCAGGAATTTCATTGTTGAAATTTGGAGATTGTATTCCTCTTTTCCGGTGATCCCCTCAACGGTGCCGACTCCGTGGAGCCTCCCTTGGTGACGACTCCTTGGGTAAGTATCTTCATCCTCTTGTCATCCTCCCCTTCCCTTCCTCCACCCGCAGCCACCCCCCTTCAAACCCTAGTCGCCATCCTCCTACAACAGCCCCACTGCCGCCCCTCCCTGCTCCCCTTAACCGCACGCCCCCAACCCCAGCAACAGCCTCACCGCCGCCCCTCCCTGCTCCCATTAACCGCACGCCACCAGCCCCAACATCAACCCCACTGCCGCCCTCCCTGCTCCCCTTAACCGCACGCCACCAGCCCCAACAACATCCCCGCTACCTCCCTCTGTCCAGACGACTCTCCCCTGTCCCCCACCGACCAGATCTGTCCAGATCTGGACAGAACTGTCCAGATCCAGTCCCGGACCTCCGATCCAGCCCCTAAACCCCCATACCCGCAGCCAACACCTCCCCTTCCGTGGAGCCATCTTCCCCTTGCCCGATCTAGTCTTCCACCACCCAGAAAGACCCCATCTCGCGTCCAAACTTCAGATTTATTTCAAATCGCTGCAGCCCTATTTTATTTCAGATTTTTGTGGTGTTTTGTATTAGTTGTTGGTATTAAACTTTGTTACGTTGTGGTTATCTATTGCTTGATTGGAATAAAAAGGCTCATCTTTATTTGTCTGGTGAGATCTCTAACTGCAGGACGGATTGAATCGCCGCGCGCTTTCTTTTGGCCCTCCGTGCGGAGGAAAGCCACGCCTCAAGCTTTAAGAAATTATTTATCTTTGTTTTTGAAAATTTGCGCGTTATCTAATAATGTTTTGTTGCTAAATATTTATCCGTTGCGCCAAACCACGTGTGTCGCATGCATTGAGTCGATAGGGATTGACCCCACTCCTCACTAGTGTGCATTTAGGACTTCACTCCACAGCCTACCCTACATCAGTTGGTATCAGAGCCCAAGGTTTGGGCCACGTCTATGCTCCGTAGTGGTAGGCCTTATAGATCCCCGATGTCTGACCCGAACGTTGTTGATGAACGAGCGAATAGCTCGAACTCAGGCGTGTCGTTCGCAGAATTTCAACGCCTTGTCCTTGATCGCCTAGACACCATGGGCAACCAGTTCCAGGGTTTCCGACGTGACCTCGCAGAGGTGAATGTCCGGCTAGGACGCCTAGAGAACCCAAGTGACACACCTTCCCAAGAAGGGGAACCACGCGAAAATGAGCCGAGAATTCCCCCTCGTCCGGAACCACGCATTCCTCCACGACAGAGGGGAGCTCCTCCACCCCCTGAGCAGTACCGTCGCGACGCTCCCCGTTGTAGCCCCGCCCCTGAACGTCGGCCAGACCGTGACGATGATAGATATCCTCAGCAACGCGATGGACCCCGAGTTTTTCCTCAGGACCACAGAGCCCGCACACCACAGCACGACCGTCGTGACCCAAACCACGGTGACTATCCTGACCTCGGCCGCCGAGAGCGTGGGCCCCTACCCGCTCGACGTGAGTACGTCCGGGATGAGTACTATGAGGACTACCCGGAATCGCGCAGAGGTGGACACCAGTACGAGCATGACGTCACCAGACGCATTCGTCTCGACGCACCCTCATTTGATGGTCGCTTGGATCCGAAAGCTTTCAGCGATTGGCTCCTTGACATGGACCATTACTTCGAGTGGTATGACATGAGTGATGAGCGCTGTGTCCGCTTCGCCAAGATGAAGCTGGTCGGGCAGGCCAAGGTGTTTTGGATTAGCGTGGAGAGAGCGATAAATAGGGATGGCTACTACCCCATCACCCGATGGGAGGATATGAAGCAGAGACTGAAAGACAAGTATCTCCCTGCCTCCTATAGGGATCAGTTACTGGATCAGCTACAGAATCTGCGGCAGGGCACACTTTCGGTCGCCGATTACATGTCACGCTTCGATGAGCTTGTTGTTAGGAGTGATATTTCTGAGGAGACCATTGCCACCGCCGCTCGATTTAAGGACGGTCTCCGATCCGAGATTCGCAGAGAGCTGATTCCTCACCGCCTCGAGACGGTTGACCAGATATTCCAGCTCGCCCTTGAGTATGAGCAGTACCTTCGCTCCACCACGAGGCAGTTCCCTTCTCGGACTAAGTCCTCTACGTACAGGAAACCCGCTCCTTCCCAGACTACTGCACCCACGGCCCCACGTGTCCCACTTGACACGAAGGGCAAGGCACTGCTACTGATGACTAACGCTTTGGGGGTATTCAGTGTTTTAGATGCTCAGGCAGAGGACACGTGGCGGCGCAGTGCCCCACGCGGAATCTGTTGATTGAGGATGAGGAGCAGGGTTTAGAGGGAGATGAGGAGGTGACTGAGGAGATTACTATCGCCGTAGAGGAGGGATGGGAGAGCAACGTTGAGCGTTCATTAGAGGTAGGAGTGGTTAGGCGCCTTCTACATACCCCACGTGCTGATGAGGACTGGCGCCGCACCACCATTTTCTACACGTATTTCCCGAGTGCAGGCGGACCCTGCAAATTAGCCATCGATAGTGAAAGTTGTGTGAATATCATGGCCCAGAAGGGTCTAGATCGTATGCAGGTGAAGGCTGAGCCTCACCCACACCCCTATCGTGCCATCTGGGTAGACAAGACAGCGATACAGGTTACCCAGCGCTGCCTTGTGCCGATCTGCATCGCTTCCTTTAAGGATCGGGTCTGGTGCGACGTCATACCCATGGACGTCGCCCATGTTCTGTTGGGCCGCCCTTGGCTTTTTGATCGTGACGTCACGTGCTTCGGCCGCTCGAACACGTGTCTTTTATGACAAGGGGCGGAAGATCACTCTATCACCTACCCAGCCCAGAGAGAGACCCAAGGATCGGATTGAGCCTTCCGTTAGCACGAGTGCCTCGAGACCCGTACACGTCCTGAGGCGCAGTGAGTTTATGAGAGACAGCACTGACGCTGGTATCATGTATGTAGTGGCAGCCACTATGGCATCTGATTGTCCTACACCTGAGATTCACCCTGCCATTCGGCCTCTGTTAGATGAGTTTGCGGATATTATGCCAGAGGAGCTCCCTGACGAGCTACCCCCTCTGCGGGACATCCAGCACGCTATCGACCTAGTCCCGGGGGCCTCGCTCCCCAATTTGCCGCATTATCGTATGAACCCCGTTGAGCATGATGAGCTCAAGAGGCAGGTCGACGAGCTTCTCCGAAAGCAGTTCATCCGAGAGAGTTTGAGTTCGTGCGCAGTCCCCGCCCTTCTTACCCCTAAGAAGGACGGCAGCTGACGCATGTGTATCGATAGCCGGGCTATCAATAAGATTACCGTGAAATATCGTTTCCCGATCCCTCGCCTGGACGATCTTTTAGACACGATGTTGGGAGCCCAGATCTTTTCGAAGATCGACCTCCGCAACGGCTACCACCAGATCAGAGTTAGTGAGGGAGATGAGTGGAAGACGGCGTTCAAGACCAAAGATGGTCTGTATGAGTGGTTAGTCATGCCATTTGGGCTGTCGAACGCCCCGAGCACATTCATGCGAGTCATGACTCAGATTCTGCGACCCTACATGGGTAAAGTTCCTCGTCGTATACTTTGACGACATTCTGATTTATAGCCACACTGAGTCGGACCACCTCGAGCACTTGCGACTTCTGTTTGACATCCTCCGGAAGGAGAAGTTATTTATAATACAAAAAAGTGTTCTTTCTTGTCCGAGTCAGTCCATTTCCTCGGTTTCATCATCTCTTCCTCAGGCGTGTCTGTAGATCCTGAGAAGGTCCGGTCCATTCGCGAGTGGCCCACACCATCGAATATTCACGAGGCCCGCTGTTTCCACGGGCTTGCGACCTTTTATAAGAGATTCGTTAGGGGTTTTTAGTTCGATCATGGCCCCGTTTACTAGCTGCCTGCGCAAGGGCGACTTTCAATGGACCGCCGTGGCCACTCGTGCATTTGAGGAGATTAAGGACAAGATGACGTCCGCTCCTGTTCTGCGACTTCCCGATTTCAGTAGGGCGTTCGAGGTCGCCTATGACGCCTCAGGTGTGGGTATTGGAGGAGTGTTGAGTCAAAAGAGACACCCGATTTCCTACTTCAGTGAGAAATTGAACGAAGCCAAGCAAAAATACTCGAACTACGATCGAGAATTTTATGCTATCGTCCAATCATTACGATATTGGAGACACTACCTCCTACCCCGGGAGTTCGTCCTCTATTCTGACGACCAGGCCCTACGATACCTTGATTCCCAGAGGAAGTTGAGTCATCGGCATGCGAAGTGGGTCGAGTACTTACATGATTTTCACTTTGTTCTCAAACACCGCGCCGGCGTTGAGAACAAACCCGCTGACGCACTCAGTCGCCGAGTCTCATTCCTCCACAAATTGAGGGCCCAGGTGGATGGGTTTGAGAGATTGATCGCGGACTACCCCACTTGTCGCGATTTCTCTGATTTATATGTCGCGCTATCGAGGGACCCGCCTGACGATATCGAGGGATATAGGCTGATTGATGGATATCTATTCCGGGGCCCTCGCTTGTGTGTACCCAGCACTTCATACCGCGACTATTTAGTTTGGGAGCTACACGCGGGAGGTGCCGCTGGTCACTTTGGGCGGGACAAGTCGATCGCTATCGTCGAGGATCGTTTTTATTGGCCGAGTCTGAAGAAGGATGTCACTCGTATCGTACGGCATTGTCGGATTTGTCAGACGGCCAAGGGAACGAAGTAGAACACCGACTTGTATACCCCTCTTCCCGTTCCCCATCGCCCTTGGGAGGACATCAGCATGGACTTCATACTTGGGCTTCCTCGTACTCAGAGGAAGCATGACTCCATATTCGTGGTAGTTGACCGGTTCTCTAAGATGGCCCATTTCATTGCTTGCAGTAAGACTGCGGATGCACCCCACGTCGCGGCCTTATTTATTAGTGGCGTCTTTAGACTACACGGTCTGCCGAAGCCCATTGTGTCCGATAGAGACGTGAGGTTCGTCAGTTATTTCTGGAAGACCCTGTGACGAAAGACCGGGACGACCCTGAAATTTTCATCTGCGTATCACCCTCAGACGGATGGTCAGACCGAGGTAGTGAATTGGAGTTTAGGGAATTTACTGCGGTGTCTAGTGGGAGAGCATACATCTAGTTGGGATTCGGTGCTCCCTGTTGCGGAGTTTGCATATAATAGTTCCATCAATAGGTCTACAGGTCTAAGCCCGTTTCATATAGTGTCAGGCTACGACCCTAAGAAACCCATCGATCTTATTCCTGTCCCGACTGAGTCTCGACCTAGTGAGTCCGCCGAGTCCTTCACACATCATTTACATGAGTTGCATGAGTCGGTTAGGCGCAAAATTAATCTAAGCAACGAATATTATAAGGAACAAACGGATAGACGTAAACGAGAAAAACATTTTCAGATAGGCGAGCAGGTGATGGTGAGAGTCCGCACCGAGAGACTCCCCCGGGGGTCTGCTAAAAAGCTAAGCGCCAGGCGAATCGGTCCCTATTCAGTCCTGAGACGGATCGGGCCAAATGCCTATGAGCTAGATATTCCTGCGAGCATGGGTATCCACCCCGTGTTCAATGTTGAGGACCTGACGCCATACTTTGCACCTCACGAGTACCCTGACCCCCACTTTGATTGCCCTCCTGAGCCTGCACCGTCACAGCCTGTTCCCACTACTTGGCCTATGCCACCCCTGCCTGCTCCCGACACCCAGTCCGCCACTGACCCTAACTTACCTGAGATCTCGTCCCCACTGGCTCCGTCTTCAGCACCGCCGATTCCACCGGATCGCCTCCCTCGAGCATTGTGCGACGAGCACATCACTGAGATCATTGCGCACGAGTACGTCCCCTCCGTGGATGGCCTCGTGTGCCGCTACTTGGTTCGCTGGCATGGACGTTCCTTCTCCGACGACACCTGGATTGTTGCTACAGAGCTTGATCGACTCGCCCCCGGACTTCGACTACAGTACGATCATCTCCATTCATCGAAGATGAATGCTTTTCAGTCGGGGGGAGTTGATGGGGGTCCATCAGGCGCAACTCGGCGCAAGGCGGACCCCACCTTCGTGTATTCTCGCAGACGGACTTGACCGAACCGGCGATCCGCCACCGTGGATGCGTCCGGCTCGTTGTTTAGATTTAGTTTCATATATAACATTATGTATTTTGGATTTTATTTCATGTAGTTATGGCATTGGAACCGCCGACCAATCATAGCCGCCGGTTTCGGTTGCCCTAGTGTTGTTTTCTTATAAATAGATGTCTTAGGGCTGCAGGAATTTCATTGCTGAAATTTGGAGATTGTCTTCCTCTTTTCCGGTGATCCCCTCCGCGGTGCCGACTCCGTGGAGCCTCCCTTGGTGACGACTCCTTGGGTAAGTATCTTCATCCTCTTGTCATCCTCCCCTTCCCTTCCTCCACCCGCAGCCACCCCCCTTCAAACCCTAGCTGCCAGCCTCCTACAACAGCCCCACTGCCGCCCCTCCCTGCTCCCCTTAACCGCACGCCCCCAACACCAGCAACAACCTCACCGGCGCCCCTCCCTGCTCCCATTAACCGCACGCCACCAGCCCCAACATCAGCCCCACTGCCGCCCCTCCCTGCTCCCCTTAACCGCACGCCACCAGCCCCAACAACAGCCCCGCTACCTCCCTCTGTCCAGCCGACTCTCCCCTGTCCCCCACCGACCAGATCTGTCCAGATCTGGACAGAACTGTCCAGATCCAGTCCCGGACCTCCGATCCAGCCCCTAAACCCCCATACCCGCAGCCAACACCTCCCCTTCCGTGGAGCCATCTTCCCCTTGCCCGATCTAGTCTTCCACCACCCGGAAAGACCCCATCTCGCGTCCAAACTTCAGATTTATTTGAAATCGCTGCAACCCTATTTTATTTCAGATTTTTGTGGTGTTTTGTATTAGTTGTTGGTATTAAACTTTGTTACGTTGTGGTTATCTATTGCTTGATTGGAATAAAATGCTCATCTTTATTTGTCATGTGAGATCTCTAACTGCAGGATGGATTGAATCGCCACACGCTTTCTTTTGGCCCTCCGTTCGGAGGAAAGCTACGTCTCAAGCTTTAAGAAATTATTTATCTTTGTTTATGAAAATTTGCGCGTTATCTTATATGTTTTGTTGCTAAATATTTATCCTTTGCGCCAAACCACGTGTGTCGCATGCATTGAGTCGATAGGGATTGACCCCACTCCTCATTAGTGTGCATTTATTACTCCACTCCACAGCCTACCCTACATCACTTGCCCTTTCCCCCATCAATGTTGTTTCTGTTTTTACTTTGTCCTCATGCTAGCTGCCATTTTCTACTTTCCTCTTCACATTTCTCTTCCACATATTTACACATTCATTCAGTTAAACCCACAATCACACCCCTTCTCCCCACCATTTTTTGGCACCAAATTGTCTCTTCGTAGCCACCTCCAACTCACCCTCCTTCAGTTTCATTAATTATTCATCTCCTACACACACCTCCTTCACTCTGCAACATAATCTGCTCTCCGATTTCTTGCACCCCACCACTATTGTCGCAACATAAGCCAATGTCCCTCATCCCGAAACTTTTGCGCCGCCGAAATTATTAAAGATGCCTACAAAATTTGTGCTTTTGACCTTGTGGGAAAAGTTAATTTTCAAGTGCGACATAGTGTTACGCCTGATCAGATCCCCTTGCATCACCAGTAAAACTCCTAGAGTGTCGTGCCTACATACAACAACACTCTCGGTAAACCGCAGGAGCGAATTTAGTAACCACCATGAATGTGGATATGATAATATGCAATTTTAGTAATTAATTAATATTAATTAAGTAGTTAATATTAATTATATTATTATACTAATTAAAATATTAATGTTTCTTTTAAGCGTTCCCTCCCTCATCTATATAAGGGGTAGGGGTAGGAGTGTGTGGGTATCTTTAATCCCTTGGCTTTTTGACTCTTATTTAGAGCGAAGCTCTTTGGAGGACCTAACCTTTGGTAGTTGGCAGGAGCTTGTGTCCCGATTGTATCTTGTCTTCACTCGGTTTCTCTTCGGATCCCTAACAAATTCCCCGACAGTAACAAAAATACATAATTAGATAAAAAGAACTTGGAAGAATACTAGTAGTAGGTTAATTCCAAAAAACTCAATTATTCCTTAAGGAAAGATTTTTATATGCTTTACACATAGTGGCAACTATTGTGCAAGACCAATGCTCTGGATGCTGAATGAAGGAAGCATGGTTATGTGCACATAAATCAAAATGGATTCTTGAGTCTGCCCTCTCTGATGTCTTTGGATTTGATTTGAGGGCATGATTCCGCAGCAAACGTGACGGTATAGGGGGCCACTATTTCAGTGGTAATCTGTGAGCAGCCACTTTGTGCATCTATTGTCAAAGGTTCGGTCTTTCTCCTCTGAGAGAAGCCACTTTGGGCATAGGGCCAAAGGTTAGGTCTGTTTCCAATCTTCCCCCGCCCATACCCCCAATGATTGGGGACTATATGGGTTCTGTTGTTGTTGTTGTTGTACACATAGTGGCAACGTAACGTTTCCTCATGCTATACACACATTAATAATCCCCACATTCCACAATAACATTTCTCACTAAGAATCATAGTACAAAAGAACGACTTAGTGCAATTAGTTTTCAAGTTCAAAGGCTATAGATTACGATAAGCCCTTTTTTATTCCACTTTTTTTCCTGTTCAAAACAAATTTTGTTGTCATAGTTCTGTTTTATTATTGCAAATCAAATCAATAAGGCTGAAGGTCCATTGACATTGCTATCTTAATTTGCTTTGGGATCTCTATGCAGATTGTATAGATCTACAGAGTCCACAAATCAACGGATATCTTTCGATATTGAACCTATTGGAAGGCACCTCGGTACAGGTGGACAGGTAGTATTTCAAGCCTACACTTGTTAGGCCTGTTTAGTTGCTTAAGAATTGTCTAACCACTCTCTCTCTCTCTCTCTTTGTATATATATATATTATATCTACTATATATATAATTAATATCTACTATATATATAAATATCTTTCTTCTATCTTTATATATCTATCTTTTATCTTTATATACCTATCTTTTATCTTTATATATTTATCTATGTAACCAGTAACTATATATAATGCACAAGCTAGAGCAGGTGGAGAACATTTGAACTTTTCAAATATTATCCCTTTGAGGTTATTGATTATAAAATTCATTCTATTGTATATAAAGCTAGATTGGTGAAAACTTGACCTTTCCAAATTACTTTTTTGATGTTACCACTAATTAATATTATTCTTTTTTTCAGATATTTCTAAAAAGGCATGTCTAATATAGCTTTTGACAAGTGTCTTAGTTGAGATTTGTCTTCGTTGTCTCTTCAAGCAATTACTTGAGGAGACGCTAAGTGGCAAAATCTTAATATATGGTCCAATCAAGTTGACATGTGGAATATTTGGAATTGACATGTGGAGTAATCAACAATTGATGTGACATGTGATAACATGCATATTACACTTATGCCTTTTCATGTTTATTTGATTATATAGGAAATTAAATAAATAGATTGAATAATGTTTTACCACTCATTCTATTTATTATAGAAATACTTTTCTTACTGGAAAAAAAATCATATACTATCAAAGCAAAATAAGTTTATCATGCCAAAAGAAGTTATGGATTTTGCTAAAGGGTCTGCTTGTTTGGGCGTTTTTGCTCCATCTCCATTGGGAGGAAAGCGCCACCGCTCCTTCAAAAATGTTTGGTAAACGCCCATTCCCACCGCCACCACTCAAAAACTCCATTTTGCCCCTTTTTTGAGACCGCTACCAACTCCTATCATCTCCCACCGCTCCCACTCCCACCGCCCAAACAAACATACCCTAAGTGGTCACAAAATCTATAATCTTATAATAATTTGATGTATTTTCTAATTCTATCCTGACTACAAAATTAATTTAATTATTTAAAAAATATTCTAATTAAAATCTACTATCTGTTTTGATTTTTAGGTTTACTTATCTAAATGTATTTTATTAAATTCAACATTTTTCAGTCCATTTGAAACATGAGTATAACTGGAAAACCGAATAAATATGATTTTATTTGTAAACTTAGTTTAGTTTTCTTACTCCATTTACTTCAATATCTACGTGACTGCCCTTTTTTCCTATTCAAATATTGCAACAAAAATTTCCTTGCAGATGTACCATTTAATATCACCATTATGCCAAATTTATCCAGAATTGTTCATTGTTGCACATAAGCAAACTTAAGATAACTTTTTAACCACCATGTTGTAAATTATTTATTAAGTGACAATGGCAAGTGTGAGTTTATGAGGAGTTTCTTTAGTGGATATGTCTGAATATCTTTTGAGTGGAATACACTTGGAAAGGGTAAATTGGAAATTTAAACGCCATGTTCGGTCAATTTATTTAACATGTGTATGTTTACTCTTTTGTATATCTTTTGGTTTAAGTAGGGGAAGCAAACATCTTATCTCTACTAATTAAAAGATGTAAGAAGAGGTGGATTTTATATAAAATATTTTTCCTATACCTCTAACTAGTGGAACTAGGATTTTCACTCAACGTGGACGCAATAAATTTAAATTAAAAAATTTTATCAACAAATCTTTTTCAATGTAAGCAGTTAAGTAATCATCCATTCATTTATTTCTCATTATGTTTCGCAAACGATTCCTTATTTTCGTTGCAGAAGTTCAAGAGGCAATAAATAAACAAATTCATATTGCTAAACAATTGTTGTTAACTTAGATTGGATCTATAAAAGGAAGTTCAAAAGTATAAAAGGGCAGCTCGGTGAACAAAACATCACCGCGCATTCTTGCAAGAGGCTGCTTCCAGGACTCGAACCCGTGACCTCAAGGTCACACGACAACACCTTGAGGTTTGCCTACTTTTGTATAGCTTAGCGAGGCTCTTGTTCTAAAAAGTGGTGCTCCTCCCGAGCCTCTTGGACCTGATCCTAAGATTGCAATTCCCAAAAAGTTTACTGGCACTGAGAAAAGAAGAAGAGTTGATTGTTCAAGGCAAGCAAAAATGACGACAGCCGAGTTGATTTCGAGTGTCATGATGTGAAAAGAGTTCTAGCCATTAAGCCTTCATTTCCAATTTGTTATCGAAGTAAGTTGGTTAAGGAAGAAGATTTTTGCAATTAAGGACATGCCGTTTTTAGGAAATGTAGATAGGAAGCCTCATCTCTGTCTTTATCTGAAGGTGTCGTTTGAATCGACATATAATAGCTCAAGGACGGGGTCGGAAAACCCTAATTGCCAATCGTATTTTTGGCCTTATCTTCCCAATTCTCCGTCTTCATCATCATCTCCCTCCTGCTCTCTGAAAAATAGTTTGTCTTTGTTCTTCCCTTAAGTCTTAATCCACATAGAACTGAACACCAAAAGTGATCCGAACTTGCTGAAGATTGCTTCATATTGTGGAAAAAATCCAGGACTTAATACAACAACCATTTTATAGAGTTTTGAGAATTCCTTTCCAAGGAATTTAGTTTGGTTCTAAGAGTCTCATTATCAAAAAACTTGGGCTGATTGTAAGAGTCTGTTTATCAAAAGAGCCAGGCTGGCTCTAAGTGTATCTTTATCAAAAGACTCAGTAAATTCGTACCTTTGGTAGAAGAGAGGAGTACCCGAGTTTAGGGAAACCTCTATTAAACTTGTGTTTTATGTGTTGATTGCTCTATAGTTTAGCTTTCATTTCTGCATTTATTTATTCTGATAATCTATGAATGTGCTGTGAAAGAGATCAAGTCTACACTCAAATTTTGGATACTCTATTCAGCCCCCTCTAGAGTAATCTGTGTTAATATTCTCATTCTATTTCGCATTTTCAGGAGGATTGCTATTACTTCTTGTCTATTGTATAAAGAGATGGGCTCGGGCTATATAGAGAGATCCCAAATCCTAGTTGTTCAATACATACAACATAAAATACTAACAAAAATAACTAACATAAGTACAAAACATAGCATAGAGTCAACGCCTCATCAACTCGCATTCTTGGGCTTGGTTTTGATCTAGCGCACCATGGTGGGGCCGCATGAGGTTCTATCGTGGTGTCCTCCGTAACCAGATCCTCTATAACAGGGGAACACACATTTTTGTTAGGCCCACACTTTACTCTTGCCCCTTCATATGAGAAGAATATTTCAGTGATGGGTTAATAGCGTGTGCTGCTCAGGCACCAAATGCATGTACTATTTCTTATTTTAACTTAAAATGATATTTATCACATTTTTTATTTGTCGGATGAATGTTAAATAGTATAATACTATGTAATGCATCTTGTGATATGACCACATAAATTAGCTGAATCATTCACTTTTTTTACGCTTCACACTTGAAAGTGAAGAAAACTTAACCTTGTTTTTTTGTACTTATATCTTTCAAAATATGTATCCACATTGAATTGTGATTCTCAGCTTCTTTATTTAAACCATTTTATCACTTTTTCATACAATAACTTAATTTCCATGAAAGATTTTGAACTTTGAAGTACTTTTTGGTATTGCAATTTCCTTCATGTTCATTTTTCCCACCAAGCTATATTTACTTAACACTTGAAAGAGTCTTTCAGGATCTATTCCTATTAAAATTCTAGTTTTTCTTAAAATTCAATTAACTATAATTTATTGTTATGTTTATTTCTTGCAATCCCCCGTTTCATGTACTTAATAGTGTATTGTTTCTACATCTATTCAAGATTTAAGATAAAATTTAATGTATTTTGCTTTTACTTATTTTTTGACGTATTAATGTAATATTCTAAATCATATATTCAATGAATAATTTCAATTTATCTTTTTATGTATTTGCTTAGCAAATCTAGCTTAACTATTCACAAAGTTGCTTATTACTGTTACTAAATATTTGCTAATTTACCAGGATGGTATAGTTCACATTTATGACCTTCAGTCAGGAGAGTGGGTGTCAGGGTTTTCAGCTGCATCTGGTATGCATGTTAATACTCAGAAGTTATACCTTATTTTTGAAGCATGATGCATTTCTTTTCTCTGTAACTCATTTATTTTGGTTAGACACCGTCAATTGTTTCTCCTTCCATCCATCTGCACCATTGGCTGCATCATCTTCTGGAAATCGGAGGTTTATCATGCCTGATGATTTTGAGGAGAGCATCAACTTAAGTGGTATTCTTCCACCTAATATTTTGTTATACATGCACAATTTTATTAATTTTCCTTGTTTACACTTGATATGAACATGAGGGGCTCTATTTGCTGCTTGTACTGGTGTTTTGACTTGGTAACTGTGCATTTTCATCCCCCTGTTCTAGTAGCACATATGTTGTTGGGTTAAAGTGGTGAGGTTTGTGTCACTCCTTGATGGGGTTTGTTTCAATGATTTTTTGAATGTCGCTGTTTCAGGGGATAACTACATGGCTGGTAATCAATCACATGTGATGACTCTCCATCCGTGTAAAGATTTTCAATACAAATACCTTATGCTTAGTTTGTGCTTTTGGGGTCCTTGCTTGCTAGGAAATTTGGAGAATATTTAGGATCTACATTTCTTAGGATACTGACACTTGTACCTTTTAGGGTTAATATTTAAATTTTAATTAATATTAGTAGTATATATATAACCTGTAATAGATTTAGAGCATTATCAATGAAATATTAAGTTCTCCTATTCTCAAATCTCTACCTCTACAAATCTCTCTCGCTCATTCACTACTACCACCGATAAACCCCGCAATCTATGTCCACTTCTTCACCAGAGACGGCTCTCCATCTGTTATGGGTCCATGGAGATGGACGTGTGGACACAAACTTGTATATCTTTAATTCTTCACACAATACTTTTTATAATTTTGCACTATCACATTTTTAATCACATATCTTGTAGTGAGTGTGGAGTATTTTTGTTATATTGTTGAACTTTTTCCCTCTCCCTACTTAAGTGAGCAAGGGGGTAATGAATAGGCATATAAGAACTAATTATAAACTCTTCTATTCATCTTGACGCAGAGGTAGGCTGTGTGAGTGGTATCTAAACAGATGCAACCTTATGTGCAGTGCTGGTAAAATTCCTAATCAATTCTAAATGACGCACACATGCGATAGTGAGTCTGAATTAAATAATTAAATTACTATAAGCTTACACAACAAACACAAAAAATAAGTGAACTTTGATTTCAGAAATTAGGCTATGGATTGCCCACGATTGGAGCGCAATTATTTTTAAGTGCAATAAGCCATGTAAATCAACACAAAATCAAGGAGCAAACATGTATACCGTTGCATCAATAATTATATAGTCTAAACATACAATGAAAAAATAAAAGTACTTAAACTAACGACTTGTGTGTATGTATAGGCGTGGTATTACCGTGATGTCCTAGAGGTATTGCGGCCCGCGGTGGAGGAAGATGGGGGAGTTTGGGATGGTGAAAGGTCTGTCCTAATCTGGACAGCCCCTAACAATGAGGGACTGGGATGTGGGGAGGGGAGGTAACAGTTACCACGCCAGTTGCAAGTGAGGAGGTCTCAGATGAGGGATCTCGAAGGGCATGGTGGACGCAAGGGTGGCCATGGGGGATGGATTGGCTCGGGAAAAGGTGGGAGAGATGGTGTCCAATCTGGGTTGTGGCTGGAGGAGGGGAGTCGGAAAGACGTGGGCGAATAGGTGTGATCGTAGGGGAGGGGGCATTGAGGTGGGAGTGTGGGACGGTACGGGGTTGCGGTTCGCTTAGGGGGAATCAAAAGGAGGGGTCGGCAGTTAGATGTCTCCACGAGTGAGGGATCGGGGTAGCCAGACTGTGATTGTTGGTTGAGAGGAGAGGCTCAGATGAGAGTGGGGTGGCTGATTGTCTACCTTGCGCGGATACTTAAAAATGCTATACGTATCGGCTTGGACGCGTATCGGATACGGGAAATGCTCGGAAACTCTCGGAAACGCGTTTTCGCTAACGTATTTTTAATTATTAAAAAAATTTATTTTCGGATACGCGGTTCTGATACGCGATTCCGAGTGCTTTAGGTTTTAATATTAATATGCCGCTTCCGAGTGCTTTAGGTTTTAATATTAATATGCCGCTTCCGCTATGCCGCTTCCGCTATGCCGCTTCCGCTATGCCGCTTCCGCTATGCCGCTTCCGCTATGCCGCTTCCGCTATGCCGCTTCCGCTATGCCGCTTCCGCTATGCCGCTTCCGCTATGCCGCTTCCGCTATGCCGCTTCCGCTATGCCGCTTCCGCTATGCCGCTTCCGCTATGCCGCTTCCGCTATGCCGCTTCCGCTATGCCGCTTCTTCTGCTTTTCAATACAGATTTTCTGCTTTTCAATACAGATTTTCTGCTTTTCAATACAGATTTTCTGCTTTCAATACGTATTTTCTGCTTTCAATACAGATTTTCTGCCTGCCTGCTTTCAATACCTGCTTATACCTGCTTTCAATACCTGCCTGCTTTCAGTACCTGCTTATGAAAATACAGATTTTGAATACTGACAATACATATTTTGATTTCCGCTTTCAGTACCTGCTTCTGAAAATACAGATTTTGATGTGAAAATACAGATTTATGCAATGTGATTTATACCCTGCTTATTCTTTTTTTCCATGCTATAATGTACAATGTGATTTATACCCTGCTTATTCTTTTATACCCTGCTTATTCTTTTTTCCCTGCTATAATGTACATATTTATTTTATACAGATTTTTTATAGAGATTTATACAAATTTATCATTGAGAATATTTGTTGTTTAAATTAGGTCTTATCTTGCATAATTTGGATTCAAGTAGCGGTGCCGGTGTTATTGAAAATGACGAAAAACTTTTTGGAAATATGTGACAAGAGGGAACAAGTTAACTGAAGGTGGTGGAAGTATAAGTTGGACATGTAATTTTTGTGGTAAGCCTTACAAAAGCTCATACACTCGCGTGAAGGGTCATTTATTGAGGATCAAGAGTAGCGGAATCGGAGCATGTAATAAAGTTCCGGTTTCCACGTACAAGGACATGTTGAAAGAAGATAAAGATGCTCAAGAGCTTATTGAGCGACGACTTCCAAAATTTATACCGGTGGCTCCAAGTACTTCAAGTGGAGTTGGAAGTGTTGGTAATAAGCGGAGAAGAAAAGATGATCCAAGTGGAAAGAATCCAATTTCTAGTGCATTCAATAATGAGGATAGAGCTCATTTGGATGCTTTAATTGCTAGGGCATTTTATTCGGCGGGGTTGTCTTTCAATTTAGCAAGAAATACTTATTGGAGAGAATCATATTCTTTTGCTGCTAGTCATAACCTTGCAGGATATGTACCACACGGATATAATTCACTAAGAACCACCATGTTGTTGAAGGAGAAAATAGAAATTGAAAAAAGAATAGCTCCCATTCGAGGGATGTGGGTAGAGAAAGGAGTTAGTATTGTAAGCGACGGATGGAGCGATCCACAAAGAAGACCACTCATTAATTTTATGACAATAACTGATTCAAAAGCAATGTTCTTGAAAGCGGTTAATTGTGAAGGTCAAACTAAAGACAAGTATTTTATTGCCTCTTTGATCAGAGAGGTAATTTTAGAAATCGGATATGAAAAGGTTGTTCAAATTATAACGGATAATGCGGCAAATTGTAAGGGGGGCGGGCCAACTAATTGAGAGTGAGTTTCCATCAATTTTTTGGACTCCTTATGTGGTGCACACTCTCAATCTAGCTTTAAAGAACATATGTGCCGCTAAGAATTCGGAGAATAATGCAGTTACATATGAAGAATGTTCGTGGATTACTCGTATTGGTGATGATGCTATGTTCATTAAGAACTATATAATGAATCATTCCATGAGATTAGCTATGTTTAATGAGTTTGTGGGCTTAAAATTATTATCCATTGCCGAAACTCATTTTGCATCAATGATCATCATGTTAAAACGATTCAAACTTATAAAGAATGGACTCCAAAGAATGGTTATTAGTGATCATTGGCTTCTATATCGTGACGATGATATGGAAAAGGCGAGACATGTGGAAGAGAAAGTGTTAGATGATGATTGGTGGGATTCCATTGAGTATGTTCTTTCATTCACCGCTCCTATATATGACATGATTCGCTTTTGCGATACAGATAAGCCTTGTCTTCATCTTGTATATGATATGTGGGATACAATGATTGAAAGGGTGAGGAAGGCGATCTACTCTCACGAGAGGAAAAGAGAAGAAGATGTGTCTACTTTTTTTGAGGTAGTACATGCTATCCTTGTGGATCGTTGGAACAAAAATAATACTCCACTTCATTGCTTTGCGCATTCCTTGAATCCAAGGTACTTATTTTTTGTAATTATAAATTTAAATATTGTCTTTTGTATGATTTATTTTTAACTCAATATTTTTTTTATTTCACTTGGTATTATAGTGAACAATGGCTAGCGGAGGATCAAAATAGAGTTGCTCCACATAAAGATCCGTAAGTTAGCAAGGAAAGGATTAAATGCTTGAAAAAGTATTTTCCAAGCTTAATGGAGCGCAATGTTGTCTCCAAGGAGTATGCGGAGTTCATTGACAAATCGGGAGATTTTAACGATTATGATTCTATTCAAAATCGTTATCTCTTAGATCCAAAGACTTGGTGGATAAATCATGGATCGCCGGCCCCTTCACTCCAAACCATTGCATTGAAGCTATTAGTACAACCATCATCTTCTTCATGCGCCGAGAGAAATTGGAGTACTTACTCCTTTATCCATTCAATGAAAAGGAATAGAATGACACCGCAACGTGCGGAAGATTTAATAAACATCCATAACAATCTTTGACTTCTTTCTAGAAGAGATCAAAAGTACAATGAAGGAGAGTCTATATTGTGGGATATTGCGGGCGATGATTTTGAGTCATTCGAAGATGTAGGTACACTTGAGATAGCTAATCTATCGCTTGATGAACCAAGGTTGGAGCTCTCGATTATTGAAGAAGATGATGAAGTCGATACTATTGGAGAGAATGTTTATTTTTGTAACTTGAAATTTTGCATGTGAATGTAACGAAACAATGACCAATTGATGTGGACATGTGATATTGTTTTTTTATGATACTTGTTTTATTAAATCTTCTCTATATTTATACATGTTTATGTGAAGAGTTTGATGATCATCATTACATATTATGTGAAGAGTTTGTTTATGTGAAGAGTTTGATGACCATCATTACATATTATTGAATGTAGTGATTGAGATGGTAACTTAGTTTGTTAGTTGTATTTTTTATATTAATTAATACTTGTAATAATATAATTAAAAAAAAACGTTTCCCGTATCCGTATTTTTTTAAAAATCACGTTTCCCGTATCCGTTTCGTATCGTATCCCGTATCCGTCCCCGTGCAACGTAGCTGATTGTGAATACTGGCGAAGAGGGGGTGCTTTGGTCGGGATGGGGGCAGCAAGGTGATAAAGTAAACCCTATGAGTCATCTCCTGGAGGGGCTCACAGACTCGCATCGTTAGAGGACCGACGATTTCAGAAAAGCTGAACCAAAACCTCAATAGCACCTGCCACTATCATACGCAAGTATAAATTGGAAAAGATAACTTGGGCAACTAATATGAACGACTTATAATGCGATTTATATTGGTTGTGTCTGAAAGTGCACAGTGATAATACTAAAATACAGTCCAAAATAAATAAGTAAATACACGAGACTATGTCGAAACATTCATTTGAACGCATTCGTGGACTCAACTTGTTCGAATAAAAAATAAAACAATGCCTATTGTGAAAGTAAACGAGAGTGGGCCATCGGGGTCGTCAATCTTTTTCGCATGATGATCTCCATCAATCCTCCACCCCCCACCCACACACCCACCTCCTCAATTTGAAAGCATTCATCTTCGATGAATGAAGACGATCAGACTCACAACATAGCTTAGGGTCGACTGTCACGAGCTTTATAGATGAAATATAGGTATCATCAAAAGTCAGACAGCCTCTCCAGTGAACAAGATGCCTCAATGTATCTCCCCTGCCGTAGTCGTGAAATCATGAGCAACAATGTCAGCTATGCCCTCTGTCTAGCGTCTCTGGCAGTAATGTATCTCTGTCTGAACTCTGAATTAGTGGTGTCGCCGGTGTTGCTACGTGATCCTCAGGTGGTGACTCCAAGGGTCGCATACTGGGTTATGGGGGCAAGCTGGGTACGCTATAACTCGGGAGTGGGGATAAGGAATGAGTCCATATTGAACACCTGGTTTATCTACATATTCTTAGGGATGTCGATTTCATATGCATTTTGTCTCAATCCTTCGTTGGATCGTATAATGACCCATTTGCCTAGCATTTAATTTCTACGTCGTTCCCTGAGGGAACCTCTCAGCTTGTGCAATGCCTACTTGCTCACCCATTCTGCCTTTCCTAGTGGTGACACCTTCAAACACGTTATACCCCATCATTGATACCAAAGCTCCCACATCACTCCCCGAGCCTTACACATCACAAATAGCCTTTTTATCATAACCAACTCCATCTTTCAAACTTCTCATAATATCACATCCCATGCCCACTCCACATGTGCACCCTTAACAACCACCATGACCACTCCTAGCAACTCCCAATGGATCATCTTTTCTTCTCCGCTTATCACCAACACTTCCAACTTATTTTAAGTACTTGGAGCCACCGGTATAAATTTTGGAAGTCGTCGCTCAATAAGCTCTTGAGCATCTTTATCTTCTTTCAACATGTCCTTGTACGTGGAAATAGGAACCTTATTACATGCTCCGATTCCGCTACTCTTGATCCTCAGTAAATGACCCTTCACGCGAGTGTATGAGCTTTTGTAAGGCTTACCACAAAAATTACATGTCCAACTTATACTTCCACCACCTTCAGTTAACTTGTTCCCTCTTGTCACATATTTCTAAAAAGGTTTTTCGTCATTTTCAATAACACCGGCACCGCTACTTGAATCCATATTATGCAAGATAAAAGCTAATTTAAACAACAAATATTCTCAATGATAAATTTGTATAAATCTCTATAAAAAATCTGTACATTATAGCAGGGAAAAAAGAATAAGCAGGGTATAAATCACATTGCATAAATCTGTATTTTCACATCAAAATCTGTATTTTCAGAAGCAGGTACTGAAAGCAGAAATCAAAATCTGTATTGTCACTATTCAAAATTTGTATTTTCTTAAGCAGGTACTGAAAGCAGGCAGGTATTGAAAGCCGGTATAAGCAGGTATTGAAATCTGGCAGGCAGAAAATCTGTATTGAAAGCAGAAAATCTGTATTGAAAGCAGAAAATCTGTATTTAAAAGCAGAAAATCTGTATTGAAAGCAGAAAATCTGTATTGAAAGCAGAAAATCTATATTGAAAGCAGAAAATCTATATTGAAAGCATAAAATCTATATTGAAAGCAGAAATAAAAGCAGGTATAAGCAGGCAGAAAATCTGTATTGAAACAAGAAATGTATTGAAAGCAGAAATGTATTGAAAGCAGTAGGTATAAGCAGGCAGAAAATCTGCATTGAAAGCAGAAATGTATTGGAAGCAGTAGGTATAAGCAGAAAATCTGTATTGAAGAAGAAGAACGGACCTGAGGCGAGGCGAGAGCACGCAGTGGAGCGGAGAAGAAGACGCACAGGAGAGAGCGGACCTGAGGCGAGAGCACGCACGCACGGGAGCAGCGGCGGAAAAGTAAGCGGAAGCGGCATAGCGGAAGCAGCATATTAATAAATTTTGTTAATAATTAAAAATATGTTTCCTAGAGTTTCGGAAACGCGTTTCCGAGCTTTTCCCGTATCCGATACGCGTCCGAGCCGATACGTAGAGCATTTTTAAGTATCCGTGCAAGGTAGTTCATAAGTATCTTATTTTTTAGATTTCAGATATTTCTATGACATCTAGAAGATAGGGGTGAGAAGGAAAACTCACTTCATCAACAATTGGAGTCTTTCTCTTCCTAGAATGCTTCCTGAAATCCATGAAGAACCTCTTGAAGGCAAGATGAACAAGAAAATTTTGGAATAAAGCTAGGGCAAGAGGTACTCACGTTTTTTGGGAAAAGAAACCAATGGATGGAGGGGAGGAGACCTTAAAATGGAGTGGAGGAGCCTTGGGAGAACCGTCCTCCGCCCTTGGAATGGCCTCTACGCGTCGTTGAGCGGCGGAGTGATCGAAAAAAGAGCTCCACGGGGATAAACCCGACCTTCGGTAGCTTCTGAACTTCTTCTCGCACGGGCTTTGCCAGGGAATGACCCTTTTCTTCTTGTGAATAGGGCGGATGTCCGGGTCCAGATTAGAAATAGGAATTATAAAGGTTTTAAACCCTTTTTCATCTCATCCATTGATTGGGGGGGGGGGGGGGGAGGTGATGGCTAGAATCTCTTCCTATTAAGAGATGGAGCCCACCTTTAATAACGAAATGAAAGATGTGGTAATATAGTAATTGACCCAAGGGGCTAAATAAATTACTTAAAATTTTGGGAGAAATCCAAATAAATCTCAAAAAAATATTTTATGGCTAAGAAAAATATTTCATAAACTTTTCACATTAAAATAGTTCTTTTTATCATATTTTCATCCCATAAAATAGGATTATTGATGAATTAAATATCAAAAAATTTTAAAAAAATCTGAATAAGTATTAAAGTTACTTTCATCTTCAAAATAGTATTTAGTAAGATTTTTTATAATAATTAATTATAATGATTGATTAAAATAGGATTTTTCTTTGATTAAAAGACTTAAAAATGCATGGAATTTTTTTATAAATATAAAAAAATTGGCATGACTGAATAATTTTTTCATTAATAATTGGGTCATTAACATGTGAATCATTATTTGGGAGATCAAAAGTTCTATTAAAGTAATGAAATTTTCGGGATGCCACAGTATAAGCTATGGAAGGGCGTAATGGATGTATGGAGTGGTTTGACCGGAGGTGAGACTTAATGGGTGGAGGACGGTAGGAACGAGGCAAGGGAAGGGTGCAGCTAACAAGTGGAAACAAGGAAATGAAGGGGAATATCTATGAATCGGCACCTAGTGCCTCACAAAGTCGACACCACGAGAAGACCGTCGGATTGCGATAAAATATTCTTTAGAAATCTGCGATAAGAAGCCTAAACCAACCCCTCACTTATTTATATAGCCAAACACACTTAGGGCAACCATCTTGAACATCTTAGATCACGTGTTCATGATGTCTGTCTGATCTCCCAAAATAAAATGCAAAAAAGAAAACAAAATACATATAAAATATCGAAACGTCGCTCTGGACGCTACTGCAAACTCGAATCTTCCAGATGAACACCAGATCAACGCCTCCTATGTGAATAGACTTGTGCGGGTCCTAGTGTGTGACGACCCGTACTCGAACTGTGGTCCATGTGATAATAGGGCAAGCTTTCAAGCATAAAGAAAAGAAACCGACAGAAGCAGGGAATCCCAAATCAAAAATAAATAAAAAGTCGTTATGATGAATACATAGATGTTTCATGTGTGAGAAACTCCAAAATAAGTATGCCATCCCACCTAACCTCCTTTCTCCTGTTTTATTATCAAAATTAGACAATGTAAATAGTGCATAATTTAAAGACAAGATAACTTGGATCCATTCTATCTTTTCCTTTAGAATTCCTAGGGTTTCTGATGGAGATCGACGACTTTTGGATCATCGGATGGATGATCGGAGACCGCCATCGCGTTCGACGTGATTTGTCATATTTTTATGTATTTTATTTTTGTTTTTTGGATTTGTATTTTGGGAGTTATGTTAGAATAATCATCGGATGATCGTGGCCGTTGGACATTCTTATCCTACCCCCCCCCCCCCCCCCCCCACCCCACCCACCCCCCCCCCCCCCCCCCCCCCCCCCCACACACACGCATATCTCCCATCACCCGCTTGTAGGAAGTTATCGAGAAGTAGGTTTTGAGAAGAAACCGCTCAGTCTAGGAGGTGTCGACGCCTTCCCCTCCCGGTGCCGACGCCGAGAGTCTCTACCGCTGCCTGCTGCTGGTGCCGACACCATCCCCTCCATCAGCCGCCTCCACCCTCCCGTGAGCCCTCTGCCTCCTTCACTGCTGCAAATCCTTGCCGCCGCCAGCCTCCCTTCGTCTTCCAGCAGTCCAGCAGCCCTCTCTCCCGCCAAACCAAGCTTCTCCTCCATTTCTCACGCCTTCTCAGCCTCTCCCCTTTTCAACTGCCAACGTCTGGGGCTGCAGATCTAAACAGAAGATCCTCCCCATTGCTCAGATCTTCCAGCAGTCCTCTTTGTTGTCCAGCCCTCCCCTCCAATTTCAGCATTCCTGCCCCTCCCCGCTCCAATATCACACCATTCAGCACCTCCCCGTTGTTACACCCTGCTTTCCATCCCCTTTCCACTACCAAATCCACTCCCAGACATGTATATATGTACACACACACACCGAATACAATAAAAGCGCCCAAATATGGCTACGCACACAGACGTGCAAAATAAAACGCAAACGGAAATAACTTGCAAAATAACAAAATTAAAATGCAATAATTCAGGGCTGGTAGAGGTCCGGACGGGAGCGGCGGCGGGCACTTTTGCGTCGACCTGATCTAAGCCGGTCTCCACCAACTCTCCCCCTCTCGAAATCACTCATCTCTGGTGAGTGTTCCGACCGGTAGTGTTGTAGAAGATCGGCATCCATACGCTGTAACTCCTCGGCCAAGATCCAGCTGGTCTCGGTCTCTGTTCTGCCATGCCAACGAACCAAGTATCTCTGAAAACCACCATTAGTAGTGGTCACTGTCTCGTCATCCAATATCTGCTCGGGAACCAATATCTATCGCGGAAGTCTGTCAGCGGCTCTGGGAACTGGTATGAAAGAATCACCTGGTGTCTCATACTCATCCTGAAAACTGTCGGTGGAAAAAGGTAGAACTGCAGATGGTGTGTCAGTAACTGAATGAGTGTCGGTGTGTCCGGAATGTGGCTCCTCACTAGCACTCCCCAACCCAGAAGCAACAAATGGAGGAGAAGGCAATGGAAAATCTAATGACTCATGCGGGTAATCGTGGAATAAAGTCAGATCGGCTACGTTAAAAACCGGATTTGCACCCCAATCGGAAGGCATCTCAAGTTCATACGCATTTTGCCCAATCCGCTTGACCACTCTAAAGGGTCCAGTTCTACGGTCAGCTAACTTCTTTACGGTACCCGAAGGTAACCGTTCCGGACTTAGCCGAACCATCACCAAGTCATCCACTTTCAAACTAGTAGCTCTTTTATGCTTGTTAGCTTGAGTTGCGTATAAATCATAAGTGCTATGCAATTTTCGCTCAATTTCTTTATGCAAGTCGTGCAAATGCAATGCATAGTCATGGGCAAACTGACTAGTCCTAAAAGTGGGTGGCAGTGGGGCTAAATCTAGCGGCACTCGTGCAGTGTGACCATGAACAACCTCATTGGGAGATAAACCCGTAGATCTATTCTTCGAATTATTATAGGCCAATTGAGCGTGGGGAAGAATTAGATCCCAATTCCCCTGGTGATCTCCTACAAAACAACGCAGTAAATTTCCTAAACTCCTATTAACAACTTCAGTTTGACCGTCGGTCTGCGGATGATAGACGGTCGAAAATAAAAGTTTAGTACCTAATAGTCTCCAGAGTGACTTCCAAAAATAACTGGTGAACTTGACATCTCGATCGGTAACGATAGTCTTAGGTATCCCTCGGTGCGCTACAACCTCTTTATAATAAATTAGGGCAATATGAGAGGCGTCGTCGGTTTTGTTGCAGGGGATGAAATACGTCATTTTAGAAAACCGATCGACCACTACAAGAATGGAATCGTGCTTCCTAAAAGTGCGCGACAATCCAAGCACAAAATCCATGCTAACGTCATCCCAAGAAATACTGGGCACCGGTAACGGTGTATATAATCCAGCGGGCTGTTTATTGCCCTTCGCTACCTGATAAGTGCAGCAGCTACTGACGATCTGTGCGATAATCCGCTTCATCCCGGGCCAATAAAATTGCTCCTCTACTAAGGCTACCGTCTTATCTCGTCCAAAGTGTCCACCTAAGCCTACGCCATGTAATTCCCATACAATGAAATTTCGCAACGAGGTGCGGGGAATACACAGACGGGTTCTACGAAACAAATATCCGTCTCGGATGAGATAATCTGCCTCATCGTGAAAGGGATCGGAGCGTATCGCATCGTAAATTCTGCTAAAATCGGGACAACTAGAATAGTTATCTTTGATACGCTCAAATCCTATCACCTGAGTACGCATCTGTGATAATATTATGGTGACTCGACTAAGGGCGTCGGCAACCCGATTCTCCGTTCCCTTACAGTGCTTGAGAACGAAGGTGTGTCCTGCAAATATGATACCCACTTAGCCTGTCGTGGGTTCAACTTTTGCTGCGAATTAATATAACGTAACGCCTGATGATCGGAGTGGAGGACAAACTCCTTGGGCAATAGATAATGCCTCCAGTGACGCAACGTTTGCACAATCGCATAGAATTCACGCTCGTAGTTGGAATAGTTCAACTTCGGTCCTGAAAGCTTTTCACTAAAAAATCCAACGGGATGACCCTCTTGACTGAGTACGCCTCCTATCCCAACCCCAGAGGCATCGCAGGATACCTCGAACACGTGACTAAAATCAGGGAGTCTCAAAACAAGTGCAGTGGACATCTTATCTTTGATGATCTCAAAGGCTCTAGCTGCCGATGACGTCCACTTGAAATTTCCCTTCTTCGTACACTCAGTAACTGACGTCATAATAGAACTGAAGTTCTTAATGAATCGACGATAAAATGTGGCTAGCCCGTGGAAACTACGGACATCGTGGATACTCTGGGGTGTAGGCCACTCACGAATCGCTCGGACTTTCTCGGGGTCCATAGTGATGCCAGCGGAGCTCACTATATATCCCAGAAAGATAACAGACTCAGCCATAAAAACGCATTTCTTCAAATTGATGAATAGTCGCTCGGCTCGCAGGAGCTCGAAAATAGTACGTAGGTGAGTCAAATGCTCACTCTCGGTCTGACTATAGATCAAAATGTCGTCGAAATAAACTACTACGAACTTCCCAATGTAAGGTCTGAAGACATGAGTCATCATCCGAGCGAAAGTACTAGGGGCATTGGACAACCCAAAGGGCATCACAAGCCACTCGTAAAATCCATCCTTCGACTTGAAGGCAGTCTTCCACTCGTTTCCTTCGCGTATACGGATCTGATGATAACTACTACGAAGGTCGATCTTAGAGAAGATCGTAGCCCCAGTCAACATGTCCAACATGTCATCCAGTCGGGGTATCGGGAATCAGTATTTCACTTTGATCTTGTTGACAGCACGACTGTCAACACACATACGCCAAGTATCATCCTTTTTCAGGGCAAGGAGGGCAGGCACCGCACAAGGGCCTCTATCTAATAACTCTCCAATCTGCTTCTGCAGCTCCTCGTGGGCGACAAGATTCAATCAGTAATGCGGTAGATGAGGGAGGGAAGCTCCAGGAACAAGGTCTATCGCATGCTGAATACACCTCATGGGAGGTAACTCAGCCGGAAGCTCATCAGGGTGTAGATCCTGGAACTCCTCTAAGAGTCTCCTAGCAGGTATAGGAGTAGACTCATATACCTCTGATAAATCAGATGCCTGTAAAACCACTAAGGCATAAATGAATCCACCGTCAAAACTCTCTCGATGGAACTCAGTACCTCGTATAATGCTAAGAGTCTTCTTCCTTTCAGTGGAAAGAAGAGATTCTTTCGCACTACTACTCGCGCGGAATGGTGGTGCTTTGGGTCGCACCGGGGTCAACACTACTCTCTTTCCGTCCAGTAGAAAGGAGCAAGTATTGGACCTGCCATGTATGGTGACATCTCGGTCGTATAACCAAGGTCGCCCAAGTAATACGTGACGCATATCCATAGGCATAACGTCACACCAGATCTTATCGGAATACGTACCGATAGTGATGGGCACTAGACATCTCCTAGTCACCGATAATGTAGTCTTGGTGATCCAAGCTACCTGAAATGGGGATGGGTGCGGCTCAGCAGTGAGTCCCATGCGGGCTAGAGCTGTCTCAGCTATCACATTCATACAACTCCCGCTATCCACTACTAAACGACACACTTTCTCCCCAGCCTTAAAGTAGGCTGGAAGATGTTCGTCCGCCAATAATCGGCTGATTCTTGCGGTGTAGATAACATGCAGCTTACCACTAGAACGTCGGGATCTATATCCTCATCACTAGGCGTACCGTACACTTCGTCGTTCAAAACGTGTGAGTCCCTCTCGACTCCGGCTTCTTCTATATGCTCATCCTCCTCAGTCACTTCATGAATAACTAATGTGCCTTTCCTCTTGGGACAATCTCTCGAAATATGACCCATCTGCTGGCACTCATAACATCGCATCTGTGAAGGGGTCACAGTTCCCATGGGGGACTTCCTGTTTTGATCTCTGGTGTAGGTCGAGGTAGGCTTCGATGCACCCTCCTTACCTTTCTGTTCTTCTTTCTTGTAAGAAGTATTCGTTTTAGGTTTAGATTTGAACCGGGAGGTTCTCTTCTGGTGCTCCTCGATATCGATGGCGATAGATATGATCTCGGGAAGGGAATAGTGGCCATATCGAATCAACTCTTCTCGGATCTCAGACCGTAACCCACACTTAAATTTGGATAAGGTGTCACGTGGGTGTTCTACTATGTTGCACCTAATCATAAGATCCTTCATCTCAGCTAAATAATCAGAAATTGATTTGGACCCTTGACGTAGAGACGTCAGCTCGTCTCGTAGACGGGCCTGGTAATGCTGGGGAATGTACTGCTCCTCTAATATGGCCTTCATGTGGGGCCAAAGTGTAATGGGAGCGCGTCCATTCTTTTCTAGACTACGCTCTTCACCTATCCAAAAGATCTTCGCTCGCCCAGTCAATCTCATTTTGGCGAACTGAACCTTTTGGTCCTCCGTCATACGATACCACTCAAAGTAGGTCTCTATGTCGATAACCCAATCCGAAAAGACCTTGGGATCCGTAGAACCATCATAAATTGGTGGATCAAGTTTCACCACTCGCGTGAGATCCGGTCGCCTATCCCGGGGAGGATAGTCGTAATCATCATCGTAAGGATCACGATAGTCTCGACGCCGTGGGGGCGGCGGTCGATGCCAATCTCTAGGGCGATCATCACGATGTATGGCCGGTATAGGCCGATGATGGTCTCGAGGACGCTCTTCTCTTGCTACGTCATAATGTTGCCTCTCCTGATAATTTTCTCGCATGTTTAATATAGGCCCTCGTTGGGGTTCAGGAAAATTCCTTGGAAAATTCCCACCCTGATCACGCGCAAACTCGAACCTATTTATGGGATTCCGACCCTCTTCCTCAAATAGAGGATTTCTCCTAAGTGTAGACCTCTCTCCATAGTGTGGAGGGGCTTCGTACTGTGGACAAACAGAATGCTCATCTCGAATTGGAGGTGGCATTGAAACTCGAGGAGATGCTTCTAAACTATTCATCCTAACACTAAGATTTTCAAACCCTTCTCTCACTTGATAGACACTCTCGGTTAACGCTGCCATTTGGTAGGCGAAAGGTAGAAACCACTGGGGTGGTTCCGCCCCTTTGTTCACACGACTCGCTTGGCCACGTTCAACTCGGCGCATCTCAGAGTTTACCTCTTGAGGGTGTTCAGGTGGAGTGTGATGTGGTGAACTCATACTCACTAACCTACCACTACGCAGATGCATGCAAACACACAAGTAAAATAGATGATTATGTTATAAAAATAAAAAAAAAATTTTTGAAAAATTAAATGCTATGCGGGGTTCCTATTCTACGCAGGGCGGATTTCGAAACTTAGAAAAATTTCGGAACCTCGCTTTCATACCAAATTGATGCAGGACGGCGCGTAGGGTTTGCGCGCCTGTCGGCTATTTGTAGGAAACCCTAAATGCATGCAATTACAAAATTGAATGTTTCGAGCGGGCGTTGCACGAATTTTAAGAAATACCGCAACTTAGAATTTTGTAAAGCATAAAATAACTATTTTGTTTTAAAATGAATTTTCTTTAAAAATAATGGTTGAATTCTAAATTCGGTGAAAGAAGGTTCGCAACTTTCGTTCTTTTCCCTTTGTCGTAGTCAAAACGAAAATCGAGAACTCCTGATATGTTTTCGATTGGAGTTTTCGACGTAGCGTTCGCTGACCAAATCCAGGCAAAAACCCACAATGAATTGTTATGCCCCCGGACAGCATGCGCTTTCGAGGATTCAAATACGCCAGAAGACCAAAAGGAGCGCCTGGACAAGACCGGGCTGAACCATCCGGTTCAGCCCGCCATTAATTAATTAAGAGGAGGAGGGCTGAACTGCACCGGTTCAGCCCTCACTTGGGGCCGGCCGGCCCTAGGGGGAGGGGTTCACTTAAATACCCCTTTCCCCCTCCTTTGGTTCTCATGCATGATAATTTCAGGTATTTTCTTTTCTAGCAAACCCTAGCCGTCTTCTTCCCCTCTAGTCTCTTCTCTTTCTAGTTTGCCCTAGTAGTTCCTATCATTTGGTATCAGAGCCTCCTTCCTGCGACCATGGTGAACACCCGTACGGAGGCGGAAATGGCGCGCTTGGCCTCCATCGAGGAGAACTACGTCACCTTGACGGATTCCGTAGCGGCAATCGAAGCAAGCGTGAAGAACTCGCAACAAAATCTGGAGGAACGTTTCGAGACGAGGATGGAGGAGTTGAAATCTCTCCTTTTGCAAAATCTGAAAGGGAAGGCGACGAACGACGATGGATCCGACACCGGGGCAGCCAACACGCCGAACGAGGGCAGCACAGGAGCAAGAAACAGCGGGGGGCTGCCGTCGGGAGCTTCCGGCTCCGGATCGGGCGCGGGTGACCCGATCGACGCCGCTCGGGGAAGCGGAGCCCCTTTTCGTCCAGGCGGGTATCACGACGCATCGGGGCTGTGCGGCAGAGAACCAGGGAGTCGGGAGATACCGGAATCAGGCCGGTTGGGCTCGGGCAGGCCGACGGAAGCCGCAGGAGGCGTTTGGGGTGTCGGCGGAGGAGCAGCAGCCCAGTGGGGGGTCGGCGGAAGTGCAGCGGCCCAGTGGGGGTTCGAACAGCCCCTGCAAGGAGCCGGCGGCTTGCTGCGGCATGGAGGGGGTTCCGGACAGATCGGAGGAGCTCCGTTTGGATCCGGACAGCAAGCAGGACAACCATGGAGGCCTCAACACCAAGGATTTGGGCTGTTTCGCCCTACCGGGGCGAATGCGGTTCCTCTCGGGGGCGCGGCAGAATTTTTTCCTCCCCAACCAGCGAATGCTCCAAACGGAGGATATGGACCGGTCAACATGGGGCCGGGAAGGCTTCCGGGGTGGAATCACGGAGGCCTTCCAGGAGATCATGAGCAACACGGGCCGTTGGGCCAAAATGGAGGCGGTTTGGGTGGGACATTTCAGCGGCCTTACATGCAACCCAAGCTGACTCGGATGAACTTCCCGAAGTTTCAGGGAGGCGACACGCTCGAGTGGATCCAGAAGGCCGAGCTGTTTTTCAGATATCAGGAGGTTCCAGCGGCTCAGTGGGTATAGTTGGCGGCTTTCCATCTAGAGGAGGACGCGTACCAGTGGACAATGGTTTTTGCGGGGGCGCGCTCACGCTCCTTGGGCCGAGTTCATAGAGGCCTTCTCGGCTAGATTCGGACCACTGGAGTACGAGGACGTGGAGGCCAGCCTACAGAAGCTCCGCCAACGGGGCACGGTCACGGAGTACCGGACGGAGTTCGAGAAGCTGGCCAATCGGGTCACCTGGGGAGAGCAGACGTTGTTGAGCTGTTTCATCTCAGGTCTGAAGGATTACTTACGCGACGAGGTGCACGCGTACTTGCCGCGCAGTCTGAGCCACGCTATTAGCATCGCGCGGATACAGGAGGAACGTTACAATCGGCAGCGAAACCGGACGGCGACCCGGCCACCCGCGGCTCCCGCAGCGGGACGAAAAGACCAGCTACCTCCCACTCGTCCCACGGTGACTAAGTTGACCTGGCCGGAGATGCAGGCTCGGAAGGAGAAGGGCCTGTGCTTTAATTGTGATGAGAAATATACAAGGGGGCACAACTGCCAGAAAATTCAGGTGTTTATGCTGCGAGAGGAGGATGAGGAGGACCCACTGGAGGGTGTCGACGTTGAGGCACTCGACCTGACGGAGTTTGGAGTTTCTATACAGGCCATGCAGGGGGGATCAGCCCCGGTGACTCTCCGTTTCACCGGCCGGATTGGCAAGGAGCGTGTGACCATTTTGGTGGACAGTGGGACTACCCACAATTTCATCAACCCGACCGTGGCTTCGAAGGTGGGGCATGCGATTGATAGAGAGGCAGCGTTCCAGGTGATGGTAGCGGATGGAAGCAAGCTGAAATGCGAAGGCGTGATGAAGGGGGTGGAAATCCACGTACAGAGCTACTTGGGCCATACGGACATGTACTTACTTCCGATCAGAGGCTCGGACATGGTGTTGGGCGTCCAGTGGTTGCGGCAGTTACAGAGGGTGACCACCGACTGGGTGCGGCTGACGATGGAGTTCACCCAGCAGGGGAAGGACTACTGCTTGCAGGGCATTCGGTCCTCTCCTCTGAAGGAGATTTCTGTGAGGAGCTTACAGCTGTTGGAGGAGCAGGGCTCTCCAATGGCCATGGTGGTGGGGGTGGAGACGTCGGGTCAAACCCTCCCAGACATTCCAGAGGAGATACAGGCACTGTTGTCCCAGTTCAAGGACGTGTTCCAGGAGCCTAGAGGCCTTCCACCGCCCAGATTCAGGGATCATGGCATACAGTTGAAAGAGGGGGCTGCTCCCCCAAACGTCAGGCCCTACCGGTACCCGCACATCCAGAAGGCCGAGATCGAGAGGAGTGTGAAGGAGATGTTGGCGACCGGCATCATAAGGCCGAGCACCAGCGCCTTTTCCTCTCCTATCATCTTGGTGAAGAAGAAGGACGGTTCCTGGCGTTTCTGCGTGGACTACCGCAACTTGAATGATTCCACGATCAAGGACAAGTTCCCGATTCCGATGATAGAGGAGCTTTTGGACGAGTTGCATGGGGCGAGCTTGTTTACCAAGTTGGACCTTCGGTCCGGCTATCACCAGATACGAATGAAGACGGAAGACATCCACAAGACCGCATTTCGCACGCACGATGGCATTTCGCACGCACGATGGTGATGCCCTTTGGCTCTCCAATGCCCCATCGACCTTCCAGGCGGTGATGAATGAGACCTTTCGGCCGCTCCTTCGGCGATCGGTGCTCATTTTCTTTGATGATATATTGATCTACAGTCGGACATGGGAGGAGCACATCGAGCACGTGGCGCAGGTTCTTACTATTCTGCGGCAGCATCAGTTCTACGCTAAGCTGTCGAAGTGCTCGTTTGGGCAACCAGAGGTGGAGTACTTGGGTCATCTGGTTTCGGCCCAGGGGGTCAGAGCGGACCCAAGGAAGATCGAGAGCATGGTGGAGTGGCCGCGGCCCACTACTGTGCGGGCGCTACGAGACTTTCTGGGCCTGACTGGTTACTACCGGAGGTTTGTGAAGGACTATGGTAAGCTGGCACGCTCCCTTACCCAGCTCCTCCACAAGGAGTCCTTTACCTGGCATGATGAAGCCGAGCGGGCCTTCTCCGCTCTCAAGGAGGCCATGACGACCACGCCGGTGCTCGCTCTGCCGGATTTCACCAAGGAGTTCGCTTTGGAGACGAACGCCTCCGGAGTTGGCATTGGGGCGGTTTTGCTGCAGGAGGGGAGGCCGTTGGCTTATTTCAGCAAGGCCTTAGCACCTCGGACCCTGGGCCTCTCCACGTACGAGAAAGAGATGTTGGCGATCTTACATGCCGTGACGTTATGGCGACCATACCTGCTGGGCCACCATTTTAAAGTTCGCACTGATCACCAGAGCCTGAAGCACTTCTTGGATCAGAGATTGGCATCCCCTCTCCAACAGAAGTGGCTGACCAAGCTGCTGGGATACGATTATGAGATCGTGTACAAACAGGGCAAGGAGAACGTGGTGGCCGACGCCCTATCCCGCTTACCGGAGAGCACCATCTTCCACCTTTCGGGGCCACTGATTGAGTCCCTTGATGACATTCAGAGGGAGATCGCCGTAGACCCCGAGCTCCAACCGATTGTGGAGGCCTTGTCCCGGGGCCAACCCACTCCTCCAGGTTATCAGCTGGTTGGAGGGCACCTGTACTACCACGGGAGGGTGGTCATCCCCGTTTCTTCTACCTGGAAGGAGGTTATGTTGCAGGAGTTCCACTCGTCCCCGACCGGAGGCCATGCCGGGGTGCTCCGTACCCTCCAGCGGCTACGAGCCAATGTTTATTGGAAGGGATTGCGCCGCGATGCTCAGCGGTTCGTCCAGCAGTGTGACGTGTGCCAGCGCCAGAAGTACGAGACGACCTCACCGGCTGGGCTGCTAACGCCCTTGGAGATTTCTCAGCACATTTGGGAGACGGTCTCGATGGATTTCATCGACGGGTTGCCCCGGTCGCAGGGCAAGACCGTGATCTTGGTCGTCGTGGACAAGCTGTCCAAATACGGCCACTTTCTCGCCCTCAGCCACCCGTACTCCGCGGAGACAGTTGCCGATCTTTTTGCCCGGGAGGTGGTGCGTCTACATGGCCTTCCGAGTTCGATCATCTCCGACCGCGATCCGGTATTTATTAGCAATTTCTGGCAGGAGCTGTTTCGGTTGCAGGGTACCCGATTACGTATGAGCACGACACATCACTCGCAGACAGATGGTCAGACCGAGGTCCTCAATCGGGGGGTAGAAACGTACCTCCGCTGCCTCGTCATGGATGAGCCCCGTTCTTGGACACAATGGTTACATTGGGCGGAGTATTGCTATAACACTTCGTTTCACACAGTCGGCCGGATCACTCCGTTCGAGGTTGTCTACGGGCGACCACCACCTTCTCTCCGGTCCTATGAGCCGGGTAGCACAGCTCTTCCAGCAGTGGATCGAGCTCTACGGGACAGAGATCAGACCTTGGTTCTCCTGCGGGACAATCTCCGTGCCGCCCAGGACCGGATGAAGTTACAGGCCGACAAACACCGGACGGAGCGGACGTTTCAGGTGGGGGACGAGGTCTTTCTACGTCTCCAGCCGTACAGACAGCTTTCAGTTGCTCGCCGGGCCAATCAGAAGTTAGCCCCCCGGTTCTATGGTCCGTTCCGCATCACTCATCGGGTGGGACCGGTTGCTTACACTCTTGCTCTTCCTGAGGGGTCCAGAATTCACCCCACGTTCCATGTGTCGCTGCTGAAGAAGAAGCTGGGCGAGGCGGTCACTGTGACTCCTTCCCTCCCTGAGGCTACCACGATTGGTGTGCTACGCCCCAGTCCTGAGGATATACTGTTGTCCCGCTGGAAGAGACATGGCACGGAGTACCGCCCCGAAGTTCTGGTCAAGTGGAAGGATTTGTCTGAGGCCCACAACACATGGGTGGATTTCCTGGAGTTCCGGGAGTTCTTCCCTGACTTTCCGCTTGAGGACAAGCTGGCTCTTGATGGGGAGGGGAATGTTATGCCCCCGGACAGCATGCGCTTTCGAGGATTCAAATACGCCAGAAGACCAAAAGGAGCGCCGGGACAAGACCGGGCTGAACCATCCGGTTCAGCCCGCCATTAATTAATTAAGAGGAGGAGGGCTGAACCGCACCGGTTCAGCCCTCACTTGGGGCCGGCCGGCCCTAGGGGGAGGGGTTCACTTAAATACCCCTTTCCCCCTCCTTTGGTTCTCATGCATGATAATTTCAGGTATTTTCTTTTCTAGCAAACCCTAGCCGTCTTCTTCCCCTCTAGTCTCTTCTCTTTCTAGTTTGCCCTAGTAGTTCCTATCATGAATCTAGTGTCATAAAGAGAAAATATAGATGCACGCAAAGGAAGAGAAAGAAACAAGTTACCCACGGAAAGAGGCGTCTTTCTGCAATCAAAGTTGACGGCGATCCCGCGAAGAATTCCTCGTCACCTTCGATCTCCGCTCCGAGGTCGGCCGCTATCGTGCAAGGGCACCACGGAATAATTCGCTCACTCTCACACTAAGTGGTTCCACGGAATCTCAAACACTCACTAGTGTAAGGAGGCCACAAACTAAACAACCTAAATTCACTCACTCTCTCACACGAACGTGGTTCCACGTAATCTTGAACACAACTCAAATTCACTCACTCTCACACATATTACTGTTTCCCTTTAATAATTCTAAGGCTCAAACAATAACATTAAAACTACTATTCACCATCTTCCCAAATGGAAAGCAGCAGCACAAGCAACATTCTCATCAGCCGATTACTCCTAACAGGAATCACAAATAAACTCCAACCAAACACACAAAACGAAATCTTCTACTCAATCAGCAACTTCAACAGGAAGCCAAACAGAAATTAACAATTGCAAACTCTCACACAGGAAACGAACGAAAGAGGGAAAAAAATTGAACTTCTCCAAATCAAATCAATCTCACGGAAGCATAACAAATCTTTTCACAGAACTCAAACGAACCCTTCCTTTCAGATCTCCTTTTTATAGGGTTGCAACGGAGAACACGAACAAGAAAACCACAACATCGCGCCTGGTCGGCCTCACGGAGTAGACGGTTGTGGCCGGAAGTTGACGTAACCGCCTGGAGGAGAGCTCGTGCATGCGGAGGGCGTGGGCGGCGTCGTGGGCGTGCGTATGCGGGAACTCTTCAGGCCGAATGCGGAGAAAGACCGGTTGGGGATGGCTGACCCGCATCCTTCACATTTGTTTACTCAGATATATATATGTATATATATGTATGTGTAAATATATACATGTATATATGTACACGCACACACCGAATACAATAAAAGCGCCAAATATGGCTACGCATGCAGGCGTGGAAAATAAAACGCAAACGAAAATAACTTGGAAAATAACAAAATTAAAATGCAATAATTCAGGGCTGGTAGAGGTCCGGACGGGAGCGGCGTCAGACACTTTTGCGTCGATCTGATCTAGGCCGGTCTCCACCACTAACCCTCTCCGACAGCCCCCACACTGCAGTATCTTCATTCCCGGACAGCCACTGCCACCATCGGAGCTTTCTCATCACCACCGGCTTCAATTACTTGGTGAGACTTTACTTTCTAGTGTTTATTTCTTCACATTGTATCGATATCTTGTATTGCTAGTAATACTTGGCTTGAATTAACTCGACTGTTGTATTTCTTTATTGGCGTGCAAAAGATTTATTCGCTTTGCATTTTAATTTTAGTGCACTCTCAACTAACTTATAATTGTTGTTTGCTTACTTTCATTGCAATATTTGTAATCAAGTGCGACGCTTGCACGAAATTTTAAAATTAATTTGTTTAATTAATTGTGCGTCGGAAAATACTTGTCTGATTGAGTCATCGCATGTGCATCACATTAGGGTTATCTTTCGTAAGTCCATTGGATTGTGTGCTTCTATTCATTTGCATCTTCATTTTAGGGTTCGTCGTCGGTCAATTACATTCATCGCATGTTCATGTGTGTTGCATTTAGTGCTAGGGCATCGTAAGTCCACATCTTATAGATTCGTCCTGCGTCAAATTGGTATCAGAGCCCAGGTCCGTGCTTTAGCTTTATGCGCAGTTGCAGAGTCTATACGTTTTTTCATGGCTAGGTATCACCATTATTCCTCTCCTCTATTTGGGTATCCCGAGTCGATTTACACCCGCTCCCATAGAGCCCATTCAGGGAGATCCTCATGTTACTACGATGATTATCCTCGATCGCAACACACCACTTCCAGAGATCGTGTTGATCCACCGACACGATCCCACTATGCTAGAGACGATCAGTATGATGATTGTCGTTATTCATGTCCCTGCCCGCGAGCGGATCGTGTTGATCCTTCAACGCGACTCGATTACCTTAGGGATGATTATTATGAGGATCGTCGTTTTGAGAGAGATCTTGAGTGTCAGTTTCGTACTGTTATCCCTTCTTTTGACAGCTCATCGAGTCCCGAGTCCTTTTGTTATTGGCTCGTGGACATGGAATATTACCTCGATCATTTTAAGTTATTTGGTGAGCGCCACGTAAAATTGGCGTACCTTAGATTGATAGATCACGAGAGGGCATATTTGCTTAGCATTGAGAGGACCCATGAGCGAGAACGTCTTCACCGCATCACTAGTTGGGTGGAGATGAAACATATTTTATGTCAGAGGTATTTACCTGCTTCCTATCGGAGTTGCCTACTTGAGCATTTATTCTCCCTTAAGCAGGGATCCGCTTCTGTCACTGAGTATATGGATCATTTTGACGAGTTAGGAGTGAGGAGTGACATACGAGAGGAACCAACTATGACCGCTTCCCGATTTTGGTCTGGGCTTCGATCTGAGATACGTACTAAGTTGACCTATCACTACTCTGAGTCTGTTAAGCAGACATTCCATCTCGCTCTTCCTTATGAGCAGTCCTTAAAATCCACTAGCAGTAGTCGAGTGGATGACCACCTTGACCTCACCCGTATGAGTCCCTTCCATTCTGAGTCTACCACTTTGGCTACTCTTGTCCCGTCAGACACGATAAACGTGGTGCTTGAGATTGATTTATCTCACCTCAATGAAGTACTAAGTCCGATGAGTGATCCACATTTGATTTTGATTCATCAACTATGACCCCTACTGAGAGCGAGCCTAGGCGACTTAGTGCACCTATCGTGTTGTGTTCCTTCCATACCCCTGCTTCGATCATTGAATCACCCTTGCATGCATGTTCACCTGAGCCTCCCTATATTGTCGTGGCGAGTCATATCCCGAGGGAGGGTCAAGAGCATAGTGTCGACTTTGTAGTAGTTGTCTCTTCCCCTCTCGAGGACGTGAACACTACTATTATCGATGACGCGTATCTCAAGGATCATCCTGCTATTAATAATCAATTTGATGAGGCCCCCATTGAGACTTTTGGAGAGCCACTTGAGGAGTTATTTCATTTAGGAGACTTTCAATCGACCCCGATGTTACATCCTCGTGTCCTTGTCTCACACGCCCTTTTAGATCATCATATTCACGATGAATTTGCATACGTACCACTAGGTGAACCACCTGATTTACATCCCTATGTCGCTATCTTCGACACTCCTTCGGGAGAATTTTTTCGTACTGAAATTTCCTATTGACCACCAGGTGAGCCCCTTGATGATTCACGTCTCTTGAGAGATATTTGTCATCCCACGACTCTCACTATTGATGTCCCTGTTAGGTATCTGGGTGTTCACCGTACACTCGACGATTGTTTCTACACCTCACCCAAGGAACCGCCAGATAAACCACCCATTTTAGGAACTCCCACTTCCACATAAAATCTGCATTTAGTAAGACTGCTGAGTTTTCCAGTGTGCATTTGCATCTGTTGCATGGTTTGCAAGTCATATTCTGACGTAAAGTTATATTAAATAATGAACATTTTAAAACTTGCGTCGGTAAGCACATGAGAAAACGAATATTCAAAGAAGGTGGTTGAGTGATGATTTACATATTATTTGAGAGGTTCTCATTGGCAACAACTATGAATTTAAATGCTAGGCGAATAGGTCCATACATTGTCATGAGGGAGTCTGAGTCAACTTTCTCGAGCTTAATATTACTAGGAGTACAAATGTTCATTCGGTTCTCAATGCCGAGGATTTGACTATAGACGTGGAGCCACCTAGTTTTGACCCTTTGTCCTTCCCTTCTAGCTTCAGTTTCCACCATCACTATAGGCTCTCCTATACCACCCCGACCTCCACTACAGCTTTACCCATTACCATTATATCCCTACCCTTCACCCTTGTTGCGGCTTGCTTACTACATGGGATCCACGATTACTTCAGTGGTATGATGACCTTATGCGGAAACACTTCCTACTTGGAGCGACAGAGTCTTACCTGGCTTGCCTTGGGAGCATATAGTCTCCATTCACCGGAGATGAATGTTTATGAGCCGGGGAGATTGATGGAGATCGACGACTTTTGGATCATCTGATGGATGATCGGAGTCCGCCATCGCGTTCGATGTGATTTGTTATATTTTTATGTATTTTTATTTTTTGGATTTGTATTTTGGGAGTTATGTTAGAATAACCATCGGACGATCGTGTTCGTTGGATATTCTTAACCTAACTCCCCCCTCCCCCTTATATCTCTCAGCAGCCGCTTGTAGGAAGTTATCGAGAAATAGGTTTTGAGAAGAAACCGCTCGGTCTAGGAGGTGTCGACGCCTCCCCCCGGTGTCGACGCCGAGAGCCTCTACCGCCGCTGCTGGTGCCGACGCCAGCCCCTCCATCAACCGCCTCCACCCTCCCGTGAGCCCTCCGCCTCCTTCACTGGCGCAAATCCTTGCCGCCGCCAGCCTCCCTTCATCTTCCAGCAGTCCAACAACCTTCGTCTTCCAGCAGTCCAACAACCCTCTCTCCCGCCGAACCAAGCTTCTCCTCCATTTCCCACGCCTTCTCAGCCTCTCCCCTTCAACTGCCAACGCCTGGGGCTGCGATTCTAAGCCGAAGTTCCTCCCCATTGCTTAGATCTTCCCCTTCCAGCAGCTCTCTTTGCTATTCAGCCCTCCCCTCCAATTTCAGCTTTCCTGCCCCTCCCCGCTCCAATATCACACCATTCAGCACCTCCACGCTGTTACACCCTGCTGTCCAGCCCCTTTCCACTGCCAAATCCACTCCCAGACACCTACCGGAAGCCTCTCCAGCCCTCCTCCATTTCCACAGCTATACCCCTCTCCGTGTGTCCACTCCAGCGCTTCCCCAACACCAGACCAGTCTTTTCCTTTTCTTCCAACAGCCCTCCCACCCCATTCCAGCCCACCAACAACCACTAACCCTCTCTGACAGCCCCCACACTGCAGTATCTTCATTCCTGGACAGCCACTGCCACCATCGGAGCTTTCCCATCACCACCGGCTTCAATTACTTGGTGAGACTTTACTTTCTAGTGTTTATTTATTCACATTGTATCAATATCTTGTATTGCTAGTAATACTTGGCTTGAATTAACTCGACTGTTGTATTTCTTTATTGGCGCGCAAAAGATTTATTGGCTTTGCATTTTAATTTCAGCACACTCTCAACTAATTTGTAATTGTTGTCTGCTTACTTTCATTGCAAAATTAATTTGTTTAATTAATTGTGCGACGGAAAATACTTGTCTGATTGAGTCATCGCATGTGCATCACGTTGGGGTTATCCTTCGTTAGTCCATTGGATTGTGTGCTTGTATTTATTTGCATCTTCATTTTAGGGTTCGTCGTCGGTCAATCACATTCATCTCATGTTCACGTGTGTTGCATTTAGTGTTAGGGTATCATAAGTCCACATCTTATAGATTCGTCCTGCATCAGTTTCTCTATTGGATCTACTGGCGCCCTTAGAGGGGGGTGAGAGGGTGAATAAGGGTTTTGAGGATTTAATTTTATGTAAATATATTCTTGTTAATTACAAATGTTTCAGAATATTTAATTAAAAACTTTATTAAAACATCTCAGAGAATATTATATTGAAGATTACTTTTTCGAAAAAGGCAGAGTTCAAACTTTATTCACTATCGCCGCCGGTAGGTGCTACCGCCTGGCGCTAGCTCTATTTCATAAGAGTTTGATTACAATTACAAGGTTGTGATCTCCACGACGCCGAAGATCGCGATGAATAATATGATCTTTGGTTTTCTATATCGACCCTCCCCCCGAGGACCGGTTGGCTTTCTCCCTTCTCCCAGAAGTTCTTCGAGCCCTGTTAGACCTCCCCGTAGACGCCCTTCACGGGCGATTTTCATACGGAATACTCCCCGGAATCCGACGTCCTCCCCAGACGATTTCTCACGAACTCCTCGGAATCCGACATCCTCCTCGGACGATTTCTCTTCGGCACACAGTACAATAAAACAAAAGAAAAGATAATACAAAGATGAAATAATAGATCTAGAAAGAAAAGCTTGCTCCCTCAAAATATTGTCTCCGGAGGTGGTGAGCGGTCAGCGCTTTTGATTATCATTCCTTGTGCGCTTGATTGTCTTCAGATTAACGTTCACATTCGCGCTCTACGGAGATCTTCGTCCTTGTTCAAGAGGGTGCACACTCTCTCCTCCTTTCTCCTTGGACGGCGGCTCCTTGCTCCAGAAACGGCTTCAAAAACCTAGTACTCGTCCATCTCTCCAAAGAGAAAGAAACAAGCATTTATATGACCGCCAGCGTTAGTACTACCGCGCGGCCGTAGGCTTATACACTTTTTCTCCTAGCTTTCCTTCTCCAAGTAAGGAAGGCGGTTGCGCTTTCCTTCTGATCATCTGGTAGTGTGGAGTGGTAGTGCTAGCGCGGCGCGGTAGGCGTGATAAATTTGGTGCGTGCACAGCTGGATATTCGCAAGTGAGGAAGGTGGTTGTGCTTTCTTTGTAAGCAAGCGTTACCGCGGAGCGGTAGTGATAACGTGCGCGGTAGTGACTTTTTCCTTATTTGGCTGTCATCAAGTTCCCGCGGGAAGCACACGTATTGCCGACGTGTACATAGAGGTAGCGCGGCGCGTTAACAGTAACGCGCGGCGGTAGAGATGTGACTTGTCTAGTCGATACGCCTTCCAATCGACATAAGCCGTCTAGTCGGCATCCATTGGTCCTTGTCTGCAGCCGACAAATACTACTGGAGCTAGTGCCCGACGGTATCGCTAACGCCGGCGGTAGCTCTATCTAGTCGATACGTCTTCTTGTCGACACAAGCAGTCTAGTCGATATCCTTCTAGTCGATATCCACAGGGCTCTATCTGCAATCGACAAATACTAAAGGAGCTAGCGCCTGGCGGTATCGCTAACGCACGGCGGTAGCTCACAGAGATTGAATTTCGACGTCCGTCTTTTATCCTCGTTCACTGCATGCTTGCGCATGTACGACCTGCACACTATAAACACACAAAAGACTAGATCAAATACATAACGGTATTTGTTATTCTCAAACCAAGTGATGCGAAACGCATGTTTCAACATTCCCATCATCCTCCCTCTCTCCTGATGCCCTCTTAATATTAAAATTTCGAACAAAGTTCACCAAAACTTGGAGAATGAGGTTCACTCATGTATCAAACAAAAAATTTATTTTCACATAATTAGGGGGGTGCACCAAAAACCGAAACCGCTCGAACCGGGCCGAACCGATCTAACCGAACTGATTTTCGGGACGAACCGATCTGTTCAATTCGGTTTCGGTTTGGGGAGGCTGAAAACCGACCCCCATTCGGTTCGGTCAGAAACCGGACTGGACCGAACCGATGGGCTTGTTTTAAGGGATCTGGGATCGGGTAGCCTAAAAGATAATAATACCACCTGGACTGATAGAAGCTAAACCTGGAAGCGCACTCTCGTCTCAGATTTCTTCCCACAGCCGCATCCGTCTGGACTTTGGAGATAGAATTTGAATCCCTAGCATCTAGCGAGCGAGGAGTCTTCAAGCCCTAGTGTTTCTCGATTTCTTTCCATCTGCATCTGCATCTCCTCCGGAGTCAGCACGGGAGCATCTACATCTCCTTTGCAGTCCGCTCCTCGGGTTCAAGTCTTCAATATCACTCGTGGACGTGGTGGACGTGGTGGACGTGGTCGACGAGATATGCACATTGCACCAGCTTTCCCATTGCTAAGTTTTTCATTCTCTCTGAGATCTGGAAAGTGGAAACCCTCGAGTAAGACTAAATATTCCCATTGCTATTTGCCAAGTTTTCCTAAGAAACATAAATGCCATCAAAAATTCTTGTAACTACTTCGGTAAGTATAAATAGCTGACAAGTTTAATTAAATTGTGCAACGCATCAATATAAATAGCCTGGCATCATTTAATTTTGTTGGTGTTTTGAAAATTAGTGAAGTTTCAGATTTTTGGAGTGAGGTTTACTCTCTTAACCGACCCTCTGGAATACATCAAAATGTTAATCTAAATGTCATCAACCCATCAGTTTGCTCCATCCCCGCCATCTAGGAACCTTTTAATCATCTACTTTCTGCATATATTCTTATTTGTGCTTTCCCTGATTCTCAAAATGGGGAATATTTCTATGTTAATCTAAAATAGTTTCCTTCAACGTTGATGAACTTATTTCTAGATTTAATATTAGAAAAGCATGATATTAAAGAACACCCATATGTTGTCTTTGTAGCAAACATTAGGAAAATCGAATTTAATACATGATATTAAAGAACACCCATATGTTGTCTATGTAGGAAACACTAGGAAAACCGAACCAACGGTTAAAAACTGAACCGAACCGTGCAATTTTGGTTCGGTTTCGGTTTGGGGTATGTAAAAATCGAGGTTATTCAATTCGATTTCAGGTTTACATAAAACCCAACCGTTTACAGGCCTACACATAATATGAGCCGCCGATGTGAGAGAGAAGTAATCCAACCTAAATATCTCCTTCAACCCCATAGATATAGTCAAGACAGAAAGTGAGAGTGATGGGGATCGACACAGACCTACAAGACGATCAAAGCCGTTCATTTTGTGCGGATCAACGATCCATGAATTTTTTTTTGTTTCCATAAAGGTCATTATGATCAAAGAATTATGACCGTCCATGGTGGACCCTTAGTCTATTATTAGGTATAGAGGCTTATTTAGAAGACATTGAAAGATTGAGAGAAAAAACCCTCCTTTGATCACCCGGTGCCGAAGCCGTATCCCCAAATGTGAACCTTTCATACCTCCCTCCACTCCCCATTGTATCTGGCCACTTCAGCCATCCCCTTCCTAAAACCGAGAGCCTCCCTCCTCCCAGCCATCCTCCTCTTCCCCTTCCCACAGACCAGCAGCCGGCCCCACCTCCCCCTCCCTCTCAAAACCACAAGCCAGCCTCCCCATTCCAGCCCCCACCTCCAACAGCAGGCAGACGCCTTCCCCTCCCACTTCCATCAGCCGGAAGTCCCCCAATCATTCCCACAAGACACCAGCCGGACCCCCTTCCAACCCCTCCACTCACCCTCTCCAAAACCGGCCACCACACCCCTCCCGATTCCCTCCATTTTTAGTTTCCGACAATCACCGGACATACCCACCGGCAAGCCTCCTCCACCACCCCTTAAAACTCTGTCGATTTTAGTTTTTCGGCAATCGCCCAAAACCACCTCCAACCGCCACCACCACCTCGTCGAGACCAAGGCAGCTGGATATGTTAAGGCATAAAATCACACAGTTTATCATTAAGATCCGGTAGCAGAATCATAATAGGAAAAAAATGAAATTTTTAATCAACAGCGACTTAGCAGAGGAGAAGAGTAGAGCGAGCAGCAGGAGGGACGAGTAATACTAAAACAGAACAAAATCATTTATAAACTTTTTAATCCAAAGGCTTCCCCACGTAATTTGATCATACTTATTTACATTCCCATCAACTAACAGAATGATTATGCACATATGTGTAAATACATGATTGTATGTGAGTATAATATTATTTATTAGAATTATTATTGTTCTACTGCCATATTATTTTATTTTTATTTATATTTCTATTATATTAAATTTATTTATCATACAATATTTTATAAATATATAGCAATGCACTCACATACCTTTGTATCACCAAAATTTATGGGGATCTTGCATAGAATGCTCACACCCCAAATGGGACTAGAATTGCACAATTTCTTGAATCAACAATACACCAATACACCATTACAATTCCTCTTCATTATCACATGTACAATCCACGTCCATGTGATCTAGGAGGTAACCACACTTATACCATATTACCATATACCACCTCGATACCAATGCATGTCCAAGACCATGATATCGGTCCGCGTTTCCATTCACAACTATATCAATATCAAACGTGATGATTTTAGTCCTATTTAAGCAACCTAACCACTACATCATGAACTGAAAATGATGATCACTACATGACCAAGCCGAGACTCCTGCAATGCTCGCACCTCAATAATCATGTTGTAATCGCAAATTCATATTTAGGCTTGTTTGGGAGAGTGGTGACTGATCTGAACACATGCGAAAAATGCAGGTAGTGTGTGGGTTGGTGTGGTCACGAGCACTATTTTCCCGAAACAATGTTTTAAGCCGTAACACGACCACAATCATGGTGATGTGGGCCGTCTGGTCACTTTAACTTTCGTGAACCCCTAAAATCCAGAATTTGAAATTTGGGTAAAAAAAACTGCCACAAAACTTCAAACCACAGGTAAACCGGAGGGAGATGAAATTTTGTATTCAAAATTACGTTGTGAAGTTTATCATTTGGGCGAGATCCTGTGGTTTTCCCATTCGGAATTTCTACAAATAATCTCGACTAGCGGGTCCTTTACCACGTGGACGCGCAATTTTGAAACCTAAGACAAGCTTGAAGTCTCTCATACTATCCAGTCCATATGGATTCATTCTGGCCCTCAACATTCTTATGAATTATACTTGCACAGGTACGCTGTAAATTAGTATTGGCACGGCTTCTGGGCATATAGAGAATTTAGTTTTATCGTAGCATCATCTAAATGTCAATGTTGTTGGGCTGCAGTAATTTTCTCCCTTAATTTTTCTTCAATCGCGTTGTTCTGTAGGCGACGAGAATTGCATGTCTATCTGGAAATTCTCCGATTCCTGGGAGGACGGCTCTTCCGAAAAAGGTTGAAACTCAGGAGAGATCCCAATCTGTGTAGAACATTTAAGCAAAGCTTCGCTGAGCAAGGTTTTTCAGCCAAGTAATGTTTTGTATTGATAGGCTTAGTTACTGTAATTGGCATTAATTTGACTTTATTTATAAGTATAAAAAAGTACTTGATTAATATAAATCCCGCCTCATGCCCTGATATTGTGTTTTATGCTTATTTTCATATCCAATCAGCCGTGTGTTCTTGTTAATAAAACAAAGCTCCGCAGAGCCAGCTTTTTCAGCTAAGCAATGTTATATTGATGAAGGCTAAGTTGCTGTAACTGGCATCAGTCTGACTTAATTACAGTATAAAAGAAAATAATGGTACTTCATTAATCTAATTCCAGCCTGATGCCCTGATATAATGTGTTTTTTATGCTTGTTTTTATATCACGCCACGTGTGTTTCTGTTGCATACACACCTGAGCAGCGACTAGAGGAGCACGGTGCCGCCAGCTATGCACTGGGAAGCCCACTACAATCAGGATTCATTTGCGAAGGTTTGCGGGAGCAACCGGCGGTGGGGACCAGGGGTCGGAGATGGGGAGTTTGCGAAGGTTTGCGGGAGCAAACGCCGCGCGCGTGCAGTGGGCACCCGCACCGGCGTGAAAACGCCCATCCAAACGAACCTCGATCTCTAAAGGTTATATCTTTTTTCAATGATATTAATTATGTTGGTTATATTATTAAATATTAAAAAGTTATCACATTTGGTGTGTCATCTCCTCCTTAATAAGAACATCCCCATTGTACCATGTTTTTCAAATATGAAGAATATGGTTAGAGCAACTCCAACCATGTTCTCCATATTTGGAGAACATGGTATTTTTTTAATGTAAGTTTTATTATTTATATGTAAATAATATTTATATACTTATATGCATACATAAATATATATAATAATAATTATAATGATAAATAGTGTAGCCAGAAATTATATCCTCGCCGCCGTCATCCTCGCCGCCGGCGTGAGTCTTTGGTTATTTTTTGTATTATATATTTTTTAATTTTTTTAAGTTATTTTTATTTCAATATTAGTCTAATTTTGTAGGTCTCAAAAAGATGATTTTATTAATATATTATGTCGTATTTGAAAAATCATATTAGCAGCTTATTTAGTATTTATGTGCAAGCTTATTTAGTAAAATGTCTTCTCTTCGTCTTTGTATGATTAATAATAATTAAAAAATATTTAATATTAGTTTCGTTTTGTAGGTCTCGAAAAAACAAATTTATTGATATATTGTAATATTTGAAAAAATAAATTGACGATTACGAGAAATATATTGAAATCGGTGGGTTTTATAAATACATCATTTTAAAAAATAAAAAATAATAATAAATACATTAAAAAAGAAATGATGCCCCTCTATTTTCTCTCCCCCACCTCTAAATTTAGAGGGGGAGAGAGAAGATCTCTATTTTTAGAGCATGAAATGGCAATGGGTTGGAGGGGAATGGGGCGGCAAATTTGGAGAATGAAGGTGGGTTGGAGATGCTCTAAGGGTGAGGCTTAGGAGTATGTTAGGGATCTGGAATCTTTGGGTGCTCCCATTTCTAAAAGAGGTATTTGGGGGAACCAAGCCCCTAAAAATTGGCATGTGATTGCTCTCTTTTCTATCTAATTCAAAGATGAGTAAATATGAGAATTTAAATTCTAAGTTTTAATATGTGTCAAAAATGGGAGAGAATAAAAAGCGCCTTTAATCTTTTATAATTAACACAGCTTTAAAGGCTGATTTTGGCTATATGCAGGCCGCAGATATATGCAGGACAAAATTATTCATGCAGGTCAAATTTCATATTTACCTACCATATTCAAAAATCAAATTAATATTTTCTTAAATAAATCACCAAGTAAAATATCATTCATAAAATAAGTAAGTAAAATATCATGCGTGCGAACGTTGAATGTCACTGTTTCGTCAGTAAATCTGGGAGAGCTATTGATGGAGTATCCCTAAAGGCGCCAACCGCACCCCATCCATGGGGGTGCGGTTATCCAAAGAACCCCCACTAGCGATGTAACTACCCGAAGTATAACCATCGCCGCCATGGCCGCCATGGCCGCCATGGCCGCCATGGCCGCCATCGCCGACAACATCGCGATCGTCGTCATCGCCGTCGTCGCCATCGCTGTAGCAAATACCCATGAATAGCTTTAGGTCAGTTGTAATTTAAAAACGCATCGGACTCGGACAAACGAGTAAACTCCTTGGGGACACGGTTGCATGGAAGGAAAAAACACATAATACATGAAGTATTAAACTACTCGAATCATTTTTCCTGAAGTTTTAAAAGGAAAAATGATATCTTTTTTTTAAAAACGGTGGCCTGCATATAGCTAAAATCGGTCCGCGTTTAATATCGCTCTTTTTAAAAACTGTGGTCTACATATAGCCAAAACTGACCTGCATTTAACATCGCTCTAAATACAACAGTAGTTTTTTGATGGCTTTAACTATAACATAGCTTTAAATGGGTTATCAGGCTTGTTTGGGAGGGTGGTTGTGGTTAGAAATGGAATGACATTCATGAACATATCAGACTCCCTATGATTGGAATTAAAGCATAAAGCGGTATTTTAGGGATCCATAATTTCAAGTGGGTAAAAAAATGACCAAAGAAACCTAACCATTTTATTGAGCTTAAGAGCTACAAATCAAGGCTCCGTTTGACGCAGTGATGACGGTTGTGAACGCGGTGGTTATGAATTGTTGTTCTTAAATGCCCCACCTCACCCAAAGAATTCCATCCACTTTTATGTTAAAAACAAGTATTTTTCTTGGCGGCGGTTACAACCATTGTCATGCCAAACATACATTCTATGATGATGATGTTTTTGTCCAAACTCACGGGAGCACAAACGCTGCACCAAACGAAGCCTAAGGCAGATCATTTCTCACAAAAGTTGGTATACTGTAATTTTAAAGTTCTCCCTTACTATTACCTCTAATTTTAATAGTATCCTTTCATTTGAAATCATTCTAGATACTCTGAAAAAGAAAAATTATCAACACACGTTTAATTCGTCACTCATTGCATGTGGAATTAGATCCAATAGTCCCTACTCCCGAGTATCCCTTCTACATATGCAATCAATATTAAAATGATCATTAGACTCTCAATAAAAATGCAAGCATTTTGTTTTAATTTCAATGGAGATGTAACTTGAAGTGCTTCCAATCAAGATGCATACCATTTGAATTATATATATATATATATATATTAAGAGAAGACAAAGGTGCCCATGGTGTAATATTTCTCGGACCAAATCACCCTCATAAAATAGCCACCTACTATTACAAAATCTGGGTTTTTGGGCATTTCACCGGCCAACTTTTGAACCCCTATGCGTAAATCATTTCACCTTTTCACCCGGGCAGAAATTTCTCTTCCCCCCCACATAACAACATCTACCTCCCCACCTTTCATCATTTCACCTTCCCTGGCACGACACCTCTCCTCCTTGACCGCCACCCGCCGAAAGCAGTGGCTACATCCCGTCGACAGATGCCCCGCTACCTCTCCTCCTTGACAGAGCCTCCTCCAAGTCTTCTAAAACACTCGGCCGAGCGTCACCAGCTCCTCCTACTTCCTCCACTGAAAGGCTGCTCCTCCACAGAGCCTCCGCCGCATGTAACATCCCGACTTTTATTGGATCACTAGAACCTAGTGGACCCAATAAAAGTAACCCCAAAAGATAGAAAGTGACAATATGTACTCCAAATTGACTTCCGTCAGTTCCGTTAGACTCGTGTAATCAATACGAGTGCAATGGAACTCGTTTTGTCCCAATCTGAGGTCGTTTGGAGAAAATGACCATTTTGAGTATCGTAGTGCGTCACAACAAAGTCATTGGGGGTACAGTGACCATACATACTCCAAATTGACTTTCGTCAGTTTCGTTAGACTCGTATAATCCATACAAGTGCAATGGAACTAGTTTCATTCAAATCCGAGGTCGTTTAGAGAAAACGACCATTTTAAGTATCGTAGTCACAACTAAGTCATTGGGATACAGTTACCATACGTACTCTGAATTGACTTCTGCCAATTTCGTTAAAATCGTACAGTCAATACGAGCGCAACAAGACTCATTGCGTTCCAATCGGAGGTCATATGAGAAATATGTCTGTTTTAGGTTTTATAGACCGCCACGACACAATTTTAAATATCTAAGCGTATAAACTCAGAATCGTGCTCATTCGGTCTCAGTGGACTCCTAAAGTCAAATCAAGACCAATGAAGTTCGTTGTAACCAATTTCGACGTCGGAAAGTCAACTCATGGTCAAATCAAGCTTTATGTCGCACCGAAAAGCGTGCTCACACCCATGATGATTTAATACTCCAACATTGACCATCCACCCGACGAGTTGGACCTACTTGGACCTTGACCTACATAGGGGACTCACCATAGGGTTGACTTTGGTCAAAGACTCCCCAATTTTCCGTTTTTTAAGTTTTTCCTCCAAGAAAGGGGCCTCACCACCCCCTCTCCACCAAGGAGGGGCTGCCATATGTAACATCCCCCAGACGACTAGGCCCCCCCCCCCCCCCCCAAGTGAATTTGTCATGACTAGGTCATGACAAGGCCTTGGTAGCTTAGGAACCCCTTGACACTTAGGCAAAATGAGTAAAAAAGCACCTTTGGTCTGCAAATAGTAAATTCCAAATAGTTGACCTAGGGCTTGACTTTAGGGCTTCAACTTGGCTCACCAACCCCACCTTAGCATTCCTAGGCCATCAAGGAGCCCAGAGAGACATTTAGGACCCATTGGGGACAGTCACACAGGTCAAGTTGACCAAAGTCAACCTTAAGCTCTAATTAGGTCAAAATGGTCAATTCTTCACCAATTGACCTAATGGATCACCATGATATGGAATTGACCACTCATTTAGGTCTAAAATATCATAGGGGACCCAGTGGAACAAAAAGCCCCATGACTGGGTCAACCCTAGAGCTCAATTTGACCAAAAGTCAAACTTGCCCAAATTAGGTCAAATCACTTAAACCTAGCCCAATCCCTTTGGGCTAGCTCAATTGAGTGGTCAACCAGCCTAGTAGGCTGACATTAAACACAGGAGAGAGTGGAAAATCGGCCATGGTGATTAGGAGAGAGAAAATGAGGGTTTTTCCCAATTTTGAGGAGAGAGAAAGAGGTCATTCATGGCCATTAAGGTGACACACCCCTTGGCATCCCTCCATTACACTCCCATTCATCTTCTCCGATGAATTTGAGAAGATTCCAGCCGTTTCTAGGGGCAATTAGGGTAGGGGGATGCATAGGGTCGGCCATGAGGAGGGAGGTGAAGAGGCCAATAATGGCACATGGGGTTAAAGCCACCATCACCCCCAATTAACCCCGCTATCACCTTCACAACCATCAGAGGAGTGAAACCCCCCATTTTCCCGAAGACATTGAGCCCTATGTGCAAGGATGGCCATGACACCTAAGCTTGGAGAAGGAAAAAATGGTGGCCGGCGATTGGAGCCACCAAACCCCCCAAACAAGGTCCAATCCTCCTCCTCCTTACTTGTGCTAGCGTCTTAGATCAAATTAGGTGAGAAATCGGGCTCAAAAGAGCCCGATCGGAGAGTTAAAATTTTCAGATTTTCCATGGAAAATCAACCTTGTTAGTTCGCCGGAAAACACCCCTCCGGCGGCCGTGCCGCCGCCCGGCGATAGCCCCCACCTCAACGGAGGTGGTGGTGGTGGCCGGCCAGGGAGGTGGTTGGATGGCCGGCATTAGCCGCTGGAAAGGCTATAGGAAATGGCAGTTTTTTTTGACTATTTTTCGGACATTTGGAGAAGATGAACAGTACCCCCAATTTATATTAATGTTTTATTTAATTGTTTTATTCTTATTATTATGTAGTGAATGATTTTAAATTTTAAAAATATATAGAGTCCCCTACTGTAACGCCCCTGATTTTTCTGGTATTTGTTTAAATCAGTGATGACGTGTTTTTGACGTCGGGGCGTTACTTTTAACGTCGAGTTAGCGGCGCGTCGCCGTTTGCGCGTTTTCGCATCCGTTTGGGTCAAGTCGACCAAATTTTGCGATGACCCGGAATTGGAAAATTTTACGTTAGGAAATTAGATTATTTAATTTTAGACTTACCTACCAAGTTTCGTCGCGATCCGAGCCATTTTGGAGCCTCGGCGCATTTTAGAAATTTTGTATATATTTAAAGCTCGCCGTAACTTCCGCCATTCATATCTCAAAAAAAACGGCACGTCGGATTTTGATTCCGACTTCGCCGTTGGATTCGTAGCGCCGCCGTTCACCTTAGGCGAAATTTTCGTTGGATTCGGCGTCCGTTTAATTTTTGATGATAAAATAATAATAATAATATTATTATTATTATTCTAATAATTATCTTTGTGCATTCTGTATTCGTCGACCTCTCCCCTCAAAATTTGTTGAACGCCGTTCAACAAATCTCTTTTGTTGAACCCTCAAGATTTGTTGAACGCCGTTCAACAAATCTCATTTGTTGAACCCCCTTCAACAAATCTCATTTGTTGAACTCCCCTCAAGATTTATTGAACGCCGTTCAACAAATCTCATTTGTTGAACCCTCAAGATTTGTTGAACGCCGTTCAACAAATCTCATTTGTTGAACCCCCTTCAACAAATCTCATTTGTTGAACTCTCCTCAAGATTTGTTGAACGCCGTTCAACAAATCTCATTTGTTGAACCCCCTTCAACAAATCTCATTTGTTGAACCCCCTTCTATTGATAATAATAATAATGATATTATTATTATTTTTAATCCCTCTATTAATAATAATAATGATATGATTATTATTATTATCTTTATGTCATATAAAGGAAAATGAACCCAGCTTCTTCTTCTTCTTCATTCTGTCCGAACCAGAGAGAAAAACGAGCGACGGGAGTGGCGAATTCTTGAATCTTCCGGACGCCGCCGACGGAGCTCCGGTGGTCGAAATCGCGAGCCGAGCATAGATTCGGAAAGCTCTCGACGAGAGCTTCGTCCTCGTGGTAATTTCCTTCCGTTTCGTGAAACTTTTTCGTTAGGTTTTTCGGCCCTAACCTTCGTATTGGCCATTTTTCTGTAGATCTCGCCTCGTCGTGCCTCCTTTTGGGCCGATCTATGACGAGGAGTTGTTCGGAGAACGATTCCAGTGGTTTGAAGGCAAGTGGTGATCTTGCTCCTTCTCTTTGCCAAAACCCCCTTTATTTTTGTTCTCGCCTTTGCTTCCAGTAATTGATTTTATGCTAAATTTTATCATCTGTCTCACCTTTACTCCTTTTTACTAAATATAATTTGCTCATATTGTTAACCAAATTTGTTGCCTTATGTTCTGATGGGCCCCGCCCTTTTTCTTGAAATTGCATGAAGATATGAATTCTGTTGGAGGTCGTACGCGGTGTGGTTTTTGCCCCCGGTGCGGTGCTCTTTTAAGCTTTTGATTGGGAGGTCGTACGCGGTGTGGTTTTTGCCCCCGGTGCGGTGCTCTTCTTTTGGATGAGCTGATCAGTCTCTATAATTCTGAACAAGAGCAACATAAATAATAATGTGAATGTTGATGATTCTTTGTTGATTGCGAGTTTTGTCCTTGCCTGTTTTTCACACCCTCGTTTGGTGGGTGTTTTTCTGCTGAATATCAGTTACTTCTGCTGTTTCCTTTTTTTCCTATTGATTTTCATATTTCTTTTTTTTTCTGATGATTATTTATGGCTAGTGTTGTCGTCACTAACCCTTGCAGCTTCTGTTTCCCTCCGGTCTCGCGGAGGTTTGCTTACTTTCTGGTTTTTCCGCACCACTTGTAACTTGCTTCTGAGGTGTTCTTTCTTTGAATGCCTCAGGTTCTGGACAGTAGCAGGTGTTAGTGCGGAGTTGCTTTAGTTGCCGTCTTCTGACCCTTTTGAGGTAGGGTATTCTGTGGACTTGTCGGCCCATGGGTTCGTGTCAGGTGTTGACGCCCGTGGTGTCGTTTGGTTAAACTATTGTTTCGCTGCTGCTGTTACTTGTTGGTTACTTTTGAACACTTGTTCTGGAATAGTTAGATGTGGGTTGGCTTTATAGCCCCCCTGCTTAGATATTTTAAGGTTATTGTAGCATTGCATATCATGCTTTGAAATGGTAATCTCACTACTTTTTGCGCGTGCTAAATCTACTTTTATATATAGTAAATCCACATATTCACTCTTGCATGGTGCACCACACTAGGTCTTCATGTTCACTGAGACCACAAAGTAATTAAATCAAGTATTTTTTCCGCTGCGTAAAACTATATTTTAAAAGCGTGGACTAGTTGATCCACCTAGCCGAGGGACGCGGCTTGTTAATATTCTGCATAAATCATTTTGAATCACTTTGATTGATATTAATAATTGCTTGAACTGCGATGAAGGATAAGTTGCCTTAACGTCAGTAGGCGTCCCCTACGTGATGTGGCATCACAACGCGTAGTTTTCCCTACTCTGATAGCATTTTAAATGTTGGGAAAATGTGGGTTGTGACAGTTGGTATCAGAGCTAGGTTCTGTGAAAAGGGTAGTTGGGTGGTTTGGCGTGTGAGCCAAATGACCGCTATCCTAAGCAGAACCTCATAAGATCATTTCATTGTATACACACACCGATATGTCATCAATATGTCTTGACCGAAGCATAGTCACTACACTCATAGCATGATAAGAAGTATACGGGGCATATTATGTAGTATGGGATGCATAATATGTGTTTGTATATGGATCCACCATAGGTGGCAACATGTGACGGTTATGTAGTATGGGATGCATAACCACCATTACATGGATGCCCATTAGCACGTTTTCTTTTTTTGTTACATGTAATGTTATGTAGTATGGGATGCATAACATTACATGTGTACGCCGCTCATAACATGCATTAAGGCCTCTTTCTAGAATGCATAGCACTGCATATATTCATATCATCGCATAAGCACGCGTACCAAGTTAAAGACATACCAGATGACATATGTACACACATGATTTGAAAAGAAATTTAAATGTCCATGCACTCATGTCATAGCACAAGAGTCAATAGGATGATGACGCATCATCCTAAGTTTAATCATTGCATCATTTCATGAAATTCCAGAACTAGGTAACAGCAATAGCAGGTTGTTTTCTATCCTGTTTCGAATTGATCCGGGATATTTCCGAGTCTGTTTGGCTTAAGCGTCTTAAGCCTATTTCTGATTGGATGTCCATCTATCTTGTAGACATGTCTCGTAGGAGAGAGACGCGGTCGAGGTTGCTATCTTAGGTGTCTTATGCTAGGTCTTGATGAGTCACTGTTTGTATTTATAGAAGATGACCCCGAAGCGTTTTGCAATGGGGGCAATTTCCCAGTTTGAGGGTGAGTCTTCGGGTTCTCGTATCGAAGCGATGCTAGATGAACTGCGTTAGAGCATTGAAACAATGTCAAGACAGGTGTTGGTAATGCAAACACAGTTGCAGGCATTGCTTATTGCCACCTTGAGGCAGCAACCTGGTGTGCAGTTTCCTGTGTTGGTTGGGTACCAGAGTGAGATCGGTAAATCGAATAGATTCGCTCACGAGTTGATGGCTGCTGAGGAGTGCAAGGTTAGAAATTTCTTGGGTGATCTTCAAGGTAACATCCAGCAGTTGCTAACGCTTACCAATCTGAGACTGATGTGAAAGCAGTTGAAGCTGCCTTTAAGTTTGAGGCTATTGGAAGTGCCAAAGATCGCGGTATGTCCTCATTGCTGGAAAAAAAGGAAGGTTGGGGATGGTGGAAGCCTATGGGCATCTGGCCCCACCCCAAAGAAAGGACGGGAGGAAGTGTATAGTTTCTGTGGCTGGTCAGGCCATTCCCTCGAAAAATGTTTCAAGAAACTAAAAGCTCGGAAGCAACAACGGGTGATCATAATTCAAGACGCACCTAAAAGTGATTTGGGTTGCACTGCAAGTAATAAAGAGGGGCTCGATGAGATCCGGTGTCGGATGAAGGGAAGGATAAACTGATCGTGGTGAGCGAGGGAGAAGCTCAGTCTTCAACCCTGGTGATCTTAGGTTAGATTCTGATTCAGTTAATAGCTCCTCGCTATCTCGATTTCTGTTCAGCTGGCTATGCGTGCATTTTTTTGGGAAGTTAAGATAATTAACCGATGAGCACGCGTTCTTTTGATTTTGGTGTTATCCACTTGTTCGTGGCTAGGATCTTTGTAATTGTCATTTCTTGACTCCCGATCAAGTTAGTGATTTGTTTCGTGCTATATTTCCCTCGGGCGACTCGGTGGTGTTAAACCATTCCTTTAATTTGATTTCGATAGTATGTCGATTGAAAGTGCCAGATTTGGAAGAGGCTAGTGTGATTTCTTGGGCAGGGATTGGAGATCTAGTTTGGCGTTGTAGACCAGGCGAGGATAAGCGCCTGGACTTCTTGTTGGATATTGACCAACCCTTGAGTGTGTTCGGATTCTCCGGTTATTTCTGCGGTTCATGCTCATCAATCCTTAGAGTCTGGCAGCAAGTCTTTTCTCGCTTTTTTTGTTTCTGTTCTGGAAACTGCTCTCATTGTACTGCGTGTTCTGTTGTGTGAGGGTTTTCAAATGTTTCTCCGGCTAGTCTTCCCGGTCTTCCCCTTGAGAAAGAGGCGGAGTTTGTTTTAGGTCTTGAGCCAGATACCTATCTTTTTGCGAGGGCACCTTGCCGCATGGCCCTGTGTGAGCTAGAAGAATGTTTCTAAAAGATTATGAGCAAATTGAGCATAGTTGAATGAGGTGACTATCGAGATAAATGTTCATCGCCTCGAATAGATGATTTACTTAATCAGTTGCGAGATGGATCCGTGTTCTCGGAGATCGGCCTCCGTATAGACTTTTGTCTGTAAAGGATCCGTGAGTCGGATGTTCCATGGACTTCCTGTTCGTTCCCATTATGGGCTTTACTTTGAGATCTTAGTGGCGACCTTTGATTTAGCTAATGTCTCCTCTGCCTTCATGAATTTGATGGATAGAGTGTTAAGGGATTTTCCAGACCATCTTGTGGTCGTCCTTGGAAGTGGTGTTTGATACACTCTAAGAGTGCAGAGGATCATGCTAAGCAATTGTGATTGGGTGCGGTCTACGTTGTGAGAGCGCAAGTTTGTTTGCCAAGATGAGCAAGTACAAGTTCGGATGTCTTTAGTTACCTACATGGGTCATGTTATTAATGAGGTTGAGTTTTCGACGAACTCAGCATAGATCGCTGAGTGACTGGTTTGGAAGAGATTTACAACATCTAAAGGAATACGGAATTTTTGTAAGATTGGCAGGATGATATAGAAGGCTTATGTAATGATTCTTGTGATTATTCACGTCTCAGGTTAGGTTTATGTAGGAGAATTCAACTTTTGTTTTGGGGTGACTAGTGCGAAGGAGCCTTTCAGGAAATCGAAGAGAAGATTGAGCACTACTCCAGTTTTGATCTTACCTACCGAAGTAGTGGTGTATTGTCTATGTAGAGGAGTTGCACGTTGAGCCTAAGTATGTCTCGAAAAAAAATGTGATCGCATACGGTTTGAGGAAATCGAGGATTCATGAAGAGAATTATCATGCGCATTATTTGGAATTTGCTCCAGTAATCTAGACATTGAACCTTGGAGACTATTTTGGTAGACGTGTTGTGTATGGTTTACGGGCCATAAGAATTGAAGCATATCTTCGTTCAGAAGGAGTTGATTTTGCCCCGGAGAAAATGAATAAAATATATTGTGAATTCTGGCATTGGCATTCGTTACCACCCGGATCCTACTAGGATGTATAGAGATTTGAATCATGTTGTTTGCTAGTATTAGTTTTGTTATCGGTTTGATGAGGTCTCCCCGAAGACACAATTTTTTGTGTGATCTATCGTAAATGGATGGATAAATTACGCCTTTAAGTCTTGAGTCAGATCGAAACCCCGGGAATTGTTTTATTGTCGCGTTCCTGACAGAGCTTGCAAGGAGCTTTGGGCACTGACCTCTGGTATTCTACCGCTTACCATCCGCAGACAAATGGTCAGACGGAGAGAGTGAATCAGATCGTGGAGGGTATGATTAGGTGTTATACTCTGGATCATGGTGGAACTCGGGATAAGCGTCTTGGATTGATGGAATTTGTCTACAATAACAGTTATCAGGAAAGTGTTGTTATTGGCAATCTCATTATTCATTGCTTGTTGTTTGAGTTTTTGCTCCAAGGTTTGCATTCATTAGAAATCTCCTTATTTTGGTTTATGGTGGCTGATGGGTTTATGCTCCAGGAAATTTCACTTATTAGAAATGTCATTATTTTGGGCTGGTGGCTGTTGGTTATTCTCCCAGGAATCTCATAATTTGGGATTTCCTCTGTTTGTCTTGGGAGATTTGGACTGGTGGATGCTGATTTATCCTCCAGGTTGCATCTTTAGAAATGTTTCTTTTTTGTTTTTTTTAGTGGGATTGAGTGCTGGTGCTGCTCGGTTTTTCCGTCCAGTTTTGGTATTAGGGATTCATTACTTGAGAGCTAGTTTATGCTTCAGTTTGGTTTACGGCTGCTGGCTGTTTTATGAAATTTCATTTAGGGGCTGGTTTGTATAATTCCAGTTAGGGGCTTGCTATATATATCATTCCTGTTTGGATTTATTTCGGGGCTGTCTTATAGAATTCTGGATTTATTTGGGGGTTGCTACATATACCTAATCTAATCGGGATTTTAAATATGGGGCTACTATGCTTAATCAGTTGGGAGTTTAAATCTCTATATGGGGGCTGCTACGATCTTTCTCATGGGTGTTAGGATGATGTTTTTATAAGCCATTTTAGGATGCTAGTCTCGTGATTTGCTTAGTAGCTGCCATGGTTTATGATGAGGGGAGGTTTGGTGAATCTAATTTTCTTGGCTTATTGATTAGCTGCTATTGATTTAGTGGGGAGTTTAGTGAACTTCTTGGCCTTATACTAGCAGCTATGTGCATCCCCCTTGTTTCTTCCTAAATTAAACTCTCGATTATGAAATATTGTATCTATATGTTAGGATTTTGTTGGGGAATTGGTGTTCTAGAAAGTTTCTCCGATGCCGGGCGTTAAAAGATTTGGGAAGAACCACAAGTTGGATCCCAGATATGTTGGGCCATTTCAGGTTGTTGAGCGCATCGGGGTGTTTGCTTATAGATTGGAGTTACCTGCTACCTTCCATGGCGTCCATGATGTGTTTCATGTGAGTTAGTTAAGGAAGTGTGTCCGCAGCAATCGTCAAGTCCTCGATTCAGTACCTCCGATTCAGCCCAATTTGTCTTATGTTGAGGAGCCTGTTCGCATTTTGGAAACCCAAGAGCGGGTGTTGCGGAAGAAGTCTATTCCCATGGTAAAAGTTCCTTGGTGGAATCATGACGTCGAGAGCGCAACATGGGAGCTGGAGTCAGCAATGCAGGCATCTCATCCTCACCTTTTCAATTAATTAGCTCAGGTAAATTTTCGTTTCTTCTTGCACCATTATTTGACCAAATGTTCTTTCCTGTTCCATTTATTTTGCCCAAATGTTGTTCCTGCACTATTTGATTATCCATCTTAAACCTTCTTTCCTGCACCAATTATCTATCTTAATGTTGTTTTCTGCCCTTATGTCAAGTTTCGGGACGAAACTTTCTTTTAAGGGGAATGGCTGTAACGCCCCTGATTTTTCCGGTATTTGTTTAAATCAGTGATGGCGTGTTTTTGACGTCGGGGCGTTACTTTTAACGTCGAGTTAGCGGCGCGTCGCCGTTTGCGCGTTTTCGCGTCCGTTTGGGTCAAGTCGACCAAATTTTGCGACGACCCGGAATTGGAAAATTTTACGTTAGGAAATTAGATTATTTAATTTTAGACTTACCTACCAAGTTTCGTCGCGATCCGAGCCATTTTGGAGCCTCGACGCATTTTAGAAGTTTTGTATATATTTAAAGCTCGCCGTAACTTCCGCCATTCATATCTCAAAAAAACGGCACGTCGGATTTTGATTCCGACTTCGCCGTTGGATTCGTAGCGCCGTCGTTCACCTTAGGCGAAATTTTCGTTGGATTCGGCGTCCGTTTAATTTTTGATGATAAAATAATAATAATAATAATAATAATAATATTCTAATAATTATCTTTGTGCATTCTGTATTCGTCGACCTCTCCCCTCAAGATTTGTTGAACGCCGTTCAACAAATCTCTTTTGTTGAACCCTCAAGATTTGTTGAACGCCGTTCAACAAATCTCATTTGTTGAACCCCCTTAACCAAATCTCATTTGTTGAACTCCCCTCAAGATTTGTTGAACGCCGTTCAACAAATCTCATTTGTTGAACCCTCAAGATTTGTTGAACGCCGTTCAACAAATCTCATTTGTTGAACCCTCAAGATTTGTTGAACGTCGTTCAACAAATCTCATTTGTTGAACCCCCTTCAACAAATCTCATTTGTTGAACCCCCTTCAACAAATCTCATTTGTTGAACTCTCCTCAAGATTTGTTGAACGCCGTTCAACAAATCTCATTTGTTGAACCCCCTTCAACAAATCTCATTTGTTGAACCCCCTTCTATTGATAATAATAATAATGATATTATTATTATTTTTAATCCCTCTATTAATAATAATAATAATGATATGATTATTATTATTATCGTTATGTCATATAAAGGAAAATGAACCCAGCTTCTTCTTTTTCATTCTGTCCGAACCAGAGAGAAAAATGAGCGACGGGAGTGGCGAATTCTTGAATCTTCCGGACGCCGCCGACGGAGCTCCGGTGGTCGAAATCGCGAGCCGAGCATAGATTCGGAAAGCTCTCGACGAGAGCTTCGTCCTCGTGGTAATTTCCTTCCGTTTCGTGAAACTTTTTTGTTAGGTTTTTCGGCCCTAACCTTCGTATTGGCCATTTTTCTGTAGATCTCGCCTCGTCGTGCCTCCTTTTGGGCCGATCTACGACGAGGAGTTGTTCGGAGAACGATTCCGGTGGTTTGAAGGCAAGTGGTGATCTTGCTCCTTCTCTTTGCCAAAACCCCCTTTATTTTTGTTCTCGCCTTTGCTTCCAGTAATTGATTTTATGCTAAATTTTATCATCTGTCTCACCTTTACTCCTTTTTACTCAATATAATTTGCTCATATTGTTAACCAAATTTGTTGCCTTATGTTCTGATGGGCCCCGCCCTTTTTCTTGAAATTGCATGAAGATATGAATTCTGTTGGAGGTCGTACGCGGTGTGGTTTTTGCCCCCGGTGCGGTGCTCTTTTAAGCTTTTGATTGGGAGGTCGTACGCGGTGTGGTTTTTGCCCCCGGTGCGGTGCTCTTCTTTTGGATGAGCTGATCAGTCTCTATAATTCTGAACAAGAGCAACATAAATAATAATGTGAATGTTGATGATTCTTTGTTGATGGCGAGTTTTGTCCTTGCCTGTTTTTCACACCCTCGTTTGGTGGATGTTTTTCTGCTGAATATCAGTTACTTCTGCTGTTTCCTTTTTTTCCTATTGATTATCATATTTCTTTTTTTTCTGATGATTATTTATGGCTAGTGTTGTCGTCACTAACCCTTGCAGCTTCTGTTTCCCTCCGGTCTCGCGGAGGTTTGCTTACTTTCTGGTTTTTCCGCACCACTTGTAACTTGCTTCTGAGGTGTTCTTTCTTTGAATGCCTCAGGTTCTGGACAGTAGCAGGTGTTAGTGCGGAGTTGCTTTAGTTGCCGTTTTCTGACCCTCTTGAGGTAGGGTATTCTGTGGACTTGTCGGCCCATGGGTTCGTGTCAGGTGTTGACGCACGTGGTGCCGTTTGGTTAAACTATTGTTTCGCTGCTGCTGTTACTTGTTGGTTACTTTTGAACACTTGTTCCGGAATAGTTAGATGTGGGTTGGCTTTATAGCCCCCCTGCTTAGATATTTTAAGGTTATTGTAGCATTGCATATCATGCTTTGAAATGGTAATCTCACTACTTTTTGCGCGTGCTAAATCTACTTTTATATATAGTAAATCCACATATTCGCTCTTGCATGGTGCACCACACTAGGTCTTCATGTTCACTGAGACCACAAAGTAATTAAATCAAGTATTTTTTCCGCTGCGTAAAACTATATTTTAAAAGCGTGGACTAGTTGATCCACCTAGCCGAGGGACGCGGCTTGTTAATATTCTGCATAAATCATTTTGAATCACTTTGATTGATATTAATAATTTCTTGAACTGCGATGAAGGATAAGTTGCCTTAACGTCAGTAGGCGTCCCCTACGTGATGTGGCATCACAACGCGTAGTTTTCCCTACTCTGATAGCATTTTAAATGTTGGGAAAATGCGGGTTGTGCCACCTACTGAAAAAGTTCCCAACATAAAAAATGTAGCCCCTGATGTCTTGTTTAATTTAAAATTGATTTCACTCAATTTGGAGCCCTGGTTAGACCGCATCACTCATTTTGGTGAGGTCTATCCATAGGGATGTCCAGACCATAGAAAAATTCCCCACTCCAAACCAGTCATCAAAATGACTTGAAATTTGGTGTGTGGACTATTATTACCTATATCTAGGTCCTGTCCAAAGATTAGGATTTTTGGAAAACATTTTTCTAAAGTTTTTAGAAAAATTTAATAAATCATGTACAATTTAATTATGTGGCTTAAACTCCTCAACATCCCCCCAAATTTGGGTGGGTGATCTTAGAGAGCAAGTTAGGGCTCTGGTAAAATTTTCACCTCATTTGGAGGTGTTTTGGTTAGGGATTGATCCAACCATAGATTGACCCTTATAGGGTTTCATTAGGTCAAAGAGCCCCTTTTTGGATTTGAGTGGCCAAATCACCTCAACAAAGACTGATTTTTGGGCCACTGACTTTTTAGGGCATGACACACCCTCCAATGGAGTTTGGGGTGGTTTGGTGTAGGGTAGCCCTAGAACCCTAGGGTAGGTCCCTTAGTAGGGATTTTTAGGGTTGTGAAGGACATGGGGGTGTTTGTCCTTGGAGAGGAGTGTAATAGACTCCTATGAGTTCTATGAGTGATATAACACCCTCACAAGAAGTTTGGGTGGATTTGGGGAAGTATGGACCCTAACCCTAGGGTAAACCTCAAGGGGGTACATATATAGGTCAATGAAGGAAGAGGGGTCAAACCTTTATGGTTTGACCTAAAATTTTGGGGAGTTGGTAATGGTGACCAGAGAAGCCTCCCCTGTGAAATTGAAGAGGTTTGGGGTTGTATACCTTAGTGAATAAATCCTTGGGTAAATTTGTAAATATTTAGGTTATAGGTTTTAGGAGATATTAACACTTAGGGGATAACTCTTTTTCTGTCATCAATATGATATATGTGTTATTATTCCCTGGAAATTCTATTAGAGCCATTGGAAGACTTTTGGAGGTCCAAATTATAATTATTCTTATTGTTAGCAATTTTTGGGATGATTCATTTTAGGATGCTAGCTTTCTGTAAATTCATGGAACTTTGTTGGAAGTCATTTTATTCCATTATGAACCCACAGTAATTTTCTTATAATTTTTGGATTGATATTTTTGGTACTTCTAGTTCAAATTGGAATTAATTGCAAATATGACCTTTGTGGAAATTACAAATGTAACCTCTCTGGAATGAGGTCAAAATTTGTAGGACTGGATATTTTAGTATGATTCACCTCTGTAAAAATTTGCATATGGTTTGGATTTCATATGAGGGTACCTCCTTTGGAAATAATTGATGATTAATGGGTTCAAGAATTTTTAATAATTGCTACCCTTGCTGGAAAATCATGAAAATTCATATTTACAGATTACTAGGTACCCTTGATTTATGTAAAAATTTTAGTAGGCATTGGAAGTCAGAAAAGTGCACTTGTAGTTCAAACCTTAGGAGGTTGTATTTTTTGGAAAATTGCTTTAAATATTAATAATGTTGGGAAAATTATGAAACTCTGGAATTGATCTTAAATAAGTAGCATGGACCCCCAATAAAAATATTGGGTCAGTGAGTTGATTATTTAATGTACCTCCCTTCATGTGCATCAAAACATTAAGGATGATCTGCGTTTAGCAATTTAGCAATTTTGGGGTTATGGGTCAATTTGGAGTGTAGTGATTGGAGTTGTGAGTGTTTATTGGTGATAATATGACTATGTGAGGATCCTTGGAGTTAATTAGGGTTTGATGAGTCCTAGGGTGGTGGGGTGCCACCCTTGGGGTAGGTCATCTTGGGATTGACGAAAGATCGTCTTTTTCCTATTGTGTCTTAAAACACTTAGGCTTAATTCAGGTGAAACATTAAGAAGAGTTTTCTTATTGGTAGTAACTAATAATATTAAGTGTCTTGAGAAAGGGAGCTTTGGGGTGTCATCCCATTATAGTTTCTAGTACCGTAGCGAGCCCCTAATAGGGTAACCCTCGGGAAGTCCAAGATTAACCATAAACTGTAAGAGTAAAATGTTATACAAGAATAATTTAATAACACACTCACCCACACCCCGTGGTTCTGGGAGTTTAGCTGGTTTGGTGCTACGAGCAGTAGGCTCGGTGGTTGTAAGAGCGAATTGCTAAGTCAGGTGAGCTTGTGACTCAGTAGTGTTTGTAGGTACGGATGGGTTGGTTCGGCGAGCCGATGACTCGGAAGGTTATTGATGGCGGGCAGGTTAGCCCGGGGAGCTTATGGCTCGGAGGTAGGTAGTAGAACATGTTGCATGTGCATTGAAGGTGGTGGGTCTTCGGTATTGGACGGTCGTTCACACCGACGTCAATACGTTGACTCGGCAAGTGTGGTATTTACACTTAGCCATGAAAGTCTGGTGGTCCAGCCAGTAAGAGTACGCATATGCTCCGCGGGTTTTGCGTTGAGGCGTACGATAGGTCTAGGTTCAGTAGTGTGAATACCAACCTAGAGGTGGGCGAGGCCCAAGCCACCGCTTCTGTTTGCCACTACAGGAGTATCCTGGGAGTCTTGCTAGCTCCAAAAAGGGGGAACTAAAGGTCTATGTGCATAAAGTCGTAGTGAGTGAGTTGCACTTGTATGAACATAGCATAACAGCATACCTTGAATGTCATAGCATAAACATTGCATTTCAAATTTTCAACCCCTACCCCTATCGTATAAAATGGTATGGGACGTTTTATACGATAGGCCCTACAAAACGACCCCTTGGTCTATAGGGGTAATCCCTATAAATCAATGGTTACTTTTCTTACTTACTTTCTCTACTGTCATAACTTACTATTCGTTACTGTTTACTTGTTGTTACACTCTAGCTTACTCATATTAGTTTTCATCATTTACTCTACAATACCTTGTTACCGTACTTTCTTTAGGATAGCTGTCACATGCTTGTTTCCACTCTGCCTTTGGTCCTCCTTTTCACTCCTCCCCGCTCGGTGCCTAGGAGCCACGGGTTTAGGGGTGGAGGATTGTTGACTGAGTTTAGTTTGACTGACGGTTGTTTGACCACCATATTTTAGGCGTACCGAATGGGAGAGAAACATGTGCAGCAGGATCCGACAGGGTGGGCCCCATGGCCATGCTACCATTGTCACCAGCCGGGACACACTCGAGTCAGATGCCCCATGATGGGTGGAACCCCACCAGCTCAGCGACCAGGAGGCCGAAGGCGAAGACGTAGACGTGGATTGCAAGGCAGCGACCGCATGCCAAAAGAGAAGAAGCATTCAGTGTCGCAGCACCAGTGGCGCACAGAGTCTGCAGGGATGGGTCAGACTAGTTTGGGTGCTTCCATTTCAGTGACGGTGGCGATTAGCTTTAGTTTTACTTTATGAGTGACCTTGTAGTGAGGCTATGATGTACTGGGCTTAAGGCCCGCTTTACTTTTCCGTACTTTTGATTACTTTTACATTTAGTTTGTTGTGATGTGGACAATGTTATGCTGCGATTCCTCTTTATATTATTTGTGGACTTGGACATTTATGTCCTTCTTTACTTACTTCTTATGTCTCTTGTTGATCGAGATGGCCGGCAGAATCGGCGTTTCATGGTGTCGACCTTCCTGGTGGACGGTGTCACCGCAAAACGGTGGTTCCGGGCCTAAGACCCCGGTGGTTTTTGCAAAAAAAAAAGGGGTCTTACACCATATTCCCCAAAAGGGGGGCCAGCTGGCCTTAGGGTAGTGGAGGGAGGAGGAAGAAATATCTTCCCCCACCCTCCCTCCCTTTAGTCCCACATCGGGAGAAAGGGAGGGAGGGCCCCCTCCCTCCCTATAAAGGGACCCCCCCCCCCCCCTCTGAGCACATACACCCCACCCAACCAGCCTCCTCCCCCTTCCCGGAACCCACCTCACCGGAAAACCCTCCCAAGACCACCATCGCCGCCATCTCTAATGGACAATCCTCCTAGCACCTCCTGAGGACCCCCTCTTCAGGTGGAATACCTCCCCTCCTCCTTCCTCCCTCCCCCCGACGAGCTGCATACCACCCCCCCCCCCCCCCCCCCCCAATCGCCGGAGCGTCGCCAACACCACCCGAGCCATGCCCAGGCTCGGGTGGTGGACTGGCCGCGTAAACCTCACCCCAGTGCCGGTGGTGGCGCTGGGGGAGCAGTACCCCCCCCCCCCCCCCCCCCCCCCCCCCTGGGGACACTTGCCCCGGCGAGGCCGCCGGAGGATGCGCCTTCGACGACAACCGCAAGCCCCCCTTTTCCTCTGTTTCATGTACCGCCATTGCGGTAATTTCCGGCGGCGCCTGACCGCCGGACCACCACCAAAGACAAGCCCTACCCCCGACAACTCGGACGGGGGCATTAGAAGGCCCACTTGGAGGAAGGGGTGGCGCGACATCGGCCAAGATGGCCCATGCAGGCCGCGCCACCCACCCCCTCCTCCTTGATGAAACTCGGTGGTGGTCGGCGACGTCAGGCAGCCGGACCACTGCTAGATGATTCGCCAGCCCCCGACGAGTCGACCGGGGGAGGCGCCGGCGTGTGGCGTCCGCTGCCCGGCAATGGCAGCGGCTGCCTTCTCTTTTATCGTCGGCAGAGGTGGAGGTCGTCCGATATCCACGAAGAGATCGGACGGCCCTGATATCCTTAATCCCCCTACATAAAATTATGTGCCCCCACAGCGGATCGACTCCAGATCCGCTGTGGGGACCCAGTGAGAACGCGCCATCTGGCTTCTCTCTCTCTCTCTCTCTCTCTCTCTCCCAGAAATATCTATCTGCACCCAACCCCATTTCCCTTCCTGAATTTTCTAAGGTAAATATAGGCTCCTAGGGCAAAAACTTTGAACATAAAAAAGGTTTCTTATTAAGAGGGCTATCTTCAGTAATGTTTTTGGAATTTTTGGCAGTGTTTTACTATTTCTAAAGGCCATTGCAAGATTTAATTAAAGGAATTAAATACCCAAAGAGCTTTGGAAAATTCTTGAAAAATTATAGGCTCATTTATAGGACCTCTTGTGGACACTATCAAAGGTTGAGATTTTTATCAACTGATTTGATAATTTTAAGAGCCTAACTAAGATTTGTTTGGTGAAGATAAACCCCCAAAAAGGGCGGAAAAATATTGGAATATTTTGTGGGGCTTTAATACACTATTTTGAGAATAATATCAAATTATGAGGACATTTGGAGATAAATGATGGACTCACCAAATTTTCCGGGAAAATCAATCAAGTTTTAAATTGTCAAATATTCAAAAAAATTGGGGGAAGAAATCGTGACACGCAACCACGTATAATCATTTGATAATACTACGAATAAATAATGCCCTGATAAATAAAATAGAAGCTCAAGCTTAAAACAATGTGGGATGTATATAAATCTTCGAGCTGCGTTTAGAAGAATCACGGACAGCGAAATTCACCTCTTTCTGAAGAAGCTAGGGAACTCGTGATAATAAATCCACTTAAAGTCGTGTTTAAAAGAGCGCAATTAAATCTATGATCGAACTATAACCAAGAGAAGAATCTGGATGAAACTTCTATAAACAGAAATAGAACAAGACTTTCCTCTTATGAACGGAGATGAAACCGAAGGCTCCTGATTATGGAGTGATGGACTACTAACCTGTTCATTTACTTTATTGTAACTTCTTTGACTCCAGTCTCGTACTGGTTCCGCAATTACTATTTCTCTTTATTCTTTTCGACACTCCAGTCTCGTACTGGTCAAGTAATTACTGCTTTTGTTTAAGTATTTTGCTACTCCAGTCTCGTACTGGTCAAGTAATTACTGCTTTTGTGTAAGTATTTCGCTACTCCAGTCTCGTACTGGTCAAGTAATTACTGCTTTTGTTTAAGTATTTCACTACTCCAGTCTCGTACCGGTCAAGTAATTACTTCTTTTGTTTAAGTATTTCGCTACTCCAGTCTCGTACTGGTCAAGTAATTACTGCTTTTGTTTAAGTATTTCACTACTCCAGTCTCGTATTGGTCAAGTAATTACTGCTTTTGTTTAAGTGTTTCGCTACTCCAGTCTCGCACTGGTCAGATAATTGCCGCTCCTTATCTAATTTCCTTCGATACTCCAGTCTCGTACTGGTCTGGCCGCTTATGCTCTTACTTCGGTCCTTTCCTTCAGTACTATTGTAATTCAGCACCTTGTTTATGCAACGCACTCTGCACCACTTTTGGTCACCGCACTCATATGCTACAACTTCTTATATCTACAGTTCTAGCTCGGGCCCTGCTCTAACGAGCAGTCATTCCTATTTAGTAGAGCCTTAATTGGGGATAATCGCGAGTGAGTATCTCCTCCCAGGGTTAGCCCCAAATAATGTGCACTCACGCCCGTGGCAGGCCCAAAGTATACGTTCTTTCGTTAATTAACTGTTGGTGAAATGCTTGCGGTAAAAGTGGCGGTTCGGTCATGCCCGTAGACCGTTCGTACCGGTGCGGGAAGGTTGACGGCTTATGGCGACAGGGAGATGTGCACCGCGGGTAATCACCACTTCGTACCCATTGATTTTCCCACTGGTCGGCCTAAATTCAGATTCGCCGGATGTCGCTCACATCCAAGTAGTACACCAAGTTGTACGGGAGGGCCTGGGTAATGTGGTACGACCACACTCAGAAGTGGCAGGACTGACCACTGTCACCGACGGCCATATCGGTGAGGCCCGCGGTTCGCTACCCTGCTGGAAGAAAAGCGGTCCAAACTGTGTCAGCACAGGGATGTGTAAGCGGGTTTGAACACCTGCGGTGGGGTTGCCTGTTACGGTTACTAGTCTTCATTCTGCTTTTGTAAGCTACTCTCTTAAATAACTGTTGATATTGTTATGGCTACCAGTTATTTAAATGTCGATAACCTTCCTTGCTACGTCTATTTACTTACTGTTTGGCTACTTAAGCTCGTTCCTAGGATACGGATCCGGGGAGGAGATGTGTTTGTTGGGTTTTCTATATACCATTCAAAATGATAATAGCATATCAAATATGCGCAGCGGAAGAAACAACAAGAACAACCCTAAACAGTTCAAAGAACTTGTGATTTCATGAATCAAGAAATAGTATAAGCAACACATTGCAATACCTGAAGGGGATTGAGTCAATACTCAACTGAGGTGCTCCACAACTGAAATCCGGAAGACAATCGTTTAGTCCCAAGTGTCGAAATGGATCGGCGCCTCTACGAGAGTCCACACGAGCGAAAGGAGAACCCTAGCATCTTGTCGCACAAGAACTAGGTAAGAGAAGAAGAGTCCTCTAACGTCTCCCATGAACTGCTAGGTCCAACGTCAGGGAGAGGCGGGTAGCGGCGTCGGGGTGTGGGGACAACAGATCGGAACTCTTCCGTCGCACTACGGAACTCTTCCGTCGCCCTTTGGGATTCGCAAAAGGAGATCGTTATCTTAGGTCGTAGAATCATATTCTATTTATACCCAGGCGAGAGAGATGCTATCTACACACCCACGACATACATTGGAGTAAACAGAATTCGTCGAGTGAACCTCACTGGAGAAATTCGTCAAGTAACAAACTGAATTCGTCGAGTAAAACAGAATTAGTTGAATGAACCTTTCACTAAGAAATTCATCGAGTAACAAATTATTCGTCGAGTGAACCTTTCACTTGAAGAAATTTGTCGAGTCATAAATTCATCGAGTTCATCGAGTAATCATAAATTCGTCGAGTTATTATGATTTCGTCGAGTCATTATGATTTCGATCATTCGACGAACTGAAGTAAGAGTCGTCGAGACACTCTCAACGACTCGACTCGAAAACTTGTCAACACGCTCCACACAATATTCACAATACCTGTGGAGCATTCAGTTGACTCGACCCAACTCCAATAAGTCTTAGGATTGGTCCTTCACTCATATCCAATATGAGTAAGGCCAACACAATTCTTCCTCCAACTTATCCAAACACTCTTATGTGTGACCCCATAGGCTCATATTGCTTTGGCAGTAAGACCAAATGCTCGATCACTTCCAGATCACCTTGGAAACACCAACAGTGTTTTCCACTTAGCTCTATGACTAAAGGTTGTTTGTATAACCATTCATAGGAGATGGTGTTGGGAATATTGCCCTCAATGTTCCCTTAATTTGAAGAGACATCACTCACAATGCTAAGTACATATTGTACTTGATAAAATCTATTTTGTCTCAAGGTTTGTACAGGGAGATGATATTCCATACAATGGAATAGGTTTAAAGGTCTGTTGATTAATCAGCTGAGAAAGTGTCCCTGTCTCAACTGAACCGCTGAGACAAGGACAGGTGCCGCTGAGAAGCAGCATATCTCTACTGAGCTGCAGATAGACAGAATCCGCTGAGAAGAGAAACTGTCTCAGCGGATCCACTGGGACGACAACTACTCAACCACTGAGATTGAAAGTTGTCTCAGCCCAACCGCTGAGACAGATTCAAATATTAAAGAAAACAAGTGGCGCGACACGCCTTTGGCGCAAACAGCTGTAAAGGGTGATTAGAGCCAACCATCTGTTCCCAAGGTGTTAGAGCTTTCCCTTGAGTGTCGTTGAAGATATGCAGAGTATAAAAGAAGAATTATTGGCACTTTTGAAAAGGGTTGGTCGAGTGCTAAACAAATTGCTACTGTTCCATTGACGGCCCTGAACTTCTCATTCTCCTCCTGCTCACTGAACAAGGAAGAAGAGACTGAGAGATAAAGATTGCTCTTCTACATTAAGGAGCAAGGTGATCCTTCATCCTTCAACTGAAGAGGAAGATCAGATAGTAGCTGGCTCACAAATCATCATCCAGTCAAGCTACTAGAAAGCACAAGCAGTGCAGGAACTACAGAAGACACCTTCTCTGTGTTGTCTGTTGTAGTAAGCATACAAACTCTTTTATTGTAGGGCTATTTGGCCTGAGTTGTAGGGTTGTTAGGCCTGAGATTGTAGGGCTATTTGGCCTGAGTTTGTAGGGCAGCTAGGCCTGAGGTTGTAGGGCTGTTAAGCCTAAGTTGTAAGGCTGACTGGCCTGAGGTAGGGCTTGGAGCAAGCCTGAGAGATCTTGAAGGATCTGAACTGTAAGCTCTTGTAGCTGAGATTGGAGAAGTTGGCCTTATCTAACACACTTTTAGAAAGGTGAAGGGGGGAAAGTGGACTACCCATAGACACATTGTCTTGGGGAACCACTATAAACACTTGAGTGTTTTCTGGGTTTGCTTGATTACTAGCTTAGAATAGTTTTAACTATCTATATCATTTAAGTAAAAAACAAAATACCTATTCACCCCCCCCCCCCCCCCCCCCCCCCCCCCCCCCCCCTCTAGGTGAATTAGATCACATACCTATATTCTATCAAGTGGTATCAGAGGGAGGTTGGTCATAAAGGGCTTAACTGTCTGACTAGGTCCTACATAGATATTATTAATTCTAAATTTAATGGCTTCTAATGGAGTTTAGAAGGAAATGGGTTCTATGAAGCTTCCTATATGCAAAAAGGAAACCTTTGACATTTGGAAACAAAGAGTTAGGCTGTACATGGAAGCTTCAGACCCTAGGATCTATATTTCCGTTTCAGGAAGGCCCCTTTCTTATCACAAAGCCCTCCACCATTGATCCTACTAGGCAGGTAGGCAAGTCTTACACTGAAATGACAAGGGATGAGATAGCATTGGCTACAATGGACAAAAGGGCTCAAAATATTATAGTCAATGCTATTGATGATTAAACATTCCAAAACTTGGTGCACTGTGAGACTGCAAAGGATATATGGGATACATTGATTGTTTACATGGAAGGGACTGAAGAAGTGAGGAATGATAGGAAATCCCTCCTCAATCAGGAGTATGAAGCCTTCAGGCAACAAGGCCAGGAATCATTGCTGACTGCTATGAAAGATTCTTCAGGATTGTGAATGAGTTGAGGACCTATGAAAGGACCTTCACTCATTAAGAGTTAAATGATAAATTCCTAAGATCTCTAACTAGAGACTGGGATACCAAAATCTGTGCCATCAGGGAAGTGGCAAAGCTGAGTGAGACTCCTCCTCACACTCTGTTTGGAAAGTTGCTCTCATATGAGATACAACTATCTGCTAGAAAGGAGGAGGACACCTCCTCCAGGTCTCATGCTAGGGAGAAGTCTGTGGCCCTCAAGGCTGAAGGGTCCAAGAAGAGCAAGACAAGAATTCCTACCCCTCCAAGAAGGGTTGCTGACTCAGAAAACTCTGAACACTGCTCATCTGATAGCAGCTCTTCTGATGAGGAATTTGATGCCTTCTCAAGGCAATTCAAAAAGATGATGAGAAGGAAGCAGTGGAAGAATAAGCCTTCCTCCTCCTCACATCCTAGGAAGGATTCAAACAGGGCAGATAGACAGCACCCCAAAGGGCACAGGTATGATTCTAAACATGTTAAACATGGTTTAGCTAATGTGATTTGTTATTGCTGTAGTAAGCATGGACATGTCATTGTTGACTGTCCAGTCAAAAGAAAGGATAAGGGTGACAAGAAGCCTTATCACCATAAGGGAAGAAAGGGTGAGAAATCCTTCCTAGCCAAGAAGGACAGAAGCTGGAGTGAATCTAAGTCATCATCCTCAGATTCAGATGATGAAGAAGAGGCCTATATTGGGCTGTTTGCAGCTGAGGAAGATGAGGACTTTCCTGCTGCAAAGGTAGGCATCAGGGCCCCTCTATCATATTCAGACAGTGATATGGAGGTGGATGAAGATGTTAAAGAATATCTTGGCCTAATGGCCATAACATCAGATGAAGATTGCCAGGACACACCTGACCAGGTACCTACTCTTCCCTCTTCCTCTAAGGATGAATCAATTCCAGAATCTGATGCACACTCATACACTGATGATTATGATTCAGAATCTGAAGTGGGTGTCAATCAATTGATTGACAAATATGATGCTCTAGTTAATGCTCTGAAAAAGAGCAAGAAATTTGACAAAAACCAAGCCCTGGAGATTGACTCACTTAAAATGGCTGAAAGAAACTGTTCTGAGTCTCCTACCTTGGTGGCTCAGATGAGTAGAGAAATAAACAAACTCAAAGGGATAACAATTGTCCAATTGAGCTCTATTTCTCTAAAGAATAAGATCATCAAGGATCTTGAGGAAAAACTTCTCAAAGAGAAGAGCTTAGTGGCTCAATTCTCAAAGCCCAAATCAGTGCTTCCAATTATTGATACCTTTTTCCTTTCAAACCAATAAGAGAGGACTTGGGTTCAATAAATGGAAAATGGGTGAGGGAAGTGGAGAAAAGAGAAAGGAAGAGATTAAGCCTCATACCACCTTTCAAAAAGTGTTTCTTCCCTCCAACAAGTTTGACCATGATCTCATGTATGGTCACTGGAAGAACGGGTGTTCCTATAGGAAGGAAAACATTCCTTCCCATAGTAAAAGAAAGGGCATGGGGATGAGTGCTTTGAAAGCTCCCCATGAAGAAATTCAAATGGCCCATCAAGGACCATTTGTTTTTGGTACCTCAGCTCCCTCACTCATATGTAAGGAAACTAGATCTTCAAAATTCTCTCAAGCAAAAACTTTGTCTGCTGTCAAACCTGTAGATAAGCCTTGCTGCTCTGTGTCCAATGCCATCCAATCTTGCCTAACTTCCAAGTCAAAGCAAGGTGATGTCATTATGACAAAGGCTGCTAGGCCTATCCACAAGATGACCTTCAGCCAAATCATTGCTGAAAGGAACAAAATGAAGAAAGTTGTCTCCACTCCTGGAAAACAAGCATGTTGAGGCTCATGTCACCACAAGAAATGTTCAGAAGAGGATATATAACATTCATGAGTGTTGGTACTGTGGTAAGGTGGGACACTTTGCCATAGATTGTTGGCACAATCCCAAAGTGCCAACTGCAAGGATGAGCTTTCCTGCAAAAGTTGGAGCAGGTATGAAGTCTTTTCATACTAACAAGAACTTAGGACACAAAATCACTTGGGCTCCTAAGGGTAATTAAATTCCATCATGCAGGTTAGTTCAAATACCAGCCTTGGGCAGATTTGGTATTTGGACAGTGGGTGCTCAAGACATATGACAGGCACCAAAGGTCTTCTGCAGGAATACAAAGTTGTGAAGAATGGACCCAAAGTCATTTTTGGAGGGTTAGAAAAGGGATTCACCAGAGGTTATGGTATGATCTCAAATGGCATAGTGTCCATCACTAAAGTGGCTTATGTTGAAGGGTTGCAACACAACCATGTTAGCATAAGCCAACTGTGTGACTTAGGCTATGTCATTGAATTCCACAATGATAAGTGCCTGATCAAAAAGTCTAGTGACTTAGAGACCATACTCTCAGGCACTAGGAGTGGAAATGTTTACTGCTTAGATTTTATATGCAAATCATCTTCCTCTCCTGTGTGTCTTGTGGCAAATGAAAGTGAGTCTCTATGTGTTCAATGGCGCAAGAGACTTGCCCACATCAACTACAAGACAATGCATAGACTATTCTCTAAGAACTTGGTTAGAAATAGTACTAACTTAAAATGTGTTAAAAATGGCCCATGTCATGTTTGCCAAATGGGCAAGCAAACAAGGGCCACTTTTAAAAGTATTGGCTCCAAGGACACTAAAAGATGCCTTTATTTGCACATGGATTTGTTTGGTCCTATGCCAATTCAGAGCTTAGGAGGGAAGCTGTATATTTTAGTGATTGTTGATGATCACTCAAGATATACTTGGGTATTTTTCCTTAAAAAGAAATCAGATACACTAAATGTATTTATAAACCATGTCAAGGCAATTCAAAATGTCTTACAATGTTCTGTGGGCAGAACTAGGACTGATCATGGCACAGAGTTTCAATCTGAAGCCATGACAAGGTTTTGTCAAGAACTAGGTATCATCCAAGAGTTCTCCTCCCCAAGGACCCCATAACAAAATGGTGTGGCTGAGAGGAGGAATAGAACCTTGATAGAAGCTGGGAGAACATTGCTTAGTAACTCTTCACTCCCAGAATACTTCTGGGCTGAAGCAGTCAATACTGCATGTTATATTCTCAATAGAGCTTCCATCAATAAAGTTCATGGAATTACCCTCTATGAGATTCTGAAAGGCAAACAACCAACCATTTCATACTTTAGGATCTTTGGTTCTAAATGCTATAATTTAAACAATGGAAAATCTCAATTAACCAAGTTTGCTGAAAAATGCTACATGGGGGTTCTTGTTGGCTATAACTCACATAGTAGAGCCTATAGAGTCTATAACAAGAAAACCCATGTTGTTGAAGAGTCCATGCATGTGGTGTTTGATGAGACCAGCCTAATCTATAAGGGCTGGTCTAGTTCTTCTGTTTTGACAAGAAGTGAAAGGGCCATGGAAGAATCATCTATACAAGAGCCATCCAGCAGTAGCAGAGCCTATACAGATGCTGCAATTCCAGAAGAAGTAGAGGTGCAGGCTGCTGAAGAAGCTGCTGATCTAGTGGAAGGAATTCAGCAAGTAGAGGACAGATTTCCTACAGCTACAAGACATATAAGGGATCATCCCTTGGAGCAGATTATTGGGAATGTTCAACAAGGTGTGACAACTAGGAGCAGGTCTCACAATGAGGCCTTGTTCCTCAGTTTCCTATCACAGGTAGAGCCCAAGAAGTTTGAAGAGGCCACCATGGATCCATTCTAGATTCAGGCAATGCAGGAAGAACTCTTGCAATTCAAGAGATGCAAAGTATGAAAGTTGGTGCCAAGACCACAAGGACACAATATCATAGGCACCAAATGGATCTTCAGGAACAAGATGGATGAAAATGGGATAGTCATCAAGAACAAGGCAAGGCTTGTTGCAAAGGGGTATAGGCAAGAGAAGGGAATAGACTTTGACCAAACCTTTGCCCCAGTTGCAAGGCTGGAGGCCATAAGGTTATTCCTTGCCTATGTAGCCCATAAAGGCTTCAAAGTGTACCAGATGGATGTCAAATCAGCATTCCTAAATGGAAATTTGAAAGAGGAAGTATATGTAGAGTAGCCATCAGGTTTTGTCCATCCTACTCTTACATCTCATGTTTATTTACTTAGGAAAGCTCTATATGGTCTTAAACAAGCCCCTAGGGCTTGGTATGAGACATTGTCTAGCTTTCTCATCAAGAACAAATTCTTGAGGGGAAAGATAGATAGTACATTGTTTCTTAGGGAAACAAATGGCAAGTGTCTTCTAGTCCAGATTTATGTTGATGACATAATCTTTGTGTCTACAGATAACAACCTTTGCAAAAGATTTGCCAATCTAATGCATGGGGAGTTTGAGATGAGCAGCATGGGAGAATTAAAGTACTTCTTAGGCCTCCAAGTGAGACAGTCTGATGATGGGATTTTTATCTCTCATACCAAGTACACTAGGGATCTAATTAAGAAGTTGGAATGGAGTCAGCCTCCACCATGAAAACTCCAATGGGATCCAACAACTCCCTGGACAAGGATGAGAAGGGAAAGACCTTTGATGAATCCATGTATAGGTGTATTATTGGATCCTTGTTGTATCTTACTGCTAGTAGACCAGACATTATGTATGTTGCCTGTGTCTGTGCTAGGTACCAAGTCTGCCCTAAGGAATCTCATTACTCAGTTGCAAAGAGAATTCTAAGATACCTTAACGGCAGCCAACATCATGGCCTTTGGTACCCTAAGAACAATGATTTTGAACTAACTGTCTACTCAGATGCAGATTTTGCAGGTTGCAAGGAAGATAGAAAGAGCACAAGTGGGACTTGTCAATTCCTAGGAAGAAGGCTGATCTCTTGGAGCAGCAAGAAATAGACCAGTGTGGCAATATCCACAGCTGAATCTGAATACATAGCTACAGGGAGTTGTTGTGCTCAATGATAAGTAGTATTTATATAAGTTTTTAATAGAAATTTTTGTGATTATTTAAAATGAATTTTTCCTTTTTCATGTCAATTTTAGGTTATAAGTAGTTCTTTTTGTAATTGTGCTTCTAACTTAGCTTAATTCCAATATTTGCAGAATTTTGGGAGAAATTGGTGAATTTTCAAAGTCACACCCATGACCAAGGGGCGTGTAACCTGAAGATCAAACCAGAGTCGATGCCGCGCTGATTGAGCTAGCCCACAGCAAGTCACGCCCCAGGTCGCCCGTGACCCAAAGTCACGCCCATGACCAAGGGGCGTGTAATTTTAGAATCTTCCCAGCGTGCTACCGTCGAGACGTGGAGCTGCCGTCGAGAAGTCAACATGAGTCACGCACGTGACCCATATGTCACGGTCGTGACTTTACCGCGTGATCTCTGCACGCCGCCGCGCCGCAAGCAAGGTCCACGCCGCATTAAATGAAGTCGTCCAAATACACGCCTGTGACCCTAGTTACAGGGGCGTGTAATGTCCAAATTCCTCCCGCCGTCACGCAAAGCCCACGCCACTGTCGGATCCGATGTTAACAGTGTTTACACGCCCTAGGTCACGCCCGTGACCAAGGGGCGTGTAACTTGAAAATTTTGCCTATAAATTCCAGGGCTCTCCTTGAGTCCAGGGTTCAAAAATTTGGAGAGGGGGAGGTGCTGCTAGAGCTGTTAGTGAGTTTTTCATGTTCATTTTCATGTCTTTCCATTTCATGTTCTCTTTCTCTTCATGTCAAGTAATGCTTTAATTTTCCTTCTTGCAATAGCCTAGTTTAAGCTTGTAACCTTATTTTTCCTAGCTTGTAATCTCTATTCTTTAAGGCTTGTAATAGTTTTCATTTAAATAAAAATTAAGTTGGCTCTTTTGTTGATTTGTCTCTTTCCACCTTAGTAATTTTCCTTCATGCAATTTTATTTTTCTTTCTCTCCCCCTCCACTATGATTAACTAATTCTCATTAGTGCTCGATTGAAATGATCCGAGGATGAGATAATCAAGTTATGATTTCTTAAAGCTCTCTTTTTCCGTTTTTATAAAACACTTGAATTACCCTAGAATTTTAACTAGTGAGGCCATATTATCGATATATGGTTTTCGCTTAAGTTTTCATACTTAGTTAGCCGAGAGGCTCAAAGTATGAATCAATCACTCAAGGGTAAAGAGATTTGCAAGCATCCCTCGAGAGAGGATGACGTAAATCTCCCGAATTGGAGTCAAATCCAATAGAAGGGTTCACTTCGTAAAGCAAGTTTTAGGTAATCAATTATAGGACGAGAGTCCGGTTGATTTTTCCTAAACTTAGTTGGGCATTAACCTCGAGAGAGACATGTTCGAGCTTCGAGAACCTCCACGATCAAGTAGTTTAATTAAATGGAATTAGATTTATTTTTACTTTCGCTTGATTATTCTTAATCCAAGGTGACTTTTGATTGAGCACTAATCTCTTTTACCATCGTTTAATCCCTTCTTTTAGCTTGCAATTTGTCTCTATTTAGCTAGTAAAGCAAAACTCAAAAATCGTTTAGATAAGATAATAGTGATTTTCCTCGAAGTAGAAGTAATTAACGCACCCCGTGGAATACGACCTCGGTATTTCTAAATATCCTATACTATAGACGATAAAGTACACTTGCCTTTATCGGATATAGTTTTTGAGAAAATCTGTAACCATCTCACTTTGCAAAATCCTAAATTTTTATATCAAGTTTTTGGCGCCGTTGCCGGAGAATTTGCGTAGATATTTTGAAAAGAGGATAGCTATTAATTTTATCATGCTTCTTTTTATTTTATTTTGCTTTTTCTAAATTAAAAAAAAAATCAATCTAGTTTTTCCTCTTCCTTTCTTTTCTTTTTCTCTTTAGTTTAATCTCTTTTCTATTTTAGTTTATTTTTTTCTCTCTCCCCTTCTTTTCTTTTTAGTGTATGACCCGAGGTAGCGCTTCGAATATTCCTTTTGATCTAGAGATCGAGCGAACCCTTTTGAGGCGCCGCCGTTCTCATGATCAGGAAAATCAAGTAGAATTCGAAGAGTCGATCAGGGACACTAACACAGCGAATATGGATCCTAATCTTAATCCTCCTAATCCTAACGCGCCAAATCCTAATGAGGCCGCGCAACGGACCATGTCCTACTATGCGCGGCCAAATTTGGAAGGCACATAGTCGAGTATTGTTCGCCCATGGTGGCGAACAATAATTTTGAGATCAAGTCTAGCATCATACAAATGGTGCAACAATCGGTGACCTTCGATGGTCAACCGGACGAAGATCCAAATTCGCATATTTCTTACTTTCTTGAAATTTGCGATACTTTTAAAATCAATGGCGTCACCGATGATGCCATTCGATTGCGTCTTTTTCTTTTTTCTTTGCGGTCTAAGGCCAAGCAGTGGCTGGGCTCCCTACCTAGGGGATCCATCACTACATGGGCCGAAATGGCGAAAAAAAAATTTCTAAATAAATATTTTCCACCTTCAATGACCGCTAAATTGTGCACGGATATTGCGTCATTCATGCAAATCGACTCGGAGACTCTCTATGACACATGGGAGCGCTTCAAGGAGCTTTTGCGTCGATGCCCTCACCACGCACTTGTAACTTGGCAACGAGTGCAAATATTTTATAATGGCTTAAATCTCCTAACGAAACAAATGATTGATGCGGCCGCCGGGGGGACGTTAAATAACAAAACCCCGGACGTCGCTCAAGAGCTTTTCGAATAGATGGCCACAAATGCGTACCAATGGAACATGCCCCGAGCGCGGCCTAACAAGCCAGTCAAAATTTTTGAAATAGACGCAAACGCAAATTTGGCTTTACAAGTTGAGCGCTTAACAAAGCACGTGGCGGAGATGTCTGCTTCCTACGCCACTCCTCCTTGGGCTAATAACGTTTTAATTGAAGAGCAGGTTGACTACATGTGAAATCCGCCTCGACCTTCCTATAACCCGAACTCCGCTCCGTATAACAACACATACAATGCGGGTTATAGGAATCATCCGAATTTCTCGTGGAGCAACCAAGGAAATGCCCAGCGTCCTATGAATCTAAATCAACCCCCCCCCCCCACCCCTAATCAACTTCCTAACTTAACTCCGCCTCTAAATTTGATTTCTCAAAATTTTAATCCTCCCGGTTTTCCACCGCAACAACACAAGCCCTCTTCGCTTGAAGAGGTCTTTGCAAAATATGTTGCTACAAATGAATCGAACATCCGGAACCTCACCGGATCGATCAAAAATTTAGAGAACCAAGTGGGCCAGCTAGCAAAGATGATCTCCGAGCGTCAGCAAGGAGCACTACCGGGGAATACGAAGCAAAATCCAAAGGAGAGCGCGAACACGATTACACTCCGAAGCGGGAAGGAGGTGGTTTCAAAACAGGATGAACCCAAGGTAACTTCCTCTCCTCCTCCTCCTCCTACTCTTAATTTATCTTCGAATTTGCCCGCTACGTTAGCTCCGCGCGCTTCTACTTCTAATATTCCGCATCCGTCTAAATTTAAAAGCGAGTGCGCCGAAAAAAATTATAAAAAGTTTAGATATTTTAAAGCAAATTCATATTAATGTACCCTTCTGCGAGGTTATCTCTCAAATGCCTAAATATGCGAAATATCTTAAGGAGTTGCTCTCCAATAAGAAAAAAATTAGAAGATATTTCGCATATTTCTTTAAACGCAGAATGCTCCGCAATTGTACTGAACAAATTGCCTCAAAAAGCAAATGACCCGGGACGGTTCTGTTGGAACACGGTCTTCCGCATCTCCTAGGTTTGAGAATAACAAAACCTATGTGTATTTGATCTTGTGTGTTTAAGTGTGCATGAAAATAAAGTCCACATTACTCAAGGATTACATAGGAAGGTTGCCCCCAAAGTTGAGCCATCAAATCCAAATCTCCCACTAGCGCTGGCGGTAGTACTAGCGCAGGCGCTAGCCGTCATTCGACGAACTGTTAGCGGCGCTCAACGAAATGCTCAGAAATGCGTTCGACAAAATTTCGCTCGATGAACTCTTAGCTGCGTTCGACGAAATTCTGATCGACGAAATATTTGCTTAAGCGCAGATGTCGGGAGTACTTATAGAAGGAGATAGCGCCAGGCGATATCCGATAGCGCAGGTGATAGCGAGGAGCACAGGAGGCAAGAGAGAATTGTTTCCTCCGATTAAAGATTCTGCCGGGCAGAATATGTCCTAATATGGGATAGCGCCGACGGTAGTGCTAGCGCTGAGACTATAAAAAGGACCCCTTGGCTCCGTCTTCCTCATCCTCTTGAGATCCATAATTCCAGAGCTTCGTGCCACAACATAGAGAGGAAGGTTCAGAGAGATACTCCTACAAATCCATGAAGGCTTAAGGAGATCCGTGGAGAAGATTTCAACACGCGTCATCATCATGACGAAAGACCGCATCGACTACGATCATACTCTACGAGCCTTCGTCTACTTCTCCAAGAGATCCACATAGAGAGAGTTTTTATATTATTGTCTTTTTATTTCACATTTTTCTTGTAATCGTGTAGTAAACTCGCCTCATGTTGGCGACTAGGTCTGGGTAGGACTTAGGGCTGAAATTCGCCTCGTGTTGGCGACTAGGTCTCGGGTGTAGGCCTAGGGGGTGCTCGAGGCCATATCCGGGGAAGGGTTGGCTAGAGCGGCTTGAGGCCGAATCCGGGGAGGATAGGCTAAAGCCAACCGGTTCGTGGGGATACGAGTCGTTATAGAAAACAAAAGGAGTCTTTCATATTTCGCTTTGATTTCTAGCGGCATTGAAATCAAAATTTTGTAATCAATTTTATTAATAATAATCATGTCTCTCTTTGTGTAATGAAATTGATTTGTTCTTCATTTCTCTAGATTGTTTATTATCCTCTCCTTTATTATAAAACAATTTAGATCTTTAAACAAAATCACTATTTTGATCTCTTATCATAAGCAAGTATTTCAAAATATCACTAAAGTTTTTAAAACCCTTATTCACCCCCCTCTAAGGGCGCCTACCGATCCAACAAGTGGTATCAGAGCGGTTTTATTCCAATCGGCTTAACAACCGGGAATAATGGCGTCTCATGATCTCGCTTCTATTAGTGGGGTAAATTTTTATGAAGAAGAAAAATCTCTTAAACCACCTTTATTCAAAGGGAGAAATTATAAAGGGTGGAAATTTTAAGTGGAAAAGTTTATTAAAAATTTAGATATCAATGCATGGGATATAGCAATAGTTAGACCAGCGGATGAAACAAATAAAAAGGAACGTCACCTAAATGCAAAAGCTTTAAATAGTATTTTCTGTGCTTTATCTCACGACATTTCAAAATTAATATACTGTTTTTCTAGTGCATACAAAGTATGGAAATTTCTTGAAGAAATGTATGATTCTCCTTCTACAGGTATGGAACAATCACAAGAACCAGAGAATATGCAAGCTTGCACAAGTCTTCAAGAATGCTCCTCTCATGACGGATCAATGGAGCTCACATCAAATGGAAAAGAAGAACAAGTAATGTCTTCGGAAGAGGAGTGTCAAAAAGATGTAAAAGAAACTATATGTTCAATTCATGCCTCTCCCGAAAGCAATGTAAGGAAATCAAATCCCATCTTTTGTACTTCTATTTCTACATTACAATTTCTTCAAACTACAAACCGCAAAATTAAGAAATTAAAAAATGCTAATAAACATTTGCGCTTAGAAAATAAAAAATTTAATGGCACAAATTAATGAAGAATCAAATTCTAATTTATCTAGTTCTGCACATGGCTCCTTAGTTGAAAACACCACAACTTGTGTAGAATATAATGAATTAAAAGAAAAGCACAAGAAACTTGAAAAGGATTTTATTTTAGTAAAAGAACAAAATGAAAAATTATGTTTAGAAAATTCATCTTTGATAAATGATTGTGCTAAGTGCAAAGACTATAAAATTGAAATTAAAGAGATGGATGAAACATTTGATGAATATAGAAATAAATATCAAGATCATATAGATTCAATTGTTTCCACTCTTAAAAATAGCACAATCGTTTATAATAAAGCTAGACATAATTTAAAAATTAAAAATGATGAATTAAAATAAAAAATCAACTTGTTTATGAAAATTGTAAATACAAATTCACAATATCAAACTATATCTAAAAACAAGTTGAATATGAATATGAACATCTTACCTAAGTTTAAAAAGGGAGTAAGGAACATAAAGGATTTGTAAATCAAAATCAGAATCAAAATCACCATTATTTACAAAATTATGTATCTCCTAAAGTAAATTCAAATATGCAAAAATTTCCTATGAAAAATGATTTCAAATGTCATCATTATTTTAAGCCTAAATTTAATGAATATGGAAATTTAATGCAAAATTATAATATTAAACCTAAGTATGAGTGGAGACCCAAAATTAAAGATGAAACATTAACTCCACTTGAAAGAGTCCATTCATACTTGTCTCCCCAAAAGCCATCTCGCTATATTTGGGTACCCAAAGGAACCATCCCACATGGTCCCCTTTGGATACCTAAAACTCTTATTCATTAGGTATCATCAAATGCATGAAGTAGAAACTTTTCAAAATAAGATATACAAATTTCTACTTCATGATGTGCTTTAATGTCCTTTTTTTGTTTTCCTTTTGAACTATCATGTCATGGTCATCCTATATAATATTGAAAATATGATCCTATCTCTTAAAAGCTTAATATGTTTATAAAATCAAATTGATCAAAATTCAAAAGACATATCTAATTTTGATGACCTATCTATCTCTCTCATATTCATTATCTATAAATATATTTTATTATTCATATAAATCAAATTCCAAATTTGTTATAAGATATTTTAAAATTAAATCAAGTCATTAGGCTATTAAGCTTTTTAGCCTTCACCAATAAGTGGTTTAGAGAAATAACATAATCTACAAGAAAGTTCAAGGTCTAAATGATAGCTCAACTTTCAATATGGTTATCTTTGTTCGCTACAAAAAATTATATTGTGTTCACTCCTTAATGTCAAACATGATCTAAACCATCACTATTGTTCACCTATCAAAAATCACATATATATATTCAAAATTCTTAATTAGTTAAAAAAATCACTGAAATGTATTGAAAGAATTTACCCTCATAATGAATATTGAATTCACAAGCACCACTATGATCTATTGATGTCCTTTGCTAAAATTCTCTAACATCATAAGTCATATCAAAAGTCTTCTAAAAATAATTATTTATATCACATTTATGTGAATTATAATTGATATATTAACTGATGATAATTGATATTATAATGGTTGGTGTATATTATGATTTATTTCTAGTTTAGACCTTTGAATCATCTTGATATCAAATCAAATAGAATCGTCGCTCCATTCTATGTCTATAAGTTGAAACACTATCAAACCTTGGTATAAGGTTAATCTCAAACTTATCATAATAACATTGTCGCCTAAAGAATAATTGTGTCTATGTTAGCCTTTATATGTTTACCAAGATATACAGGCTGGATATTCTCATTTAGGGCTTATCCATGATATTCTCATGCATGAACATTATTTTTAATCATTAAAATCATGCATATTAGATTTGTTCATTCATGTCTTCTCGTGCTTACATTTCCTATCATTTCCAAACTATATTAGTTTGGTAAATATAAGCCTTAAAAATATTAAAATGGAGATATAATAAAATATATCACTTGCAAAGTTTATTTGGTAAAGTCATATACAAAATCGCTAATGTTTCATGAAATTTGCACTATCTAGACATCTCCTAAAAATCTGAAATTTCAGCATGAAACTACTATTAGGACACTTAATCAAGATCAACAATTAAAATTTTCAAAATCAACAAAAATCGTGTACCGTTTCCGGCGCTAGCGCTAACGCCGGCGCTAGTGCACTTATGTGTTTTTCTGTATTTTTAAATTTTTGAAAAATCCCTAAAAATATATTAATCTATGTGTACTATTCATTTCTGCACTTCTGCTTTTATTACATTTTTTTGAAAAATCAAATAAAAAATACAAAAGCCAAATTACAAAAAAAATGTTTTGCCTTTTTTGGTTTTTTGACATTTGCTTAAATTCTATTTCTAAAAGCAAAAATCAATTACAAAAATATAAAACAAAAAGAAACAAGTATCAAATATTATTATTTTGAACTTAACTTTTCTATTTACATGTATCTTGCGAATGGGTGAGTTGGGCTATCATCCCATCACATCACCTAGTACCGGGCGAACCTCTCACAGGGTAGACCTCGGGAAGTCCAAGATCAAATTATAAGAGTTCAAACTTTAAATTAAAATTATTTCGCAAAAATATCAAAAATACTTTATGGACTTCATTGAAAATCAAGCATGATTTAATCTATTATTTAGAACTTCTATGATGTTGCAATTTATCTTTTCAAACTACTTTGAACATTGTTTTCATCATGCTTTGATATATCTATTAATATGTGCATCAATTATATTGTAAAAGTTGTGTAGAACTATGCGTAGCATGCCTCTAAGTATGAGTAAATGTTTTATGTTTGATAATGATCTTTATTCACTCACTTATTTTGGCATTGTCTACATATGTGTTTAATCTAAGAATGCTTGTGTATGTTTTGTATTAATACAATGAATTAAAATTGCACAAGTATCTTACCTACACTACTTTTATTTGCACTTTTAAAAGTTAAGAAAAGTGGTTATGTTTTCATAAATTCTATTGGTTTGCAAAATAAGTGTATTCGGAGAACTTTGTACAAAACAAAGATCATAAAATAAAGTGACAAAGATAACTCCACCAAGCACTACTTGAACCTCCTGATAAGTCTTAATAAGCGTTGTGAGGTTGAGCACCTTAGAAAGAATAGTAAATTATCTTGTGCAAACCATATCTTTCTTTCAAAATAAAAACCACTTACTCTTAAGTACACCAGATCACTAGTTTCAATATTAAAATAAAATAAAATATGTGATCCTCTAAGCACTACTTTGCACCCTGATAAGTCTTAATGAGCATTGTGTGTGCAAATCACCTTGGTAGTTGTACATTTATTTTGTGCATTGAAGTTTGTGGAAGTAAAATTATTTGTATTTTATTGTGCTCTTACTTTACATATTTCTTGTATTTTTGATTAAAACATTTGTCTACTCTACTCAAAAATACACTTATGTGCACATCATTATCTTCCATAACACTTCTTCTCATGAGTATTGGATCCTAATGCAAATTTTATACTACTCTTTATTTATGAAATGCACTAGATAGCCTAGCATGCTTTCTACAATGTTTGGTATGTTTTGAAATTGTGAATTAAAGTAACATTGCAGTAATCACTTTTTGATAACATTATTTCATGCTTGGTTACTTTATTGTCAAACTTAAAGATTTTAATTGAAAAATGATTTACAAAAACATCTTCTTTTTGAAATTTAACTCATATATCTTTTTATGGATCATCATTGATTACAATAAGATGTTTCTTGTATTTCTATAAGTCTTCCGCATCATAACCATATAATTGTTTTACCTTGCGTTTTCATGCTTACTTAAAGTCTTTTATTTTGTGTGCATCATCACTTGAATCTTAAAATTCCATTCTTTCAACAAGTGGTAGACTTGCATGGTAAACTTTATATTGGTTACTCTAAAGATGAATATTTTTTTTGCTAAAAACTCTGATATTTCTATGAAAATATTGTAATACTAAAACTCTGATTTATTAATTGATTAGCTATGTGAACTTTTCTTTAAAAATTCAAATATTAAAACCTATTGGCTATGAAATTATAAATTTGATTTATAACGCTTAAACGCTTCCAATAATTATTATCCATGACTTTATATCTCACCATAGCGGGGGCGTAGGGTTGTAGACATTAGATAACCTTTATCTCTAGTCATATCTTGTCCTTAACCGGGGAGGGTTCCAGTGGGGCCTTGCGAGGCACTGGGGGGAAAGAGTGCTAGGTTGAGTTTTGTCTAGTGTTTGCATATGGGACTAACACCCCAACCTACGACATGTTTGCAGCTCCTCATGCCCATCCGTCATTTAGTACGGGGCTAGGGTGTAGACATATTGTCTGGGTAGTTTAGTTACTTGGAAATTATTGCATTTGCTTATGCTACAAACTCCGATTTATGAAAATATTGTGAAGATAAAAACTCTGATCTATTTTTATAAAAAAAATATTCTAAAACTTCTTATTAGTTCATTCTCTCTACAAGCTCGATCATGCCTTTATCTTATTGTCAACTTTTAAGTGGTGTCTCCTTACCCACTTTTGCTAATAACAAAAGGGGGAGAACTATCATGATAAATATAATCTGCTATCAAAATATAAAACTAACATGCTTAATTAAGATGATAGCTTACATACTAGGAGAGCATTCACTTAGGGGGAGCATGCATTTAGGGGGAGCAATTCTAAATGCTAAAATCAATAATTATCCTAAGTCATCACTCGCACACACACACAAGTAGTTCATCATGCTTATATATATTAATGCTCTGATTTATCATTAATGGTTTTGTTATTATCAACAGGGGGAGTTTGTTGGAACATGGTCTTCCGCATCTCCTAGGTTTGAGAATAACAAAACCTATGTGTATTTGATCTTGTGTGTTTAAGTGTGCAGGATAATAAAGTCCATATGACTCAAGGATTACATAGGAAGGTTTCCCCCAAAGTTGAGCCATCAAATCCAAATCTCCCACTAACGCTGGCGGTAGTACTAGCGCAGGCGCTAGCCGTCGTTTGACGAACTGTTAGCGGCGCTCGACGAAATGCTCAGAAATGTGTTCGACGAAATTTCGCTCGACGAACTCTTAGCTGCGTTCGACGAAATTCCGATCGACAAAATATTTGCTTAAGCGCAGATGTCGGGAGTACTTATAGAAGGATATAGCGCCAGGCGATATCCGATAGCGCAGGCGATAGTGAGGAGCACAGGAGGCAAGAGAGAATTATTTCCTCCGATTGAAGATTATGCCGCGCAGAATATGTCCTAATATGGGATAGCGCCGGCGGTAGCACTAGCGCAGGCGCTAGCGCTGAGACTATAAAAAGGACCCCTTGGCTCCGTCTTCCTCATCCTCTTGAGATCCATAATTCCAGAGCTTCGTGCCACAGCATAGAGAGGAAGGTTCAGAGAGATACTCCCACAAATCCATGAAGGCTTAAGGAGATCCGTGGAGAAGATTTCAACACGCGTCATCATCATGACGAAAGACCGCATCGACTACGATCATACTCTACGAGTCTTCGTCTACTTCTCCAAGAGATCCACATAGAGGGAGTTTTTATATTATTGTCTTTTTATTTCACATATTTTCTTATAATCGTGTAGTAAACTCGCCTCGTGTTGGCGACTAGGTCTGGGTAGGACTTAGGGCTGAAATTCGCCTCATGTTGGTGACTAGGTCTCGGGTGTAGGTCTAGGGGGTGCTCGAGGCCATATCTGGGGAAGGGTTGGCTAGAGCGGCTTGAGGCCGAATCCGGGGAGGATAGGCTAAAGCCAACCGGTTCGTGGGGATATGAGTCGGTATAGAAAACAAAAAGAGTCTTTCATATTTCTCTTTGATTTCTAGCGTCATTGAAATCAAAATTTTGTAATCAATTTTATTAATAATAATCATGTCTCTCTTTGTGTAATGAAATTGATTTGTTCTTCATTTCTCTAGATTGTTTATTATCCTCTCCTTTATTATAAAACAATTTAGATCTTTAAACAAAATCACTATTTTGATCTCTTATCATAAGCAAGTATTTCAAAATATCACTAAAGTTTTTAAAACCCTTATTCACCCCCCTCTAAGGGCGCCTACCGATCCAACAGGTTCTCCATCCCGTGTTTATTTGGCAACTCGTTAGTAAAACACGCCTTAGCAGATCTTGGAGCAAGCATCAATCTCATGTCATTTTCATTATTCAAAAAGCTAGGTCTAGGAAATCCAAGCCCCACTCGAATGAGTATTCAATTAGCGGAGTTTTATCGATGCTTTATACAAAATATTTCCAAAATCACAAATTCGTTAACCCATCTTCTCGAAAAAGAATCCTCCTTTATTTTTAACGATGAATGTCATTTGGCCTTTAAACTTATCAAAGAGACACTTATAAACTCCCTGATTCTAGTCGCGACAGATTGGTCGCTACCTTTTGAAATCATGTGCGACGCGAGTGATATTGCGGTTGGTGTCATTTTAGGCCAACATGTGAGTAAGTATTTCCACCCGATTTATTATGCGAGCAAAACACTCACGTCGGCACAAGCGAATTACACCACTACCGAGAAGGAGCTTCTAGCGATCGTTTTTGCCTTCGATAAGTTTAGGTCGTATATCACTCTCTCAAAAGTTATCGTCTTCACGGATCACTCCGCTCTTAGATATCTTTTAAGTAAATTGGACGCCAAGACTCGTCTTTTGTGATGGATCCTCCTCTTGTAGGAGTTTGATTTAGAGATCCGGTACTAAAGGGGAGCCAAAAACTTGGCGGTCGGTCATCTTTCCAGCTTAAAAAACCCCGCCTCGGAAGCATTAATAGAATCCGACATTAATGATAAATTTCCCGAAGAGCGACTCCTTGCTCTCGAAAATATTAATTCATCTTCTACCCCCTGGTTTGCAGATTTGGCTAACTATTTAGTAGCCCGGGTCCTGCCAAAAGAATTCTCGAGTCAGCAAAAGAAGAAATTCTTTTCTGATTTAAAGAATTACTTTTGGGAGGACCCCTTTTTATTCTGTGTGTGCGCAGACCAGGTAGTGAGAAGATGCGTCTCGAGTGAGGAAGGTCTTAAAATTTTACGGCATTGTCACGAGGGACCAACCGGTGGTCATTATCGTTCGATCTGAACCGCGAGGAAGGCGCTGGAGGCGGGCTTTTATTGGCCCACGTTCTTCAAAGATGTTCACACCCTTGTGAGTACTTGCGACAACTGCCAGCTGTCGGGGAACATCTCCCGCCGGGATGAGATGCCCCAAAACATTTTCTTAGAATGCAAAATTTTCAATCTTTGGGGTATTGATTTTGTAGGTCCTCTCCCTCCATCTTTTTCAAATAAATATATTCTCGTTGCGGTCGACTACGTGTCGAGGTGGGCGGAAGTGCAAGCTCTCCCCACCAACGATGCGCGAGTCGTCGTTAACTTCTTAAAAAAATTATTTTCTCGATTTGGCACGCCGCGTGCTATAGTGAGTGATCAGGGCACCCATTTTTACAATAGTCAATTTACAAAAATCTTAGCAAAATATGGTGTCATGCACAAATTATCCACTGCATATCACCCACAAACGAGCGGCCAAGTTGAAGTTGTTAATCGAGAATTAAAGCGGATTTTAGAAAAACGGTTTCTATTAATCAGAATGATTGGGCAATTAAGCTCGATGACGCGCTATGGGCTTATTGAACGACGTACAAGACCGTTATCGGTTGTACACCATATCGAATGGTCTATGACAAGGCTTGCCACCTTCTGGTCGAATTAGAACACCATGCTTTTTGGGCGCTTAAATTTTTAAATCTCGATTCTACATTAGCGACCGAACAAAGAAAATTTCAAATGAACGAATTAGATGAATGGCGAGCGAATGCGTATGAAAGTAATAAATTATATAAGGAGCGAACAAAGTTTTATCATGATAAACATATAAAATTTCCGAAAACTTTTTCGCCGGGCGATCTCGTCCTCCTTTATAATTCTCCCATTCGCCTTTTTCCGGGAAAATTAAAATCCCGATGGTCCGGACCCTTTATTGTTAAAGAGGTTTGGTCCTATGGGACAATCCTAATTTCCCACCCGGAAAAAGGTTCCTTCAAAGTAAATGGGCACCGCCTTAAGTTATATCTTCTGGGAGAGCTAGCTAACGAGAAGAGTGAATCATTATCTTTTCATCCTATAATATGATCGGCAAGTGGGTCAAGCTACGCGACCTTAAACAAAGCGCTTTTGGGAAGAACCCCAAAGTTATCTTTTTATTGTTTTCTCTTGTTTTTTTAACATATTTTGTAGGTAATCGCCGCTTCCCCACACAAACTTCAAAAAAATCAGGGAAGCCCTTTCCCCTTCTTCCTTCTTTTTTTTCATACATTTCTTTTTGTTTTGTCTTGCACTTTATTTTCTTTTACTTCATACTTAGTTTTAAACATTGGGGACAATGTTTAACTTTAAGTTTGGGGGTATAAATAGTTCTTTGTAAATAGTTTTTTTTTATTAGAAAATTTTCAAACAAAAATATTTTCTTATGTTTTCTTCTATTTTAAGCACTTGTAAACCCCAAAAACTCAAAAAAAAATTTAGAAAATCAAAAAATTAAATCTTGGAAAGGGACGTTTGGGATATCATCCCATCACACCTCCTAGTACCGTGAGAATTCTTCATGGGGTATACCTCGGGAAGTCCAAGAGTTAACAAAAAATATTTAGGTTTAAAACTAGTTTCATTTCTTATATTATCAAAAAAAAATCAAAAAAAAAGATAATATTCAAAAAAATAATAATATTCAAAAATTCAAAAAAAAAGATAATATTCAAAAATTCAAAAAAGATAATATTCAAAAATTCAAAAAAAAATGAAAAACTTAGAACAAAAAACAAAAAAATACAAAAATCTTATACATATCCTATTCGTTGTTTTTGTGAGTTCTTAGAAATTTAGTTGAGAATGTTTATAAGTATTTTTAGGTTTTTAATTGGCTAAAATTTTATTTATCATAGTTTGTTAATTTTAAATTTTAGGTAATCTTGTTTTAAGAACCATCTTATGATTTGAGTTTGATTAGACAAATTTTGTTAGCATGACTTCTCTTTTTATCTTTAAATGGCTTCATTGTGTAGTAAATTTGCTAAACCACTTTAGATTTCAATTATATTTTCTTCTAGCTATTTAGATCTTAGGAAATTTAAATTTACTAGAATTTGCTCTCAATATAATTTAATTTATAAACTAGAAATTTTTCCTACTCTACCCCTTTGATGGCATAAAAAAAGTGTTTTAAAAAGATCATATGTCATGGGAATAAGAGGATACTATTCATTATTCCCTAAACATATGCACCCAAAATATTTGAAAAGATTATATGGCATGGAGTAAGAGGATAAAATTCATTACTCCTAAACCATATACATTTTGGGTTTTTAATAGAAGAGAATTTTAAAAAACTATATGCATGGGAATAAGAGGATAAAATTTATTATTCCCTAAACATATACAAAAAAATAGAGGTGAGAGGATAAAATTCATCACCTTAAATCAAAAATCTCTTCTTATGCCAAGATTTGTAACCCCCCTAGCCAATATCTTTGATCTAGGTTTAACTTAAGTTATGAAGAGAGCAATATTTAGTAAGTTACTTTTCCTTAAGTTTCTTTTAAGATAGAGTTCTTATAATTTTAATTTAATCTAGTTTTATATTTTTTACAATTTTTGTAAGCTAATTAATTACCTTGAGAAGTCCTTGCCTAAACAATTTTCTCTCTTTTCAAATCATCATCATAATTTAGGACTTAACTCTTCCTGGAATTTATTCTTAACTTAACTTTTGGTTTAATAAAATTTTAGTTTGAAATTAAAAATTTTATGGATGTCTTATATATTATGTCTCACACTTTTGCTCTGGAATAACAAAACCTCAAGTATGGGGGTATTTGATAAGTAGTATTTATATAAGTTTTTAATAGAAATTTTTGTTATTATTTAAAATGAACTTTTCATTTTCATGTCAATTTTAGGTTATAAGTAGTTATTTTTGTAATTGTGATTCTAACTTAGTTTAATTCTAATATTTGCAGAATTTTGGGAGAAATTGATGAATTTTCCAAGTCACGCCCAAGGTCACGCCCGTGACCAAGGGGCGTGTAACCTGAAGATCAAACCAGAGTCGATGTCGCGCTGATTGAGCTAGCCCACAACAAGTCATGCCCCAGGTCACGCCCGTGACCCAAAGTCACGCCCGTGACCAAGGGGCGTGTAATTTTAGAATCTTCCCAGCGTGCTGCCATCGAGACGTGGAACTGCCGTCGAGAAGTCAACATGAGTCACGCCCGTGACCCATATGTTATGGTCGTGACTTTCCCGCGTGATCTCTACACACCGCCGCGCCACAAGCAAGGTCCACGCCGCATTAAATGAAGTCGTCCAAGTACACGCCCGTGCCCTAGTTACACGGGCGTGTAATGTCCGAATTCCTCCCGTCGTCACGCAAAGCCCACGCCACTGCCAGATCTGATGTTAACAGTGTTTACACACCCTAGGTCACGTCCGTGACCAAGGGGCGTGTAACTTGAAAATTTTGCCTATAAATTCCAGGGCTCTCCTTGAGTCCAGGGTTCAGAAATTTGGAGAGGGGGAGGTGCTGCTAGAGCTGTTAGTGAGTTTTTCATGTTCAGTTTCATGTATTTCCATTTCATGTTCTCTTTCTCTTCATGTCAAGTAATGCTTTAATTTTCCTTCTTGCAATAGCCTAGTTTAAGCTTGTAACCTTATTTTTCCTAGCTTGTAATCTCTTTTCTTTAAGGCTTGTAATAGTTTTCATCTAAATAAAAATTAAGTTGGCTCTTTTGTTGATTTGTCTCTTTCCACCTTAGTAATTTTCCTTCATGCAATTTTATTTTTCTTTCTCTCCCCCCTCCAATATGATTAACTAATTCTCATTAGTGTTCGATCGAAATGATCCGAGGATGAGATAATCAAGTTATGATTTCTTAAAGCTCTCTTTTTCCGTTTTTATAAAACACTTGAATTACCCTTGAATTTTAACTAGTGAGGCCATATTATCGATATATGGTTTTCGCTTAAGTTTTCATACTTAGTTAGCCGAGAGGCTCAAAGTATGAATCGATCGCTCAAGGGTAAAGAGAGTTGCACACACCCCTCGAGAGAGGATGACGTAAATCTCCCGGATTGGAGTCAAATCCAATATAGGGGTTCACTTCGTAAAGCAAGTTTTAGGTAATCAATTATAGGATGAGAGTCCGGTTGATTTTTCCTAAACTTAGTTGGGCATTAACCTCGAGAGAGGCATGTTCGAGCTTCGAGAACCTCCACGGTCAAGTAGTTTAATTAAACGGAATTAGATTTATTTTTCCTTTCGCTTGATTATTCTTAATCCAAGGTGACTTTTGAATGAGCACTAATCTCTTTTACCATCGTTTAATCCCTTCTTTTAGCTTGCAATTTGTCTCTATTTAGCTAGTAAAGCAAAACTCAAAAATCGTTTAGATAAGATAATAGTGATTTTCCTCGAAGTAGAAGTAATCAACGCACCCCGTGGAATACGACCTTGGTATTTCTAAATATCCTATACTATAGATGATAAGGTACACTTGCCTTTATCAGATATAGTTTTGGAGAAAATCTTTAACCATCTCACTTTGCAAAATCCTAAATTTCTCTATCACTCAACTACTGTGGGTGCAACATCAGTTAGAGGATTATAACCTCAAGGTAAGTAATTCTCCACTATATTGTGATTCATCTAGTGCCATCTCTATAGCTAAAAATCCCGTCTCACATAGCAGAACTAAGTATATAGAAATAAGGTATCATTTCATTAGAGAACATGTAGAGTGTAATGATGTATGTCTTGAATTTGTCCTCACTGACAAACAAGTTGCTGACATCTTCACTAAGCCTTTAGATGAAGTTAAATTTAATGCTTTTAAAATTGAACTTAGAATGTTGAACTTAGAATAAATCTGATTCTGCAAACTTATATGTTTTGCTCATGGTGTCACTCTCTAGTTCAATATAGCAAGGGTCACATGTATAACAAGCTTTGAATTGTCAAAATGTGTTGTGTACAAGATTATTACCAAGTATAGGTCATATGGCAAACCACTCTAACAGAACATGAAATCAGCTGAAACAAATTGGGTGATATCATCTAAACCGCTGAGACGAATAAACCTATCTCAGTGGTTGGCATTTACTATCCCAGCGGATAATTCTCAGTTGTACCGCTGAGACAATTTGCTTAACTATCAAACAGGTCAAACTTGATTCATCAGGAATGAAAACTCTAATAAATTGATTAAGTCTTATCAACTCATTCAATTAGAGCAAACCTAAAACCTAATTCAAGCCTCTATAAATAGCTTAATGATTGATTAAAATATCACACTTTCCTTCAACCTAGCCGGCGAGACAAACCCTTCTCCCCTCCGACTCAGCGACCTGTAACTCAAAAGAAATGGCGCCAAAGGTGGCAAAAGAGCTGCAAGAAGGCTATGAAATAGTTAGGAATGGATTCTTGCATGCTCCAGAAGAAATTAAAGCTGTGATTGATCTTCTATATGCCCAAGGTCTTGAATATACCCTATTTGAGCCCTCCACAATTCTCAAAACAGAAGTTTTGGAGTTATTCTCCAGTGCTAAGCTGTCCTCCTCAAAGTTAACCATTAAGGGAAAGATAGGAAGTAGGAGGATAAAAATATCCCCTAAGAAAATTGAAAAGACTCTTCAACTGCCCTCCTGCAGTAAAGAAGAAGAGGGTGTTGTTTCTGAGGAAGACAGAGTCAATGCATTACAGTGGTGTGCCTATTGTGATGCCAAACTTGGCTCTCTTAAGAGGAAGTTCTTCAACCAGAGAGGCAAATTGCTCTCTGACATTGTTGGCAAGGCCATACTGTGCAAGCCAGTCTCTCATGACACAATCTCCAAACACATGTTTGAATTGATATCAAGAGTTATCCTACATAAGAAGACTTCCTGGGCAAAGGTACTATTTCAGAGAACAATAGAATGTCTGCAAGCCCCCAACTTAGGAAGAATCCTCTCTATCTATCTTCTCAATACCTACCTAGACTACTTTGACAAATCCAAAGGATTCAACCTCCATTATCTAAAAAGAATGGACATAAAAACCCTAGACAGATTTTCTAGGGTTCTTCCAATGAGCCAACCTTCTCAAGTGAAGGAAAAGAAAAAGGGAGTTCTGGTGAAGGAGATGAGGAGAAGAAGAATGAAATGCTCTGACTCAGAATAAGAGCCAGAAGAAGATACAAGATCTGGATAATCAAGTTCCAGCAAGCAGTCCTCCACAGGATAACCAAGGAAATAATCATGACACTGAAGGTTATGCAGGCATTAATCCTGAACCAGAAAGAGATAATAATGTTGAGATAGTGCATCAAGAGGATGAAGAAGACGGTGGCACCACTAATACAAATATCACAATCTCACACTCCTCCCCTGAAGACAATGAAGACAATGACCCTATTGATCTTCAAAGTGAGATTGATTCAATTATCCTCAACCTAAACAAAAGGTTTAATCAAATCCCTCCTGAACTAGCAAGTTACTGGAAAGATGATGAAGCAAATGTTGATCCTGACTTAGAGGGGTAGAAGCTCAACACATCACCAAATAAGAACAATACTAATGCTCCAAATGAGGGGGAGCAAGAAAAGTGTATTGAAAAGGAACAAGAGCAGTTATCGGGTATTATACATGTTAACTAAATCCTTTGCTTATCACAAAATTCTTGAATTCTAAAACCAATCTTAACTTTAAATCTCTCTATCAGCTAATAAAGATAATAGTACTCACATTGAGGGGGAGCAAGTCCCTGCTCAGGTTGAGGGGGAGCAAATTCATGCTCAAGTTGAAAAAGAGCTGAGTCCAACAACTACAACAACTCATGACAATCTCCTCAGCTCTATTGGTACCTTAATTGAAGGTCATATGCTGTCAATAAAGACCTATATTGATAATGGATTACAATCTTTGAAGAAATAGATGATGGCTGAAGTACAGGAAATCAAGGAAGATACAACAATCCTAAATAAACAAATGACCAAATGGTTTAATCTAGCAGAGCACACAGTGATTGCTCAGAACACTATACTGAGATCAATGGACAAACACCTCCAAATGGAAGAGAGAGACATGAGATATGTCAAGAATTATGAAGCAAGACAGATGAAGTCATAGAACAAGCCTCCAATCACATTGAAGACTTTGGCTGGAAAACAACCACCACTATGCTTGGAGAGATAGAGAAGATTAAGGATGACCTAAGGGGGACTTGGAAAATGCTTTCCAAACTCTCTCTGGCTCTGTAGCTGCTGCCTCCCAATCCCTAGAAGGAAAAATAGTTGAAGAAGCCAGAAAGGGGGAGGTGGCCAATGCTGAGACCAACTCAGAGTTAGCTCTACAAGTGCTACAGGGTACAAGGATAGCCCTCAATCTTCCTCTGCTGGACAACTTCAGCAAAGAAGATTTTGAGTTTGAGGGGCAAGCCAAACTAGCTCAGAATGCTCACCTAGCAAAGAAGTGAAAAAGAGAACAAGTGATGCTAGCTGAAGAATTTATGGCTATGCAAAGAAAGGAGCAGGACAATGATCCTGATTTTGAGTATTGGAGTGATGAATCCAAAAGCATTATTCTGAATGCTTGGGTAAACCATGGTCAGATATGCAAAGATATTGACAGGATTTACCCAGCTGAAGAATGGATAAAACATCTGGAAAGAAATTCTTTGAGGGACTTGATCTTCAAAGAAAACCTTGTGCTGAAGGGCAATCCAAAAAGAATACCTTCAAAATATATTCCAAAACCCTTCCTCTATTTCAAAAGACAGGAAAACAAGAAGAAAGTTGCTGAGCTAAAGACTATTGCTGCCAAAGGGAAGGAAGTTGCTGATGTCAACAAAGCTTAAAGTTCCAAAAAAAGGAAAACATAAATTGCTTATGTTAATAAAAGTGGAACTAGATCTATGTATTAACTCTTAAACTGAAATGACAATGAAAATTATGTTGAAATTAAGTGTGTATGTTATGGGATAAATTAGTCAAAGCTTAATATTCTCTTTTCAGTACTTTTGCTTCATATGGACTGTGATGCCAAGTTTTTAATAACAGACAATGCTGGTATCATAATCACTTTGTATAATCTGTCATGATTTTTGTTGGAATGCTTAAACAATGTTATCTTCTGGAAGTTATGATATCATGAATGCTATATAGTTCATTTACATGATAAGTTTTTGTTGGCTATGTACCTTAGCATTGGGAATGTTCTGCCTTCTTCAAATAGGGGGGAGATTGTTGGGAATATTGCCCTCAATGTTCCCTTGATTTGAAGAGGCATCACTCACAATGCTAAGTACATATTGTACTTGATAAAATCTATTTTGTCTCAAGGTTTGTACAGGGAGATGATATTCCATACAATGGAATAGGTTCAAAGGTCTGCTGATTAATCAGCTGAGAAAGTGTCATTGTCTCAACTGAACCGCTGAGACAAGGACAGGTGCTGCTGAGAAGCAGCATATATATCTACTGAGCTGCAGATAGACAGAATCTGCTGAGAAGAGAAACTATCTCAGCGGATCCACTGGGTCGACAGCTGCTCAACCACTGAGACTGAAAGTTGTCTCAGCCCAACCGCTGAGACAGATTCAAATATTGAAGAAAACAAGTGGCGCGACACATCTTTGGCGCAAACAGCTGTAAAGGGTGATTAGAGCCAACCATCTGCTCCCAAGGTGTCAGAGCTTTCCCTTGAGTGTCGTTAAAGATGTGCAGAGTATAAAAGAAGAATTTATGGCACTTTTGAAAAGGGCTGGTCGAGTGCTAAACAAATTGCTACTGTTCCATTGACGGCCCTGAACTTCTCATTCTCCTCCTGCTCACTGAACAAGGAAGAAGAGACTGAGAGATAAAGATTGCTCTTCTATAAGAAGGAGCAAGGTGATCATTCATCCTTCCACTGAAGAGGAAGATCATATAGTAGCTGGCTCACAAATCATCATGCAGTCAAGCTACTAGAAAGCACAAGCAGTGCAGGAACTACAGAAGACACCTTCTATGTGCTGTCTATTGTAGTAAGCATAAATACTCTTTTACTGTAGGGATATTTGGCCTGAGTTGTAGGGCTGTTAGGTCTGAGATTATAGGGCAATTTGACCTGAGTTTGTAGGGCAGTTAGGCCTGAGTTTGTAGGGCTATTAATCCTGAGTTGTAGGGCTGACTGGCCTGAGGTAGGGCTTGGAGCAAGCCTGAGAGATCTTGAAGGATCTGAACTGTAAGCTCTTGTAGCTGAGATTGGAGAAGTTGGCCTTGTCTAACACACTGTTAGAAAGGTGAAGGGGGGAAAGTGGACTACTCATAGACACACTGTCTTGGGGAACCACTATAAACACTTGAGTGTTTTCTGGGTTTGCTTGATTACTAGCTTAGAATAGTTTTAACTATCTATATCATTTAAGTAAAAATCAAAATACCTATTCACCCCCCCCCCCCCCTCTAGGTGAATTAGATCACATACCTATATTCTATCAGATGGGATAACAGAAATCCCCCTCCCCGCATGATGACATACCAGCTTTTGAGATGGCCCGTTCGGATACACCAGCCTCACCCCATTATCCTTAGCCCACATGGTCGTTCATGTAAACAGTTGGCCACGGCCTTTTTCTTATATTTATATATATATATATATATATATATATATATATATATTTGTGTGTGTGTGTGCCTTATTGGTTTTGCCTTATGATTGCTTCCGTTTTGTGTATCTGATGTGATGTGTTGATTCTTTTGCCTGACAAGGTGACCACTTGGTGCTTGAGAGGGTGGGTTATTGCCACACGGGAAGCGCTATGCAGCCGTCTTGGGCAGTAAGATCCCCTCTCCTGACCTGGGTTCAGTTCTGGGGGGCTTACAAATGGATCAGAGCTATCACGATCCGACCACATGGGGCAGTCTTTAAATCCATCCTTCCCAAGTCCCGTTTCTTGGTTCGGGATGAACCACGCAGCAGAAGCATGGTGGACCCGTAGGTTAGAAGTTTAAGGAGTCTAGACTGCACAGTAGCACACCCACACATGTTTCGCTTCTGTTTCAGTCAGCCTTTCTGAAATCCCCTTACTTTTGCAAGTACTGACTTTTCTTCTGTTACTTCTCTAGATACCGGAGTCCAGTAACAAGAGATCATCCTCTAGGGATCTGTATCACCCTACTACTCCACCACCATACCCAGTTGCTCCAATTGCAGTTCCATTCACCGAGACTGACCTGGGTCGGACCTTGACAACACTGCTAGCCACTTTTCAAACCGACATTCTACAGCCACCTCAGCAACCTACCGTGCCCACTGACCTTCTGACAACCTTTCGGGGGCTAAGGCCCCTTATCTTCAGAGTCACTGAATCTGCCATGCAGGAGGAGGAGTGGGTAGAGAGAGTGGAGGATCTACTAGTCAGTATTATGTGCCCTGCCATTGCTGAAGTGTCCCTAGTGGTGACGTTTTTAGAGGGCTATGCCCGAGACTGGTGGAGGGAAGCCAGCCACTCCACTATCAGAGGGTGACCACTCAGCACAATTCCCTGTGAAGAATTTTTGGAGGCCTTCCTGGAGCATTTCATCTCAGATGCTGACCAAGTTGCACTCCAGGAGCATTTCCTGCACATCCGTCAGGGAGAAAGGATCGTGCCAGAATACCAGAGCGAGTTCATCCACTTAGACCGATTTGCGGGGACACTGGCAACCATCGATAGAGATAGAGCCGCTAGGTTCTACCGAGGACTGCGCGATGACCTACGATAGGCCCTGATCATGATTTCGCAGTCTACCTTCCACACGATTGCCACGCATGCTCCAGTATTAGAGATGGACCAACGGATGGTAGCCCAGCAACGGAGAGGACATGTGGAGGTTCTTCGTACCCAGGGCCGAGAGAGAGGGACTGTCCCTCGAAGGCAGGACCGAGGTAGGAGGCAGCGTCACCGCCACCAGCCCTACAGGTAGACACCTCAGCCCCGACATGCACCTCCAACCCCAGCACCCCAACCAGCTCCAGCACCCCAGGCCACACCAGCTGCGCGACGAGATGTTCCCTTTGCAAAGAATTGCTTCCTTTGCCAGCAGCCTGGACACATTAGAGCTTTTTGCCCCCAGGCCGTAAGAAGGACAGGTTTGGGAGCAGTGCAGGGAGCAACGGAGAGAGGATGAGGACGAGGAGGTCGTAGAGGACAATCTGCAGGCAGGAGGGACTAGGCCAGGCTGGGCCGAGCAGCACCACTTGAGGAGTACGCACTAGACCTTCAGCACGGACCTGCACCGGATGTAGTTATAGGTATATATCTTCGGCATTAGTGATGGCGTGCCTGGTAGTTATTATCTAGTAGAAAACATGCGATATAGCCCTTTTGTTCTGTTATATATGTACCCCATTTGTATATCTATAAAAGCCATGTTATTATAGTATACATATATATATATATATATATATGTGTGTGTGTGTTACCAGGTTTACTTTTGGTAGAAGGTCACCCTGCTAAAACATTATTCGATACCAGAGCCACACATTCCTTTGTCTCCCGGGATTACATCGCAAATAAGGAGAACACCGTCCGATCGTCTGGAATGTCAATACGAATCCGACTCCCAGACGGGTCAGACATGACATCCACAGAAAAGTGCTCATTCCAGGCAATGCTGGAGACATGGAGTATGAAATCTTCACAACTATTCTAGAAATAACCGGGTTCGACATCATCCTAGGGATGGACTGGTTGGCCGAGCACAATGCCCAAATAAATTGCTCGACCCAAGAAATCAACCTCCAGAACCCAAATGGACAATCTATCACGCTAACAGGTATACCGTCTGTCACCTGCATCATCATGACATCCGCGCAAACTGCCAAATCAATCTGGCAAAAAGATGAAATGTACCTAATTTACTTCAAAATGGAAGACAAAACTCAAGTACTCACCAAGGTGCCCGTAATCCGAGACTTTTCAGATGTCTTTCTCGAATCCCTTCCAGGGTTGCCCCCGCAGCGAGAAGTGGACTTCCAGATTGAACTTGCACATGGAGCTCGACTAGTGTCCCGAGCACCCTACCAAATGGCCCCGATGGAACTAGCTGAACTTAAGATACAACTGCAAGAACTAATCGATGCATGTTTCGTTCGTCTAAGTACCTCGCCCTAGGGAGCCCCCATATTATTCGTCAAAAAGAAGGACGGGTCATTGCGCCTATGCATCGACTACAAGGAACTAAATAAACTTACCATCCGAAATACCTATCCCCTACCCAGGATAGATGAATTATTCGATTAGTTGCTGGGTGCATCCGTTTTCTACAAAATGGATCTAAGGTCTGGATATTACCAACTTCGGGTACGAGAGAAGGACATCCCCAAAACAGCCTTTAGCTCCCGCTACGAGCTTTACGAGTTTATGGTGATGCCTTTTGGGCTGACCAACGCCCTGTCTGCTTTCATGGCATTAATGAACAAAGTGTTTGAATCACTTTTGGACCACTTTGTGATCATCTTCATAGACGATATACTCATCTACTCGAGGAGCAAGGCGGACCACTCCAGACATCTCCAAATGGTACTACTCAAACTACGAGAACACTCACTCTTCGCAAAATTCAGTAAGTGCAAGTTCTGGATGGAGGAAGTCGGGTTCCTGGGACACACGATCAATAAGAACGGGGTGGCGGTGGATCAGGCCAAGGTACAGGCAGTACGGAATTGGCCACCACACAAGTCAGCGGCAGATATCAGAAGCTTACTTGGTCTCGTCGGATACTACCGTAAGTTCGTGGAAGGATTTTCAAGGATCGCCTTACCCCTCACTACCCTCACCAAAAAAGATGTTGTGTTCCGATAGACCCCCGGATGTGAAGCAGCGTTTGTCGAGCTAAAGAACCGCTTAACCTCTGCCCCAATTCTTACCCTCCCCTCAGGCACCGAGGGCTTTCAGATCTACACCGATGCATCTCTGAAAGGGCTAGGAGTCGTACTAATGCATCATGGCAGGGTAGTCGCCTATGCATCCCGGCAGCTGAAGCCTCACGAGTATAACTACGCAACCCATGACCTAGAATTGGGTGTTGTTGTTTTTTGCGCTAAATATTTAGAGGAATTACCTGTACGGAGTAAGATGTGAGATTTTCTCCGACCACAAAAGCCTCAAATATATTTTCACTCAGAAGGAGCTGAACCTCTGACAACGCCGATGGCTGGAATTTTTGTGTGATTACGACTTCGCCCTCCAATATCACCCCGGCAAAGCTAACAAAGTTGCAAATTCCTTAAGTCTCCAACCCCCAGAAGTCGGGAGCTGGCTAGAGCTGATACCGGGGGAGTTAATCCAATCTTTGGCAGACATAGGCATCACCCTTATCACCCGCAGGGATCCTATGGACTACCAAGCCCAGCTATATTGCATGGAGATATAGTGTGATAACCGGGACAGAATACGAGAGGCTCAGAAGGTCGACCCCGAAGCAACTTCAATCATCCAAACCCTGCAAAACGGCACTCAAGATGACTACAACCTGTATGATGGTATTATACAGTACAAGCATCGCATATTCATCCCCTCCTTCAAAGGGATCAGAGAAGAGATACTTCGCGAAGCACACCATTTGATATATTCTATTCATCCAGGGGTAGTAAAGATGTATACGGATTTACGGAGGATGTTATATTGGACAGGTATGAAAAAGTACGTCACCAATTATGTGGCACACTGTCAGACCTGTCAGATGGTCAAGGCAGAATGTCGCAGCCCAGGAGGATTACTGCAGCCCCTGCCCATACCAGAATGGAAGTTTGAGGATATCTCTATGGATTTTGTCCATGGACTGCCCCGATCTCGTGCGGGGAATGACTCTATATGGGTCGTGGTGGATCGCCTTACCAAGATAGCTCGTTTCATCCCAATCCGACAAAGCGACTGTGTTGATATTCTAGCCAGGCTTTTTATAGAACAGGTAGTCTGATTCCATGGAGTACCCAAGTCCATCGTATCCGACTGTGACGGACGCTTCACTTCGAAGGAATGATGAAGGGTACAAGCTTATCTGGGGACCAGGTGATGCGTGAATCCTACACACCACTATAGGTGGTAGCTAGACTGCGGCACGAAACGGCAGTGTACCGATCGTTCAAGTAATATAAAACGAGGAGTAAATCCCCGAGTATCAATCTCGGAAGGAACACAGTAAGGTGGAGTTAACTATTGAGGAAGGACTTGAGATCGAAGTCCTTAAGGTCGGATGGATTGCGGGAGGCTTGGTTTGGATTGCGAAAAACAAAATAAAATAGCTACGACTACTCCTATGCAGGCCTTGATCGCACTGCTTCGCTAGGCGGGATGGAAGACTACACGGGCCGCAATGCACCGAATCGCTAGGCGGATGGACGAGTAGGCTAGCGGATGGGGTGGAGAGAGCGGCGGAATGAGGGTCGCAAGCACCTCTTCGCAAAGCACACCACTAACAATTGTTAGGGTGGCACAACACAACAACAATCCACACCACAAGGCACACCTCAAATGATAAGCAAGAACACCCAAATTACATAGACATAATTAAGTACAAATGCTCATAGTCAAAACACCCTTCATCAAATATATAAGAAATACAACTAAACTATCAACTACAAGGGGAGGTAAGTGTGCGAAATCGACCGACTCCGAAGTCTTATTGAGGATTCATGGAAGGAAACGCCGGGTTGTCAATCCGCGTCCAAGCTCGGTCCTCAACTGCGTCCGGGGTAGAGAAGTTTGTCACTACCTTCCAGTGGACCCGTCTTCTTCGTGTCACGAACCGGAGGAATGATCACAAGCTGCTCCAATCTTGAAGAAGAAGGCTAGGTTGACTTTCTTCTTGCAGCCCAAGGATGAAGGAGGAGGCCAAGAGGAAGCTCCGGCGACGATTTGGCGTTGAAAGCTTGCCCGAAGATCCTCCCTAAGGTGGGCGGCGCTGGAGGAGTTGGAACCCCCCGAAATAGGCGGAAAAAACGGCGGACTGGAAGTGCTCTCCGACCTAAAATCGCGTCTTTCTATTTATCGACGGAGCAGAAAAAACAATGCGCACGTTCAACGGCGCACGAACAATGGTCGTGCGTGAAGAAATGCCTCTGATCGTGCGCGATGAACCTGTAGCATAGCCAGATCTGCACAAAATCGCACGGTCAGTGGCGCACGACCAATGGTCGTGCGCGAAGAAGGACAATGATCGTGCGCTGTCACTCAATTAGGGCTCAATCAGGGACGGGAATTAACGCACGACCAGTGGTCGTGCGCCTGGTCGTGGAGAAGGAAAACGCACGACCAGTTGGTTTTTCGACCGAAAATCCCCTAGAACCCATCCCGGGTGTCGCACAACCCTTGGACCTGCATGAAAATATACTAGACCACAGAAATACATGAAAACACACCAAAATGGGCATAAACGTGCACTAAGTAATGAAATGGGCAACGTGATCAAATAGAATTGAATATAGGCATAAAGTGAAGTGCAAGTGCATGAAAACTATCCCAGATGAGTCCGAAAACCACTATAAAAACTGGACTCATCACACCCCCAGACTTACCTATTTGCACGTCCCGAGCAAACACATCCTAAGTAGGCGGGGAAAAATAAATAGCTGGCTTAAAATTACACTGAGGAGTATCATGCGAAGTCGCATGCTCACGTGCATAGAGAAATAGTAGATAGGGTTTCTAATTATACACATAGTTTATATATTTCTAACGGAGTAAATAAATATTACTACTACTCATAAAAGTGAATCACGGTGAATCAATCGGTCGCGCATACGGGGAAGGTGAAATACACGCTGAGATGAGCATTGCCCAAGCTGGGGTTTGGGACAAACTCCACCGAAATCCATCGGTGTCGGAGACCATAAGCTCGCCCGGTTACATTCTCTCCACGGCACTAGATCAGTTCAGAGCGTGAGTCGGTAGGACTTAAGGTTTTTCAGGAGGCTTGGGTTACGGTGAGGTAAACAATGATACACATGACGGCTTAAAGCACCTAACCCAAATGAGCTTGAACAAAAACTCTATCCCCGCAGCAACAAAAACACGCGGATGCACCACACCCCCAGACTTGGATTTGAACGCATGGGTATGTGCACCGCCTACTCCAAAATACATATCTCAAAGAGATTTTCAATTAAACTCCTTCTCATTTTTTCTTTTTTCTTTTTCATTTCTTTTTCTAATTATATATTTTTTAAATTCAGCAAATGTTCAAGGGAGTGCAACCACATCTCCAAGTTTAACATCACCACAGCAACATTCCAAATACAAATTTGAAAACAGCTAAAGCTCAGCTTTGGGTATGTGACTAGGATCGACTTTTTGGTTTGGGTGGAATAAAATGTGGGGCTGAATCAAAGGGATGGGGTAGGCACAAATGGGCTAACGAGGATAAGATATCAGGATTGGCACAAAAGCTCAACCGGGCCAAAATGATGGCCTACGTCATTCTTGCGCAACAGAATTATCCAATGCCAATGTTTCAAGAATCGCTTGGGGTGAGTTCTTAGTCACCAAGAAAGGTTGTCCTTCCTCCCGGCATAAGCAATACACGTCTAGTGATAACTTACACACACCCATATGCTACCTTTTGATTCCAACCGGATTCACCATTTGAGTAGAGCAAACATCATTTACACTAATAGAAATGTATAAGACTAATAGTATAAAAAGGAATCTAATCTACACAAATCTCCATGCACACAAAAGCATTAGACTAGGAACACCGGAGTCAACATATTACTTCACTATATAATTTAAAGGCCAGCACAATGATTTGCCCGAACCTTACTCACGAAGTGAGTTTAACTTGCGGCACGCAAACAGCTAAGCATACGCTCAAGTGGGTGCAAGTGGTGTGTGTTGCAATGATCTGGATAAAATAAATCAATAAAAGCTTCGAGTATGCATATGCAGTGTGCACGTGAGCGGGTAAACACAACTACTCTCCCCCGGACTTAAATTATGCATTAAGATATTCTAAAACAAAGTTAGGGGAAGAGGGTACCCAATGCTCAGCAAGTGAGCATACCAGAAGACGTGTAAAGAACAAGACCAGGCCGCACCTCCGCCATACGAAGAATCACGACCACCGCCTTCCATAGGAATGCCCTGCAGGGGTAAGCTCCGCAAAAACAAAAAGAAAATAGAAAAGCTAAAACTGAATTGAAATTTAACTAACTATTCTACTTAACGAAAAATACAATGCAAGAAAATTAAGATAAGTACTGGGGTTATTGTCTTCCCAGCACGACTTATTTGGCATTTGTACAGTTCTAGCTTATAGGCCTATGGAATAAAAAGTGCACAGGTAATTGTTCCATTATCCGTTTCGGTGGCCGGTACCGATACGGTGATAAAACAGTTACCCCTCTACCTGTATAATAATACATGCTCAGCACAGGTAGAGGAAATAGGAAATAAGAGGAGGAGGAGGCCTGGTCCTCACTCATCTCACCACAAAATAAATCCTTGCCTAGCAAGGTATCGTCTTCAGGGCGACATCGGGAGGAAAAGGCGATGAATGAGGCTTCCTCTATGGAGGGGGGATCAACCTCCTCACATGAGAGGATACACTCATCATTGACTTGAGCAGAATGCTCCAAGTCCTCCTGAAGTACCTGCGAAGACTCAACCTGCACAGGCTCAGATATAGAAGAAAGTGGGTCAAGAAATAAAAGAGAAGAAGAACATAAATAACAATCAAGCGGAGGAATGGTCCCGGACTCACTCCCAATAGGTTGGGAAAGTAAAATAATGTTTGCATTGTCATCAATGCTACAAGGCTCGGCGGGATCAACAAGGGCCATGCCTAGGATTTAGACTTCCTCCACCGGTGCTGAGGAAAGCTCCTCTTCACCTAGAAGGTTGTCCTCCTCCATAGGAGTAGGCACAATATATAGATCGCCAGCCTCATCTTGCGACACATCATCAACAATGTCGTCGGAGACGAGCGTAGTAGAATGCACAACAGGGGAAGGAATGGTGCTTGGATGAAAGTCAAGCTCTGATTCCTCACAACGAATCAAATCTACGCTAGATCATGGATGCACAGGGGAGATAGTCTCGACCATGTCAGAGCCTAGATCAGCCACGCATCTGGTGAATGTGTCCACATCATACCCTTCACTAGATGAAGGTGACACAGACACATAACCGGATGTTGAAGGTGTGCTGCCGGAAGTAGGACTCGGGACGATCCGGATATCCGGCTCATCATCCTCGTCCAATTGGCGAAGATACTCGGCACAGTCCTTCAGGGCGTGATCCATGCTTTGACAGAACAAGCACCGTTTTATATTACTCCTTGGTCCTTGAGGGGCCGGGGAGGAATATAAAAATGGTGTATGCGGCGAGGACGAGTGGCCATAAGACTTGGGCACATGGCATGAAGAACCATAGGAAAATGGTGCTCCGTACACTGGGCCACGAGAATTATGCCCACCATCTTCCGTAGGGCATCTATCACTAGCGTGAGAAATATCTCCACATAAATGACAACGAATATTAAATGCAGCCCACATTATATGGAGATAGCAAGCTTCACAATAAAGACACTATCGTGCAAACTGTTACACCTAACAGTAATTTACTAAACAACCTATTTAAAAACAGGAAAATAGAATAAAAAGAACTGAAATAAAAATAAACGACGCAATTTACAAATGGGAGGGCTTCTACCTCTCGTCTCCCTCTCCAGAAAACTCACACATCTGTGCTCCCCGGCAACGGCGCCAAAAACTTGATGCGCGAATCCTACACACCACTATAGGTGGTAGCTAGACTGCGGCACGAAACGGCAGTGTACCGATCGTTCAAGTAATATAAAACGAGGAGTAAATCCCCGAGTATCGATCTCGGAAGGAACACAGTAAGGTGGAGTTAACTATTGAGGAAGGACTTGAGATCGAAGTCCTTAAGGTCGGATGGATTGCGGGAGGCTTGGTTTGGATTGCGGAAAACAAAATAAAATAGCTACGACTACTCCTATGCAGGCCTTGAGCGCACTGCTTCGCCAGGCGGGATGGAAGACTACACGGGCCGCAATGCACTGAATCGCTAGGCGGATGGACGAGTAGGCTAGCGGATGGGGTGGAGAGAGCGGCGGAATGAGGGTCGCAAGCACCTCTTCGCAAAGAGCACATCACTAACAATTGTTAGGGTGGCACAACACAACAACAATCCACACCACAAGGCACACCTCAAATGATAAGCAAGAACACCCAAATTACATAGACATAATTAAGTACAAATGCTCATAGTCAAAACACCCTTCATCAAATATATAAGAAATACAACTAAACTATCAACTACAAGGGGAGGTAAGTGTGCGAAATCGACCGACTCCGAAGTCTTGTTGAGGATTCACGGAAGGAAACGCCGGGTTGTCAATCCACGTCCAAGCTCGGTCCTCAACTGCGTCTGGGGTAGAGAAGGTTGTCACTACCTTCCAGTGGACCCGTCTTCTTCGTGTCATGAACCGGAGGAATGATCACAAGCTGCTCCAATCTTGAAGAAGAAGGCTAGGTTGACTTTCTTCTTGCAGCCCAAGGATGAAGGAGGAGGCCAAGAGGAAGCTCCGGCGACGATTTGGCGTTGAAAGCTTGCCCGAAGATCCTCCCTAAGGTGGGCGGCGCTGGAGGAGTTGGAACCCCCCGAAATAGGCGGAAAAAACGGCGGACTGGAAGTGCTCTCCGACCTAAAATCGCGTCTTTCTATTTATAGACAGAGCAGAAAAAACAACGCGCAGGTCAACGGCGCACGACCAATGGTCGTGCGCGAAGAAATGCCTCTGATCGTGCGCGATGAACCTGTAGCATAGCCAGATCTGCACAAAATCGCACGGTCAGTGGCGCACGACCAATGGTCGTGCGCGAAGAAGGCCAATGATCGTGCGCTGTCACTCAATCAGGGCTCAATCAGGGACGGGAATTAACGCACGACCAGTGGTCGTGCGCCTGGTCGTGCGAGAAGGAAAACGCACGACCAGTGGCTTTTTCGACCGAAAATCCCCTAGAACCCATCCCGAGTGTCGCACAACCCTTGGACCTGCATGAAAATATACTAGACCACAGAAATACATGAAAACACACCAAAATGGGCATAAACGTGCACTAAGCAATGAAATGGGCAACGTGATCAAATAGAATTGAATATAGGCCTAAAGTGAAGTGCAAGTGCATGAAAACTATCCCAGATGAGTCCGGAAACCACTATAAAAATTGGACTCATCACCAGGTTAGCCTTCAACACCGCTTTCCACCCCCAGACAGACGGGCAAACAGAAAGGACGAATCGGATGATGGAGGACCTCCTCTGACTATGCATAGTAGAACACATCGAACCTTGGGAACAGGTGCTAGCCTTGGTAGAATTTTCCTATAACAACAACTTTCAGGCGAGTATTAAGATGGCATCATACGAGTCTCTGTATGGGAGACGTTGTCGGACCCCGTTGTCATGGGCACAAGATGAGGACCCAGAATCTTTGGGGGTCACATACATAGATGACACCACGACAGCAATAAGGTTAGCCCGAGATCGAATGTTGGAAGCACAGAGCCGCCAGGAAAAGTATTATGATGCACGTCATCTGCCGGTAGAGTTTAGCATAGGGGACAAGGTGTTCCTAAAGATCAAGCCTATGCACGGAATCACCCGGATAAAGAAATAGAAAAAGCTGGACCCTCGCTACTTGGGTCTATATCAGGTCATAGAACGAATTGGCCCCATGGCATACCGATTGGCTTTGCCCGTTGAATTGTGAAACCTTCACGACGTTTTTCACATTTCATCATTGCGACGTATTCTCCGACAACCTGATCAACATCTTCCCACACCACCGATACCGCTACAGTCCGACCGATCTGTTCAGCTTGAACCAATAAGGATAGTGGACTCTACGGTCAAGAACCTACGAAATTAAACCATCACGATGCTCAAGATCTTATGGTCAAACTGCGGACGCGAAGAGTTTACATGGGAACCAAAAACTCTTGTTTGAAAAAGATACCCGACACTCTTTTCGCAGGTATGTTTTTCCCCCCTAACTTAAGCAAATTTTGAGGACAAAAATCCTTTTTTATTGGATTGTAACATCCCGACTTTTATTAGGTCACTAGACCCTAGTGAACCCAATAAAAGTAACCCCAAAAGATAGAAAGTGACCATACATACTCCAAATTGACTTCTGTTAGTTCCGTTAGACTCGTCTAATCAATACGAGTGCAATGGAGCTCATTCCGTCCCAATCCGAGGTCGTTTGGAGAAAACGACCATTTTGAGTATCGTAGTGCGTCACAACAAAGTCATTGGGGTACAGTGACCATACGTACTCCAAATTGACTTCTGTCGGTTTCGTTAGACTCGTATAATCCATACGAGTACAATGGAACTAGTTCCATTCCAATCCGAGGTCGTTTAGAGAAAACGACCATTTTTAGTATCGTAGTGCGTCACAACTAAGTCGTTGGGGTACAGTGACCATACGTACTCTGAATCGAGTTCTGTCAGTTTCGTTAAACTCGTACTGTCAATACAAGCGCAACAAGACTCGTTGTGTTCCAATCGGAGGTCATATGAGAAATATGTCTGTTTTAGGTTTTATAGACCGCCACGACAGTTTTAAATATCTAAGCGTATAAACTCAGAATCGTGCTCAATCGTTCTCAGTGGACTCCTAAAGTCAAATCAAGACCAATGAAGTTCGTTGTAACCAATTTTGACATCGAAAAGTCAACTCACGTTCAAATCAAGTTTTATGTCGCACCGAAAAGCGTGCTCAAACCCATGATGATTTAATACTCCCACATTGACCATCCACCTGACGAGTTGGACCCACTTGGGCCTTGACCTACATAGGGGACCCAACCTAAGGTTGACTTTGGTCAAACACTCCCCAATTTTCCATTTTTTAAGTTTTTCCTCCAAGAAAGGGGCCTCACCACCACCCCCCTCTCCACCAAGGAGGGGCTGCCCTATTCCCCAAAAGGGGGGCCAGCTGGCCTTAGGGTAGCGGAGGGAGGGAGAAGAAATATCTTCCCCCTCTCTCCCTCCCTTTAGTCCCACATCGGTAGAGCAGTACCTCCCCCCCCCCCCACCCCCCCCCCCCCCCACCCCACGGGGACCCCTGCCCCGACGAGGAGAGGCTGCGAACCGCCAGAGGATGCGCCTCCGGTGGCAACCGCAAGCCCCCCTTTCCTCTGTTTCATGTACCGCCATTGCGGCAATTTTCGGCGGCGGCCGGCGGCGCCTGCCCGCCGGACACCCACCGGAGACAAGCCCTACCCCCGACGACCCGGTCGGCGGCATTAGGAGGCCCACTTGGAGGAAGGGGTGGCGCGACATCGACCAAGATGGTCCACGAAGGCCGCGCCACCCCCCCCCCCCCTCCTCCACGAAACCCGGCGGTGGTCGGCGACGTCAGACCGCCGGACCACCGCCAGATGATTCGCCAGCCCCCAGCGAGTCGACCAGGGGCAGCGCCGACATGTGGCGGCCGCTGCCCGACGATGGCAGCGGTTGCCGTCTATCGCCGGCAGAGGCGGAGGCCGTCCGATCTCCACAAAGAGATCGGACGACCCAGATATCCTTAATCCCCCCTGCTTAAAATTATGCGCCCCCACAACGGATCGGCTCCAGATCCGCTGTGGGGACCTAGGGAGAACGTGTCGTCCGGCTTCTCTCTCTCTCTCTCTCCCAGAAATCTCTATCCGCACCCCAACCCTATTTCACTTCCTGAATTTTCTAAGGTAAATATAGGCTCCTAGGGCAAAAACTTTGAACATGAAAAATGTTTTTTATTAAGAGGGCTATCTCCAGTAGTTTTTTGGGGGGTTTTGGCAGTGTTTTACTATTTCTAAAGGCCTTTGCAAAATTTAATTGAAGGAATTAATACTCAAACAGCTTTGGAAAATTCTTGAAAAATTATAGCTCATTTATAGAACCTCTTGGAGACACTATCAAAGGCTGAGATTTTTATCAACTGATTTGATAATTTTATGAGTCTAACTAAGATTTGTTTGGAGAAGATAAACCCCCAAAATGGGCTGAAAAATATTGGAATATTTTGTAGGGCCTTAATACACTATTTTGGGAATAATATCAAATTATGAGAACATTTGGAGATAAATGATGGACTCACCAAATTGTGCGGGAAAATCAATCATGTTTTAAATTGTCAAATATTCAAAAAAATTAGGGGAAGAAATTGTGACACGCAACCGCATATAATCATTTGATAATACTACGAATAAATAATGCCCCGATAAATAAATAGAAGCTCAAGCTCAAAACAATGTGGAATGCTTATAAATCTTCGAGCTGCGTTTAGAAGAATCCTGAACAGTGGAATTCACCTCTTTCTGAAGAAGCTAGAGAACTCGTGATAACAAATGCACTTAAAGCCGTGTTTAAAAGAGTGCAGTTAAATCTATGATCAGACTATAACCTAGGGAAGAATCTGGATGAAACTTCTATGAACAGAAATAGAACAAGACTTTCCTCCTATGAACGGAGATGGAACATAAGCCTCCTGATTATGGAGTGATGGACTACTAACCTGTTCATTTACTTTATTGTAACTTCTTTGACTTCAGTCTCGTACTAGTCCCGCAATTACTATTTCTCTTTACTCTTTTCGACACTCCAGTCTCGTACTGGTCAAATAATTACTGCTTTTGTTTAAGTATTTCGTTACTCCAGTCTCGTACTGGTCAATTAATTACTTATTTTGTTTAAGTATTTCGCTACTCTAGTCTCATACTGGTCAAGTAATTACTGTTTTTGTTTAAGTATTTCGCTACTCCAGTCTCGTACTGGTCAAGTAATTACTGCTTTTGTTTAAGTATTTCGCTACTCCAGTCTCGTACTGGTCAAATAATTACTGCTTTTGTGTAAGTATTTTGCTACTCCAGTATCGTACTGGTCAAGTAATTACTACTTTTATTTAAGTATTTCACTATTTCAGTCTCGCACTGGTTAGATAATTGCGGCTCCTTATCTAATTTCCTTCGATACTCCAGTCTCGTACTTGTTCGGCCGTTTATGCTCTTACTTTGGTCCTTTCCTTTAGTACTGTTGTATTTCAGCACCTCATTTATGCAACGCACACTGCACCACTTTTGGTCACCGCACTCATATGTTATAACTTCTTATATCTACAATTTTAGCCCGGGCCCTACTCTAACGAGCGGCGTTCCTGTTTAGTAGAGCCTTAATTGGGGATAGCTGTGAGTGAGTATCTCCTCCCAGGGTTAGCCCTAAATAATATGCACTCACGCTCATGGCATGCCTAAAGTATACGTTCTTTTGTTAATTAACTGTTGGTGAAATGCTTGCGGTAAAAGTGGCGGTTCGGTCACGCCCGCAGACGTTCGTACCGGTGCGGGAAGGTTGATGTCTCATGGCGACAGGGAGATGTGCACCGAGGGTAATCACCACTTCGTACCTGTTGAATTGCCTCCATTGGTCGGCCTAAATTCGGAATTGTCGGATGTCGCTCACATCCAAGTAGTACACCGAGTTGTACAGGAGGGCCTGGGTTGCGGTACTACCACACTCAGAAGTGGCAGGACTGACCACTATCACCGACGGCCACATCGGTGAGGCCCGCATGGTTTGCTACCCTGCTGGAAGAAAAGCAGTCCAAACTGGGTTGGCATAGGGTTGTGTAAGCGGGTTTGAACACCTGCTGCGGGGTTGCCTGTTGCGGTTACTAGTCTTCATTCTGCTTTTGTAAGCTAGTCTCTTAAATAACTGTCGATATTATTATGGCTACCGGTATTTTAAATGATGCTAACCTTCCTTGCTTCGACTATTTACTTACTGTTTGGCTACTTAATCTCGTCCCAGGATACAGATCTAGGGAGGAGATGTGTTTTCCACTTAGCTCTATGACTAATGGTTGTTTGTATAACCATTCACAGGAGATGGGACAGCGTGAAGCCCCCGCCCTGCATGATGACTTACCAGCTCTCGAGATGGCCCGTTCGGATACACCAGCCTCACCCCCATCTTCCGTGACGTGAGTCCTAGGGTGTAGGACTAAATAAGATGTGTAAGAGTTGTAGTGATTATCCTTAGCCCACAGGGTCGTTCATGTAAACAGTTGGTCACGACCTTTTTCTTATATATATATATATATATATATATATATGTGTGTGTGTGTGTGTGTGTGTGTGTGTGTGTGTGTGTGTGTGTGTGTGTGCTTTGTTGGTTTTGCCTTATGATTGCTTCTATTTTGTGTATCTGATGTGTTGTGTTGCTTCTTTTGCCTGACAAGGCGACCACTTGGTGCTTGAGAGGGTGGGTCGTTGCCACCCGGGAAGCACTGGGCAGCCATCTTGGGCAGTAAGATCCCCTCTCTCCTGACCTGGGTTCAGTTCTAGGGGGTGATTACACCGCAGCTGCTCCGCAGCTCCTCCGTAGCTCCGGGCATGCTCTGATGCAGGTATTTCTCTCACTTTCTCTGCCTTCTTGCCATCAGATCATCATTTCTTTCTTTTCCAGAGTTCTTCCTGAACACCTTCATCGCCTCCTTCCAACGTCGCGCATCAAATTCCCTTCTCCAAGCCACTGCATTACACATGTATGCTCAACATTCGTCGGGCCGGATTCAAGACATTCATGTTTTGAAGTTCTCTTGGCTATTCTGTCTGTGCTTGATTCGAGACGTCCATTGCTTTATGTTCTTGCTCTCCTAAATGCAACTTCATTTTCATTTTAATTTAAGAATGCCACAATTATTTGTCATTCTGATTGCATTTTCATTTTAAGAATGTTTAAACATTCTAAGTTCTTCCCTTGGTAAACATTCTAAGTTCTCATCTGTCACCTGCATTTTTTAACTTCCTATCTCAGCATTTTTAACTAAGTCATTTGATAATGATTACATATCTCAGTTTCTACATCAATCATCTAAAACAACAACGCATGAATATTTTCAAAACATCAAAACATGACTTTCGGCCTTTGGTTATTACCAATATTAATGCATTTATTCTAATTAAAATGTGCAAAGGCAGATAATGGGATGTGCATAAATCATCTAAAACAACAACGCATGTATATTTTCAAAACAACAATACATGATTTTCTTACTTTATTTCTTTCCAATATCAATGCATTTATTCTAATTAAAATATGCAAAGGCAGATACTGGGATGTGCATAAATTGTCCAGTTCCTCCATTCAAAGAACAGAATTGACAAATCCTCAAAATCCAATAAAAATACATAGACACAACACCTGCAACAAATTCAAGATCACTAAGCTTTGGCCTGAAGTAGATTCCTGAGAATGAACTTTAAAATGTAACTTCAACAACTTACTCATGAAATATTTGATGAGGTATTTTCTCCTAAGTGTGAAAGGGGCTAGCCACCTTTTGACCATGCTTTTCAAGCATGTGTTTCATGCCAAGTGTGAAAAGGGGTAGCCGTCTTTGACTAAGAAATCAACATGTGCTCTTGAAGGAAGCTTCTAGGAAAGTGCCCAGAGGAAGCTTCATGACATGCGCTTTTGACCGAGGGAAGATTCATGGAAGCTTCATGCATATGCTATCTACCACCATCTACCACTTTATTTTGGCCTTATAAATAGGCATGAAGGAGGAGGGGTAAGACATCCAATTCTCTCCCATCTCAAGCATTGAAAGAGTTTCTAGAGAGGCATTTGTGGCAAGCGTCTTAGTTTGGGGAGAGCTTTCGGACGTCTCTGTGACGTTGATGAGGAATACATCGCCTACACTGATTGGATCTGGAGCAGACTTTGGCAAGGATTCGAAGAGGCATCTTGGAGAGGATTTGTGTAATCCGTCTTGTCCGCCACTGTCGGTAACTTGCAATTTTTCTGCTACTGTTTATTGTGTATTATTGTGTGGTGCGAAGTTGGTGAAGATCCTGTGTGGATCGAGGAGGGAAAGTCTTGTAATTGCCTTCTTTTTACACATTCTTAGTGGCGGCTTTCTGGGTTGGACTCCGATCGTCCCGTGGTTTTCACCCTATTGGGTTTCTACGTTAAATCTATGTGTCATTTTTATTGTTGTTATTTTGTGCTGTGTTTTGGTTGTGTATCGGCATACTGCTAAGCGGTCGTGTAGGTACTTGCTCAAACTAATTTGTAGGGGCTCTGGTCGGGCTTGTGTGCTCTCTAGCCCAACAAGTGGTATCAAAGCTAGGTTCATTATCAGAGCTGGTATCGGGCTGACCTATTTGTGATTCGAGACGAGCCGATTAGATATTTTGGGTTAGTGATCGGGTGCGGTAGGTGATGACCATTGGTCCGCTCGCTATCCTCTTTGATTCCTTTCTTGGAAATAGTCGGCTCAAAGAACTGAGGTCAGTCCGATCAGTGACAGAGCACGATGGAGTCTACATCGGGTTCAGGCTCCAAGCAAATGGTGAAATTAAACGGCGCGAACTATCACCAATGGCACTTACTGATGGAAGATCTCATCTACGTCAAGGGCTGGCATGCTCCTATCTTTGAGGAGATGCCTAAAGACATGGATCCAAATAAGTGGAAGGTGGAGCACCGGAAGTTATGCGGATTCATCAGACGGTTCGTGGAACCGAACGTCTACAATCATGTCGCGAGTATCGTTGACGCGAAAATCCTTTGGAAGACCTTGGAAACGTTGTATGCCAAGAGTACTGGCATAAACAAGTTATATCTACTGAAGAAGCTGGGGGAGTTCAGATACAGAGAGGGATCCTGTTGGGTTTTCTACAACCATACATCATATGTAGGCGCAGCGGAAATAAAGAGAACAACCCAAAAGAGTTTGGATCGGGTCATGAACATTGAATCAAGAAGCTAATCAAAAAAAACTAGACATAAATTACCTTAGTGGAGTTGGATCGAATCCAACCTAGGTGCTCCAAGTGAAATCCGAAATCTGCTTTGAGTTCTTCAAGGATCGAAATAGATCGATCCTTCTACAGAAGTCCACACAAGCGACGAAGAACCCTAGCTTCTTGTCGTACAAGAACTAGGTCGGAGAAGGAAGCTCTCGACGTCCTCACGGACTGCTAGGTCCGATCCAGAGGAGGCGGCGACCGGCGGCGGCGACTAGCGGCTGCGGAACGATGATCGGCGGATGGAACGAGAATGATCGGAACACTTCCGTCGTTTCTCTCTCGCGAAAAAGGCTCGATCTAAAACCGTCTATCTCGAAGCCCTAAACACGTTCCTTTTATAAGCAAGGCATAAAATCGGCTATCCGCAGACTAGAGGAAAAACTGTCCAGATTGAATTCGCCGAATTCGACTAATCACATTAACCAAATTCGACTAATCACTATAACCAAATTCGGCGAAACCATTTCGACGAATTCGACTATATAAATTTGGCTATATAAATTCGACGAAACCCTTTAGCCGAATTTGTCATTAGCCGAATTCGTCTAAACCCTTTAGTCGAATTCGGTTAATATCATTAGTCGAATTCGTCTAAACCCTTTAGCCGAATTCGGTTAATGCCTTTAGCCGAATTACCTAGTGTAAATCCGTTCGTTTAAACACTTAAAACGATTTCCCTTTTGAGACATTCTCAACTTGATTCCAAGCAGTCACAGGATTGGTCCTCCACTCATATCCAATATGAGCAAGGCCAACACAATCCTTTCTCCAATTTCTCCAAACGCTTTCATGTGCGACCCTATAGGCTCATATTGCGTTGGCAGCAAGACTAACTGTTGATTGCTTTGAGATCATCTCAGAAACTCCAACAGTCTCCCACTTGATCACAAAGTATCAACAAAAGTCTCACAAACAATGAGCGGCATCTAGCAATACATCATTGCTACCCATGCAATAAGAGTTCATAACTCATATAAGCATGTCATGACCAATGTATCAGTGTTGTCATGTCCCTTTGTCCTTTACATCCGGATAGAACTAGAGGCATGGACCGTGTCACCCTCATAATCGTTCAATCCTAGTTTCTTGATCTAGAATAGACTGTCTGGAAATTGGTGAGCTCAATATCACATATTGACTCTACCAAGCATGGCCATGCATTTCTCAGTCTCATTCCATCAAGGGGCCCGTGGATGTAACTCATGTTATATAGGAGGACAAATCCCATATCTGCTCACACCCAAACACCCAAATGATTCGTAACGTACCCAACGACCACCCTTATCATCAACCTCCTTCAAGGAAGACTTTAGATGACATCAAAGCACGCTCTTCCTCACTCGATGAATGTTGTGACTTCAGGTCAAAGGACCACAACACCATAGTCAAATGAGACCTACTTGTGACACATTTAAGTAACAATCCACAAAGTAGTCTCAGATTGGGTCTGTCCAGTACAACTTGTTCACTAACAAGTACCCACGTGATGACTTGATATCACAAAACCATGACCTGTGAGAACCGGTCATCAGTCAACACACATGCTAGTCTTAATGTATCATCATCACCCTTAGCTTCTACGATGATACCTCGACCAATGTCCTTTTAAGAATGAAGCTTCGAAATCATAGGCTCTCACATTCAAGTCAAGTACTTGATGTCCTATGGAAGCGAACATTCTAAGGGTATTTATCACGAATTTTATTCTATCATATAGAAACAGTATATCATAATAAAAGAACTTGCCATTAATTGTAAAAAGAAATAATTGGTACACAATTCATCATATGAATAAATAATAAACAGCCAACAGAATATATATATATATATATTTTACATGCAACCCATAAGACTCCCACTAGAGTTGATCACTCAGGTATCGTATACCCATTGATCTAGTATGACCATCATGCTTTCTCTGCGTGAGAGGCTTTGTTAGTGGATCTGCAATATTCTCCTCAGTCGGCACTCTGCAAATGTTCGCATCTCCTCGTTCGACAATCTCACGAATAAGATGGAACCGCCGAAGTATGTGCTTGGAGCGCTGATAGGATCTAGGTTCCTTAGATTGTGCAATTGCACCATTGTTATCACAGTAAAGAACTACGGGACCAACAATGCTAGGAACTACATCTAGCTCGCCGATGAATTTCCTAATCCATACAGCCTCCTTCGCTGCATTTGCCGCAGCAATATACTCAGCCTCAGTTGTAGAATCAGCAATTGTCTCTTGCTTGGAACTCTTCCAGATCACAACTCCTCCATTCAGGCAAAACACAAACCCTGACTGAGACTTCGAATCATCCCTATCAGTTTGGAAGCTGGCATCCGTGTAACCACTTACAACGAGCTCTTCCTCTCCACCATACACCAAGAATACATCCTTAGTCCTTCTCAAGTACTTCAGGACATTCTTTACGGCTATCCAGTGACATTCACCGGGATCAGACTGATACCTACTAGTCATGCTCAAAGCAAAAGAGACATCGGGTCGAGTACATAACATTGCATACATGATTGACCCAATTGCCGAAGCATATGGAATTAACTTCATGCGGTCCTTATCTTCACAAGATTTTGGACACTGGTCCTTAGAGAGATTCACACCATGAGACATGGGCAAAAATCCTTTCTTGGACTCAAGCATGTTGAACCGCTTCAACACCTTCTCAATGTACGTACTCTGGGTCAAACCCAGCAACTTCTTCGATCTATCTCTATAGATCTTGATACCAAGTATGTAAGTCGCTTCACTCAAGTCCTTCATAGAAAAGCAGTTCCCTAGGTTGTTCTTAACAACTTTCAGGGTAGGTATGTCATTCCCGATCAGCAGTATGTCATCTACATACAATATCAGGAAGACAACAATGCTCCCAGCGATTCGCTTGTAAACACACGGTTCATCTTCATTCTTGACAAAACCAAACTCTTTGATCTTCTCATCAAAATGAAGATTCCAACTTCTAGAGGCCTGTTTCAATCCATAGATGGACTTATTCAGCTTGCATATTTTAGTGGCTTCATTTGGGGATACAAAACCCTCAGGTTGTGTCATGTACACTTCCTCAAGGAGGTTTCCATTTAGGAAAGCCGTTTTGACATCCATCTGCCAGATCTCGTTGTCATAATACGCAGCAATAGTAAGCAATATCCTAATGGACTTTACCATGGCAACAGGGGAAAAGGTCTCATCATAGTCAACACCATGAATTTGCTTGAAACCCTTAGCCACCAGTAGCCCTTTGAATGTCTGTACATTCCCATCCATGTCGGTCTTCTTCTTGAAGACCCACTTGCACCCTATGGGTCGTACCCCTTCAGGTGGTTCCACCAAGTTCCAAACTTGGTTTGTATACATTTGTCCATTCATAGCCTCTTGGTAGGTCGCTGGTTCATCATCATGATCCATAAGCAACACATTACCTATTCGAGACACGAGAAATCCATATCTCTCATGCTCAAATCTTGGTCTACCAGATCTACGTAGGACTTGTGTCTCTTGAGCAGGTTCTCTAGCTACAACATCTTGTAGTCCTGGCTCAGAATCTAATTCTGGTTCATTCACTACTTGTGGTTCTTGAACTTCTTCAAGTTCTACCTTTTGCGTCTTTCTTGACAAGAACTCTTTCTCCAAGAAGACACCCGTCCTTGCGACAAACACTTTGCCCTCAGACGGTAGGTAAACGTAATATCCTTTCGTTTCCTTAGGATATCCCACCAGATAACACTTATCTGATTTGGGTTCCAGCTTGTCAGGCATTTGACGTCGTATGTATGCCTCACAGCACCAAATTTTAATGAATGACATACTAGGACGCTTCCCAGTCCATATCTCATATGGTGTCTTTAGAACCGTTTTCGTCGGAGCGCGATTCAGTGTCATTGCAGCAGTCTCTAAAGTAAAACCCCAAAAGGAAATAGGCAAGTCTGCATGACTCATCATCGACCATACCATGTCTAATAGAGTACGATTTCTCCTCTCAGACACACCATTATGCTGCGGTGTCCTAGGTGGAGTGAGCTGTGATACAATACCACACTCTTTCAGATGATCATGGAACTCATGACTCAGGTATTCGCCACCTCGATCAGATCGGAGTGCTTTAACCTTTGTACCCAATTGGTTCTCCACTTCATTCTTAAACTCTTTGAACTTTTCAAAAGTTTAGGATTTGCACTTCATAAGATACACGTATCCGTATCTACTGAAATCATCAGTAAATGTAACGAAGTAGAAATACCCACCTCTAGCCATTGAACTCATGGGCCCGCATACATCGCTATGTACAACACCCAAGAGATCCTCAACCCTCTCAGTATAACCAGTGAAAGGGGCTTTAGTCATCTTGCCTAACAAACAAGACTTGCATCGCTCAAATGATTCATAATCAAATGAGTCCAATAGTCCATCTCTATGGAGCTTGGATATGCGCTTCTCGTTTATATGGCCCAAACGACAATGCCAGAGATATGTAGGATTTGAGTCATTTGTTCTTAGTCTTTTATTGTTATCTACATTATAGATCGGATGGTCCAGGTTCAAAACATAAAGACCATTAAACAATTGAGCTACAGCATAACAAACATCATTCTTAAATATAGAACAACAATTGTTCTTAATTATAAAAGAAAATCCAATCATGTCTAAGCATGAAATGGATATAATGTTTCTAGTTATGGCCGGAACAAAATAACAATTATTAAGTTCTATTACAAGCCCACTGGGCAAAGAAAGACGGTAAACCCCTACGGCTACAGCAGCAACTCTTGCTCCATTACCGACGCGCAGGTCCACCTCTCCTTTACTCAGCAATCTTCTCCTTCTCAGTTCCTGCACATTTGTACAAATGTGAGAACCACATCCGGTATCCAATACCCAAGATGAAGGAGCAGAAAGGTTTATCTCTATAACGTAAATATTCGAAGCGGAAGTCATACCTCCCTTCATTTTCTGCAAACCCTCAATGTACGAAGGACAATTCCTCCTCCATGACCAGCCTTGCCACAGTGGTGGCATTTCCCTTCCTTCACGGTGCTCTTCCTTTTCAGCGCAGAAGATTTGGGCTCAAGATGTGACTTAGGTCCCACCTTCGTCTTCTTGAAGCCCTTGGCCTTACCCTTGCCTTTATGTACCATCAATATGGGACTATCAGGCTTGGCCTTCTTTATGTTTATCTCGGCAGTTCGCAACATGCCTAGGAGCTCGGGCAGTGTCTTGTCTATTTCATTCATGTTGCAGTTCAAGACGAACTGCTCATAACTATCCGGCAACGATTGCAGGATAAGATCTGTGGCCAACTCTTGACCCAGAGGAAAACCCAGTCTCTCCAGGTTCTCTATATACCCAATCATCTTGAGTACGTGAGTACCAACCGAGTCTCGAGCTCCCATTTTGCACTGAAATAATTCCTTCGTGACATCGAACCTCTCTTGACGAGCTTGCCCTTGAAACATTTTCTTTAGGTGCTCGTCAATCTCCTTGCACCCCATGTTCTCGTGTTGCTTCTGAAGCTCAGAGTTCATGGTGGCAAGCATAAGGCACTCGACGTCTAATGCGTCATCGGTATACTTCTTATAAGCATCCTTATCAACACGGGACGAGTTCCCGGTCGGCACCTCGAGGGCTTCTTCTTCCAAGACGTAGAGCTTTCGCTCTTGTCTGAGAACAATTCTCAGGTTCCTGTACCAGTCCATGTAGTTCGTCCCACTTAGCTTGTCCTTCTCAAGGATAGCTCTCAGGGACAAGGTGGAATATGAACCACTTACCATGGAATTCTACAAGAATTCATACAAAATTTAATCAGTACCAAAATTTCAAAATACAATTTATTTTAATTTGGACTTCAATTAAATACTCCCACTATTTTATTCAAACTGATAGCCCTCACTATCAATTCGGAGAGTTCATGCGAGCTACTCTCTTAGTGGACAAGATCTGTATTTCACCAACACAATGAGTCAGCTTTGGCTTTTCTCTCACTATGCAGTTATTTAGGTAGGCAATGCTTGCCAATTGCATCCTCATGCAACTCTTGTATGGTTGGTGAATAACTCCTTATTTGCATCCATCATATGGTGCATGCCAACCCTATGCCTCTAGGCACTCAACCTTTGAGGTCACCTAGTTAAGTTAGACCCGATGTCGACAGTGGGATATCACAATTATCCGCTCGCACCCTTACCAAGATAGATTAATGCACCTTGCTTTGGCAAGCCCACACTTCATCGATCGAGGCAGGAAGAGTGTCATCCATCAGAAGGCATCCGAACACTTAATATTTGATGAAGGGATTTTTAATAATAGGTTAGCACTTAACCATGATCAATATTTGATCAATGTGCACATCCACAGAAAAACAAGCTTTCTAAAAATCCACATGCATCCCTTATGTGCACAGCATAAGACTATCAACCTTTGATAGACGAAAGGGCTAAATCTGGACATTTAGAACTCTTCCAAATCTTCAGCTTTACATGCATTGGACAAAGGCAAAGACAACTCGACTTAAAGCAGTAGACAAGCTCGTCTCTCATTGTTGGATTCAAAATCCAAAACAATACAAGGGTTCATTAACCACTTGATGGACGATTACTGCTAAGGAGACAACAATTTCTAACAATTAGAAATTACCACAAAATCCCAGACGTTCCTGGCGGGGTTCTAAGGGGCCGCGCCCCTGGCGGGGTCTTAGGGGCAGAGCCCCTAACGGGGTCCAAGGGGCCGCGCCCCTAACGGGGTCTTAGGGGCAGAGCTCCTATCTTTGAGGAGATGCCTAAAGACATGGATCCAAATAAGTGGAAGGTGGAGCACAAGAAGTTATGCGGATTCATCAGACGGTTCGTGGAACCGAACGTCTACAATCATGTCGCGAGTATCGTTGATGCGAAAATCCTTTGGAAGACCTTGGAAACGTTGTATGCCAAGAGTACTGGCATCAACAAGTTATATCTACTGAAGAAGCTGGGGGAGTTCAGATACAGAGAGGGATCCTGTTGGGTTTTCTACAACCATACATCATATGTAGGCGTAGCGGAAATAAAGAGAACAACCCAAAAGAGTTTGGATTGGGTCATGAACATTGAATCAAGAAGCTAATCAAAAAAACTAGACATAAATTACCTTAGTGGAGTTGGATCGAATCCAACCTAGGTGCTCCAAGTGAAATCCGAAATCTGCTTTGAGTTCTTCAAGGATCGAAATAGATCGATCCTTCTACAGAAGTCCACACAAGCGACGAAGAACCCTAGCTTCTTGTCGTACAAGAACTAGGTCGGAGAAGGAAGCTCTCGACGTCCTCACGGACTGCTAGGTCCAATCCAGAGGAGGCGGCGACCGGCGGCGGCGACTAGTGGCGGCGGAACGACGATCGGCGGACGGAACGAGAATGATCGGAACACTTCCGTCGTTTCTCTCTCGCGAAAAAGGCTCGATCTAAAACCGTCTATCTCGAAGCCCTAAACACGTTCCTTTTATAAGCAAGGCATAAAATGGCTATCCGCAGACCAGAGGAAAAACTGTCCAGATTGAATTCGCCGAATTCGACTAATCACATTAACTGAATTCGACTAATCACTATAACCAAATTCGGCGAAACCATTTCGACGAATTCGACTATATAAATTCGGCTATATAAATTCGACGAAACCCTTTAGCCGAATTTGCCATTAGCCGAATTCGTCTAAACCATTTAGCCGAATTCGGTTAATATCATTAGCCGAATTCGTCTAAACCCTTTAGCCGAATTCGGTTAATGCCTTTAGCTGAATTACCTAGTGTAAATCCATTCATTTAAACACTTTAAACGATTTCCCTTTTGAGACATTCTCAACTTGATTCCAAGCAGTCACAGGATTGGTCCTCCACTCATATCCAATATGAGCAAGGCCAACACAATCCTTTCTCCAATTTCTCCAAACGCTTTCATGTGCGACCCTATAGGCTCATATTGCGTTGGCAGCAAGACTAACTGTTGATTGTTTTGAGTTCATGTCAGAAACTCCAACAGATCCCTTATCCTGGATCATGTTAACGAGTTCCAGGGAATCATTGACCGTCTCACTGCTATGGAGGTGACCTTCGAGGACGAGGTCAACGCATTGTGGCTGTTGAAGTCTCTTCCAGACTCTTGGGAGATGGTCAGAGTTTCTTTGATCAACTCTTCTCCTGGTGGCATCATTACTATGGAGATTGCCAAAAGTGGCATCCTGAATGAAGAGGTGAGAAGGAAGTCTCAAGGGATATCAGGCTCTTCTTCATGAGCTGACATCCTCTACACCGAACCCAGGGGGAGAGGCAGAAGCAAGAGTAGAGAAAGGAAGAGAGAGAGGAGCCAAAGCAGAGGGAAATCTAAGTCTCGCTACCAGAATGTGGAGTGTCACTACTGCCACAAGAAGGGTCATATTCAGAAGTTTTGTTACACTCTGAAGAATGATCAGAAGAAGAAGGGAGAGTCCTCGAATGAGAAGACAGACACTCACACAGCGGCCATCGCTTTGGCAGAGGAGGATGATGTCATCATTGTAGAAGATGACGTCACTGTTGCACTCTCGTGCGATGATAGAAGTTGGATTGTGGACTCAGGTGCTTCTGTACATGTATCCCACAACAGAGCGTTGTTTGCCACCTACACGACTCACGACTGTGGAGTGCTTAGGATGGGCAAGGGTGACACGTCGAAAGTCATCGGGAGGGGAGACATGCACCTGAAGACGAGCACTGGAGGCTTGCTAATCCTAAGAGATGTGCGGCATGTTCCTGACATTCGCTTCAACCTAGTTTCAGTTGGAAAACTAGGTGATGAGGGACACTTAAGTGTCTTTGGTGGAGATTTTTGGAAGCTGATCAAGGGGTCGCTAGTAGTGGCCATAGGTTATAGAGACACTGGCCTATACTATATGGAGGGGAGACCTGAAGCTGCTCAAGCCAACACTGTTAGAGATGGGGCATCCACATCCCTATGGCATAGGAGACTGAGTCACATTAGCCAGAAGGGTCTGGGATGTCTCTCCCGAAAGAAGATGATCTCTGATCTATCTGTGGATCAGTTAGAGAGATGTGACCATTGTGTTGGTGATGGAACGTTCACCTAGAGGGGGGGGGGGGGGGGGGGGGGGGGGGGGGGGGGTTAGGTGATCTTGGTACTTTTTGATCTATTAGTGTGAGTTATCAAGATTCAAGCAATGCACAAAATTAACACACAAATAAGTCACACCAGACAACACAAGATCTATAGAGGTTCCTCAAGACGGGGTGTCTTGAGTAGTCTTCTTTCCCTCTACACCTACCCAGCAGTGTGCTAGGCTCAGCAAACTCCGCCAAAATCTTCAGGCCCTCAAGCCTTACAACACGGACCCGCAAGACCCAACAGCCAAATCCCTCAAGCCCTTACTGCCCCCGAGCCCGCAAGCTCGACACTCAGGCCCTCAAGCCCAACACAACACAGACCCGCAAGTCCTGTGTCTACAGCCTAGGCTCGCAATCCCCTACTGCACCCGAGCCCTCAAGCTCGACAAGTCGCACCCGCAAGTGCACTGCCCTGGCCCTCAAGCCTCACAGCTCTCCAGCCCTCAAGCTAGACAATTTGGCCCGCAAGCCTTACAAGAAAATACAATAATAAAATGTTTCTTCTGCCGGATGAAGATCGACACCTTTAGCATGTTGAAGATCGGCTCCATAAGATTGAAGAAGATTGTTCTGAATCAGATCTTGAGCGCACGGCGCTTCTTCAAATCTTTTCTTAGCCAGATGAGGATTGGCTTCTTAGCAGTCGATGAAGATGGCTGCTCCTTCTTTTTTCCTTTCTTTCTTGCGGCGCTTGTGTTTTTCGATTCGCTATGTGCGCAAGTTCTTTCTTGATGATTAACCTTTTAGGGCAACCTCATGTATCCTTTTTATAAGACTGCGATGTCTCCCAACGGTCTTCTAAAAAGTTTCTTTATGTGTCAGACCTCTATTCCTTTTTAGCACGCGCTGATATCTTTATTTCTTTTGGAGTACGCGCTAATACCTTGATTCATTAAGTGCACGCACTGATTGGACAATCAGGCGGCGGCATTAATTGCTAACATCACGTCCACATGATTTGAATTTTGTCTTAAAGATATTTGCATCATTACGACGACAAGCTGTCTCCAACTTTGTCGTCGCGATCTTCCTTCTGCCTCTGATGGTGGTATCTCGACGATACAAAATATCCTGGCGATTCTGTATATACGACGATCTTCTTTCTCTGACAGTGTCTTCGTGAGCTTCCTTCTTGCATCATGTCGTCGTAATCATATGTTCTCTCGACAACATGAGTTCCACACGACGATGTCCTGTGTCTTCTCTGCGTTCGACGAACAACATTCTGCGATCGACGAACTTGCCATCCTTCGTTCGACGGTCGCCATTCTTCGTTCGACGATCTCGCCATGTCTTAGCGGTCGACGAATACTTTGCTTCTCAGCGGTTGCTGCTCTGCCCGTCATTACGACGACAAGCACGCTTGTCGACGATATCGCCTGTTCTTCTCGACGACATTTCAATAACTTCCTGAAATTATAGGCTAGAGAAGTAATCAATACAAAGTGAAGTTTTCTTGACTTGGTGACTTCTTCAAATCAGGAATCATGTGGGCAAGATTCCCAACAATCTCCCCCTATTTGAAGAAGTCAGAATTCCAATTCAAGATGACTTTCACTTAGACAATGAATATTATATCTTAACTTTGAGCATGTAAGATTGTACTTATCTTTGCTGAACTCCCTGAGTGCATCAAGTCAGTAGCTCCCCCTTGCTTTGATGCCTCTTCTTTGCTCCCCCTACCTTTAAGGTCTTCTTGAGCACCATTTCTCCCCCTTTCTGACTTCTTGCCTTTTGCTTTTCTAACCAAGGAGTAGCACAAGCTCCCCCATGATTTGATGTCTCTTCTTTACGGCTCCCTTTCTGACATCTTTCCTGTCTTCCTTTCACCCCATTAGTTACGTTGTTGTAGCCCCTGGTCACTCCCTTTCCTGAACCTCCAAAGATAACAGTCGTTCCATTCTCCATAGGGATGAATTCTTTCAAATACTTTCTGACTCCAGTCATATGCCTGGAGCAGCCACTGTCCAAATACCAAATTGGAGATTGGTTGGCATTTGGATCTACCTACAAAACAAATCACTTCCCCTCAGGTACCCAATAGGGATTGGGTCCTTGGTTTCTGTTAGGGTGATAGAATGGAATCGCAAACCTCGGAGGGTTCTGTACTCTCCTTGCATTGAGCCCTGTTGGGTTGAACCAGCAGTCCAATGCAAAGTGGCCTACTTTCCCGCAGCACCAACACTCATATCTGTTAAATCTTCTCTTTTGCTTCATCATCTGAGTAGGATGACAGCACTGATGAGCAGGAGAGAAGGCTTCTTGTCTAACAGATCTAGGGTGAACCTCATGTGTGTGAGCCGGGGGAGGAATTGGCTTCACCACTCTTTGGTTCACCTTCTTGGGAGCAGGCTTTGTAGGAACAGCCGTTCCCATTCTCTTGTCTGCTGTTGCTGCAGGTCTGTGGGCTGAAGGACTAGCTAACAACACCTTCTTGTAAGAGGGTCTAGCTTCAGGATCTTTGCCCATGACTGGCTCCTGATTGAAACTGATACCAGCTCTGAACTGTCCATAGATGGTGTCAGTTGCTAGCAGGATAGTTTTGGGCATTGAGAAGATGGAAGCAAGTTTCTTCTCGGCCAACAACATTTCCTCAAGGTCCCTAATGACCTTGTTTTTCTGCCCTAACTCAGCATTCTTAAGCCTTATGGCTTCCTTAAGCTTGTCCACTTCTTTGCTCATAGAAGTTAGCTTCTCATCTGTCTCCTGGAGCTTGGATTGGACAGGCTTCAAGGATTCTAACTCCTTGGTTTGCACCTTGAGGATTTTCTTACTGTTTTTGAAGGCTTTCCATAAGGCTTTATATTGCCTTATTAGTTCAGATTCAACTTCATACTGAGATCTTGGGGCTGTGTTGTTGGCAGCAGACACCTCCTCATCATCATGCAAAGAATCTGCCACTGATCCAGAATCAGAGGCAGATAGAGAAGTTCTGTGTTTTACCTTTCCAAGAGAGTTGTCATCCTGGTTTCCTTTATTGATGGCCATCAGTCCAATGAGTGCTTCATCCTCAGTCCAGAGGAGCTTGAGTCAGAGTCACTCAACATTTTGGTCTTCTTTGCCACGAACCCCTTTTCAGAGGTTCTCTTGCTCCTATAGCTTCTTCTCTCTTCGTGGTTCCTTGACTCCTTTTTCTTGGAAGGGCAGTCTGCAGCCATGTGACCTGTTTTGCTGCAAGAATAACAAATAGTATTATTTAAATCATATCTACTGGAGTTGGATTTATACCTGTCCTCCCTGGGAGCCTTGGATATGTCCCGATAGTCAGATCTTCTGGAGCTTGAGGAGGAGCTTCTGCTGTTGTCCCTCCTCCTTCTGTGTAGCAGGTTTCTGAATTGTTTTGTGAGGAGGGTACCTCTCTATCAGTATCATCAGAGTCAGAGGATCTGGCTTGTGATTCCTCACTGTTCTCAGTTCTATTCTGAGAATCAGAGGTCTTTCCCTTAAATCTTCTGGTGCTCTCAGCCTTTAGAGCCACCGATCTTTCTCTTGAGCTCACCTTTGAGCTTTCTTCTTCTTCAGCCTTTCTTGTATTAAGCTGAAGTTCATGAGACAGCAACTTCCCGTATAGGTTCTTGGGCTCCATGTTGCCCAGTTGGCCCATCTCTCTGATGACACATATCTTGATATCCCATTCCTTTGTGAGGGATCTGAGAAATTTGTCATTTAGATCAGAGTTTGTGAACTCTCTGTCGTAGTTTCTCAGTCCATTCACGATCTTGAAAAATCTCTCATAGCAGTTGGAGATTGTTTCATTCTTGCCTTGTTTGAAGGCTTCATATTCCTGGTTGAGGAGAGATTTCCTGTCATCCCTTACCTCTTCAGTACCCTCCATGTATACGATCAAGGAGTCCCACATCTCCTTGGCCGTTTTGCAGTGAATTAGATTTTGGAGGGTTGAGTCATCTATGGCACTTACAATGACGTTTTGTGCCCTCTTGTCTAGACCTGCCAAGGCCAGCTCGTCCTTGGTCATGTCTTCATATTTCTTTATCACCTGCCTGGTTGGATCAATAGTGGAGGTAGTGGTAGGGATGAAGGGACCCTGCTTGATTGTCAGGTAGATTCTTGGGTCAGCTGCCTCCATAAAGAGTCTTACTCTTTCCTTCCAAATGGGGAAATTCTCTTTTGTGCAGATGGGAAGCTTTATGGCTCTCATTTCGCGATTCGAATCTCCACCGGCCATGGTGAGTCGTTCCTGATCTAGATCGGACTGTTAAGTCTCCTTTTGATCAACCTCGCTTTGATACCACTTGTTGGTGATGGAACGTTCACCTAGAGGGGGGGTGTTAGGTGATCTTGGTACTTTTTGATCTATTAGTGTGAGTTATCAAGATTCAAGCAATGCACAAAATTAACACACAAATAAGTCACACCAGACGATACAAGATCTATAGAGGTTCCTCAAGACGGGGTGTCTTGAGTAGTCCTCTTTCCCTCTACGCCTACCCAGCAGTGTGCTAGGCTCAGCAAACTCTGCCAAAATCTTCAAGCCCTCAAACCTTACAACACGGACCCGCAAGTCCCAACATCATAAGCCCTCAAGCCCTTACTGCCCCCGAGCCCGCAAGCTCGACACCCAGGCTCTCAAGCCCAACACAACACAGACCCGCAAGTCCTGTGCCTACAGCCTAGGCCCGCAAGCCCCTACTGCACCCGAGCCCTCAAGCTCGACAAGTCACACCCGTAAGTGCACTGCCCTGGCCCTCAAGCCTCACAGCTCTTCAGCCCTCAAGCTAGACAATTTGGCCCGCAAGCCTTACAAGAAAATACAATAATAAAATGTTTCTTCTGCCGGATGAAGATCGGCACCTTTAGCCTGTTGAAGATCGGGTCCTTAAGATTGAACAAGATTGTTCTGAATCAGATCTTGAGCGCACGGCTCTTCTTCAAATATTTTCTTAGCCAGATGAGGATTGGCTTCTTAGCAGTCGATGAAGATGGTTGCTCCTTCTTTTTTCCTTTCTTTCTTGCGGCGCTTGTGTTTTTCGATTCGCTATGTGCGCAAGTTCTTTCTTGATGATTAACCTTTTAGGGCAACCTCATGTATCCTTTTTATAAGACTGCGATGTCTCCCAACGGTCTTCTAAAAAGTTTCTTTATGTGTCAGACCTCCATTCCTTTTTAGCACGCGCTGATATCTTTATTTCTTTTGGAGTACGCGTTAATACCTCGATTCATTAAGTGCACGCGCTGATTGGACAATCAGGCGGAGGCATTAATTGCTGACATCACGTCCGCAATATTTGAATTCTGTCTTGAAGATATTTGCATCATTACGACGACAAGCTGTCTCCAACTTTTTCGTCGTGATCTTCCTTCTGCCTCTGATGGTGGTATCTCGACGATACAAGATATCCTGGCGATTATGTATATACGACAATCTTCTTTCTCTGACAGTGTCGTCGTGAGCTTCCTTCTTGCATCATGTCGTCGTAATCATATGTTCTCTCGACGACATGAGTTCAACACGACGATGTCCTGTGTCTTCTCTGCGTTCGACGAACAGCATTTTGCGATCGACGAACTTGCCATCCTTCGTTCGACGGTCTCCATTATTCGTTCGACGATCTCGCCATGTCTTATCGGTCGACGAATACTTTGCTTCTCAGCGCCTGCTGTTCTGCCCGTCATTACGACGACAAGCACGCTTGTCGACGATATCGCATGTTCTTCTCGACGGCATTTCTTTAACTTCCTGAGATTATAGGCTAGAGAAGTAATCAGATACAAAGTGAAGTTTTCTTGACTTGGTGACTTCTTCAAATCAGGAATCATATGGGCAAGATTCCCAACACATTGCATGGCTGGAAAGAAGAATAGAGTATCATTCCAGAGCCATACTTCCACAAGAAGATCCGAGCCACTAGAGCTCGTACATACTGATGTCTGCGGGCCACTGAAGGTCCAGACGAGAGGAGGAGCGTCTTACTTCGTGACGTTCATTGATGACTATTCGAGAAAACTTTGGGTCTATGCTATTAAGACCAAAGGTGAGGTTCTGGACACTTTTTGGAGATTCTACGCTGAGGTGGAGAGGCAATCTGGGAAGAAGTTAAAGTGCATCAGGTCCGACAACGGGGGAGAGTATATTGGTCCTTTTGATGAGTATTGCAGAGAGCAAGGGATCAGACATGAAAAGACTCCGCCCAAGACGTCGCAGCTGAATGGCATAGCTGAAAGGATGAACAGGACCTTGATGGAGAGGGTGAGGTGCATGTTATCTGAGTCAAAGCTACCTGGCATGTTTTGGGGTGAGGCTTTATACACAGCTGCACATGTCATCAACCTATCTCCCAGTTATGCATTGCAGGAGGATGTTCCTGATAAGGTCTGGTATGGGAAGGACCCTTCGTATAGTCACTTGAGGGTCTTTGGGTGCAAAGCCTTTGTGCACATCCCTCAGGATGAAAGATCAAAGTTGGATTTTAATACCCGTCAATGCATATTTTTGGGATATGGACGCAGCGGCGAGTTTGGCTACAGGTTCTTTGATCCGGTTGAGAAGAAGCTTGTACGCAGTCGTGACGCCATATTTTGTGAGGATCAGATTATTCTTGATCCTGAAAAGACTAAGAAGGCTGACTCTCGCACTGATGAAGAGTCTCCAATGACTGGAGGTGATGATACTGAGGAGGCCGCAGAGCCTGATCCAGTGCAAGGCGTTGAGCCACTTCTAGGCCATGAGGACATGAATGATGACGAGACTACAGATGACATCATTGATGATGTGCCCATACCAGCAGTAGAGCTCGCTCCGCGGAGGTCTGATCGAGTCAGACAACCATCTTCGAGATACTCTGCTACTGAGTATATTTTGTTGACTGATGCGGGGGAGCCTGAGTGCTTTGATGAAGCAGTGCAGAGCTCAGAGAAGAAAGAGTGGATGGTTGCTATGCAGGAGGAGATGCAGTCTCTGCATGAGAACCATACTTATGAGCTGGTACCATTGCCTAAGGGCAAGAAGGCTCTGAAGAATCGATGGATTTTTAGAGTAAAGCAGGGAGACCCCTCGACACCACTCAGATACAAGGCAAGATTAGTGGTGAAGGGTTTCAGTCAGAAACAGGGAGTTGATTTTGATGAGATCTTCTCTCCTGTTGTGAATATGTCGTTTATCCGGGTTGTTCTTGGCCTTGCTGTAAGGCTAGACCTGGAGATTGAGCAAATGGATGTCAAGACTGCCTTTCTACATGGCGATCTTGAGGAGGAGCTTTATATGGAGCAGCCTGAAGGTTTCATGGTGAAAGGGAAGGAGAGTTTAGTCTGTCGCCTGAAGAAGAGTTTATATGGACTGAAGCAGGCCCCGCGACAGTGGTACAAGAAGTTCGATGCTTTTATGGGGGAGATCGACTTCAGGAGGACCGCCCTTGATCACTGCGTGTTTGTGAAGCAGTACACTCCAGATGATTTCATTATTTTACTCGTTTATGTTGATGACATGCTGATAGTCGGGAGGAGCACCGCGCGCATTACCAAGCTGAAGCGGAAGTTGAGCTCCACATTTGCGATGAAGGACTTGGGAGCTGCTGTAACATCCCTGATTTTCTTTAATTATTTATGTGACCGTTGTGGCGTAATTTTGGTGTAAGGGCGTTACGTCAGCTCGTCCGGTTTAGTTTTGAGCCTTAGCATAGTTAAAGTATGTAATTTAGATCGAGCGCGCGAGATTTCGTAGAAGTCCGAGGTGATTCAGTCACCGTCATAGTTTAATAGAAGGGGAGGTTGTTTTTGTGTTTCCCTGTCTGCGTTCGACGAACGTCGGGCGGCCTGCGTTCGACGAACGTCGGGCGGCCTGCGTTCGACGAACGTCGGGCGGCCTGCGTTCGACGAACGTCGGGCGGCCTGCGTTCGACGAACGTCGGGCAGCCTGCGTTCGACGAACTGCAGGCAGCCTGCGTTCGACGAACTGCATGCAGCCTGCGTTCGATGAACGGCATGCAGCCTGCGTTCGATGAATTTGTTTTGTCTGCGTTCGACGAATTTATCTTGTCTGCGTTTGACGAATTCCTGGAATCTTAGTATATATACTTTAAGTTTAGGTTTTATTCTTTTCAACTCCTTCCCTGTCGGCCGACCTAGATCTCTTTCTGGCGTGAAAGCGAGAGCGGTCTGTCGAGGAGTTCTGGCGATTTCTAGGGCTATTGTAGTCGGAATTGTGTTAGGAGAGTAGATTTGGGAAGTTCTCGGCGAGATCTCCGTGTTGGAGGTAAGCTTTCTCCCTGTTCTTGGATTTTTGGGGTTAAGTTAGTGACCTAACTCCTTCTTTTGATCTGAAAGGTTCTAGGTTTGTGCTCGGGTAAGTTCTTGGCCAGACCTTTAGCTGTTAGAGGGGAGAAATTTGTGGTTCGTCGGGTTTTAAGGCAAGTGGCTTTCTCCTCCTTCTTTCTTATTTCTTGCAGCAGTATTTCCTTGTTTATGGGTTCTGGATGTGCTTTGACTTGTTTTTTTGTTTTGAGTGTTTGCTGGATAGTTAACAACCCCCCCCCCCCCCCCCCCCCACTTCTGTCTTTATTTTCCCCTATGCATTTTCCCTGGTTTCCTGTTATCAATTAATTCTCGAGAAATTTGTTTGCCCGCCCTTAATTTCTCGAGAAGCCTTTTTCCCTACCTTTAATTTCTCGAGAGCCAGTTGGGAGCTGGAGTCTGCCATGAGAGAGACTCATCCTAGCCTCTTCTCTTAGATTTTGGGTAAACCTTCTGTCTGGAAAACTTTGGATTTGATTCGGTATCTTCCATAATCTTGGATTTCAAGTTTCGGGTCGAAACTTCTTTTAGGGGGAGTGACTGTAACGTCCCTGATTTTCGTTAATTATTTACGTGACCGCTGTGGCGTAATTTTGGAGTAAGGGCGTTACGTCAGCTCGTCCGGTTTAGTTTTGAGCCTTATCTTAGTTAAAGTATGTAATTTAGATCGAGCGCGCGAGATTTCATAGAAGTCTGAGGTGATTCAGTCGCCGTCGTAGTTTAATAGAAGGGGAGGTTGCTTTTGTGTTTCCCTGTCTGCGTTCGACGAACGTCGGGCAGCCTGCGTTCGACGAACGGCAGGCAGCCTGCGTTCGACGAACTGCAGGCAGCCTGCGTTCGACGAACGGCAGGCAGCCTGCGTTCGACGAACGGCAGGCAGCCTGCGTTCGACAAACAGAAGGCAGCCTGCGTTCAACGAATTTGTTTTGTTTGCGTTCGACGAATTTGTATTGTCTGCGTTCGACGAATTCCTGGAATCTTAGTATATATACTTTAAGTTTAGGTTTTATTCTTTTCAACTCCTTCCCTGTAGGCCGACCTAGATCTCTTTCTGGAGTGAAAGCGAGAGCGGCCTGTCGAGGAGATCCGGCGATTTCTAGGGTTGTTGTAGTCGGAATCGCGTTGGGAGAGTAGATTTGGGAAGTTCTCGGCGAGATATTCGTGTTAGAGGTAAACTTTCTCCATGTTCTTGGATTTTTGGGGTTGAGGTAGTGACCTAACTCCTCCTTTTGATCCGAAAGGTTCTAGGTTTGTGCTCGGGTAAGTTCTTGGCCAAACCTTTAGCTGTTGGAGGGGAGAAATTCGTGGTTCGCCGGGTTTTAAGGCAAGTGGCTTTCTCCTCCTTCTTTCTTATTTCTTGCAGCAGTATTTCCTTGTTTATGGGTTCTGGATGTGCTTTGACTTGTTTTTTTTTTTGAGTGTTTGCTGGATAGTTAACAACCCCCCCCCCCCCCCTTCTGTCTTTATTTTCGCCTATGCATTTTCCCTGGTTTCATGTTATCAATTAATTCTCGAGAAATTTGTTTGCCTGCCCTTAATTTCTCGAGAAGCCTTTTTCCCTACCTTTAATTTCTCGGGAGCCTGCTCTTTTCTGCCTTAAATTTCTCGAGAGCCTGCTTTGCCCTACCTTTAATTTCTCGAGAGCCTGCTTTGTCCTGCCTTCATTTCTCGAGAGCCAGTTGACTCCTGCCCTTTAATTTCTCGAGAGCCAGTTGACTCCTGCCCTTTAATTTCTCGAGAGCCAGTTGACTCCTGCCCTTTAATTTCACGAGAACCTGATGACTCCTGCCATTTAATTTCTCGAGAACCTGATGGCTCCTGCCTTTCTTTTCTCGAGAAATGTTAATTGCCATTGGACTTCTCTAGAGCTTCTTGTCCTCTGTTCTTGACCTCTCTAGAAACCTTTGTAATTTTGATAATTTATGTCTTCTCTTAGGCATCGTCTTATGCAGTGTTTACTCCATGTGTGACCCTATCCTTAGGGTGTCCTGGTGATTATTTCTCGGGCTACGCCCCGTGTTTTAAATGAAGATTTAATTAATAAGAACCATTGTCTTTAGCCTTGCACGGTAGTCGTGTTTGGGGGACAGTGGGGGAAATATTATAGCCTTGCACGGTAGTCGTGTTTGGGTGGTTGGGTCTAGTGACACCCCCACCCGGTTTTGGGCTTTGGGTGGCGAAGGTAGGTAACTGCTCCCGTTTAATTTGAGCTGATCAGTCTCTTTAATTAAATTTAACAAGATAAATGAACTCTGTTTGTTCCTCGTTGTGGCATTTTGGGTGCACTTCGTGCTTTACTTAGTTCTTTGTTTAGAGCTTCTCTTTCGGAAAATCTGGCCTGGGTTGGTACCCCTTATGCCTTATTTACTTTCTGCTTAGTTTTTATGTCGCTTGTATTCCCTTGCTGAGGCGTTCTTTATTTTATTGAATGCCTCAGGTTCAGAGCCTTAGCTGCTAGTGCTATAGCCCGGAGTCTCCGGGAGTTTTTAGTTGTTGTTTCACCCCGCTGCTGCGAGGTAGTTGTTGTTAGTTTTCTCTTGTGTTCAGACATGCTAGTATGGTGCCAACGGGTTAGTGTCAGGTTGTTGACGCCTGTTGTGCCCTATTGATACTTTATAGTTTACTTGCCAGTTAATTGCTACTACTTTTTAGATCTTGTGTATCTTGCTCTCTGGGAATGATTTATGTCTAGGTGCATTATAGTTATAAAATGATTTTTTCTTTCATCCACATTGCATACCTTTTAACTGAAATCCTTATCTTTAAAGTCGCCTAAAAGATATTTTATATACCTATACTACACTTAGATATGTGCATATCATTTACCTTATGTCCTGTCATCACGTGCATTTAGGACCTTAAGTGAACTAAATCAAGTATTCTTCCGCTGCAAATACATATATTTTCTCGGTGGACTAGTTGATGCACGAACTGAGAGACACTGTTCTTGCCCCAAAACCTAATAAATGATTTTAATGATTGATCTATCATGTAAACATGTTTTGATTAATTAAGTACTAGGTTCCCTCCTGAGCGTCTGCAGTTGTCTCCTGCATGACGTGGCATCATGACGCGTATTTTCCCTTACTCTGATATTCCTAAACTCGGAGAAAATACGGGTTGTGACAGCTGCGAAGACCATCCTAGGGATGCATATTCGGAGAGATAGAGGCTCCAAGTTACTTTGGTTATCGCAGGAAAGATATATCAGGAAGGTGCTACAGAGATTTAGTATGGATCAGGCGAAGAAGGTGAGCACGCCGCTTGCAGCTCACTTCAGACTTACCGCTGACCAATGCCCGAGCACAGCTGAGGAGAAAGAGAAGATGCAGAAGGCCCCCTATGCTTCTGCAGTTTGTAGTCTTATGTACGCTATGGTATGCACTCGCCCTGATATAGCGTATGTTATTGGTACTGTTAGTAGGTTTCTCTCCAATCCTGGGAGAGAGCATTGGAATGCTGTGAAGTGGATTTTGAGGTACCTGCAGGGGACGTCAGATTTGACATTGAGGTTTGGAGACAGTGATCCAGAGCTACTGGGCTACACTGATGCTGATATGGCTGGAGATTTGGACTCCAGAAGATCAACCTCAGGGTACCTGATTTTATTTGCAGGGGGAGCTGTGTCATGGCAGTCAAGGCTGCAGAAGTCCGTTGCACTGTCGACTACGGAGGCTGAATTTATTGCAGTCACTGAGGCAGGAAAAGAGCTTCTTTGGATGAAGTGTTTCATCAAGGAGTTGAGTTTCACTCAGGAGCGCTACACACTCCGATGCGACAGCCAGAGCGCGATTCATTTGGGGAAGAACCTCACCTTTCAATCGAGGTCCAAGCATATTGATACGCGGTATCATTAGATACGCGATACTCTAGAGCAGAGAGAGCTGGATTTGCAGAAGGTGCACACAGAGGAAAATGGAGTGGATATGCTTACGAAGACTATGTCAAGGGGGAAGTTCGAACATTGTGTGAGGATCGCTGGCATGATAATCTCTTCCACATAAATGCAAAGGGGATAAATTGTTGGGTACAGTTCCCGTCCTTTGTGGAGAAAACTGTGAATTCGAGTTTTACTAACTCGAACTTGGTGGCGCTGGATCTATCGACATATGGAGGAGACATGAAGGTCTTACCAAATGAAGATTATTAGAAGGACACATTTTTCACTTAGTCGAAAAGGGGGAGATTTGATGAGGTATTTTCTCCTAAGTGTGAAAGGGGCTAGCCACCTTTTGACCATGCTTTTCAAGCATGTGTTTCATGCCAAGTGTGAAAAAGGGTGGCCGTCTTTGACTAAGAAATCAACATGTGCTCTTGAAGGAAGCTTCTAGGAAAGTGCCCAGAGGAAGCTTCATGACATGTGCTTTTGACCGAGGGAAGCTTCATGCACATGCTATCTACCACCATCTACCCCTTGGTTTTGGCCTTATAAATAGGCATGAAGGAGGAGGGGTAAGGGATCCAATTCTCTCCCATCTCAAGCATTGAAAGAGTTTCTAGAGAGGCCTTTGTGGCGAGCGTCTTAGTTTGGGGAGAGCTTTCGGACGTCTCTGTGGCGTTGACGAGGAATACTTCGCCTACACGGATTGGATCTGGAGCAGACTTTGGCAAGGATTCGAAGAGGCATCTTGGAGAGGATTTGTGTAATCCGTCTCGTCCGCCACTGTCGGTAACTTGCAATTTTTCTGCTACTGTTTATTGTGTATTATTGTGTGGTGCGAAGTTGGTGAAGATCCTGTGTGGATCGAGGAGGGAAAGCCTTGTAATTGCCTATTTGTTTTACACATTCTTAGTGGCGGCTTTCCGGGTTGGACTCTGATCGTCTCGTGGTTTTCACCCTATTGGGTTTCCACGTTAAATCTCTGGGTCATTTTTATTGTTGTTATTTTGTGCTGTGTTTTGGTTGTGTATCGGCATACCGCTAAGCGGTCGTGTAGGTACTTGCTCGAACTAATTTGCAGGTGCTCTGGTCGGGCTTGTGTGCTCTCTAGCCCAACAATATTGTGATCACGTACGGTAAGTATTTACTTTTACTGCTTATGAAATATTGTTATATAATAGCTTTGTTGTTCAGTTTCTCCACATACTCTCAGGTTACATAATATTTTTCAATATGTGCTTCATGTCTCGGCGGAAACTCTGCATCCCTTGGAACATAATTTATAGTATCCACCAAAGTAAAGAAAACTGATCAGTTGTGAAAAACAAAACATAAAAATTAAGAACAAAATCTGTGTAAGAATAAAAATATATTTTAACTGCATTTGTTTAACTGAATTGTTCAATCAAATATCATTCCCAAGGTTTCATCATTTTAGCATGAATTTGCATCTATAGTTTCCCAAGAATATCAGTATGCATGCACACACACAAATCATAATTTCTTTGCATTCAACATTTGCATGTCTTTCAAAACATTAAACTGCATCTTGCATGTTTCAGTTTACTAAAATTGTAGAGGTTTCAGTTCACTAAAGCTGTAGGCTATAGTTTTTGCATGTTGCGGCTTTTGTAAGGACAGTCTCCATCCTATCGCATGTACTAAAGGCTTATGAGTTTATTCTTATATTCTATATTCAAAGTTGAGTTGCACAACAAAAAATTCCGTTTAGCAAGTCCTCAAAGTTCTCTTCTTGCATTTATCATTGAGGATTTATGAATTGTGAATAGGTAGTTGCATTGACGATAGTTTAATTTGTTTATTATAAGGATACTTTTTAGCCAAATATTTTCTTAAAGTTAAATGCATAGACATCTTTTTGAAGGGCCAGTCGTTGTTTGGATTTGAAAGCCCCTATGATGGTCAGATAATGGTGGTACAACATAGAGGATAATTGGTGTTATTAGAAAATTATTTTTCTCCGATCATAATTTATCTGTTCATTGTCAATGTGAGTGATTAAGCGATGACATCTATGATAAATTATTATTTATTTATCTAATTAATTGATGTTTTAAGGGAAGAGGAAAACATCCATTAGGTAATATTTGGTGTTCAATATGGTGTGAGTGCATAATGTTGCACACTTTTAGCCTTGCAATAGATTGCATTTTCCATTAGTTTTAGAAATCTTTTTGCTCTAACAGTTTCTTGAAATCCAAAAATCCAAGAGCTTTTTGCTAAAAAATCATTTTTGGAGCTATTTTTTTTATTGATTCTATCCGAAATCAAGCTTTTTTTATACTGTGTTCTCCATTTTGGTACTTTTCTAGCGAGCAGTTTTTTTGGAGTTGACTTTTGTGCCTAGGTTGCGTCTCTACGTTCCTGCACCCTCCTGAAAATTTCTACCTCATCCACCTTCAACAGGTATTTTCTGTTGAGCATTGATTATTCTGCCGGGATTTTCTGTTGTCAAATGTTTTAATATTTCAATTTATCTTTTGTTAATTATATGAACTATTTTTAACCCGAATTACTCATCAAATATGATGGATTTGTATATCTTTTACATATGCTTGGATGTAATGGTTTTATATGATTTGGATTTGATATATGACAATCATAGTGCTTTCTAAAATATGCTATGATCATCTGTGGAATTTTGAATGCAGATCAACCATCATTTTTATAGTAAGATAGTTATTCTCGCTGAGTTATTCTTCTTTCTAATACATGAAGTTTATAAACTGTTTATTTGTAGTTTGTTATCGGTACTTGATATTACTGAATGAATACATATAATATGTAAACAATTTCTATAGGTGTAAAAAATTTCATTATAACAATATCTTAGCTTTGAATTTTGTTCACATTATTGTGAATGATTCAGCTCTAGACAATTATAACAGTTCACTATATCATGGACACACATAAAAATAAGTGAACCTAATTGTTAGAACCAGTTTATCCATTTTAGTCTTATCTACTCTACATTTTAATCGGATTGGGAGAACTTGGGCAACATCAAAAATAACGGCACCCAATTGTGAGAACCTAACTTTTTATGCTTCATGTTTGGAATTAGTTTAAAATCAAACTAATGCAGTAATTCAAAAATACTGTCTGCTGCATCTTCTCTCAAATTTTGTCTGAAATTATTTTGTAAATAGCTTACGTGATTTTTTTGCACTTCATTGTGGATTCTTTTGCACTTCATTAATCATGGCATAAAATCTAATTAAGCAAATGCAGATGTCAGGCGTTACTCAAACAACGATGTTGCACAACTCAAAAAATGCACGTAAGACAGCTAACTTCTCCTTTTTTTCTAGATTTCTCGATTTGAGTTCTTTAACATACCATAACTCATATAATGATGTTTTATGTAGTTAACATATCCAGTGAAATTGAAGATATCTACAGAGAAAAAGACGAAAATTTACCAAAGCCATGACATGCAATGTCTAAGCCGGAATACAAAGGGATCCGAGTGCTCATACCAAAAGTCCCAACAGATTTACATGAGCATGATCAATGGCGGTTTGTTTTTCGTGAGTTAGGAAGGTCGCCTGGTTCCGATGAACTACGAAATTGCCGCAGTGTTGAACTCATGTTGTTTAGTCATCTGCTAAGACTGCACTCTAGCTATTTTCTTTCTATTATGCTTGATATTCATATTAGCATGTATCCTCTAATATTTGATCTCGATAATTGTCTGTGTTATTTGTTCCAGCCAATATATTCAGATTTGCAAGAAATTAAATTGTGATAATTGATGTCATCTTAATATAGTGGTAGCGGTGCACTTTTATATTGTGATACTTGATGTCATCTTCATATATGATTAGTGTTTGATTTCCCTTCTCAAATTTTATCTTTCCAAATTGTTTTAGATTTATACCATCTTCATATAGTAGTTGTTGTTTTGTACAATTTTTGGTCTACTCTTAGATTTTATTGAGTCTTTCATATATGATAATAGTGGTTCTTTTCAACACGTTTTTTAGATGTGAAATATGTAAAGACTGATGATTTTAGTGCTACTGTTGTATTTAAAATAAAATAAAACACAGATCAGCAACTTCGTTAATGGTTTTGATGTAATCACAGTTCTCAGTATTAGGTAATGCCAACACTTTTTATAATTTCAACCAAAAAGGAATGGCGACTAATTTATGTTTACTTTAGATTTTTAGGATTTCTAAAACCTAACACAAAATTCTTTGATGTTTATTATTTCTATCTGATATTCTACACATTAAGCTCCCGCCATATTCCACACTTCGAAGTCAAACTGGATTACAAAAATGTGTTACATTATGGATGATCCCGCCATTTTGGAATCAGTTTTCTTATTTGTTGCATTTGGACCTTAAGTGCTATGGTGACTAATTTATATTTACTTTAGATTTTTAAGATTTCTAAAACCAATCAGAATAAAAATTTGGCATTTGGAGAGCAGAAGCGTGAAATTTGATGAAAATGACAACAAAACCCAGGTGAGCCATCCATGACCAATGTCCTCGCCCCGACCAATGTCGCTACCCCCAACCAATGTCGCCTCCACGACCAATGCTGCCGCCCACGACCCATGTCGCCTCCCACGAACCATGTCGCCGCCCCAACCAATGTCGTCGCCCTTAACCGATGTCTCCCCCAACCCCAACCAATGTCGCCCCCCACGACCGATGTCGCCCCCCACGACCGATGTCGCCGCCCACGACCAATGTCGCCCCGACGACCAATGTCGCCGCCATGATCAATATCGCCGCCCCGACCAATGTCCCCCCCCCCCTGCACGGGGTCTTCGCATGGGCTTCGCCCATGCTCGATGTGTGGTTGCGGGCTGCGCCCGCATTCGCACGGGCTTCGCCCATGCTCGATGATCTCGGACGGGCTTCGCAGCGTTATTTACATTTTCTTTAATTTTTTATTTTAATGTTATTTATTGCAGTGGGTCTCACTTCTCTCCTATCACTCCTCTCTCTCTACTCTCTCCCTCCAATTCTTCTGCCGCCCCTATTCGCATCTCTTTCTCTCTCCTCTCACCCATTCCTCCACCACCCCTCTCCATCTAATTCTATACGGGCCTCACTCCCCTCTCTCTTCTCTTCACTATTTCTCTCTCCCTCTTTCTCAAGAAGCAGTCGAGCACAATTATGCGGCTCCATTCCCCTCTCCTCCCCTCTTTGGTCTAATGTTATATCCAACGATTGATTATATATCCAACGATTGATTATATATCCTTTGGTGTGCTTCAACGTATATATTTCATCGCTGTCCCCCCCCCCCCCCCCCCCCCCCCCCCCCCCCCTTAATTAAGAAATGTTAAAGTTTTTCAAAATTTAAGAAATTCAAAATTATTGAGAAATTTAATTTATTTATTAAGAAATTTAAAATTATTAAAACCTTAATTTATTTATTTATTAAAATAGAAAATATGCATATTGGTATATATATAGAGAGAGCTCCCCTTTGAAGAACATTTTATATATATGCATGTTTTTGAAATGTAATTTTTTTTTGTAATTTCAAAAAATGGAACAGAACATGCAATTTGCAAACGCACAAGAGACATTTCAATAAATAGCCCTCCTCTCCCTCATATGTGAAACCATAAAATAACTCTAGAACAAAAAAAAACAAGCACATAAAGATCTGTTTTTTTTTTTTGAAAGATGCAAATGTAATTAAAAACCAAAAAGAAAAGAAAAAAAAACTACAGCATGTCATCTAAGTCCACCCGAACAAGCTCGGCAAACTCAGTCTGAGTGCTATCAACGTCCAGCCAAACAAAATTTCCCCGAAGGGCAAAACGCGCACAAAAATCAGCAACTCTATTGCCCTCACAGCCAATATGCTTGGCACACCAAATTTGCCCCTGCTCTGCTTGGCACAAAAAAACTTGCAGGGATGCAAATTCCGGATAAGGCCAAATGCTGCACCAACACATTTGGGCACTCCTGCAGTTTGGCATTATGAGCTTTACAAAAATCTGTAGATTTTTGGCGCATCGCAACTGCGCACGAAGTATCACAAACAAGTTTGAGCATTCAACAATGCAGCTGTAATAAAAAAAACCCACTCAAGACATCCATGATAACAGTGATTTCCCACCGCCGCTTTTCCCACAAGAACTATCCCAAACAAAGCATACACCGCCCTAAACCCAATTGAAAACATAGATGTTGACCCAACTGATAGTATAGATAGCATAAAAGTCGCACAGAAAACATCCGCAATCACTGATGTTATATCACTCAAACATCACAACTATCTCAGAAAACAGTGTACAGAGAGAAAAGTTCCTACATTAACTGCGAAGTTAAGAATCTATGGAGAGATTGGACTACAATATCATCATCTGATCCCATGATTACAGTTTTAAATATATATATATAGAGAGAGAGAAATAAAGGGACAAAAAGAGGCCCAGAGAACTGCCCTTTCAAAGGGCGACAACGGTTCTAAAATTAGCAGATTCAACAGCTCCACACAAACTGCACATCAAAACAAAGAAAACATCATTTCCAACATATAAAATGGGTGAACTGCATCTTAAATTCCAGAAGTATATATATATGTATATGAATCAACACTTTACTCTTCATTTATGAAATGGAAGCTAGATAGATAAACCATTGTTTTTTAAATAAAGGGTAATTATGCTAAAATTCGCATTAAATATTCTCCATTAACATCCAAAAAAGACTAGAAAAATCAGTATATATGATAATTTGGTTTTTTTATTCTAAAAGGGAAAAATAAAAAATAAAAAGGAAAAACGTTGCACCAAAAAAAAACCAAGTTTAATCGTTAAGTTATGTTTTCAATTTTTATGATGGGGTTACCCATTTTCTATGACAATGGTCAAAAATTAAAAAGTAATATTACCCTATGGGCGCCACTATTCCAATCAGTTTTGACAATTATATCATAAAAATGACCAGATTATGACATGTTGCATCATGAGGGCTGCATATGCAACAGATTTTATTTTATTTATTTTAAAAATCAACACACAAAAGTAGGCAAACTATCGTGAAAATTGAAAAAAAAAACTCCATGTTTGTAATATGAGTGTCAGACCCGGGACTCCGCCCCTACGGCCAAGCGCGACAGTACCCGGCCGGCGACAGCGGGCTTCACCCACCCCCTGGCGCAATGCTGTCGGGCGGCCTTCGGCCACATCCAGGCGGGCTTCTCTCACCTCTGCACGGGGTTCGCACGTGCTCGATACGTCTGCGGGCTGGGCCCGCAATATATACAGTACTAGAAATGACCGTAAAAAAATATACATCAATATTACAATATTTATTTTGTAAAAAAAATACGTATATACTTGAAAAGATTATTTTTTCTCTCCCCCACCCTCTCTCTTTCCCTCTTTGCCGCACTCTCTCCCCCTCTCTCCCCCTCTATCCTCTCTTTCTCTCTCCCCCTCTCCTCTCTTTCTCTCTCTCCCTCTCTCCTCTCTTTCTCTCCCTCTCTCTCCTATCTTTCAAAATAATATTTTTTTATTAAAAAGGTAATTTGGGAAGTCCTAATGTTTAATCAAAGACATCTTTTCCCTTTTAATATAGTATAGATTAGTGGACGAACTGTCAGTTGGAACTAATTTTGGTGACTTCCACAGTGCTTTAAACTTGTTATGAATCCAATGAAATTATTTGAAAACTCGACTGGAACTAATAAATGTAATATTCTACAAGCTTTGATTGGTCTAATGTTGAGAAACTTCATTGATGATACCTGCTTGGCGGTTGAGGCCTCGAGGCTAGTCTGCAGATCTGGATCTTGATCCAGATGGTGAATATGAGGGGCGCCTCCGCTCCTTTCTGCAAAAGGAAACAAAATTTGAAAAATTATGAAGGATTCTACAATACTTGGAATTTTATTTGAGCTTGCAAACTTCAAATAACACTTCCAGCTAGCAAATGCTGCAATCTCAATTTCCAAAATATTATTTGTATATATATGTATGTATTTGTGTGTATATATATACATATATCTCTACCATATATAAAGAAATACTATGGTCTGCTAATAGCATGAGTTCGAAATTCCAACAAATAATATAGGCCATCAGATCTGTCTCAGTAATTCAACCACCGTCGGATTTAAACCTTTTAATCTGCACATTCTCTCTCCAAATTTTCGTAGGTCTCCTAAACCTAGAGTAGTAAGGTGCCCTAAACCTATATTTTTCGTAGGGCTCATACCCTACAATGGGAAATTACCATTTTACCCTTATGATTATGAAAAAATTTGACCAGGTGAAACCCGGTCTGCATATAAAATATGCACGATGGGTCTACATATATCGCCAGCCCGGCCTGCATACAGGCCCGCCCGCTCTACATAGCCCGCCCCCATTTCAAATTTCAAATAAGCACTCATATCCTGCTACTTAAACACAAAAAATATTTCTATTCTCACGATGTGGGACTAAAGGCCTAGCATATCAGTGTTGCGCTTGCAGTTATTCGCAGACCAACATTTTTATTCTCAGTTTTTTTATTTTTAAGCCCTAAATGTATCTTATTTGAAAAAGTGATCAACATCAAAGTTGTAGATCTCATCGAGATCTACAATTTTCATGTTGATCACTTTTTTATTTCAAGTCGTTTAGGCCCCCGATTTGGGCCTCGAAAAAAGTCGACGTGATTTTATTCGGGGCCCAAATCGTGTCCCTAAACGGCTTCAAATCGAAAGTTGATCAACATAAAAGTTGTAGATTTCATCGAGATCTACAACTTTCATATTGATCACTTTTCAAATAAGATATATTTGGGCCTCAAAACTCAAAAAACAGTATTCACGCTATAAATTTCTTATTTTAGCTCGAGTGTATACTAGAAGTCCGTCGGGGGAGGGCAAAGCCCGTCTTCTCCCGCCGGATACTGTCGCGGTTGGTCGTAGGGGCGGAGCCCCGTGTTAGGGGCGGGCGAAGCCCGCCTGGTGGGCGCGTACTATCGCGCGGGGCAGTAGGGCGGAGCCCCGTGTCGGGCACTCGTATACATACATACATACATATATATATATGTATGTATGTATCTGTATATATATGTATGTATGTATTATATCTATCTGTATATATATTATATGTATTTGTATGTATATGTACTATATCTATCTGTATATATATTCTATGTATATGTATGTATGGTTACGGGCTCGCCATAGAACCTTGGTGTGCTGAGAGAGCTAGAACCATGGCTCATAACATCGCTCCCGACGTGAAAAAAGAGTTTGACCTTAAACTCAAGGGAGATCAATGACGGTGCCAACTTCCCTCGATGACCTCAACATCAAAGTCATCCACATGCAGATAAAAATTCTTTTGCAAACGATGAGGCCTTCGGGTGTTTCTGCAGGAGGGCTACAAAACTCGTACAGATGAAGGGCGCAGTGACTTCAATTTGTCTATGATATCAAAGTTGTTGCAGGCTCGCCATAGAACCTCAGTAGGATTACTGGAGGATGGCCAGATGTGGTGATGACGGAGGAACAGGATATTGTGGAGCAAGAACCGCGACTGCCTAAGCAGGGTGTACTCGAAAGAGAGAGCTACCAAAATCTCTTGAAGACAGGAAATAGAACTTGATACTTGGATGCATTCCACTAGCCCAAGGGGTCTTTAAATAAGAGATACAAGGGGCATATATATATGCCTCTGTGTGTGTAAATTGAAGCTCTTGAAGATGAGCTCTAGAGAATATAGTAAAGTTTTGTTGGACTTGGAGGGCCCAAATGATTATAAAGATTTGTCAAGCATGTAAATATCATATTTAGGCCCTATTTGGGTGGGTGGTGGCGGTTGAAGATAAAGTGGCTGGAGATTAAGATAAAACATTGTTCTTAAATGGAGGTCCTTCCCTACAATTGGAATCAAACATGAAAATGTTTTTGGGGATCAGTGGTTCGAAAGGGACTATTCAAACAGGTAAAAACACAACATAATAATTGGGCACGAAGATCATACATATATGTATGTGTGCATGCACATGTGCAGTTGCGCGGGTGGGGTGCGCGGGTCCGCGAGTGCATGTGTGCGCGGGTGGGAGTGTATGTATGTATCAAGTATAACTTTGTGTATGTGTATAAGTGTGTGTGTGTGTGTGTGTGTATAAGTGTGTGTATAAGTGTGTGTGTGTGTGAGTGTGTGTGAGTGTGTGTGTGTGTGTGCGCGCGCGTCCGCTTATCTCTAGCCCGTGAACTTTGAACTTAGTTGATACTATGATATTGTCGGATTTTTCCAATTCAACAGTTTGGTCTATGATTGTATAAGTGTGTGTGTGTGTGTGTGTGTGTGTGTGTGTGTGTGTGTGTGTGTGTGTGTGTGTGTGTGTGTGTGTGTGTGTGCGCGCGCCCGCTTATCTCTAGCCCGTGAACTTTGAACTTAGTTAATACTATGATATTGTCAGATTTTTCCAATTCAACAGTTTGGTCTATGATTAAAGATAGTGGCACAATGGCGACAAAGGATCCAGATAGCCGACCCCACTATAGTGGGATAAAGGCTTGAGTGTTGTTGTTGTTGTTATTGTAACAGTTCGGTCTATGATTTATTATTCATGAACGTTGATAAGATCCTTCCATTTAGTAGCACCTTAGGATGACATAGCCTTCACGTGAATGGTGAGGTTCAAACAAGGAAAGGCTTACGGTGGATACCTAAGCACTCAGAGACAAGGAAGGGCATAACCAGCGACTAAATGCTTAGTGGAGTTGAAAATAAGCATAGATCCGGAGATTCCCGAATAAGTCAACCTTTGAAATGTTGTTGAATCCATGGGAAGGCAAGAGACAATCTGGCGAACTGAAACATCTTAGTAGCTAGAGAAAAAGAGGGCAAAAAATTTTCGTGTAGTAGAGGTAAGCGAAATGAGAGCAGCCTAAACCGTGAAAACGAAGTTGTGGGAGAGCAATACAAGTGTCATGCTTCTATGAGTGTGTGTGTAAATTGAAGTCCTTGAAGATGAGCTCTAGAGAATGTAGTAAAGTTTTGTGGGACTTGGAGGGCCCAAATGATTATAAAGATTTGGCAAGCATGTGAATATCATATTTAGGTCTATTTGGGTGGGTGGTCGCGGTTGGAGTAAAGATAAAACATTGTTCTTAAATGGAGTTCCTTCCCTGCAGTTGGAATCAAACATTAAATAGTGTTTTGCGGGATCAGTGGTTCGAAATGGAGACTATTCAAACAGATAAAAAAAGTGTTTCTGAAAAACGCAACGGAGCAAAAATGCTCCAACAAACGGAGCCTTAATGAGAGCTCTTGGCAAGCATGTGAATATCATATTTAGGACTATTTGGGTGGGTGGTGGCGGTTGGAGATAAAGATAAAACATTGTTCTTAAATGGAGTTCCTTCCCTGCAGTTGGAATCAAACATGAAATAGTGTTTTGCGGGATCAGTGGTTCGAAATGGAGACTATTCAAACAGATAAAAAAAGTGTTTCTGAAAAACGCAACGGAGCAAAAATGCTCCAACAAACGGAGCCTTAATGAGAGCTCTTGGTGCAAAATTAGATAACAAAACTCACTCTTCGTAATCATATGCGGGCCCATTTCTTCCCGGCATGTCACTCTTTGGTGAATATGAACGGCGTCTCCGATCTTCGTCATGTCCATCTCGATAGCCTTTCGGGGAGCTCAAGTGCCTTGATGCCTTTCCTCTTGCGGAAGAAGTGAAGTCTGTGTGGTCAACCTGCTTTCTATTACCATCAGTTGTTTTGGGAGAGTATGATCTCCGATTTTGCTTCTCGTATCCCTGCGGGTATACCTTTGGGGATTTAGAATGTGCCGGTTGCCTTCTGGGGGAAGCAGAATAGTCATCCCTGTGTCTTGGGGCCGGAGAGTATGATCTGTCACACAGGAAGAATTGAATTGCAAACTGAAAGATCAAAATCAAATTCTGGATCACTGAAAATTCCTTTATCAATCTTCATTGAATTCTATCAACTTACCTCGACCGTTGTCGCAGCCTCGAGTTAGATGGCCGGCGGGGCGAAAGGGATCGCGAAATTGATCGAGATCGTGAGCCGCCTGATTTTAATGAAAATGCCAATAAAAACAATCTATATTAAAAATATATATATTATGAATGAGATCAAGATGAGAAATCAAATGACATTCCAATGGTGCACCAGGATGATGCAGTTTAATATGTTAAAAGAACTGCATTTGAACAAAGGCAGACAGGGTATGCAAAGGCCAATAGAACTTCAGAAAATATGAATGGCTCCCATCTGGCAAAGAATGTGATGTCATTGATCAGCACCAGCTGGATTACTAATAATTGAATGGTTTTACAAAAGCTGAACTACTGTAAGCACCAAGAAGTAAGTTTTGCAGGCCCAACTGTCATCACCATGAGCCCTCTGCTTGCTTATATATTTTTATAATAACTACAAACATTAAAATTATCTAATCATTATTTTAAGTGATGTGGATGGGGATAGCTTCTCCCGCTGGGGCATTCACCTGCCATCGTGACCAAGCCCAACAAATTTCACCATGGGAACCTAGGTGCAGTCAGAATCGAAGCGAAAATGGCGTTCACTAGGAGCGGAATGTGATCATCGTTCCTCCAAACAATCGGTGTCCGAACACGCCGGGCGTCCGATCATATATTTGAAGGCCATCGTGTCAGTGCGGCCATAGACCCCATATAGGGAACTTGTTCCAAGATGTTAGAACACAAGGATAAAATCAAGATTGGTTTATAGAACCAATTTGTTCTACTCATGAGGCTTCTCTAGTGGCTAAAATTATAGTGTTAATAGTTACAAACATATTGTGATTTAGGGTAAGTATGTTCATCTCCGCATGAGCCCTTTATAACTCCAAAAGCTTATGTTTTAGATGTGCTTATGCCGCATAAAAGTGTTTCGTGTCATCTAGAAACTTACGATAAGCAGAATTCCTTTTCAAGTTAAAAACCTCGAAGAAGGTGCACTTGCTCTGGGAGTGCATGCAAAAGTTGTGTGCAAGTATGAAGAGTTGTGTATGTAAATATTCTGTGAGATCACGTGCAAGTACGGCCAATACATATTTGGAAAAAAACGAGAGTAAAGGTTGAAATGGCTAAGAGGATTTATGGCAAATAGCAACAACTATGTGCAATTAACATGTGCTAAACAAATGGCATATGGCTATTAAATATCCACATTGTCCCACAAATTATTCACTCAAGCTTAATCAACTTACAAATATATTAACTTGACGAGCCAATTCTTCCACATTTATTCTGAATATAGGAATAAAATGAAGTGGCCATACAGGTATGTATAAGGATTGTACATTTATTTTCACAATAATATAGATGCTCGATTATATGCATCAGTAATTCAATACAAGCCAAAGAAAACAAACAAATAAAAAAGGTTGGGAGTATACAGTATACTACAAAACTACAAAAAAATTCTTTGCGATAAGAAACCTAGGATATAGATGCATAAAAATAAGTACAAAAGAAATGAAAAAATAAACAGTTAACAAAGAGGCATGACTAACTTGTGTTTTTAAGGCTCTGAAAAAAATCTGGGTATGGAGTCTGAAGTATGTTCATGTCCATCATGCGTGGTGTCTAACATGAAGATGGACTTCTAGAATATAGGAATAGCATATGGCTATTAAATATCCACATTGTCCCCACACATTATTGATTCAAGCTTAATCAACTTAAAAATATATATTAACTTGATGAGCTAATTCTTCCACACATTTATTCTGAATATAGGAATAAAATGAAGTGGCCATACAGGTATGTATAAGGATTGTACATTTATTTTCACAATACTATAGATGCTCGATTATATGCACCAGTAATTCAACATAAGCCAAAGAAAACAAACAAACAAAAAGGCCAGGAGTATACTAACAAACTACAAAAAAAAATCTTTGTGATAAGAAACCTAGGATATAGATGCATAAAAATAAGTACAAAAGAAATGAAAAAAAAAAGTTGACAAAGAGGCATGACTAACATGTGTTTTTAAGGCTCTATGAAAAAAAGCTGGGTATTTTCTTAAGGAGTCTGAAGTATGTTCATGTCCAACAAGTGTGGTGTCTAACATGAAGATGGACTACTAGAAGTGCATGTGCTTCCTAGGGGCTTCGCAATAAGTAAGACAGTCCAAGGGGAGGGAGAAAATAAAATGGCATCTATCATCCAATAATGTGTACTGCTCTTGATCAACACTGTGAGGATTCCAAATGAAACAGCGAAAGGCAAGGATTCTGCAATTGGAGGTGGTACACAGCAATGTAAAAGCGAAATAATACAATGTGGCAAAGGCAAAGCATAAGTGATACATAAAAGGCTAATTCGTGCTGTGGAAAAAAAATCTGAAAAAGAAATCAAACAAAAGGTTAATTCTGTACTGTAGAAAGAAAAACTATGACAATGGAACCTGAGTAAGATAGAACTCAGAAAACACGAACATTAACAAAAAGAAGGGCGTTTTGGAGTTCAATTACAACATGGTACGAACTTGCACTTGCTAATAATATTAAAGTGCTCCAATAGTTATGTTGTGTTACTAGAAATAGAAATTTTATGTTGTGTTACTAGAAATAGAAATTTTATGTGCCCTCACCAATGCCACTAACCAGTAGAATCAACTTCTGTTTGCATAATTAGATAGCTTCTTAAACAAGTTCTTCAACTTCATTGAACATATTGGAATACCTAAAAAGTCCTTTTATACTAAAATTAATCAAACATGGTAGTCCCCACTTTGATAATGCCAATACTTAAGCCTGTAATTACGTACATATGTGGCCAATCAGTAAACCAGACAATGAAATGTAGTTTCATTGACGGTTATAGTTGTGGATATTAACTAGAGACTACGATCAATCTGCCATTGTAATCCAATCGGAGAGTACAGAACATTTTTTGGTCTTTAGTTGGGAAATTATTAATTGTGCAAATCAAGCATCAAAACAGTACAAACACCAAGGGATAAAAATAAAGCATCTTTAAAGACCAAGAAACTTCCATTTCATATAGCAACTAAACAACAAAACAAATGACAGTAGATTAGGCTTTCAATCTTGTAAAAAATGAAATTTAAGAGACTTTTTTATTGTATGATTTAAAATGCAGCAAGCATGTGTCAAATAACTAGATTCAAGAAAAACATTTGGGCAAAGTAGAGTAGACATTATATAACTAGGTATTCTGCACACAAGTGGTTACCGTAATACGAATGGCGGCCACCATCATTATCAGTGCTTCCCCTGAGCAAAATCGTTGAGTAAGAAAAGACTTTCCACAGTATCAAATTGTACTTAACTTTTTAAAGATGATTGAAGAGTGTTACCTAACCCTGCCCCTTCTGCGCATTTCTTCAGGCCTTTTCCTCGTTTCTGAGGCAACAACGACCGTGATTTCTCTACCACCAAAGATCTGCCGGTTCATGTGATATTGGGCCTCCGATGCATCGTATGGGTCAACAAACTGCACAAAAGCAAAGCCCCTTGGCTCCCTGTATTGATTTCACATTTCAGGTTTAAAACGGAAGGAAAACAGATGACACGCATCAAACCATTTACCAAAGTTGTATAGCAACAATGCATACTATGTTTACCGTCAATAAACATCACTTAATATGTCTCCCTATGGTGCTTGATGAAGAACAGAGTATGTCTTAGCTTCAAATGAGCACCCATGCCCTTCATCTATGGTCACTAACAGCAACACCAAACAATGCACATCACTTCAAAATCTTCACAGGTTTGTATTTTCATAAGAACTTGAAATCAACAATGCTTCGACTTTCTTCTCATGCAATTCAACTTCAATAGGAATTCCAAGCTATCTCCTCTTCGACAAACTTAAATGATGAGGACTTCTAATTGTCTTCAAAGGGGAACTCCTTCAATTCAACATGACTTTACACCCTTGACCAAATGAATAAAATTAAGCAATCCTAAACAGAGGTCTTCATCAAATGCAAGGCTTGTATTTACTTCAAACCATACACCCCTGAGAACCAGTTCAACAAAAAACTCACAATATAAACTAAAGAGTGACAAGAGGAGAGAAAGAGAAATATAGGATGAAACTACCATAATCAGAATTTGAGTTCTTAAAACATCTGTCCACTTCAACCAATACCTTTTATAATGTGATAATGAGATTTAATAATCAAAGTTTAGATATGCTACCAGAAAACATGAGCAAAATAATATTACAGTTGCATGAGTATAATTATTTGGTAGTATAAGATATACTTAATTTATAGTGGTGAAATGTATATTTTACTAATATAATCTTCTAGTTAGTAGAGTATTGGTTATTTAGTTATATCTTTTTTATCCATATTACATATTTAATTATTTATCTATATATTACTAACAACTGTTATTAGAATATGTAGTTTATTTAAATTTGAATAGTTATCTACACCATTTCTGACTTGTATTCCGGTGAGAAAGATTTAAGGGCTGATGTTAGGCAGGAATACAACCATAAAAACATATCAAACAAATGAAACAACCCCCAAAAAAAATTTAGTGTAGGTCATTCCCTTGAGGAAAGCAGTCAAGATATAACATGATTGTGGTGATAAATAGGCAAAAAAAAACTAGAATATCACTCTTAAGTGGCGCAACACAGCATAACATGATTGCGGCGAAATGGTAGACAAGGGATGGCTAGGATCTCACACCTAAGTGACTCGTCATAAGTTAACTCAATTGTGGTGAAAGTAAGGGTTTTCTAGGTCAAGTATTGGGATTTAATTTACTACATGGGATTTGAGAACTTTAAATGAAAAGAACAGAGTTTGGTGAACACAATTATTAGAGGAGAAGAATCATTGTTGGTTCACAAGAAATTAGGTGAAAAGAAACAAATCCAATAAAACTGAGGATATATATTCGTAATTATTTGTTGAAAATTTTAATAATAAGAATGAGGTTGGGATAATGGTGGATAAATTTGCAAGAAATAATTCGTGTGAATAGGCTTAATAATAGGGTGATTGTTATTAAGATAATTATCAATGAGAATATTACAAATGTGATTAGTATTTTCGCTCTTCAACTAGGACTACTTTTAGAAAGAAAAATTACCTTTTGACAGTATACCCAAGGAAGAAGGATTATTTTTGACGGGTGACCTAAATCAGCATACATATCTTAGGAGGATGGGCTACTAGAGAACTCATCATAATAACCAAATAAGAGATGGACACAATGATTGAATCTGTACTTAATTTCTCTATAGTATCTGATTGCAAATGCGAACATCTTTTAAAGAAACGGAGAAAAATAGTTGCATAGAAAAGTGGGGCAACTATATCATAAATAGACTTACTTTGTTTTAAAGGAAAGAGAAAAACTCTTGCAAAGACTATGAGATAATTTCAGGACAAAGTTTTAACCAGCAATATAGAGTAAAAACAATCAAGGCAAACTTTAAGAGTGCAAAAGAGAACAATAAAAAGAAGTAATAAACTTGGAACTAAGCTGAGCAATTTAAAAGGTGAAAAATTATTGAACTTTAAAGATTGATAGTTAAAGAAGGCAAAATCATATTCTTTAGTGGAGCAAAATTTGATGAGAGATAAGATGACTAATTTTATTAAGAAGATTATCCAATTGTATAGGGAAATCAAGAAAAAGAACATTTTTCAATAAGACATGGTGAAGTACAAAAAGTTATTAACAAAAAATGAGCTTTTAAAAAGTGGGAAATTTTGAATATCACCCAGGCGTATCCTTTTATTATAAGAGAGATAAAAGTTTTACTAAGAGTACAGCAAGCAAAGAAAAAGATACACCATCGATGATGTACTTATATGATGAGCATGGCATTAAGCAAGGATAAAATGAGATAGAATAGATAAGACAATAAACAAACTAGTAGAGACTTCGATCAAGTTAGATGTAGTAGAAGTTAAGATAATAGCATCTTAATGAAAAATGAAGACATTAATGAGAGATGAAAATGTTACTTTGAAAAGTTATTAGAATAACGTTTTGATGAAGAAAGTATTTTGGAATAACACAATATATACAATAATGAGATCATTTATAAATTAATTAAAAAGAGTGAAGCAGAATAACTTTGAAGAAGATGCATAAAGATAAGGCTTTAAGAACTGATGAGATATATAATGATTTGAAAAGTTCTAGAGAATATTGCAATGGCTTGATTGACAAGTCTTTTCAATAAATTTTAAAGACTACGAGGATGTCAATTAACCAGAGAATAAGCCCTTTCATGAAAATATTAAATAGCAAACGAAATGTTTAAGATTGTGTTAGATATAGAGGAATTAAACTTTTGACTCGATCAATGGATCTACTATTATGCTAGGAATAATTACTATAGGAGTGTCTTTGTGATAAGATAATTAAGATATTCATATGATTACTAGTAATTTTGAGAAGGCCATGCGATTTGATATTGTGCCCCTCAAGAAAGAAAGGTGTGTTCATGTTGTAGAAAAGAGCAGAACCTTGTATATTATTTCTCAAGTATCAAATACAATGTATGAATACATATATATAGGAGGGAGAAAGAGAGAGGAGTCCCTTTTACACAATGTGGGACTAAAGGAAAGAGAGAAGAACAAGAAATTAAATGGGCTCATACATGGGCCTTTACAAGGACTTTACATGGACTTTTCTAACACTCTCCCGCAAGCTAGAGCGTACAAGTCGTAAGCACCCAGCTTGGACAGGCATTGATAAAATAGGGTACTTGGTAAGGCCTTGGTGAGAATATCAGCAACTTGGTCAGTACCCGGATATGCAATTTAAGTGAATGATATTAGCAAATATCAATTTATCTTATTAAAAGATAAAAATATTGTGATGGATTTAAAAACCTTGGATCGTTTGCATAGGAAAAAAGTATATAAATTAAATTTGAGAAGTGTCTTGAAAGTAATAAGCAAGAAGTGAATATCATAGATAATTACAAATAAATTTTATAGAACAACTGTTAGATTGAGGATGTTATAAATTTTTTAATGTTTGGCAGTAAAAAATTGTCGATATATAGGATGGATTTGTTAAAACTACAAAAGAAAAAACTGAGGACTGAGGAAATCATTATATTATAGAAACAATTGAGATGCAGTCTCTCCAAGAAAAGATAACAAAAAATTGATTGATTTGACATGTATATTGAACGTTAGAAATGCACAAATTAGTGAGTTTTTCTTAAATGATTGGGTAAGAGAATGGGTAAACCCAAGATAACATGGATGAAAGTTATCCAAGATAATTTACATAATTCAAGTTTAATACTTCGTGCAACACTCAACTGGAATAAATTGAAAATGTGGATTCATAAAGTCAACCTAAATAGTTTAGATTAGGCTATTTATGATGACCATGATGGGAATAATTATAAAGTAGGTCTCTCAATAAACACAAAATAAGATCAATAGTTATTAGATGCATTTAATACATGAAAATTGAATATAAATGTTAGATTTAAAATTCATGACAGAAAGCAAAAGAATAAATCTTTAAAAGCATAGAATAAGAGTATACACATCTATTCCATAAATAAGCTCACCCAGAGTAATAATCCTTTGGTATGTAAACATCCCTTACAGGACCAAATCTTTCAAATGGAACACGAAGATCTTCACCTCTGCAAAATAAATCAACAACATGACTACCTAATAAAAAATTGCAAACCCAATATGAGAATAAAAAAAATTCCTACACGAATTCTCATATAACTAATCCATACCTACTATTCAGAGGTATATTTCGAACCAAAAGGCTTCCATTATTCGGTTCCATACGACCACCATATCCTCGCCTTGGCGAATTTCTTCCTCTACCACCATATCCCCTCCTTGGCGGGCTATAGTAACCAGGACTATACCTCCTCATGTTATATCTGAGCAAGAATAAACTGCAAACAATGACTCCTCAATTTGCACTACTATATACAAAGGTGGTTTGGCTAATATGACACAATTCAATGACTAAGTTTAGCATTCTATCGTATACCCATATGCAACGCAAAAAAATTATAGTTTTTGATAGCCCAATTTATTGTAGTGGCTTCAAGCATGCCATGCTCAGAAAAATCAACTAACTTATGAAAACACTTTCACGGTTTCACCTTCTAGGCAGCAATCAAAATATTGAGTAACAGTACTATAATGTGAACAAGATTAGTTTGTATAGCTGAAGTGCAGGTAGATAATCCATGCCTCGTACATCCATAATGTCAACACATTTTAACTATTTTCCTCATGTAGACTTTAACTATTTTCCTCATGTAGACTAATACAGATGAGCATCATGCCCAGCCAGCATGGGTGGTGCGCCACAAGACACCTTTATATTATCTATATCATAGAGCTGGTGTTGAAAACAGGATGACTTGAGTGGGTCTGCTATAATTTCTCTAGATAAATATCAACTGGGAACTTTTGCATAAGAACCAAAGCAAGCTGCAAAATATGTATATCATAAGTTATCTGTGATGCATGGTGTAATGGAAAAAATTGCACATAGAGATGGAAGTTATTCCAGCAAGTGCTCTTACTATATTTCGAAAAATCTCCTGGCTGAAAACGAAAATAGGAACCAGAGAAATCTACAAGCACATCTCAAGGATTCAAAAAAAAGTCTCAGAAATCGATTAAATCTAATTTATAAGGGGAACATTAGGGTTGGACACTCCAATAAGCAGAACGCTCAAATAAGTATCAAGTGAATACATAGTAAATATTATCAAAACAACAATACATATCTCAAAAATCAAAAGGACTATCTTGAGCAGTTTCGCGATCAGATAACAAAGGTTCGGAATGTCAGAGGTGGATCACAAAAAAGTTAGTAAAACATATATCAAACGCCCGTACATCGTGGCCTACAAATAAAACAATTGATATTGTTCCATTTCCTAAATTTACAGGAAATGTGTTGGAGACTAGGTCAACGGAAGAACAAGCAGACAATCTCTTGGACTGCGAGAGAAAATCTGAAACTCTTATGCCATGGAGATCACTAACCTTCTAGGAGATATCAAGCGCCCTCCAGAAAACGATTCGTGATACGCCCGGAGCGGCCGGCACGACGATTGAAATTTGAAAGCCAAACTTCCGCTATCGAAAACCCTAGAGAGCTAATGCCAGGCAAAATACGGCGGATAGAATTTGAACATGGGGCCCTTGGCGGACTGAACTTTAAATTAAATTATTATTATTACTATATTATTATTATTATTATTATTATTATTATTATTATTATTATTAAGAGAGAATCCTTTAATTACTGGGAATTAGAAATTAGTTTTGCTCAGGGCTAACCGAGGGAATCCTCTCTCAGAGGGCTTTGTTTGGGATATCAGGGTCATTTTAAAATGAAGCTCTTTGAAAGAGAGAATGTAAGATTTTATTTTCGGCTTTGGGAAATATTTGAATAACCTGCGATTTTAATGGCGATGTAAATTATATTCAAAATTATCAAATATTGTTATGTTATATTTTTATAGAGAAAATTATTCATATGTTATTATTTTGAAGAAAAAATTAGTCATCATTCTTAGTGATGGAGTCTCGCTCATTATGTAGGAATTTCTGGCTGTGAATGGCAGAAATCTCATAAGCTCCACTCCCTTAATGGGAAGTTAGAAGGAAAACCACCACGCACGCGATCATCGCGCGCGATCACGCGCACGATCCACGCCCCAACCGCCGCCCGAGCGTGCTAGACGACCGCAGCTCGCGGCCGCCAGCCCCCGGCTGGCCGCCCTTGGCTGCACGCCTCGGGCGCGCGCCCAGGAGGCCTCGCGGCCGGCAACCCGGCAGTGCGCCGGCGGCGCACGGCAGTGGCGCCTCGTGGTCGGCCGCCCAATCGGCCGGCCTCGGCCGCAAGGCCGCAGGGGGCCTTGCGGTCGGCCAACCGGCCGGCCAAGGCCGCGCCTCCACGGCGCGCGGCCAAGGTCGTCAGGCCGGCCTAGGCCGCGCGTCCACGATGCAAGGCCAAGGTCGTAGGGCCGGCCTAGGCCGCGCGTCCACGACGTGAGGCCAAGGCCGTGGGGCCGGCCTCTCGGTCGGCCTTGCAGCACGCCAGTGGCGTGCGGCCGCCGGACTCCCCGCGACCCGGCCGATCAGGTGGTCGGCCGGTTTTGGTCGCGCGGGTCGCAAGGGCCTTGCGGCCATGGGGCCGGCCCCTCGAGGCCGGCCGCCTTCCCGGTCGGCCGCCCCAGGCCGGTCGCCCTTCCGACCGGCCGCCCCAGGCTGGTCTCCCTTCCGGCCGGCCTTCCCTCCTTGTCGGCCGACCGTCTCTCCTCGCCGTCCGGTCTCCTCGGCGGCTAGAGTTCGCCGCCCGGAGTTTGTCGCCGGTCAGGCTCCCCGTCGTGGCCGTCCGATCTTTCCGTGGAGTCTCCACCGTTCGATTAACGGATAACCACCCACGTAACTGCTAGTGTAACCACCCGTAGGTCGCCCTTCCGGCCGGCCTTCCCTACTCGTCGGTCGGCTGTCTCTCCTCGCCGTCCGGTCTCCTCGCCGTCCGGTCTCCTCGCCGTCCGGTCTCCTCGGCGGCCAGAGTTCGTCGCCCAGAGTTCGCCGCCGGTCGGGCTCCCCGTCGTGGCTGTCCGATTTTTCCGTGGAGTCTCCATCGTTCGATTAGTGGATAACCACCCACGTAACCGCTAGTGTAACCACCCGTAGTGGGCGGGTGCGAATATCCGGAACTGCGTTGGTTTGCGCTTAGAGAAATTTCTAATTAATGTGCATCGTAATTCTTATAGAATTTGCCTGCTTTTAGTATTTATGGTGTTTACGGTCTGCGATTATCCACATAACCACTATAACCACTCTTGATGCCTATAAATAAAACTCCAGGGCTTCTTTTTTCCCCATCTTATTCTCCTCCTCCTTCCTCGTAAGTTCAAGAGAGAGAGAGAGAGAGCTCTTAAAGATCTCCCTCCTCTTCATAGCCGCCCTTGAAGGAATCTTCAAGCGCTTCAAAGACAGACGAAGATCTTCGTTCTCCTTCAAGCATTTCGAAGGCCGTCCAGCAACCTGCACGCCAAGTTCCAGAGCGCGCCCAAGTTTCGGAGCGCGCCAAGTTCCAGAGCGCGCCCAAGTTCCAGACCACGCCAAGTTCTGGAGCGCGCAAAGCTCCAGAGCGCGCCCAAGTTCCAGCGCCCCCAAGTTCCAGACCACGCCAAGTTCCAGAGCGCACAAAGCTCCAGAGTGCGCCACCTAGTTATATAGCAAGCCCAAGTTCCAGTGCTCGGTGCTCCCCACCGCTACATAGAAGAAGTCTGAGCTTCGAGAGTGATGGTCTATCATCCTCCAAATGCCTCTCTCTCTCTCTCACCACCTAAGTTGTAACGAGGAGTGGCATGTCGCCCTCGGTCTTTCATGTAAGCCCTGTAAAAAAGCAACAAATAGTGAAGTTTTGTCGACACTGTCCCGACCATGTGGTTTTTTTTATCCCTTTCCGGGATTTTCCACTCTAAAAAGACTCTTTGTCACCCATCTAGTCTCTTAGTAACTGATTGCGCGTTCGACCGCTCCCGGGCTAAGACGATTCATTCTGAACCGGTTTTAGGAGCCTCGAGTAGACCTCAACAGTTTGGCGCCGTCGATGGGAAGGTGTTCCCCAAAGATCTAAAAATTCGGAAGACAGTATCCTCCATCCAGCGATACTGGTCACTAGAGACATGACAAGGAGAAGCACTCGCACCACCCAAGGCTCGGTCCGCGAGGGGCATGCCGATCCCGGCCCTTCACATTCCATCATCAACGCACAATGCTTGGAGGAGATGGTGGTCGCGCCGACCAACGCATTGACAGGACGAATGGTCTAGATAGAGGAACACCAAGCTGAAATGTTAAACCTCCTGAGAAACTTAGGAGCAACCATGGCTCCTATAGAAGCCCTCGCACCGGTCAATGCGCCTCCTCCGCCTCTGCGTCAAGCCCCAGAGGATAACCAAGAAAAGAACTCTGAGTTCTCAGCAGCAGCAAGTACCACACACCTTGCCCGTCTGGCCAGGCCAGCCGAAGCCGCCCCACAACAGCATCACCATAGGGTAGGGGTCCCTGAGAACCTCCCCGGAAGGTTAACCCAAGAAGAATTTAGAGAACTGATAACAGAAGAGTATGGCCAGGTTGGCCGCCAAGCAGCGCGTATCTATCGTCCTATCCAGAGCGGGCCCATGTTAACACCTGAAGTCCTGTCACATCCAATCCCATGAGGGTTCAAGCTTCCAAGCATGGAATCGTATGTCGGGACCGAGGATCCCCTATAGCACGTGAATCACTTCTCCACCATCCTTCGGATTTATAACGCCCCCGATCAACTATGTTGTCAAGTGTTTCTGGCCACTCTGAAAGGCCAGACGAGAACTTGGTTCCATTCTATCCGGAGTGGAACTATCAGGAACATCACAAAGCTGGCACAACAATTTTTAAATCAATTCATCGCGAACCACCGGATAATGAAGGACCCTTCCCATCTCTCGAGAATCAGACAAAGTGAAGGGGAAATCCTTAAAGAGTTCTTTCGTCGGTTCACTACCGAGGCCCGTCAAATCCCGGGCGTGGATCTCGAGCTCCTTCGAGGAGTATTCCTTAGAGGGCTCCGGTCGAGCGGATTCTATTCCGTCTTAATGAGGGAGACGGTCCCTAGCTATCCTGATTTGGTGCATAGAGTCGAGGCACAAATTGCGGTTGACGAAGCGATCGAAGCTCACCACTGACAATTCGAAGGAGTGGTAAAGAGAAAGAGAGAAGAGCCAGCCCTGAAGCGGCAAGAGGAGCGCTAGGGGAAAGAATGTCGGCAAGATCGTCCTAGGAACAGGCCCCCTCGAACCTACCAAGAGTACGCACCGCTCAACTGTTGGGTTTTCTTAATATCATTTCAGAAATGATAATACATCATATCATATATGCGCAGCGGAATAAAATAACTAGAACAACCCAAAAGAGTTATAAGGAACTTGCGATTTCATAGATTCGAGAAATAAATAACATCCAGCAACACATTGCAGAAATTATACCTGAAGGGGGGTTGAGTCGATACTCAACTGAGATGCTCCAATGGCAGATTCAAGATTGTGCGGCTGAGTTCCTTGCACAGAAATGGATCTGCGCCTCTAGAGTAGTCCACATGAGCATTGGAGAACCCTAGCCTCATGTCACACAAAAGCTAGGTCGGAGAAGAACTGTCCTCTACGTCTTCCACGGACTGCTAGGTTCGAATACAGGAAGAGGCGACAGCGGCGGCGGGATCGATCGGTCGGAACACTTCCTTCCGGGGCTACAGACGGAACTCTTCCGTCGCTCTCACTTTCTTTTGCAAAATAGATCGCATCACTAGGTCAAAAAGAATCGCATTCTTTTATACCCACGTGCAAAAAGGAGCTATCCGCACAGCCACGTGCAAAAAGGAGCTATCCCAAGTGAAGAAAACAGAATTCGTCGAACTGCGTTCGGCGAACTGGCCGTTTGTCGAACTTGCTGGATGTTCGTCGAACGCGCTGGCCGTTCGTCGAACGCGTCGGCCATTCGTTGAACAGGCTCGCCGTTTATCGAACGCGCTCGCCGTTCGTCGAACTCCAGTCTCAGCGGTCGACTAACACCAGTCTCAGCGGTCGACTAACACCAGTTTCAGCGGTCGACTAGCACCAGTCTCAGCGGTCGACTAACACCTTCAGTTCGACGAACTGAACACTGCGTTCGACGAATGCTTTCAGTTCGACGAACTGAACTCTGCGTTCGACGAATGCCATCAGTTCGACAAACTGAACTCTGCGTTCCACTAAGTCATAGAATTGGTCTGATTTCTCGAGAAATTCTAAAGTAGGAGATGCAGTCCTCGAGAAATCCCAAGCCAACACAATTCTCCCTTCAACTTCTCAAGATACTCTTGTGTGCGACCCCATAGGCTCATATCGCGTTGGCAGTGAGACTAGATATTTGACCACTTTCAGATCACCATGGAAACACCAACAGTCTCCCACTTGATCTTGAACGTATCAAATAAAAGTCTTACAAACAATGAGCGACATCTAGCAATGCATCATTGCTACCCAAGCAATATGAGTTCATAACTCAACAAGCCTGTCTTGACCAATGTATCAGTGTTGTCATGTCTCTTTATCCCTTACATCCGGATATAACTAGAGGCATGGACCGTGTCACCCTCATAAATGTTCAATCCCAGTTTCCTGATCTAGAATAGACTGACAAAAATGGTGAGCTCAATATCATATATTGACTCAACCAAGCATGACCATGCATTTCTCAGTCTCATTCCATCAAGGGGCCCATGGATGTAACTCCTGTCATAAAGGAGGAAAAATCTCATTTTTGCTCACACATAAACATCCAAATGATTCGTAACATACCCAACAACCACCCTTATCGTCAACCTTTCTCAAGAGAAGATTTTAGATGGCATCAAAGTATGCTCTTCATCATCTGATGAATGCTGTGACTTCAGGTCAAAGGACCACAAACACCATTGTCACTTGAGTCCTACTTATGACACGTTCATATAACAATCCACAAAGTAGTCGCATGGTGGGTCTGTCCAGTACCACTACAAGAAAATTGACTTTTAGTGACGAAACTTTTCGTCACTAAATGTTAGATTTTGGTCACTAATAGCGTTTAGTGACCAAATTTATTTCGTCACAAATTAGTCACTAAAGCCCTCACTAAATGTTTTTAGTGACCAAAAAAATTGGTCACAAATTGTACACATTTAGTGACCAAATTAATTTGGTCACTACAAGAAGATTGAGTGACCAAATTAATTTGGTCACTAAAAGAAGATTGAGTGACCAAATTAATTCGGTCACTAAAAGAAGATTCAGTAACCAAATTAATTCAGTCACTAAACGTAGTTTCAGTGACCATATTAATTCGGTCACTAAATTTCATTCAATCCCTCACAAAATCTCATAGAATTATTTATTATATATTAATTACAATTACGCATTCAAATACAAGAATAAATAAATGCTCATCACAAAGAAAAATTTGATCAACAAATATTATTTTATTAATTAAGAAAAATTGGGTGGGAGATAGCCTAAACCCCTATACAAAATAATATAGCTATCATCTCTTATTAAAATCAATACATAAGAAACAAATCTACAACATTGAAGAAAAACTATTCATCCTTGCTTTCTTACAAGTATCAAATATGAAAACTAAATATATACAGGTAGTTAACATATATTCTTCATCCTTCTTTCTTTTAGATTCCGTGTGAGTTACAGTCTACCCAATTCTTCTTTAACTTCAAAAGGAAACCTATAAATGTTGTCTTCCCCTGCATAAAAAAATGTAAATATTAAGCAAAATAGTAGATAGTAGTTAACACCATATATAGCCAAATCGAAAGACCTACTTGCACTCTTGTAAAATGATACCACATGATTAGTCAACTGCAAATAACTACAAATGTCATCACCACTCAAACTCTAGATGATACATTTGAAATTTTGTCCAACTATTCTAAATTTTCATAGATTGAATGATGTCTTAGCTATCAGATCAATGCTATCAGTCATTTAATTCAACTTCTTTGATACAATTCATTTAGTAACTAATGCATTAGCATATTCTTTGCATTAATAATGCAATCTACATTTTTCCTTTTGAGGGGCACAAAATTCATATTAAACAAACAAAACTCAGTAATTTTTTCAACAGGAGATCTTTCCCCCTCAATAATAAGAATAGAGATTCATCAGTACACTGTCAACAATATTGTATGAGTAAAATGCCAACTTATTCATAACAAAAACCTTAAAAATTGAAATAGGATGTCCTTGAATGCCGCAAACAGATCACCGTGGATGTAATCATTGTCCACTAGGCTCACTAAGTAGTAACATTTTTGAACCTGTAATTAAGATGAACATAAGTCAGTTTGAATGAGTGTACATACCCAGAAAACTTCACTTCTCTTATGTACATTAACATTAAAGAACCATTAAATGTATACTTTTACATGAATATGTTCTATGAATATCATAAAATCATAAACTTTCTTCGTGCAATCTGAGCATCAATCAAATAATTTCATTAAAACAATTGATCATGATCCAGAAAAGGTCTAGATTACCTGCTCTAGCAAAGCTCTTGAGGGATCAGCCTCAGGGAACAAGCACGCCCAGCCTCTTGTCCAGATCTCGAATGCCTCGTCCTTCCAAACCATGAAGCTTGCAGGATCGACGATAGTCGGCTGTATAATCTCCTTAGCAGGAAAGACGCCCCATGTCACCGCGTTGACTGCTGTGGGGCCCACATTGGAGATGGAATGACCTACTTGCGCTGTTGTAAGATGATACCACATGCTTAGTTACTGGAGCTCTTGCAGCAAAAACCTGGCCCAACCTGCATGGTGGCTTAATCTAACTTTGGTTATTCCTATTCACTATGAGTTAATTTAAAATAAACCCAGAAGACACAAATTTGCCTGCACTCTGCAAATTCTACATCCCCCCTCCTCCTCTCTTCCATGAATGTTGCAGCTGGGCTGATTCTAGCATTGTCGTAGGTTCACAACTTGCTATTTCATTTATTTATCCTGCTCTTTATTCTCCTTAAATCAAGTGACTGTAAGAAAAATGATTTCCACGATGGAGCTTAGTATTAGCATGAATTTTCAAATTGCAAAATGATTTCCACAAGCATATGCTCACTTATGAAGCAGCTCATATATTTTTGGGAGTATGCAAATTTTATATCACATAGCATAAGGAAAACACGGCATCACAATAGTTGAATAAGCAAATACTAAAAATTGAATTTGCATGAGATCCTTACAAGTACAAAGTTTTTTTCCATGTGAACATTCATTTTAGATGTTGCCTATCAAAGCAGCCAAAAATAAGCGGAGATAACTGATAACTGCTCCAAAGCAGCCAAAAATAAATAAGGCAAACAATATAGATGTTGCCTATCAAAAATGACAATCCGAGAAACAAAAGTATGTAATCTTAGAAATTGTTAATGTTAGGAAAAAGAACATTGATAACTGCTCCAAAGCTCCACCCGTACCTACAAGTTAGTACATCAAGCATAGCGTTAGGTAATTTCTAAGAGATTAGTAATACATTATCAAATATTAAGTATTAACAATTAAAACATACTTGTGTATACTCGAGAGATAAGGCAAAAGACTATCGGAGTCTACATTTCAATTAGTGCTGTCTGCTTGATCCTCAAGCTGTGTTCGGTTCAAGAGTGCCAAAACCTTAGCGTCAAATCTTTTTGCCAATCGATCCTCCATCTCTTGTATACGTGTCGCCATCTCTGCTTCTACTTTAGCTCGAATTTTTGCTTCTAGATGTTGCATATTAATACATACATGCTCTGAAGGTCTAGGTCCCGGTCCCATTCCAAGAATATAACCAGAACGATGTCCAAGTATTTTGGTGTAGGCTTCTTCAGGGGTAAGTTTATCTTCGCCATTCTCCCTTATTTGGGCTTCATGAAGTTCAAACAGTTTTTTATATAATTCCCCAGATGTTTCATCTTGCCACTCATTATGTTTACCTTTATGAGTTTTCTCCCACAACCTTATGTAAATGGGTAATTCATCCTCTTCTGATGGAGCTTCACTCTATATTTAGAAAATATTAAGACATTAAATTTCAATTATAAAAAGTACTGCTACATGTAATAAACATTATAAAGGTCAAGAAAAAAATACTTACCATTTCATAAATTGTTCTCGCTATAGATTTTGTACCCACGTGAGATTTTATTTTCTGTTGACTTCTATTTTGTTTGTTTATTTCACTAATCCTCTGTATCAATAAATAAATAAGGCAAACAATATATGAGTAATATACAATGTTAATAAGATCTACTTTAGCTGAACATGATATACTAGATCTAATTACATAATTTTAGATTGATTAATATATTTCCTACCTTGAATCGCGCACTTCCCCAATAACTAATTAGCCAGTTCCATTGCTCGGGATCGATGTCTTTAGGGCAGTTTGAACGCCTTTGTCCATCAGTATTTCATTTTAGGTAATATTTCACATGCAAATGAAAGCACCAAATATTATAATGTCGACGAAGTGAATACATAAGATCACCACGAACATGGGGCTCATTAGGGAGATTGAATTCGGCCTAAAAATAATATAAAACAACAAAAGTATTGGAGTTATAATAAAAAGATTTTCTGAATTCAAAGACCAAAATAAAATTGCATACTTACATAGATGATATTAATTATTTTGTCAGTGATATCAGTTGGAATTAAAGACCATTTCTCCACATTCAGAGGAGCATGATGCCTTACATATTGCCCACCTTTGGTAATGAGCTCTGTATCCAACTAATCTTCGAAGTTCGGCAGGAAGTTGCACATCCACCCTCTCTACATTATTTTGTCTTCTCTTCGACCACTCAACTCCCATGGTTGGACCACGTGTTCTTTTTCGTGTTACATTTGAACCTGTCATTAAACATTTTAGTGTTGACATGTTTCATATATATATATAAATCAAACTAAAAAGTACAAGTGAGATATACCATTATTATTATCATGCTCAAGATTTGTTGGATTTGTAGGTACATGATCAGCTTCAACCTCAATAGAAAAGCGCTTAACCCCACTCTCGACATGTGTATGCTGATCATCATTTGTCAAAGCTTGATCCAAATGTACAGATTTTGGTGTTTCTGTTGGCCTTTGCTGATTAGAAGAAATGTGCTCAACCCCACTCTCAACATGTGTATGTTGATTATCATTAGTCAAAGCTCGAGCCAAATGTAATAATCTTGGAGTTTGTGATGGCTTTTCCTGTGATTGTTTTGCATGATTCTTGTGGGAAGGTTCAAAATCTGGTTGTGTAAAGGATCTTGCGAAGGAACTAATGCGTGCTGCAGTTGATCTTGGATGTAAAGTTGTTGACTTGGTTTTCCAATCAATTGAATGTTTTATATATAAATTGAATACAACATAAACTTCAGAACTGCAGCAAAAAAGACAGCAAAAAAGACAGCAGCCAAAAAACATACACCTCAGCAAAAGCATACACTTCAGAACTGCAGCAAAAGCATACACCTCAGCAAAAACGACAGCAGCAAAAAAGACAGCATCAACCTCATTTAAGACAGCATACACTTCAGAACTGCAAACCAAGTGAAAAATCACTTCAGAATTGGCAACTCCAAGACCAAATAACCTATGGAAAATGAACTGCCAGCAACTAAGGAAAAAAACCCAACAATTAGAAAATAAACATAGAACACCAAAATAAATATAAAAAATCATACCTAGTTTACATCATCCAGCAAAGCTATTTACACCCCTTGTTCGGCAAAAGCATAGGCTGTAATCTTCACCTTGTGTTGTCTTTAGAAAAGTATATGCATTATAAGCTTTCATTTTCTGTATCACCCGCATCCTCAAAGTTATCAATATTTTCATCGTCTTCATTTTCATCATTTAGAACTCTTCTTTGACTAGAATGATCCCTTTTCTCAATAGTTATAGCTTCAACATCAGTTCTTTGTAATGAAAATTCAGGGTTATCATTATCTATAACAATATTAAGTGTTGATCCTATCCCAACATTTATATCATACAACATAATTTCATCCTCAGTGAGCTCTTCAGAGTCTTTGGATATTCTAGAGATATTGGAAGAAGACACGAGACAACTTTTGTTAGATGGTTTGAGTCATTAGTAAGTAGCAACTACTTTTTAGCCTGATCGTTTATTTATTATTATGTTTAGTATGTGTGATTTCATTTCATTTTCAATAGATATCCAAGTTACATTACGAGGGAGACTCAAGAGCTAATACAGAAATTTTGTAGTTAGCCCGCGGTCCAAAAAGATGTGCAACACATTATTCTGGCTATATTATTAATGGCTTTAGGTTTCATACTTACAAACGCGAAACCAGACTCAAAACTCAAAACAACGGTGTTATGGTTAAGGGAGATGATCATTCAGGTGGCAAAGAATATTACGGAGTTTTAAAAGATATTATTCAGTTTGAGTATGGTGTTGGGCAAAAAATTATCTTATTTAAATGTGATTGGTGGGATACGTACAATGAAGGCCGAGGCTACAAAAAGGAAAACAATGGAGTTATTTCTGTTAATATAAAACGTAATTTGAGAAGCAATGAACCTTATATTTTATCCTGCCAAGCAGATCAAGTGTATTACGTACCCGATAACAAAAGTAAAGATTGGCGAGTGGTCATAAAAATAGTGTCGCGCCACTCTTATGATTACCAAAAGGGGGAGAATAAATTTGAAAGAAATTAACATGTTTTGGGAAGTCTAGTTCATAGGAAGTTTTGTTGTAAGGGGATCATTCACTTAGGGGGAGCATTAATTTAGGGGGAGCATTTGAACATGCCTAATTTTCATGCTATCTATGTTAGTTCTCTATTATAAACACAAATTCCTATCAATTGAATTATTTCTTTCTAAGAGGATTTGTTATTATCAAAAGGGGGAGTTTGTTGGAACATGCTTTCCGCATCTCTTGGTTTGACAATAACAAATCATATTGTATTTGATCATACTTGTTTTGTGTTTATAGTATGCAGGATTCAGTGCTTTCAAATCTCCATGGAAATGTGTTTTTGTTGTTATTACCGTGCAACATTAAGACTACCGCTGGCGCTAACAAACCGCTGAGAAGGAAACTGGCGTTCGACGAACTGAAAGCTCTGTTCGATGAACTGAGATCTCTGTTCGACGAACTGTGAGCTCTGTTCGACGATCTGCATGTTCTACCGTGGCGCTCGACGAAATGTATGTCTTAGCACGATGTGGTGGCACTACCACTGGCGCTAGTGTTCGTTCGACGAAATGAAAGCTGCGCTCGATGAAATGCTTATCACCGCGTTCAACGAATTTGCGATCGACGAAAGCCGAATCCCGTTCGACGAAAATTCGATCGACGAAATATAAGGCCGGTTCAACAAAGATGCACCCTACGAAAAGAAATGTGCTCTACCGCGGAGCGTTAGCACTATCGATGGCGCTAACATAAATGGAAACATTTGACGGGAAGGAAATAGTGGAGAAAAAGGAATGTCGACGGGACACTATTTTGGCAAGTACTATCGCGACGCATTAAGTCTAACGCCCGGCGGTAGCTTTTGGAAACTTCCCGTCTGCAGTTGATTGAAGAGCAGATTTGGAAGGACATAGTGGCTGAAGGAAGGATATCTCGCAATCGCGGGGCGTTAGCGTTACCGCGGCGCGCTAGTGTTTGGCACTCAAAATGTTGCCTAAACTACCACGATCCGTGTGCTTCATTGCCTAATGTGGATACCGCGGGGCGGTAGTACTACCGCAGGCGGCAGTGGCTGATTCTATAAAAAGATGCGTGCCTCCTCCGTTGTTGCTTGCTGATACAGAAGGAATTGGAGCTATATATTCAGAGCACTCGTGAGAGCCTTCTCCAAGTAGCCCGAAGAACTCCGTCAACGTTCGTGAACGCAAAGAACTTGAAGACCAATCCGATCGCATCTACATCGACATCAAGTTCTTCTTCTTGAGGGAGTTTTTAGTTTTGTTTTGTCTTTGTCTTTTATTTTATATTTGTAATCGGTTCGTGAATTCGCCACATGGCGACTAGGTCTATGTTGGACTTAGGGAGTAATTCGCCTCGTGTTGACGACTGGGTCTAGGGAGTAGATCTAGGAGGTGCTCGAGGCCTTTCTGGTGATATATTGGCTAGAGCGGCTTGAGGCCGTATCTGGGGAGAGATCCGCTAAAGCCAACCGGTTCGTGGGGATACGAGTCGGTATAGAAAATAAAAAGGGTTTTCATTTTATTCGTTTCGATTTCTAGCGTCATTGAAATCGGATTTTGTAATCAATTTTATAAATGATAATCATGTCTTTTCTTGTTTAATAAAATTGATTTCATCTCTAATTTCATTATCTCTTTACTTTTGATTTAACTTACTTTGACCAAAATATCAAAAGTTTTTCTATTAAAGTTTATAGTTTTTAAAACCTTTATTCACTCTCCCCCCCCCCCCTCTAAGGGCGCCTACATATCCAACACTATTTTCCTCTAGATGACTTTAAGTTATGCCTTATTCAAGCTTTTTGAAGTTCCTGTTGGGTTTTCTATACCCCTAACGGGATGACATATCGAATATGCGCAGCGGAAATAATAACAAGAACAACCCCAAAGAAGCTAACAGATCTTGTGGTTTATCATGATTCAAGAGAATAATCAAATTGAAATACAAAGTACCTTTGCGGGATTGAGTCAACACTCAACCAAGGTGCTCCTAAGAGAGATCCAAAAATCTGCCTTTGAGTTCTTCAAGAATCGAAATGGATCGATCCCTCTACAGAAGTCCACACAAGCAAAAGGAGAACCTTAGCTTCTTGTCGTACAAGAACTAGGTCGGAGAAGGAAGCTCTCAACGTCCCCACGGACTGCTAGTCCGATCCAGGGGAGGCGACGACCAGCGGCGGCGGAAGACGATCGGCGGACGGGAAGATTGAGATGCCCTCGCGCGGAACAGTTCCGGTCGGCAGTTCTCGTCTAAATCGCGAAAAGGATTAAGTCACCCGTAAACCTAAAATCGCATGCCCTTTTATACTAAAACGCATAAATCAGGCTATCCGCAGACCAGAGAAAAACAGAACATTTCTGTCCAGATTTACATTCGCCGAATTCGACTAAACAATATAACCGAATTCGACTCAGATTCGGCAAAACCATTTCGACGAATTCGTCTATATAAATTCGGCTGTATAAATTCGGCGAAACCCTTTAGCCGAATTTGTCATTTATTCAACTAAACACTTTAGCCGAATTTGACCTTGCCGAATTCGTCTAAACCCTTTAGCCGAATTTGTTTAAAGCCTTTAGCCGAATTCGTCTAAACCCTTTAGCCGAATTCGTCTAAATCCTTTAGCCGAATTATCTAGTGTAAATCCATTCGTTTAAACACTTTAAACGATTTCCTTTTGAGACATTCTCAACTTGATTCCAAGCAGTCACAGGATTGGTCCTTCACTCATATCCAATATGAGTAAGGCCAACACAATCCTTTCTCCAACTTCTCCAAACGCTTTTATGTGCGACCCTATAGGCTCATATTGCGTTGGCAGTAAGACTAACTGTTGATTGCTTTGAGATCACCTCAGAAACTCCAACAGTTCCTGTCTTTAAAACTAAAGTTGTCAGATAACTTTAGTGTGGACCTTGTGTGAGATCCAACCCATTATCAAAATATTTCACATATACTAACATTAAGTGTTCGGGTGCCTTCCGATGGATGACACTCTTCCTGCCTCGATCGATGAAATGTGGGCTTGCCAAAGCAAGGTGCATTAATTTATCATGGTAAGGGTGCGAGCGGATAATTGTGATATCCCACTGTCGACATCGGGTCTAACTTAACTAGGTGACCTCAAAGGTTGAGTGCCTAGAGGCATAGGGTTGGCTTGCACCATATGATGGATGCGAATAAGGAGTTATTCACCAACCATACAAGAGTTGCATGAGGATGCAATTGGCAAGCGTTGCCTACCTAAATAACTGCATAGTGAGGGAAAAGCCAAAGCTGACTCATTGTGTTGGTGAAATACGGGTCTTGTCCACTAAGAGAGTAGCTCGCATGGATTCTCCGAATTGATAGTGAGGGCTATCAATTTGAATAAAATAGTGGGAGTATTTAATTGAAGTCCAAATTAAAATAAATTGTATTTTGAAATTTTGGTACTGATTAAATTCTGCATGAATTCTTGTAGAATTCCATGCAAGTGGTTCACATTCCACCTTGTCCCTGAGAGCTATCCTTGAGAAGGACAAGCTAAGTGGGACGAACTACATGGACTGGTACAGGAACCTGAGAATTGTTCTCAGGCAAGAGCGAAAGCTCTACGTCTTGGAAGAAGAAGCCCCCGAGGTGCCGACCGGGAACTCGTCCCGTGTTGATAAGGATGCTTATAAGAAGTATACCGATGACGCCTTAGACGTCGAGTGCCTTATGCTTGCCACCATGAACTCAGAGCTTCAGAAGCAACATGAGAACATGGGGTGCAAGGAGATTGACGAGCACCTAAAGAAAATATTTCAAGGGCAAGCTTGTCAAGAGAGGTTCGATGTCACGAAGGCATTATTTTAGTGCAAAATGGGAGCTCGAGACTCGGTTGGTACTCACGTACTCAAGATGATTGGGTATATAGAGAACCTGGAAAGACTGGGTTTTCCTCTGGGTCAAGAGTTGGCCACAGATCTTATCCTGCGATCGTTGCCGGATAATTATGAGCAGTTCATCTTGAACTACAACATGAATGAAATAGACAAGACACTGCCCGAGCTCCTAGGCATGTTGCGAACTGCCGAGATAAACATGAAGAAGGCCAAGCCTGCTAGTCCTATATTGATGGTACACAAAGGCAAAGGTAAGGCAAAGGGCTTCAAGAAGACGAAGGTGGGACCTAAGTCACATCTTGAGCCCAAATCTTCTGCGCTGAAAAGGAAGAGCACCGTGAAGGAAGGGAAATGCCACCACTATGGCAAGGCTGGTCATTGGAGGAGGAATTGTCCTTCGTACATTGAGGGTCTGTAGAAAATTAAGGGAGGTATGACTTCCGCTTCGAATATTTACGCGATAGAGATAAACCTTTCTGCTCCTTCATCTTGGGTATTGGATACCGGATGTGGTTCTCACATTTGTACAAATATGCAGGAACTGAAAAGGAGAAGATTGCTGAGTAAAGGAGAGGTGGACCTGCGCGTCGGTAATGGAGCAAGAGTTGCTGCTGTAGCCGTAGGGGTTTACCGTCTTTCTTTACCCAGTGGGCTTGTAATAGAACTTAATAATTGTTATTTTGTTCCGGCCATAACTAGAAACATTATATCCATTTCATGCTTAGACATGATTGGATTTTCTTTTATGATTAAGAACAATTGTTGTTCTATATTTAAGAATGATGTTTGTTATGTTGTAGCTCAATTGTTTAATGGTCTTTATGTTTTGAACCTGGACCATCCGATCTATAATGTAGATAATAATAAAAGACTAAGAACAAATGACTCAAATCCTACATATCTCTAGCATTGTCGTTTGGGTCATATAAACGAGAAGCGCATATCCAAGCTCTATAAAGATGGACTATTGGACTCATTTGATTATGAATCATTTGAGCGATGCGAGTCTTGTTTATTAGGCAAAATGACTAAAGCCAAACGAGGGCTGAGGATCTTTTGGGTATAGTACATAGTGATGTATGCGGACCCATGAGTTCTATGGTTAGAGGTGGGTATTTCTACTTCGTTACATTTACTGATGATTTCAGTAGATACGGATACGTGTATCTTATGAAGTGCAAATCCGAAACTTTTGAAAAGTTCAAAGAGTTTAAGAATGAAGTGGAGAACCAATTGGGTAAAAAGGTTAAAGCACTCTGATCTGATCGAGGTGGCGAATACCTGAGTCATGAGTTCCGTGATCATCTGAAAGAGTGTGGTATTGTATCACAGCTCACTCCACCTAGGACACCGCAGCATAATGGTGTGTCTGAGAGGAGAAATCGTACTCTGTTAGACATGGTACGGTCGATGATGAGTCATGTAGACTTGCCTGTTTCCTTTTGGGGGTTTGCTTTAGAGACTGCTGCAATGACACTGAATCGCACTCCGACGAAAATGGTGATAAAGACACCATATGAGATATGGACTGGGAAGCGTCTAGTATGTCATTCATTAAAATTTGGGGTCGTGAGGCATACGTACGACGTCAAATGCCTGACAAGCTGGAACCCAAATCAGATAAGTGTTATCTGCTGGGATATCCTAAGGAAACGAAAGGATATTACTTTTACCTACCGTTTGAGGGCAAAGTGTTTGTCGCAAGGACGGGTGTCTTCTTGGAGAAAGAGTTCTTGTCAAGAAAGACGCAAAAGGTAGAACTTGAAGAAGTTCAAGAACCACAAGTAATGAATGAACCAGAATTGGATTCTGAGCCAGGACTACAAGATGTTGTAGCTAGAGAACCTGCTCAAGAGACACAAGTCCTACGTAGATCTGGTAGACCAAGATTTGAGCCTGAGAGATATGGATTTCTCGTGTCTCAAATAGGTAATGTGTTGCTTATGGATCATGATGATGAACCAGCGACCTACCAAGAGGCTATGAATGGACCGGACTCCGACAAATGGCTTGAGGCTATGAAATCCGAAATGGACTCCATGTATACAAACCAAGTTTGGAACTTGGTGGAACCACCTGAAGGGGTACGACCCATAGGGTGCAAGTGGGTCTTCAAGAAGAAGACCGACATGGATGGGAATGTGCAGACATTCAAAGGGCGACTGGTGGTTAAGGGTTTCAAGCAAATTCATTGTGTTGACTATGATGAGACCTTTTCCCCTGTTGCCATGGTAAAGTCCATTAGGATATTGCTTGCTATTGCTGCGTATTATGACTACGAGATCTGACAGATGGATGTCAAAACAACTTTCCTAAATGGAAACCTCCTTGAGGAAGTGTACATGGCACAACCCGAGGGTTTTGTATCCCCAAATGAAGCCACTAAAATATGCAAGCTGAATAAGTCCATCTATGGATTGAAACAGGCCTCTAGAAGTTGGAATCTTCGTTTTGATGAGAAGATCAAAGAGTTTGGTTTTGTCAAGAATGAAGATGAACCGTGTGTTTACAAGTGAATCAGTGGGAGCATTGTTGTCTTCCTGATATTGTATGTAGATGACATACTACTGATCGGGAATGACATACCTACCCTGAAAGTTGTTAAGAACAACCTAGGGAACTGCTTTTTTATGAAGGACTTGGGTGAAGCGACTTACATACTCGGTATTAAGATCTATAGAGATAGATTGAAGAAGTTGCTGGGTTTGACCCAGAGTACGTACATTGAGAAGGTGTTGAAGCGGTTTAACATGCTTGAGTCCAAGAAAGGATTTTTGCCCATGTCTCATGGTGCGAATCTCTCTAAGGACCAGTGTCTAAAATCTTGTGAAGATAAGGACCGCATGAAGTTGATTCCATATGCTTCGATAATTGGGTCAATCATGTATGCAATGTTATGTACTCGACCCTATGTCTCTTTTGCTTTGAGCATGACTAGCAGGTATCAGTCTGATCCCGGTGAATGTCACTGGATAGCCGTAAAGAATATCCTGAAGTACTTGAGAAGGACTAAGGATGTATTCTTACTGTATGGTGGAGAGGAAGAGCTCGTTGTAAGTGGTTACACGGATGCCAGCTTCCAAACTGATAGGGATGATTCGAAGTCTTAGTCAGGGTTTGTGTTTTGCCTGAATGGAGGAGCTGTGAGCTGGAAGAGTTCCAAGCAAGAGACAGTTGCTGATTCTACAACTGAGGCCGAGTATATCGTTGCGGCTAATGCAGCGAAGGAGGCTGTATGGATTAGGAAATTCATCGGCGAGCTAGATGTAGTTCCTAGCATTGTTGGTCCCGTAGTTCTCTACTGTGATAACAATGGTGCAATTGCACAATCTAAGGAACCTAGATCCCATCAGCGCTCCAAGCACATACTTCGACGGTTCCATCTTATTCGTGAGATTGTCGAACGAGGAGATGTGAACATTTGCAGAGTGCCGACTGAGGAGAATATTGCAGATCCACTGACAAAGCCTCTCGCGCAGAGAAAGCATGATGGTCATACTAGATCAATGGGTATACGATACCTGAGTGATCAACTCTAGTGGGAGTCTTGTGGGTTGCATGTAAAATATATATCCTGTTGGCTAAATCCCATCAGCGCTCCAATGCTAATAAAGGTTGCCTCCTAGCTGATATTAATGTGCTATGCGGGGTTTTCTTATGGTTGAAAGGTGGGGTGCTAGTAGAGGGTTATGTTGGCTGTTATGGAAATGGGGCTTCATTATACTGAAATGGGGTGCTGTTAAACTTGGTGTGCCAATAGCTTTTGAGTGGGTTAACCCTTAATAGCATTGGATCATGTTGGGCTGCAAATAGAGTCATGTTGGGGCTGCAAATAACCATCTTGGCTTGAGGTTTTAAGCGGTGGAATTCTTTTATACACAGCTTTATTCGTTCACGGACCGACCTCTCCTCATTTTCTTCCTTCTCCCTCGACTGTGTCGCGCTAGGGCACGACGTCGATCTCCTCCTCCGTTCTCCCTCTCTTCTCTTAATCTCACGAAAAGGCTGTAACTATATGGTTGTGCAAGAATTGTGGGCAAGGATTCGCGGCTTGCGGCTTTGGTTGAGCTGAAGATGTGTCGTTTTTGGGATTTTGGAAGCAAAGCCTCGATAAGATCTCTTCTAAATCACTGTAAGCTTTAGTTCTTTTCCCCTTAATTTCTGCCTAGTCCAGTTGGATTCTGGGACGATATTGGAGGTAGCTTTGGAAGTGATTTGGGGGTTCTTGCTGGATTTGTTGGCCGGCTGTTCTCCTTCTTGTTTAAGTTATGTTCTCCTTCTTGGGCTATTTTCCTTCCTGGTTTTGTGGCCGTTGGTTTAAGGAGGGTGGGCTGTTCTCCTTCCTGTATGGTTATGTTATGCTGCAAGTTTCCTTTTATGTGCTTGCTTATGGGGATTTCTGCCCTTGATTTCCGGCTGTTTGCACAGTAACAACATTTGGGCTGTTTTGTTTTTCCTCACATGTGAAGTCAAAGAGCTGTTTTGGGTTGGTTTTAGCCGGCAGTATGGTTTGAAGGGGGGAGATCTAAGTGGCTTTGATAACATATGGTTATGAGGTTCTAACTACTTTGAGAAGCTCTCCTCTTTATAAGCTTTAGTATTTGGGGGTTTCTATGATGTTTTCGGCTCTATACGACACATTGATTTGAATTGCCTATACTACACCACTTGTTTTAAAAAGAGAAATGATATGGTTTTAATATTGGCAAGGCCGATTATGCTTATCTTTTGGACCAGGCATAAGAATGGTAGTTTGGGTTTGAGTTTTGTAAATGTTATGAGCTTATGTTTTTTATTTGATTATACAACATAGAGGGCTAGTAAAGTAGTATCCAAATGATGTAATAAAAATAGTCTATACTGTAACTATAGCGGGTGCAACCCCGATATAAACGACCCTAAATGATATGATGCTTATACAGATACCGTGACGGATGGCACCTCAAAATAGTCATGACAATGACATGAGTTACTGATGGTGAGAGCTACCTGTTTCATTTATGCTTTATGGCTTTACTTTCTTTTTATATATACACACTATTTTTTTTATACTGAATGTTACATGCATAGTTGATATCACTGATATTAAATGTCGCTATATTGTATGGCCTTGAAAAAGGCAAACAGGCGAATGATATTTCTGAGGGGATTATAAAAATGAATAACTCACTTTATGTAAGCGTGTCGACACGAGGTTATGTTACGGGCGAATTGAAGTGCATGCATATGAATGAAATGAATATGATGAATTGCCAAGTCAGCCGGCCGTAGGCGGAAATGCGTGTGCACGTACGGATTTGGATACATGACCCAGAGGGGTCAGGCCAGTTTACCGAGTCAGTCGGCCGTAGGCGGAAACGCGAGGCACGTTCTAATTCGGATAGATGACCCAGAGGGGTCGGGCCCATAGAAAATGAAAATGAAGTTGAATATCAATTCAATCGCCCCTAATATATCCTAAGAAAAGAAATAGTCATGGAAATACTGATATAAAGTTATTAAGATACATGGATAAATGTTTATAGACATGAAAACTGATATAAAGTTATGTATTTGCACTGCTTCCATGATATAGAAACAGTTATGATACTTGCATTGTTTACATGTTCCATAGTTCATATGAATGCTATAGCTCCTTATACTGTTTATGAATACTGATATGTTTCCCCCAGTTATTATGTTCTCTCATAGATACTGATACACAGACACACTGCTTTAAAGTTACATGGTATAGGATATGGTTATGATCTTATATTGCCCATAAAGTTTTAGTGATACTAATATGTTCATGTAGTTATATGCTTCATAAGTTCACTACTGAGACAGATAAATGGTTAGTATGAAAAACATATTTTAACATGCGTAAGTTTTACTTTAAATATTTACAGCAATGAAAGAGGTATATCCTCACTTAGTCATATTTTTATGACTAAGCCCGTCGTCAAATTTTGTAGGTAACGGACATGACTTGGGATACGCACAACCAAATGAACTTATTAAGATAGAACAGAAAAGATTCAGCGAATAATGCAAGGTATGAAAGTAAATTTATATTATGTGTTGTTTATTTCATATTCACTAGCCTTACTTCAACCTGGGACACATGTAAGAACATAGCTTAGATACAAATGTATGTGGGGTCCAAATAGGGGCTTCACATGATATTGGGCTCACCATTCTCTGGAAGTCTGTTCTAGATCAAGAAACTTGGATTGAGCTATCATGAGGGTGACACGATCCATGCCTCTAGTTCTTTCCGGATGTAAGGGACAAAGGGACATGACAACACTGATACATTGGTCATGACAGGCTTATATGAGTTATGAACTCTTATTGCTTGGGTAGCAATGATGTATTGCTAGATGCCGCTCATTGTTTGTGAGACTTTTGTTGATACTTTGTGATCAAGTGGGAGACTGTTGGAGTTTCTGAGGTGATCTCAAAGCAATCAACAGCTAGTCTTGCTGCCAACGCAATATGAGCCTATAGGGTCGCACATAAAGCGTTTGGAGAAATTGGAGAAAGGATTGTGTTGGCCTTACTCGTATTGGATATGAGTGGAGGACCAATCCCGTGACTGCTTGGAATCAAGTTGAGAATGTCTCAAAAGGGAAATCGTTTAAAGTGTTTAAACGAACGGATTTACATTAGGTAATTCGGCTAAAGGCATTAACCGAATTCGACTAAATGGTTTAGACTAATTCGGCTAATGGGATTAACCGAATTCGACTAATGGGATTAACCGAATTCGGCTAATGACAAATTCGACGAAAGGGTTTCGCCGAATTTATACAGCCGAATTTATATAGTCGAATTCGTTGAAATGGTTTCGCCGGATTCGGTTAATGTGATTAGTCGAATTCGGTTAATGTGATTAGTCGAATTCGGCGAATTCAATCTGGACAGTTTTTTCCCTGGTCTGCGGATAACCGATTTTATGCCTTGCGTATAAAAGGACGTGATTAGGGCTTCGATAACGATGGTTTTTCAGATCAAGCCTTTTTGCGCGAGAGAGAAACGACGGAAGCGTTCCGGCTGTTCTCGTTCCGTCCGCCGATCGTCGTTCCACCGCCGCTAGTCATCGCCGTCGGTCGCCGCCTCCTCTGGATCGGACCTAGCAGTCCGTGAGGACGTTGAGAGCTTCCTTCTCCGACCTAGTTCTTGTACGACAAGAAGCTAGGGTTCTTCATCGCTTGTGTGGACTTCTGTAGAGGGATCGATCTATTTCGATCCTTGAAGAACTCAAGGCAGGAATTCGGATTTCTCTTGGAGCATCTAGGTTGGATTTGATCCAATCCCGCAAAGGTAATTTTCATACCTAGTAGTTTTCATTAACTTCTTGATTCAATGTTCATGGCCCGATCCAAACTCTTTTGGGTTGTTCTCTTTAGTTCCGCTGCGCCTACATATGATGTATGGTTGTAGAAAACCCAACAGATGGCACTTGAGGATGTACAAAAGAGATGTGTTCTCTATATGTGCATATTATAATCCTCTAGCCGGTGTTGAATCCAAATGCATTGAGCACAACAACTACCTACTGAAATATATTCTAATTCAGTTGTGGAGATTGCAATGCTGTTTTGCTTTTTACTACTTCAGGACACAAGCCTTCTCCCTAAGAACTGACAAGTTAGTGTTTTTTATGTCTTCTTTGCACCCAGCAAAGTCTGCATCAGAATAGCCACACAACTCAAAGTCATCTGACTTAGGATACCAGAGCCCTAGATTTGGAGTACCCTTCAGATATCTCAAAATTCTTTTCACATATGAGTAATGAAATTCTTTGAGGTTTACTTGATATCTTGCACAGATACATGTAACAATCATGATGTCTGGCCTACTAGCAGTGAAGTAGAGCAATGAGCCAATTATGCTTCTATACATGGACTCATTATAGGGTTTCCCTTTTTCATCCTTGTCTAGAGACACATTTGAACCCATAGGAGTTCTCAGAGGGGTAGAGTTCTCCATACCGAATTTCTTTATGATGTCCAAGGTAAATTTGGTCTGAGAAATGAAGATTCCTTCCTCAGATTGCTTTACTTGGAGACCTAAGAAATACTTAAGCTCTCTTATACTGCTCATTTGATTTACTTTGCATAAGTTTAGCAAACTTCTTGCAAAGACTCCCATCTGTTGATCCAAATATAATGTCATCAACATATATTTGGACCAATAGGATCTGGCCCTTTAACTCTCTCAAGAAAAGAGTCTTATCTATTTTTCCTCTTGAGACTTTGTTTTCAAGGAGAAAGGTAGACAGTGTCTCATACCAAGCCCTTGGTGCTTGCTTTAGCCCATACAAGGCTTTCTTAAGGAAATAAACATGGTCAAGAAAGGTTGGAGAGATAAAACCTGGTGGTTGAGCTACATAGACTTCTTCTTTTAAATATCCATTTAGGAATGCTGATTTTACATCCATTTGATAAACTTTGAATCCCTTATATGCAGCATAGGATACTAAGAGTCTGATGGCCTCCAATCTAGCAACAGGTGGAAATGTCTGATCAAAGTCTATGCCTTCCTCCTGCCTGTATCCTTGAGCTACCAGCCTTGCCTTATTCTGTATAATCACTCCAACTTCATCCATCTTATTTCTGTAGACCCACTTTGTCCCAATAATATTGTGCCCTTGTGGCCTTGGTACAAGCTTCCATACTTTGCATCTTCTGAATTGATTGAGATCTTCTTGCATAGGCATAACCCAAAATTGGTCTTTGTTGGCCTCCTCAAATTTTTTGGGCTCTAGTTGTGATAGAAAACTGAGGTGCAAGTTCTCATTTAGAGCATTTCTTCTAGTTCTAACTCCATGAGTGAGCTCACCAATTATCTAATTTCCTGGATGACTTCTAAGATGTATCATTACTGTAGGCATCACTCTTGATGGTTCTCCTATTTTAGTAACTCCTTCAGTTCCTGCTTCTTGATTCTCATTTCGGAGAGTTGGTTCTTCAGTAAACTCTTTTACTGTTTCTGGAATAGATTCCAGTGTGGAAGGCTCATTCTTCTCAATTGTTTCTTCTTCTCTGATTTTGAGTGTCTCTAATCTTTCTTCAATTCCTGCACTGTATCAACTAGAAGAAGGATTATGCAACATGCTGCTCTCATAATAAATAATATGTATATATTCCTCAATTGTAAGAGCATTCTTATTGAAGACTCTGTAGGCTTTTCTATGCTTGCTATATCCTACAAAGACACCTTCATATCTCTTTTCAGAGAACTTGGTAATATAGTGCTTATTATTTTCCAGCAACATTTACTTCCAAAGATTTTGAAGTAAGTCAGTGTTGGCTTCTTACCCTTAATCAGCTCATAAGGAGTCTTATTATGGTTCTTATTGATGAGTGCTCTATTTTGCACATGACAACCCAAAGGTATTCTGGGAGTGAGGAGTCACTTAGCATGGTCCTACTAGTTTCAATAAGTGTTCTATTTTTCCTCTCAGCCACCCCATTCTGTTGGGGAGTTCTGGGAGATGAAAACTCTTGTAAGATACTTTCTTCTTTACAGAATTTGGTCATTGACACAGACTGAAATTCAGTTCCATGATCACTTCTGATTTTGACCACATAACTGTTTATTTCATTCTGAATTTGTTTGACAAAATTCTTGAATGTACTTAAGGTATCAGACTTGTGTTTTAAAAAGAACACCCAGGAAAATCTAGAGTGATCATCAACAATAACTAGTGTATAAGCCATCCTCCTAAGCTGTGCACTACCATAGGACCAAATATGTCCATGTGCTGTAGGTATAAGCACCTAGTGGATTCTTTGTCCTGTATGCTTTTGAATGAAGTTCTTGTTTGTTTGCCCATTTGGCATGCTTGACAAGGACTCATTTCTAAGCAATCCAACTTAGGAGCATCCCTTACCAAGTTTTCTGTCATTAATTTCTTGAGAGACTTGTAGTTAATGTGGGCTAGTCTCTTATGCCACATTACACTAGCAGACATTCCATCATTTTCTACAAGACATACATGCTCATTCTTTCTAATGCAAATGAAATTTAAACAATAAATATTGCCACTCCTAGTGCCTGTTAGGATGGATTCATTCTCAGAGTTCTTGATCAGGCACTTATCCGTGTGGAAAGAAACAACATATCCCAAGTCTCATAGTTGACTTATGCTTATAAGGTAATGTTGTAACCCTTCAACATAAGCTACTCTTGTGATGGTTATACTACCATTTGTGATCTTACCATAGCCTTTGACTACACCTCTGTCAGATCCTCCAAATTTAACTTTGGGTCCATCTTCTACAGGTGTAAACTCCTTCAATAGGCTTCTTGATCCAGTCATGTGCCTCGAACATCCACTGTCCAAGTACCACACAGGAGTCTTGGTAGTTTTTGAACATACCTGCAAGATAGCTACACTTCCTTAAGAACCCAGTCTCTCATGGGTCCTAGGTGCTTGTCAGAGAGTGATTTAGTAGCCTGCTTTCTAGTTGCCATGTGGGAATGATTCTGAACAGTTGGGTTGAACCAATAGTCTAAGGCAAAATGCCCTACTTTTCTACATCACCAACATTCAAATCTATTGTATCTAGATTTTTTGTAGTGTTTGGACTGACTGGGTTAGGCTATTGCTTGATTGCTAACCTTCCCTTCTTGGAAGCTAAAGGGTTTTCCCCAACATGACAATTTCTGAAAGCCCTCACTAGAGGATTCTTTTGGGGTGCAGATAGTGCAATCTTCCCAAGGAAAGTTTGTCTCTTGCTTAGCCAGGTAGAAGGAAGCTTAAGACCACTGTCTATCTTCTGGCTTTCTTTGCATCCATAGATGCTACTGTGATCATAAGAATTTGTTGGTATGATCACTTTTCTAAAGATTGTCTTTCCTTGGGTAGATTTCCCATTGTTTTCACCTTGAGTGTAGCCCAAACCTTGCTTATTTGTTTGTGAAAATCTAAAAATCAAGGGAAGAACTGTTTGTGGCTTAGAATAACTAGCCACAATTTTCTTTTCCTTTAAGAGCTTATTCTCCAGCTCTTTGATTTTGATGTTCTTATGCTTAATGAATTCAGTCAAAGTGCTAGTGCTCAGTGGAGAGATTGATAATTTTGTCTTATCTTGAGCTAGCCTAGTTACTTTCTCAAGTAGTTCATCTCTCTTGCCACTCAAGGAGATGATCTCTGCAGCTTGTGCTTTACAGAGAGCTTTTGCTTTCATAAGAGCATCAAGCAATGCACTAAATTTTTCAATATAATCAGTGTCAACTTCTCTTATTGTTGAAGAGAAGCTCACATCTGAATTTGTGTTAGAGATGGTAGTAGAAGCTTTAGGAATTGCCTGTTTGTGATGAATTTCATCACATCATTCTTCATCAGAGAAGGCCATGGCTGTAATATGGCTGTCTGATTCTGAAGAAGAGCATTCAGTGTCACTGTCACTGAGTATTTTAACTTTCTTTGCCACAAAGCTTTTCTCCGACTTCCTGTTCTTTGAGTGCTTTCTTTCTTCACCCTTCTCTTGTCTCTTGAATGGACATTCAACAATGACATGTCCAGGCTTTTTGCACCTCTGTTGGATCTGTAGGCGCCCTTAGGGGGGGGGGGGGGGATAAGGGTTTTAAATTTTTTAATATAGTTTGATATACTTGAAATAATAAGAGATTAAAATAGAGAGAAATCAAGTAAAATAATTGAAATCAAATAGAGACATGATTTTATTAAAATGAAATTAAGAATTACAAAACTTGATATCTTATAACGCTAGAAATCGAAGGTGAAGAATTAAAATGTCTTTTCATTTTCTATCCCAACTCGCATCCCCGTGAACCAGTGGCTTTAACCTATCCTCCCCTGGATACGGCCTCAAGCCGCTCTAGCCAATCCTCCCCCGGATACAGCCTCGAGCACCCCCTAGATCTACACCCTAGACCTAGACGCCAACACGAGGCGAATTCCTTCCTAAGTCCTACCCAGACCTAGTTGCCAACACGAGGCGAATTTACTACACGATTACAAAAGAAAATAACAACAATATTAAAAACTCCCTCTATGTGGATCTCTGAAGAATTAGACGAAGACCCATAGAGTATGATCGTAGTCGATGCGGTCTTTCGTCACGATGATGAAGTGTGTTGAAATCTTCTCCACGGATCTCCTTAAGCCTTCATGGATTTGTGGGAGTATCTCTCTGAACCTTCCTCTATATGATGTGGCACGAAGCTCTGAAATTTAGGAGTGGGAGAGGATGAAAAATACGGAGCCAATGAGTCCTTTTATAGCCTTGGAGATAGCGCCGGCGCTATCCCGGATTAGGAAATATCCTCCGCGTGCGCATCTTCATTCCAAGGAAACCTTTCCAAAAATCCGCGCTACCGCCAGCACTATCCTCTACCGCCTGGAGCTATCGCCTTCTAAAACAGCTCTCGAAATTCCTATAATCAGAGCTAGCGCCTGTGCTAGGTGCTACCGCTGGTGCTAGTGGACATGTTGGAATTCTGGCTTCAAATTTGGGGGAAACCTTCATATGTTATCCTTAAGTCATATGGCTTTGTTTCCTACACACTTAGACACACAAGATCAAATACACATAGGATTTGTTATTCTCAAACCTAGGAGATGCGGAAGACCATGTTCCAACAAACTCCACCTTTTGATAATAACAAATCCATTAATGATAAATAAAAGCATTAATATATAAGCATGATGAAAACTACTTGTGTGTGTGTGCGAGTGATGACTTAGGATAATTGTTGTTTTAGGTATTTAGAATTGCTCCCCCTAAATACATGCTCCCCCTATATGAATGCTCCCCTTATATGTAAGCTATCAACTTAAGAATTAATCATGTTTAGTTCTTCCCCATTTGATAGCAGTTTTTATTTATCATGTTAGTTCTCCCCCTTTTGTAATTAGCAAAAGTGGGTTAGGAAGCAAGAGACATAAAAAGAGGATTTTTGATAACAAGATAAGGAATGATCGAGCTTTTTAGAAGAAATGAAATGATAAGGAGTTTTAAGCATAAAAAATTTTCTTAGAGATAAATCAGAGTTTTTAGCATAAAAATGATATGCGTGCTAGAATAACCAATATAGATTTTACCAAGCAAGTCTACCACTTGTTGAATGAAAGGAATTTTAAGATTCAAGTGATGATACACACAAAAGAAAAGACTTTAAGTAAGCATGAAAGCGCAAGGTAAAAAAGTATATGGTAATGATGCTGAAGACTTATAGAAATACAAGAAACATCTTTTTGTAATCATGATAATTCATAAGAAGAGATATGAGTTAAATTCGAAAAGAAGAAGATGTTTTTGTAAATCATTATTCATTTAAAAATCTTAAAGATTGACAATAAAGTAACCAAGCATGAAATAATGATATCACAAAGAGACTACTACAATGTTATTTTATTTCACAAATTCAAGACATACTAAACATTGTAGAGAGCATGCTAGGTTATCTAGTGCATTTATATATAAAGAGTAGTATAGAATTTGCATTAGGATCCAATACTCATGAGAAGAGGTGTTATGGAAGATAATGATGTGCACATAAGTGTATTTTGAATAGAGTAAAAAATGATTTAATCAAAAATACAAGACATATGTAGAGTAAAGTGCACAATAAAACACAAATAATTTTACTTCCACACACTTTAATGCATATAAAAAAAATACGCGGTGTAAAAAAAAAAGTTTATGGTTTGTGTACAACCCTGTATTCACCGAGTGGGTCCCCGGGGTGCAAAATGTCTTTGGGCCCAGCAGTTTTAACACTACCCCAGGCAGAGAGGGGGGCGAGGGGTGGAGGTGGGCGACCTCCCCCTCGCCCAGCCCCTTGTTGGGGGCGAGGGGTGGAGGTGGGCGACCTCCCCCTCGCCCAGCCCCTTGTGGGGGGCGAGGGGTGGAGGTGGGCGACCTCCCCCTCGCCCAGCCCCTTGTGGGGGGGCGAGGGGTGGAGGTGGGCGACCTCCCCCTCGCCCAGCCTGAGGGGGGGGGGGGGGGGGGCGAGGGGTGGAGGCGAGCGACCTCCCCCTCGTCCAGCCCCTAGTGGTGGGGGGGGGGGGGGGGGGGGGGGCGAGGGGTGGAGTTGGGCGACCTCCCCCTCGCCCAACTTTGTGTGTGTATGTGGGGGGGGGGGGGGGGGCGAGGGGTGGAGGCGGGCGACCTCCCCCTCGCCCAACCCCTTGTGGGGGGCGAGGGGTGGAGGTGGGCGACCTCCCCCTCGCCAAGCCCCTTGGGGGCGGGGGGGGGGGGGGGGAGGGGTGGAGATGGGCGACCTCCCCCTCGCCCGGCTTTGTGTGTGGGGGGTGGGTGGGGGGGGGGGGGGTGGGGGGAGAGGGGTGGAGGCGGGTGACCTCCCCCTCGCCCAGCCCCTTATGCGGGGTGAGGGGTGGAGGTGGGCGACCTCGCCCAGCCCCTTGTGGGGTGTGAGGGGTGGAGGTTGTAAGACCCCATTTTTTTCTTTTCAAACCCGGGGTCTTAGGCCAAGAACTGCCGCTTTGCGGTGACACCCTCGCTCGGGAAGGTCGCCACTACAAAGCGCCGATCCTGCCGGCCATATCGATCACAGAAGAAGAAAAGCATAAACGAACAAAATGAAGTTCATGTCCACAATCACATGCTATATATATTAAATATCCACATGATATAACTGAATAAAAGATAACAAGGGTTACAATAATAAAGGGCTCATGCCCTGTACATCATGTCCTCACTACAAGATCACTCGCGGAAGCTAAATACTAATCACTCACAGATCCTGAAACTGGAGCTCCTGTACTAGACTAGCCCGCCTCCGTCTGCACCGGCCTCTGATGTTGCTGCGTCTCCTCAGTCTCCTAAAATGATATGGTCCACCAACCGTTAGTCAAAAAGACTAAGCCTTATGTTCCCCACCCCACCCCCAATGGATCCTAGGCACCATGTGGGAGGATGAAGCAGAGGATAGCAAGGGTTATAAACAATAGCAGGTGACGGGGGCATACAGAGAATGTTTCTACACTACACATGTGTATATATATAATTGAAGCAGTAAATGAGCATAGTAAGGGCAGGTAAAGAATAAGTAAAGTGCAGTAAGTAAAGACATGTATATAATAGAAAAGTAACCATTGATTTATAGGAATGCCCATACAAACCTATAGACCAAGGGGTCGTTTAGCAAGGCCTATCATATAAGAAGTCCCATAACCGACTTATACGATAGGGGTAGGGGTTGAAATGCAATGTTTATGCTATGACATGCAAGATATGCAGTTTATGCTATGTTCATATAAGTACAACTCACACACTTCGACTCTATGTGCATAGACCTCTAGTTCCACCTTTTTGGAGCTAGCAAGACTCCCAGGATACTCCCGTAGTGGCAAACGGAAGCGGTGGGTTGGGCCTCACCCACCTCTAGGTTGGTATTAACACTACCCTACCTAGACCTATCGTACGCCTCAATGCAAAACCGCGGAGCATCTACGTACTCTTACTGGCTGGACCACCAGACTTTCAAGGCTAAGTGCAAATTCCACACTTGTCGAGTCAACGTATTGACGTCGGTGTGAACGACCGTCCAATACCGGAGACCCACCACCTTCATGCACATGCAACATGTTCTATTACCTATCTCCGAGCCATAGGCTCCCCGGGCTAACCCGCCCATTACCATAACCTTCCGAGCCACCGGCTCGCCAGACCGACCCGTCCGTACCAACGAACACTACTGAGTCATAAGCTCACCGGACTAACTAGTCCGCTACTTCAACCACCGAGCCTACCGCTCGTAAAACCAAACCAACCAACCTCTCATAACCACAGGGTGTGGGTGTGTGTATTATTAAGTTAATCTTGTATAACAACTTCTTACTCCTACGACTTTTGGTTAATCTTGGACTTCCCGAGGATTACCCGAGGATTACCCTGTAAGGGGCTCGCTACAGTACTGGGAACTGTAATGGGATGACACCCCAAAGTTCCATTTCTCAAGACACTTAGTGTTATTGGTATCTAGCCATAAGATTACCCCCTCCTTGTTATTACACTTGGATTACCCTAAGTATTTTATGACCCGCTAAGGGAAAGACGATCCTTCGTCAACCCCGAGCACAACTTTACCCCTAACTCACCAAGCACACCCTCATCACCTAAACTCCTTTTGGTGACCTTCAATCTCTTCAACCTGACCATGTACACCAACTACATGCCACTTCCACTTGGTAGGCCCATAAACACCCAAGTTTCACATTTTTACTATACGCAGCCCAAACTAACTATATGAAGCTTATAAGTAGAGGTACTCTAAATATTCATCCAACTGACTCAAGATATTTACTGGAGGTCTATCATGATGTTTTAGAACTAAATCCAGAGATTCATATTTTTCCTTAATTATTTAGCATTTATTTTAATTTCTCCAAACATTGGCGAAGTATGAAAATGAACATGAAGTGTAAGGAATTCTTATGATATGGCTCTCCAAAAATTATGATAAATCTATGATGACTAAAGAACGGCAAATACAACATATCATATTTTTACAGAAAGTAATTGTCCTCTATTTTTATTATTTATCATCTATCCAAACTTATAGATTTATGAAGGAACCACCAATAATATCTACACCAAAATTATGGGAAAAATACCAAACCTTTGTATTCATCAGAAAAGTCTACTGACTAAATCGCAGGATTTATGGAAATCATTTTCTCACTTCAATAAATACTTTAAGAAAACCTCAAATAAGACAAGTTGTGAAGTAGCCTATTGATTTAAGTCTCCAAAAATTATATAAAAATCACAGAGTTTCCTAATGCTCTGAAATGTCCCATCACCAATTTGCACAATTTATCAAAGAGCATTGGACCCTCAATTAATTTTCTTAATCCTAAGACAAAATAAATTCCTTGTGAATAAAGTACTGGTTAAATCATTCAATTAAATACACAAAAATTACCAAAGGTGTATATCATGATAACAAAGACACTACCAAAGTTTCATCATCATCCAAGGCCATTTAAGTATGTAAATTTCTCTTATAAGGAATTTCCCCAAAGGGGTTATGACTTATCTCAAAGGGAATAATTGCTCCTAAAATTCTTATAAAATTACCTAGGGCCTATTTACCCCCTATGAACTTATCCACCAAGTTTCATAACCATTCAAGGGCATTTGACCCCATGTCCTTCACAAGGTTTTACATGCACACCTAGGGCTAAAACGAGTGTCCTAGGGCATAACCACCTCCACACCACCCATATCACTCATGGAGGTGTTTAGGTGATCCTAAACTAGTGGCCAAGGTTTCATCTCATGGTGAGAAGATTTGACCACAATACCCCAAGATAAACATCATGCCCTAATTTTGACCTAATTAGACCCAACTTAGGTTAACCAATTTCCAAACTAAATCAGTCACAATTGGGCTGAGATTTTTACCAGGGTCATGGGATAACCCTAAGAAGTACCCACTAAACTTTGGAGGGCATTGGAGGTCATTTGACCCAATAATTAATTAATATATAATTTATGAAATTATTACAAAAACCTTAGAAAAATGTTCTCCTAAAATTCCCATCTTTGGATATGATGTGTGTGTAGGTATAAGTAGACTATGTTTCAAATCTCAAGTCCATATCATTTCGCAATCAAAAGTTATTCAAGAAATGGTGGCTGTCCTACACTAGGGACCAGCCCCACCAAAATGGACCTACAGGGAGCTACAGAACTCCTTTTGGGGTGAAATTAATTTTAAAATAAAGTATACTCCACGGGCTACAACTTTGATGTTGACCACTTTTCTGTAGAGGGGCCTACATATTTTTAATAAATTAATCTATGTACAGCAAAATGTGTGACAGAAAATATAATTTCATAAGGATTTATACTATGTGATTCAGCACAAATCCTGAAGCAAATCCGATGGTAGTTGGTCATCTTCCTCCTCCAGCCAAGGGTGGAGATTTACCCGACCTGTAGCCTATCTACCATGGTTTTCCCGGCCACCCACGCCCCTCCCCGACCGACTAATGCCCCACCACCTTCCTTGAGGTGGTGGTCGGCGATGGGAGGTGTTGGCCGGCCGGTGGTGGCCGGCCGGTGGTTTTGGCAAGAAGAAAATCTCCAATAAAAGGAGATTTCGGCCATGAAGATGGAGGACCAATTGGCCCCAATCCTTGCCGATTTATGAAGTAGATATACCCACTAGAGAAGCGGAGAAGAACCAGACCTGAGTGGAGCCTTGAAGCCTTGTTGTTTGGCCCATCACCATGGCCGACCTTGGAGCTTGGAACCATGCCGATTTGAGACTAGGATGCATGATTTTTTCTGGAATGTTGGGGGTTTCAATCCTCTCAGTCTTTTGAAGATGATAGAGACCTTAATTGAGGGAGAGGGAGTGTGTAACCTCCATTTGCCATGAATGGCCATTAAAGCTATTTTCAGCCACCATGAAAATCCTCCAAATTCAGCCCCCTTGTGGCCGTCCCTGGCTATTAAACTCATCCAAATTATTTAGGGGGAAAGTACCAAGCCATGGGAGGTGAAGAGAGGAAGCCTTTGGCCTCCCAAGCCATGAATGACCATTATTTCTCTCTTTCTCTCTCCACCATTTTTGGGGAAAATGGGGTTTCTCTCTCCTAATCATTATTTACAGAAATCGGATGGCTCTTTGAGTAATTCTCAGCCTCCTATACTAATGGGCTACTCCAATTGGGCTTAGCCCAAGTAGATTGGGCTTGATTAGATCAAAATATGTCATTTTTACCTAAATTTAGGGGGGAGTTGACTTTGGTCAATTTGACCATTTGGGTTGGCCCCAATGGGTGGCTAGTGACCCATTGCACTCCCCTAAGGGTTAGGAAGGTCTAGGTAATGTCAATTTGGCAAGGTGGAGGCCAAGTGACCCACAATAGGGCAATTTGACCAAAATAGGGCTAGAGTTGACTTATGTTAAATTGGCCAATTTGGTGGCCCCATGATGGGGGTTTTTGGTCCATTGGGTCGCTAATAACCTTATAAGGGCAGGGAAAAGGTCAATTTGGCATGGTAGAGGCCAATTGACCCTAATTAGGTTACTTTGACCAATTTAAGGTTAGGGTTGACTTTGGTCAAATTTGGCCTCTTTGGTTGACCCCAATGGGTCCTAGATGCTCTAAGGGAACCCCTAATGGTTTAGGGATGCTATGGTGGGCTTAAGGTTCAAGGTGGGGCCCTAAACTCCAACCCTAGGCTTGATATCTGAAAATTGCTATTTGCAGACCACTTGGGTTTTCTCCTTCTCACCTATGTTTACAAGGTCTTGAGCTCTTCCTATGGTTTTGTCATGACCTAGTCATGGCAAAACCAACTTAGGGGTCTAGCTGTTTGGGGGATGTTACAAATCCCAATAAACAAAAAGAATAATTTTGTCCTCGAAATTCAGGTTAGGCTTGCCGGGTTATCACCGAGAGTGACTGAACGTAACATCCCCTAAGAGTTGAAGTTATTCCTGGCTCGAAGAGCTCCGACTATCTCTGCCACACCAGCTCTAGTGGCTCCAAGGTGTGCTCCTCCTGACCCCAATTATACCACATGGCTTTACCTACGGAATCTTCTTGCGCTGCAAGACCCGCACTGTCGCATCATCTATCCTGACCGGGGTGACCTAGCTACCTTGGTCGATCTATCTTCGATGTTCCACTCCAACCTGGGCAAACTCTTATGCCTCTAAAGTTTTCTTCACACGTTCAATTCTTTACTCCTTCAGGTACATCCGAGTAATCAATCATCTCTACTCTACAACTTTTCCAGTTCTTACTATGGATGGAACTAATCAGTTTGTCTAGCGTCCCAATCATCTTTAAATTTTAATGGGGGTGTACTTGTGAACCTTTATGAGTATATGTTAGCCAACCATAATGGTAAGACGACTCCCAATCATTTTCTACGTGAAGTTTGATTCATAATGTATACGAGTAAAATCTTCTGAAACCTTAAGATTTTTCACACTTTAATTTCATCAAGGAAATATCATCATGTTTATTTCACCAATTTCTATCGCTTCAACTTATGCTAGTCTTGATCTCTTTCAAATGGTCCAAAGTAAGATAAACTTAGATCGTTCTTATCATGGTAAACTCAAACACTAGATTCTAATTCCAATAAGTCATCGTCTAAGATCTCTGGATATTCGACATCATAACTCCCAAGGTATAAAGACTATTATTGTAGTTAAAATTTTCTACCATGACATGGCGTGATTTTTAACAAATCATAAATTAATCACTTCCGAAGCCCCAAACTACCAGAACTTTCAAATATAACTAAAGCTTGCACTACCTAATTTCAGTTCCCAACTTCCAGAAGGGCATCTGCATCCCTAAGTGATTAATCTTGGCAACTTACATTTCCAACGATTCAACTGAGGTCAAGTTGTTGTTCGATCAATGATGTCCATCCATTGCCCTAGTAATACTATGGATCATTATTCTGAACATACTGTTACACCATCTCATCTTTGTCCAAGTAACATTGAATAAGATCGACTTCAAAGTCATTACTCCGGACATAGTTATTGCTAAATTAGATCTAAGGGGCACCCAAGTCAGTAACCAATTCGCCCAATAAACAAAACGTAAGCCCCAATAAACACAAGATAAGCCTCTATCTATTTTTTTTGGGCTAAGTATCTTCAATATCACCATATTATATTCGTCCTAGGTATGCAAGCAATCCTTAGGGCACACAACCTTAGACTTGGGGTTCTATCTTGAAACTTGTCAATTCGCTCCACTCTTCAGACTCCTCAAGGTACCCTCTACGATAACCTTAAACATGAGACCCAATCCCAAATAGGTCTCTTCTTCACTTGAATTCTTATCCGAACCTCGGTGTTTGTCATGGTGGTCGTCTCAATGTAATCATGTCACCAGTACGAGGGTTGAATCTACGAGTCTCATACCATTCTGCTTATGTGTCAACTCTCTTTCTCTAGCCTCTTTGGGGTATCCTCGTACCTTCACCAAAGGTTATACCTACAGTCTATTTCAGACTAGGTCACGGTATAAATTGTTAGGGTAAGTCACGTACCCTAGTGGGGTTGAGTCCAGCTCATTGACTAAAGGACTAATTAAAGGAATCTTTGCAGCTGGAGGTATTCCCTGCTGGGGGCAGGGTTCGCCGAAGGCTACAAAAGAAAACTTGACACTCGCACGGGGAAACTGACCAAGAAGATTCAGTTAAAAGTGGACCTTTTTCAATCTGATTCCCATATGGGCACACCGCTGCTTCCGCTGCTAGTTTGTCCTCAAACTAAGCTCGCGCGGGGTGGCCCAGGGTTTGTGGACTTCTTTTCTTCGGATCGAGGTTTCCTCTGATACCACTTGTAAGACCCCATTTTTTTCTTTTCAAACCCGGGGTCTTAGGACCAGAACCGCCGCTTTGCGGTGACACCCTCGCTTGGGAAGGTCGCCACTACAAAGCGCCGATCCTGCCGGCCATATCGATCACAGAAGAAGAAAAACATAAACGAACAAAATGAAGTTCAAGTCCACAATCACATGTTATATATATTAAATGTCCACATGATATAAATGAATAAAAGATAACAAGGGTTACAATAATAAAGGGCTCATGCCCTGTACATCATGTCCTCACTACAAGATCACTCGCGGAAGCTAACTACTAATCACTCACATATCCTGAAACTAGAGCTCCTGTACTAGACTAGCCCGCCTCCGTCTCCACCGGCCTCTGATGTTGCTGCGTCTCCTCGGTCCCCTAAAATGATATGGTCCACCGACCGTTAGTCAAAAAGACTAAGCCTTATGTTCCCCACCCCACCCCCAATGGCTCCTAGGCACCGTGTGGGAGGATGAAGCGGAGGACAGCAAGGGGTATAAACAATAGCAGGTGACGGGGGCATACAGAGAATGTTTCTACACTACACATGTGTATATATATAATTGAAGCAGTAAATGAGCATAGTAAGAGCAGGTAAAGAATAAGTAAGGTGCAGTAAGTAAAGACATGTATATAATAGAAAAGTAACCATTGATTTATTGGAATGCCCACACAAACCTATAGACCAAGGGGTCGTTTAGCAAGGCCTATCATATATGAAGTCCCATAACCGACCTATACGATAGGGGTAGGGGTTGAAATGCAATGTTTATGCTATGACATGCAAGATATGCAGTTTATGCTATGTTCATACAAGTGCAACTCACACACTTCGACTCTATCCGCATAGACCTTTAGTTCCCCCTTTTTGGAGCTAGCAAGACTCCCAGGATACTCCCGTAGTGGCAAACAGAAGCGGTGGGTTGGGCCTCGCCCACCTCTAGGTTGGTATTCACACTACCCTACCTAGACCTATCGTACGCCTCAACGCAAAACCGCAGAGCATATGCATACTCTTACTGGCTGGACCACCAGACTTTCAAGGCTAAGTGCAAATTCCACACTTGCCGAGTCAACGTATTGACGTCGGTGTGAACGACCGTCCAATACCGGAGACCCACCACCTTCATGCACATGCAACATATTCTACTACCTATCTCCAAGCCATAGGCTCCCCGGCCTAACTCGCCCATTACCATAACCTTCCGAATCACCGGCTCGCCAGACCGACCCGTCCGTACCAACGAACACTACTGAGTCACAAGCCCACTGGACTAACTAGTCCGCTGCTTCAACCACCGAGCCTACCGCTCGTAAAACCAAACCAACCAACCTCTCATAACCACGGGGTGTGTGTCTGTGTATTATTAAGTTAATCTTGTATAACAACTTCTTACTCCTATGACTTTTGGTTAATCTTGGACTTCCCGAGGATTACCCTGTAAGGGGCTCGCTACGGTACTAGGAACTGTAATTGGACGACACCCCAAAGTTCCCTTTCTCAAGACACCTAGTATTATTGGTATCTACCCATAAGATTACCCCTCCTTGTTATTACACTTGGATTACCATAAGTATTTTATGACCCGCTAGGGGAAAGACGATCCTTCGTCAACCCCGATCACAACTTTACCCCTAACTCACCAAGCACACCCTCATCACCTAAACTCCTTTTGGTGACCTTCAATCTCTTCAACCTGACCATGTACACCAACTACATGCCACTTCCACTTGGTAGGCCCCTAGACACCCAAGTTTCACATTTTTACTATACGCAACCCAAACTAACTATATGAAGCTTATAAGTAGAGGTACTCCAAATATTCATCCAACTGACTCAAGATATTTACTGGAGGTCTATCATGATGTTTTAGAACTAAATCCAGAGATTCATATTTTTCCTTAATTAATTAGCATTTATTTAAATTTCTCCAAACATTGGCGAAGTATGAAAATGAACATGAAGTGTAAGGAATTCTTATGATATGGCTCTCCAAAAATTATGATAAATCTATGATGACTAAAGAACATAAAATACAGCATATCATATTTTTACAGAAAGTAATTGTCCTCTATTTTTATTATTTATCATCTATCCAAACTTGTAGATTTATGAAGGAACCACCAAAAATATCTACACCAAAATTATGCGAAAAATACCAAACTTTTGTATTCATCAGAAAAGCCTACTGACTAAATCTCAGAATTTATGGAAATCATTTTCTCACTTAAATAAATACTTTAAGAAAACCTCAAATAAGACAAGTTGTGAAGTAGCCTACTGATTTAAGTCTCCAAAAAGTATATAAAAAATCACAGAGTTTCCTAATGCTCTGAAATGTCCCATCACCAATTTGCACAATTTATCAAAGAGTATTGGACCCTCAATTAAATTTCTTAAGCATAAGACAAAATAAATGCCTTGTGAATAAATTACTCGTTAAATCATTCAATTAAATACACAAAAATTACCAAAGGTGTATATCATGATTACAAAAACACTACCAAAGTTTTATCATCATCCAAGGCCATTTATGTATATAAATTGCTCTTATAAGGAATTTCCCCAAAGGGGTTATGACCTATCTCAAAGGGAATAATTGCTCCTAAAATTTTTATAAAATTACCTAGGGCCTATTTACCCCCTCTGAACTTATCCACCAAGTTTCATAACCATTCAAGGACATTTAACCCCATGTCATCCTACATGCACACCTAGGGCTAAAACTAGTGTCCTAGGGCATAACCACCTCCACACCACCCATATCACTCATGGAGGTGTTTTAGGTGATCCTAAAGCAGTGGCCAAGGTTTCATCTCATGGTGAGGAGATTTGACCACAATACCCCAAGATAAACATCATGCCCTAATTTTGACCTAATTAGACCCAACTTAGGTTAACCAATTTCCAAACTAAATCAGTCCCAATTGGGCTGAGATTTTTACCAGGGTCATGTGATAACCCTAAGAAGTACCCACTAAGCTTTGGAGGGCATTGGAGGTCATTTGACCCAATAATTAATTAATATATGATTTATGAAATTATTACAAAAACCTTAGAAAAATGTTCTCCTAAAATTCCCATCTTTGGATATGATGTGTGTTTAGGTATAAGTAGACTATGTTGCAAATCTCAAGTCCATATCATTTACCAATCAAAAGTTATTCAAGAAATGATGGCTGTCCTACACTAGGGACCAGCCCCACCAAAATGGACCTACAGGGAGCTACAGAACTCCTTTTGGAGTGAAATTAATTTTAAAATAAAGTAGACTCCACGGGCTACAACTTTGATGTTGATCACCTTTTCTACAGAGGGGCCTAAGTATTTGTAATAAATTAATCTAGGTACAGCAAAAAGTGTGACAGAAAATATAATTTCATAAGGATTTATACTATATGATTCAGCACGAATCCTGAAGCAAATCCGATGGTAGCTGGTCATCTTCCTCCTCCAGCCAAGGTTGGAGATTTACCCAACCTGTAGCCTATCTACCATGGTTTTCCCTGCCACCCACGCCCCTCCCCGGTGGCCGGCGATGGAAGGTGTTGGCCGACCGGTGGTGGCCGGAACCGGTGGTTTTGGCAAGAAGAAAATCTCCTATAAAAGGAGATTTTGGCCATGAAGATGGAGGACCAATTGGCCCCAATCCTTGCCGATTTATGAAGTAGATCTACCCACTAGAGAAGAGGAGAAGAACCAGACCTGAGTGGAGCCTTGAAGCCTTGTCGTTTGGCCCATCACCATGGCCGACCTTGGAGCTTGGATGCCATGCCGATTTGAGACTAGGATGCACGATTTCTTCTGGAATGTTGGGGGTTTCACTCCTCTCAGTCTTTTGAAGATGATAGAGAGCTTAATTGAGGGAGAGGGAGTGTGTAACCTCCATTTGCCATGAATGGCCATTAAAGCTATTTTCGGCCACCATGAAAATCCTCCAAATTCAGCCCCCTTGTGGCTGGCCCTGGCTATTAAACTCGTCCAAATTAATTAGGGGGAAAGTACCAAGCCATGGGAGGTGAAGAGAAGAAGCCTTTGGCCTCCCAAGCCATGAATGATTATTTCTCTTTTTCTCTCTCCACCATTTTTGGGGAAAATGGGGTTTCTCTCTCCTAATCATCATTTACAGAAATTGGATGGCTCTTTGAGTAATTCTCAGCCTCCTAGACTAATGGTCTACTCCAATTGGGCTTAGCACAAGTAGATTGGGCTTGATTAGATCAAAATAGGTCATTTTTACCTAAATTAAGGGGGGAGTTGACTTTGGTCAATTTGACCATTTGGGTTGGCCCCAATGGGTGACTAGTGACCCATTGCACTCCCCTAAGGGTTAGGAAGGTCTAGGTAGGGTCAATTTGGCAAGGTGGAGGCCAATTGACCAACAATAGGGCAATTTGACCAAAATAGGGCTAGAGTTGACTTAGGTCAAATTGGCCAATTTGGTGGCCCCATGATGGGGGTTTTTGGTCCATTGGGTCCCTAATAACCTTATAAGGGTAGGGAAAAGCTCAATTTGGCATGGTGGAGGCCAATTGACCCTAATTAGGCTACTTTGACCAATTTAAGGTTAGGGTTGACTTTGGTCAAATTTGGCCTCTTTGGTTGACCCCAATGGGTCCTAGATGCTCTAAGAGAACACCTAATGGTTTAGGGATGCTATGGTGGGGTCATGGTTCAAGGTGGGGCCCTAAAATCCAACCCTAGGCTTGATATCTGAAAATTGCTATTTGCAGACCACTTGGGTTTTCTCCTTCTCACCTATGTTTACAAGGTCTTGAGCTCTTCCTATTGTTTTGTCATGACCTAGTCATGACAAAACCAACTTAGGGGTCTTGCTGTTTGGGGGATGTTATAGAGGTGGGCGACCTCCCCCTCACCTAGCTTTGTGGGGGGGGGGGGGGGAGGTGGGCGACCTCCCCCTCGTCCAGCACCTTATGGGGGGCGAGGGGTGGAGGTGGGCGACCTCCCCGTCGCCCAGCTTTGTGTGTGTGTGTGTGGGGGGGGGGGGGGGTGGAGGCGGGCGACCTCCCCCTCGTCCAGCCCCTTGTGGGGGGCGAGGGATGGAGGTGGGCGACCTCCCCCTCACCCAGCCCCTTGTGGGGGGTGAGGATTGGAGGTGGGCGACCTCCCCCTCCCCCAGTCTTGTGGGGGGCGAAGGGTGGAGATGGGCGACCTCCCCCTTGCCCATCCCCTTGTGGGGGGGGGGGGGGGGGGGGGGCGAGGGGTGGAGGTGGGCTACCTCCCCCTTTCCCAGCCCCTTATGTGTGTGTGTGTGTGTGGGGGGGGGGGGGGGGGGGGGGGGGGCGAGGGGTGGAGGTGGGAGACCTCCCCCTCGCCCAGACCCTTGTGGGGGGCGAGGGATGGAGGTGGGCGACCTCCCCCTCGCCCAGCCCCTTGTGGGGGGGAGGGGGGGGGGGGGGGGGGAGGGGTGGAGGCGGCCTGCCCCCTCTCGCCCATTCCCAAGGAGAGTGGGGCGGTCTGCGTTTAGCGCCTCGAAATGGCGGAATTTGGCTGTTGGCAGGCCAAACTTGAGGGTATTTTTGTAATCTCGTACGCCAGAATGTGGCTATTGGAAGACCAAGTTCAGAAATCTATAAATAGGACCAGGGGGCACCATTTGGAAGGACTTCTCTTTTGGCCTCTCTCTCCCCAAGTCTCTTTAGTGGGTGAGGAGAGCCTCCAAAGGTGCCCAAGACCGGCATTGGCTTGGGTGGGGAAGCACTCTAAGATCTTTCGGGTATGTGGTGGGACCTCCTCGCTGAGCCCTTGGTCTTATTCCTAGTTTTCTAAGTCTTCGTCCTAGCTTTCTCCCTTGAGAGAAGTAGGTGTGAGGTCACCCCCTCTTTTGGGGACCAGCACAGAAAATCTCAAGCTGAGCTCTAGGACTGGAGGTGGAGGAGGCTTTCCACCACTCGCCCAGCCCCAAGGGGGGAGTGGGGAGTCATCCGACCCCCACTCGCCCGATGTCCAAAGAGGGGGTGAGTGGGGAGGAGGTTTTCCCCCACTCGCCCAACCCCAAAGAGGAGGGGAGTGGGGAGGAGGCTTTCCCCCACTCGCCCAACCCCAAGGGGGGAGTGGGGAGGCATCCGGCCCCCACTCGCCCGGTCTCCAAAGAGGGGGTGAGTGGGGAGGAGGTTTTCCCCCACTCGCCCAGCCCCAAGGGGGGAGTGGGAGGCATCCGTCCCTCACTCGCCCAATCTCCAAAGAGGGGGTGAGTGGGGAGGAGGTTTTCCCCCACTCGCCCAGCCCCAAAGAGGGGGTGAATGGGGAGGAGGTTTTCCCTCACTCGCCCAGCCCCATAGGAGGGCGAGCGGGGAGTCATCCAACCCCCACTCGCCCCGTCCCAAAAAGGGTCGAGCGGAGGCGATTTGGCGAGACCTCCCCGAGCGACAGTTGTTTGGTAGTCCAGCAAGCGCAGAGGTCGATGGGCTGACTTTGCGAGAGTGAACCACTCGCCGAGCCGGGGAGGGAAGTTCCTTTTGTGAGTTGATCCTCTCAGCCTCGGTTCAAGAGGGGTTCATAGAGCCGGAAATGTCTTACTACTCCGGCAAGGATGACCCAGTCCTGCACCTGCAGTGGTTTGAGGACATGGTCTCCATCAGGTCCATGTAGTGCAATGGCTTGTTTCCATACTTAGTTTTTTCTTACAAACAATATTATGACTAATGTGATAGCGAGTTCTTTATGCTGGAGTGCCCCAGATCAATTCCGCTGCCGGGCTCTCATAGACGGTGGGTCAGGTTGATCTCTAGAGAGGCTAGCAAGGTAGCAAATTCTTTATGCTGGAGTGCTCCAGATCGATTCCGCTGCCGGGCTCTCATAGACGGTGGGTCAGGTTGATCTCTGGAGAGGCTGGCAAGGTAGCATGTTCTTTATGCTGGAGTGCCCCAGATTGATTCTGCTGCCAGGCTCTCATAGACGGTGGGTCAGGTTGATCTCTGGAGACGCTGACAAGGTAGCAAGTTCTTTGTGCTGGAGTGCCCCAGATTGATTCCGCTGCTGGGCTCTCATAGACGGTGGGTCAGATTGATCTCTGGAGAGGCTGGCAAGGTAGCATGTTCTTTGTGCTGGAGTGCCCCAAATCGATTCCACTGCCGGGCACTCATAGACGGCGGGTCAGGTTGATCTCTGAAGAGGCTGACAAGGTAGCAAGTTCTTTCTGCTAGAGTGCCCCAGATCAATTCTGCTGTCGGGCTCTCATAGACGGTAGATCAGGTTGATCTCTGGAGAGGCTGGCAGGGTAACAAGTTCTTTGGTGCTGGAATGCCCCAGATCGATTCCGTTGCCGGGCTCTCATAGACGGTGGGTCAGGTTGATCTCTGGAGAGACTGGCAGGGTAACAAGTTCTTTGGTGCTGGATTGCTCCAGATCGATTCTACTGCCGGGCTCTCATAGAAGGTTGGTTAGGTTGATCTCTAGAGAGTCTGGCAGGGCAAAAAGTTCTTTGGTGCTGGAGTGCCCCAGATCAATTCCGCTACCGGGCTCTCATAGACGGTGGGTCAGGTTGATCTCTGGAGAGGCTAACAGGGTAACAAGTTCTTTGGTGCTGGAATGCCCCAGATCAATTCCACTATCGGCCATCATAGATGGTGGGTCAGGTTGATCTCTGGAGAGGCTGGCATGGTAACAAGTTCTTTGGTGCTGGAATGCCCCATATCGATTCCGCTGCCGGGATCTCATAGACGGTGGGTCAGGTTGATCTCTGGAGAGGCTGGCATGGTAACAAGTTCTTTGGTGCTGGAATTCCCCAGATTGATTCTGCTACTGGGCTCTCATAGACGGTGGGTCAGGTTGATCTCTGGAGAGGCTATCAGGGTAACAACTTCATTCATGCTGGAATGCCCTGATGCTGGCCTGCTGACCAGGATCCCATCAAGCTGGCAGGGCTGGGAACCGCTCGGTGGCCAGAGCTTTCAGAAGTACTTAGCCCCGATGCTGGCCCACTGACCAGGCTCCCATTAAGCTGGCAGGGCCGAGAACTGCTCGGTGTTCGGAGGTTTCAGAAGTACTTAGCCGCGATGCTGGACCGCTGACCAGGCTCCCATCAAGCTAGCAGGGCCGGGAACCGCTCGGTGGTCGGAGGTTTCAGAAATACTTAGCACCGATGCTAGCCCGCTGACTAGGCTCCCATCAAGCTGGCAGGGACGGGAACCGCTCGGTGGCCGAAGGTTTCAGAAGTACTTAGCCCCGATGCTGGCCCGCTGACCAGGCTCCCATCAAGCTGGCAGGGCCAGGAACCACTCGGTGGCTGGAGGTTTCAGAAGCACTTAGCCCCGATGCTGGCCCGCTGACCTGGCTCCCCTCAAGCTGACATGGCCGGGAATTGCTCGGTGGCCAAAGGTTTCAGAAGTACTTAGCCCCGATGCTGGCCCACTGACTAGGCTTCCATCAAGCTCGAAGGGCCGGGAACCGCTCGGTGGCTGAAGGTTTTCAAATTACTTAGCCCCGAGATGGCTCCGCTAGCCGGGCTCTCGCTAGCCGGCAGGGTAGGAAGGCCTCTCGGGGAGGCTAAGTGTTTTTCCCCGAGGTGGCTCCGCAAGCCGGGCTCTCACTAGTCGGCAGGGCGGGATGACCTCTCGGGGAGTCTAAGTGTTTTTCCCCCGAGGTGGCTCCGCTAGCTGGGCTCTTACTAGCCGGCACGGCAGGATGACCTCTCGGGGAGGCTAAGTGTTTTTCCCCCGAGGTGGCTCCGCTAGCCGGGCTCTCACTAGCCGACAGGGCAGGATGACTTCTCGGGGAGGCTAAGTGTTTTTTTCCCCGAGGTGGCTCCGCTAGCCGGGCTCTCACTAGCCGACATGGCAGGATGACCTCTCGGGGAGGCTAAGTGTTTTTCCCCCGAGGTGGCTCTGCTAGCCAGGCTCTCACTACCCAGCAGGACAGGATGGCCTCTCGGGGAGGCTAAGTGTTTTTTCCCGCGAGGTGGCTCTGCTAGCCGGGCTCTCGCTAGCCCGCAGGGTTGGAAGGCCTCTCGGGGAGGGTAAGTGTTTTCTCCCCGAGGTGGCTCTGCTAGCCGGGCTCTCGCTAACCGGCAAGGTCGGAAGGCCTCTCAGGGAGGCTAAGTATTTTTCCCCCGAGGTGTTTCCACTAGCTGAGCTCTCGCTAGCCGGCCGGGTTGGAAGGCCTCTCGGGGAGGCTAACTGTTTTCCCCCCGAGGTGGCCCCACTAGCCGGGCTCTCCGTGCCACTCATCGAATATGCAGGGTTGGACTTTTCTTTCCGAGCATGTGACCCGCTCGAAAAGAGCGGGGATTGTGTAAAACCCTTTATTCGCCGAGTGGGTCCCCGGGGCTCAAGATGTCTTGGGCCTAGCAGTTTTAACACTACACCAGGCAAAGAGGGGGCGAGGGGTGGAGGTGGGCGAACTCCCCCTCGCCCAGCCCCTTGTGGGGGCCGAGGGGTGGAGGTGGGCGACCTCCCCCTCGCCCAGCCTTGTGTGTGTGTGGGGGGGGGGGGGGGGGCGAGGGGTAGAGGTGGGCGACTTCCCCTTCGCCCAGCCCCTTATGGGGGGCGAGTGGTGGAGGTGGGCGACCTCCCCCTCACCCAGCTATGTGGGGGGGGGGGGGGGGGGGGGGGGGCGTGGGGTGGAGGCGGGCCACCTCCCCCTCGCCCAGCCCCTTGTGGGGGGTGAGGGGTGGAGGTGGGCGACCTCCCCCTCACCCAGCCCCTTATGGGGGGAGAGTGGTGGAGGTGGGCGACCTCCCCCTCACCCAGCTATGTGGGGGGGGGGGGGGGGGGGGGGGGCGTGGGGTGGAGACGGGCTACCTCCCCCTCTCCCAGCCCCTTGTGGGGGGGGGGGGGGGGGTGAGGGGTGGAGGTGGGCGACCTCCCCCTCGCCCATCCCCTTAAGGGGGCAATGGGTGGAGGTGGGCGACCTCCCCCTTGCCCTGCTTTGTGGGGGGGGGGGGGGGGAGGGGTGGAGGCGGGCGACCTCCCCCTCTCCCAGCCCCTTGTGGGGGGCGAGGGGTGGAGGTGGGCGACCTCCCCCTCGCCCAACCCCTTGTGGGGGCGAGGGGTGGAGGTGGGCGACCTCACCCTCACCCAGCTTTATATGGGAAGGGGGCGATGGGTGGAGGCGGGCGACCTCCCCCTCGTCCAGCCCATTGTGGGGGGCGAGGGGTGGAGGTGGGCGACCTCCCCCTCGCCCAGCCCCTTGTGGGGGGCGAGAGGTGGAGGTGGGCGACCTCCCCATTGTTGGATCTTACGGCGCCCTAAGGGGGGGGGGGGGGGGTGAATAAGGGAATAAAAATCTTTGATAATTTTTACTAAATTTGTTTAGAGATAATTAGAACAAAATAATAATTTATCTTAAAGGAGGAAAAAACAATTGTAATTCGCAATTCCATAAATTATGCCAAATGATAGAAATCAAGTAAACACAAAAAGAGACATGATTATATTATATAAAAAAGTGTTTACATAAATTTGATTTCAATATCGCTAGAAATCGGAGGCGTACAAATGTAAATGTTTTTTCCTTTTCTCTACCGACTTGTATCCCCACAAACCGGTTGGCTTTAGCCTATCCTTCCCCGGATAAGGCCTCAAGCCGCTCTAGCCAATCCTTCCCCGGATTTGGCCTCGAGCCCCCCTCGATCTAATCACCTAGAACTAGTCGCCAACATAAGGTGAATTTCCGCCTAATTCCTACCCAGTCCTAGTCGCCAACACAAGGCGAATTAACTTAACGATTACAAAAATTATGGAATGAAAATAAATATAACAATAATGAAACTCCCTATATGAGATCTCTGAAGATGAGGATGAAGGATCGCTGTAGCATAAGCGAGGTTGAAGCGATCGTTCTTCGGATGCAGCGTGGTGGCTTCCTTCTCCAGAAATCTTCTTTGAATTTGAGTTGGAGATGAAATTTTGGCAGAGTAGCAGTTCTGGAAATATGGCACACGTAATCTCTCTGGAAGCACTAGTTGAAATGAGAGAGAGCCCATCATTTTATAGAACTTGACGATAGTGCCTGCGGTAGCTCTCTAGTGCCTGCGATAGCGTTCGTGTGGAGCGGTTGCAAAACCATCGGTGGCGTGGCACTGTACACGAACTTGAGATAGCGCCAGGCGGTAGTGCTAGCGCTGGCGGTAGTGGTTGCGAAATCGTCAGCGGCGTGGCGGAACAAACTTTCGTCGAACAAAATTTTCGTCGAACGGAGCTTCAAGTTCGTCGAACAGAAATTTTTGTCGAATGGAGTTTTCGTCAAACGGAGCTTAAAGTTCGTCGAACGGAAATTATCGTCGAATGGAGTTTTCGTCGAACAGAGCTTCAAGTTCGTCGAACGGAACCTGAGCTAGCGCCTGGCGGTAGCGCTAGCACTGGCGGTAGTGCATTCTTCCAGATTTTTGAATTCAGCTGCTTTCTACCTGTGGAGTATTGCAGCTATAGTTCCTGCACACTATAAACACATGACAAGCAAGATCAAATATAATTTGGGATTTGTTATTCTCAAATAAAGGGATGTGACACACATGTCCAACAATCTCCCCCTTTTGATTATAACAAATCTACTTAGCAAGAAATCAACAATAGTGTTTATAGTATAAGATAAGCAAGATGATAGTGCAACTATAGTATATGATAAACATGATAATGTGCATACTCCCCCTATCTTAATGCCCCCCCTACATAAATGCAATTTATGTTTTACTCCCCCTAAATGATAGATTACATGAATTATTCTCCCCTTAATCTTCTATATTTCTCCTATATAGATTTCTTCAATTAATCTCCCCCTTTTGGTATTATCAAAAGAAGGAGGGGTGAGGGTAGTAAGGAGACATTTCTTATAAATGATAAAGCATGATCGAGCTTTTGTAATATAGATAATGATAAAGATTGTAAGCATAGTATATAAGAGATTTCAAATAAAAAGATAAGAGTTGTAAGCAAGCGGAAGATTATAAGAAACATCTTTTTTGTAAGCATGAAAAACATAAGTAAAAATATGAGTTTTAGTTCAAAATTGAAAGATGTTTTAATCTTTTTGAAATCTCAAAGTTTTTCATAGACATATCAAGCATGAAATGAAACATATCAAAGAGAGATTATACTACAATGTTACTTAATTTTAAGTTCAAGAGATACCAAAACATTGTATAGATCATGCTAGGTTATCTAGTGCATTTTTTTTATATAAAGAGTAGTATAGATAAAGCATTAGAATCCAATACTCATGAGAAGAAGTGTTATGAAAGAGAATGATGTGCACATAAGTGTATTTTGGGCAATGTTAACAATTGATTTAAATCAACAAAATACAAGACATATGTAAAGTAAAGTGCACAATAAAACACAAGTAAATTACTTTCACACACTTTTAATGCACATAATTTTTAACAAAGTGGTGTAATAACCAAGGTTTGCACAAGACACTTTACTATTCTTTCCAAGGTGCTCAACCTCACAATGCTTATGAAGACTTATCAAGAGGTTCAAGTAGTGCTTGTTGGAGTTATATTTGTCTACATATATAATTCTTTGTTCACATTTGTGAGACAACATTCTCCGAATACACTTGTTTTGCAAACCCAAATTTTTAACTTAACCAATTTTCTAAATTTCATAAGTGCAATTCAAATGTAGTGTAGACAATAAACTTATGCAAGTTTTAATTCATTGTACAAATACAATACACAAGCAAGCATTTTTAGATTTAAACAACACATGTTGATTACCAAAATAAGTGAGTGAAAGGTATCATTATCAATCATGATACATTTACTCATACTTAGAGGCATGGTAAGCTTGGTTCTAAACATATTTTTCAATACAATTGATGCACTTTAAATAGATATATCAAAGCATGATAAACAAAACAATGTTCATAGTAATTCTAGGAATAAATTTTAACATTGTAAAGAATTCTAAATAATAGAATTCATTCATGCTTGATATTAGCAATAAAGATCATACAGTTTTTTTTTGTTATTTTGAAAATTTTTTAATGAAATAAAAACAGAAAAATCACACAAACATATTTTTGTATTTTGAATTTTTGTAGTTGATTTTTCATAATGTAAATAAAAACAAAAATAAAATAGACAGAAACACAAAAATAAATTTGTACATATAAACTAACATATTTTTGTTGATTTTAGAAATTTTAAAAAACAGAAAAATCACAAACCCACGCTAGCGCCGGTGCTATCGCTAGCGCTGGAAACAATACACGATTTTTTAAGAATTTTATAAATTTGATTTTTGATATTGATTAGGGGTCTTAAGAGTAGTCTTATGCAGAAATTGTGTAATATTCAGAGATGTCTTGATTGATCAAATTGCATAAAACATTAGCGTTTTACATATTATTCATCCTAAGATATCTAAGACTCCTAATTCTAACCTTAACATTTGAAACCTTGCATCGGGAAGAGGTTTAGTAAATATATCAGCAAGTTGAGAGTCCGTGCCAATGAAACTAATCCTTACATTTTCCTTTTTAATGTGATCCCTTATGAAATGATGACGCACATCTATATGTTTGGATCTAGAATGGTGTACCGGATTATTTGTGAGATCAATGACACTTTTGTTGTCATATTTTAGTTCAATATTTTTTAGATGAAAACCAAAGTCCTCTAAAGTTTGACTCATCCATAGTGCTTGTGCACAACAACTCCCTAATGCAATGTATTCGGCCTCCGTGGTGGAGAGTGCAACCGAATTTTGTTTCCTACTAGACCATGCAACTAATGAAGGTCCTAGAAAATGACAAGTACCACTTGTGCTTTTCCTATCAAGTGAACAACCAGCATAGTCCGAGTCGGAGTAGCCGTGAAGTGTAAATGAATTATTGTGCGGGTACCATAATCCTAGTCTAGATGACCCAACAAGATATCTAAAAATTTGTTTTACTGCTTTTAAATGAGATTCTTTTGGATTGGCTTGAAATCGAGCACATAAGCATACGACAAACATAATATCGGGTCTAGTTGCAGTTAGATAAAGTAGAGATCCTATCATACCTCTATATAAAGTTTGATCTATAGAAATTCCCGATTCATCTTTTCCTAATTTTAGTGATGCACTAATTGGTGTAGAAGCATGTTTAAGGTTTTCAAATCCAAAACGTTTAAGCATATCATGGACATATTTAGTTTGACATACAAAGATACCATCAATTCTTTGTGATATTTGAAAACCAAGGAAATAAGAATGTTCTCCTACAAGACTCATTTCAAATTCATTTTCATCACTAAAATAACTTATTTACACATCTCTTCATTAGTAGATACAAAAATAATATCATCAACATATATTTGTAAAATAATTATATCATCATTGTTGTGCTTAATGAAGAGAGTATTATCCGCACTTCCCATAATATAATCGTGCTTTAATAAAAATGATGTAAGTCTTTCATACCATGCACGGGGCGCTTATTTTAAACCATAAAGCGCTTTCTCTAGTTTATAAACATGATTTGGAAATTTTTCACTAATAAAATCGGGGGGTTGTTCAACATAAACTTCTTCTTTTACAAACCCGTTTAGAAAAGCACTTTTCACATCCATTTGAAATAGTTTTATTCTTTTAAAGCTTGCAAATGCTAGAAAAATTCTTATAGACTCTAATCTAGCAACGGGTGCAAAAGATTCATCAAAATCTATCCCCTCGATTTGAGAATATCCTTGTGCTACTAATCGTGCTTTATTTCTAGAGATTCTTGACTCACCATTTAATTTATTTTTAAAAATCCATTTTACACCTACAACCGGGTGATTAGATGGTCTTTCAACTAATTTCCAAACATTATGTCGCTCAAATTGTTCTAACTCTTCATTCATAGCCAAAAACCAAAATTCATCATTTAAAGCAATAGAAACGTTTTTTCGTTCTATTTCGGAAACAAAACAAATATTTGAAAAAGATTCATGAAGAGAAGAGCGAGTTCTTACCCCGATAGATGGTTCACCAATTATCAATTCCCGTGGATGATCCTTTGTGAATTTCAAGGCACTTGGAGGTACATATTCATCTTCCTTGACCTCCTCTTCTTCTTCTTTGGAAGGTTCCTCATCACCATGCTCCAAATGTTGTAAGAGATCATCCTCGTTGCCTGCGAAAAGTTTTTCTACACAAGGAACAAACTCATCAAATTTTACATTTATTGACTCTTCAACTCTACTAGTTCTTTTATTAAAAATTCTATAAGCTTTACTAGTTGAAGAGTACCCAAGAAAAGTTCCTTCATCACATTTTTCATCAAACTTTCCCAAGCTATCTTTTGTATTCAAAATAAAACATTTACAACCAAAAACTTTAAAATAAGATACATTGGGCTTCTTTTGAAAATAGAGTTCATATGGTGTGAGATTAAGGCTCTGTTTGGGGGGACTTATTTTCATCGGTCAAGCGGTTACGACCGCATGAACCGAACCCTAATTAAGGTCCGATTCATGCGGTCATAACCGCTTGACCGGTGAAAATAAGTCCCCCCAAACGGAGCCTAAGAGATGGGCGAAGCATGATTCTATTCAAAACATAACACAATGTACTTACGGCTTCGGCCCAAAAGGACTTAGGTAATTTATATTCACATAACATAGTGCGTGCTAGTTCTTGAAGTGTCCTATTCTTTCCTTCTACAACACCATTTTGTTGTGGCGTGCGTGGTGCAGAGAACTCACGTTTAATGCCTAACATATCACAAAAAGATGTAAATTTTTCATTTTCAAATTCTCCTCCATGATCCGAGCGAATGCATTTAATTTTTAAATCACTTTCATTTTGAATACGAGTACATTATTTTGCAAATTCACAAAACGCATCGGATTTGGAAGAGAGAAATAATGTCCAACAATATCTTGAAAAATCATCTATTAAAACATATGTATATAATCTATCACCAAGACTTGCAGTGCTAACAGGACCAAAAAGATCCATATGTATTATTTGCAAGGGTCTTGTAGTAGAAATGAAATTTTTTACTTTTGAAAGAGGATCTAGAAAATTTACCTTTTTGACATGGTGAACAAAGTGAAGGTAAAGTTCCATTTAATCTAGGCAATCCTCTAATTAAATGACTTTTGGCAAGTTTTACAATGAGCTTTGTGTTAGCATGTCCTAGTCTTCTATGCCAAAGTTCTAATTCATCATTTTTAGTGATAAAACATTTTATAGATGATTTAGAAAGATCATGAAAAGAAACTATATAAACATTATGTATTCTTGGTGCAGTTAGTAAAATATCTTTTGCAGTAGGATTAGATATTTTGCATAAGTTAGTGGAAGATTCAAATAACACATCTAATCCTTTATCACATAATTGGCTAATAGAAATTAAATTGTGTTTTAATCCTTTATCACATAATTGGCTAATATAAATTAAATTGTGTTTTAATCCTTTCACATAAAGAACATTAGATATAGTAAAGGATTTGTTAACAACTGTACCAATTCCCATGATCCTTCCTTTTCTGTTATCACCAAATGTCACGATCCCTCCCTTCTTCTTTTCTAGGCTAAAGAACTTTGCTTTATTGCCCGTCATGTGCTTGGAGCATCCTGAATCCAAGTACCACACGTCTTCATTGTCCTTAGCCTGCCTGCACATCTAGAAAGAAGATGAGAGTAAAGATCCGGATACCCAAGTGGTACCACCCATAGAATAAGTGGAAGCCTTAGGTACCCAGATTTGTTTTAAAGCATTTTGTTTTATTTTCCTGCAAGAACTAGATGTGTGACCTAACCTATAATAGTTTACACACGAAATAAAGGGGGTTGAGACCCTTTTCTGGAATATTTTCTTGCTGGAATAAATTGGATTTACAGAAGAAAAGCATTTTGAAAAAGAAAATTCAGGTTTCTGGTATGAGGTGCTAGCGCCGGCGTTAGTGGCTAGCGCCGGGCGGTAGCCCTCACCTCGATATCCGAGCCCAAATTTTCCAGAACCATGACACTGGTTCCCTAAATTCATTTCCAGTGATTTTTGGCCTATTCCAAATTTTTTAATGGCCATGGTGAGATCAAGAACTTGTGCTTTAAGTGAAGAATTCTCTTTCACAAGCATGACACACCTATTTTCAAAACCTTTTTTTATTATTTTTGGTTTGCAAAAGAGAGGCTTCCAATTTCCTTTCTAATTCCCCCTTCTCTTTTGTAAGAGTTTTGGCATGAGAGAGGGCTTTAGAAAGTGACTCTTCAATATCTTTTGCCAATTTAGTGGAGTGATCACATTCTTGGCAAGAAACCTTTCTCTTTTCTAAAACAATTACCTTTTTGGAAAGCTTTTGATTTTATTTAATAAGAGATTCATTTTCACGATTTAATAAAATACTATCTTTCATATTTTTATCAAAAGCTTTGCAAGTTTCAAGGAATTCATTAAACAATTCATCATAAGTGGGAGGAGTTACCTCAGTGCCCTTAGGAACACTGGTGTCATCACCGTCGTTTCCATGTCCCATGAGGCACATGTTTGCTTCCTCATCTTCGCTTGATGAATACCCGCTTGATTCTTCGGAGGAGGAGGAGGAGGAGGAGTCATCCCAAGTTTTAGCTTTTAGCACTTTCTTCTTCTCCTTCCCTTTGTGTCGCTTTTCTTTCTTCTCCTTCAAGAACTTTGGGCACTGGCTCTGAATGTGCCCGGTCTTCCTACAATGAAAGCATTCCGGTGGAGGTCATTCTTCTTCATCGTCGCTCTCCTTTTCCTTCTTTGAGGATGACCCTTTCCATCTTCCATCCTTTTGGATAATTTTCTGGAAAGTGTTTCGCCTTTCCGGATTTCGCATGAACTTTCGGAAGTTCTTCACCAAAAGACTTTCTTCATCTTCATCCTCATCCTCTTGACACTCCTTCTTTGATTTTAATGCCAACGCCTTCTTATTTGGCTCCTTGTTGTATTCATCATGTTGGATTTTGAGTTCTACCTCATGGGTTTTGAGATTCCCAATGAGGCTCTCAACTTGGAGCGTCCTTAGATTGTGCGATTCTGAAATGGCCGTCACCTTCGGGTTGAATTTTGGTGGAAGGGAACGAAGGATCTTTCGGACCAAGTCGCCGTTGGAGAAGGTCTTTCCAAGTGCTTTAGAGGCATTGACGATCTTGGTGAAGCGCGTGTACATGGCATCAACATCTTCACTTTCATCCATCCGGAATTTTTCATATTCCGACTCAAGTTGGAAAAGCTTTGAATCTTTAACCTGCGATGTACCTTCATGAGTAACTTCCAAATGATTCCAAATTTCATAAGCAGTAGTACATGCAGAAATTCTATTAAATTCATTTCGATCTAACGCACAAAATAAAGCATTCATGTCCTTGGCGTTGTTTTTGCTTTTTAGCTTATCCCTATCATCCCATTTATCTTTTGGTTTCTCTAAAGTTATCTCTCCAACTACACATGTAGGAGGAGAGTATTCCTCTTCGACCATATTCCATACCTCAATATCTAGGGTCATAAGAAAGCAACGCATCCTATTATTCCAATAATTATAATTTGACCCGATAAAGAGTGGAGGTCTACTAATTCCCTGACCCTCGGAAAAAGCGAGATCATAAGATGCCATTATTCTTGGTTTTTAAACCGTTTAGAATAACCTAGCTATGATACCACTTGTTGGATCTTACGGTGCCCTTAGAGGGGGGGGGGGGTGAATAAGGGAATAAAAATCTTTGATAATTTTTACTAAATTTGTTTAGAGATAATTAGAGCAAAATAACAATTTATCTTAAAGGAGGAAAAAAAATTGTAATTTGCAATTCTATAAATTATGCCAAATGATAGAAATCAAGTAAACACAAAAAGAGACATGATTATATTATATAAAAAAGTATTCACATAAATTTGATTTCAATATCGCTAGAAATCGGAGGCGTACAAATGTAAATGTTTTTTTCCTTTTCTATACCGACTTGTATCCCCACAAACCGGTTGGCTTTAGCCTATCCTTCCCCGAATAAGGCTTCAAGCCGCTCTAGCCAATCCTTCCCCGGATATGGCCTCGAGGCCCCCTAGATCTAATCACCTAGAACTAGTCGCCAACACAAGGCGAATTCCCCCCTAAGTCCTACCCAGACCTAGTTGCCAACACAAGGCGAATTAACATAACGATTACAAAAATTATGGAATGAAAATAAATATAACAATAATGAAACTCCCTATATGAGATCTCTGATGATGAGGATGAAGGATCGCTGTAGCATAAGCGAGGTTGAAGCGATCATTCTTTGGATGCAGCGTGGTGGCTTCCTTCTCTAGAAATCCTCTTTGAATTTGAGTGGGAGATGAACTTTCGGCAGAGTAGCAGCTCTGGAAATATGGCACACGTAATCTCTCTAGAAGCACTTGTTGAAATGGGAGAGAGCCCATCATTTTATAGAACTTGACGATAGCGCCTACGGTAGCTCTCTAGCGCCTGTGGTAGCGTTCGTGTGGAGCGATTGTGAAACCGTTGGTGGCGTGGCGCTGTGGATGAACTTGAGATAGCGCCAGGCGGCAGCGCTAACGCTGGCAGTAGTGGTTGCGAAACCGTCGGCGGCATGGCGGAACAAACTTTCGTCGAACGAAATTTTCGTCGAACGGAGCTTCAAGTTCGTCGAACAGAAATTTTCGTCGAACGGAGTTTTCGTCGAACGAAATTTTTGTTGAACGGAGCTTCAAGTTCGTCGAATGGAAATTTTTGCCGAACTAAGTTTTCGTCGAACGGAGCTTCAAGTTCATCGAATGGAACCTGAGCTAGCGCCTGGCGGTAGTGCATTCTTCCAGATTTTTGAATTCAGCTACTTTCTACCTGTGGAGTATTGCACCTATAGTTCCTGCACACTATAAACACACGACAAGCAAGATCAAATACAATTTGGGATTTGTTATTCTCAAACAAAGGGATGTGACACACATGTCCAACACCCATCGCCCAGCCTTATGGGGGTTGAGGGGTGGAGGTGGGCGACCTCCCCCTCGCCCAGCCCCTTGTGGGGGGCGAGGGGTGGAGGTGGGCGACCTCCCCCTGGCCCAGCCCCTCGAGGGGGGGGGGGGGGTGGGGGGGGGGGTAGGGGGGGGGGGGGGTAGGGGGGGGGGGGGGCGAGGGGTGGATGTGGGCAACCTCCCCCTCACCTAGCCCCTTGTGAGGGGCGAGGGATGGAGGTGGGAGACCTCCCCCTCGCCCAACCCCTTGTGTGTGTGTGTGTGGGGGGGGGGGGGGGGGGGGGCGAGGGGTGGAGACCGTCTGCCCCCTCTCGCTCAGCCGGGAGGAGAGTGGGGCGGTTTGCGGTTAGCGCCTCAGAATGGCGGGATTTGGCTGTTGGCAGACCAAACTTGAGGTTATTTTCGTAATCTTGTAGGCCAGAATGTGGCTATTGGAAGACCAATTTCAAAAATCTATAAATAGGACCAGGGAGGCACCATTTGGAAGGACTTCTCTTTTGGCCTCTCTCTCCCCAAGTCTCTTTAGTGGGTGAGGAGAGCCTCCAAAGGTGCCCAAGCCCGGCATTGGCTTGGGAGGGGAAGCGCTCTAATATCTTCCGGGTATGTGGTGGGACCTCCTCGCTGAGCCCTTGGTTTTGTTCCTAGTTTCCTAAGTCTTCGGCCTAGCGTTCTCCCTTGAGAGAAGTAGGTGTGAGGTCACCCCCTTTTTTGGGGACCCCGAACTCCACAGAGACTAAGTCTTGGCTTCAAGTCTTGGTTTCAACACTTTGCATAAGACACTTTACTATTCTTTCCAAGGTGCTCAACCTCACAATGCTCATTAAGACTTATCAGGAGGTTCAAGTAGTGCTTGGTGGAGTTATCTTTGTCAATTTATTTCATGATTTTTTTGTTTTGTACAAAGTTCTCCGAACACACTTATTTTGTAAACCAATGTAATTTTGAAAGCACAACCACTTTTCTTAATGATAAGAGTGCAAATAAAAGTAGCGTAGGTAAGATACTTGTGCAATTTTAATTCATTGTACAATTACAATACATAAGTAAGCAATCTTATATTAAAAGCACATGTAGGCTTTGCCAAAATAAGTGAGTGAATAAAAATCATTATCAACGATAAAACATTTACTCATACTTAGAGGCATGCTAAGCTTGGTTCTACACAACTTTTTACAATACAATTGATGCACATGTGATTAGATATACCAAAGCATGATAGGAACAATGTTCAAAGTAGTTTGAAAAGATGAATTCCAACATTGTAGAAGGTCTAAATGATAGTTTAAACCATGGTTGATATTAGCAATAAAGTCCATACAATTTTTTTTGTATTTTGAAAAATAATTTTGATTTACAAGTTTGAACTCTTAAAATTGATCTTGGACTTCCCGAGGTCTACCCTGTGAAGGGTTCGCACCGGTACTAGGTGATGTGATGGGGTGACATCCCAAATCTCCTTTTCGCAAGATACATGTAAATAGAAAAGTTAAGTTTAAAAAATAATTTTTGATAATTCTTTGTTTTATTTTTTGTATTTGATTTTTCATATAGAAATAGTAATCAAGCAAATAAAGAAAGAAAGGAGGTGAATATTTTTTTTAATTTGGCTTTTGTAATTTTGTATTTTAATTTTTCAAATAAAGGTAGAAATGCAAAAATATGTAGTACATATGAAAGAACATATTTTTTGTGATTTTTTGAAATTTCTAAAAATAAAGAAAATTTGGCACTCGAGCGAGCGCCGACGTTAGTGCTAGCGCGGGAGACAATGAGCAAAATATTGAGATTTTGAAAATTTTGTTTTATGATTTTGATGAAGTGTCCAAAGATTAGTTTCATGTAGAGATTTCAGAATTTTTGGAGATGTCTAGATAGAGCAAATTGCATGAAAATGATAGTGTTTTCTTATATGACTAAACATCGCATGAGATATATTTTCTCAAATCTTTATTTTGACTTTTTAAGGCTTGTGTTTATCAAAATACTGTAACCTAAAAAATAGGAACTGTAAACACAAGATATCATGCTTGAATAAGCCAAATAAGCATGATTTAAATGATTATAATGTGAAATGATGTTCATGCAAAGAGTAAAATAGGTATGCCCTAGATAAAAATACACAGCCTGTATATCTTGACAAACATATAATACCTAACATAGACACTAAGATTCTTTAGGTGACAATGTTAGTATGATAAGTTTGAGATTAATGCTATGCCAATGTATGATAGTGTTTCAATTTATAGACCTAGACTGAAGTGAAGATTCTATTTATTTTAATCTTATTGATATCAAGATGATTCTAAGGTCTAAACTTGAAATAAATCGCAATACACACATAATACACCAACCATGCTTTGCAATTATAATACCAATTATCATAATATAATTCATATAAATGTGATAGAAATAATTGTTTTTAGATGATTCTTAATATGAATTATGATATATGATTTTAGAGAATTTTAGCAAAGGACATCAATAGATCATGGTGGTGCATGTGAATTCAATATTCATTATGATGGTAAATTCTTTCAATGCATTTTAGTGATTTTCTTTTTAATTATGATTTTGAATATATATGTGATTTTTGATAGGTGAACAATAATGATGGTTTAGATCATGTTTGACATCAAGAGGTGAACACCATACAATTTTTGTTTTGAAAAGAAAAAAAGAAACATATTGAAAATTGAACTTTCTTTTAGATCTTGAACTTTCTTGTAGATCATGTTATTTATGTTTTGGACTTCCCGAAACTTATATTTTGAGTAAAACATAATCGTGTGCGAATAGTTCAAAAAATTAATCAAGACACAAAACAAATCAAAAATACATAGATGATTAGAAAACATGGAATTTCAGATTTTTATAGAAATTTTGAAACCTTGAAATCAACAGACAATTGAGTTAATCTCTAGCGCCGACGCTAAGGGCTAGCGTTGGCGTTAGCTCACATAGAGTGCCAATCGTGAGTATTTGGCCTGGATTTCCTTCGATTTCATTTCTGATTTCACTTAATTATGATTGAGCAATATATGACCCATCTAATGCAGTGAATTTTTTTGAAGAAGATGCAAAAAGTTGCGGAAGTTAAATTTTAACTCATGAGGTCAAAACCTAAATTATGATTCATGTGTTGTAAAAAGTTCTTGAGAGGATGTCCACACGTTGTCACATGTTAATTCTCCAATTTTGTTGAAGAAGGCTAAAGTGCTTAATAGCCTAATAACTTAATTTAACTAAAATATCTTATAACAAATTTATAGTTCAATTTATATGAATACTATATGATATTTATAGGCAATGGTTTTAATAATAATAGATTGGTCATTTATAAATGAAAACCTGACTTTTAAATTTGATGTAATTTGATTTGTTAACTTCATTTAGGCTTTAAGGGACAAAGTCAAATTTCAAATATTATATTAGATGACCATGGCATGATGGCTTAAACAAAAAAGAAAATTAAAAGGAATATTAGGCATATCATGAAGTAGAGTATTTTGTAATTCATTTTGATTTGTTTCTACTTCATGCAAATGAATGATACTAGTAGATAAGAGATTTAGGTATCCAAAGTTGCCCATGTGAGATGGTTTCTTTGGGTACCCAAATACATCGTGATGATTTTTGGGAAGACAAAGATGAACGAGCCCTTTCAAGTGAGGGTAGTGTGTTCTTTTTAATTGTGGATCTCCATTCATATTTTGGTTTGATATTATTATAATTCACATTTCCATGATGATTTTTAAAAGTATTACTAGTAGGAAAATTGTGAACATTCAAGTTAAAGTTGGGAGATACCAAATGAGGATCAACATTCATCATGCTTTTATTATTAAATATTCTACTAGATGTATGTTTTATGAAATTTGAAAAACTAGTAGATGTTTTTCATAATTTTGAGGATAAAGTAGAGATAAGATATTTAAAATTATTTAATCCTTTTTGAAAGAGTGATTTTAAAGATTCTAGTTTATGAGAAATATTATTTTCTTTTATCAATATTTCGTTATGCTCTTTTGAAATTAGAAGTTCTTTTTCAAAATCTTTGAATTTTTCTTTAATATCATTCTAATCAAAACAAGGTATAGAGTTTTCAAATGAAGAGCATGATGGAGATTCAAACACATCATTTTTGGATTCTACATTCACATTTGCTTTCAAAGTTTTATTTTCTAAACGTAGTTTTGCATTAGCCCTTTTTAATTTCTTAATCTTACATTTAGTAGTATGTAGCAATTGTAATATGGAAATAGAAGTACAAAAGACGGAATTTGATTTCCTTACAATGCTATCATATGAGGTAAGATTTGAACATATAGGTCCTTTGACATCTTTTTGGCACTCCTCTTCCAAAGATAAGTTTTCTTCTTCTCTTCCACTTGATGTGCACTCCATTGATCCATTATGAGAGGAGCTTTCTTGAACATCTGTGCAAGCTTGTAAGTTCTCCAATTCTTGCATTTGTTCCATACCTGTAGATGGAGAATCATAAGTTATTTCAAGAAAATTCCACATCTCATATGCAGGAGGAAAAGTATAAATTAGTTTGGAAATATTTTGATTAAGTGCACAAAATAGATAATTCTTTGATTTAGCATTTAAGATACACTCTTTCCTACCCAACTCACTTGGTGGCTTCCTAATGGTAATATTCCATATTTTAATATCTAATGACTTAAGAAATTTTTCCATTAAAAATTTCCACCCTTTAAAATTCATTCCTTCAAGTAAGGGTGGTGCCGAAAATTTCCCCTCTATATAAATTTCTCTCTCACTAGTAAAAGCAAGATCAGGAGATGCCATTATTCCTGGTTGTTAGACCGTTTGGAATAACCTAGCTCTGATACCACTTGTTGGATCTGTAGGCGCTCTTAGAGGGGGGGGGGGGTGAATAAGGGTTTTAAAATTATTAATATATTTTGATATACTTGAAATAATAAGAGATTAAAATAGAGAGAAATCTAGTAAAATAATTGAAATCAAATAGAGACATGATTTTATTAAAATGAAATTAAGGATTACAAAACTAGATTTCTTATAACGCTAGAAATCGAAGGTGAAGAATTAAAATGTCTTTTCATTTTCTATCCCGACTCGTATCCCCACGAACCGGTGGCTTTAGCCTATCCTCCCCCGGATACGGCCTCAGGACGCTCTAGCCAATCCTCCCCTGGAAACGGCCTCAAGCACCCCCTAGATCTACACCCTAGACCTAGTCGTCAACACGAGGCGAATTCCTCCCTAAGTCCTACCCAGACCTAGTCGCCAACACAAGGCGAATTTACTACACGATTACAAAAGAAAATGTTGGGGAAATGATTTATCTTAACCCCTAGAATTGAGAAGAATATAATTTCTAAGAATGAAAAATTAGTCTAAGTAAATATGCGTCGAATAGTATTCGACGCAACGTCGAAATGTAGTCGAAATTTCTCTCAGAATGAGTCGAAGTAACTCTAAGAAGAATTCGACGTAATCTTTGTCGACGTAACTCTGACTTCTAGTCGACGCATTTAATAAAGTCGACGCACCTTAGTCGATGCACCTTCTTTATTCTCCTCTCGACGTCCAGCCAGGATGAACTCGGCGCTTACGTCGAATAGTAATCGACGCACGTCGATTTCTATGTCAAATTCAAATTCACGCCAGATCTCTTTCCTTCTTTCTAAAGATCTGAATTTTATGGAATGATTTTATTCTTTTATAGCCATTCTGAATCTGTCTTTCCTTCTAATTGATTCTTGGCTAATTTGATTAATATTTATTTGGATATTATTTAAAATCAGAATAAACTCTTTCCATCTACAGATAAAATAAGTATGGAAACTTTTATCTCTTTCTAATTTTCTGTCTACTAATTGATTATTCTTCTTTAGCAATATCTTTTCAAACAGAGCTATAAATAAGAAGGAAGTCGACAGAGAATAAAAACTAGTGATCCACCATATACATTTGAAAAAGAGGAAGAGCTCCCAAGTGAAGAGTGAGAAAGCTGAGAAAAGAGATAGTGTGCTGCAGCAAAGAAAAAGCCTTCACCTTCTCCTCCTTCTGAAGCCATTCTGCTGCAAATTCTGAAAGCTCTCACAAAAGAGAGAAAAGCTTACAATCTCCTTCTAACTATAGAAGAGAGATCATATTCACTATACTTGTGCTTCTAATCTTCTTGCTAGGAAGAAGATTCTTTCTTACATATATTGTCTTTTGTTCTTCTACTTGTTCTATTTCTTCTTCTCATTCTTATTTCATTTTCAATTGTGTAAAAGAGTTTTTAGAATCTCTCTTCAAAAAATTCAGTTGTAGTGGTTCTAAGAGTCTCCTTATCAAAAGACTCAGTCTGGTTCTAAGAGTCTCCTTATCAAAAGACTCAGTCTGGTTCAGAGAGTCTCCTTATCAAAAAACTCAGTGCAAGTTAGTGAATTCCTACCAAAGGGGGTAGAAGAGTGGACTACCCAAAGTTTGGGGAACCACTATATTTCTTTGTGTTGTGCTGTGATTTTCTTCTTGCTATTTTTCTTCTTTACTTGCTTAATTCTTGTTGGTTTGTGGGAAGTTTGAATCTGTGATTATTACACACATATATATATAATTGCACAAAGTATTTTTAAATCTCTATTCACCCCCCCTCTAGAGGATTCTAGTGATGTTAACTGTGCACTTTCAATTGGTATCAGAGGCAGGTTGATCTAAAAAGGTTAACTCCTTGATCAAAAAGATCCTACCTCATATATATATATATATATATATTTCTAAAAACTATTTCTTTTCACATGGCACAAATAAAAGATTATGCTTCCACTAGACCACCAATTTGCAACCTTGAAAAGTTTGCACTTTCTAAAATAAGAATTAAAATTTATCTAAACTCTATTGATGGGGAATTATTTGATGTTATTATGACAGGTCCTCCCAAACCATTCAAGAAGGACTCAAGTGGAGAGGTCACACAAACACTTGCTCCAAAGGCTGAATGGATAGATGAAGAAAAGAAAGCTCATGCATGTGATGCCAAAGCTATGAATATCTTCGTCTCAACCCTCTCAGATGAAATCTTCCAAAAGATTGCTGAATGTGAGTCAGCTAAGGAAATATGGGAAGCTCTCTCTAAAATGGTAGAAGGAAGTGCTGATGAGAGAAAGGACAGAAAGGCATTACTCATCTCTCAATATAAAAACTTCCAGAAGAAAGAAGGTGAAAGTGTTGCAGATATGTATGCCAGATTCAGCCTCATAGTAAATGAGTTAAGAACACTTGAGAAGGACATATCTCTCACTGAGATAAATGACAATTGCTAACTTGCTTCCCTAGATCTTGGGACTCAAGAATCTGGCCAATTAAAGACTCCAGAAGTCAAAAAGAAATCTCAACAGATGTCATGTTGGGTAAATTAAGATCTTATGAACAAGTGTTAAAAACAAGAGCTGAGAAAGAAGAGAAAAAAGGCTCCTCCACTCTCAAAAGAAAAGATCATTGCTTTGAAGGCTACTGAAGGTGAACCCTCTACAAATGATGAAGAGCTGATCAGTCTACTGGCCAGAAGGTTCAAGAAGTGGATCAAAATAGAAGGATCCAGAAGGAGAGACTCAAAAACCAGGTATGACAAAACCCCTAATAAAGAGATTATATGTTATTCTTGCAGGAAACCTGCACACATTGCACCTGAATGTCCTAAAGAGATCATCAATAAGAAAGATCTGAAAAGAACAGATCTAAAGAAGAAGAAGAAGAAAGAGAAAGGGTTCATTGCTCAATCATGGAGTGATTCAGAATCTGAAGGAAGTACCTCATCTGAAGATGATCAAGAAAAGGCTAAGCAAGAGGAAACCTGTTTGATGGCTACTGAAAAGCCTGAAGATACATCTCTGGTAAATATATTTGATGATATAGATTTCTCTTCCATTCATTTCAAAAATAGTTTCAAAGAACTCTGCTTAGATCTAGTCAAATCTGAGAAAGAAGTAAAGGAACTAAGAAATGAACTAAACAATCTCAAACAAATAAATACACAACATAAAAACTATGAGCTCAGTCTAGGAATCTCAGAGGAGCAACTAGATAAAATCAATACTGAAAATCAAGCACTAAGAAATGAGCTAGCAAAGGCAAAAGCCTTTGAAGACTCTCTAAATGGCAGAAGTCAGAAGCTCAAGAATATCTCTAACAATCTCACTGATAGATTTAGACAACTAGAATATAACACTGACTTAGAACCCAAACCTCAATCACCCAACAAATCTGTCTGGAGACATCCTATTCACTTCACTAGGGAGAATCATTTGACAGGAGAAAGATCACAAGAAAATCCAGAAACAACCACTGTTTTTTAAAAAAAATCTCACTATGCATGAAGGAATCCTAGGTAAATATCCTCAGAAAAGAAACAAACTTGCATCGAATCATTCTCGACGTGCGTCGAACTCTACTCAACGCAACTCAAATAATGCATCGATTTCTAATCAACGCAGACACCAAAATACGTCGACTCCCAATCGACGCAATCTCTCCCATGCTTCGACTAAAAGAGAACACAGAATGAAGGAAGCGTCGACTTCGACTCGACGCAACCTTAAACATACGTCAAATTCATATCAACGCAACCAATCTAACAGAAATGTCTCCTTTTCCAAAAAATCTTCTCAATCCATTTCCTTTTATTATGAACACTATTTCTGCAACATTACCAAAGAAAATTGGTATGATAAGCCAATACCCCTAAAGGAGGAAGGATATTCAAAAAAACCCACTTATTCTTTCATTAAACCCATCACTGTTGGGAGGAATGGACCCCAGCTTAGGAGGGTCCAAACTAATGTTTAAAATTTTATGTGTAGATGTATCACATCTCCAGGCTGGTGTGGTACTTGGACAGTGGATGCTCCATGCACATGACAGGGTACAAAAACCTATTAATCAATTTTGAGGATAGACTTGGACCACCAGTGACATTTGGAGACTCTAGCTGTGGCCAAACCAGGGGCTTTGTAGATTTCAAAGAAGGGAAAGTTACCTTCAAGAATGTGGCAGTAGTCAAAGGACTGAAGCACAATCTGATAAGTATAAGTCAGATATGTGATAGTGGTAAGTATGAGGTAAAATTCACCACACTACTTTGCCATATTATTGATATCAAAACTGGTGCCATAGTACTTAATGGAATTAGAAAAGGGAAGGTATATATAGTAGACTTTCGTTCCTCACCCACAGAAGTTTGTTTGTTCAATAATATTATTAATAAAAGTGAATTATGGCATAGGAGACTGGGTCATCTAAACTACACAACCATTAGTAAACTATCAAAGAATAACCTAGTAAGAGGCCTACCAAAGGGTAGATTCTCTAAGGACTCCCCATGTAGACCTTGCCAACTAGGAAAACAAACCAAGTCATCCTTCAAACCAATTGGTAAGGATGACTCCCCTAGGATCCTCTACTTACTTCACATGGATCTCTTTGGTCCCATATCCACTCAGAGCTTAGGTGGAAAGTCTTATACCTTAGTTATTGTAGATGATTATTCTAGGTTTAGCTGGGTATTCTTTCTAAGGGCCAAGTCTGAAACCCACAAGATTCTCTCAAGATTCATAAGACAGATCCAATCTGAGTTCAATACTCATGTTTCAATTATCAGGAGTGATCATGGGACTGAGTTTGAAAATCAGTCAATTTGTAGTTTCTGTGAGGATATAGGTATTAAACAAAGTTTTTCAGCCCCTAGAACTCCTCAACAAAATGGAGTTGCTGAAAGAAAGAATAGAACTTTAATTGAATCAGGAAGGACCTTACTTGCAGAATCAAGATTACCAAAAACCTTCTGGGCTGAAGCAGTCAACACTGCAAACTATGTTCTAAATAGAAGCCTCATTCACAAAACTAAGGCAAAAACTCCATATGAGCTCCTGAAGGGAAAAACACCCATTGTTAAATACTTTAAAATTTTTGGATGTGCTTGCTTTATTCTAAATAATGGGAAAGATCATCTTGCCAAGTTTGACAAGAAGTCTGATGATGGAATATTTCTGGGGTACTCATCATCTAGTAAAGCATACATATGTTATAACAGGAGAACTCTCAGAATTGAAGAATCTATGCACATTATATTTGATGAAACTAACATGCTGTCTAAGGGGGAGGAAACTTCCACCAATCCTTTTCCACAGGAAGATAGCAGCATAGAGACTCAGCTTGAATAACTGACTCTAGAGAACAGAGACACTGGGAAAGAAAACCAGCTACAGGAACCAAGTGAGGAGTCTGAACAAGAGCATGAAGAAGGTTCAGAGAAGAGCAATCAAAACCAACTCCCACAAGAGAACATGGTTCAGGAAGAACAGTTGGACAATGATCCCATTGTTAATGAGGAAGAAGAGCATCTGACAAATCCAAGAAGGACAAGGATCAATATGAAAAATCATCCACAATCCCAAGTAATTGGAGACCCCAATACTGGAGTAAGAACAAGACACCAAGTCTCCAATGGGATGATGCTCCAATTCTTCTTATCTCAAGTTGAACCAAAGAAGTTTGAGGAAGCAAATTGTGATCCTCACTGGATTATAGCCATTCAAGAAGAACTAAGCCAATTTGAGAGAAACAAAGTGTGGAATCTAGTTGAGAGACCAAGAAACTACCCAGTTATTGGTACAAAGTGGGTATATAGAAACAAACTAGATTCCACTGGAGTAATTGTCAGGAACAAGGCAAGACTTGTAGCACAAGGATACAGACAAGAAGAAGGAATAGACTACAATCAAACCTTTGCTCCAGTAGCCAGATTGGAAGCAATCAGACTCTTTCTTGCCTATGCAGCCTTCATGAAGATGAAAGTTTACCAAATGGATGTCAAGAGTGCTTTTCTGAATGGTGACCTTCAAGAAGAGGTGTATGTAGAGGAAACACCAGGTTTTGTCAATCCCTCCTCACCTAACTTTGTTTATAGACTTAACAAAGCACTTTATGGTCTTAAGCAAGCACCTAGAGCCTGGTATGAAACTCTTTCCAACTTTCTTTTAGAAAATTCTTTTGAAAGAGGAAAAGTAGATAAAACACTTTTTACTAGAACCCATAAAAATCAACTCATTCTTGTTCAAATCTATGTAGATGACATCATCTTTAGCTCAACTCATCCCAAACTTTGTAAAAGATTTGCTAATCTAATGCAATCAAAATTTGAAATGAGTAGTATGGGGGAACTATCTTATTTCTTAGGGCTATAAGTGAAACAAAGCAGTGAGGGAATCTTTATCTCACAATCTAAATACACCAAAGAATTAATCAAAAAGTTTGGTATGGAATCAGCCTCTACCATGAAAACACCTATGGCAACTATTGGCATTATAGAAAAGGATGAGAAGGGAAAATCAGTAGATCAAAAGACATATAGTACAATCATAGGATCCCTTCTCTATCTAACAGCTAGCAGACCTGACATTATGTTTGCAGCCTGCATATGTGCTTGATTTCAGGTTGATCCAAAAGAATCCCATCTCACCTCTGTAAAAAGGATTCTTAGATACCTAAAGGGAACACCTGAACTAGGTCTGTGGTACTCAGCAGAAACAAATTTTGAATTAATAGGATTCTCAGATGCAGACTATGCTGGATGTAGGGTTGATAGAAAAAGCACATATGGTACTTGCCAATTCCTAGGTGACAGATTAATATCATGGTTCAGTAAGAAACAAACTTCAGTCTCAACCTCAACAGCTGAAGCTGAATATATAGCTGCTGGGAGCTGTTGTTCACAAATCCTCTGGATGCAAAATCAGCTTCTTGACTATAAATTGGAAGTCAATAACTCTAAAATTTATTGTGATAGCTCTAGTGCCATATCCATAGCATCCAACCCAATTCTTCAAAGTAGAACCAAACATATAGAGATCAGACATCACTTTCTTAGAGATAATGTAGAAAAAGGTAAGATAACCTTAGAATACATTCCTACAGATAGTCAAAGAGCAGACATTTTTACCAAACCCTTAGATGAAATTAAGCATACTTACTTTATCAACACCTTGGGAATGCTTGATGGAAGCTTGTAAACATCATTGTTGGGGAAATCTAAAAAAGAGATCAGAAAAACTAAGCAAGTACTTACAGACACGTCGATTACCTATCGACGCACCGTCAAGAGGAACTCGACGCTAGCATTGATTTCTTAAAGACAAAGATACGTCGATCCCTTATCGACGCACCGTCGATCTAATCTCGACGCAAGTCTGCGGCCACGTCGACAGGACATCAGGCTGACAATGTTTCGACGGAGCGTCGACTCCATATTGACGCATACGTCGACATCAATGACCAACGTCACAGATGCTCCGACACATCGACCATGCGCCGACTTTAATTCGACGTAACGTCGAATTCATAATAAAACTGGAAACAAATATTCCCTTCTTCCTTTGATGATTGGTTAACTAATATACCTTGATTTCTGTTTCCTTTTCGACGTTTCACCTCCTTTAAATAACACCTCTTATTTCATAACTCATACTCTCCAAAACCGCCAAAATCTTCGTCTTCTCCCTCTCTCTCTGCATAAATGGCGCCAACCCCTGCTCAATCTGCTCTCCTCAAAACAATAAACGATGCTCTGGAACAACTTCTGAATGACTTCCAGACACGTCTGACCAACTTCTCCAATGAGTGCGCCGACATGCTCACCACCTGTGAAGCCAAATTGACCAACCTCTCTGCTTCTCTTCCTGAGCTTCATGTTCTTCTTCAAGAACAACCTCTGTCGCAAAAAGGGTTTCAATCATTTTTGAAGGATATAAATCAGGGGGAGAGTTGCTCCAGAAACCCCCCTATCCAGGTTTTTCTTAAAGCTCAGGGCTAACTCTTCTCCAATCTCTAAATACTATCTTTAAGTATTAAACCAACTTCATTTTTTTTCTTTTACCATAGGCCCCAATCTTCTCCAACCACTCTGATTACACCTTCAACAAACACCTTGGTGAATCCTCCTCCTACCATACAGAAGGAGACCATGCTGTGGATTCAGCATTCAGAGTAGATGCCCCATATGTTCAGGGGGAGATTGTTGCAGTACAAAATATAGAAGTCCAGGGGGAGGAAGAAACTGCTTTTTCTGATGACCTAAAAGGGCAAGTCTGGATTGAGGCACCCTTGTGTGAGGAAGAGTATCAGCATCACTCTCCTGGCTTCTCTGCTAGCTATATCAAACTCAAGACACCCTTACTTGAGGATATTCCTCCAGAGGTTACAGAACAAATTCTCTCTCCTTCAAAAGTTCCTTCTCCACCTTCTCCTCCTAAAAAGAAAACTACATCTCCACCTCTGCTTCTTCCACCACTTCAACCTCCATCTCTACCTCCTCTGCTACCTTTACCTCCATAAATGCTATCTAGGGAAAAACCAAGAGGACAAATGGAAAGAAGAAGAGAAGCCATCCCTCATTGGCAAAAGTTCTCCAAAGAAGAAAGAAAAGACTATGCAAAGGAAAAAAAATATAGAAAGGCTGTTGAGGAGATAAAAAGGTTTGAAAGAATGCCTAATATCACTCCTAACAGTCCTGTAAAGGAATACCATGATCCTGACATGGAAAGGAGGCATGAAGAAATAAGAGAAAGAGAGCTGTATGAATATGAGGCAGCTAGGAAAGAAGTAGAAGATAAAAGGAATATCTGGTTGGAAAAGATCAAGAAGGGGATGACTAAAGAACAGATTCTTGCTGAATCTTCCATCAAACTTCCAAAGAAATTATTTGATGTTGAAGCTTATCAAAAGAAAAATCCTCAGGCAGGGCTCATCCTAGAAAAGGGACAAAAGCACAAAAGGGGTGTAGGGTGTGCAAAAGATATCTACATTCCCTATAAGAAGCCTAAAAGACCTGCAAAATTAGACAAATGACATGACTCACCCTGGAAAGGGAAAGGAAAAATGTCTGAGAAACAGGAATCAGAGAAGAGAATATATAGGCCAAAGGTTGACAACCAAGGACCACCTGAGCCCATGCCTACACAAAAGAAACCTCAAAACATTATAATTGAGATGATTGATGAAAATGCAGCAATTATCATCAGCAAGGGCTATTCTATAAATGACACTCTCCCTGATGCTGACAAAGTCCTGGAGAAACTGCACACAATCATCAAAAATGTCCAGGAGCATCCTGATAGAGCCAGGTGCTATATTTTTGATGCTATTGAAAATTTATCTAAAAAACTTTATTCTGCCTTTGTCAATTTCATGTATAACAAGAAGTTTCTAGTTTAAATCTTGTGAAAGACAATTACTTGTTATATGATTTCTTCTGATTGCTTAGCATATTTCTTCTCTATATAAATGCTTTGCTGTGTTGATTGAAAGCTGATACAATTTCTCTCTATATAGGGTTAAGACAAATAGGGGGAGATTGTTGGGGAAATGATTTATCTTAACCCCTAGAATTGAGAAGAATATAATTTCTAAGAATGAAAAATTAGTCTAAGTAAATATGCGTCGAATAGTATTCGACGCAACGTCGAAATGTAGTCGAAATTTCTCTCAGAATGAGTCGAAGTAACTCTAAGAAGAATTCGACGTAATCTTTGTCGACGTAACTCTGACTTCTAGTCGACGCATTTAATAAAGTCGACGCACCTTAGTCGACGCACCTTCTTTATTCTCCTCTCGACGTCCAGCCAGGATGAACTCGGCGCTTACGTCGAATAGTAATCGACGCACGTCGATTTCTATGTCAAATTCAAATTCACGCCAGATCTCTTTCCTTCTTTCTAAAGATCTGAATTTTATGGAATGATTTTATTCTTTTATAGCCATCCTGAATCTGTCTTTCCTTCTAATTGATTCTTGGCTAATTTGATTAATATTTATTTGGATATTATTTAAAATCAGAATAAACTTTTTCCATCTACAGATAAAATAAGTATGGAAACTTTTATCTCTTTCTAATTTTCTGTCTACTAATTGATTATTCTTCTTTAGCAATATCTTTTCAAACAGAGCTATAAATAAGAAGGAAGTCGACAGAGAATAAAAACTAGTGATCCACCATATACATTTGAAAAAGAGGAAGAGCTCCCAAGTGAAGAGTGAGAAAGACGAGAAAAGAGATAGTGTGCTGCAGCAAAGAAAAAGCCTTCACCTTCTCCTCCTTCTGAAGCCATTCTGCTGCAAATTCTGAAAGCTCTCACAAAAGAGAGAAAAGCTTACAATCTCCTTCTAACTATAGAAGAGAGATCATATTCACTATACTTGTGCTTCTAATCTTCTTGCTAGGAAGAAGATTCTTTCTTACATATATTGTCTTATGTTCTTCTACTTGTTCTACTTCTTCTTCTCATTCTAATTTCATTTTCAAATTGTGTAAAAGAATTTTTAGAATCTCTCTTCAAAAAATTCAGTTGTAGTGGTTCTAAGAGTCTCCTTATCAAAAGACTCAGTCTGGTTCTAAGAGTCTCCTTATCAAAAGACTCAGTCTGGTTCTAAGAGTCTCTTTATCAAAAGACTCAGTGCAAGTTAGTGAATTCCTACCAAACGGGGTAGAAGAGTGGACTACCCAAAGTTTGGGGAACCACTATATTTCTTTGTGTTGTGTTGTGATTTTCTTCTTGCTATTTTTCTTCTTTACTTGCTTAATTCTTGTTGGTTTGTGGGAAGTTTGAATCTGTGATTATTACACACACATATATATATATAATTGCACAAAGTATTTTTAAATCTCTATTCACACCTCCTCTAGAGGATTCTAGTGAGGTTAACTGTGCACTTTCAGAAATAACAACAATATTAAAAACTCCCTCTATGTGGATCTCTGAAGAAGTAGACGAAGACCCGCAGAGTTTGATTGTAGTCGACGCAGTCTTTCATCATGATGATGAAGCATATTGAAAGCTTCTCCATGGATCTCCTAAAGCTTTCATGGATTTATGGGAGTATCTCTCTAAACCTTCCTCTATATGAAGTGGCACAAAGTTTTTGAATTTAGGAGTGGAGAGGATGAAAAATACAGAGCCAAGGGGTCCTTTTTATAGCTTTGGAGCTAGCGCCTGTGCTAGCGCTACCGTCGGCGTTACCCCGGATTAGGAAACATCCTCCACGTGCGTATCTTCATTCTAAGGAAACCTTTCCAAAAATCCGCGCTACCGCCAATGCTATCTTCTACCTCCTGGCGCTATTGCCTTCTAAAACAGCTCCCAAAATTGCTCTAATCAGAGCTAGTGCCTGCGCTAGGTGCTACCGCCGGTGCTAGTGGACATGTTGGAATTCTGGCTTCAAATTTGGGGGCAATCTCCATATATTATCCTTGAGTCATATGACTTTGTTTCCCGCACACTTAGACACACCAGATCAAATACACATATGATTTGTTATTCTCAAACCTAGGAGATGCGGAAGACCATGTTCCAACAACCTCTACCAATTTGTCCAATTTTTGTTTATAATTTTTGATTCAAAGAAAAGCTCTCTGATAATTTAACTCAAAGATTTTTGTCCAATTTTAAATTATTTAAAAATAGAAAAATAGGTTCAAAAAATATCAAATGCGTACAGAGGGTATCCCTTATCAAGTTCTAAAACTTTGATGTTCAAAGTTTCTGCATTAGATTGATTGTTTGGCTGGAGAAATATCCAGAATTCTCTGTTTAAAGAGATTTAAACCCATCACAGATCTTGATGGAGTCCTGTGGCTGAGATGGAGCCTCACGGGGGAGAAATAGCTGCCCAAAAGTGGATTTGGCATGGATCCGTTGTGGGGGGACTAATCATTAGCAGCGCAGATTAAGAAAATTAGGACTGTTGGACCTCTTTAAAGAGATCCAATGACACCTATATGCCGACGGTGGCCGAATGATCACCGGCCTTGGCCACCACAGGCTAGCCACCCTTTGGCCCCTCCACCGCCCCCGTCCAGCTCGCCGGAGGTGAGCGAACCTTCCAGTGGTGCTCTGGCGACCTGGTGTCGCCAATGACTGCCGGGGGAAATCATCAGAGATATGAAAGAATAGGGCACCGCCGGAGCTCTACTCTCCCGCGGTGCCGCCGCTTCCAAGCCTCCCGGAGAGGGTTACTGAGCCCTCTCCAACAAGTTTCTGCTCCCCAGTGAGCCAAATAGCATTGGGGAGCCATGCTTCTGTAAAACTGGCCACCCGAGCTCAAAATAGAGCTCAGGTAGAGTTGTGGTGGCGCTGTGGCACCGCTCCGGCGGCCTGAGAATCCATGCAGGATGTTCCGAGGTCCAGGGAGGAGGGGATGCAGCAAGACCCCTCCTTTGGATAGTTCCTCCTAGGCTGAGGGGGCATGGTCACAGAGAGAGAGATGGTGGCTGTGGTGTTTGGCTTTCCTTCTCCAGCGCTGGCAGGGGTCTAGGAGGGGGATAAATAAACATCAAACCTGGTATCTAGTCTCCAAACTACCTGCAAAATCAATAGTTGGGCTAAAGTGGATTTATTGGATCAAATATAATGAATATGACTCTATCTCTAGACATAAATCCCGTCTAGTTGCAAAAGGGTACACTCAACAATATGGAAAAGACTATGAAGAAACATATGCACCAGTGGTTAGGATGAATACAATCTGACTTCTTTTAGCATATGCAACCCAACTACAACTCCCTGTCTATCACTATGATGTAAAATCAACCATTCTTAATGGGACAATAGAAGAAGAGGTCTATGTGGAGTAGCCATAGGGATTCATCCAAGAAGCTCAAGAAGCTAAAGTTTATAAGTTAGACAAAGCTCTATATGGCCTAAAATAGGCCCCTAGAGCTTGGAATGCAAATATTGATGCATATTTGCAAGCAAATGCCTTTAAAAATGTCAAAGTAAAACTACATTGTATTCCATAAGAAAGGTAGGTAACTTTCTCCAACTTGGCCTTTATGTTGATGATCTTTTATTAACAGGGAACTCCACCCAACTTCTACATCAATTTCAACATGAAATAGAAACAAAATATGAAATGACCATCTTAGGCCACATGAAATACTTCCTTGGCATACAAGTTTCCCAGCTGCCAGAGGGCATCTTTCTTACCTAAAGTAAATAAGCAAAAGAGCTTTTGTACAAATTCCATATGAGTGACTAAAATCCGTCACTCACACCTATGGCAAAAATGGGAGAAATTAGCTAAAGGATATACTGAAGAATGTATGGCTAAGGAAATGTATCGATCCATAGTAGGGTCCTTAATCTATTTGTCCAATACGCGCCCGGATATAGAGGATATCATTAATATTGTATCCTGGTTTGTACGCTGCTCTTCCAAACTACATTTTCCATCACTTAAACGCATTCTACGATATATCCAGGGAACACTAACGTATGAACTACTATATGGCAAAGATAAGGACTTCAGACTACATGGATTTAGTGATGCAGACTGGGGTGGAGACTATCTTAAGTACAAGGTTCAGCCGTATAGGACAAATCCATACATATCTGCTGCTTTGTAATCTCCTATAAAACTAGTGAGAATGTTTGATATACTATGTACTTGAATATAATAAAAAAGGCATGTTTTCTTCTTCCCCGCAATCAGCTCTTTGGTTTTTCTTGCCTCTTGTTTTCAATTATCAACACTTGATTAACTGACAATGGTAATATTTTTGTTGTATCCGGGTTTCCCTACTGTATATCGGTAGGCCGAGAGTGATTTTAAACACATACACATTCAAAGTAGAAAGATGATAGTGTCTGTTTGTTTGAGCATTTTAGTCCCATTATGTTGGGAGAAACTTGTTATTGGAGATCAACATGTGTTAGGTAAACCTCCATTTTGAAACTCTAGTGAGTCGAGGAAGCCCAAAAATTTCATTGTCACCACTTCAACAAACAGAGCCAATGCGATTTTCTTATGTCAAAATAACTACGCAGAAGGGGAAAATCTATGGGTCATGCGCAATATAGAAAATTCTACTATTGATTGGATTATTAAGAGTCTTTGTGGTGAATTTGGTAAGCAGATGAAGAAAAGCAGCGTAATGAAATGGTGTTAGTTTTCTAAAAATATGCAACATTTGATTCCATATTGAAGATGTCTTGCCTTAAGTTGAATCCTTTCATCTTGCAAGAGGTCATACAAGAGGACGACGACAAAATTGGTCACTATAAAGAGCAAACTAGGCGACGAGGTTTTCCAGCTGTATTGCAGGCCTTATTGGAGATCAACGAGTACAATCCGAGCCGTCGATATCCCATCATCGAACTCTGGAAATTTTCAGGATGGATAGGGAGCGACTCTCAAAGAGGTCATCTAGTATCTGATGGAGCGGATGAAGACTCCCAAGCGAAAATGGTTAGTAGTTCTAAGAAGAAATTTTTGAACACTGTCTACCACTAAATTTTACTAATAGTGGAAACATTCTTCGCCAAATGCATTGGGTGGATCACTCGACATCTCCAGTGAGTTCATTTTTGTTCCATTGAAATCATTTTAAATGATCTCCCTAGTAAACACATGTCACAGTCACATTGAGCCATACAGAGATTTGGAAATGGAGCCCGTTTTAAAAAAAATGCGAGTTTAATGGGAATAATGCACTTTTTTCCTTAAAAACATACAATTCAATAGTTTTAGGCTATTTTTATGGATCTAACTGAATATATCACATGGGGGCGGGATACACGATACAATACGATACAGAGGAAATGTGAGTTTCAAAAAATACAGGATATGGGATACATTTTTGAAAATGTTAATTATTTAAATATAAGTATAAATTAATTTGAAGACATGTATAACAGTTAGGTTTTCTTTATTTTTTCATTATTATATCTCACATATCATACATTAAATGAAAACAAGATTTTTGTGTCATAAAAATGATCATATTCAAAATAATAGCCATGAATAAAGTATGCCGTCAATTGAGGCCCTATTTGGGGTGCCGTTTGGGCTCCGATACAGAGGGATGGAGGCAACCCATATGGTCACGCGGGCGCAGTGGCCTTTGGCCCTGTCTGCCACTACGCTGAAGCGCTTCGTTCGGAGTGGAGCCGGAGGCCCCAATCTGGCATTGCAGACCACCTCTAGTCCGCCTCCCGTGGGAGAAGAATCCCCAAACAGGGCCTGAATCTCAAAACTTATCACTCAACACTTTTTGTTTTGCATGTCTTTCTCCATGTCACCATCTCAAAACACATAATTTTGTTGGCATTTTTGAGCATACTTAGACCTATCTGGTAATATCTGAAAGTATTCGTGAGTATCCAAAATTTTATTAATAAAAAATTAAATGAAAAAGTTTCGGAGACGGGTTTCCTAGAGTTTTCAAAAATTTTTCGTCTCCGAAATATTTCAGATACGATACGTAAAGCTATTGTAAGTATTTGTGCTTCATAGCTAACTGATGTAGTAGTGTTAAATTTTTGCAATAAGTAATCAGAGCAGAAGCAAGAGCGAGAGAGAATGAAACTTCTAATCTCTTTATTATGCCTTTTCATCTTATTTGTAAAAGAAACAAATACATGGATATTTATACAGAGGGAAAACAAAACAGGAATAGACAGAAAAAAAGAAAGGTAACAGAACTAACGACTAACAGAAAGATGTCTCAACACATCTTAACACCCCCCTCAAGTTTGTATTTGGATGCAATGACAAATGCCCAACTTGGTAAGAAAACTAAGCAAAGTCATTTTATCAACATCCTTTGTAAAGATATCAGTAAGTTGTTGCTTGGTTGGAAGATATGTTGGAGAAATGATTTGGCTTCTAGCTTCTCACGAACAAGATGACAGTCTAGTTCAATGTGTTTTGTGCGCTCGTGATAAACTAGATTTGAAGCAATATGCAATGCCGCTTGATTGTCACAATGCAGTAAAACCCGAGTCAAATTTGAAATGTGAAGGTCTTCCAGTAGATTAATAAGCCAAGTAATTTCACAACAAGTTGCAGCCATTGCACGGTATTCTGATTCGTCAGAGGATTTTGAGACTATATTTTGTTTCTTAGTTTTCCAGAGTATAATAGCAGCGCCTCATTTAATGCAGAACCCAGTGATAGATCATCGTGTCATGGGGCATGCAGCCCAGTCAGCATCACAAAATGCTTCTAAACGCAAGATATTGTTGACTGGAAAGAATAAACTCTGCCCAAGAGTTCCTTTAATATACCTAAGTATTTTGTAAGCCATGAGTAGAGCACGAGGTCGATCCATGAATTGGATAAGTATGTGAGCAGAATATGTAAGATCAGGGTGAGACACTGTTAGGTAAATGAGCTTGGCAATGAGAGTGCGGTATAAAGCAGGGTCAGTAATTTCTTCACCATCTGTCATTCAAATTATGATTTCGTTCAATAGGTAGAACACTTGGTTTGCAATTGGTCATGTTGGCACTTTGCAATATTTCTGAAGAATATTTATGCGGATGCAAATAAATGCCATCAGAGGTGCATGTGATTTCAAGACCCTAAAAAATGAATATTACCAAGATCTTTGATACGAAATTTCTCATTGAGGAAAGATTTAATATCTGTAATGTCCTTTGAGCTGGTTCCTGTAATGATGATATCATGAACGTAAATTAATATAGATGTTGTTGGTACAAAAATTGTACCTGCAAAACTCACACTAGAGAAGAGATATAGAAAACTATGAAGTGCAGGTTACTTGAGACACAAGATGCCAGAGGAGAGACCTTTGACGAGAAAAACTATTTCAGTTAATCTCAAAAGAGGTTACAAGATGAAAGTCTAGAGGAAGAGGTAGAGAAGGGACAAAATTCGAGACCGCTTACACAGGTTGTAAGCTGTAGCCTCGAAGCAAAAGTCCTCTTTTGGGTACCCCTACCCCCTATTTTTAGATATAGAGGCTGCCCAAACGGGTAGATCCAAAAATTATGGGCTGCCCGAGATACAGGAGAGCCAGGGCAGAGATAAGAAGAAAAAGGAAATAGACCACCCGGTCTTGGCGGTCTCTAAGATCCTGACCACTGGGACTTGGACGAGAAACCCGGAGGGGAAGCTAGCGATCTGGGAGGTCTCCAAAATGGGAGACCGTTGGGAAGGGTTTTTCTGGCTGGAGAGGGGAGGTCGCGGACTTCCAGGCAAACATGATCCCCGCACATTTTCCAGTTTCGCTGGAACTTCAGAAATGTTTGATTTGACCACCGAGACTGCGACCGTCATAATACGAGAGAAACTATAAATACATCTTGGAGAGCTCCAGAGTCCAGAAGCTTCTGAAGAGGAAAGCGAGCTAGATGTTGAAGCGGTCATTACTTCTGATTCCGGAACGAGATTGAAGATGGTGAGCGTGCTGGATCGGATCTCCAAGCAGTCTCCCATGGCCTCTTCTCCGAAGAGGAAGAAGGAAGCTGCCAGCTCCAAGAAAATGCTAGCGGTCAAGCCACCAAGAAATACTGCTAAGGTGGAAGTGTCGAAGGAGGTCGCCGATGCTCCTGAAAATACACCGCACTGTCGGGGGACATCGTCTTGCTGGTCTCAAAAGTTGCGGATTTGCCGACCACTTCTTCTGGGCCTCCTGTGCTTGATCTTACTGATATGACTATCACTTTTGATTGTTTTAAGTCTGAGGAAGCTCTTAAGCAGGTCGTCGAACAGACCGGAGAGACCGCGTCTGCTAACAATATAAAACCACGTTTGCAAGAGCAGGCAGCCTCGGCTGGGAAATTGAGGCAGCAGATCGCAGACAGACATGAGGAGTCAGCTAGAATAATGAGAAAAAAACACAAGTCCTTCCTGCAAAGTTATTAAGAAAAGAAGAAATGAGGAGGGTAAAGTTGTGACCGCTAAGGGAGTGGTTTCACTCGCTGAAAGTACGAATCTGCAACTCCCTGCAAAAGCTCCTGAGAAGGTAAGGCAGACCGTTCCTCCTTTTTATTCTGCGATTTCTCTTCCTTCTGGAGAAACAGACCCAGAATTAATTTCTTATCTTGATTGTGATTCTTCTAACGACCTTGTCCGCCCGATCTCGCATGTGATTGATCCTTTTGAAGTCGAGAGCCTTCGAGAGGCCACCGAGGAGAAAAAGAAGAAGATCGCGGAAGAGGCGATCAGGCAACAGGTTGAGGCTGAGAGTAAAGAGAAGGAAGAGAAGGAGAAGACAGAGAAGGAAGAGAAGGAGAAGAAAGAGGAGGAAGAGAAGGCGAAGCAGATCGCCATAGAGCAGAAGAAAGAAGAAGAAAAGAAGGCAGCACTGATCGCTGCCGAGAAGCTGGAGAAGGAGAAGAAAGCAGCACATGTCGCTGCTGATAAGAAAAAGGAACATGAAAGGGCGGCGCAGATCGCCATAGAAAAAGGAAAGGAGAAGAAAAAGAAGAAAAAGAAGGTCACTGAGGGGAAAGGAGAGGAGATAGAAAGAATCTGGCAAATTAAGAAAGAGAAGATCACATTAGCCGGCGGTCTGACGAATATCTCTGCTGATCTGGATGCTCAGCTGAATGAAGCAGCGACTGACCGTGCCACAGTGGTCGCCGCCCTGCGAACTGGCCAGGCAGGCCCAGCCATGAGACCGCTTGAATTCTTTCCATTACCTGCTCCTCGACCTAGGTCTCCAGAAAGGCGGCGCGAGATCATCATTATTAAAATAGATGACATCCTCGTTAGCAATACTGAATTAAAAAGAATGCAAAAATAGGGAGAGAGGTCGTAGAAGAGGGAATTGGAAAGAATGAACCTTGAGCATTTTAGGGGGCAAGACTGCCTTTTGCTGACCGCGGACCCTGCAGTCACAAAAGATATTGAAAATAACTTACGCAACAGCAGTCTTGATTTCCTTTCGAGTACTCTTCTTTGCGCGAGCTCTTTTATTTTTGCTTTGTTTGAGGCTAGACTAAACTGTTCTTTGCTTCTGACCGCAAATGTTGATGAGATTGATACAACTCCCGAGGAGGGAGAAATTCGGCAACAAGCACTGATCTTTCCTCCTCAGTTTGCAGATGTCCTCAAACCTATGTTTGAGGATGTTAGAGCAATGTGAGCTCAGGAGCAGGCTCTCGAGGATCAGCTCCGAGTGTTGACTGCTAATTTTGAAGGGAAGCTGCGGGCCAAGGAATAACAAGTCCGCGAGGAAAGCAAGCTGAAGATCGGCGATCTTATCAGGGCGCTCCGCAGGGCAGAATGCGATGAAAATTACTCTAAAGGGAATTCCGCAGTATTGATCGCTGAGGTCACCTCTCTCAAAGCTGGCTCTGCTCCTATGTTAATGAGGCCAGGGACTTCTGGCGGTCATCCAGAGGAGAGTCCGACCTCAGAGATCATGGTCATTCCCATAGAGCAAGTAGATAGGGAGGTCGCTACGATCCACCGTGATGCAATGTCAGCAAACCAAAGCTTAGTGACCGCTCCGTCCGCTGTTAATGAGATGCAGGATGTTGCGGCCTTTATTGGAAGAAAGCGCCAACCCAGGGGATATAATTTAATTTGTTGATTTTCTGCGATCTGGAGATATTGATTCTGAACAATTTGAAATTTGTAATATATTGTGACAATTTGGTCTTGATTGATGCGATCTCTTTAAAATTTATAATGTCGATCTCTTTACTTTACTTATTTCTGTGCTGCTTGTTAGGTGATTATTATAATTTCTTCATTTTTAGACCGGAGCTATTGTATGTTGCATTTTATTTCTTCAGTAGGTTCATCGGTCTGGTGCGCTTCCTGGGCGGTCTTGCAAAATTGTAATGATTATGATATCGCCCTTCCGTTCTTATAAATAGCTAGCTTTCACATCTGCATTCTATGCTTTCTTGAATGCGGCCAAAACACCGATCTCAACAGTCTCTAAAAATTGTATCCTTCCGAGCTTCTTCAGCTGAGATTTTCTTAAATGCCGATCACAAATCTTACAAGCTTTCACAAGATGAATACTTAGCTTTTCTAGCAAATCACATGATTCGGAGCCAGATCGCGGTGAGACCGCCGACGGAGATGAAGGATTAAGCTTTGGAGAAGATAATAAGTATATAATCCCTATTGATCACTTTGAATATGGCCTGAAATTTGCTCTTCCCTGGGAAACATTGGAGGTGATGGAATATTATGGCCTTGTGTTTGCCCAGTTGCCTCCCAACTCTATCGGTCTGATGAATGTCTTTATAAATTACCTCGGAAAAGATACAGTTTTTATGGCCCTTTTCCGAGCGACCTTTACTGTAAAATCGTTAAAAGAAGGTCAGAAGAAGGAAGAATTTAAGGGATTAGTATATTTTTCATGTAATGGAATAAAAGTTTTGAATCTCCTAACAAAGTCCCCTTCTGGACGGAGAGGTATCTAGTCTTTGAAGGCAACCTCGGCGGTCTTAGTAGCCAACCGTCTCCGCGAGCAGAAAGGGTTTTTAGAAAATTGAAGTTTTTCTTAGAAGGCGAGCTTGAGGTCTTGGCCTTCTTGGCGGGCAAGCTCCTTGATCTTATTCACTACCTGGCGATCTGGCCTCAGATCGTTGCGGTCTTGCCAGAAGATAGTAAGTATTTATATTCGCGGCCTACTGCCATCTCATTATAATTTCTCTCTTATTTCTTCTAACTGTTTTCTCTTCAGCGGCCTTCGTTGTTCCTGCGAACGGCCCGGTGGCACCTGCTGAGGTACTTACTCAGAGAGAGCAAAGGAAGAAAAGAGACCGCGAGCGCGAGATTGCGGGTTTTGGCGGTGAGTCTGAGACCGCCGGTACACCATTTCCTTAACTTGGTTTCTCAATGAAGATGAAGGATACCAAGGGAAAGCCCCTTCTCAAATGGGGTGCAAAAGGCAAAAGTGTCAAAGTTTCAATTGATCTCCCTCTTTGGGGCGAAAAATTAACTCGCCATGCTTTCGCGGTCACTTCTGCCCTTTACGATAAAAGCAATGCCAGAAAAGCTTATAGTATTGATACCGATATGCTCCTTGACGTCTGCGCGCAAGCGACCGCCAACAACACGATTTTGAACCATCATATGGGGCGATCTCTTCGAGGTGCCTTGAGGGAGATTGAGCGCATGCATGAAGAGTTAAAAGTAAAAAACATTTACCTGGGATTTCTATTTTATGTTGAATTATAACCGCGTGATCTAATTATTCTTCCTCCTGCAGCGATTAAAGAAAGGAGCATATGATGCAGACAATGAAGATTTCCAGAATGCTCTAATGCACCATATAAAAGAGACCGCAGAGCAAACAATCTCTGAGCTTCATGCTCACGGTGCTTTTATTGACGAGTATACATATGTAAAGTTCACTGATCTTTTCCCTAATGCGGCCAGGGTAATTGATGAACAGTCAATTACGACTGGTGAGATTGCTGCTGAGGAGGAAGAAGAAAAGGAAAATGTAGACGTATAAGGAGATGCTGATGTAATGAGCGGAAGTCAATATGTTGCAGGCCATGATACGAGCTCTGCGGTGGACTCGAGTTCTGGATCTAAAGTTTCTCATTCAAATTCAGAAGAATCCTTGGATGAGGACAACTCTTTTTCATCAGATGAGCGGTCTCCAAAAAGGTCAAGGAGCAAGTAGATTTTATTTTATAGTTGTTTATTGTAATTATCCGATCACCGGTATTGAGACCGGGCAAACAGTGTAACAAGCATGATTGATATATAAAAAATTTTTTGACATAACTTTCTTTTGTGGATGGATGTTTATATTTACCTGTGCTTATGTCGATCACTCTCTTCTTGTGAGCGAACTAACTTTTTATCACTTGCGGTTTCGTTGGACAATTTTCATCTTCGGCGATAATTTCAGTCTCTGATAATTTTAGCAATTATCTTTATCTCAGTGGTCTGAATTTTATGAGATAGAAAACAACATTCGATCTCAATGCTTTTAGGTCTTGTTGAGTTCGAATAATCGATCATGTAATGGAGTGCTGCGTAATAATTAGAGAATTTAATAATCAATAAAAATGATCTCATAATTATTTAATCACCTGAAGCTCGATGAGATTGCTTGTCATATTGCAATCTCGAACTTTGAGGATATGCAGAGTTAAAAAGGATATAATCCACAAATATTGATTCTTGAATAATTTTCAACTAGAACAAAAGGTGCGGTCGTCAATAATTCAGATCGCCTCTTCTTCAGATGAAATTTAGATTGAAGAGATCCTTTTTAAGAAGATGGCCAACGATCTCTTCATTTTCTAGATCGCTATTCCAGCTTTCAAAATCTGTAGAGACGAAAAACCATAATTCGAAAATATTGATTCCCAAATAACTGAGGTCATATAGCCATACGATATCATATTTTTTAGACTAATTGTTATGAGAACAGAATTTTGACGAGTTATATGTGATCTTGCTTAAGATAATATTTGAAAACAAAAGAATCCTGGCGGCAACCTCAAATTTTCCAGACCGCCCATCCACTGCTTGGAATCATAAACATATTGTAAAGTTTTGACTACATGGAATTTTTTATGAGGTCTTGATGAACCTTAGGCGGTGGTCTCAAATGTTCTAGACCGCTCCATTCCCAAAATGATTCAACACTGAGACCGGAGGTTTCCACAAATCTCAGACCGCTCCTTCATAATAATACAGGCCTGAGAGGTAGAATCTGCAATGATCTGAAGGACAGGTGCGGCTAGGCCAGCATTGCTTTTCTCAAAAGATCATCACAATTCTAATATTCTTCAGAAAAAGAGATAGATAGATAGATAGATAGAGAGAGGTGGACAACTCTAAATGATCAAAAGGGCAGATGTGGTTATGCCGCAGAGGCTTTACCGACATTGCTTTCCTCAAGAGATCATTAAGATTGTAACACCCTAGCCACTCAAGGGCTCATAAAATGGCCAAAGATGCAACTGGCCTTCTCTTGGCTATCCTTACACCAATGAGTATTCGAGGGTTACAGGGCATGATGATCAATAAGGCTGGTGTTGTTATGCCGCGGAGGCTATACCGACATTGCTTTCCTTAAGTGATCATCAAAACTGTATCGATGTCCTGAAATGCATAACATAGTTGAACATTCACCCAGACCTCCCTTGATGCAGGGGTGTGTCAGATATTAGCAAGGACTTGGCATCCTAAAGCTCCTCCGCACGAGCGTGGTGAGCTTCTAGTACACAAGTGTGAAATCTCCCCTCTACATGTGTTCATGGTAGATTTATTTCTCAAGCTTCAAGTCGAGAGGGCAGCAAGTAGGATCCATCGATATCTCGTTTGGTAAGATCTTTAGCCTTTGATAGTCAGTCAAAATATTTTTCATTCTTCCCTTCCGATATATGTAATGCAAGAGGTTACAACCATATCATAATGCTTGCAAAAAATGAAGGAAAGAAAAAAGACGGAGATGAATACACATTTTTAAGAAAAGAAGCGTTTGAGATCATCTCCACTCCAAGTGTGGGATAGGTCTTCCCCTTCATAAGTTTGGAGACGGTAAGCTCCATTTTGAGCGCTTCTTTAACTATAAATGGCCCTGTCCAATTTGGGGTCGGCTTTTCTATCGAACAAGATCTTGCTGCTGCATCAACCTTCTCGAGGATGAGATCACCAGCAACAAATTCTTCAACTCGAACATTCTTGTCAAAATATTTGGTCATTCTTCTTTTTACCTCTTCTTGCCTGATTGTCGCTATATCCCTCAGTTCTTCAATGAGATCAAGGCTGCATTTCAATTCTTCATTATTCCCTTCCATCCAATCATCTTGATGTTGTTGAGATAGTAATACTCTTGAACTTTTAACTTCGAATTCAACAGGAATGAGAGCTTCCGAGCCGTAAGATAATTTGAAGGGAGTTTCTCCAGTAGCTGAGGTTGAAGTTGTCCTCAAAGCCCAGGGTACTGAAGGTAGTTGTTATGCCCAATTGCCTCAGAGATTTTCCACTTTCTTCTTCAAAAGGTTAATTATTAATTTGTTAGTAGCTTCTACCTGCCCGTTTCTTCTTAAATGTTGTACAGAGGCGAACCGCAATTCGATGCCAATTTGATCACAAAAACCTATCAGATTTGAGTTGTTAAACTGAGGACCATTATCTATGATGATTGTTATCGGAATTCCATGCATGCATACTATCTCTCCCCAGATAAAATTCTTCATAACTTGAGTAGTAGTTTTAGCTAGTGCCTTTGCCTCGATCCACTTGCTGAAATTATTGATAATTACTAGAATGAACTTGCGTTGACTGCTAGCTAAAGGAAAAGGTCCGATAAAATCCATTCCCCAAACCGCAAATGACCATGGGGTTCCTATTGACTTTAGCTATTGAGCTGGTTGATGCTGGAGAGGAGCGAACTTCTGGCATTGGACACACTTTTTTCCAAATCTCTCTGCATCTTTTCTCATTCGAGTCCAAAAATATCCTTGCCTTAGAATCCTATTTTCTATAGTTCTAGCACCAGAGTGACTGTCGCACTCTCCAGAATGTACTTCTCGAAGAACAATAGGAATTTCTTCTTCAGAGACACATCTTGCCAAAGGTGATAGAAACATTTTCCTGTAAAGGATTCCTGCAATAAGATAATAGTAAGCTGCCTTTAATTTAAATCGCTTTTTATCTTTTACCGCCGGATGAAATTCTCCACTTGAGTGATAAAGAACAAAAGGATCCATCCAGGATGGTCGTTGATCGATCAACATGACGTCCCCTTCTTCAATAGCTGGATGAAATAATTCTGAAGTGGTTCTTCCTGAAAGGAGACCAAATTTAGCCAACTAGTCAGCTTCCATGTTTTCTTCCCTTGGAATGTGCTGAATAGTGAAGCTTTTGAACTTTCCTATCTCAATCTTCACCAGCATATGATATTGCTTTAGAATAGAGTCTCTAGTTTCATAAGATTCGTTGACTTGAGATGACATCACCAGAGAATCAGTTTTAACTTGCACATCTTCAATCTCTAGCTTTCTTGCAAATCTAAGTCCAGCGAGTAAAGCTTCATATTCCGCCTGATTGTTTGTTGTAGGGAAGTGAAACTTGAGAGCTTGATTCAATCTAACCCCATTGGGGTTAATTAATACAACTTCAGCTCCTGGTTAGTTTCTCCCGGAAGCTCCATCCACGTAGATTGTCCTAGCTAAGGGTTTTCCAACCTCTTTTTCCGAGCTAACCTCCTTGGCATCGATCATAAAGTCTGCTAGTACTTAAGTTTTATGGCCACTCTTGGAATGTAGGAGATATCAAACTCGCTGAGTTTTATCACCCATTATGCTAGTCTACCTGAATGTTCTGGCTCCTCTAACACGCCTTTTAATGGAAGGTTAGTGACGACCTGAATAGAATGAGTCTGGAAGTAAGGTCTTAACCTTCATGCTGAAACCACAAGCATCAAGGCCTACTTTTCTAGAATCGGATATCGAGCTTCCGCATCCTTCAAAACATTGCTTACGTAGTAAACTGGATATTGCTTATTCTTCTCTTCCCTTACCAGCACAGAGCTGATAGCATCAGAACCAACTCCCAGATACAAAAAGAGATCTTCTCCCTCTCTCGAGCTTTGGAGTAAAGGGGTGGACGTTACCTGCTTTTTGAGCAGATCAAACTAGGCCTGCGAGCGGTGCGGTTTGGTGCGGTTTGGGCCCAAACCGAACCCGCACCGTAGGGGTGCGGTTTTTGGCCGGCCAAAACCGCACCGCACCTAAACCGTGCGGTGCGGTTTGGATTTCGGTGCGGTTTTTTATCTGTTTATGCGGTGCGGTTTCGGTTTTTGTTAATATTTTGCATATATCTATAGTAATGCTATTTTTTCATTTTTGTACCTATAATTGCATTGAGTAACACTCAATATATCATTCAATAAAATCATAAGTAATATTTAGAATGAGAATCAATAGAAACATAAAACATTTAGTAACAATAACATATATTTATGTTGGAAAGAGATTCACCAAAAGCATAAAATATTTACCATATTTATTTGACATCTTCAATTTTGACATTTCCAATATCATCTTCTTGTAATTGTTTGTCCAGCTCTACAAAATTAAAAAAAAATGTTAAAAATATTGATCTACAATTATAATACAACAACAACAACACTCAAGCCTTTAATATTTTTTTGCTTCACAATTATAATAGTGAAGCAAAAAAATTATAATTTATAAATCAAATGTGGAAACAATACCTTTATTTTATCAAGCTCTTCATATTTCTCAACATCGACTATCATCTCTTCTATCTCACTAAGGTTTGTCTTGCAACGCATAAAACTGATCATACAGAACATGCACCTACAACATAAAACTGATCATACAGAACTGCATAAAACTGATCATACAGAACATGCACCTATATGGAACTGCATATACAGAACATGCACCTACATAAATATGGAACTGCATATATGGAACTGCATAAATTGATCAACACTTCCCTGTAATGTACAGAACATGCACCTACATCATACATACATACTGCAACTAAAACTAAAGCTAAAATTGAGGAGGACAAAGGGGGCGAGGCGAGCTACCTGTGCCGACAACGATGCCCCTCGACAGAGACGGTGTTCAGCGGAGGCGAGGCGAAGACGAGAAGTGCCGGCGACTCAAGTATTTTAGAGGATGAGAGGAGACGAGGAAAGGGAAATGGGAATCCATCAGTTGCGCAGTCGCCGGTCGATGGCTCGATGCCCTAGCGTGAGGAGGACAAAGGGGGAAAATGGGAAATAGAGTAATGGAAAAAAATGAGCCAAACATATGTGTATAGAATATTTTAATAGATATGTATTTAAATATTAGAAAATTTTAATAGAATGCTGGGGAGTGGGCACAAATAGCTTGCCGGTACCGGTTAAGCCAACCGAGCCAAACATAACTTGAATTAAAATTTTCTAATATTAAAATATTTATAGGGGTGCAGTGCGGTGCGGTTTGCACGGTTTTGAGTTGTACAAAACCGCACCGCACAAATAGCTTGCCGGCTTGCGCGCAAAATAAACTGAACCGCATCGCAACCGATCGGTTCAGTTTGAAAGTTGGTGCGGTGCGGTTCGGTTTGGCGGTTCGGTGCGGTTTTCGGTTTTCCCGCACAGGCCTAGATCAAACGCATCATCACACTCTTTTGTCCACTCAAACTTAGCTCCTCCATGGAGAGTTTTGAAGCAAGGAGCACTCTTATCTCCTGATCGGGAGATGAAATGGCTCAAACCTGCCATCCTCCCTTCCAACTGTTGAACTTCCTTAGGGGTATTAGGAGGTGACAATTCGAGGATAGCTTTCACCTTATCAGGATTTGGCTCTAATATTTTTAGAGTAAGGAGATGGCCGAGAAATTTTCCTTTGCTAGTTCCAAAGATGCATTTTAAAGGGTTCAACCTCATATTGAAGGCTCGGAGTGTTGCGAAAGTTTCATTCAAATCGTTAAGGTGAGTGAGAAAAGCTTGTTTTTATTAGAAGATCGTCAACATAAACTTCTAAATATCTCCCCTTTTGAGTTTTGAAAATGATGTCCATCATTTTCTGATAGGTGGCACCAACATTTTTTAGCCCGAAAGGCATTACGAGATAGCAAAAACAACCGTCATTCGTAATGAAAGATGTATGAGGTACGCTGGGCTTATGCATTCTAATTTGATAAAAACCTGAGAATGCATCTAAAAAACTCATAAAAGAGTACCCAACCGCAGAATCAACTAAAGAATCTATCCGAGGCAAGGGGTAGCAATCTTTAGGGCAAGATTTATTGAGCTTAGTGAAATCCACACACATACGCCATTTTCCACCAGCCTTTTTTTACCATTACAACATTCGATACCCACTCTAGGTATTGAATTCACTTAACAAAATTAGCTTTTTGAAGCTTTTCCACCTCCATCGGTATTGGTTGAGCTATGGTCATTGCAACCACTCTTTTCTTTTGCTTCACCAGAGTAAAAGCTAGATCAATATTGAGATGGTGACAGGCGACGTCTAGATCAACTCCTGGCATATCATTCGCTGACTAGATGAATATCTCCAGATTTTGCAGCAGGCAAGAGATGAGCTGATTCTTTTCAGCTTCAGGCAACTCAACGTTGATGGAAAGCTTATTGCTTTCATCTTCATCACCGATGGGCACAGCTTGAGTTTCTTGGGAAGGTTCCAATCAAACTCCATCTCTTGTCTCTTCTTCCACGACCTCTTCTTCAGCTTTGGCAGGACTGGGGATTTGGGAAGCTGAAGTGGTCTCAGCTACCTAAGGAGGGAAACACTCAGTCAAATTAATCGTTTTGATGTAAAATTCCTAGGCCTTCCTCGGATCGCTCCTGATTCGGTATTGTTTTCCATTCACAGCAAACTTCACCGCGAGGTCATAAGTGGAAACCACCGCTTGATATTCATTCAAGATTGGCCTCCCAAAAATTGCATTGTAGCTGCTAGGAGCTTCAACGATTATGAATTTGACCAACTTTGTGATGCCTCCAAGTGTCACTGAGAGAGTGACATTCCCTTCCACTTCTTTCTTCTCTCCAGAAAACCCATAGAGTGGCACTTCGGTGGAAAGAAAAGTCTTTCCGGTCTTCAGGGCCTCAAAAGCTGGCTTGAAGTGAAGATTCACTGAACTTCCTGTATCAATCAGAATATTCTCAACTGTATAATTTTCTATGACTGCCTTTATAACGACGACGTCGTTGAAAGGATTGGCAGTTGCAGGAAGATCCTCTTTTCCGAAAGTCACTGTCTCTCGGACTGGAGCAGAGGAGGAGGTAGCAGCAACCTCTGATCTGAAAACTCTGGCCATGCTATCCTTCCTTGAAGACTCTATCCCTGCTCCCCCTTGGATGCAAAAAAGATAACCTAGAGTTCCTTTATCATTTGCATCTATGCACTCACCGGAATAACCAACATTGCCGAGATAGCCAACGTGATCTACCTCTTCACACTCCCAGTAGACCTCTGCCACTTCTTTGCTCTTTGAGGTGGAGGCTTTAGAAGGGTCAGCTTTTTGAAGCAACCCTTGAAGCTTCCCTTCTTTCACAAGCCTTTCCACCAACATCTGATGAGCTTTGCAATTCTCTGTCAGATGACCTTTCTCTCTATGATGCTCACAATAAATAGAAGGATTTCTGAATTTGGATCAGATTGCATAGGGGCAGGCCTTTTGTAAAAAGGCTACTTATGGAGAATCTGAACCACCTCACTCATCGGGATGTTGAGCTCAGTGAATGATTATTGAGAATCATTATAAGAATGCGGAGGGAGTGGGGGAGGAGGCTGAACAAAGTGAATTTATTGTATTGGAACCTGCAGGGGAGTTGGAGTGGCTGAAGCAGGTAGCAAGGGAACTTGAGGCTGAAATTGTTGATGCCCTTGGTAAGGACGGTGGTGACGGAAATTCCTTCTTCTTTGAGCTGGAGGTTGGAAATCTTGACGAGGCAGCTTTGACGATGGAGGGGCCGGAGGAAAACCTGCGGAGCCTTTCTGAACCATTTTGCAAGTCAAATTGGAAACATAGACAGGGTTGTTTGCTTCCCCTTCTATGAACCTATTTGTAATGCTAATTAATTCCTTATAAGAACTCGACTCTCTGATTGTGACCTCAAACTTCAGAGGTCCATCCTACAGACCATTTTTTAAGGCCACAAGATATAGCGAGGGATCGACATCCCCTATTCCCAGAATCTCTCTTTGAAAATGGTCAATGAAGCGAGCTGTGGTCTCGCCTTCATTCTGCTTGATCTTAAAAAGGGCCGCAGGGCCACTCTTCCTCTTCTTCGAGGTGGAAAACCTCATGAGAAGCTCCTGCTTCAGAACTGTGAAACAAGAGATGGACTGGGGAGGTAAATTGTAGAACCACTCCCTTGTCTTCCCATCCAAAGAGGTGATCAGCAATTTGCACCTCATTGGATCTGAGAGAGTTCTTAGAGCAACTGCAATTTCAAAGGCTTGAAGATGAGAAATGGGACCACTATACTAAGTGAACATGGGCATCCTCGGCTCTCTGAAACCGTGGGGAGTTGGCTCCTAACAGATCCTGTCAAAAAAAGGAGAGGGATCTTCTGCCGCATAGGCCCCAAAAGGAATGAAAGGGGCAGCAGCAGGGGCTAGAGGATAGACATAATCCTCTTGGAAATTTAGGGCTCAAGCTGGAGATCCCTGAGTTGCTTCCCTGAAAAAGGCCTGATGAGCAGCGAACTCCTCATTTTGAGATAGCATGGGAGCAGCGGGCTAAGGGATCGCGCGGTCTAGCAGTTGACCAGCGGCCAACCAATCAGGGGTCACGAACTGGTCGGCTCGAGGCATCATCCTCTTGGAGAGCTCGGACATCAGTTGATTCATGGCCTTAATCTACTGAGCGGTCTCCTGAAGGGCTTGAGCGGCCTTCCGACGGGCTTGAGCGAGATGAAGCTCCATTTGGAGCTCAGGAGCCTCTAAAGATGTCGCACTAACTGAAGAGGGGAGACCGCCAGTGAACTGACCGGTCTGACCTTCGCGGTCTGACATCTCAGAAAGTCTGCTGAATTCACCTTGACACTTCAAATCTGAATGTCACGTGTTCATTCTGTTGGTAAAAAAATTGTACCTCCAAAACTCACACTAGAGAAGAGATGGAGAAAACTATGAAGTGAAGGTTACTTGAGACAGAAGATGCCAGAGAAGAGACCTCTGATGAGAAAAACTTTTTCAATTAATCTCAAAAGAGGTTACAAGATGAAAGTCTAGAACAGGCCATAGGAAGAGGTAGAAATGTGACAGAATTCGAGACCGCTTACACAGGTTGTAAGTTGGAGCCTCGAAGCAAAAGTCCTCTTTCAGGTACCCCTACCCACCTATTTATATACGCGGAGGCTACCCAAACGGGCAGATCCAAAAATTACGGGCTGCCCGGGATATAAGAGAGCCAGGGCAGAGATAAGAAGAAAAAGGAAACATACCGCCCGGTCTTGGCGGTCTCTAAGATCCCAACCACTAGGACTTGGACGAGAAACTCAGAGGGGAAGCTGGCGATCTGGGCGATCTCCAAAACGGGAGACCACTGGGAAGGGTCATTCTGGCTAAAGAGGGGAGGTCGCGGACTTCTGGGTAAACAACTGTGAAGTTTTCTGCTGTCTTTTTGGTGAAGAGAGAGTAATCATTTTTTGGCTGAAGAAAACCAAGACTTGCTATGGTGGATGAAAGTTTGACAAACCATTGCCTGGACGCTTGTTTCAAGCCATACAATTATTTATGTAGACCGTTGGAACAACCCTATTACTGATTTGGGCTAGGATCACTATATGTTGACCTAGGATCAAGTTGACCCCATTGTATAGTTTAAGGGTCAAGTCTTTGGGCTGATAGATTAGCTAGAACTTAAGGAAAAATCTAAGTTCCCAGCATTCGACATTTGGCTATCAGCGCTCGACAGATGGCTGCCAGTGCTCGACGAATTCTTGCCAGCGCTCGACAATTTTCCAGCCAGCGCTCGACAGTTTTCCAGCCAGCGCTCGACAGTTCTCCAGCCAGCGCTCGACAGTTTTCCAGCCATTGTTCGACATTCTCTGAGCAGCGCTCGACGAATTTCATTCAGCGCTCGACAAATTTCTTATTGAAGCTCAGATCGACAAAATATTGATTCCAGATCAATTAATTCTTTTTATATCAGTTATTTGTCAGTCCTCTGAACACAGATCGACGACTCTAACGGATCTATTCAAATACATTTGGACATACTCAAAGACAGATAAGTAAGGATATTATACTCAGTGATAAGTAATAAAATATATGTATTTTTAGTACAATTATTAGTATAGTTTTGATTAATATTGTGAATTTTCTATGTAAATTAATGAATAAATTGCTTCTTTATTATTTCTCGTTTCTAACTTAGTTTTATTTTTGTTTTTTCATTTTTTTGCAAAATTTTCCCAGGTCACGCCCTCAGACACGCCCGTGACCAAGGGCGTGTAATTTTAAAGATCAAATATCAACGGGACGGCTCAATGCAGATCAAATCCCGACAAATCGCTCAAGTCACGCCCGAGGTCACGCCCGTGACCAAGGGCGTGTAATTTTAAAAGCCAAATTTCCAGCTGGCAGCCGTTTTCAGGTGAAATCTCAAAGAGTTGACCAAGTCACGCCCGTGACTCTACAAGTCACGCCCGTGTTCCAGAAGAGTCATGCCCGTGAGCCGCCAGCGCGTCACGTCTCGAAGCCGCGCCCATGCTGCCGACATCAGCCACCCATAGTCACGCCCGTGACTCACAAAGTCACGCCTGTGACATACCAAGTCACGCCCGTGTGCAGCCATGTTTGACGGCCGGACCTTCCAGAAGACGGCGAATACAACCGAGCAAATGTGACGCCCTAAGTCACGGCCGTGACATTCAAGTCACGCCCGTGACCTAGGGCGTGTAAAACTCAAAATTTCCCTATAAATAGAGGGGCTCGGCTGAAGTATTTTTCATCCAAATTTTGAGTAGTTCTTGTTGTATTGTGAGTTCTTTTGAGTGATTGTGAGCTTCTCTTATGCAATTCAGTTTAAGTTCGTTTTAAGTTTTTTTTCGTCTTCCTAGTCTAGTTGTAATGCTGATTTCAGAAATAAAATGATGTTTTTCTCATTTGGATCATCTTCCTTTTTATTAATGTTAGTGTGTGTGCGTGTATGAGTTTAGCTTTATTGCTTTTATAATTTAGTTTTATTGCTTTTATAATTAGGTTTATTGCTTTCATAATCTAGGTTTACTGTTTTTATAGCTTAGATTTACAAGCTTTCATAAAATAGTTTTATCGTTTTCTTTTTCGCTTTATTTTATCGCTTTCATTTTAAACGCTTTCTTTTCAGGTTTTTTTAGAGTGTGTGCGTGTATGAGATTATATTTTTCTTTTTTTGTAACTTAGTTTTATTTCAGTCTTCATATAACTGCTATATACCACCCCCATCTTGAATAAGAGGCTAATTAACTTTAGCATTTATTTAAGTCAGTTGGGACGGATATTATTTATGCACCTTTATAAGTTTTTTCATTTCTATACCACCCCCATCTTGAATAAGAGGCTAATTAACTTTAGCATTTATTTAAGTCGGTTGGGACGGATATTATTTCTGCACCTTTATAAGTCTTTTCATTTCTATACCACCCCCTTCTTGAATAAGAGGCTAAGAACTTTTTAGCGCTTGTTTAAGGTGGTTGGGACGGATACTATTACTGTTTTTTATACAAGTCTTTTTATTTCCTTTTTATCCGCTTATATCTGCTTTAATCATTAAACATGTATTTTTCAACCGATAATGCCGTCTCCATTCCGATGAGTGGCTAATCTCCTTTAGCACACGACGTCGAAGAGCACTGGGACACAAAAAAATAGTTTTTCTATAAAATTAAAACATCTCTTTCTAAAATAATTAACGCTTAAGGTTTACCCGAGAATCACGTTGAGTGGAGCCACATAATCGATGTGTGGTTTTCATTTCCGTTTTCGTACCTAGTTAGCCGAGAGGCTCGTGCGTACGGATTGATCGCTCACGGGTAAAGAGAAATGCGCTCTACCCTCGAGAGAGGACGAGGTAATTCTCCTGAATTGGAAATAAAAACCCAATAGCGGGGTTCACAACATAAAGCGAGTATTAAGAACATTCGATTGTAGAACGAGAGTTCGGTCGAATATTCATAATCTCAGGTGGGCGTACCCTCGAGAGAGGAGCGTTCATAATTATGGAACCTCCACGGTCAAGTCATCTTAATATTTTGAAACGTCATCACATTTAATTCTACGAAAGAAATCTATTTTCGTCTCAAGGTAATTCGACATCGCGCGCTATCTTTCTCATCGCTTAGAACTCTAGTTAATCGCTTATTATCGTCTTTCGCATTTTATCACTTAGAACTCTAGTTAAACCAACTAAAAATATTATTCCGATAAAATAATAGTTCGTTCCTCGAAGTAGCATAATCAACACGACCCGCGGAAATATACGATCCCGATATTTTCAAAAAAAAAAAAAATCCTGTATTACTTGCGATAGGGTATACTTGCCTTTATCAAATGATTAATTTGGACTAAAAATTCAAACACAACTTTCCAAACTCATTTAGCGCAAAACTCTCCTTTTCTACTATTCAATTCAATAGAATTCGACGTTGTAGCCGAAGCGTAATTGTCAATATTCCGAAAGAAGAAAAAGACCGTTACTTCTATCCTTCGATAGGATAACGGTTAATTTCTCAAAGTAGGAGTACTTGCGAGACTCTTCGAAAACATCCGCCAATTCTAAACTCTTAATATAAAGGTTATCTTTTAGTTATAAAACAAAAAGAAGAAGTCCAACCGAACTCATCAAGTTTTTGGCGCCGTTGCCGGGGAGCTTTGTGTTGTTATTTGAAAGTAGGAACTGCTATTAATTTTATTCCTTATCTATATATTTTTACTAAAAAACAAAAAAATACAAAAAGTAATATAAAAAAAATATATATATAAAACTTATATTTAAAAATTAATAATAATAAGAAAAAAAAAATTCCAAAAAAAAAAAAAAATATTGTTTTTAGTATATGACCCGAGGAAGCTCGTCCGACGATTCGACTATTCCTTTTGACCCTGAAATCGAGCGCACTCTTCGTGAGCGTATCCGATCTCGTGATCAAAACTTACTCGAAACCCCCGACGAGTCAATCGGAGATACTGCAAATATGGGCGATCCAATTCCAAATGCGGCCCCGGCCCGGACCATGGCATATTATGCCCGGCCGAATTTGGACGATACAGGATCAAGTATTACTCGCCCAACAGTTAATAATAATAATTTCGAAATAAAATCCAGCATAATTCAAATGGTACAACAGTCGATTCAGTTCGACGGTTTGCCAGATGAGGACCCAAATCAGCACCTTTCAAACTTTTTAGAAATATGCGACACCTTTAAAATTAATGGCGTCACTGATGACGCCATTCGTTTACGCTTATTTCCATTTTCGCTACGGTTAAAAGCCAAATCGTGGTTGACTTCTCTTCCGAGAGGGTCCATAACCACGTGGGCCCAATTGACGGAATTTTTCTTAACTAAGTATTTTCCTCCGTCAAAAACGCAAAACTACGCACGGATATCACATCCTTTGTGCAATTCGATTCCGAGTCTCTTTATGAGACTCGGGAGCGTTTTAAAGAATATTTGCGTAGGTGTCCTCATCACGCGCTACCAACTTGGCTACAGGTCCAGACGTTTTATAACGGTTTAAATTTTTCTACGCGGCAGATGATTGATGCGGCCTCCGGGGGAACGTTAAACAACAAAACCCCGGAGACCGCTCAAGCTCTGATCGACGAAATGGCCATGAACGCGTACCAATGGAACGTGCCAAGGTCGCGTCCTAATAAACCGACTGGTCTTTTTGAAGTGGACGCCACTACTTTCTTAGCCTCACAGGTAGAGCGGCTAAGTAAGCAGGTGGCGGAGATGACTGTTTCCTCCTCCACTCCCGCATGGAATAATAATAATAATAACGTAATCGAAGAATCGGTGGATTACCTCGGTAATCCGGTTAGGCCCCCCTTCAACCCTAATAACAACCCGTATAGTAATAATTATAATCCGGGTTGGAGGACCCACCCTAATTTCTCCTGGAGCAATCCTAACAATGCTCAGAGGCCCCCAAATATGAATCCTCAAGGATTTCCGCAGGGATTCCAGCCTCCTCCTCCAAAACCTTCGCCGCTCGAAGATGTTTTGTCTAAATACATCACGTCCAACGATTCAAATATCCGGAATCTTACCGGATCGATTAAAAACTTGGAAAACCAGGTTGGACAACTTGCAAAGATGGTCTCCGAGCGGCCATACGGAGCTCTACCAGGGAATACGGAGCCGAACCCCAGGAAAAATGCCAACGCTATAACCCTTCGAAGCGGCAAGGAGGTCGTCTCCCCATTGCGGGTTGAGCCTAAGGTATGCGTTTCGCCTCCGACCCCTCCACCCTCTTCCTCGATTCTAATTGCTCCGGATTCTCCGGTTGCGCCGAATGTTTCGAGTCCTCGAATTCCTTACCCGTCTAAAATTAATAAAGAGAAGGAGGACGAAAATTATCAAAAATTTTTGCGTATTTTAAAACAAATTCAAATAAACGTCCCCTTCTGCGAGGCACTCTCCCAAATGCCGAAATACGCGAAATATCTTAAGGAGTTGCTTTCTAATAAAAAGCGACTCGAGGATGTTTCACGTGTTTCCCTTAATGCAGAATGTTCGGCTGTTCTCCTTAACAAATTGCCGCCAAAACTGAATGACCCGGGACGGTTCTCCATCCCGTGTCTCTTTGGCAATATGTTAATAAAGTACGCTCTTGCGGACTTAGGCGCCAACATCAATTTGATGCCTTTTTCTCTTTTCAAAAAACTCAATTTAGGCATCCCGAGTCCGACAAAAATGAGCATCCAACTCGCGGATCGCTCGGTAAAGTACCCAATCGGGGTAGCGGAGGATGTTCTGGTCAAGGTCGATATGTTTATCTTCCCAGTAGACTTTGTCATCCTGGACATAGAGGAGGACGTCGAGGTACCCATCATCCTCAGTCGCCCCTTTCTCGCAACCTCCCGCGCGTTAATCGATATCAGTAACGGTCGCCTCCTCCTTCGAGTTGGAGACGATGAAATTACTTTACATATCAACCCCTCCATGCGGAACTCACTATCGATTGATGATTCCTATTTCAATTTGGAATCCACATTTGTGGACGAGTGTTCTTCTCTTTCGGAATTGCTATCTTTAATGATAGACGATTCAGATCTGGCAAATCAACCTCCTTTAGACGAATTACCGCCAAATTCGCCTTTCGAGCCTTTTGATTCGAAAGCTTTAAAAATCTCCACTTCCTATGAAGAACCTCCGGTCTTGGAGCTTAAGCAACTCCCCGACCATTTAAAATATGCTTTTCTAGCCGCGAACTTAAAACTTCCGGTTATAATATCGTCTACTTTAACCGATTCGGAAACATCCGAATTGGTTGATGTTTTATCTAAACATCGCCGTGCAATTGCATGGCAAATTTCCGATATCAGGTGAATTAACCCCTCATTCTGCTCCCACAAAATTTTTCTCGAAGAAAACCCCCGCAAAACAATTCAGCCTCAACGGCGACTTAACCCGAACATGCGGGAAGTCGTTAAGACTGAAATTATTAAACTCCTCGACGCGGGGATTATCTATCCTATTTCCGACAGTATGTGGGTAAGCCCCGTACAAGTCGTCCCAAAAAAGGGCGGTATAACGGTCGTGGGAAACACGAATAATGAATTAATCCCAACTCACACTGTTACGGGTTGGAGGGTGTGCATCGACTACAGAAAACTAAATGATGCCACCAGAAAAGACCACTTTCCGTTACCGTTTATTGATCAAATCTTAGAACGTCTCTCCGGTCATCCTTTTTATTGCTTCCTTGATGGTCTCTCGGGATTTTTCCAAATCCCTATTTCACCCGAGGACCAAGAAAAAACGACTTTTACTTGCCCTTTCGGCACCTTCGCATATCGAAGGATGCCGTTTGGCCTCTGTAACGCGCCAGCTACATTCCAAAGATGTATGCTGGCAATATTTGGCGAGCTAGTAGAAGACATAATGGAAGTCTTCATGGATGACTTCTCCGTCTTTGGAGACTCTTTTAAAAATTGTCTAAAAAATTTAGATAGAGTCCTCCAACGGTGCGAGGAGACGAACTTAGTCTTGAACTGGGAGAAATGCAACTTCATGGTCCGAGAGGGCTTAGTCCTCGGCCATAAAATTTCTTCCAAGGGGATGGAGGTCGATAGGGCCAAAGTCGCTATAATTGAACAACTTCCTGTTCCTTCGAACGTCAAATCAATTAGAAGTTTTCTTGGCCACGCAGGTTTCTATCGGCGGTTTATTCAAGATTTTTCAAGAATAACCAAACCGCTAACTCACCTCCTGGAAAAGGATTCCCCATTCATTTTTGACACGGCCTGCGTAGAGGCATTTGATTTTATAAAAAAGCAACTTATCAATTCTCCAATTCTGGTGGCGCCAGATTGGTCCCTTCCGTTCGAGATTATGTGCGACGCGAGCGATATCGCGGTAGGAGCTGTCTTAGGCCAACGCATAAATAAATATTTTCATCCAATATATTACGCTTCTCACACACTTAATGCCGCACAGGCTAACTATACAACGACGGAAAAGGAACTTCTTGCCGTCATCTTTGCTTTTAATAAATTCAGGCCTTACGTAACACTTTCACACGTGATCGTTTTCACCGATCACTCCGCCCTAAAATATCTTTTGGCCAAAGTTGATGCCAAGCCTCGCTTACTTCGATGGATCCTCCTTTTACAGGAATTTGACTTAGAAATCCGGGATAAGAAGGGGGCTGAAAATTTAGCAGCCGACCACCTTTCACGTTTAGAACACCCCGTCGCAGAAGCGCTCGTCGAACCAGAAATAGATGATCGATTTCCTGAAGAGCGCCTTTTAATCATAAATAATACAAAAACTTCTTCTACCCCTTGGTTCGCAGATTACGCGAACTATTTAGTCGCGCGGGTCCTTCCAAAAGATTTTTCGACTCAGCAGAAGAAGAAATTCTTCTCTGACTTGAAAAACTACTTTTGGGAGGACCCCTTTCTCTTTCGCGTCTGCGCAGACCAAGTGATACGAAGATGTGTTTCAAGCGAGGAGGGTGCGCAAATATTGCGACACTGCCATGAGGGGCCGGCTGGAGGGCATTATCAAGCCAACCGGACCGCGCGGAAAGCGTTAGAGTCAGGCTTTTATTGGCCCACTCTCTTTAAGGATGCTCACACTTTTGTGAGTATATGCGATAGCTGCCAGCGGTCGGGTAACATCTCTCGTCGTGACGAGATGCCCCAAAACTTTTATTTAGAATGTGAAATCTTCGATTTGTGGGGCATAGACTTTGTAGGCCCCCTACCTCCTTCTTTTAATAATCGCTATATTTTAGTGGCGGTCGACTACGTATCTAGGTGGGCGGAAGCGCAAGCTCTGCCCACCAATGATGCGCGAGTCGTCGTCCATTTTCTAAAAAAATTATTTTCTCGCTTCGGCACGCCCCGTGCAATAGTTAGTGATAGGGGCACGCACTTTTGCAACGCCCAGTTTTCAAAAATTTTATCTAAGTATGGCGTCACGCATAAGCTCGCCACCGCCTATCACCCCCAAACGAGCGGCCAAGTAGAGGTAGTGAATCGCGAGATAAAACGCATTTTGGAAAAAACAGTCTCTTTAAATAGGAAGGATTGGTCCTCAAAACTCGACGACGCGTTGTGGGCGTATCGTACGGCATACAAGACCGCTATCGGTTGTACGCCCTATCGATTAGTCTACGGCAAAGCGTGCCATTTACCGGTAGAGTTAGAACACCGCGCTTTTTGGGCCTTAAAATTTTTAAATCTCGATTCGAACTTAGCCTCTGAGAATAGGAAATTCCAACTAAATGAACTCGATGAATGGCGTGCGAACGCTTATGAGAGTAATAAATTTTATAAGGAGCGTTCTAAGTTCTACCACGATCGAAAAATTAAATTTCCAAAAACTTTCGCGCCGGGCGATCTTGTCCTTCTTTATAATTCACGTCTTCGTCTTTTTCCGGGTAAGCTCAAATCCCGCTGGTCCGGCCCCTTTGAAGCCAAAGAGGTTTGGCCGTATGGGACCGTTCTTATCTCTCACCCCGAAAAAGGCGATTTTAAAGTCAACAGCCACCGTTTAAAACTATATCTTGCAGGCGATCCGGTGGACGGACACACGGAATCTTTAACCCTCCCCAATTTATAATCTCACCACGCCAAATGCGTCAAGCTACGCGACGGTAAACAAAGCGCTTGTGGGAGGCACCCCATATTTATCTAATATTTGTATTATGCTTTTTTATCTTTTTTTGCAGGGTTTCTTACGACCCCGCCAGCTTTAATTCAGGGAAGCCTTTTTGCTTCCTCTTTCCTTTTGTATATATTGCAATGTTATTTTATCTCCTTCATACTTACATTACAACATTGGGGACAATGTTGGGTTTTAAGTATGAGGGTGTATTTACCGTTTTCATTTAAAAAAAAGGGCTTCTTTTTACAAAATAAATATATTACAAAAAAAAAAAAGAATATATATGTATTTTTTTTCGAGAGTATATGTTACAAAAAAAAAAAAAAAAACGTTCCAAAAAAATATACCCTACTTTACTTTTATTCTTAAAGCATTTAGTTTCGAGAGTATATGTTTGTGGATTTTCATAATCGCTAGTTTTACTATTTGTTTGTTTATCTAAGATCGATAGATTTAAACGTTCGGGGTTAAGTTTTAAAGAATATCTTATCTTTTTAATTTAAATAGAGGCTTTGTTATCAAGCACTACTTCTACTAGCTAAAATAGAGACATGTGTATTATGTTGGCAAAACAACTTTAGACTGCAATTATCCCTACTTTATGTCTTCAGGAATCTAGGAATATTCAACTTACTAAGGTTGCTCTCAAAACTTTTTTTTATTATTCTAGAATTTCTCTTGAAAACCCCTTATATACACCAATTTAGCATGACAAAAACAAACAAAGGAAGAAAAAAAAAAGATCTTATGTCAATGGGAATACAAAAATTCCGTAAACATAGGCACCCAATATTTGTTAAAAGAGATCCTATGTCAATGGAAATTGCAAATTCCGTAAACACAGGCATTGAGTTAATTAAAAGGTCAATTTTCCCTCGTACACCAACGATGGGAGTCAAAGGAAACTATATAAGAGGGGTGAGATGATACTATTCATCACCCCTAATTCAAGTACTCTTCTATTTGCCAAGGCTTTTTCCCCCCTTTTCCCTTAACCAAATTATTGTTTCTAGTTTTAATTCAAAAAATCATTTGAGAGCATAATTAGTAACTTATATTTTTTCCTTCATGTTTCTTTAAACAAAGGTTATTATAATTTCGATCTAATCTCGTTTACTAATGATTGCAATTTTGTTTGCTATTTGGTTAATTAAGAAGTCTTTTGGCCAGGACATTTCTTTCTACTTAAATCATTTGCATAATTTAGGACTTAACTCTTATTACTCCGAATTTTTATTTTTCAGTCTCTTATGATTAAAATTAAACGATAGCCAAAAAATTAGAACCTATGTTAATCCCGTATAGATCTCTCTTACTTTTGCTCTGGAATAGCAAAAGCTTAAGTATGGGGGTATTTGATAAGTAATAAAATATATGTATTTTTAGTACAATTATTAGTATAGTTTTGATTAATATTGTGAATTTTCTATGTAAATTAATGAATAAATTGCTTCTTTATTATTTCTGGTTTCTAACTTAGTTTTATTTTTGTTTTTTCATTTTTTTGCAAAATTTTCCTAGGTCACGCCCTTAGACACGCCCGTAACCAAGGGCGTGTAATTTTAAAGATCAAATATCAACGGGACGGCTCAATGCAGATCAAATCCCGACAAATCGCTCAAGTCACGCCCGAGGTCACGCCCGTGACCAAGGGCGTGTAATTTTAAAAGCCAAATTTCCAGCTGGCAGCCGTTTTCAGGTGAAATCTCGAAGAGTTGACTAAGTCACGCCCGTGACTCTACAAGTCACGCCCGTGTTCCAGAAGAGTCACGCCCGTGAGCCGCCAGCGCATCACGTCTCGAAGCCGCGCCCATGCTGCCGACATCAGCCACCCATAGTCACGCCCGTGACTCACAAAGTCACGCCCGTGACATACCAAGTCACGCCCGTGTGCAGCCATGTTTGACGGCCGGACCTTCCAGAAGACGGCGAATACAGCCGAGCAAATGTCACGCCCTAAGTCACGACCGTGACATTCAAGTCACGCCCGTGACCTAAGGCGTGTAAAACTCAAATTTTCCCTATAAATAGAGGGGCTCGGCTGAAGTATTTTTTATCCAAATTTTGAGTAGTTCTTGTTGTATTGTGAGTTCTTTTGAGTGATTGTGAGCTTCTCTTATGCAATTCAGTTTAAGTTCGTTTTAAGTTTTTTTTCGTCTTCCTAGTCTAGTTATAATGCTGATTTCAGAAATAAAATGATGTTTTTCTCATTTGGATCATCTTCCTTTTTATTAATGTTAGCGTGTGTGCGTGTATGAGTTTAGCTTTATTGCTTTTATAATTTAGTTTTATTGCTTTTATAATTAGGTTTATTGCTTTCATAATCTAGGTTTACTGTTTTCATAGCTTAGATTTACAAACTTTCATAAAATAGTTTTATCGTTTTCTTTTTCGCTTTATTTTATCGCTTTCATTTTAAACGCTTTCTTTTCAGTTTTTTTAGAGTGTGTGCGTGTATGAGATTATATTTTTCTTTTTTTGTAACTTAGTTTTATTTCAGTCTTCATATAACTGCTATATACCACCCCCATCTTGAATAAGAGGCTAATTAACTTTAGCATTTATTTAAGTCGGTTGGGACGGATATTATTTCTGCACCTTTATAAGTCTTTTCATTTCTATACCACCCCCATCTTGAATAAGAGGCTAATTAACTTTAGCATTTATTTAAGTCGGTTGGGACGGATATTATTTCTGCACCTTTATAAGTCTTTTCATTTCTATACCACCCCCTTCTTGAATAAGAGGCAAAGAACTTTTTAGCGCTTGTTTAAGGTGGTTGGGACGGATACTATTACTGTTTTTTATACAAGTCTTTTTATTTCCTTTTTATCCGCTTATATCTGCTTTAATCATTAAACATGTATTTTTCAACCGATAATGCCGTCTCCATTCCGATGAGTGGCTAATCTCCTTTAGCAAACGACGTCGAAGAGCACTGGGACACAAAAAAATAGTTTTTCTATAAAATTAAAACATCTCTTTCTAAAATAATTAACGCTTAAGGTTTACCCGAGAATCACGTTGAGTGGAGCCTTATAATCGATGTGTGGTTTTCATTTCTGTTTTCGTACCTAGTTAGCCGAGAGGATCGTGCGTACGGATTGATCGCTCACGGGTAAAGAGAAATGCGCTCTACCCTCGAGAGAGGACGGGTAATTCTCCCGAATTGGAAATAAAAACCCAATAGCGGGGTTCACAACATAAAGCGAGTATTAAGAACATTCGATTGTAGAACGAGAGTTCGGTCGAATATTCATAATCTCAGGTGGGCGTACCCTCGAGAGAGGAGCGTTTATAATTATGGAACCTCCACGGTCAAGTCATCTTAATATTTTGAAAAGTCATCACTTTTAATTCTACGAAAGAAATCTATTTTCGTCTCAAGGTAATTCGACGTCGCGCGCTATCTTTCTCATCGCTTAGAAATCTAGTTAATCGCTTATTATCGTCTTTCGCATTTTATCACTTAGAACTCTAGTTAAACCAACTAAAAATATTATTCCAATAAAATAATAGTTCGTTCCTCGAAGTAGCATAATCAACACGACCCGCAGAAATATACGATCCCGATATTTTCAAAAAAAAAAAAATATCCTGTATTACTTGCGATAGGGTATACTTGCCTTTATCAAATGATTAATTTGGACTAAAAATTCAAACACAGCTATTATATTCCTCTCTTTCCTTTTGCCTTTATCACTCAGTTATTATATTCCTCTCTTTCCTTTTTCCAAGACAGAAATAGCCGTTAACATTTAATGCAAAGGAATTTTACACGGCTAAGGAATTAAAGGACCTGCAAGAGTCATTTGGTTTTTGTTGTTATTCCAAGAAAGTTTTAAAGACTGATTAGTCTATTCCAAAATAGAATATATCAAGACAGACATTATTGTCTCAGCAGTCGACAAAATTAGAAATCATTCTTATAGAATACAGAGAGAAGAATAGAACAAGAAGAAGAAGAACACTCAACAAAAATATTCTCAGTCTTCTTCTTCCTCCTCAAGCAGTAATCTCTACTTCTCTGAGAGCATCTTCCTCAAGCTCCATCTCTCAGATATCTGCTGCAACCTCAAGTCTTCTAAAAGAGCAACAAGGAATCTGAAGAATCTTTCTTCCAGATCAATCTGCTACAGAAGATTTGTGTCTTCAAGAGAAAGCTTCTCCATCATCTATCAAATACTTCAATCAGACAGGGGGAGCTTAACAACAAGTCCACTAGAGTCTTCTCTCAGCATCTTGACAGAGAAGAACACTATAACCTTTTTCTCACCTCTACTGTACAGGGTTAATACTCTCTTCAAAAGTGTACCTCTTTGGTGGCAAGACACCTGATCAGAAAATCATGTTGGTTTTGAGCACCTGATCAAAAGCTCTGTGGTGTGTGGACACCTGATCAAAATCACCTTGGTGTTAGGGCACCTGATCAACCCTCCTAGTGGACTCCTACCAAGGGTGGTAGAAGAGTGGACTACCCAGATTTATTGGGGAACCACTATAAATTCCTTGTGTCCTCTGTGATTGTTTATTTTCTCTGTGCTGTGCTGTGTGCTTTTATTTATTCAGTTTTTTTGTTTATATTTATCTCACACTGCTTACACATATATATACCACTATTTTAATTCCGCTATAAAATCTAAGGAAAAGTTTTTAATACTCAATTCACCACCCCCCCTCTAGAGTATCTTAAGATCTAACCTCCACTTTCAATTGGTATCAGAGAAAGTTGATTCTTTACAGGCTAACACCTGAATCACAAAGATCAATTAGATCTTAATTTCTCTTAGAGTCCTTTTTTTCTGTTAAAAACTCATGGAACAAAACAAGGAGTATTCAAGCACAAGACCTCCTATGTGCAATCTTAGCAAGTTTGCACAGTGGAAAGCAAGGATTAGGCTTTATATGAACTCTATTGATGAAGAAATTTTCAATGTTATTCTGATAGGGCCTCCAGCACCTACATCAGCAGCAGGCACTGGAACCACAACAGACAACACTGCTGTTCCACCTCCTGAGTGGACTGATGCTCCGAAAAAGCAGAGAAGTGCAGATGCTAAAGCCATGAACATTCTGGCTCAAACTATGTCTGATGACATATTTCAAAAAGTGGTTGAATGTACTTCAGCCAGAGAGATTTGGATCTCACTAAATAATATGGTTGCAGGTTCTGCATATGAAAGGAAAGACAGAAGATCACACTTGATCTCTCTGTATGAAAATTTCAAGAAAGGAGAAACAGAGACAGTTGCTGATATGTACAATAGGCTCAGTCTCATAATAAATGAGCTGAAGACCTTGGATAAAGTGATCACCATCACTGAGGTCAATGACAAAATCTTAATGTGCTTCCCTAGCACATGGGATTCAAGAATCTGACCAATCAAGGATGCCAGAAGCCTAAATGAGATTACCACTGAAGTATTGTTGGGCAAGCTCAAATTCTATGAGCAGCTCATCAAATCTAGGGATGCTGAAGCATCCACTTCATCTCCAGCAATAAAGAAAGAAAAGAGCATAGCTTTCAAAGCAGCTGATGCAGAAGAAGAAAAGACTCCAAAGGATGAGGAGTTCATGGGTCTCATAGCCAAAAGATTCTACAAACTGGCTAAGAAGAAATTCAGAGAGAAAGAGTCCAGAACAAGAGAAAAGAAAAGGTATGGCAAATCAACTCCTAAAGAGGTTAGTTGTTTTGGATGCAGGAAACCTGGACACTACTTGACAGAATGTCCAGAAAATCAAAAGAAAGAGAAGAAAAAGGATAAAGAAGAAACGAGAAGCTCCAACAAGTCTTCCTCCCACAAGCACAAAAAGAAGGGAAGATGATTTATAGCAGAATCCTGGAGTGACACTGAATCTGAATCATCATCCAGCTCATCTGATGATGATGAAGAAAATTCAAAGGAAAGTGACCAATGTCTGATGGTAGTATATGACTCAGCCAGTGAGTCAGAAGATGCCTTCTCATCCAGCTCCAATGATGATGAAGATGAAAGAACTTTCTACATGATGGCTATCAATGCCTCAGGACACAACTCTGAAGAAAAATCAAAATCTGAAGCAGAAGATGATGAAGATCAGGTATTATCTAACTTTGATTTTACTTCAGTTGAATTCAAAGCTGAATTCAAAGTGCTTTGCTTAGACTTACTGAAATCTGAGAAAGAAATAATCTCACTCAGAAGTAAGCTAGCTGAAATGAATAATATAAGTGAAGAAAATAAAAATCTTAAGAAAGATTTGGCTGCCTCCAGGGAACATATTGTTCTCATTGAGAGCAAGTTGTCTGAAGCCAAAAAGTTTGAAGAATCTCTAAATGGGAGAAGCATCAAACTGATGGACATAACGAGCACAGTAAATGCTAGACTTAATAGCAAACTGGGCTTGGGTGCCTCATCAAGTGAGCCACATCTAATTAAGAAGAATATATTATCTACACCCATAAAGTTCATATCTACTAAAAGCAAAGAGGGTGTGGAAGTAAATAAAGACATTTCTAGCAAGTTTGTTAAGAACAAAAGAATTCAGCAGAATTCGTCGAATGAAGCTCGACAAAAAGATTTCAATCTGTCGAACGGAGATCGACGAAAACTGAAAACAGATTTTCAATATAGTAATTACATGGACAGCGTTCGACGAAAATCATGTACATTCGTCGAACGGCGGTCGACGAATTTACCCAAATTTGTCGAACAGATACTATAAATAGAATTTCAGGAATTCTAATTCTAAACACACTAAAAATCCTTTTACTGAGTGGACAATACCTCCAAGGAGATATCATCCACAAGGCTATAAGGATCAGCCTGAAATGACCTTTATTTCTGAGTATTGTGGTAAGACAAAAGGACCCAAGGTTGTCTGGGTCAAAAACAACTAGTTTATGTTTATGTCTTTGCAGGTCCACAACTGTCCAAGAACAAGTGAAAAATGGTATTTGGACAGTGGCTGTTCAAAACATATGACAGGGAACAAGGTAAATCTGAACAATTTCAAGGCAAAGCTTGGACCAAAAGTCATATTTGGAGACTCCAACTGTGGACAGACCAAAGGATATGGAAAAGTCAAGGTTGGAGAAGTCACCTTCAAAGAGGTAGCTTATGTAAAGGGACTGAAGCATAACCTTATCAGCATAAGTCAATTATGTGATGAAGGGTATCAGGTAACATTTAATAAAGTGAATTGTCTTATAAAATCCACTGATGGTATTACTGTTTTATCTGGTATTAGGCAGGGTAATATATATTTAGTGAATTTCAATTCATCTACTTCAGAAGTTTGTTTATTTAGTGATGTAAGCAAATCTAGTGAACTATGGCATAAGAGATTAGGACATGTAAACCTTAGGACCATTGCTAAATTATCTAAGGACAATCTTGTTAGAGGTTTACCCTTAGGTTCATACAATAAAGAAGGTCTTTGTAGGGCATGTCAACTAGGCAAGCAAACTAAAAATAGCTTTAAATCATTATCTAAAAGTGATTCACCTAGAATCTTATATTTGCTACATATGGACCTTTTTGGACCAATAGCAACAAAGAGTTTAGGGGGGAAGTCTTACACTCTAGTTATTGTAGATGACTTCTCTAGATTCACTTGGGTGTTCTTTTTGAGAGAAAAGTCAGATAACTTTAAAGTTCTTACAGACTTTCTTAAGAGCATACAGATTGAGTACTCTACTGTAGTTGCATTGATCAGAAGTGATCATGGTACTGAGTTTGAGTCTCTTCTTATGCAAGAATTCTGTGAGATGGAAGGTATCAGGCATTGCTTCTCAGCTCCTAGAACTCCTCAACAAAATGGGGTAGTTGAAAGGAAAAACAGAACTCTAATTGAATCAGCAAGAATATTGCTTGTAGATGCTAATTTGCCCATATCCTTTTGGGCAGAGGCTGTTAGCACAGCAAACTATGTTCTGAATAGAAGTTTCATACACAAACTTAAGGGAAAGACTCCTTATGAATTACTTAAAGGGAAGAAACCTAAAGTTAACTATTTTAGAGCATTTGGCTATAGATGTTTCATTCACAATAATGATAAGAAATACCTTAGAAAATTTGAACCAAAATCAGATGAGGGAATTTTCCTAGGTTATTCACTTGTCAGTAAAGCATATAGGATCTATAATAAATCTACTCTCAAAATAGAAGAATCTATGGATGTCACTTTTGATGAAACTAACATTTTTTACAAGGAGAAGATTCCGTCTACCATAGAAAATCTGCAGGTACCTATATTATGTGAGCAGCTTGATCAATTAGCTCTACATAAAGAAGGAATTATGAATTCTGAACAGCAGAATGATGAAGAGAGTGAAGAAGAAAATCTTCCAGATTTTGCTGAAAGTTCAGAACAGATAACAGCAGATCATTCTCCACAAAATATAGTAGCTGAACAAATTCCCCAAGTGGAAATTATTGATGAACCAGCTCCAACTATTGACCACATCATAGTTAGAGATCATCCAATATCACAAGTAATTGGTTATATTTCAGCAGGGGTGCAAACAAGGAATCAAGTAAATCAGAACATGATGCACACATGTTTTCTCTCTCAGATTGAACCTCAATCTCTACAAGATGCAGAACAAGATCCCAACTGGATCATTACTATGCAAGAGGAACTCAATCAGTTTGAGACAAACAAAATATGGGATTTGGTTCCTAGACCTAAAGACCATCCAGTGATTTGCACCAAATGGGTCTTCAGGAACAAGTTAGATGAACAAGGCAACATTGTGAGAAATAAAGCAAGACTGGTAGCCCAAGGATATTCACAGGAAGAAGGGATTGATTATGATCAAACCTTTGCTCCTATTGCAAGACTTGAAGCAATCATAATCTTTCTTGCATATGCTGCATATAAACAGTTCAAGGTATATCAAATGGATGTAAAGAGTGCTTTCTTAAATGGAGAAATCAAAGAAGAAGTATATGTGGAATAACCACCAGGTTTCATCTCTCCAACTCAACCCTCTTTTGTATTTAAGCTTAAGAAAGCTCTTTATGGTCTCAAACAAGCTCCTAGAGCATGGTATGAGACTTTAGCTAGTTTTCTTTTGGAAAACAATTTTTGTAGGGGCTTAGTAGATAAAACCTTATTTTTCAGGATACATAAAAATAAAACTTTGCTAGTTCAAATATATGTAGATGATATTATTTTTGGCTACTGATTCAAATTTATGCAAAAGATTTTCTAATCTAATACAATCTAAATTTGAAATGAGTAGTATGGGTGAGTTATCATACTTCCTTGGTCTTCAAGTGAAGCAAACTCCAAATGGAATCTTCATACCCCAATCTAAGTATGCTAAGGAATTAGTGAAAAGATTTGGTATGTCTGATTCTTCCACCATGAAAACACCCATGCCCTCAAATGCTGTTGTTGATAATGATGAATTAGGGAAACCTGTTGATTCAAAAGTATATAGAGCAATTGTTGGCTCACTATTTTATTTAAGACCAAGTAGGCCTGACATAATGTTTGCTACCTGTATTTGTGCTAGGTTTCAAGTTAACCCCAAAGAATCTCATCTAATTTTATTAAAAAGGATTTTGAGATATATAAAGGGTTGCCCTAATCTAGGACTTTGGTATCCAACAACATCTGAATTTGAATTAACTGGATTCTCAGATTCAGATTATGCAGGATGCAGAGTAGACAGGAAAAGCACATCAGGAACTTGTCAGTTTCTTGGTGATAGGCTTGTGTCTTGGTTTTGTAAGAAACAAACATCTGTGTCAACATCAACAGCTGAAGCTGAATACATTGCTGCTGGCAGTTGCTGCTCACAGATGTTGTGGATACAAAATCAACTCCTAGACTATGGTGTCAACCTAAACAATTCAACAATATTTTGTGACAATACAAGTGCAATATCTATAGCACAAAATCTAGTTCTCCATAGTAGGACTAAACACATAGAAATTAGGCACCACTTCCTTAGGGATAATGTGGATAAAAATAAAATTTGCCTACAATTTATTTCTACTGATTTACAAAGAGCTGACATTTTCACCAAGCCATTGGATGAAAAGAAGCATATCTTCTTTATAAATCAAATAGGAATGATAGATGGAGACTCAATCTGTTAAAAAAAAATTAAAATTTCTATTTATCCCCCAAATTCGTCGAACGGAGGACGACGAATTTGTATCATTTGTCGAACGGTGGTCGATGAAACCTTATATCCTCAAAATCGATAAAGAAAATTTCATCTGTCGAACGGTGATTAACGGAAAAGATATTTTTGTCGAACGCCGTCTGACAGAGACATAAAGTCTTTTCGACTTCTGCTTTTATTAGGTTTTTGCTGAACGCCGGTCCACAAATGCGCCCCCTTCTCCGGTCTATATAATCCTTATTTTTATTTCCTAATAGATCGCGCCTAAAGAAATCATTTCCCTCCAGTTCCCCTCTTCACTTGATCTTTTTCTCTCTATTGCAGGTCTCCATGGTGATTTCTCAAGCCGCGCTCTACTCCATGAAGTTCGACGCCGGATTTGACATCGATATGATACCTTTCGGACAGTCCGACCAAGTAGTCAAGGATATTCTTCAACTTTTTGAAGAACAACAGCTGAAGAAATTCATGAGCACCAGGATTAAGCTACATGTTGCAGAAATCAAAGAATGGGCTTATACGACTAAGCAGGAAGATGACAGTTTATCTAGAACAATCTCGGGACATCAGGTCTCTCTTTCCCCAACTATCTTATCTGAAATTTTTGGTTTTGTGAATGGTGATGATGATATAGAGATAAGTTCTGATGAATATGGTGAAGCTTTGATTAAAATGGGTCATTCCTCTGGAAACCCTAATCATCTGCTCAAGAAAAACTTGTCTTTGGAATACAAGTTTTTATCAGATATTGTTGGAAAGGTGTTGTTAGGCAAAACAATAGGTCATGATTATATCAAAAGGCACCAATTTCTGTTGATGGTGGCCTTGATGGAAAAGAAGAAAGTGAACTGGGGATCAATACTGTTTGAGTTGATTAAGAAGAAAATATCTAAGGATAGTGTCTGTTTCGGAAGAATTTTAGGTATTGTGTTGCAGGAAAGGCACCAAGACCTTCTGGTCTCTCCCAAAGTAACCATAAATGCTAGCAAGAAGCTGACCTCAGCTCTCTTTGCTAAATGGGAAAGGGTGTTTCCAAAGAAAAACCCAGGAGCAGTTGCACAAAAGAAAGCTTCTGAAGACACCAGGACTGAACAAGTCACTCCCTCAACCCCTCCAGAAGCTCCTCCTCTTATTTCTCCTCCTCCTTTCCCTTCTCCACCTCAGCATTTTTCTCCTGCACAATCTCCACCTCCAAATTCTCCTACACCCTTTGATGACACTCCACCTCCTTCTTTCAACCTTCTACCTCCTCATACCTCTCCACCTCCATCTCCAATTCATGATGACCAACAGTCACCCATCCACCACTCTTGTCCTATTCATTCAAACATCCCTCAACAACATGCCAATGTTGCAAACATCTTTGTACCCACTTCCATTCCATCTACTTCTCAATCATCCTCATCTCATCCACCTGAAATGTTATTTCTTCACTTTCAATCTGTTGCTGATCAAATTCTTGATTACACTCTTCCTAAACTAGATCAGATCCTGGATGCAAAACTTGCTCCAGTTCATCTTTTTCTTTCTAATTTTGACTCCATATTGGATGCAAAACTTGCTCCAATTCTTTTAGCCATTTCTGAATTATCTTCCAAGATATCTTCAACTCCTTCCTCTCTATCTGTCCCTTCTTCTAGGGGCCTAGATTCATGTCTCCCTGAAGCTAGGCAGGGGGAGATGTCTCATGAAGAAGCTCCAGAAGCTCATGATTCAGAAGGTTTAGTGTTTGAAGAGGATCTAGAAGCTCCATTTTGAGAAATTTCAGTATTTGAAGCTCCAGTTTCAGAAATTTCAGTATTTGATTAAAAAATGATTGACTTTTCTACAGTTTCAGCAGTACCAACTATAGAAGAAATCAATAATATCTATATTCATCCCTCTTTAGATATTATTCATTTGCTGTCTAAGTTTAATTCTATTTACTCAGTTTTGCCAAAATCTTATGAGTATTCTAGAGCAATTGTTCCATACACTGCTCCCTTAGATAAAGTTCTGTTGAAAAAGATCATCAAAAGTTTTAAAATTCAGACTTCAGAGCCAGCTCCTATCTCAGTTCAAGTTCAAAATCAAGCAGAAGAATCAACTGGAGTTGCAGAAGAAATTCTCAATAGTTGTGATTTCCCAGTTTTTGTTCTTGATGATTCCCCCATTCCAGATTTTGATGAAATTTGGAAAGCAGAAGATGAATCTTATGAAGCTGAAGAGAAAAGAGTTAAAGCTCTTAAATTGATCAATGATTTATATGATGATACAATTCAGTCTTCTGATTCTAATGAGAATGATAATGAAAGTGATTCTGATGAAACATTATCAAAGAAGAGAAAGAAAAGAAAAGCAAAGTCAAAAGCTGTCCCCAAGCCTCCGAACCCTGATAGTGATATCCCTTATTATATTCTTCACAACATTACTCTTGACAAAGATACCCCTCAATGGATGAAGTTCTCCAGAAATGAGAATAAAAGAGGGAAGAAGATGAGGAAGACTGGTTATTATTCTGACAAACCTGTCAAATATAATCATCCTCCTCCAGCAGCAGGCTCAGCAGGCTCAGCAGGCTCAGCAGCACCATTCTCCTCCTCTCAGAAGTCCACCCCTCAACAATCAAGGAGACCAGCTAGCACTAGTGGTTATCAGAGTTATTGGTCTTCAGGACTCCCTCCAGAATCTTCTAGAAATGTTTCCACAAAGTACATATATCATATATCTGATGGATCCATGCACAGGAAAAGAAACCTTCCTTTTGAAAAACCTTCAGTGCAGGACACTGATCTTGATGAAATGCCTTATTTTCCAATTGATACAGAAGCTGAGGAAATAGCCCAGATGGCTAGATTCAGGGAAAGTGTTGCCACAGCTCAAATCAATAAAGCTAAGGCTGAAGGAAAGGACTATTCTCAGTATTCAACTATGTCAGAATATAGAAGAAAAGAATTTGAAAAATATAAGTCAAAGAATCTTTTCAATGCTGAAGAATTCTTGATCCAGCACCCTCAAGCAGTTGTCATTCAAAGCAAATCTCAAACCATTCTGGGAGCTCAGGATCTCTACTTGAGTAAGAAGAAATCAGAAGATCCTAACAGAAAAATCATTTTCAAGCCTCCCTCAGCAAATCAATGAAAGGTTCAGACTTTATTGCGTCTTTTTAACATTTTTGTTGTAATATGTCTAAACTCAGAGCACTATGATTTATTCTATCTGCTGAAATGGATTTACATTGTGTCAGATATATATATATATATATATTTTCCTCTGTTGTTTATCTTTTTCTGTTGTATTTATTTGATTGATTGTCAAATAATATCCTAACCCAAATAGGGGGAGATTGTTGGAACAACCCTATTACTGATTTGGGCTAGGATCACTATATGTTGACCTAGGATCAAGTTGAACCCATTGTATAGTTTAAGGGTCAAGTATTTAGGCTGATAGATTAGCTAGAACTTAAGGAAAAATCTAAGTTCCCAGCGTTCGACATTTGGCTATCGGCGCTCGATAGATGGCTGCCAGTGCTCGACGAATTCTTGCCAGCGCTCGACAGTTTTCCAGCCAGCGCTCGACAGTTTTCCAGCCAGCGCTCGACAGTTCTCCAGCCATTGCTCGATAGTTTTCCAGCCAGTGTTTGACATTCTCTGAGCAGCGCTCGACGAATTCCAGCCAGCGCTCGAAAAATTTCTTATTAAAGCTCAGATCGACAAATATTGATTCCAGATTAATTAATTCTTTTTATATCAGTTATTTGTTAGCCCTCTAAACACAGATCGACGACTCTAACGGATCTATTCAAATACATTTGGACGTACTCAAAGATAGATAAGTAAGGATATTATACTCAGTTATTATATTTCTCTCTTTCCTTTTTCCAAGACAGAAATAGCCGTTAATATTTAATGCAACAAAATTTTACACGGCTAAGGAATTAAAGGACCTGCAAGAGTCGTTTGGTTTTTGTTGTTATTCCAAGAAAGTTTTAAAGACTGATTATTCTATTCCAAAATAGAATATTTTAAGACGGACATTATTGTCTCAGCAGTCGACAAAATTAGAAATCATTCTTACAGAATACAGAGAGAACAACAAGAATAGAACAAGAAGAATAAGAACACTCAGCAAAAATATTCTCAGTCTTCTTCTTCCTCCTCAAGCAGCAATCTCTACTTCTCTGAGAGCATCTTCCTCAAGCTCCATCTCTCATATATCTACTGCAACCTCAAGTCTTCTAAAAGAGCAACAAGGAATATGAAGAATCTTTCTTCCAGATCAATCTGCTACAGAAGATTTGTGTCTTCAAGAGAAAGCTTTTCCATCATCTGTCAAATACTTCAATCAGACATGGGGAGCTGTACAACAAGTCCACTAGAGTCTTCTCTCAGCATCTTGACAGAGAAGAACACTATAATCTTTTTCTCACCTCTACTGTACAGGGTTAATACTCCCTTCAAAAGTGTACCTCCTTTGTGGCAAGTCACATGATCAAAAAATCTAGTTGGTTTTGAGCACCTGATCAAAAGCTCTGTGGTGTGTGGACACCTGATCAAAATCACCTTGGTGTTAGGGCACCTGATCAACCCTCCTAGTGGACTCCTACCAAGGGTGGTAGAAGAGTGGACTACCCAGATTTATTGGGGAACCACTATAAATTCCTTGTGTCCTCTATGATTGTTTATTTTCTCTGTGCTGTGCTGTGTGTTTTTATTTATTCAATTTTTCTGTTTATATTTATCTCACACTGCTTACACATATATATAACACTATTTTAATTCCGCTATAAAATCTAAGGAAAAGTTTTCAATACTCTATTCACCCCCCTAGAGTAACTTAAGATCTAACCTCCACTTTCATAGACGACATATGTGATTTGCATAAGTGTTGATATGCTGAAAACCTGGAGGTAATTTCATATAGACCTCCTCCAATAAATCTTCATGAAGAAAGGCATTATCTACATCAAGTTGAGCAATGTCCCAACCTTTTGAAGCTGCGAGAGCAAGAAAACATCGAATTGTGCTCATTTTAACGACGAGGGCAAATGTGTTTTGATAATCCAAGCCTTCAACTTGAGTAAAACCCTTTGCGACGAGTCTAGCCTTATATCTCTCAAGAGATCCATCGGCTTTGTATTTGAGTTTAAAAATCCCTTTACAACTAACAACTTTCTTACCTCGAGGTAACATAGTGATAGACCATGTTTTATTATTTTCAAGTTCTTTGATTTCAGTAGCCATATCTTCTCTCCAGGAAGGGTCTGTGTAAGCTTCTCGATAAGATTGTGGTTCCTTTATCTTTGGATTAGTATTCTGGTCTGTCATCAAGATAGTAGAACAAATATAATCTTTGTGCCAATAAGGAGGTTGGATATGTCTTGCAGGTCGATTTGGCTCATTATTTATGGATATAGCAGAATCAATGGTATCTTCTTGAGTGTGAATTTGAGTGGATGGAGAAGGTAAATCGTGTTCAGTTTGGACAATGAAATTTGGGATATTGAATGAAACATTTTTTCAATAACAAATTCACTGGTTGATGAGTCCTATTTATATAGTGATTGTCGGACTCATCTGGGCTTGTTTTCTTGCATTTTGCACTACGCTTTCAGTCCTGAATTGCTTATACTTTACTCGTACATGCTTTCACTTTAAATGTAATGTTTTGGCCCATTGTGGTGTGCAATTGCACGCTTTGTTGTTGGGGGCAAGCACAATGTGCTCCCCATTCTTTTTATGCTTTTATGCTTGTGTTGGAGGTGTGTTCCCAGCTTGTGTATTTGCTGGGTAGATCACCATTCTTGGCAGAATTCTTTCCTATGTGAATTACACGGTCATGCATTTCCTTGACGCACAATCGGTGCGACCGTGCATTTTCAATTGTGCAACATGATAGTGACCTGTCCCCGCTCGTGCATTTTGTTCTCGTACGGTTACAGACCGTGCACGAACAAAACAGACGATCTCTTATTGATAGCCTATTTTCCAAGCCGCCTGGATTTGCCCGTGCATGAGTAAAATCGCACGGGCGATCTGCTTAATCTTCCTAGGCTTTCTATACATTTAATATCGCATGTTCCTCGCACGGTCGTGCGTTCGACCGTGCATGACCAATTTTTGACTATTTTTCTATAAAGCTGCAGACTTCACCCTAGAACAGATCGATCTTCTTTCCCGTACCCAAAAGTTCCAGTTCCGCCCTTTTCCGCCGTTCCATCACCGACAACCTTTAGGAGGTGCTTTGGGCATATTCCTCATGCCAATCTCTAGCCGTAGTATCCTCTCGGCCTCCTCCATCGTTCAGAAGCTTCCAAGCTCCATCTCAATAGATTTTGCATTATATCCTTGGAGTTCTCTGGCAAGATCATGGCTGAAGGCTATTGACGAAGAAGACGGGTCCATTGGGAGGTAGTGACAGCCCTCTTCTACCCTAGATGGTAGTCGAAGACCGAGCGCGGACGAGTATTGACAACCCTATGATTCCGACCGTGAATCTCCGACGAGCCTTCGTGCTTCGGTTGTAATCTTACCTCCTTCTTGTTATTTTTGCTGATTCTATTTGATGTGTGTGATTTGTATGTTTCTATATGAACGATTTACATAAACCCTAAATGTTATTAGTGTAATTTTCCATGGTTTTGTGCTTATATTTGTGGTTATGTGATTTGAGGAGCGCCCCCATTCCACCATCCATTTCGCCTAACTACTCGCCCATTCTGTGTGCCTACTCTTCCATCCGCCAAGCTAAGCGGTGCTAACGGCCCGTATAATCCACATCGACTCTGCCGGTGCGAACCATTCCATCTGCAACCCTACTCTTCCATCCGCGTAGCGAAGCGGTGCTAACGGCCCGTGTAATCCATCCGCCTAGCTAAGAGGTGTTAACAGCCCTCAAACCTTTCCGCAGTTACACTCACCTCATCCGCTTGCCTACTCATCCATTCGCCTTGCAAAACAGTGCATAGCGAACTTCATAGTTTCCATCCGCCCGGTGAAGCAATGCATATCAGCCTGCAAAGTAGTGTTAATTTAGTTTATTTTATTTGTTTTCCACAAACCCATCCAAACCTCCCGCAAACCATCCGCTCGCAAGGACTTCATTCTCAAGTCCTTCCTCGAAAGTGAACTCCACCTTATTGTGTTCCTTTGAGATTCGATACTCGGGGATTCACTCCTCATTTTATATTACTTGAACAATCGGTACATTGTCGTGCCGCAGTCTCGCTCCCACCTATAGTGGCGTGTAATATTTGCGCACCAAGTTTTTGGCGCCGTTGTCGGGGAACACAATCGTGTGAGTTTCTGGAGAGGGAGTTGAGAGATAGAAGACCCTTTCCATTTACTTTTACCATTTTCTTCTTTGTTTTAGTTCTTAGAATTTGTCATTTTAAATTTCTTTATTCCTTATCTATTTTGTGATTTATCTAAAGCAAGCATTCATTTTTTTATTTCTTATGTGCAGTAAATTCTTGCAAAGAAATTTTATTTGTTGGTGAATTCTCCCCTACTACACCATGTTTGTTGCTTTTAATATCTGTTATAGATGGTGTGGAGATTATAATCATTCTAGTGATATGTACAACTTTGTATTCGCCGAGTGGGTTCCCGAGGCGCTGCACCAAGAAAGAGGGATAGGGGAATTTCTGGGCGTACCCAGTGAGGGGAGCGAGCAGGGGAGGCGGGCCGCCTCCCGCTTGCCCAGCCCCTTTGGTGGGCGAGCTGGTGAGGCGGGCGGCCTCCCGCTCGCACAGCTTCTTTAGGTGGGCAAGCTGGGGAGGCGGGAGGCCTCCCGCTCGCCCAGCCCCTTTGGCGGGCGAGCTGTTGAGGCGGGCGGCCTCCTGCTCGTCCAGCCCCTTGATGCGGGCGAGCTGGGGAGGCGGACGGCCTCCCGCTCGCCCAGCTCCTTTAGGCGGGTGAGCTGGGGAGGTGGACGGCCTCCCACTCGCCCAGCCCCCTTAAGCGCGTGAGATGGGGAGGCAGCCTGCCCCCTCTCGTCCAGCCCCGAGAAGAGGAGGCGGTCTGTGTTTAGCTCCTCCGAATGGTAGGATTTGGCTGTTGGCAGGCCAAACCTGGGGGTATTTTCATAATCTCTTAGGGCCAGAATCTGGCTATTGGAAGACCAAGTTCGGAAAACTATAAATAGGACCAAGGGGGCACCTTTTGGAGGGGACTTCTCTTTTGGCTTCTCTCTTCCCAAGTTTCTTTGGTGGGTGAAGAGAGCCTCCAAAGGTGCCCCAAGCTCAGCATTGGCTTGGGAGGGGAAGCGCTTTAACATCTTCCGGGTGTGTGGTGGGACCTCCTCGCTGAGCCCTTGGTCTTGTTCCTAGTTTCTTAAGTCTCCGACCTAGTGCTCTCCCTTGAGAGAAGTAAGTGTGAGGTCACCCCCTCTTTTGGGGACCCCGAACTCCACAGAGACCAGGTCTTGTTTTCAAGTCTTGGTTTCAACATTATGGTGCGGTGAGCGTGGAGAGTGAGTCTTGGTTTCAACATTATGGTGTGGTGAGCATGGAGAGTTACCAGCACAAGAAAATCTCAAGCTGAGCTCTATGGATGGGGTGGAGGAGATGGGTCCGACCCGGGCCACTCGCAGTCGCCTGTGGCTGTGGTGACGATGGAGATGTTTGAAAACTTCAAGCGGGAGGTCATATAGACCTTGCAACTAGCTTTTTCCATGAGAGGCGAATGCAAGGGAGGAGACGGTCTGGAGGTCCCGCCCCAGCGGATGGCCGAGAGCACTCCTGGCCAGCGATCCAAGAAAAAGGTGCCGACAGAGGCGAGTGGGGAGGCATCCGGCCCCCACTCGCCCGGTCTCCAAAGGTGGGGCGAGTGGGGAGGTGGCTTTCCCCCACTCTCCCAGCCCCATGGGGGCGAGCGGGGAGGCAGCTTTCCCCCACTCGGCCAGCCCCATGGGGGTGAGATGGGAGGCAGCTTTCCCCCACTCGCCCAGCCCCAAAGGGGGGAGTGGGGAGGCGGCTTTCCCCCACTCGCCCAGCCCCAAGGGGGCGAGTGGGGAGGCGGCTTTCCCCCATTCGCCCAGCCCCAAAGGGGGGAAAGCGGGGTGGAACCCGACCCTCACTCGCCCTGCCCCAAAGGGGGTCCAACGAAGGTGAGTAGGCAAGACCTCCCCGGACAGCAGCTGTTCAATGACCCGGCGAGTGCAGAGGTCTGCAAGCTGACTTTGCGATAACAAACCACTCGCCGAGCCAGAAATAGGGAGAGAAGCCCCTTTTGTGAGCTGATCCTCTCGGCCCTGGTTCCAGAGGGGTTCAGGGGGCCAGAGATGTCCTACTACTACGGCAAGGATGACCCCGTCCTGCACTTACAGTGGTTCGAGGACATAGTTGTTGGAGCTAATGTTCAACATCTCTTGGTTTGAGAATAACAAATACCGTGTTGTTTTTGATCTAGTATTTTGTGTGTTTATAGTATACAGGTTGTACAGGAACTATAGCTACACATCCCTATGAATAGTATACTGAATGGAGATGACTCTCTGGAAAGAGAGCTAATGCCCCGCGTTAGTTGTTAACGCTCCACGTTAACTTTCGTTGAGAAGGAATCCGTCGAGAAGAAATGCCGTCGAGAACGAATCCGTTGAGAAGCCAGAGACAACGCTAGGCGTTAGTACTTAACGCCGACGCTAGCCGTTTGACGAACTTTGCTCTCCGTTCGACGAAATTACGCCTGAAGAAACTGCGTTCGGCGAACAGGACCTGCGTTCGACGAACTGGAGCTGCGTTCGATGAACTGGACCTGCGTTCGATGAACTGGACCTGCGTTCGATAAACTGGACCTGCGTTCGACGAACTGGACCTGCGTTCGACGAACTGGACCCACGTTCGACAAACTGGACCTGCGTTCGACGAACTGGACCTGCGTTCGACGAAATGAGAAGGGTGATCGACGAATTTGAAGGAGAACGACTCAACGCCAGCATTGACTCTTAACGCCTACGTTGAATTCACAAACTGCCACGATCTTGACTGTTGCGTGATTTCAGCCACGACAGTGCACGTTCACTAACGCCGGCGTTAACCCTTAACGCCGCGCGTTATCTTCCGATGCTATTTAATGTACAACCCCTCTCATTCTCAATGATATGAGATGATTCCAGAATTCTGATACTTTGGAGAGAGGTTCGTGTACAACAATTAAGAGATCTCCCTTGGGCTAACATGAAGATCTAATGAAGATTTTGAAGGAGAAGGTCTACAACGCATATTCCATACGAAGGACGATCATTTTAAGAACGCCAACATCTACATCGACTTCGTCTTCACCTTCAGAATTTCTTGGGGAGTTTCTCTTTACTTATCTTGTAATCTCTTATTTTTCCTTTTGTAATTTGTGTGGAGAAATCGTTCGGTGAGAACGTCGGATTCCGGGAAGGATTCTGTGGGTAAATTCGCCTTGTGTTGGCGACTAGGTCCTTGTGAGGCTTAGGGGGTAATTCGCCACCTTGTGCGTGGAGACTAGGTCGAGGGTAGATCTTGGGGGTGGCTAGAGGCCTTATCTGGGGATAGATAGGCTATAGCCAACCGGTCCTTGGGAGAAGGACCGGTGAATCATCAAAAAGTGTTTTTACATATTTTCGCCTTGATTTCTAGCGTTATAGAAATTAAACATTTGTGTATTCAATATATTATGAAATAAAATCATGTCTTTTAATGTCCTATTCAATTGATTTTATTTCCTCTTCAAGAATGTTTTTAATTTCTATTTTCATCAAAGTATTAAAATTAACATTTGTATAATTATCTTTGAAATACAATAATTATTTTCATTATCTCTGATTTTCTGGAATTGTATTTTATTTAAGATTTCATAAGTAAAATCACTGTGGCAATCTTTTTGTTCTGAGGAATATTCTCTGGAAAGCTAACGCCCAGCGTTAAGTCTTAACGCCAGGCGTTAGCAACAGTCAACAAAAAGTTTTGGTTCAATTATTTAAAATGAAATCTTCATTATAATCCTATCTGGAATATTTAAATTTCTTTTTCTATATAATATTCTGAAACTTCAGTCCCAGACTCTGATAAACTTAAATATGATTTAAATTCCATAAAACCCTTATTCACCCCCCTCTAAGGGCGCCGTAAGATCCAACACGTGGTATCAGAGGGTAGGTTATTCCAATACGGCCACAACCGGGAATAATGGCGCTTCATGATCTCGCATCTTCTAGAGGGGATAATTTTTATGAAAATGAAAAATCATTATGTCCGCCATTATTTATGGGTGAAAATTATAATGGGTGGAGAATACTTATGGAAAAAAATCTTAAATCCTTGGATATTGAAGTTTGGAATATTATAATTAAAATGCCCATAAATATTTTAAATAAAAATGAAATGTTTTTAAATGCCAAATCAATGAATAGTCTATATTGTGCATTAGATCAAAATATTTTCAAACTTATTTATACACTTCCTAATGCTTACGAAGTTTGGAAATTTCTTAAGAATTCTTATAGTCTTCCCTCCACAGATGATGAATATGACCAATTCCTTATGGATCCAAGAGAAGAAGACAACATCACGATATTGGACTCAATTGATGGCAACACATAAGGCAAAAGAGAAGATGGAAATTCAACTATGGAAGAGGAATGTGACGAAAATGTCAAAGGAACCCTTGGTTCAAATCTTGTCTCATCCCATAGCAATGTAAGAAATTCTAAGTCCTCTCTCTTTGTTAGAAATTCTATTTCTACACTATATATGCTTAATATTGCTAAACGTAGAATTAAAAATTTGAAAAATGCTAATTTCAAACTACGTTTAGAAAATAAAACTTTAAAAGCAAATGCTAAAGTAGAATCAAGTATTGATGTGTTAAATTCTCATTCATGCTCTTTAATTAAAAATGCTAAACCTTGTTTTGATTATAATTCTTTTAAAGAAGAACTCAAGGTTTTAGAAAAAGGACTTTTAATTTCAAAAGTGCATAATGAAAAATTGATAAAAGAAAATGATAATTTAAAGGATAAACTAGAATCATTAAAATTGTTTATTGAAAATTTTTCAAGTAATAAAAATTCTCTTAACTCTAGTTTATTAAGAAATCTAAATTTAAAGAGCTTAACTTCATATTATAAGAGTATGTCTATAAGAAAGAGTGGAAATGAAAATCATCAAAATAAGAACCAATCATTTAAAACATATTGTAACCCACTCTTTCAACATTCAATTCTTAAGAAAGACCATCACTCTTATAAACTCTCAAAGAATCCATATAATAAAATTCATTATGATTATCAACATCAATGTATTTTGAAAAATAATTTGAATAAACATAAATCCCAAATGAATTATTTTTCAAACAACTATCATTCCAAAAAGATGTCAAATAATCATAATATGAATTTAAAAGATAAACTACCAAAGTATGAATGGAGGCCCAAAATTAAAAACGAAACACTAACTCCACTTGTAAAGGCCCATTCATCACTATCTCTCCAAAAGCCTACACGATGTATTTGGGTACCCAACGGAACCATCACACTTGGTCTCCTTTGGATACCTAAATCTCCCATTCACTAGGAATCATTGTATTGCATGAAGTAGAAATAAATTAAAAATGAAATATCATTACTCCACTTCATGATATGCTTAATTGCTTTTTCTTTTGTTTATTTTTTTTGAGCCAACACACTATGATCACTTTATTTATCATGAGATATGACTTTCATTTTAAGCCTAATGTTTAACAAATCAAATTGAATATAAAGTCATAATTTTTAAGTGATCTATCTTTCCTTTTTATATGTTTTATCCTTTTTAAATCCATTGCCTAAATGTCTTATATTATCATTATAAATTGAATGCTAAATTTGCTAAATGATATTATTAAGACTAATGGAATTACTTTCAAAATTGGATTTAAATGGATTTTTAGGGGTCTTAGGCTAAAATATTAAATGCGCAACTAATTGCATATTTGTCTATTTTCTTTGTTGCATATGATAGCCCCTATAATGAAAAATCATAATTGAAAATTTACAAAAATGATGAATATGATTTCACATACTCCATCTTGATCTATTAATATCATATGCTAAAATTCACTATAATCATATATCATAATTCATGATCCATCAAGACTTATCTTAAATCAACTAATTCTATCAACCTTAAGAATTATGAAATATATGATTGCTATTGATATTATAGTTTCATATCTTGTTTTGTGTATGTGAAATACATCTTTATTATTTGCATGAATCTCATTATCTTTAGACCTAAGAATTAACTTGATATAAACAAGATGAAATCAAATAGAATTGTCACTTCATTCTAGGTCTATAAATTTTTCAAAACTCTAAAATTGATTATATGCAAACCAATTATATATATTTAGCATAGTTTGCATAACGTCCAAATTCATTATCCTAGCCGCACCTCTTGGTATATGCTCAATTTAGTGTTTATGCTGGGATTATCAATATAGTGACATGCTAAAGGTAGAGAAATTTGAACTTTAAAATTCATGAGTACATTGTGGTTTCAAAATCTACTATATGTTCTAAAACTAAAACAAACTCATGTTTTATGAATCAATCCTTAGACTAAACCGCTTAGTATATCCATAATCATTAACCTATGACATGTGTCTCACAATAGCGAGGGCGTTGCATTAGAGACCTAACCTCTAAGTCATGTCTTGTCATTAACTGGGGAGGGTTCTAGTGGGGCCTTGCGAGGCACTGGGGGGGAAAGAGTGCTAGGTTGAGCGTCATCTTTTGTGTGCATATGGGATTAACACCCCAACCTACGACATATGTGCGGCTCCTCATGCCCATCCGTCACTTAGTACGGGGCTAGAGTGTAGACATGTAGTTAAGGTATCTTGATCTTAGATATACTTATATTATATTCATTGCATGAACATTATCTTACTCTTTGTACATAAATCATGCATATTTGTTTTTGTTCTAACATTGCATCTTGTGTTTGCATATTTTATTATTTTGAGCTTTAATGATTTTACCAAACACAAGTACTTGAAAAATCACTAAAAACATGCTAAAAGAGCCTTCAAATCTAATCAATATACTCTGAAATTTCAACTGAAGGAAGGTCTCTTTATAATACAAATGAATCATAAAAAAGATTTTTCAAAACATCAAAATTTAGTGTTCTATTTTGGCGTTAAGAAGTTAACGCATGGCGTTAGCTCCTTTGCTCCAAAATATTTTTTTTATTGAATAATTTCTGGTAGTATTTTAATATTTTGTGTGTGTTTTATTTCTCTGTTTTAAAAAAAAATTATTTCCTTTAAAACAAAATTTTATTTCTTTTAAAAAAAATATGTATTTTCTCATACATTATTTTGGGTTTATTTCTCTGGCATAGAATATCATTTACTGAAAGGGCTATTAAAGACTTCTATGTTTTCCAGAGAATATATATAAGAAAAAAACAAATACAAAATTACAAAACAATTTCAAAGAACAAAAATATGTTTTTCTTTATGTGTGTTTATTGTTTTGTGCATATATAAAAAATTCAAATTTTTTTATAAAAACTGATTGTTATTCATTGCCATTGTCAAGGATGATTAATTATATCAATTAAAGATTAAATACAATGTTTAATTTAACTTTCAAGTTTCTTAAAAGACATTATTTTGTATTTATCATGCCTTGAATATTATCTTGTTATGTGCAATGAAATTGATTGTAAATAAACATGTATAGAAACGCTTAGCTTGGTTTGAGAATAACAAATACCGTGTTGTTTTTGATCTAGTATTTTGTGTGTTTATAGTATGCAGGTTGTACAGGAACTATAGCTACACATCCCTATGAATAGTATACTGAATGGACATGACTCTCTCGAAAGAGAGCTAACGCCCTGCGTTAGTTGTTAACGCTCTGCATTAACTTCCGTTGAGAAGGAATCCATCGTGAAGAAATATCGTCGAGAACGAATCCGTTGAGAAGCCAGAGACAACGCTAGGCATTAGTACTTAACGCCGGCGCTAGCCGTTCGACGAACTTTGCTCTCCGTTCGACGAAATTCCGCCTGAAGAAACTACGTTCGACGAACAGGACCTGCGTTCGATGAACTGGAGATGCGTCTGACGAACTAGACCTACGTTCGATGAACTGGACCTGCGTTCGATGAACTGGACCTGCGTTCGACGAACTGGACCTGCGTTCGACGAACTGGACCTGCGTTCGACGAACTGGACCTGCGTTCGATGAAATGAGAAGGGCGATTGACGAATTTGAAGGAGAACGACTCAACGCTAGCGTTGACTTTTAACGCTTGCGTTGAATTCACAAACTGCCATGATCTTGACGGTTGCGCGATTTCAGCCATGATAGTGCACGTTCACCAACGCCGGCGTTAACCCTTAACGCCGCGCGTTAGCTTCTGAGGCTATTTAATGTACAACCCCTCTCATTCTCAATGAGATGAGATGATTCCAGAATTCTGATACTTTGGAGAGAGGTTCGTGTACAACAATTAAGAGATCTCCCTTGGGCTAACATGAAGATCTAAAGAAGATTTTGAAGGAGAAGGTCTACAACGCATATTCCATACGAAGGACGATCGTTTCAAGAATGCCAACATCTACATCGACTTCGTCTTCACCTTCAGAATTTCTTGGGGAGTTTCTCTTTACTTATCTTATAATTTCTTATTTTTCCTTTTGTAATTTGTGTGGAGAAATCGTTCGGTGAGAACGTCGGATTCCGGGAAGGATTCTGTGGGTAAATTTTCCTTGTGTTGGCGACTAGGTCCTTGTGAGGCTTAGGGGGTAATTCGCCGCCTTGTGCATGGCGACTAGGTCGAGGGTAGATTTAGGGGGTGGCTAGAGGCCTTATCTGGGGATAGATAGGCTATAGCCAACCGATCCTTGGGAGAAGGACCGGTGAATCATCAAAAAGTGTTTTTACATATTTTTGCCTTGATTTCTAGCGTTATAGAAATTAAACATTTGTGTATTCAATTTATTATGAAATAAAATCATGTTTTTAATGTTCTATTCAATTGATTTTATTTCCTCTTCAAGAATGTTTTAATTTCTATTTTCATCAAAGTATTAAAATTAACATTTGTATAATTATCTTTGAAATACAATAATTATTTTCATTATCTCTGATTTTCTGGAATTGTATTTCATTTAAGATTTCATAAGTAAAATCACTGTGACAATCTTTTTATTCTGAGGAATATTCTCTGGAGAGCTAACGCCCAGCATTAAGTCTTAACGCCAGGCATTAACAACAATCAACAAAAAGTTTTGGTTCAATTATTTAAAATTGAATCGTCATTATAATCCTATCTGGAATATTTAAATATATTTTTCTATATAATATTCTGAAAGTTCAGTCCCAGACTCTGATAAACTTAAATTAGATTTAAATTCCATAAAACCCTTATTCAACCCCCCTCTAAGGGCGTCGTAAGATCCAACAATGGTCTCAGTCAGGCCTATGTTAGATGCCTTCCAGTGCTGGCTCTTTGCCACCACTCTGAAGAAGAAGGCAAGGGATTGGTTCCACCAGCTCCCCATGGGGTCTATCAATGCCTTCGAGGATCTGCGTCGAGGATTTCTATTGTGCTTCTCGACGTCGAAGAAGAGGAAGAAAGATGCCGAGGCACTCTTCAAGATCAAGCAAGAGCCAAGGGAGTTGCTGGCTTGTTACATGGATAGGTTCCAGGAAGAGGTCCTGCAAGTTCAGGAGGTGCCCGGGTTCGCCCTCCAGCTCGCCTTCATAGTGGGGCTACGGGAGGGGTTTTTCAAGATGAGCTAAAAGCGGAAGACCCCCCTATCCTTCGAAGAATTGATGGAAAGGGCGGCGAAGGAAATTAAGGGAGAGGAGGCCAACCCAGAGTTCGCAAAAAGGTTGGCCAAGCTGAGTGAGCCGGAGGCAAGGCAGCGTGGAGGGAGTGTGGAGGATCCCGAAAGGATGTTTGACCAAGGAGAGGGAACTTCCAAGGGGAGAGGCCCAACCCCCCGAGTTGGAGGCAGGGACCGAAGGCACTACCTCCACCACCTCAGCAAACCATGGTGATTGGCTGGGGAAGAAGGAAGAGAGCTAGGAAAGCATAAAGAAGAGGAAGAGGAGGGGATAGGGTGGCTTTACCCTACTGTGACATCCACGAGGAGGAAGGTCACGCGACATCCGCCTGCCCTGAGTTTTTGGAAATGAGGAGGATAAGGGGTCTGATGCAGCAACAACAACAACCGGAGGGGGTCGAGGAAAACCATGCCTGTGAGTAGGAGACCAAGTGCTGGTCTCCATACTTATTTTTTTTAGTCCATGCAGCACGATGGTTTGCTTCCATACTTAGTTTTTTCTTACATGTAATATTAAGATTAGTGTGATGACAAGTTTTTCATGCTGGAATGCCCTAGACGATCCCGCTGCCAGGCTCTCACTAGCCAGTGGGTCAGGTTGATCTCGCGGAGAGGCTGATAAGGTGATAAGTTTTTCATGCTGGAATGGCCCGGATGATACCGCTGCCAGGCTCTCACTAGCCGGTGGGTCAGGTTGATCTCGTGGAGAGACTGGCAAGGTGACAAGTTTTTCATGCTGGAATTCCCCAGACGATCCCGCTGCCAAGATCTCACTAGCTGGTGGGTCAGGTTGATCTCGCGGAGAGGCTGGCAAGGTGATGAGTTTTTCATGCTGGAATGCCCCAGACGAACCCGCTGCCGGGCTATCACTAGCCAGTAGGTCAGGTTGATCTCGCGGAGAGGATGGCAAGGTGACAAGTTTTTCATGCTGGAATGCCCCGGACGATCCCAATGCCAGGATCTCACTTGCCGGTGGGTCAGGTTGATCTTGCGGAGAGGCTGGCAAGGTGATGAGTTTTTCATGCTGGAATGCCCCGGACGATCCCGCTGCGGGGCTCTCACTAGCCGGTGGGTCAGGTTGATCTCACGGAGAGGCAGGAAAGGTGACGAGTTTTTCATGCTGGAATGCCCCGGACGATCCCACTACAGGGCTCTCACTAGCCGGCCGGTCAGGTTGATCTCGCAGTGAGGCTGGCAAGGAGACAAATATTTTTGCGCTGGATTTCCCCTATGCTGGCCCGCTGACCAGGCTCTCACCAAGCTAGCAGGGCCGAGGATCGCTCGGTGGCCGGAAGTTCTCAAGGTACTTAGCCCCGATGCTGGCCCGCTGTCAGGTTCCCACCAAGCTGGCAGGGCCGAGGACCGCTCAGTGGCCCGAAGTTCTCAAGGTACTTAGCCCCGATGCTGGCCTGCTGCCAGGCTCCCACCAAGCTGGCAGGGCCGAGGATCGCTCAGTGGCCGAAAGTTCTCAAGGTACTTAGCCCTAATGCTGGCCTGCTGCCAGGCTCACACCAAGCTGGCAGTGCCGAGGACCGCTCAGTGGCTGGAAGTTCTCAAGGTACTTAGCCCCGATGCTGGCCCGTTGCCAGGCTCCCACCAAGCTGGCAGGGCCGAGGACCGCTTGGTGGTCGGAAGTCCTCAAGGTGCTTAGCCCCGATGCTGGCCCGCTTACCAGGCTCCCACCAAGCTGGCAGGGTCGAGGATCGCTCGGTGGCCGGAAGTTCTCAAGGTACTTAGCCCCGATGCTGGCCCACTGTCAGGCTCCCACCAAGCTGGTAGGGCCGAGGATCGCTCGGTGGCAGGAAGGTCTCAAAAGTACATTGCCCCTGGATGGTTCTTCTAGCCGAACTCTCACTAGCCGCCAGGGCAGGATGGCCTCTCAGGTAGGCTAAGTAGTTTTTCCCCCCAGAGGGCTCCGCTAGCCGGGCTCTCACTAGCCGCCACGGTGGGATGGCCTCTCGGGGAGGCTAAGTAGTTTTTCCCCCGAGATGGCTCCGCTAGCTGGGCTCTCCCTAGCCGGCAGGACAGGATGGCCTCTTGGGGAGGCTAAGTGGTTCTTCCCCCGAGATGGCTCCGCTAGCCGGGCTCTCACTAGCCATTAGGGCAGGATGGCCTCTCTGGGAGGCTAAGTGATTTTTCCCCCGAGATGGCTCCGCTAGCCGGGCTCTCACTAGCCGGTAGGGAAGGATGGCCTCTCGGGGAGGCTAAGTAGTTTTCCCCCCAAGATGGCTCCGCTAGCTGGGCTCTCACTAGCCGACAAGGCAGGATGGCCTCTCGGGGAGGCTAAATGGTTTATCCCTCAAGATGGCTCCGCTAGCTGGGCTCTCACTAGCCGGCAGGGTAGGATTGGCCTCTCGGGGAGGCTTAAGTAAATTTTTACCGGGATGAGGTGGAGTGTTCTCAACTTCACTCAGTGCCACTCGCCGAATGTACAGGGTTGGACTTTTCTTTCCGAGCGTGTGACCCGCTCGAAAAGAGCAGGGATTGTGTACAACCCTGTATTCGCCGAGTGGGTCCCCGAGGCGTTGCCCCAAGAAAGAAGGATGGGGAATTTCTGGGCGTACCCAGTGAGGGGGCGAGCAAGGGCGCAGACGGCCTCCCACTCGCCTAGCCCCTTTGGCGGGCGAGCTGGGGAGGCGGGCTGCCTCCCGCTCTCCCAGCTCCTTTAGGCCGGCGAGCTGGGGAGGTGGGCGGCCTCCCGCTCGCCCAGCACCTTTGACGGGCAAGCTGGGGAGGCAGGCGGCCTCTCGCTCGCCCAGCCCCTTTAGGCGGGCGAGCTGGGGAGGCGGGCGACCTCCCGCTCGCCCAGCTCCTTTAGGAGGGCAAGCTAGGGAGGCGGGTGGCCTCCCGCTCGCCCAGCTCCTTTAGGCGGGCGAGCTGTGGAGGCGGGCGGCCTCCCGCTCGCCCAGCTCCTTTAGGCGGGCGAGTTGGGGAGGAGGGCGACCTCCCGCTCGCCCAACTCCTTTAGGCAGGCGAGCTGGGGAGGCGAGCGGCCTCCCGCTCACCCAGCCCCTTTAGGCGGGCGAGCTGGTGAGGCGGGCGGCCTCCCGCTCGCCCAGCCCCTTTAGGCGGGCGGCCTCCCGCTCTCCCATCTCCTTTAGGCGGGCGAGCTGCGGAGGCGGGTGGCCTCCCACTTGCCCAGCCCCCTTAGGCGGGCGAGCTGGGGAGGTGGCCTGCCACCTCTCATCCAGCCCTGAGAAGAGGAGGCGGTCTGTGTTTAGCACCTTGTAATGGTGGGATTTGGCTGTTGGCAGGCCAAACCTGGGCGTATTTTTGTAATCTCTTAGGACAAAATCTGGCTATTAGAAGACCAAGTTCGGAAAACTATAAATAGAACTAAGGGGGCAACTTTTGGAGGGGACTTCTCTTTTGTCTTCTCTCCCCCCAAGTTTCTTTGGTGGGTGAAGAGAGCCTCCAAAGGTGCCTCAAGCTCAACATTGGCTTGGGAGGGGAAGCACTCTAAGATCTTCTGGGTGTGTGGTGGGACCTCCTCTCTGAGCCCTTGGTCTTGTTCCTAGTTTCCTAAGTCTTCGGCCTAGTGCTCTCCCTTGAGAGAAGTAAGTGTGAGGACACCCCCTCTTTTGGGGACCCCGATCTCCACAGAGACCAAGTCTTGGTTTCAACATAATAAATGCCCCGTTGGAGATAGTGGGCATAATACTCGAGGCCTAGTGTTTGGAGCACCATCCTCTTACAGTACTTCATACACCGTACCCAAGTTGTATGGCCACTCTTCTTCACCCCCATTTACCATTTTTATATTCCTCTCCAGCCCCGTCTGGACCGAGGAGTAATGGAAAATGGTGTTTATGTTATCGTAGCACTGAGCACGCATTGAAAGATTGCACAGAATTTTAGCGCCATATGGAGGAGGATGATGAACCTGATGTTCTTATCATTCCATCCACCTCTCATTTGGGTGCTCATTCTGATTCTGATGATATATTCGCAGTACCACCTTATCTCTGGGGGACTGGTGCGGGTATCCCTATCAGACTTTCTGCTGATCGATGTGACGACATGGTGGAGACTTCTCTCCCATCTCATTTATCACTCCTTTTGGATTCGCCCCTGGAGGAACCCGTGCACATTTTCTCTAATGATGTTATTACCTTTATTCCTCTACTTTCTTTGCAAGAACTCTCTACACCTTTTTTTGGTGAGTTGGTTGATGATGTTATGCAGGAAGTTCATTTGAAGCCTGAGGATGCGCCAAAGTGGGATGGGGATGTTATTCTCTCTGATGTGGAGTGTGACTCCTTGGAACACGATGACGCGCCGAGGTGGGATGAGGAGGAAACCCTTTTTGATGAGGAGGTTTGCACTTCCTTATCGGATGAGGAGGCCTAACTAAACACCGAGGAACTCGAGCTTTCGGACTCCCCTCGCTATGACTCATCTGATACCGATAGTGATCTATGCTTGGATCCTACTGGGAGTGAGACTGGGACCACTCCCTCGATTTTTGATTATGCTTGGATCCTTAAGCAAGTTGACTTTAGTTTCCAATTCATAATTCTTAACTTTAAGATTATGCCATGCTTTATTATAGGCTATTGTGCTATTTTTAAGAATGGATACAATATACTCAATATGATTTTGATAATTGTTTCTAAATTCTTCAAATGTTTCATCCATCTCTTTAATTTCAATTTTATAGTCTTTACACATAGCACAATCATTTTTCAAGGATGAATTTTCTAAACGTAATATTTCATTTTGTTCTTTTATAAAAAGAAGTTCCTTTTCAAGTTCCTTGCATTTTTCTTTTAAATCATTAAATTCTATACAAGGTGTAATGTTTTCAACTAAGTAGCCATGGGTAGAACTAGATAAATTAGAATTTGATTCTTCATTAATTTTTGCCTTTAAATGTTTATTTTCTAAGCGCAAATGTTTATTAGCATTTTTTAATTTCTTAATTTTGCGCTTTGTAGTTTGAAGCAATTGTAATGTAGAAATAAAATTACATACAATAAGAGATTTTGATTTCCTTACAGCGCTTGTGGATAAGGCAAGATTTGAACATATTGTTCCTTTGTCTTCTTCATCTTCCTCTTCTAAACAAGAGTTTCCATCATCCTTTCCGCTTGATGAGCATTCTATGGATCCATCATTTGAGTAGCTTTCTTGAATATTTGTGCAAGCTTGTATGTTCTCCAATTATTGTGTTTGTTCCATACCTACAGAAGGAAATCATAAGTTCTTTCAAGAAAATTCCAAATCTCATAAGCGGTAGGTAAAGTATAAATAAGTTTGAAAATATTTTGGTCTAACTCACAAAATATACTATTCATAGATTTTGCATTTAAAATAATTTCATTTCTAGTTAGTACGCTAGGTGGCTTTTCAATAGTAATATTCCAAACTTTTTCATCTAAGGCCTTAAGAAAATTTTTCATTAATATTTTCCACCCTTTATAATTTTTGCCCATAAATAAAGGTGGTGATAATACTTTTTCATTTATATTAAAATTTTCCCCACTATTAGAAGCGAGATCATGATCAAGAGACGCCATTATTCCCGGTTGTTAAGCCGATTTGGAATAACCTAGCTCTGATACCACTTGTTGGATCTGTAGGCGCCCTTAGAGGGGGGATGGTGAATAAGGGTTTTAAGATTTTTGATATTATTTAGAGAAATTAATTCTCTGTTGCTACCGCCAGCGGTAGTATTACCGCTCGGCGTTAGCGATAGAGAAAATATGTTTAGGTTAAACCAATGAAAATCAAAGAGCATGAATCAGAGATGAAGAGACAAACATATTTTCATTAATATTAAAATTGAAATAACTTTGATTACAAAAACTTTTCCCAATGACGCTTGGAAAGAGGCGACCAATGAAAACTCTTTTGGTTTTCTATACCGACCCTTCTCCCAAGGACCGGTTGGCTTTCGCCTATCTCTCCCCAGATAAGGCCTCAGGCAGCTCTAGCCTTTCACTCCCTAGAAAGGCCTCGAGCACCCCTAGATCTACTCCCTAGACCTAGTCGCCAACACGAGGCGAATTACTCCCTAAGTCCTACCCACACCTAGTCTCCAACGCGAGGCGAATTTCCACTAGTCCCCGCAAGGCCCTAGTCACCGTGTGGCGAATTCCTCTACCGAACAAAGGATATAAATGTTACAATTTGAAACTAAAACAACACAAACTGAAAAACTCCCTCAAAAGAAGAGCTTGATGTCGATGTAGATGCGATCGGATTGGTCTTCAAGTTCTTTGCATTCACGAACATTGACGAAGTTCTTCGGGCTTCTTAGGGAAGGCTCTCACGAGTGCTCTGAATATATGGCTTCAATTCGTTCTGTATCAGCAAGCCACAACGGAGGAAGCGCGCGTCTTTAAATAGAATTAGTCGCTACCGCCTGCGGTAGTACTACCGCCCCGCGGTAGCCACATTAGGCAATGACCAAGCACACAGATCGTGACAGTTTAGGCAACTTTTGCGCGCCAAATTTTGAGCTCCGACTAGCGTGCCGAGGTAAAGCTAACGCTCCGCAATAGTGAGATAACCTTCCTTCAGCTAATATCTCCTTCCACATTTGCTCCTCAATCACATGTAGACGGGAGGATTCCAAAAGCTACCGCTGGGCGGTAGAGATGTCGCGCCGCGGTAGAGCACGCTAAATATGCATCCCGCCAAACATTCCTTTTTCTCCACTATTTCCTTCCCATCAATTATTTCCATTTATGCTAGCGCCAGCGGTAGTTCTAACGCTCCGCGGTAGCGACGCCTGGCATCTATTTTCGTCAAATGACATCTATTTTCGTCGAACACCATTTCGTTGAACGCCATCTTCGTCGAACGCCATTTTATCGAACGCCATTTTCGTCGAACGCCAGTTCATCGAACGACGTCTTCTTTCGTCGAACATCATTTCGTCAAACGGCATCAGATTCGCTAGCGCCATCGGTAGTGTTACCGCGCTGCAGTATCAACAGAGAATCATCCTGATGTCGCTTCGACGTCTTTCTTTTTCACACTCCTTTGGGGATTGAATGTTGAATATCCTGCACACTATAAACACAATGCAAGTATGATCAAATACAATAGGATTTGTTATTGTCAAACCAAGAGATGCAGAAAGCATGTTCCAAACACTCTCCCTTTTGATAATAACAAATCCCTTTAGAAAGAAATAGTTCAAAAGATAGGAATTGTGTTTATTAAAATGGATAAGCATGAAATTTAAGATATGTGCATATGCGCCCCCTAAATGAATGCTCCCCCAATAACAAAACTTCTTATGAACTTGACTTCCCCAAACATGTGAATTTCTTTCAAATTTATTCTCTCCCTTTTGGTATTATCAAAAGAGGGTGGAGAGAAAGTCAATCAGGAATGTGTGCAATAAATGTTTAGAGTGGGAATGAACATGATAAAGAGATAAATGCTTAGGAAAAATACAATATATAGGAGTAAAAAAAGGAATGTGAAGAAATTGTCATAATGAAACCACTTGTTAGGAAAACGTATTCATGATCGAGCATACAAGTAGTAAAGAGGTGGAAAGCATGAAGAAATATATTTTTGAAGTGGACATCTATATAGGAATGGTGAAACATAGTAGATAATTAAGAGTTTTAGACAAAAAATAGATGTTGTAGCAATTTAAGTTCACAAAATGATTTCAGTTGCAACATAACCATACACTTGTTTTGAAAGGTAAGCAATAAAGAGTACACATGGCGTAGCGAAAAAAAATGTAAGCATGATACAACATATCAAGTCAAGATAGAAGAATACAATGTCTTAAATTGAGAAATCAAGTACACATATACATTGTATTGATCATGCAAATCTATCTAGTGTATTTACTTAAGAATTTAGAGAATACATGTAGATATGCAATATACTCCAATTCTCATGAGTAGAAGGCTTACAGGTGATAATGATGTGTACAAAATAGTGTTTTTGATAAAAGTATACATATGAGTTAAGCAAAAACACATGACTTGTATAATGGAATAAACACAACATTATTGAAAATGCGTTTTTAGAGTTACTTCTACCCATAAAGCTAGATAAATTTTTTCAATGCACATAGAAAAGTAGTACAACTACCAAGGTGCTCTGCACACACAATGCTTATTAAGACTTATCAGGGTGCAAAGTAGTGCTTGGGGAATCATAATTATTATTTTGAATTTTAGTTATTTGTGATCCGGTGTATAAGAAGTAGTGTAAAAAAAGTGTTTGGACAAGGCACTTTACAATTCTCTCCAAGGTGCTCAACCTCACAATGCTCATTAAGACTTATCAGGAAGGTGAGTACTGCTTGGTGGCGTTATCTTTGTCAATTATTCATTTAAATTTTTGCTTAACGACAAAGGTCTCCGAATTCACTTGTATGTGCAAACAAAATTTTTGGAAAAGACACACTTCTTCAAAAATAGGTGCATGAAAAAGATTCTCAATTGTGGTGTAAGTAAAACTAAGCATACAAGACAATAATATTAGGTTGTTACATTACACAATCATGTAAGAGTAGAGTAAATTCATATGTATTTTATCAAAAATGTGAGTGAATAAATCATTATCAAATATAAACCATTTACTCATACATAGAGGCATGCTATGCAATACTACACATGATTTCTATAATCAATTTCAAAGCACACATAAGATAATGATCAAGGCATGATAAAAAACAATGTTATTAAGATACTTGAAATAGAGAATGAAACATTGTATTCTAAACTTGGCAAGATAAACCATATCATCCTTGAAACATTGAAAATTACATCAGTTTTTATAAATTTTAAGTTTTTCAAAAGCAAAAAATAAAACAAATAAAAATCATGTTTTTGTTGTTTTAATTGGTTTTTCAATTTTGTAGTTGTTTTGATATATAGAAAAGCAAAGCATGTTTTTGGTTGGATTTTCATTTGTTTTACAGTTTTTTTTATTTTTAGAATTTTAACAGAAAATGACAGGAACTGAAAAATAAAAAAAATGAAAAAGAAACTGGAAATACAGAAATACCTACTACCGCCAGCGGTACCCAGCTATCGTCGGGCGGTAGTGACAGAACTCGAATTTTGGGGAAAATGTGAATTTTTTAGAATTTTTCTTTTGAACATATTTGTGCAGAATAGTGACAATGAAGTTCAGCAAAGAAATCAGACATATGCATACACAAAAATGTAGATTTTGCAAGTTTAAGCTAATATGTCAAAAACCCCAAATTCTAGCCTAAGGTGTCACAATACACTTTCAAAATACTTGTGTTTTTCACATGCATGAGAGTTCAGAAATAGATAATATGAAAAACATAAGATAACATGTTTGAGCACAAATATGCATAAGTGAAATGATCATAAATAAGTGAAATAATATTCATGTAGTGTATACAACATAAGTATGTCTAAGATCAAGAAACCCTAACAACATGTCTACACTCTAGCCTCGTATTAAGTGACGGATGGGCATGAGGAGCTACATGCATACCGTAGGTTGGGGTGTTAATCCCACATGCATATAAAAGACAACGCTCAACCTAGCACTCTTTCCCCCCCAGTGCCTCACAAGGCCCCACTAGAACCCTTCCCGGTTAAGGACAAGACATGACTTAGCGGTTAGGTTTCTAATGCACACAATCATACGCCCTCGCTATAGTGAGACACATAATGTGGTTGAATGATCATGGGCATACTAAGCATTTAATCTTATTGAACCAATTTTTAAATTATGGCTTTTATGCGAGATTAATTTCTTATTAGACTTGATTTTAAAGCAACATAGTCATTATGAATTTTAACTTTCAATTGTTTTTCTTTAAGATTGATTTATTATGGCATCATTAGATAACTAGAATGAAGGATAATATTGATTAGTTGAAAATGCTAGAAAGAAGAGTTTGATCACAATTTTATGGCGTAAGATTAGTTGATAACGTCAGGCGCTAGCAACAGAGTTGAGATTCTTTATTTAAACACAAATGATTTTTGCAATTTTTCAATTCCGATTTGACATGATTATGATTAAACATACTAGGGGTAATCAAAATGACGCAAATATATTAAATACCTAAGCAAAGCTTGCGCATTTTATAAATTTAGCCTAATACCCCTAAAATACCTTTTAAATCCATTTCGACAATTATTTCATTAGTCTTAATAATACATAACAAATTTAGGATTTAATTTATATATGACTTTCATAGGAAATTGATCTAAAAGGATAAACATAAAAGGATAAGTAGTTCACTTGAAAAATGACATGACTTTTTATTCAACTTTATTCAATTTGATTTATTTATGAATTTTGGTTTAATATGTGAAAGTCATATCACAAGTTATATAAAGTGATCATATCATGATGGTTCAACAAAAAGGAAAATAAACGTAAAATAAATAGGTTAGGCATATTATGAAGTAGAATAATGATATTTCATTTTTAGTTGATTTCTACTTCATGCAAATGATTGGATACTAATGAATGAGAGATTTAGGTATCCAAAGAGGACCGTGTGTGACGGTTCCTTTGGGTACCCAAATACATCATGTTTTCTTTTGGGGAGATAGTGATGAATGGGCCCTTTTGAGTGGAGTTAGTGTTTCATCTTTAACTTTGGGCCTCCATTCAAACCTTGGTTTAAATTATTTTTATTTGTCAAATTTCCATGATGATTTTGTAAAACATTGTTTATAGGAAATTTATGAACATTTAATTTTATTTTGGGAGAAACATGATTTTGTAAATAATGGTGATTTTGAATTTCATTTTCAAGCATTTGATATTTTTCATTTCCTTTGTTAGGCTTAGACATATTATAAGAATTCACATTTAACTTGCTTTTGGAATTTTCTTGAAATTGTTGATTTATGTGTTGAGAATTTTTCTTTATAATTTCCTTAAGCAAGTTGACTTTAGTTTCCAATTCATAATTCTTAACTTTAAGATTATGCCTTGCTTTATTATAGGATATTGTGCTATTTTTAAGAGTAGATACAATACAATCAATATGATTTTGATAATTGTTTCTAAATTCTTCAAATATTTCATCAATCTCTTTAATTTCAATTTTATAGTCTTTACAATTAGCACAATCATTTTTCAAGGATGAATTTTGTAAACATAATCTTTCATTTTGTTCTTTTATAAAAAGAAGTTCCTTTTCAAGTTCCTTGCATTTTTCTTTTAAATCATTAAATTCTATACAAGTTGTAATGTTTTCAACTAAGGAGCCATGTGTAGAACTAGATAAATTAGAATTTGATTCTTCATTAATTTTTGCCTTTAAATTTTTATTTTCTAAGCGCAAATGTTTATTAGCATTTTTTAATTTCTTAATTTTACGCTTTGTAGTTTGAAGTAATTGTAATGTAGAAATAGAATTACATACAATAAGATATTTTGATTTCCTTACAGCGCTTGTGGATGAGGCAGGATTTGAACATATTGTTCCTTTGTCTTCTTCATCTTCCTCTTCTAAACAAGAGTTTCCATCATCCTTTCCGCTTGATGAGCATTCTATGGATCCATCATTTGAGTAGCTTTCTTGAATATTTGTGCAAGCTTGTATGTTCTCCAATTCTTGTGTTTGTTCCATACCTACAAAAGGAGAATCATAAGCGGTCGGTAAAGTATAAATAAGTTTGAAAATATTTTGGTCTAACCCACAAAATATATTATTCATAGATTTTGCATTTAAAACAATTTCGTTTCTAGTTAGTACGCTAGGTGGCTTTTCAATAGTAATATTCCAAACTTTTTCATCTAAGGCCTTAAGAAAAATTTTCATTAATATTTTCCACCCTTTATAATTTTTGCCCATAAATAAAGGTGGTGATAATACTTTTTCATTTATATTAAAATTTTCCCCACTAGTAGAAGCAAGATCATGATCAAGAGACGCCATTATTCCCAGTTGTTAAGCCGATTTGGAATAACATAGCTCTGATACCAATTGTTGGATCTGTAGGCGCCCTTAGAGGGGGGTGGGGGTGAACAAGGGTTTTATGATTTTCGAGATTATTTAGAGAAATTAATTCTTTGTTACTACCGACAGCGGTAGTGCTACCGCTCGGCGTTTGTGACAGAGAAAATATGTTTAGGTTAAACCAATGAAAATTAGAGAGCACGAATCAGAGATGAAGAGACAAACATATTTTCATTAATATTAATTTGAAATAACTATGATTACAAAAACTTTTCCCAATGATGCTTGGAAAGAGGCGACTAATGAAAACTCTTTTGGTTTTCTATACCGACCCTTCTCCCATGGACCGGTTGGCTTTAGCCTATCTCTCCCCAGATAAGGCTTCAAGCCGCTCTAGCCTTTCTCTTCCCAGAAAGGCCTCGAGCACCCCCTAGATCTACTCCCTAGACCTAGTCGCCAACACGAGGCGAATTACCCCTTAAGTCCTACCCAGACCTAGTAGCCAACACGAGGCGAATTTCCCCTTAGTCCCCACAAGGCCCTAGTTGCCGTGTGGCAAATTCCTCTACCGAACAAATGATATAAATGTTACAATTTGAAACTAAAACAACACAAACTGAAAAACTCCCTCAAAAGAAGAACTTGATGTCGATGTAGATGCGATCAGATTGGTCTTCAAGTTCTTTGCGTTCATGAACGTTGACGGAGTTCTTCAGGCTGCTTAGGGAAGGCTCTCATGAGTGCTCTGAATATTTGGCTTCAATTCGTTCTGTATCAGCAAGCCACAACGGAGGAAGCACGCATCTTTAAATAGAATCAGCCGCTACCGCCTACGGTAGTACAACCACCCCGCGGTAGCCACATTAGGCAATGATCAAGCACACGGATCGTGGCAGTTTAGGCAACTTTTGCGCACCAAACTTTGAGCTCTGACTAGCGCGCCGTTGTATCGCTAACGCTTCGCGATAGCGAGATAACCTTCCTTCAGCCAATATCTCATTCCATATTTGCTCCTCAATCACATGCAAACGGGAGGATTCCAAAAGCTACCGTCGGGCGGTAGAGATGCCGCGCCGCAGTAGACCATGCTAAATATGCATCCCGCCAAACATTCCTTTTTCTCCAATGTTTCCTTCCCATCAATTGTTTCCATTTATGCTAGCGCCAGCGGTAGTTCTAACGCTCCGCGGTAGCGACGCCTGTCATCTATTTTCGTCGAACGACATCTATTTTCGTCGAACACCATTTCGTTGAACGCCATCTTCGTCGAACGCCATTTCATCGAACGCCTTTTTCGTCGAATGCCGGTTCGCCAAACAACGTCTTCTTTCGTCGAACACCATTTCATCAAACGTCATCAGATTCCCTAGCTCCAGTGGTAGCGTTACCGCGCCGCAGTATCAACAGAGAATCATCATGATGTCGCTTCGACGTCTTTCTTTTTCACACTCCTTTGGGGATTGGATGTTGAAGATCCTGCACACTATAAACACAATGCAAGTATGATCAAATACAATAGGATTTGTTATTGTCAAACCAAGAGATGCGGAAAGCATGTTCCAACACCCTCCTCCATAAAGGAAGCCTCATTCAGTGCCTTCTCCTCTTGCCGCCTCACTGAAGACGACACCTTGCTGGGCAAGGATGTTTTTGGTGAGATTTGTGAGGAGTACTCCTCCTCCTCTTCTTACTTTTTATTCCCTCTACCTGTGAAGAGCAGGTATTATTTATATTTAGGTAGTGGAGTAACTGTTCTGTCATCGTATTGGTACTCGCTATCGACACGCATATTGGAACAGTTACCTGTTCATTTCCTTTTTCATACTTCCATAACCTAGAACTCTTAAAGTTTTGAATAAGTCATGCTGGGAGGACAATAACCCCAGTAGTTATCATACTTTTCCTGCATTTTTATTTCATCTAGTTTAGTTTAGTTAGTTGTATTCATTTTATTTTGTATATTTTCTTTTGTTTTTGGTGGAGCTCACCCCTGCAGGTCCTTCTTCTGGATGTCGGATGCTGCAGCTTTGTCTTGGTTTGCATGCATCTTCTGGTATGCTCACTTGCTGAGCATTGGGTACTCTCTTCCCTTAGCTCTATTTTGAATTTCATAGTCATATATTGTGTTGGATTGTTTAGTTTAAGTCTGGGGAGAGTCGTTTTATGTACCCACTCACGTGCATTATTGCATAGCATACTAAAAGATTTTATTTAAGATGTTTTATTCATTTTCTATGCACACTACAACACCCACTTGAGCGTGTACTTAGTTGTTGGCACGTCATGAGTTGAACTCATTCTTTTGTGTGATTGGGAAAATCATTATGCTGGCGTTTAAAATATGTAGTGGAGTAAAATGTTGACTCCGGTATTCCTAGTCAAGTACTCACGTGAGTATAGAGATTTGTGTAGATTAGATTTCTTTTTACACTTTTAGTTTTATACATTTCTGTTAATGTAAATATTATTTACTCTACTCAAATGGTGAATCCGGTGTGAATCAAAAGGTAGCATTTGGATGTGTGTAAATTATCGTTAGACTAGTATTGTTTGAGTCGGGAGAAAGGAGAATCTTTCTCGGGGGCTAAGAACTTGCCCCAAGCGATTCTTGAAGCATGGGTATAGGATAGTTCTTTTACGTGAGAGTGAAGTAGGTCATTATTTTGGCCCGGTTAAGCCTTTGTATCATTCTTATCGTCTACCCTTGCTAGCCCCTTTGAGCCTATCCAATCCATTTGATTCAGCTCCACCTATACCTCACCAAAGCCTCATAGCCATTCCTAATCGCATGCCCAAATTATGAGCTCGAGTTTTACTTTTTGGGGTGGTGATTTTGATAAATCCGTTGTGATTATGTGGATGTGCTCATTTAAAAATTTGCTGAAAGAAAGAGAAAAAAATGAAAAAAAAGAGAAAAAGAAAATAATTTTGCTTTGAAAAATGATTGAGAAAAAAGACTAAATTGAAAATTATTTGAAATATTGGGAATAGGTGGTGCACACACCCATGTTGCAAAAGTCCAACTCTAGGGGTGTGGCGCACTTGCATTCAATTTTGGTGTGCGGGTAGTTTTATTAAAGCTCATTTGGGTTTAGGTGTACTAAAGCCTTCGTGTTTATCTTTGTTTACCTCACCGTAACCCAAGCCCCATTTAAAACCTAAAGTCCTACCGAGTCACGCTATGAACCAATCTAGTGTCGTGGAGAGAATGTGACCGGGCGAGCTTATGGTCTCCGACACCGATGGATTTCGCTGGAGTTTTTCTCGAATCCCAACTTGGGCAATTCTCATCTCATCGATTATTCTACTTTTCCGTATGCGTGACCGGATGATTCACTCTTATTCATTTTTGAGTAGTAGTAATATTTATTTACTCTATTAGAAATTTATAAACTGTTTGCATAATAAGAAATTATTTCTACTATTTTCTGTGTACGCGAGCATGCGACTTCGCATGGTACTCCTTGGCATAGTGTTAGGACAACAACTTTATTTTCCCCGTCTGCATAGAGTTTGTTTGCTTGGGACGAGCAAATGGTTAAGTCTGGGGGTGTGATGAGTCTTATTTATATAGTGATTGTCGGAATCATCCGATCTTGTTTTCTTGCATTTGCACTACGCTTTCAGTCATGAATTGCTTATATTCTACTCGTACATGATTTCACTTTAAGTGTAATATTTTGGCCCATTGTGGTGTACAATTGCACGCTTTGTTGTTGGGGGCAAGCACAATGTGCTCCCCATTCTTTTTATGCTTTTATGCTTGTGTTGGAGGTGTGTTCCCCAACTTGTGTATTTGCTGTGCAAGTGGGTAGATCACCATTATTGGTAGAATTCTTTCCTGTGTGAATCGCACGGTCGTGCATTTCCTTGATGCACGATTGGTGCAACCGTGCATTTTTAATTGTGCACCAGGATAGTGACCAGTCCCCGCTCGTGCGTTTTTTTCTCGCACGGTTGCAGACCGTGCACGAACAAAACGCACGATCTCTTGTTGATAGCCTATTTTTCAAGCCGTCTGGATTTGCCCATGCATTTTTACGCATTGTCGGTTTTGATCGGGCGTGAGTAAAATCGCATAGGTGATCTGCTTCATCTTCCCGGGTGTTGGTACAAAAAATGTACCTCCAAGACTCACACTTAAAAGAAGAGAGAAAGGAACTGTGGAGTGTAGGTTACTTAGGACGAAGGATGTCAGAAAAGGGAACTCTGAGAGAAATTTCATTGATTGATCTCAAAAAATAATTACAAAGGGGGGTCAAAAACTGGCCAGGGGAGAGGTAGAAAAGTGAAAAAAATCAAGACCGCTTCTATAGGTTGTAAGCTGGAGGCTCAAAGCAAAAGTCCATTTTCAGGTAACCCTACCCTTCGATTTATAGACATGGAGGCTGCCCATACGGGCAGATCCAAAAATTATGGGTTGCCCGGGGTATAGGAGAACCGGGGCAGAGATAAGAGGAAAATGAAGCAGACCGCCCGAACTCGGCGATCTCTAATGCCTGACAGCTAGGACTTGGACGAAATCCAGGAGAGGGAAACTGGCGATCTGGGCGGTCTCCAAAACTTGAGACCGCTGGGAAGGGTCCTTTCTAGCTAGGAAAGAGGTCGCGGAAATTTCGGGCAAACATTATCTCCGCACATTTTCAAGTTGCTCTAGAACTTTGGAAATGTTCTTTGACCGCTGAGACCGCGACTGCCATAAATGCGCTGGGCTCTATAAATACGGCTTTAGAACTTCAAAAATCATAATTTTCTGAAAAGAACAGCGAGCTTGAACTTCAAGCGATCACCAAAAATCCCACATAAACGATCTTCACGATGGTATCTATGCTATCTCGGTTGGGCAAGAAATCATCTGGAATGGCTTCTCCGAAGAAAAAGGAGACCGCCGGCCAGAAGAAATTAGAAAAGGCAGCTCAGATTCCTACTGAGGCGACCTCATCAAAGGAGACCACTCAAACTCCAAAGAAAAAGCCTAACTTGCCGGAGGACACGGTCTTGTCGGTCTCTACCGTTGTCGATTTGTCGAGTAGTTCTTCGGGTCCTCCCGTTCTGAACTTTCCTGACCTTTCTACTTCTTTCGATTGCCAGAAAATCACTAAGGTTCTTGATCAGACCGCTGTCCCATCTGCCGAGACTGCTTCAACTGAAGCCATTCTATCTGGTATGCGTGAGAAGAAGTCTGAAGCTGAGAAAATTAAGCAGAAGATCGTTGATTCTGAAGAAGCTGCGAAGACGAAAAAGAGAGAAAGCTTAAGTTCCTCTGTTAAACCCGCCAAGAGAAAGAAGAATGAAGAAAGCAAGGGCGTGATCGCTCCTGAGGCGATCACTCTTCCTGAAAACAACAGTCTTAAGCATCTCGAGGATTCTTCTGGGAAGACAAGTAGCGAGGTCGGTCTCTATCTCCCTCCTACAATCTCATCTTTTTCAAGAGAAACATACTCCGAGCTGATTGTCTACATTGATGAAGATTCTTCTAACGACCTCTCTTGTTCGATCTTGCAGGTGCTAGACCCTTTTGAATCTGAACGTCTTCGAGAAGCTGCTGCAGAGAAGGAGGTCGTCGAAAAGGAGAAGGATACCGCCGCAGAGACAACCATATTAAAAGCGGAAGTGGAGAAGGAAGAGAGGGAAAAGGCTGCTTTGCTTGCCGCAAAGAAGAAAGAAGAAGAGAAGAAGAAAACTGCTTTGCTCGCGACAGAGAAGAAGAAGAAGATAAGAAAGAAGAGGAGAAGAAGATCGTTGCTCTGCTCGCTGCAGTGAGGAAGAAAGAAGAGGAGGAGAAGAAGACCGTTGTTTTGCTTGCTGTAGAGAAGAAGAAGGAAGAAGAGAAGAAAGAAGAGGAGAAGAAGGAAGAAGAGGAGAAGAAGATCGTTGCTCTGCTCGCTGCAGAGAGGAAGAAAGAAGAGGAGGAGAAGAAGACAACTGCTCTGCTCACTGCAGAGAAGAAGAGGGAGGAAGAAATGAAAGCTGCTCTTTCTGGCGGTCTCCCCCTCCGATGTTCAGGTTGATAATGTAAGCAAAGCGGCGGCAGATCGCGCATCGGCGGTCTCTACCTTGCGAACTAGTAAGGCAACGATGGTTACAAAATCGTTGGAATTTCTTCCTCTACCCGCTGTTCGACCAAGATCTCTAGAAAGAAGGCGTGAGATCGTCATTATTGAAATAGATGATATCCTTGTTAGCAATGCGGAGTTAAAAGGACAAGAAAAGAAGGAGAGAATCGCAAAAGAGGGAATTGGAAAGAATGGACCTTAAGCGCTTAAGGGGATCAGACTGCCTTTTGCTGACCGCAGAACCCGCAGTCACAAAATATATCGAAAGTACCTTGCATCACCACGGTCTCGATTTCTTTCCAAGTATTCTCTTTACGCGAACCCTTCTATTTTGAACTGTTTGTAGTTGAGTTAACCGTTGGAACTTTTCTGATCGCGGGAGATGAGGTAACAGAGATTCCGGAGGAGGGAGAGATCCTTCCGCAAGAGATGATGGTTCCAGCTCAGCTTACTGACATTCTTAAACCAATATTTGAGGATGTCGGCTCCATGCTAATTCGGGAGCGATCACAAAATGATCAACTCCATGCTTGGGACGATCAGCTTCAGGCCCAGACTGCCGATTTTGAAGAAAGGTTGCGAGCTAATGAGCTTGTTCAGGCACTTCGGATAGCAGAGATGGATGCTGAATACTACAAAGGCAAAGCTGCAGCACTGTCCGCTGAGGTCGCCATCATGAGAGGTGATCCTGCTAAAATGGCAATGAGGTCGGGGACTTCTGGCGATCACGTGGAGGAAAGACCATCTTCAGAAATAATGGTCATCCCTATAGAGCAGGTTGACCGAGAGATGTCTAAAATTCATCGAGCTGCAATGTCTGTCAATCATAGCCTGGCGTCTGTTCTGACCGTTGTAAATGAAATGCAGGATGTTGCAGCTTTTGTAGGAAGGAAGCGTCCAAATAGAAGATAAATTATTTCTTCATGCGATCTTAAATTTCTGTAAACCTGGACAAGTTGAATGTGTTGTAATATGAATATTGACAATAATTTTTATTTGTGCGATCATTGAGATATGATGCCGATCTCTTATTATTGCGTGCTGCTTATTTTGCTTCTTTTTTATGCTTGTAATGCTTCTCGGGCTCTGTGGTCTCGTTTTAATGAGACCGAAAATATAGCGACATTTCTGACCTTATGTAGGTATCCCATCGGTCTGAACAATTTTACTGGGCGGTCTTTGGAGAAGTCATCATTACGAAAATATCTTTGGATTTCTGTAAATAGCTGGCCTTGGAAATTTTTCTTTTCGCTCTTCGAATGCGCCCTAAGCACCGATCTCAGCAAACTGTAATAATGGTGTCCACGAGAGCTTCTTCTGAAGTCTTCTTGGGGGTTGTTCACAAACCCAGCCGTCTATCCAAGGATGAATACTTGTCTTTCTTATCAAAGCATATGGTCCAAAACCATATCATGGTGAGACCGCCTAAGAAGGAGGAAGGGTTAAATTTTGGGGAGGAAAACAAAATTGTGATCCCCATCGATCACTTTGATTATGGGTTGAAACTTCCCCTTCCTTAGGAAATTCTTGAAGTAATGGAGTACTATGGGTTTGTGCTTGCCCAACTACCTCCGAACTCAATCGGTCTCATCAACGTCTTTATTAATTACTTACGGTCAGAAAAAATTAAGTTCACTAAGGCGCTTTTTTGGGCGGCTTTTATTGCAAAGATATTAAAAGAGGGACAAAAGAAAGAAGAATTTAAGAGGTTAATGTATTTTTCGTGCGAAGGAGTAAAAGTTTTGAATCTTCCTAATAACGCTCCTTTCTGGACGGAAAGGTTCCTTGACTTCGAAGGCGACCACAGCGGTCTGAACAGTCGACCATCTCTCAGAGCTAAAGGCGTCTTTAGGAAGAGTAAGATGATCTTAAAAGAAGAGATCGACATTCTGGCTTTTCTGGCGGGCAAGCGACTAGACCTTATCCACTATCTAGCGATCTGGTCCAAGATCGCTGAGATTTCTCCGGCAGAAAGTGAGTGTCTCTTCTGCGGTCTCATATGTCCTTTCTATAAATTCTTGATTTTTCTAACTTTTTCCTTTTCCAGCGACCTTCGCGATCCCTATTGCCGACCCGGTGGCACCAGTTGAAGAGGTGCTCACTCAGAGAAAAAAAAAGAAAGATAAGGGAAGAAGATCACGAGACCGCTGGGGTTGGAGATGCATTTGAGACCACCAACGATCAGTTCCCCTTGACCGGTTTTATGAAAAAGCAAAAATATATCATGGGAAAACCCCTACTTAGGTGGAGCACAAAAGGGAAAGCCGTGAAGGTGTCCACCGATCTCCCACTTTGGAGTGGAAAACTATCTCGCCATGCCTTTGCGGTCACCTCGGCTTTGTATGGAAAGAAAAATCTTGAAGAGGCCAATAACTTTGAGACCGAGTTGCTTCCCGACGCCTGCGCTCAAGCGACAGTTTAGAGCACTGTCTTAAATCATCATATGGGGCAGTCTCTGCAAAGGGCCCTAAAAGATATCAAAATTTTGCATGAGGAGCGAAAAGTAAGAACTTTTACTTGAGATATCTAGCTTCTTTTTTGTGACCGCGTGATCTAATAATTTTCCTTTGCAACAATCAAAAGAAGCGGCATATGATCCAGATAATCCTGAATTCCAGAGCGCTTTGATGCATCATATAAAAGAGACCGCAGAGCAAGTGATTTCAGAACTTCGTGACCGCGATGGTCTTACTAAAGAGTTCAAAGATATTAAATTTGTTGATCTTTTCCGCGACGCTGCGAGGGTATTAGACGAACAGTCGATCACGACTGATGAGGCCGTCGTTGAAGGAGAAGAAAAGGAAGCAGATGTTGATATTGAAGGAAATATTGACGAAATGACTGGAAGCCAGTATGTTGTTGGTAATGACACAAGCTCTACTGTGGACTCAAGATCCGGATCTAAATTTCCTGCCCAAGATTCAGAAGAATCCTCAGATGAGACTGGATCTTCTTCATGTTGGATCTTGTGGGGCCCTTAGAGGGGGGGGGGGGGGGTGGGGTGAATAAGGGCCTTTTAAAAATTACAAATTTTACTTAAGAATTTTAAAAACAAATTTTACTTTTCTAAAAATTACTTATAAAAATTTCAAACAATGTAATTTTTTTTTTTTGAATTAATTCAAACACAAATTTCTAAGTCAAAGATTAAACAACCATATTTGCAATTAAAGAAAAAGTCATAATTTCATAATCATGAAATTCACATACAAATAATATGATCTTAACAATGCTTAAGATCAAGGCACAAATATGATAATAACTCTTTTACAATTTGTGTTTACCAATCCTTCTCCCAAGGAACGGAAGGCTATCACTTGCCTCTCCCAAGACCAAGCCCAAGCCTATCCTCTAGATCTTCCCAAGATCTAGACGTAGCACACAAGGCCACGATTTCCCACCAAGCCACACAAGGACTTGGACGCTCCACACAAGGAAGCGATTTTCCCCTAAACCACGCAAGGACTTAGACGTCACGCACAAGGAGACGATTTCCCTACCAATACAAAATGAAATGTATATAAATGAAAATACAAAATGAAAAGAACAATTCCCTAGAAATTCAGATCTCTGAAAGGAAGGTTGAAGCCTCGAGATGATCGTTGATGTAGAAGCGCGCCCGATCTCATCTTCAATCTCAAACCTTCTAAGCACAAATGGGAGTTGATGAGGTTCTGGAGCTCTCTGGTTCGTATGCACTCAGTAAGGGACTTGAAATTATCAATGCTTGGAATGCACGAACAAAAAGAGCCAATATATAGAAATTCACTGTCGCCTGGGCGACATCAGCTGTCGGAATTTCCGACAGCGCTAAACTGCCGCTCGCAGTGCTGTCGTGCGGGTAGTTGCTGTAACCTCCTAGCTGTCGCCTGGGCGTCATCGATGTCGGATTTCCGACAGCGCAAAACTGCCGCTCGTAGTGCTGTCGTGCGGGCAGTTGCTGTAACCTCCGAGCTGTCGCCTGGGCGACATCGCTGTCAGATTTCCGATAGCTCAAAACTGCCGTTCGTCGTGTTGCCGTGGGGGAAGTTGTTGTAACTTCTCTGCTGTCGCCTGGGCGACATCAGCTGTCGGAAAATTCCGACATCGAAATTTTCATACACTTAAATTGAGCTCCAGCAGAATTGTGAACATCTCATACCTGTTACCTGCACACCATCAATAAAAGTAGAATCAAATACAAGCGGGACTTTGTTATTATCAAATCGGAAGAGTGCGAAACGCATGCTCCAATAATTCCCCCCTTTTGATAATAACAAATCCGTATAAAAAGAAATCATGTCTATTTAGGTTATTGATTTTAACATATGGTGTGTGCACAAAAATAACATGATATATTCCTCTTAAATGTAATCTCCCCCTAGATGAATGCTCCCCCTAAATGAATGCTCCCCCTCAATGTTATAGTAAATTGAAATGATGTATTGTTTAGGTGGACTATTTAGGTGTAATAGTTCTTTGATTTCTTGAATATACTTATAATTCTCCCCCTTTTGGTATTAGCAAAAGGTAATATGAAATGAATGAGTAGTTCTTAAGGGAAGAGATAGGATGTAGAAAATAAGAGTAAGCGGAAGCACTTGTTGGGAAAATGATGGAAGGTCTTGAAGTAATAGTAATATGCCATAGTATTGAATACACTCATGAAGAGATGGTATAGCCATATGAAGTAATAAAACAAAATAACTTAAACATGATTTATGTCATTTTAAAGTATCATAGAAAGACACAATTGTGTATAGAAATTTGGAATATTTTTGGTCCAATTCTCATGAGATGAATGTTTATATAACATAATGATGTGTACAAGTGATACTTTGATCAAACATATGAAATTATTTAATGTACATGATCATTGGAATAGAAAACATAATATAAGCATATAAAGACAACTTTGACCTTGAAGATATAGCACAAGTAAGAATAGAATACCAATTTTCTTTTGCACAAGACACTTTACAATTCTTTCCAAGGTGCTCAACCTCACAATGCTTATTAAGACCTATCAGGAGGGTAAGTAGTGCTTGGTGGAGTATCCTTGTCCTTAATTTTATCTTTTTGTTGATCACATATGTTGTGATATCTTAACTTGGAGATAGTTATGATTTTTATTTTTAATTGACCAAGGATCTCCGAATTCACTTGAATCGCAAAAGATGGTGTATATTTGGTTGTGCTAACAAATCAAGGTTGAAAGTAGTATTTAAGAAGTGCTATTGTATTATGTTAAAGCAAATATGGTTCATGTATATATTAAATAGAAAGACATATGTATGGATCAAGAGAAGTGAACGTGATATTTTATTATTATATATAAACAATTTCTCATACTTAGAGGCATGCGAAAATAATTTCCAATAGTCTAAACAACTTAGTAGGAGTGTCAATACGATGATAGAGAAAAAATGAAATCATATAATCATGTAATAGCCATTTTAAAAAAAATAAAATGCACATAGTTTGGCATCAAGTCATGAGTTGTAGCATTAATAATGACATATAACTATTGTAAAGCATCAAAGGAACCAAAACTGAATTTTAAGCAAATCGGGAGCTGTCAGAAATTTCCGACAGTCACTGTCGCCTGGGCGACAACCAAAAATATAAATACGGCTTAAAACCGAGTCAAACCCTATTGAAAATCATTTTCTGGACTGAAAGGCGAGAGGAAGCTGTCGGAGTTCGGCGACAACCCTAGATTAAAGGTATGGGTTTTTTTGATTTTGAAGTTTTGGACTCAAATTTTTTTTAGAGATTTGTGATTTTGGAAAGGAGAGAAAATGAAAAATGTGTTTTTCATTTTACTTTTGATGAATGGTGTAGATGTTTGAAGTTTTGTGTATAAAAGGTGTAGATCTAGTGTAAATCAAGTGGATCTTGGTGAAATATGTTTGGATTTTGTGATTTTGGGGTTTAAGTTTTGTATATTATTTTTTTGACATGGTTTAAGTTTAAAATCTGAAGCTTTTCCTTTGGAAGAAGGTTGAAGAAGATGAATAGTAAAGGATATGTGAGAAGATGTGGTTTGTTCTAACAAATTTTTTTTTTAACTTGATTTTGAAATATAGCTTGATTTTGAGTAGATCTGGAAGTCTAGTTGAAAATTTTTACAAAAAAAGTTCACTGGAGTACTATCGGAATTTTCCGACAGTCACTGTCGCCTGGGCGACATCGTCCCAGTGCACAGAACTTGTTTAACTTACTTTTGTTTTGTTATGTTTGCAGAATGGCTTCCTGTTCTAAGGCACGAAGGAGTATGTCTGAAGATGCGCATAGTTCTTATCAAGTTTACCGTGGGATTGAGAAAGCAATAATTGGAGTGTCAAAATATGTAGAATTTGACTCTCCTAAGCACGATCATATCTATGATCGTCTTGCTAATGCAGGTATAATATCAGTAATCTCAATAGATATGTTCTCATCTTTCTTGATCAGATAATTTTATAATCATTTGGAAGACCCGAGCTACACTAAATTGGATGGGGGAGTGAGATATAGAATCCAAGATCAACAAGTGGAAATTACACATGTTGATCTTAGAGAGGAATTTGGTCTTCTTATGAGTGAACATATGCCGGATATAGTAGAGAGCTATAGAAAGGATAGAGATTGGACTCTTGTAAACATGAGTTTACATGGAAGTCAAAAGAAGACCCTAATCACTGAAGTTTCTTCACTTACTCCTGATGCATATTTAGTCCAAGATATATTGAGAAACTCAGTTATGTTAAAAAGTGGAGATACAAGGAGTATCACAGCACAGTTGACGCTGATTACATACTTTATTATAGAAGAGGAACCCTTTGATGTAGCGGATCTCATCCTTGCCCGTATTCATTATGCTTTTAGATTAAAACATCCAAAATGGGTGAAGATTCATACTTTGCCAATGGGGGCTATAATTCAACGTATACTATATAAGAAGTATGAATGGATAGTTAAAGATTCGTACTTTGATGATTGTGTTCCTGAGATATACTATACGGGTACCATGAAAGTGAAGAAGACTCATAAAAAGCCTCATCCTGGAATAGAGATTAGAGAGCCTACAATTCCTAGGGGAGGATCACTACGAGAGTCTATAGATGATCTTCGTGATTCATTTGAGGATCACAAGAAAGAAGTGAAGAAAGATCGTAGTAGAATGCAGAAGTTTATGAAATTTCTGGTGAAAGGTCTGAAGTTAAAGCCTACTCCGGAAGAAGCGCCCGAATGGGAAATTCCAGATGAAGAACCGCCACGCCAATCGGTGAGGCAGACTCGACGTGGAAAGGCCATAAGACGTGGACCTGCAGAAGACTGTCCAGAAAGCAGCGGGGCTGGATATGAGGATTCTGAGTAGTTTTCAGCAGGGTTCTGCTTCTGACTGATGTCGGAATTTTTTGACATCCACTGTCGCCTGGGCGACAGTGAACTTGCCCAGATTTCATTTTCTGTTATCTGAACTTGATCCTATGTTGATTTCTACTGTTTTTGTGGAGCAATTTTTTATGTAATATTAATGATGTGAGAATTTTTCTTAAGTCATTCAAATTCTATGGTTTGATTTAAAATTTAGTTTTTCTTTTTAAAATGCATAGGTTTTGTGATTTTTTTTAATTTTATAGGTCATAAGTAGTGATATAATCATTGTGAAATGTCTAGGATTCCCAATTCTAGCCTAAGCATAGAAAAATGGGAATCCGGTAACGGTTTAGTGAATATATCCGCTAGTTGATTATCCGTGCCTATAAATGAAATTTTAATGTGGTTATTTTTAATATGATCTTTAATAAAATGATGTCTCACATCAATATGCTTAGACCTTGAATGATGGACCGGGTTGTATGTTAAATCAATTGCACTTTTATTATCACACCATAATTCAATAGTTTGTTGTTTAATATTAAAGCCTTCTAAAGTTTGTTTCATCCAAAGAGCTTGTGCACAACAACTACCAAGTGCGATGTATTCGGCCTCGGTGGTTGAGAGGGCAACAGAATTCTGTTTCCTACTCGACCACGAAATGAGTGAAGGGCCTAAAAAGTGACAAGTGCCACTAGTGCTTTTCCTATCTAGTGAACAACCAGCATAATCAGAATCAGAATAGCCAAAAAGAGTAATATCATCGCTATGAGGATACCACAAACCAAGTTTAGATGTGCCAATTAAATATCTAAAAATTCTTTTTACCGCTTTTAAATGTGATTCTTTGGGATCGGCTTGAAATCTAGCACATAAACAAACTAAAACATAATATCTGGTCTAGAAGCAGTTAAATATAAAAGTGAACCTATCATGCCTCTATATAAAGTCTAATCTATTGATATTCCATTTTCATCTTTTCCTAATTTTAAAGATACACTCATAGGAGTATTTGCTTATTTTAGATTTTCAAATCCAAATCGTTTTAAAACATCATGAATATATTTTGATTGGTTAATAAAAACTCCATCATGTTTTTGAACAATTTGAAATCCTAAGAAATATTTTAATTCTCCTACCATACTCATCTCAAGTTCACTTTCCATCATTTTTACAACATAATTACACAACTCTTCATTAGTGGCTCCAAAAATAATATCATCAACATAAATTTGTAAAACAATTAAATCATCATCTACTTGCTTAATGAAGAGTGTACAATCAACACCACCCATTTTAAAACCATTTTGTAATAAATATATAGTCAATCTATCATACCATGCTCGTGGTGCTTGTTTTAAACCATACAAAGCTTTTAACAATCTATATACGCGATTAGGAAATTTTTCATTTATAAATCCTGGGGGTTGTTCAACATAAACTTCTTCTTTAATCAACCCGTTTAAAAATGCAGTTTTAATATCCATTTGCAATAATTTAAATCTTTTATGACTAGCAAATGCAACAAAAATTCTAACTGCTTCCAATCGTGCTACGGGTGCAAATGTTTCATCAAAATCTACCCCTTCAATTTGATTATATCCTTTCGCTACAAGCCTAGCTTTGTTTCTAGTGACCCTAGAGTCATTATCTAATTTGTTTTTGAAAATCCATTTGACTCCTACCACAGGATGATCACTGGGTCTATCTACAAGAATCCAAACTTTATTTCTTTCAAATTGGTTAAGTTCTTCATTCATAGCTAGAAACCAAGATTCATCATTTAAAGCGGTGGCAACATCTTTTGTTCTATATTTGAGACAAAACATAAATTTGAAAAACTTTCATGTAAACTAGAACGTGTACGTACCCCACTTAATGGTTCTCCAATAACAAGTTCTTGCGGATAATCTTTTGAGAACCTTAGCTCGGTTGGAGGTACATATCCTTGTTCTTCTTCTTCTTCACCATCTTTTTCGTCTTCTTTCTCCACTTTTTCTTCATCATCATTATCATCATCATTTTTCCTCAGATTTTGTTCCACATCTTCTTCATTTTTCTCATTACCTGCAACTTTAGTATTTTCTACACAAGAAATGTTTTCATCAAATTTTACATTAATAGATTCTTCAACCACTTTAGTACGTTTATTATAAACTCTATAGCCCTTGCTAGTTGAAGAATAACCAATGAAAATTCCTTCATCACATTTTTCATCAAATTTGCCTAAGTTATCTTTTGTACTCAAAATAAAGCATTTACAACCAAAAACTTTAAAGTAAGATACATTTGGTTTTCTTTGAAAATAAATTTCATAAGGAGTTAATTGTAATGTAGGACGAATCATGACACGATTAATAATATAGCATGCACTACTAACCGCTTCGGCCCAAAAATATTTTGGCAATTTAAATTCACAAAGCATAGTACGTCCTAATTCTTGAAGTGTTCTATTTTTCCTCTCCACTACACCATTTTGCTGTGGTGTGCGTGGAGCGGAAAATTCGTGATTTATCCCAAATTCATTACAATATGAAATACATTTTTCATTATCAAATTCTCCTCCATGATCTGATCTAATGCATTTTACTTTTAAATCAAGTTCATTTTGAATACGTGAAATTAGTTTTACAAATTCATCAAAAGCATCAGATTTTGAATTTAAAAACAATGTCCAACAAAATCTAGAATAATCATCAATAATAACAAACGTATATTTTCTACCTCCTAGACTTTGTGTAGAAATTGGACCAAACAAGTCCATATGTAATAAATGTAAAGGTCTAGTAGTAGAAATAACATTTTTGCTTTTAAAAGATGATTTTGTAAACTTTCCTTTTTGGCATGGTGAACATAATGAAGAAAGCTTTCCATTCAAGTTTGGCAAACCTTTTATAATTTTATTTTTAGAAAGCTTTCCTATGCGTTTGGCACTAGAATGTCCTAGTCTCCTATGCCATAATTCAAGTTCATCATTCTTTGAAATAAAACATTTAAGTGTAGAATGAGATAATTCATGAAATGTGATTGTATAGACATTGTTTATTCTTGGTGCAGTAAGTACGATTTCGTTTGTTTTAGAATCAATAATTTTGCAAAGGTTTGAGCTAGAGTCAAATAAAACATTTAGATTTTTATCACATAGTTGATTAATAGAAATTAAATTATGTTTCAAACCTTTAACATATAAAACATTTGAAATTTTAAATTCTTCGTTACCTACTACTCCAATGCCTTTGACTTTACCCTTGCCATTATCTCCAAATGTCACTGTTCCACCTTTCTTTATCTCCAGGCTGAGGAACTTTGGTTTATCGCCCGTCATGTGTTTTGAACATCCAGAGTCCAAATACCACACGTTTTCCTTGTTCCTAGCCTGCACGCACACCTAAAAAGATGATGAGAGTAAAGATCTGGTTACCCAAGTGGTCGATCCCATGGTATAGGTGGACGCCTTAGGTACCCAGATTTGTTTAACATTAACTTTTCCTTTCTTCCAGCATGAGTCCGAGATGTGACCAAACCGATGACATTTGGCACATGCAATGAATAGTGAGGAACCATTCTTTAATGGTTTCTCTGGACTCTTGCCGGAGGAAACATCTTTATGTGTGGATTTAGAAAAAATTTCATTTTGAGAAATAGGTTTTCTGAACCTGGAGCTATCGCTGGTTCCGACAGCAACTGTCGGAAATTTCCGACAGCTTCTAGAGCTTCCAGAAACGTATCCTAGCCCAAATTTTGCTGTCCCATGGCATTGGTTGGCTAAAAGCATATCCAGAGATTTTTTTCCAACACCAAATTTTCCAATTGCCATGTTCAACTCATTTACTTTGGACTTTAAAATTGAATTTTCCTTTACTATCATGCCACATCTATTTGCAACATTTTTCTTATAATTCTCTAATTGAGAATGAGAGGTTTTAACAACTTTTTCTAAGTCCTTTTTCTCTTTTAGAAGTTGATCAATTTTTTGATCGGACTTAGAAATAGTGTTTTCAAGTTCTTTTATCCTCGTCGAAGAGTGATCACACTCTTGACAAATTTCCTTCTCGTTCCCAATAGACTTCAAATCATTTGATAACTTTTTATTTACTTTCAAAAGAACTTTGTTTTCACATTTTAAGAAATCGATTTCCTTTAGACTTTTATCCAAAAATTTGCAAGTTTTCATAAATTCAGAATATAAATCATCATAAGATGGAGGAGTTACCTCAGTGTCGCTTTGGACACTGCAATCGTCGTCAGATGACGCATTTTCTTTCCCCATCAAGCAGACATTTGCATCCTCTTCCTCCTGTGTTGAGGAATCACTTTCTTCACCAGACGAAGAATCATCCCAAGTCTCTGCCTTTAACACTTTCTTCTTGTAACTTTTATCGTGCCTCTTTGCTTTTTGCTCTTTTAGATACTTTGGGCACTTGCTTGTGATATGACCAATCTTCTTGCAATGGTAGCACTCCGGTAGCGGACGCTCCTCTTCATTATCGTGCCTCTTTGCCTTTTAAAAATTGCGATTTTTGCTTAAGAATTTTAAAAACAAATTTTACTTTTCTAAAAATTACTTATAAAAATTTCAAACCAATGTAAATTTTTTTTTTGAATTAATTCAAACACAAATTTCTAAGTCAAAGATTAAACAACCATATTTGCAATTAAAGAAAAAGTCATAATTTCATAATCATGAAATTCACATACAAATAATATGATCTTAACAATGCTTAAGATCAAGGCACAAATATGATAATAACTCTTTTACAATTTGTGTTTACCAATCCTTCTCCCAAGGATCGGAAGGTTATCACTTGTCTCTCCCTAGACCAAGCTCAAGCCTATCCTCTAGATCTTCCCAAGATCTAGATGTAGCACACAAGGCCACGATTTCCCACCAAGCCACGCAAGGACTTGGACGCTCCACACAAGGAAGCGATTTTCCCCTAAGCCACGCAAGGACTTAGACGTCACGCACAAGGAGACGATTTCCCTACCAATACAAAATGAAATGTATATAAATGAAAATACAAAATGAAAAGAACAACTCCCTAGAAATTCAGATCTCTGAAAGGAAGGTTGAAGCCTCGAGATGATCGTTGATGTAAAAGCGCGCCCGATATCATCTTCAATCTCAAACCTTCTAAGCACAAATGGGAGTTGATGAGGTTCTGGATCTCTCTGGTTCGTATGCACTCAGTAAGGGACTTGAAATTATCAATGCTTGGAATGCACGAACAAAAAGAGCCAATATATAGAAATTCACTGTCTCCTGGGCGACATCAGCTGTCGGAATTTCCGACAGCGCTAAACTGCCGCTCATAGTGCTGTCATGCGGGCAGTTGCTGTAACCTCCGAGCTGTCGCCTGGGCGTCATCGATGTCAGATTTCCGACAGCGCAAAACTACCGCTCGTAGTGCTGTTGTGCGGGCAGTTGCTGTAACCTCCGAGCTGTCGCCTGGGCGACATCGCTGTCGGATTTCTGACAGCTCAAAACTGTCGTTCGTCGTGTTGCCGTGGGGGAAGTTGTTGTAACTTCTCTGCTGTCGCCTGGGCGACATCAGCTGTCGAAAAATTCCGACATCGAAATTTTCATACACTTAAATTGAGCTCCAGCAGAATTGTGAACATCTCATACCTGTTACCTGCACACCATCAATAAAAGTAGAATCAAATACAAACGGGACTTTGTTATTATCAAACCGGAAGAGTGCGAAACGCATGCTCCAACACTTCAGACGACGAGCGGTCTTCCAAAAGATCAAAAAGCCAGTAGATTCACTTGTAATTTTTACCTTTTGCGTCTGCGGATTTTATGTCCGAGCGATTTGATGTAATGAAAAAATAGAAGAATAGAAGTTTGGTATGCCTGTCTTTTCTGTGAATGAATGTCTTTTTGTACCTTTTGAATATCGATTATATTATTTGCGATCTTGTTGTAGTAATATAGATCTGGAATTCGATCTCAATGCCCCCAGATGTTACCTAGCTCAGGATAATTATCTTGCATGCTTCATAATGAGAGATTCAATAGTGGCGATCTCATGTCTTTTAGACCGCATTACCGGACAGTGAAGTATTGGTTCTAATTAAACAAGAATGGAATCGCGAGCTAAGGATGGACACGATCTCTTAATACTGGCGGTCTCTGGATATAATATACCTATATGAGACCGCTTATCATATTTGCGGTCTACGACTTTTATGATCTAATAAGAAGTTCATAGATGTTGATCCCTAATAATTTCGAACGGGAACATGAGATGATCCTCCACGATTGAGACCGCTTCTTGAAAAGTACAGCCCTTTAATAGATAATCCGCGACCTTTAACTTATCAGGCCATTCCTTAGATATTTAGAAAAGAATCTTTTGTAATAACCAGTGCTCTCCCATATAAGATAAATAAGTTGAATCCCTGATCTCTTCACGAGGCCGTTTATCACTTTTGCGATCTCTGATTCTAAACACTTGTTAAGATAGAGAGTGAATTCGTTGACGCTAATTCTCAAATGAATAAACATAGAATGTGATCTTCAAAGTTTCACAGGCTGCCTTTAAAACTAGTGATCTTGAATCTGCAAGATTTTTAGAGATAAAAAGTCATAATCCATGCGATCCCTGAATAGCCTTTAATGAGAGTGAGAACGGCGATCTTCCAATGATTCAGACCGTCCCTTCCTTGGCTTGGAACCACAAACACGCTGTAATGCTCGGCCATTTGAAAGTTAAGATCTTAAAGACTTTTAGTTGGCGGTCTCAGTTACTTCAGACCGCCCCATGCTACAATCCAATGCAGAAAACTGACAGTCTTCAAAAACCTCAGACCGCCCGATGCTCGACAATCCAATATAGAAAAACTTACGGTCTTCAAAAACCTCAGACCGCCATTTCATAATACAAGCTTGATAGATATAATTTGTGATGATCTAAAGGGCAGGTGCGTGTACAACCCCGATATTCGCCAGGCAAGAAAACCAAGCGAGACGGGAGTGGCGAGATCCAGACCCCGCTGAGATTAACCCCCAGCCGGCGAGACCTCAGCAGACCACCAAAGTGGATTAGCACGAACCCCGCAAGGCAACCCTCTGAAGGGGATGCGGGCGATGTTCGCGAGAGCTCCTGCCGCGGGGTTCTCGCAACGCTACCCTCTAGAGGGGGGTTCCCGGACAAGGTCCGCGAGAAGGTAGGCGAAAACTCCGATCGTAATGTTCTCGCTCCATTTTGGGGTGCGAATAGCCATTCTGGGATTCGCCGAGGCAGTGCAGGCTCGCGAGCTGCACTCGCGAGGAAGGCCGCCTTGGGGTACAGTTAACCATTTTGGGGCTTAGACGGGTCGCAATTGGCGAGCCCAGCCAGTTGGGGGAGTTCGCTAGGCAAGTCCGTCTAGAGGGCGAACGAACAGTCACCCTGGGACTCACCGAGATAGTGTAGGCGAGCGAGCTATGTAACACGATAATGAACAATTCGGGGGCTCGCCGACCCAGGGGGTCGCGAGCTCCACTCGCAAGGAAGACCCCGAAGCAGGCCGGCTCGCCCAGTAAAAGTCCAGGGAGGGATTTTTACCAAAAGGCCCCTGGTGGTCTACGATTAGCCTCTCCAAACAGCGGAGTTTGGCTGTTCGCAGACCAATCCGGTGTGCGGATAGTAAGAATGGACAACGGGATTTGGTTATTGACAGACCACAAAACAGAAACCTATAAATAGACCTCAAAGGGCACCTTGGAGGGAGACCGGTTCATTATTTTTGAGCTCTTCTCTTCCTAGGTCGCTTTGGTTTGAGCTCTCTAGCTCTCCAAGGTGCCCGAGTCTTAGCTTTGGCTTGGGAGGGGAAGCGCTCAACGATCTTCCGGGTTAGTGGAGGGACCTCCTCGCTGAGACTAGGGTCTTCGTTCTTGGCTCGAGTCATCAACCTTACCTCTCCCGAGGGACCGGTAAGGGCTAGCTGCCCCTCATTTCGGTGAGGGCCCCGAGCTCCACTCGAGACCGAGAAATCGGTTTCAACAGTGCGGCCATGCCATCATTGCTTTCCTCAAGAGACCATTATAATTCCAGCACTTTCATAGAGATATGGAGAATAATATCTTAAAAATGATCAAAAAGGCAGGTGTGGTTATGCCGCAGAGGCTATACCGACATTGCTTTCCTTGATAGATCATTAAAAATCATACAACCAACATCCTTTTGGCTATTCTCACACTAATGAGCATTTGAGGGTCATAGGACAAAATGATCCATAGGGCAGGTGCGGTCATACCGCGGGGGTTACACTGGCATTGCTTTCCCCGGAAAGATCATCAGGACTGTAATGATGTCTAATAATGCATGACAGAGCTGAACATTCACCTAGACTTCCATTGATGCAGAGGCATGTCAGATATCAGCAGGACCCGACATCCTATAGCTCCTCTGCACGAGCTTGGCGAGCTACTGCTACACAGATGCGAAATCTCCCCGCTACCTGTGGTCCTCATATATTTACAACTCGAGCTTCAAGTCGAGGGGGAATGAAGTAGGATCCGTCGATACCTCTCTTGGTAGGATCTTAACCTTCAAAAGTTAAAAAACAATATAGCTCAAGACTTTCTTTCTAATATGTATGAGGCAAGAATTTACATCCACATTTTCACAATGTTTATCCAAAAAGAAAGACAGGAAAAAATACAAGCTTCAAGAAAAGGAAAAGCTTGAAGCTATCTCCACTTCAAGTGCGAGATAGCCACTTTCCTTCATAAGCCTGGAGATGATGTCATCCTTAATATTTTTCATAGTAAATGACACTGTCCAGCTATGATTCATGCTTTTCAACTGTCAAATCCCGTTGCTGCATCCGTCTTTTGAAGACTAAATTGCCAACAATGAACTCTTTGACTCTGATGTTCTATCGAAGTACTCAGTTATTCTCTTTTTGTTATTACAAACGAAGCTAAAAAAGAAAAAGATGCAGGAAACTCCAAACAAATGGGAGATGCATAAAACAGAAAATGAATGACATATTATTTCATTTATTCCCTGTTGAGAACAAATCACGAAGAACTTCCAAGAGTCTCTTTCAGGGGCCTAGCAAGTTCAAGTATATCTTTCTGGGAAGCTTTTGAATTCTCGTGTCCTCGGATCATAAGATTGGATAGGGCAAGCCTCCAAAAAATCAGATGATCCATCTTGCTGCCGGTATTGAGTAGTTATATCCTGAGGAAGAGAATATGACCCAGAATAATTACCTTGCGGAAGATTCTGATGAGGAGGTGATTTGATCATATTAACTGTCCTGACGTAGCATTCTCTGGCCTTTCTTGGATCGCTTTTAATCCGATATTGTTTACCATTCAAGGCAAACTTCACGGCTTGATGATATGTCGAGATTACCGCTTGGTATTCATTCAAGACCGTCCTTCCAAAGATTGCGTTGTAACTGCTAAGAGCTTCAACGATTATAAATTTTACCAACTTAACTATTCCGGCTAATGTCACTGAAAGGGTGACGACTCCTTCTACCTATTTCTTCTCCCCTGAGAAACCATAAAGCGACCCTTTAGTTGAGAGGAGAACTTTCCCGGTTTTCAATGCCTCGAAGGCAGGTTTGAAAAGGACATTAACTGAGCTTCCTGTATCTACCAAGATTTTATCAACAGTATAATTTTCTATCACCGCTTTGATAACGACTGCGTCGTTAAAAGGATTGGCGGTCAGGGAAAAATCTTCATGCCCGAAGGTGATTGTTCCCCTAATTGGAGCTGAGGAGGAAGTAGCTGCAACCTTAGATTGATATACTCTTGCGAGGCTAGCTTTTCGGGAAGATTCAAGTCCTGCACCTTCGTGAATGCAAAAAAGATCACCTAACGTACCTTCGTCGTTCGCATCCATGCATTCACCTACCCATTTGGGCAGGGGTGCTTGTTGGGTGATCTTTGGGAGGTTTCCATCTCCCAGCCAGTGACATGAGCGGTCTCCAGTTTTTGAGACCGCGGAGACCTCTTCATCTCCCTTCTGGAGACCTCATCGTCTCTCTTTTCAGGAGACCTCGTCATCTCCTTTTTCTCCTCTCTCAGTCCTTCACCCATAGCTCAAAGTAACCAACCACCCCACAATTTTCTCCTTCCTTCTCTAGCTTGAGCAAATGTGGACTTGGTACATTTTTGGTTCGAACATGAACAATTCCTCTCGTGCACTTTCAGTTGGCGAGAGTTGTAAGCAATAACCTGACCATGCTGAAGAAGAACACATCCTAAGCTGCTCCATGATGCATCGCTATAGATTTCAAAGCCTTCGGTACCACATGGCAAACATAGGATTAGCGGCGTGGTCAGACGACTCTTCAGCTCTTCAAAAGCTCGCACGCACTCTGGTGACCCAACAAACTTCTAATCTTTCCTAGTCAGTGTCGTGAGAGGAAGGGCTGTCCTCGAGAAGTTCTCTATGAAGCACCTGTAATAGCCGGCAAGTCCTAGGAAACTCCAGACTTCCGCCACTGTATTCAACACAGGTCACTCCCGTATTGCAACTATCTTTACAGGATCCACTACAATGCCCCTCCACTGACCACATGACCTAGGAATGACATAGAGGACAACCAAAACTCACACTTTAAGAACTTGGCATATATCTGACTTCGCCTCAGGGTATCCAATATAATGTGCAAGTGAATCACATATTCTTCTTTCGACTGATAGTATACTAGAATATCATCTATAATGACAATAACAAATCGATCTAGCCACTCTCGAAATGTTCGGTTCATCAGATCCATAAATACCGATGGAGCATTAATCAAGCCAAACAACATCACTGTGAACTCAAAGTACTCATAACGGGTACTAAACGCCGTATTGGGAATGTCACATTCTCGAATCCGCAACTGGTAGTAGCCAGACTTCAAATCCAGCTTTGAGTACACAGTCGATCCAACTAGCTGATCGAACAAGTCATCGATTCTCGGAATCAGATACTTATTCTTTTTTGTCAGCTTGTTCAGTTCGCGGTAGTCTATGCACAGACACAAGCTTCTGTCCTTCTTTTCTCAAAGAGTATGGGTGCACTCCAAGGGGATAAGCTTGGACGTATATAAACTTGCTCGAGCAACTCCTATAACTGAACCTTCAACTCTGCCATTTCTTTTGCCGCAAATCGGTACGGTGAGCGTGCTAAAGATTTGGCACCTGACAATAGATCAATATCGAAGTCAATCTTTTGCTGAGGTGCAGCCCCAAGAAGATCTTTTGAGAAAACATCTGCATACTCCGATATGATCGGGACATCACACAAACAGGGCTTTGGCTCAGAAGTATCCAAGAACATGAATCACAACTATGCGCCTTTCCGAACCGCCTTAACTACTTGGAGAGCAAACAGGAACATCTAGCTTGATCCTCGCAAACCAATAAATGTAGTCTCATGTTCATTATTCTGCCCTAGCATGACCTCCTTCAAGTTGTAATCAATGCATGCACGCTACTTTGAAAGCCAGTCCATGCCAAAGATCACATCGAACTAGGATATCGGCAGCATCGACGCTTCCAAGTCAAACTCATGACTTCCCATCCACACTTGAACACTACAAACTCTGATCGCATGCATTCGACACCCATTTGGCAGCATGATATCCAGTATATCCTTTGCCACTAACGAAGGCACTCAAATACGCAGTATGAAGTCCTTAGATAGAAAGGAACAGAAAGGAATGGGATGCTCCAGTGTCAAATAAAGCTCTCGCCGGGTAGTTAAAGATTAGGACAAAGCCTAATACAAACAGGGTATACAAGCAATTACACACAGGGTATGATGTACAGTTGTATACTAGCGCATACCTGTCATTGCCTTGGTTTGCTCGATGGCCTCCTGCCGACCACAATTATATACCCTGCACTCGGCTGGAGCAGTATGGGACGCAGTCAACTCCACAACCTTCCCTTTCTATGCAGCATAAGCCACATCTGCCTTTTTGCCGCCGCGACACTCCCGAGCAATGTGGCCCACTTTGCCACAATTATAACATGTAACTGGACCTCATCCAGTAGTTACTCCTGAAATAGAAGAGGAAGCCGGTACCACAAACCTGGACTTCTTTTTGAATAATCGGGACCTAGACTTTGACGAGCTAGGTACTTTAAACTTCGATGTTGATATTGCTCGATCTTTGTTAGCTTTTTCCCTGGAAGTTGGACCCACCGCACGAGCATAGTCCACTTCTCGGATTTCTGCCTTCGAGGGACCACTTCGACAGTCTTGGGCAATATGTCGCACTTTGCCACAAGTGAAACACCTTAGAGGAACCCATGTAGTCGTAGCTCCCGATACCTTAGAGGGAGCTGACTCCAAACCACTTACACTTCCTCTTAGACTTTCTGAACCCAGACTTCTTACGCATTTCTAGAGATCTAGCCGCTTTCACTAAGAAGTGGAAGCCAAGTAACAACAGACCCGTAAGTGCTAGTCGTAAGTCATCTCCTAGACCATTGTAGAACTTGTTAACGTTGGTCTCCTCATCTTCCCACATAGACCCCTCATAACAGCCTAGACGGATGAACTCATTCACGTACTCATCCACAGTGCGTTCTCCCTATTCCAGGTGTAACACTGGTTCTGCATTGGCCTTCCCGGTTGTGCAGTTAAAACTTCCATAACCGCATCTACGACCACTTAAGCTATTTTAACAGAAGGATGGGTAAGCACATCGGCTGGTGTACTAAGTTCAGTAGTGTGTCAGGGTTAGAACTGCCCCGCACCACTTCTAGTCACCTATAATCATGTTGGGCACTATTTAATGACTATTAGCGCAACAAAATAGCAAGTAAGGAACACGCAGGTTCCACAACCATGCTAAAACATATATATATATATATAATGCATTCCTAAGTGGACATTCTGGTTATTTAAGTGAGTTAAGAGGTGACGCACACATGTGCCCACCACCCCTTAAAGGAATTTGACCACGAATTCGCTCGGAAGGGATCGAGACGCGTAGCTGATACCAAATTATAACACCTCACCCGTTGCACAATATATAATAGTAGGTCCGGCCGGGACCCCACGCCATATAAGGTGAACAAGTAAGAGGGTTATGTATTAGTTACCCAACTAACAACATCTCAGAGTTACATATAAGCAGAAGCATAAGTTAATTTTCGCTTGAACCAGATTACACATGTCCATAGTAATGAACAAGAATGACTGATATATATATATATATATATGAAAGAGTTTGTCACTAAGGTCATACATCAAAGTGCGCTTTTCTTATTACATGATTTCCAAACATCGGCACGCAGGCCGGCAACACAAGAAGGAAAAACACTCAAAACACTTGGTCCTTCGAGGGCCAGCAAAGCGCAGCAGCTAGGGTTCCAACCCGCTATTTCCCGCTCGTCTCGCCAGGACCTGTCAAACACAATCCACCAAGCAGTGGGAAAATAGGTAACCGGTAAGCTTTAGCTTATCCAGATTTATAACGACCCCACCTCATGCTCAGGGCGGTGGTTCTCCTTCCCTGCAAGCAAGAAATAGCAGCAGATATTTCACAGGTGTGTCTAAGCACCTCATATAAACAATCACCATATACGTCGACTTAGGGCCGCACGTATTGTGCTCTCAAGGCACACTCCATCCACAAGTCCTTTTCCAACTTGGATGGCCAATTTGAGCTTAGGCGTACACACTGACGTTTTTCAGCTTTCTACCATAAGAAGGCAACGAGGGGCCCCCTCATCCCAACTAATATGGTTGGTTTCAGATACAGCTAGACCCGACTCAATCATCGCAACACAATGCAGGTAAACTTCCACCTCATCTTGTTTACATAGACGACCTCACAGGGTCATCGCCCCGACCCTGAGAGCCACTGGCAATCATACCTCGTGATCTCCAGGACCACTGGCGATAGCGTCGACGCTAGCACTAGTGCTTGTTACAGAACTCTATTCTGTCAACTCTTTCGGGTATTTTTTGGAGATCAATTCCATATCTCCCTACAACACATCACAACACCCATAACCTAAAAACAAACATACATACTCTGAGTCTTCTCCGAAGCGCAATAACCATCACCAATCCAGACCAACCTGTCTAGATGGGCTTCACACAGTATGCCTATGTCTGTACAGCGATCCAGACTATATATGCAATTTACTATGGGGAGAATCCATATCTGTACAACCCCGATATTCGCCAGGCGAGGAGGCACGGTTTAAGAAGGCAACATAATGAAATAATAAGAAATAGGGGCCTTAGGGTCGAAGACCTCCCGAGAGGGATCAGAGAGAAATCTCTCTCGGAAGGCTCGCGGAGAGGCGGGCGAGGAAGGTAGGCGAGATAAACGCCCGCAGGTATTCGCCAAGAAGATCCCAGAGTTCGACAAAAGGAATACTGCGTTCGACGAACTCTCCCGAGTTCGTCGAGCCCACCTATGATCGTCGAGCTCGCCCCCGTTTGGCGAAATCATCAACATTTGGGCAAAATGTTCCATGATCTTTAAAGTCAAAGGGACAGTCTCGCAAAAAGGCTCGCGAGATCGGACCTCAGCAGGTATCGCCAGGAGGGGGCCAGCGAGGTCCTCACAGGGCGATCGCCTAGGAGAGGCACCGCGAGCAGGACTTGCGAGAGGGCCCGCAAGAGCATCTCACAGGAAGGTTCTCGCAGTTCCTTGCCCATAAGACAATAGGGTCAAATTACCCTTTTACCCTTGGTGGTCTGCCTTTAGCCTCTCCAAACAGCGGAGTTTGGCTGTTAGCAGACCCATTTGGGGTGCGTATAGTAAAATCAAAAGGCGGAATCCTGCTATTTGCAGGTCGTATCAGAAAACCTATAAATAGGACCTTAAGGGCACCTTTGGAGAGGACTTCAGTTCAGCTTCTCTCTCCTCAGGCTTTTCTTTGGTTAGCATTCCTAGAGCTCTCCAAGGTGCCCAAGTCTCAGCTTTGGCTTGGGAGAGGAAGCGATCAACGATCTTCCGGGTTAGTGGAGGGACCTCCTCGCCGCGACTAAGGTCCTAGTCATTGTTCTAGTCTTCGGTCTACCTTCTCCGGGGAATCAGTAAGGGCTAGCCGCCCCTCACTTCGGTGAGGGCCCCGAGCTCCACAAGAAACCGAGAAATCGGTTTCAACATTTTTGTGCGGTGAGCGTGGAGCGTGGCTAGTCCAAGAAAGTTCCAGGGAGTAGATATGACAGGAGGCGAGGATCAAGGCGAGGGGTTCAGCGAGTCACCATAGGTGGTGACGCCGAGGATGTTCGCGGATTTCAGGAGGGAGGTGCTCGACACTTTCGGGCTCACGGTCGCGGGGCTGCAAAGTGAGTTCGCGACCCCAACACCTCAGACGACCCTTCCAAGTGGCTCACGGCTGGCGAGAACGCCCGGGGGGGGGGGGGGGGAGGGCCGGAAAGGAAGTCACAGGAAGTTCAGTTCAAGACATGGAGGGGCGAGTGCTATTCGCCAGCCCGGCGAGCTCTGTGCTGGCGAACTCTGTGCCGGTGAGCGCGGCGCAGGCGAGCGCGCGCCCGGAAGACATGGCGACTGTGGGAGTGGTCCAGGCAAATATCGTTCTCGCAAGCGCCGTCCCCGCGAGCCCAAGTCTGGCGAGAGAGCTTGGGGGTCGTGTGGAGCGAGAAAAGGTGGCAAAAGGGGGAAGTGCCTTCTGCGAGTTGGTACTTTCTGCACCTGTCCCGGTAGGGTTCAGAGAGTGGGATAGGGTGTACTACAATGGCAGGGATGACCCTGTCCAACACCTCCAGTCTTTTGAAGACTCGGTCTCTATCAGGCCGATGTCAGATGCTTTTAAGTGTCGGCTCTTTGCCGTCACTCTTAAAGAAAAGGCCAGGGACTGGTTTTATCAACTCCCTACAGGGTCGATATACGCCTTCGAGGATTTGCGCCGGAGCTTCTTGTTGCGATTCTCAACTTCAAAGAAGAGGAAGAAGGACGTCGAGTCCCTCTTCAAAGTGAAGCGGGAGCCAAAGGAGTCATTGGCTCGCTACGCGGATCGGTTCCAGGAGGAAGTGCAGCTCACCCAGAGATGCCTGGGTTTGCACTCCAACTCGCTTTCACCGTCGGGTTAAGGGAGAGTTTTTTTAAAATGGCTTTGAAGAGGAAAGCCCCCGTCTCCTACGAGGAGTTGATGGAGAGGGTGGCAGAAGATATTGAGAGTGAGGAGGCCAACTCGGAGCTTACCAAGAGGCTAGCAAAGCTCAGTGAGCCGGAGGTCAGGCAGCAGGAGGTAAGGAGAAGGGAAGAGCCCAGGGCCCCGGTGGGTGAGTGGAGGCAGCGTGCCGAAGGAATGCAAGGTCAGGGAAGGGGTTACGGTCTGGGAAGGGGTAACTTCTATGGAGGATAAGGAAGACCCCATCAGCTGGGATGGAGGCAGGGTCCGAGGTCATTGCCTCCCCCACCTCAGCAAGCCATGGCGATCCGGCGGGGAAGAGGAGGAAGAGGAAGAAGAGAAGAGGCTAGAGAGGAAGCAGGGGTAGTGAGAAGGTGGAGGAATAGGATGGCGGAAGGCGAAGCAAGGGAGGTGGCGTTGCCGTATTGTGACTTCCACGATGTGTAAGGTCACACGACGACCACCTGCCCAGAGTTCCTGGAAACAAAAAGGGGGCGGGTGCCCGCGCCGATGCAACATCAACAGGTGAGAATTGAGGAGGTCGAGCCCCGAGGGGAGGAGGAAGAAAGGTGTGAAGACAGAGTTGATGTGGGGAGTAGAGGAGGGATCGGGGTGATCCATGGAGGGGGGGGGGGGGGGTAGGGGTGGAGGCAACCCGCAAGGCTAGCCTCCAGCTCCACCCCCAGCGGAGAGAATTACCTTCTCCCAGAAGGGCATGCCAAGCTATGAAGACCCATTCTGCGATGCACTGGTCATCCAGACCGCCATTAAGAACTTCACCGTCTCGCGGATTCTAGTCGATAATGGGAGCTAGGGCAACGTCGTCTTTAAGAAGGCGTTTGACGAGATGAAGGTGGAGGCCAAGAGGGTGTTGGACTCGGATGGCCCCCTATTCGGCTATTCGGGAGAAAGGAAGGAGGTAGAGGGTGGAGTGGGGCTCCATGTGACCCTCAAAGGGCAGTCCCGCAACTGCCGCTTCGTGATAGTGGACGCCCCAAGCAGCTACAACGCCATCTTCGGATGGCCTCTCATCAGCGCGTTCAGATGCGTCCCTTCCACCTTCCACCAGTGTCTCCAGTTTAACGCGGGTGGAGTCCAGGTCCGGATCCGAGGAGAACCCAAGATGGCGAGACAGTGCTATGTGACGGCTGTCAACACCATCACCTGGATGGGAGAAGCGGAGGAGTTCGATAAAGTGATGGAGGAGGCGGCAGAAGACAGAGGAGAGAATGGAGTAGAGGAAAGGATGGCGGAAGAGGAAGTTCATGCCCAGGAAGGGGTCGCAGGAGGACTCAGGGCAGAGGAAGGAGAAGAAGATGAGAAAGAAGAGGGTGCCCGAGAAGGAGGGGCGGAAGAGTTGATGATGGTAGGAAAGGAAGAGACGGAGGAAGGAGCCCAAACGCTCGCTTGCGGTGGAGAGAAGGAAAATGCTTGGGGAGAGCAATCTAGGCTGGAGGCCGTGGATGAGGTCATGGAGCTTGAGGTCACCACTCGGGTTGGGGTGGTGGAAAAGGTCTGAGTCAGCGGAGAGTTCAGTTCGGAGGAGCGGCCCGAGATCTTGGCTTGCCTGCAGAAGAATGTGGATGTCTTCGCTTGGAGCGCCGCGGAGATGCCCGGGATCGATGTGGATGTGGCTTGCCACCGCCTCAACCTCAACCCCGGCACCCGCCCCATCCGTCAAAAGAGAAGGGCCGTAGCAGACAAGCTTGAAGAACCCATCAGAGAGGAGGTGGGTAAACTCCTGCAGGCAGGTTTTGTATCGGAGATCCAGTATCCAGGCTGGGTCTCCAACGTGGTCATGGTAAAAAAGGGGGGAGGTAAGTGGCGCCTGTGTATTGACTTTTCACTTCTTAATAAATCGTGCCCGAAAGATTGCTACCCCCTGCCTAGAATCGACGCGCTGGTTGACTCAGTCGTTGGTTTCTCTGTAATGTCTTTCTTAGATGCTTTTTCAGGTTATCATCAGATCCGCATGCACCCCCCGGACATCAAAGATGTCTCCTTCATCACGGGGGACGGATGCTACTGTTATAAGATGATGCCCTTCGGGCTCAATAATGCAGGTGCCACATATCCAAGGATGATGGATCGGGTCTTTCGCGAACAAAGGGGAAGAAACTTGGAGGTCTATGTTGATGATCTCATGGTAAAGAGCCGAGACCTTGGGTCTCACCTCCGAGACCTTGAGGAGACGTTTGGGACCCTACGGAAGTATAAGATGAAACTCAACCCCTTGAAGTGTGTCTTCGGGGCTAGCCGAGGGAAGTTCCTAGGCCACTTGCTCAACCCGGCGGGGGTAGAGCCTAACCCAGACAAGGTCAAGGCGATAATGGAATTGGGGTCACCGAGAAACCCGAAGGAGGTTCAGAGCCTCACGGGGAAGCTGGCCGGACTCAGCAGGTTCCTCTCCAAGGCGGGAGAAAAGTGTGCGCCCTTCTTCAAGGTGCTGAGGGGCAATAAAAAATTTGAATGGACCCCGGAGTGTGAGGAAGCTTTTCGGGCCTTGAAAGGACAACTCACCCAAACCCCCCTACTTCAAGGGACGAAATCGGGAGAAGACCTATCCCTATACCTGGGAGTGGGACTTGAAGCGATAAGTTCAGTATTGATCCGAGAGGAAGGAAGAAAACAGTTCCCTATCTACTATGTCAGCCGAGTGCTGAAAAAGGCGGAGCTCCGGTACCCAATCTTGGAGAAGTTGGCTTTTGCATTGGTGGTGGCGGCTCGGAGACTCCGGCCCTACTTCCACGCACATTCAATCAAAGTGATAACAGATCACCCACTTCGCAAGGTCATGGAAGGGGTGGAACACTCGGGAAGATTGGCAAAGTGGTCCATGGAGCTGAGTGAGTTCAACATTACGTTTGTCCCTAGGGCGTCAATCAAGGCCCAAGCAGTGGCCAACTTCATGGCAGACTACACATCCGAAGTGGGGGAACATGAACCGCCTCCCCCAGTGGCGTGGAAGATGTTGGTAGATGGTGTGTCAGAAAAGCACTCCTATGGAGTGGGAATCATCCTAATAAGCCCCCAGGGGACCAAGATCGAGCAAGCTTTAAACATCCACTTCCCGATTACCAACAACCAAGCGGAGTACGAGGCGGTGATAGCAGGCCTGCGGTTAGCTCGAGAACTGGGAGTGCAAGATGTGGAGGTCTCGACGGACTCCATGGTGGTAGCATGCCAAGTCAAGGGAGAGTTTGAGGCAAAGGACCCGACCCTCCTGCGGTACTTGGAGAAGGTCAAGGGAGTCATCGGGCAATTCCACACTTTCTCCATCAAGCACGTGCAAAGGGAAGAGAGCACCCCCGCGGACCTCCTAGCCAAGTTCGGCCCCCGAGCAGGGGGAATAGTTTCGGAACTCTTCCGACCCACCATCGAGGAAGGAGACCTGATGGAGATAGATCGGCGGACCTCGTGGATGGATCCTTTCATCACCTTCCTATCATCAGGGAAATTCCCCGAAGGAAACATAGACAGGCGACGCTTCAGGTATAAGTCAGCTTATTATTCCTTGCATGCAGGAGGGCTATATAGGAAAACTCTCTCGGGACTCCTGGCCCATTGTGTTTCCGAGGAGGAGATCCCGAAAGTCCTAGAGGAAATTCACTCCAGGGAGTGTGGCAGTCATTCCGGAAGCCGAACCCTGGAGGGGAGGGTGTTGAGGCAAGGCTATTTCTGGCCCACCCTCAGCAAAGATGCGGCCGAGTTCGCAAGGAGGTGTTCAAAGTGCCAACTCTATGCTCCACTCCAACTCCTCCCAGCCCAGAGGCTTCGGACCATCACAACTCCCTGGCCTTTTGCCATATGGGGGTTGGACCTAGTTGGTCCTTTTCCTCAAGCTAGCGGCCAGAGAAGGTTCTTGCTGGTCATGATCGATTATTTTTCCAAGTGGGTAGAAGTGAAGGCGCTCGCCAAGGTAACGTCCCAAGTCGTAAGGAATTTTGTGTGGGGAGAGATAATCTGCAGGCACGGGCTCCCTCTCGTCATAGTGACGGACAATGGGCCACAGTTTCCAAACGAAGAATTTGTTAGTTTCTGCACTCAGCTTGGCATCGACCTCAGGTTTGCATCGGTTCATCATCCGAGAAGCAACGACCAAGTAGAGGTGGAAAACAAAATAATCGTCAACCTGCTAAAGAAGAAGGTGGAGAACCTCCGGGGGAACTGGGTAGAGCAGCTACCATCCGTCCTTTGGGCCCTGAGGACTACTCCAAACACCGCCACCGGGGAGACCCCGTTCAAACTTTCTCAGGGTCCGAAGCAGTCCTTCCCATAGAATTTGAAGTAAAGACCCCCAGAGTGATCGCCGCAGGTGAAGGGAATGAAGAGTGGCTAGTGGCCAATGACGAGGAACAAAGGCTATCCTTGGACCTGGTGGAGGAACTTCGGGACCAGGCTACCATCAGGCAGGAGGAAGTCAAGCGGCGAATGGCCCGATACTTTGACAAAAACATCCGAATAAAGCACTTCCACAAGGGAGACCTGGTCTTAAAGAAGGTTGACGCGGACGGAAGAGGGGCCGCGGTAGGTAAGCTCGACCCCAACTGGGAGGGTCCATACATTGTAAGCGAGGTGCTCAAATCAGGGGGGTATCACCTCCAAGATGTGGAAGGGACACCTCTCGGCCGAACCCGAAGTGGAGATGATTTGAAACGATTCTACCCTTAAAAGTTTTATGGCAATATTAGTTGTATATTTTACTTCTTCGCTTGAAAGTTATAACTGTTATGTGAAGGCTAGCGAGGTGACAAGTTTTTATGCTGGAATGCCCCAGATCGATTCCGCTCCTGGGCTCTCACTAGACGGGGGGTTTCAGGTTGATCTCTGGAGAGGATGGCGAGGTGACAAGTTTTTATGCTAGAATGCCCCAGATCGATTCCGCTCCCGGGTTCTCACTAGACGGGGGGTTTCAGGTTGATCTCTGGAGAGGCTGGCAAGGCGACAAGTTTTTATGCTGGAATGCCCCAGATCGATTCCGCTCCCGGGCTCTCACTAGACGGGGGGTTTCAGGTTGATCTCTGGAGAGGCTGGCGAGGTGACAAGTTTTTATGCTGGAATGCCCCAGATCGATTCCGCTCCCGGGCTCTCACTAGACATGGGGTTTCAAGTTGATCTCTGGAGAGGCTGGCGAGGTGACAAGTTTTTATGCTGGAATGCCCCAGATCGATTCCGCTCCCGGGCTCTCACTAGACAGGGGGGGGGGGGGTTCAGGTTGATCTCTGGAGAGGCTGGCAAGGCGACAAGTTTTTATGCTGGCCCCAGATCGATTCCGCTCCCGGGCTCTCACTAGACGGGGGGTTTCAGGTTGATCTCTTGAGAGGCTGGCGAGGTGACAAGTTTTTATGCTGGAATGCCCCAGATCGATTCCGCTCCCGGGCTCTCAATAGACGGGGGGTTTCAGGTTGATCTCTGGAGAGGCTGGCGAGGTGACAAGTTTTTATGCTGGAATGCCCCAGATCGATTCCGCTCCCGGGCTCTCACTAGACGGGGGGTTTCAGGTTGATCTCTGGAGAGGCTGGCGAGGTGACAAGTCTTTATGCTGGAATGCCCCAGATCGATTCCGCTCCCGGGCTCTCACTAGACGGGGGGTTTCAGGTTGATCTCTGGAGAGGCTGGCGAGGTGACAACTATCGATGCTAGAATGCATCAGGTCCACTTTGCTCCCGGGCTCTCGCTAGACGGGGGGTGCAGGTTGATCACTGGGGAAGTTGACGAAGAGGTAAGTTCTTCACGAGATCAGGATGATATACCTCAGGTTGGCGAGTCTTCGACACTGACCCGGGCCTTTTCACTCGGCGAGCCTGCTCGCCCGACAAAAATGAAGATTTCGCATGAGGGCGTGAGGGCGACAAGAATCCACCCTAAGCACTCCGGGGTATCCGGCGCTCAGCATAAAGGCTGCCAGCACAGGATGGGAGGCGAGCTCTCGCCGGGAAGGAAAGTACCCTGCGAAACTTAGAGGAAGGTGCATACCTAAAGGGAGATAATTATAAGGCAAGTGGCGAAAGGCCAGAGCAGCCAAAAATGTCCTATGCCTGTCTATTCAACAACGTAAGGTGCGAGAATGATCATCGCGGGAATAGCCTACATAATAATGAACATCGAGATAAGCGAGAGCGAGATGCCAACAATAAAGAAAATAGCAAAAAGGGCGAACACAGTACAAGGCTAAAAATATGCATCCATGCATTTCACAGTTAAATTACAGAAGGCGGCGATCTCGCCATCACAAAACAAGACAGAATAAAATCAAAAATCTATAAGCATCATGAGTCGCTCGCGAACTCTTCCTCGTCATCGCTGCTCTTCACTGGTGGAAGCGGGATGAAGAGCTCCGGGACGATATCCTCCAGAACCATGTCAGCCACGTCGACAGCTAGGAGGCCGGCCGCCTTCATCGTCTAGAAGATGTAGCGAGCTGACTCGGTGGACTCCAAGCGAATGTCCTCATCTCGCGCTCGCCGCTCTTCCTTCAGACGGCGGGGGGAAGGGGGAACGACGACACGGGTGAGATCGGCGTTTAGGGTTTTCAGCCCAGCCACCTCGCCCTCCAATTCCTTGACTCGAGCGTCGGCTCTCCAGGCGGCCTCGACATCCTGCAAGAAAAACAAGTTAGGGAAATGAAATGACCGAAGGAAAGGAGGGTGACGAGGTCTAGGTAACTCACCACACTGCCCTCTGCGGCGAGTAACTTCTCCTTCAGCTGCGTGTTCTCGGCAAGGAGCCCCTGATAGGCCCTCGCGAGCTCCACATTCTGAAGCTCCAGCTGTAAGCAGCGCCTCCCCGTCATATGGGCGAGCTCGGCAGAGCGCAACTATGACCTCGCGCTCTCGAAAATGAGGGTTCTAGCAGTCTCGTCTTTATAAGACCCCGCGTCCTCGCGCCCATAGAGGGCGAACGAGAGGTCGAAGGCATGACCGCTAACGGTCTCTGAAAGTGCACAGTTAACCTCACTAGAATTCTCTAGAGGGGGGGGGGGGGGTGAATAGAGATTTAAAATATTTTGTGCAAAGTAAATATATATATATATATATATATATATATATATGTGTATGATCACAGATTAGAGCTTCCACACACACACCAACAAGAATTAAACAAATAAAGAAAGTAAATGCAAGAAAAGAAATCACAGCACAACACAAGAAAATATAGTGGTTCCCCAAACTTTGGGTAGTCCACTCTTCTACCCCCTTAGTAGGAATTCACTATCTTGCACTGAGTCTTTTGATAAGGAGACTCTTAGAACCACCCTGAGTCTTTTGATAAGGAGACTCTTAGAACCAACTGAGTCTTTTGACGAGGAGACTCTTAGAACCATTACAACTGAATTTGTTGAAGAGTGATTCTAAAAACTCTTTTACAATATGTGAGAATGAAAATAAGAAAAAGGAAACGAAGTATTTAAAACAAGAATGAATCTTCTTCCTAGCAAGAAGATTGGAAGCACAAGAAGTAGTGAATTAAATCTTTCTTCTATAGAGAGAAGAAGATTTGTAGCTTTTCCCTCTTATGTGAGAGCTATCAGAATTTGCAGCAGAGTGATTTCAGAAGCAGGAGAAGAAGAATGCTTGAATATTGCTGCAGGGCTATTTCTCAATTCTCTCTTTATCATTTGGGAGCTTTTCCTCTTTTTCAAATGTAAAATGGTGAATCACCTGGTCCCCTTTCTCTGCCGACCTCCTTGGTTATTTATAGCTCTGTTCATTAAAATAACACTATAGGAGAGTAATCAATTAGCAGGCAGAGTATTAGAAAGAAAGAGAAATTTACATAACAGTTATATCCATAGAAGGAAAGTATTCAATCTGATTTCAAATAATGTCCATAAAGGATTTAATCAATTTAGCCAAGAATCTAATAGAGGAAAAGAAAGATTCAGAACGGCTATAAGACATAAATTGATTCCATATCAATCAGATCTATAAGATAAGGAAAGAGATCTGGCGATTTTGAATTCTGTCATAAAGATCGACGTGCGTCGATTACTATTCGACGCAAGCGTCGAATACATCCTATCTGGACGTCGAGAGGAGAATAAGGAAGGTGCGTCGACTAGGGTGCGTCGACTTCTCAAGATACGTCGACTAGAAGTCAGAGCTACGTCGACATAGGATACGTCGACTTCTGCTTGGAGCTACTTCGACTCATTCTGATAGAAACATCGACTTTATCTCGACGTTGCGTCGAATACTATTCGATGCATATTTACTTAGCCTTATTTTTCATTCTTAGAATTCTTCTTTAACTCATTTCTAGGGGTTAAGAGAAATCATTTCCCCAACAATCTCCCCCTATTTATCTTAACCCTATTTAGAGAGAAATTGTATTTAGCATATAATTAACATAGCAAAGCATATGATTAATACTTCACAGCATTTGTAAAGATAAGAAATATATTAAACAATCTGAAGAGAAATTGGAATAAGAAAGCATATGACAAGCATTTGTTTTTCACAAGAATTAAACCAGGAACTTCTTTCTGTACATGAAGTTGACAAAAGCAGAATAAAGTTTCCTAGATAAGTTTTCAATAGCATCAAAAATGTAGCCCCTGGCTCTATCAGGTCGTTCCTGGACATTCCTGATGATTGTATGCAGTTTTTCCAATAGTTTATCACCATTAGGGATTGTGTCATTTATGGAGTAGCCTTTGCTGATGATGATTGCTGCCTTTTCATCAATCATCTCAATTGTAATGTTTTGAACTTTCTTTTCAGTAGGCTTGATCTCAGGTGGTCCCTTGTTATCAACCTTGGGCCTATATTTTGTTTTCTTTTCTGATTGCTGCTTCTCAGGAATGTCAGCCATTTTTCCTTTCCCTTTCCAGGGTGAGGCATGTCATTTGTCTAATTTTACAGGTCTGTTGGGCTTCTTGTAGGGAATGTAAGTATCTTCTGTACACCCTACACCCTTCTTGTGTATTTGAGCTTTTTCTAGAATAATCCCTGCCTGAGGGTTTTTCTTTTGATAAGCTTCAATATCAAACAACTTCTTTGGAATTCTGATAGAAGATTCAGCAAGAATTTGTTCTTTAGTCATTCCCTTGTTGATCTTTTCTATCCACGCATTCCTTTTATCTTCCACTTCTTTCCTAGCTGCTTCATATTCACACAGTTCTCTTTCTCGTATCTCTTCATGCCTCTTTTCCATGTCAGGGTCATGGTACTCCTTCACAGGGCTGTTAGGAGTGATAATAGGCATCTTTTCAAATCTTTTTATTTCCTCACATGCTTTTCTATACTTCCTTTCTTTTGCATACTCTCTCCTTTCTTCTTTGGAGAAGTTTTGCCAGTAGGGAATGGCTTCTCTTTTCCTTTTCATCTGTCCTCCTGGACTTTGCCTAGGTAGGATCTGTTTAGAGAGGCTTGCTACTTGTGGAGGTAGAGGTAGCAGAGGAGGTAGAGAAGAAGGTTGAAGTGGAGGTAGAGGTAGAGGTGGAGATGAAGGAGAATGAGTTTTCTCTTTGGGTGGAGAGGGAACTATATCAAGAAGAGGAGTCTGTTCTGCAATAGAAGGCAGAATGACTTCAAGTAGAATGATCTCTGCTGAGGTATGATTGTCTCCTCCAAGCTCTTTTGTAGGGATGTCCTCAAGTATAGGTGTCTTCAGCTTGATGTAACTGGCAGAGAAGCCAGGGGAGTGATGTTGAAGTTCCTCCTCACATAAGGGTGCATCAATCCACATCTGTCCATTCCAATCATCAGAGGTGACTGCTTCTTCCTCCCCCTAAATTTCTGGGTTCTTTACTACAGGAATCTCCCCCTGGTTATATGGGTCATCAATTCTGAATGCTGAATCCACAGCATGCTCCCCTTCAGTGTTGTAAGAGGAGGATTCACCAAAATGTTTGATGAAGGTGTACTCAGAGTGATTTGAGAGGAGTGGAGCCTATAATGGAATTGGAGTAATAGTTAGAGAGAATACTTAGAGTTGGGGAGAAGAGAGTTAAACCTGAGCTTTAAGTGAGATCAAGGACCTGGCAAGAGGGGTTTCTGGAGCAACTCTCCCCCTGGTTTATATCTTTCAGGAAGGATGTAAACCTTTGTGGCGACAAAGGTTCTTCTTAAAGAAGAGCATGAAGCTCAGGAAGAGAGGCAGGTAGGGTGGCCAATTTGGCTTCACAGGTGGTGATCATATTGGAACATTCATTGGAGAAGTTGGTTAGACGTGTCTGGAAGTCATTGAGAAGATTTTCCAGAGCATCATTCATCGCTTTGATAAGGGCAGATTGACCAGGAGTGGGCGCCATTGAAGCAGAAAGAGAGAGAGGTAGAAGACAAAGTTTTGGCGGGTTCAGAAAGGTATGTGTTATGAAATAAGAAGTATTATTTAAAGAAGAGGAAACGTCGAGAAGGGAAACAGAAATCAAGGTAATCCAATCGTCAGAAGAGGAAGTAAGGATTTAATTCTAATTTTAACCTGAAGTCGTCGTTACGTCGAATGGATGTCGACGTTTGCGTCGATATAGAGTCGGTGCTCCGTGGAGATTGGCCAGCCTGGAGTTCTATCGACGTGATCATAGTCTTGCGTAGATATGAATTTGACGGTGCGTCGATAAAGGATCGACGTAACTTTGTCTGATGGAAATCGGTGTCAGCGTCGAGTTTGTCTCGACGGAGCGTCGAGTTTGTCTCGACGGAGCGTCGATATGTATTCGACGTATCTGCAGGAAATTTTCTTAGATTGTCTGATTTCTTTAGAGTTCCCTAACAATGGTGTTTACAAGCTTCCATCAAGCATTCCTAAGGTGTTTATGAAGTAGTTGTGCTTGGTTTCATCCAAGGGTTTTGTAAAAATGTCTGCTCTTTGACTTTCTGTGGGTATTCTAAGGTTATCTTACCTTTTTCTACATTGTCTCTAAGGAAGTGATGTCTGATCTCTATGTGTTTGGTTCTACTATGAAGGACTGGGTTAGATGCTATAGATATAGCACTAGAGCTATCACAATAAATCTTAGAGTTATTGACTTCCAGTTTGTAGTCAAGAAGCTTATTTTGCATCCACAAGATTTGTGAACAACAGCTCCCAGCAGCTATATATTCAGCTTCAGCTGTTGAGGTTGAGACTGAGGTTTGTTTCTTACTAAACCATGAGATTAATCTGTCACCTAGGAATTGGCAAGTGCCAGATGTGCTTTTTCTATCAACCCTACATCCAGCATAGTCTGCATCTGAGAAACCTATTAATTCAAAGTTGGTTTCTGCTGAATACCATAGACCTAGTTCAGGAGTTCCCTTTAGGTATCTAAGAATCCTTTTTACAGAGGTGAGATGGGATTCTTTTGGATCAACCTGAAATCTAGCACATATGCAAGTTGCAAACATAATGTCAGGTCTGCTAGCAGTGAGATATAGAAAGGATCCTATGATTGCCCTATATGTCTTTTGATCTATTGATTTTCCCTTGTCATCCTTTTCTATAATGGCATTTGTTTCCATGGGGGTTTTCATAGAGGAGGCTGATTCCATACCAAATTTCTTGATTAGCTCTTTAGTATACTTTGATTGTGAGATAAAGATTCCTTCACTACTTTGTTTTACTTGTAATCCTAAGAAATATGAGAGTTCTCCCATACTACTCATTTCAAATTTAGATTGCATGAGATTAGCAAATCTTTTACACAGTTTAGGATGAGTTGAACTAAAGATGATATCATCTACATATATTTGAACAAGAAGAAGTTGGTTTTTATGGGTTCTAGCAAAGATTGTCTTGTCTACTTTTCCTCTTTCAAAGGAATTTTCCAAAAGAAAGTTAGAGAGAGTTTCATACCAAGCTCTAGGAGCTTGCTTAAGACCATATAGTGCTTTGTTGAGTTTATAAACAAAGTTAGGAGAGGAGGGATTAACAAAACCTGGTGGTTGCTCCACATATACCTCTTCTTGAAGGTCACCATTCAGAAAAGCACTCTTGACATCCATCTGATATACTTTCATCTTCATGAAAGCTGCATTGGCAAGAAAGAGCCTAATTGCTTCTAGTCTGGCTACTGGAGCAAAGGTTTGATTGTAGTCTATGCCTTCTTCTTGTCTATATCCTTGTGCTACAAGTCTTGCCTTGTTCCTGACAATTACTCCAGTGGAATCTAATTTGTTTCTATATACCCATTTTGTGCCAATCACTGGGTAGTTTCTTGGTCTTTCCACTAAATTCCATACTTTATTTCTCTCAAATTGGCCTAGTTGTTCTTGCATGGCCATAATCCAGTGAGGATCACAATTTGCTTCCTCAAACTTCTTTGGTTCAACTTGTGATAGGAAGCATTGGAGCATCACCCCAGTGGAGACCTGGTGTCTTGTTCTTACTCCTGTATTGGGGTCTCCAATTACTTGAGTTTGTGGATGATCTTTTAAATTGACCCTTGTCCTGCCTGGACTTGTCAGATGTTCTTCTTCCTCATTGGTGATAGGGTCAATGTCCACCTGGCCTTCCTGAACCATGTTCTTTTGTGGGAGTTGATTTTGCATGCTCTTTTCTGAGTCTTCTTCATGTTCTTGTTCAGATTCCTCACTTGATTCCTTTATCTTGTTTTCTTTTCCATTATCTGTGTTCTCTAGAACCAGTTGTTGAAGCTGTGTTTCTATGTTGCTGCTTTCCTGTGGAAAAGAGCTGGTGGGAGTTCCCTCCCCCTTAAACAGTATGTTAGTTTCATCAAAAATAATGTGCATAGACTCTTCAATTTTAAGAGTTCTCTTGTTATAGCACCTATAGGCTTTACTAGATGCTGAATATCCCAGAAATATTCCATCATCAGATTTCTTGTCAAACTTGGCAAGATGATCCTTTCCATTATTTAGGATAAAACAAGCACATCCAAAGATCTTAAAATATTTAACTATGGGTGTTTTTCCTTTCAGGAGCTCATATGGAGTTTTTGATTTAGTTTGTGTATTAGGCTTCTATTTAGAACATAGTTGGCAGTGCTGACTGCTTCAGCCCAGAAAGTTTTTGGCAAACCTGATTCTACAAGTAAGGTCCTTCCTGATTCTATTAAAGTCCTATTCTTTCTTTCAGCAACTCCATTTTGCTGAGGAGTTCTAGGGGCTGAAAAACTTTGTTTGATACCTATATCTTCACAGAAACTACTCATAAACTGATTTTCAAATTCAGTCCCATGATCACTTCTGATTATGGAAACCTGACTATTGAGTTCATATTGAATTTGTTTTATGAATCTTGAGAGAGTCTTGTGGGTTTCAGACTTAGCCCTTAGAAAGAATACCCAGCTGAATTTAGAGTAGTCATCCACAATGACTAGGGTATAGGATTTTCCACCTAAGCTCTGAGTGGAGATGGGACCAAAGAGATCCATGTGTAGTAAGTAAAGGACCCTGGGAGAGTCATCCTTACCAATTGGTTTGAAGGATGATTTGGTTTGTTTTCCTAGTTGGAAAGGTCTGCATGGAGAATCCTTAGAGTACCTACCTTTTGGTAAGCCTCTGACTAGGTTATTCTTTGCTAGTTTACTAATTGTTTTGTAGTTTAGATGACCTAGTCTCCTATGCCATAGTTCACTTTTATCAATAACATTGTTGAATAAATAGACTTCTGTGGGTGAGGAACTAAAGTCCACTACATATACTTTTCCTTTTCTAATTCCATTGAGTACTGTGGCACCAGTCTTGATATCAATAATATGGCAGAATAGTGTGGTGAATTTTACCTCATATTTACCATTTTCACATATCTGACTTATACTTATCAGATTGTGCTTCAGTCCTTTGACTACTGCCACATTCTTGAAGGTGACTTTCCCTTCTTTGAAATCTCCAAAGCCCTTGGTTTGGCCACAGCTAGAGTCTCCAAAAGTTACTGATGGTCCAAGTCTGTCCTCAAAGTTGATTAACAGGTTTTTGCATCCTGTCATGTGCATGGAGCATCCACTGTCCAAGTACCACACCAGCCTGGAGATGTGATACATCTGCACATAAAATTTTAAACATTAGTTTGAACCCTGCTGAGCTGGGGTCCCTTTCTCCCATCAGTGTGAAATTTAATAAGAGAGTAAGTGGGTTTTTCTGAATATCCTTCCTCCTTTAGGGGCATTGGTTTATCATACCAATTTTCTTTGGTGATGTTACAGAAGTAGTGATCATAGTAAAAGGAGATGGATTGAGATTGTTGTTTGGTAGAGGAAAGATGTCTGTCAGATTGGTTGCGTCGATATGTATTCGACGTAGGTTTATGGTTGCGTCGATATGAAGTCGACGCTTTCTCTATTCTGTGTTTTCTTTCAGTCGAAGAATGAGAGAAGTTGCGTCGGGTAGAAGTCGACGCACTTTGGTGTAAGCGTCGATTACAAGTCGACGCACGTTGATAAGAATTCGACGTATGTTTAGATTTTTTTTGAGGATATTTTCCTAGGATTCCTTCATATATAATGGGATTAATTTTATTAAAGACAGTGGTTGTTTCTGGATTTTCCTGTGATCTTTCTCCTGTCAAGTGTCCTTCCCTAGTGGAGTGAATAGGATGTCTCCAAACAGATTTCCTAGGTGATTGAGATTTTGGTTCTAAGTTAGTATTATCTTCTAGTTGTCTAAATCTATTAGTAAGATTTTTAGAGATGTTCTTGAGCTTCTGACTTCTCCCATTTAGAGAATCTTCAAAGGACTTTGCTTTTGCTAGCTCATTTCTTAGTGTTTGGTTTTCTGTACAGATTTTGTTTAATTCCTTTTCTAAGAGTCCTAAACTGAGCTCATAGTTATTATACTGTGTGTTCACTTGTTTGAGAGTTTTTAATTCATTTCTTAGTTCATATATTTCTTTTTCAGATTTGATTAAATTTAAACAGAATTCTTTGAAATTGTTTTTGAAGTTAGTGGAAGATAAATCTACATCATCAAGTATATTTACCATAGATGTTTCATCATGCTTCTCAGTGGCCATCAAACAGGTTTCCTCCAGCTTGGTCTCTTCTTGATCATTGTCAGATGAGGTGCTTTATTCAGTTTCTGAATCAATCCATGATTGAGTAATGAGACCTTTCTCTTTCTTCTTTTTCTTCTGTAGATCTGTTCTTTTCAGATCTTTCTTTTTGCTGATCTCCTTAGGACATTCAGGTGTAATATGTACAACCCTCATATTTCCCGAGTCGGTGTGACCCGACCCGGATGAGACCAAGACAATTCAAGGTGGTCGAGACGGTCAAAACGACCACGCATAAGCGGTCGGGACCAGTCAAGGCAAAGAGATGCCACAAGGGACGCGGGGGGAGCACCCGCTCCCCCAACTCCCTTCGGGCGAGTGGGAGGAGCCTCCCACTCGCCGTTCACCCGAGAGAGTGGGAGGATCCCCCCCACTCGCCGGGCGAGTGGGAGGGTCCCTCCCACTCGCCGGGCGAGTGGGAGGGTCCCTCCCTCTCGCCATTTACCCGGGCGAGTGGGAGAGACCCTCCCAATCGCCGGGCGAGTGGGAGGGTCCCTCCCACTCGCCGGCCACCTTGAGGGGGAGTGGGAGGGGGCCCTCCCACTCGCCACCCCCTTTGGGCGAGTGGGAGGAATTCTCCCACTCGCCCGGTACAGTGGGGGGAGGCCGGTATGTCCTCCCATGAGGGGGAAAGTGGGCACCTCGGGTCCACTCGCCTCCCCTCACGCGTTGATCATTCGTGGTCATGGTTGGACTGCGGATAGCTAGATCTTGGCTATCCGCAGTCCATTTTTGGGAAAGTCTATAAATAGACCCCCATGGGCACCTTGGGAAGGGTTGGTCTCTACCCCCTCCCTCGCGTGGTCTTGTGAGCAAGCACCCCCCCTCCCCTGTCACCTTCCAGTTGACGGTGAGGTGGTTCTTAGTGCCCTCCAAGGTGCCCAGGCTCAGCATTGGCTTGGGAGGGGAAGCGCTCTAAAGATCTTCCGGGTATGTGGTGGGACCTCCACGCTGAAGCTTAAGGGGTCCGTTCCTAGACTCCAGTTGTTATCAAGTCCGAGTCTCTTAGTTCTTAGTGACCAGTCAAGAATCAAGGCTTAGGTCAAGTAAGAGTTAGTCGCAACCCCCTTTCGAACGCTGAAATCAGGAAACTGGTTTCAACATTCTGGTGCGGTGAGCGTGGAAGCGACTAGTTCGGAAAGCTCTGAGCCATGTCCAATGGCTGGAAGCGACGAGTTGGGAGACTCGCCTCCGGCATGCGAGTATGTGAAGAAGGGCGACGTCGATAAGTACAGCAAAGGGATCCAGTGCTCGACACCACCGACAGAGAGGCAATAAGAACGCCCCCGTCCAACCAGGGGGGAGTAACTTCACCTGGAAGGGCCAAGAAGGAGTTGAGGAGACGGAAGAAGTGGCAAAGAAGATGACCAAGGAGCGTGCGGCCAAGTGAAGTGCCCAGGAAGGGCGAGATGTAAGTGAAGCGCCCAGGAAGGGCGAGATCTAAGTGAAGTGCCCGGGAAGGGCGAGATGTAAGTGAAGTGCCCAAGAAGAGCGAGGTGTAATGAAGTGCCCTGGAAGGGCGTAGGGTAGTGAAGTTGTAATAGACCAACTAGGAATGAAAAAAAGGGGTTCTGGGGTAATACCCCGATCTAAGATCCCCGACTAGAGACCATTCTCCGGGCTTAGTCATGCCGGTAGATGGGGGACTCGTCGGGTCGACTCGCTACTTGGTAAGGGGACTGGGAAGGCGTTGAGTCCCTCCACCCCCGGTTGAGCTAAGACTCCCAGGACATGGATGGGTACTTCCACCTCCAGTCAGATTGGGGAAGTGTTGAGTTCCTCCACCCCCGGTTGAGCTAAGACTACCAGGACATGGGTGGATACTTCCACCTCTGGTCAGATTGGGAAGGTGTTGAGTTCCTCCACCCCCGGTTGAGCTAAGACTCCCACGACATGGACGGATACTTCCACCTCCAATCGGTAAGGGGACTGGGAAGGCGTTGAGTCCCTCCACCCCCGGTTGAGCTAAGACTCCCAGGACATGGATGGGTACTACCACCTCCAGTTAGATCAGGAGTGCGTTGAGTTCCTCCACCCCCGGTTGAGCTAAGACTCCCAGGACGTGGATGGGTACTACCACCTCCAGTTAGATCAGGAGTGCGTTGAGTTCCTCCACCCCCGGTTGAGCTAAGACTCCCAGGACGTGGATGGGTACTACCACCTCCAGTTAGATCAGGAGTGCGTTGAGTTTCTCCACCCCCGGTTGAGCTAAGACTCCCAGGACATGGATGGGTACTACCACCTCCAGTTAGATCAGGAGTGCATTAAGTTCCTCCACCCCCGGTTGAGCTAAGACTCCCAGGACATGGATGGGTACTACCACCTCCAGTTAGATCAGGAGTGCGTTGAGTTCCTCCACCCCCGGTTGAGCTAAGACTCCCAGGACGTGGATGGGTACTACCACCTCCAGTTAGATCAGGAGTGCGTTGAGTTCCTCCACCCCCGGTTGAGCTAAGACTCCCAGGACGTGGATGGGTACTACAACCTCCAGTTAGATCAGGAGTGCGTTGAGTTCCTCCACCCCCGGTTGAGCTAAGACTCCCAGGACATGGATGGGTACTACCACCTCCAGTTAGATCAGGAGTGCGTTCAGTTCCTCTACCCCCGGTTGAGCTAAGACTCCCAGGACGTGGATGGGTACTACCACCTCCAGCTAGATCAGGAGTGCGTTGAGTTCCTCCACCCCCGGTTGAGCTAAGACTCCCAGGACGTGGATGGGTACTACCACCTCCAGCTAGATCAGGAGTGCGTTGAGTTCCTCCACCAACGGTTGAGCTAAGACTCCCACGACATGGATGGGTACTACCACCTCCAGTTAGATCAGGAGTGCGTTGAGTTCCTCCACCCCCGGTTGAGCTAAGACTCCCAGGACGTCGATGGGTACTACCACCTCCAGTTAGATCAGGAGTGCGTTAAGTTCCTCCACCCCCGGTTGAGCTAAGACTCCCAGGACGTGGATGGGTACTACCACCTCCAGTTAGATCAGGAGTGCGTTGAGTTCCTCCACCCCCGGTTGAGCTAAGACTCCCAGGACGTGGATGGGTACCACCACCTCCGGTTAGATCAAGAGTGTGTTGAGTTCCTCCACCCCCGGTTGAGCTAAGACTCCCAGGACATGGATGGGTACTTCCGCCTCCGACCGGTAAGATCCCCGACGAAAGACGACCGTTCTCCGGGCTCAGTCATGTCGGCAGAGGGGAGGACTCATGCAGGATGTCATCGGCAGAGACTCCCCTCCAGCTGTCTCGGAGAGCATCCGCCTCATGAAGGCGGCTCCCCAGTGTACAACCCTATATTCGCCGAGTGGGCCCCCGAGGCCCAAGATATTTTTAGGCCCAATATTTCCAAAGGGCGCGACCCTGGGAGGAGGAGGGGTGAGCATTTGGAGGGAGTCGAATCTGAGGGGTGAATCCCAGGACTGTTCCCTTGTGAGGGCGAGCCGGGGAGGGCCGGGAGGCCTCCAACTTGCCCAGAGCCTTGTGAGGGCGAGCCGGGGAGGGCCGGGAGGCCTCCGGCTCGCCCAGAGCCTTGTGGGGGCGAGCTGGGAGGGCCGGGAGGCCTCCGGCTCGCCCAGAACCTTGTGGGGGCGAGCTGGGATGGCTGGGAGGCCTCCGGCTCGCCCAGAACCTTGTGGGGGCGAGCTGGGAGGGCCAGGAGGCCTACGGCTCGCCCAGAGCCTTGTGAGGGCGAGCCGGGGAGGGCCGGGAGGCCTCCGGCTCGCCCAGAGCCTTGTGGGGGCGAGCTGGGAGGGCCGGGAGGCCTCCGGCTCGCCCAGAGCCTTGTGGGGGCGAGCTGGGAGGGCCGGGAGGCCTCCGGCTCGCCCAGAGCCTTGTGGGGGCGAGCCGAGAGGGCCGGGAGGCCTCCGGCTCGCCCAGAGCCTTGTGGCGGCGAGCCGGGAGGGCCGGGAGGCCTCCGGCTCTCCCAGAGCCTTGTGGGGGCGAGCTGGGAGGGCCGGGAGGCCTCCGGCTCGCCCAGACTCTTGTGGGGGCGAGCTGGGAGGGCCGGGAGGCCTCCGGCTTGCCCAGACTCTTGTGGGGGCGAGCTGGGAGGGTCGGGAGGCCTCCGGCTCACCCAGAGCCTTATGGGGGTGAGCGGGGGGTGGGGGGGCCGGGAGGCCTTTGGCTCGCCCAGAGCCTTATGGGGGCGAGCTGGGAGGGCCGGGAGGCCTCCGGCTCGCCCAGAACCTTGTGGGGGCGAGCTGGGAGGGCCGGGAGGCCTCCGGCTCGCCCAGAGCCTTGTGGGGGCGAGCCGGGAGGGCCGGGAGGCCTCCGGCTTGCCCAGACTCTTGTGGGGGCGAGCTGGGAGGACCGGGAGGCCTCCGGCTCGCCCAGAGCCTTGTGAGGGCGAGCCGGGGAGGGCCGGGAGGCCTCCGGCTCGCCCAGAGCCTTGTGGGGGCGATCTGGGAGGGCCGGGAGGCCTCTGGCTCGCCCAGAGCCTTGTGGGGGCGAGCTGGGAGGGCCGGGAGGCCTCCGGCTCGCCCAGAACCTTGTGGGGGCGAGCTGGGAGGGCCGGGAGGCCTCCGGCTCGCCCAGAGCCTTGTGGGGGCGAGCTGGGAGGGCCGGGAGGCCTCCGGCTCTCCCAGACCCTTGTGGGGGCGAGCTGGGAGGGCTGGGAGGGCTGGGAGGCCTCCGGCTTGCCCAGACCACTGTGGGGGAGAGCTGGGAGGGCAGGGAGGCCTCCGGCTCGCTCAGAGCCTTGTGGGGGCGAGTCGGGGAGGCCGGGGAGGCCTCTGGCTCGCCCAGCAGCAGGGGATAAGCTCCACTCGCCCCTGCTCCCTAGTCCGACAGCCAAGAGGGGTGTCTAAATGCACCCCAGCGAGACCTCACCAGGAGGGATGTCTAAACGCACCCCAACGTGGGGGCGAGACGGGGAGGCCGGGAGGCCTCCGGCTCGCCCAGAGCCTTGCGGGGGCGAGCCGGGGAGGCCGGGAGGCCTCCGGCTCGCCCAGCTCCAAGCCGGGTAGGCGGTCTCCGTTTAGCGCCCAAGAGTAGCGGGATTTGGCTATTCGCAGTCCGGTTTTGGTTATTCGCAGTCCAAGAGCAGCGGGATTTGGCTATTCGCAGTCCAGTTTTGTTTATTCGCAGTCCAAGAGCAGCGAGATTTGGCTATCTGCAGCCCAGTTCAAGGGTATTTTGGTAATCTGGCAGACCAGTTTTCGGCTATTTGGAGCCCAACTTCAGAAATCCTATAAATAGGACCAATGAGGCACCATTTGAGGGGATCTGATTCTAGGCTAGCTCTCTCCCTCTCTCTCCCTCCCCAAGTCTCTCTAGTGGGTGAGGAGAGCCTCCAGTGGTGCCCAAGCTTAGTAGTGGCTTGGGAGGGGAAGTTCCTTGGGAACTTCTGGGTATGTGGAGGGACCTCCCCACTAAGCCCTTGGTCCAGTTCCTAGTTCCAACACCTTCAACCTAGATCTCTCCCTTGGGAGGAGTAAGGATTGGTCGCCACTCGGCTAGCTGAGGGCCCCGAACTCCACTAAGACTAAGTCTTGTTCGCATGTCTCGGTTTCAACACATGGTGCGGTGAGCGTGGAGTGTGACAGATTCAAGAAACTCTCAAGATGAGCTCTATGGCTGGAGGTGGAGGATCCGACCCAGGTCGCTCGCAACCCTCGGTGGATGGAGCGACGTTGGAGATGTTTCAAAATTTCAGCCAAGAGATCCTGCAGACCTTGCAGCTAACTTTCGCCACGATAGGCGAAGGCATGAGAGGAGGTGGTCCGGAGGTCTCGCCCCAGCAAGTAGGTGAGAGCCCTCCAGGCCAGCAGCCCAGGAAGGAGGTACCAGTGGGGGGGAGTGGGGAGGCATTCGGCCCCCACTCGCTCAGTCCCCTAGGAGGGGGCGAGTGGGGAGGTCCCAGACCCCCACTCATCCAGACCCAAGGGGGCGAGTGGGGAGGTCCCAGACCCCCACTCGTCCAGACCCAAGGGGGCGAGTGGGGAGGTCCCAGACCCCCACTCGCCCAGCCCCAAGGGAGCGAGTGGGGAGGTCCCAGACCCCCACTCGCCCAGCCCCAAGGGGGCGAGTGGGGAGGTCCCAAACCCCCACTCGCCCTGCCCCAAGAGGGCGAGTGGGGAGGTGTCAAACCCCATATCGCCCAGCCCCAAAGGGGGGCGAGCATAGGAAGTCCTTTGTGTGAGCTGATCCTCTCGGCCCCGGTTCCAGAGGGGTTCGAAAGGTTGGAGATGTCTCACTACTCCGGCACGGATGACCCCGTCCTGCACCTGCAGTGGTTTGAGGACATGGTCTCCATTAGGTCCATAACGGATGCTTTCAAGTGTCGACTCTTCGTGACAACTCTGAAAGAGAAGGCTAGAGATTGGTTCCACCAGCTCCCTGCGGGATCCATATATGTCTTCGAAGACTTACGCCGAGTTTTCCTGCTACGCTTCTCGACGTTAAGGAAGAGGAAGAAAGATGCCGAAGCACTTTTCAAGATCAAGCAAGAGCTAGAGGAGTCGCTGGCTCACTATCTGGAACGGTTCAGGGAGGAGGTTCTCCTCGTCCAAGAAGTGCCCGGGTACACCCTCAAGCTCACCTTCACGTTGGGGCTGCGGGAGGGCTTCTTCAAGATGGACCTCAAGAGAAGAGCTCCTTTGTCCTTTGAAGAGTTGATGGAAAGGGTGGCAGAAGAAGTCGAGAGTGAGGAGGCCAACCCGGAGTTCGCGAGAAGGCTGGCCAAGCTGAGTGAGCCAGAGGCAAGGCAGCAGGGGGGAAGAGTAGGGGCTCCCAAGAGAAAGTTCGACCAAGAGGAAGACAACTTCCAGGAAGAGGGGGTTGACCTCCCTAGGTGGGGGCAGAGGCCAAGGGCATCCCCTCCACCGCCTCAACAGACCATGGCGATTGGCTGGGAAAAAAGGAGAAGAGTCAGAAAAGCAGGAAGAAGAGGAAGAGGGGGTAGGGTGGAGTTACCCTATTGTGACCTCCACGATGAGGAAGGCCACGCGACGACCACCTGCCCTGAGTTCTTGGAATTGAAGGAAGCAAGGGGTTTGGTGCGGCAACAACAACAACCAATTGGGAACGAGGGAGACCACCCTCGGCAGTAGGAGACCAAGTTTGTCTAAGTGCTCAGTTTCTTCTCTCCACCCTTAAGTTCATGTAGCGTGGTTGTTTACTTAGTTTTTTCTTGCATGTAATGTAATTACTTAGTCCCGATGCTGGCCCGCTGACCAGGCTCCCATCAAGCTGGCAGGTCCGAGGATCGCTCGGTGGCAGGAAAGTCCCAAGTACTTAGTCCCGACGCTGACCCGCTGACCAGGCTCCCATCAAGCTGGCAGGTCCGAGGATCACTCGGTGGCAGGAAAGTCCCAAGTACTTAGTCCCGATGCTGGCCCGCTGACCAGGCTCCCATCAAGCTGGCAGGTCCGAGGATCGCTCGGTGGCAGGAGAGTCTCAGGGTACTTAGTCCCTATGCTGGCCCGCTGACCAGGCTCCCATCAAGCTGGCAGGTCCGAGGATCGCTCGGTGGCAGCAAAGTCCCAAGTACTTAGTCCCGATGCTGGCCCGCTGACCAGGCTCCCATCAAGCTGGCAGGTCCGAGGATCGCTCGGTGGCAGGAAAGACCCAAGTAATTAGCCCCGACGCTGGCCCGCTGACTAGGCTCCCATCAAGCTGGCAGGTCCGAGGATCGCTCGGTGGCAGGAGAGTCTCAGGGTACTTAGTCCCGATGCTGGCACGCTGACCAGGCTCCCATCAAGCTGGCAGGTCCGAGGATCGCTCCGTGGCAGGAGAGTCTCAGGGTACTTAGTCCCGATGCTGGCCCGCTGACCAGGCTCCCATCAAGCTGGTAGGTCCGAGGATCGCTCGGTGGCAGGAAAGTCCCAAGTACTTAGTATCGATGCTGGCCCGCTGACCAGGCTCCCATCAAGCTGGCAGGTCCGAGGATCGCTCGGTGGCAGGAAAGACCCAAGTAATTAGCCCCGACGCTGGCCCGCTGACCAGGCTCCCATCAAGCTGGCAGGTCCGAGGATCGCTCGGTGGCAGGAGAGTCTCAGGGTACTTAGTCCCGACGCTGGCCCGCTGACCAGGCTCCCATCAAGCTGGCAGGTCCGAGGATCGCTCGGTGGCAGGAAAGTCCCAAGTACTTAGTCCCGATGCTGGCCAGCTGACCAGGCTCCCATCAAGATGGCAGGTCCGAGGATCGCTCGGTGGCAGGAAAGTCCCAAGTACTTAGTCCCGATGCTGGCCCGCTGACTAGGCTCCCATCAAGCTGGCAGGTCCGAGGATCGCTCGGTGGCAGGAAAGTCCCAAGTACTTAGTCCCCATGCTGACCTGCTGACCATGCTCCCACCTAGCTGGCAGGGTCAGGAACCGCTCAGTGGCCGAAAATTCTCTTAAGTATTTTTCCCCCCGAGGTGGCTCCGTTAGCCGGGCTCTCACTAGCCGGCAGGGTAGGAAGGCCTCTTGGGGCGGCTAAGTGTTTTTTCCCCGAGGTGGATCCACTAGCCGGGCTCTCACTAGCCGGCACGGTAGGAAGCCTCTCGGGGAGGCTGTGTTTTTCCCCGAGGTGGCTCAGCTAGCCGGGCTCTCGCTAGCCGGCAAGTTTGGGGGACCTCTCGGGGAGGCTCTGTGGCTTTTCCAAGATATCACCAATAACCGGATTCCCAGTGACACTCGTCGAATATGCAGGGTTGTACATTTCTTTCCGAGCGTGAGCCACGCTCGAAAAGAGCGGGGATTGTGTACAACCCTGTATTCGCCGAGTGGGCCCCCGAGGCCCAAGATATTTTTAGGCCCAATATTTTCAAAGGGCGCGACCCCGGGAGGAGGAGGGGTGAGCATTTGGAGGGAGTCGAGTCTGAGGGGCGCATCCCAGGACTGTTCCCTTGTGAGGGCGAGCCGGGGAGGGCCGGGAGGCCTCCGGCTCGCCCAGAGCCTTGTGGGGGCGAGCTGGGAGGGCCGGGAGGCCTCCGGCTCGCCCAAAAAATTGTGGGGGCGAGCTGGGAGGGCCGGGAGGCCTCCGGCTCGCCCAGAGCCTTGTGGGGGCGAGCCGGGAGGACCGAGAGGCCTCCGGCTCGCCCAGAGCCTTGTGGGGGCGAGCCGGGAGGGCCGGGAGGCCTCCGGCTCGACTAGACTCTTGTGGGGGCGAGCTGGGAGGGCCGGGAGGCCTCCGGCTCGCCAGAGTCTTGTGGGGGCCAGCTGGGTGGGCCGGGAGGCCTCCGACTCGCCCAGAACCTTGTGGGGGCGAGCTGGGAGGGCCGGGAAGCTTCCGGCTCGCCCAGTGCCTTGTGGGGGCGAGCCGGGAGGGCCGGGAGGCCTCCGGCTCGCCCAGAGCCTTTTGGGGGGCGAGCTGGGAGGGCCGGGAGGCCTCCGGCATGCCCAGACTCTTGTGGGGGCGAGCTGGGAGGGCCGGGAGGCCTTCGGCTCGCCCAGACTCTTGTGGGGGGGAGCTGGGAGGGCCGGGAGGCCTCCGGTTCACCCAGAGAGTTGTGGGGGCGAGCGGGGATTGCCGGGAGGCCTCCGGCTCGCCCAGAGTTTTGTCGGGGCGAGCTGGGAGGGCCGGGAGGCCTCCAGCTCGCCCAGAAACTTGTGGGGGCGAGCTGGGAGGGTCGGGAGGCCTCCGGCTCGCCCAGAGCCTTGTGGGGGCGAGCCGAGAGGGCCGGGAGGCCTCCGGCTCGCCCACAGCCTTGTGGGGGCGAGCCGGGAGGGCCGGGAGGCCTCCGGCTCGCCCAGACTCTTGTGGGGGCGAGCTGGGAGGGCCGGGAGGCCTCCGGCTCACCCAGAGCCTTGTGGGGGCGAGCGGGGAGGGCCGGGAGGCCTCCGGCTCGCCCAGAGCCTTGTGGGGGCGAGCTGGGAGGGTCGGGAGGCCTCCGGCTCGCCCAGAACCTTGTGGGGGCAAGCTGGGAGGGCCGGGAGGCCTCCGGCTCGCCCAGAGCCTTGTGGGGGCGAGCCGGGAGGACCAGGAGGCCTCCAGCTCGCCCAGAGCCTTGCGGGGGCGAGCCGGGAGGGCCGGGAGGCCTCCGGCTCGCCCAGACTCTTGTGGGGCCGAGCTGGGAGGGCCGGGAGGACTCCGGCTCGCCCAGAGTCTTGTGGGGGCGAGCTGGGAGGGCCGGGAGGCCTCCGGCTTGCCCAGAACCTTGTGGGGGCTAGCTGGGAGGGCCGGGAGGCCTCCGGCTCACCCAGAGCCTTGTGGGGGCGAGCCGGGAGGGCCGGGAGGCCTCTGTCTTGCCCAGAGCCTTGTGGGGGCGAGCTGGGAGGGCCGGGAGGCCTCCGGCTCGCCCAGACTCTTGTGGGGGCGAGCTGGGAGGGCTGGGAGGCCTCCGGCTCGCCCAGACTCTTGTGGGGAGAGCTGGGAGGGCCGGGAGGCCTCCGGCTCACCCAGAGACTTGTGGGGGCGAGCGGGGAGGGCCGGAAGGCCTCCGGCTCGCCCAGAGCCTTGTGGGGGCGAGCTAGGAGGGCCGGGAGGCCTCCGGCTCGCCCAGAACCTTGTGGGGGCGAGATGGGAGGGCCGGGAGGCCTCCGGCTCGCCTAGAGCCTTGTGGGGGCGAGCCGGGAGGGCCGGGAGGCCTCCGGCTCGCCCAGAGCCTTGTGAGGGCGAGCCGGGAGGGCTGGGAGGCCTCCGGCTCGCCCATACTCTTGTGGGGGCGAGCTGGGAGGGCCGGGAGGCCTCCGGCTCGCCCAGAGCCTTGTGAGGACGAGCCGGGGAGGGCCGGGAGGACTCCGGCTCGCCCAGAGCCTTGTGGGGGCGAGCTGGGAGGGCCGGGAGGCCTCCGGCTCGCCCAGAACCTTGTGGGGGCGAGCTGGGAGGGCCGGGAGGCCTCCGTCTCGCCCAGACCCTTGTGGGGGCGAGCTGGGAGGGCCGGGAGGCCTCCGGCTTGCCCAGACCCTTGTGGGTGCGAGCTGGGAGGGCCGGGAGGCCTCCGGCTTGCCCAGAGCCTTGTGGGGGTGAGTCGGGGAGGCCGGGGATGCCTCTGGCTCGCCCAGCAGCATGGGATGAGCTCCACTCGCCCCTTCTCCCTAGTCCGGCAGCCAGGAGGGATGTCTAAATGCACCCCAGCGAGACCTCACCAGGAGGGATGTCTAAACGCACCCCAATGTGGGGGCGAGCCGGGGAGGCCGGGAGGCCTCCGGCTCGCCCAGCTCCAAGCCGGGTAGGCGGTCTGCGTTTAGCGCCCAAGAGTAGCGAGATTTGGCTATTCGCAGTCCAGTTTTGGTTATTCGCAGTCCAAGAGCAGCGGGATTTGACTATTCGCAGTCCAGTTTTGGTTATTCACAGTCCAAGAGCAGCGGGATTTGGCTATCTGCAGCCCTGTTCAAGGGTATTTTGGTAATCTGGCAGACCAGTTTTCGGCTATTTGGAGCCCAATTTCAGAAATCCTATAAATAGGACCAAGGGGGCACCATTTGAGGGGATCTGATTCTAGGCTAGCTCTCTCTCTCTCTCTCTCTCTCTCTCTCTCTCCGTTCCCAAGTCTCTCTAGTGGGTGAGGAGAGCCTCCAGTGGTGCCCAAGCTTAGTAGTGGCTTGGGAGGGGAAGTTCCTTGGGAACTTCTGGGTATGTGGAGGGACCTCCCCACTAAGCCCTTGGTCCAGTTCCTAGTTCCAACTCCTTCAACCTAGATCTCTCCCTTGGGAGGAGTAAGGATTGGTCGCCACTCGGCTAGCTGAGGGCCCCGAACTCCACTGAGACTAAGTCTTGTTCGCATGTCTCGGTTTCAACACCCAGGGCTTGGGTCGTTGACGTCACAATCCTCCTGCGAGTACACTCGGCTTCAACAGGGCAAGGTGGGGCAGCCGTCGCTGCCCTCGAAGGTTCGCCTCTTTCTCTCTCCTTTCTCCCTTAGCTGTCTTTGGGCTTCAGCAGGCGAGAAGAGAAACCGGCGCGCGGGCTCTCGTTGAGCTGCCTCCACTTCCAGTTGAGCTCTGCTCCCTGGGAGATGTTGAGTTCCCTCCATCTCAGGTTGAGTTCGACTCGACTAGAGATGTTGAGTCCCCTCCATCTCAGGTTGAGTTCGACTCGACTAGAGATGTTGAGTTCCCTCCATCTCAGGTTGAGTTCGACTCGACTAGAGATGTTGAGTTCCCTCCATCTCAGGTTGAGTTCGACTTGACTAGAGATGTTGAGTCCCCTCCATCTCAGGTTGAGTTCGACTCAACTAGAGATGTTGAGTTCCCTCCATCTTAGGTTGAGTTCGGCTCGACTAGAGGTGCTGAGTTTTTCCTCCACCTCAGGTCGAGGTTAATCCGACCCAAGGTGTTGAGCTTTCTCCACCTCCAGTTGGGCTCGGCCCATAGGAGGGTTCTTAAGTGGAGAAAGGTTTTCCTCCCACCTCAGGTCGAGCTCGGCTCGACTAGAGGTGCTTAGTTTTTCCTCCACCTCAGGTCGAGGTTAATCCGACCCAAGGTGTTGAGCTTTCTCCACCTCCAGTTGGGCTCGGCCCATAGGAGGATTCTTAAGTGGAGAAAGGTTTTCCTCCCACCTCAGGTCGAGCTCGGCACGACTAGAGGTGCTGAGTTTTTCCTCCACCTCAGGTCGAGGTTAATCCGACCCAAGGTGTTGAGCTTTCTCCACCTCCAGTTGGGCTCGGCCCATAGGAGGGTTCTTAAGTGGAGAAAGGTTTTCCTCCCACCTCAGGTCGAGCTCGGCTCGACTAGAGGTGCTGAGTTTTTCCTCCACCTCAGGTCGAGGTTAATCCGACCCAAGGTGTTGAGCTTCCTCCACCTCCAGTTGGGCTCGGCCCATAGGAGGGTTCTTAAGTGGAGAAAGGTTTTCCTCCCACCACAGGTCGAGCTCGGCTCGACTAGAGGTGCTGAGTTTTTCCTCCACCTCAGGTCGAGGTTAATCCGACCCAAGGCGTTGAGCTTCCTCCACCTCCAGTTGGGCTCGGCCCATAGGAGGGTTCTTAAGTGGAGAAAGGTTTTCCTCCCAACCTCAGGTCGAGCTCGGCTCGACTAGAGGTGCTGAGTTTTTCCTCCACCTCAGGTCGAGGTTAATCCGACCCAAGGTGTTGAGCTTTCTCCACCTCCAGTTGGGCTCGGCCCATAGGAGGGTTCTTTAGTGGAGAAAGGTTTTCCTCCCACCTCAGGTCGAGCTCGGCTCGACTAGAGGTGCTGAATTTTTCCTCCACCTCAGGTCGAGGTTAATCCGACCCAAGGTGTTGAGCTTTCTCCACCTCCAGTTGGGCTCGGCAAATAGGAGGGTTCTTAAGAGGAGAAAGGTTTTCCTCCCACCTCAGGTCGAGCTCGGCTCGACTAGAGGTGCTGAGTTTTTCCTCCACCTCAGGTCGAGGTTAATCCGACCCAAGGTGTTGAGCTTCCTCCACCTCCAGTTGGGCTCGGCCCATAGGAGGGTTCTTAAGTGGAGAAAGGTTTTCCTCCCACCTCAGGTCGAGCTCGGCTCGACTAGAGGTGCTGAGTTTTTCTCCACCTCAGGTCGAGGTTAATCCGATCCAAGGTGTTGAGCTTCCTCCACCTCCAGTTGGGCTCGGCCCATAGGAGGGTTCTTAAGTGGAGAAAGGTTTTCCTCCCACCTCAGGTCGAGCTCGGCTCGACTAGAGGTGCTGAGTTTTTCCTCCACCTCAGGTCGAGGTTAATCCGACCCAAGGTGTTGAGCTTTCTCCACCTCCAGTTGGGCTCGGCCCATAGGAGGGTTCTTTAGTGGAGAAAGGTTTTCCTCCCACCTCAGGTCGAGCTCGGCTCAACTAGAGGTGCTGAGTTTTTCCTCCACCTCAGGTCGAGGTTAATCCGACCCAAGGTGTTGAGCTTTCTCCACCTCCAGTTGGGCTCGGCCCATAGGAGGGTTCTTAAGTGGAGAAATGTTTTCCTCCCACCTCAGGTCGAGCTCGGCTCGACTAGAGGTGCTGAGTTTTTCCTCCACCTCAGGCCGAGGTTAATCCGACCCAAGGTGTTGAGCTTTCTCCACCTCCAGTTGGGCTCGACCCATAGGAGGGTTCTTTAGTGGAGAAAGGTTCACCTTCCGTCTCAAGTCAGGATCAACCGAAAGGCTTGGAAGAGGTTCCCCGATGACGGATCCCTTCGTGGATTCCCCTAAGGTCCCACCTACTCGTCAAATAGGTGGGTTGGACTTTCTTTCCGAGCTTGGGACAAGCTTGCAAAGAGCGGGGATTGTGTACAACCCTCATATTTCCCGAGTCGGTGTGACCCGACCCGGATGAGACCAAGACAATTCAAGGTGGTCGAGACGGTCAAAACGACCATGCATAAGCGGTCGGGACCAGTCAAGGCAAAGAGAGGCCACAGGGGACGCGGGGTGAGCACCCGCTCCCCCAACTCCCTTCGGGCGAGTGGGAGGAGCCTCCCACTCGCCGTTCACCCGGGCGAGTGGGAGGATCCCCCCACTCGACGGGCGAGTGGGAGGGTCCCTCCCACTCGCCATTTACCCAGGCGAGTGGGAGGGACCCTCCCACTCGCTGGGCGAGTGGGAGGGTCCCTCCCACTCGCCGGCCACCTTGAGGGGGAGTGGGAGGGGGCCCTCCCACTCGCAACCCCCTTTGGGCGAGTGGGAGGAATTCTCGCACTCGCCCGGTACAGTGGGGGGAGGCCGGTATGGCCTCCCGTGAGGGGGAAAGTGGGCACCTCGGGTCCCACTCGTCTCCCCTCACGCGTTGATCATTCGTGGTCATGGTTGGACTGCGGATAGCCAGATCTTGGCTATCCGCAGTCCATTTTTTGGAAAGTCTATAAATAGACCCCCATGGGCACCTTGGGAAGGGTTGGTCTCTACCCCCTCCCTCGCGTGGTCTTGTAAGCAAGCACCCCCCTTCCCCTGTCACCTTCCAGTTGACGGTGAGGTGGTTCTTAGTGCCCTCCAAGGTGCCCAGGCTCAGCATTGGCTTGGGAGGGGAAGCGCTCTAAAGATCTTCCGGGTATGTGGTGGGACCTCCATGCTGAAGCTTAAGGGGTCCGTTCCTAGACTCCAGTTGTTATCAAGTCAGAGTCTCTTAGTTCTTAGTGACCGGTCAAGAATCAAGGCTTAGGTCAAGTAAGAGTTAGTCGCAACCCCCTTTCGAACGCTGAAACCGGGAAACTGGTTTCAACATAATATGTCCAGGTTTCCTGCAAAAGTAACATATAATCTCTTTAGTAGGTGTTTTATTATACCTGGTTTTTGAGTCTCTTCCTCTGGATCCTTCTGACTTAATCCACTTTTTAAACCTTCTGGCTAGCAGACTGATCAGCTCCTCATCACTTGTAGAGGGTTCACCTTCAACAGCCTTCAATGCAATACTCTTTTCTTTTGAGAGTGAGGGAGCTTTTTCTTTCTCTTCTTTCTCAGCTCTTGTCTTCAACAGATGTTCATAGGATTTTAATTTGCCCAACAGGACATCTGTTGAAATTTCTCTTTGACTTCTGGAGTCTCTAATTGGCCAGATTCTTGAATCCCAAGAGCTAGGGAAGCAAGTAAGCAGTTTGTCATTTATCTTAGTGAGAGATATGTCCTTTTCAAGTGTCTTCAACTCATTCACAATGAGGCTGAATCTGGCATACATGTCAATAACACTTTCACCTTCTTTCTTCTGAAAGTTTTCATATTGAGAGATGAGTAGTGCCTTTCTATCATTTTTCTCATCAGCACTTCCCTCTACCATTTTGGTGAGAGCTTCCCATACTTCCTTAGCTGACTCACAATCAGCAATCTTTTGGAAGATTTCATCTGAGAGGGTTGAGACTAGGATATTCATAGCCTTGGCATCATATCCTTGGGCTTTCTTTTCTTCCTCTGTCCACTCAGCTTTTGGAGCAAGTGTTTCAGTCACTTTTCCACTTGAGTCCTTTCTGAATGGCTTGGGGGGACCTGTCAAGATAACATTAAACAATTCATCATCAATAGAGTTTAAATAAATTCTAATTCTTGTTTTCCAAAGTGCAAACTTTTCAAGGTTGCAAATTGGTGGTCTGGTGGAAGCATAATCTTTGATTTGTGCCATGTGAAAGATAATTGTTAGAAATATATATATATATATATATATATATATATATATATATATATATATATATATATGAACGGTAGGACCTTTTTGATCAAGGAGTTATCCTTTTTAGATCAACCTCCCTCTGATACCAATTGAAAGTGCACAGTTAACCTCACTAGAATTCTCTAGAGGGGGTGAATAGAGATTTAAAATATTTTGTGCAAAGTAAATATATATATATATATATGTATGATCACAGATTAGAGCTTCCACACACAAACCAACAAGAATTAAACAAATAAAGAAAGTAAATGCAAGAAAAGAAATCACAGCACAACACAATAAAATATAGTGGTTCCCCAAACTTTGGGTAGTCCACTCTTCTACCCCCTTGGTAGGAATTCACTATCTTGCACTTAGTCTTTTGATAAGGAGACTCTTAGAACCACCCTGAGTCTTTTGATAAGGAGACTCTTAGAACCAACTGAGTCTTTTGACAAGGAGACTCTTAGAACCAGTACAACTGAATTTTTTGAAGAGTGATTCTAAAAACTCTTTTACAATATGTGAGAATGAAAATAAGAAAAAGGAAAAGAAGTATTTAAAACAAGAATGAATCTTCTTCCTAGCAAGAAGATTGGAAGCACAAGAAGTAGTGAATTAAATCTTTCTTCTATAGAGAGAAGAAGATTTGTAGCTTTTCCCTCTTATGTGAGAGCTATCAGAATTTGCAGCAGAGTGATTTCAGAAGCAGGAGAAGAAGAATGCTTGAATATTGCTGCAGGGCTATTTCTCAATTCTCTCTTTATCACTTGGGAGCTTTTCCTCCTTTTCAAATGTAAAATGGTGAATCACCTGGTCCCCTTTCTCTGCCGACCTCCTTGGTTATTTATAGCTCTGTTCATTAAAATAACACTATAGGAGAGTAATCAATTAGCAGGCAGAGTATTAGAAAGAAAGAGAAATTTACATAACAGTTATATCCATAGAAGGAAAGTATTCAATCTGATTTCAAATAATGTCCATAAAGGATTTAATCAATTTAGCCAAGAATCTAATAGAGGAAAAGAAAGATTCAGAACGGCTATAAGACATAAATTGATTCCATATAAATCAGATCTATAAGATAAGGAAAGAGATCTGGCAATTTTGAATTCTGTCATAAAGATCGACGTGCGTCGATTACTATTCGACGCAAGAGTCGAATACATCCTGTCTGGACGTCGAGAGGAGAATAAGGAAGGTGCATCGACTAGGGTGCGTCGACTTCTCAAGATACGTCGACTAGACGTCAGAGCTACGTCGACATAGGATACGTCGACTTCTGCTTGGAGCTACTTCGACTCATTCTGATAGAAACGTCGACTTTATCTCGACCTTGCGTCGAATACTATTTGACGCATATTTACTTAGCCTTATTTTTCATTCTTAGAATTCTTCTTTAACTCATTTCTAGGGGTTAAGAGAAATCATTTCCCCAACAGTCTCCTTCTCCATCTAGGAGGGAAGGATGGTGGAGATGTCCACCCGGTTTGTCTCCTGTTTCCAGTTTACCAAGAGCTCGCCGGTCTCATCCCGACGCCTCTAGCTGAGGCCGAAGTTGTAATGGTTGACGGGGATGGCCAGGACGGAGGTTCTGGAAGCCTCCTGGCAGGGCTCGTCGTCCTCACCCCCCGTAGAAAGGCTGGTGAGATCAAAATCATCGAAAGCAGCCTCGCGAGGCTCCTTTCCCTTCGAGGAGGCGAGCGAGACCCCACTCTTCTTACCCTTCTTCTTCGGCGGAGATTTTGGAGGAACGACATGGCTACCAGAAGCCCCCGGTCTCTTGCGAGAAGAGGGCTCACCTGGTGTGACAGCGCCTCAGCAAGCCTTCGCCCCCATGGTCGCGAGAGCTAGGGTAGCGTCGATTTTCCGATTGCTCGCGTAGGGGGGATGGATGGGAAGATCCCGCTCGCCTAGAAAAGGGTTGAAATTTTGATAAGTACGGGGTTACTGAGAAAGAAGTTAATAGTGATAGAGCGAGATCTTCACCTTCCCCGGCGAGCACTGGAAGCAGCTTGTCAAGGTTACGACGAAGATGGACAACCTCAAAGTTCTTCTTGCAGAAGAACTGATAGAGGAGGGCGTCGTGTCCTCCAAGGGCAGTGGGCCGGTAGGTGGTCTCGCCGTGTTGAACTGGCGAGGTCGGGATATTACCGAAGTTCCCCTTGACGAGAAGGAACTTCTGGGCCCAGAAGTGGGCTTTGTTGTCGGTCTCATCAACCTTAGGGCCCGATCCCACGAAGTAGGCAGTCCCATCCCTGAAGGCACGGAACGAGAACAGCTTCCGAAAGACCGGGAGGCTGAACTCGATGCGCTCCTCGCGAAGATAACAGGCGAAGGCTATGATCACCGCCATGGCATTAGGGGTGAGCTGGCCCGGAACAACGCCATAGTGCTTGAGCACCTTACGAGCAGCGAGAAGATCAGGATTAGTTCACACAATGAGCGAGACCTGACCTGCAGAGAATAAGAAGCGAGCGAGAACGAGCATTACCTGGCGAACTTCCGGCCACAGGGGGAGACGCAGGCCGACCGCGAAATGAGCGGTGGGGATGGCCAACTCGTCGACAAGCGGGGCGTTGATCATGTCGTTCTCGCTGGGACGACGTGCCTCGAACAGGGGGGGGGGGGTGACGTAATCGGTGACCGCGCTGAAATATTCCTCGTCGGCCAGGTTGCAGTGGTAGAAGGTGTGCTCTATGAAAGCCTTCACAATCTTTCGCCGACCCTCCGACTCATTGGCATCTCCGCCCATCTTAATAACCTGCGAGAAAGGAAGTAAAGCGAGAACGGAAAGGAGCGAGAGCTCTGAAGCGGAAGAGGAAGGAGGTTGACAGTAAATGCGATGGTTGACTCAGTTATGACCGCCTATTTATAGCCAAAGCGAAAGGGCGGGAAGAAGTCCAAGCGCCGGCGGGCGCAGGTAGCAGCAAAAACATCACATCAAGCTCGCGGGCGAGAAAGACCTGCGGAGTTAGCACGAGCAACATTTTTGCGAGATGTATTTATCGAGAACAGAGGGCCCTCGCGAGCATAGTATAACATGAAAATGAAACGGATTTATTAGCAGCGAGCGAGAACTAATAAGAAGCTAGTAATACTTATTGTCAGACGAAATAAAGCCAACATATAAGTGGCAAGTGTACAGATTACAAGCCATTGCAAGGTTGTCTAGAATAATAGCACTCATTAACAGGGATTAAGAGTCCCCAACGATGAAAAAAGCTAGCGAGAATCATGGGGCAACCACTTCCATCTACCCCACCCCGCGACCCGGACCGCGGTGGTACCCTAGAGTTAAAATAATCCTCAGCCAGGCAAACCTCCCGGTCCATGAGATAAGCATAGTCTCTCATCCTAGCTATATGCACCTCCAGCGTCATGGCGCTCTCATCCTGGTCACGCTGCCTCGCTTGCCGGAGTCTCGCACACTCTTCCATCAAGATAGTGTGTCTATCCTCGGCGGCTTCCCTGTCACGTCCCGCCTGCATGTTGAGATCCATCAGCATCCGCCCATGTTTCCTCAGCAACTCCGCGGCTCGTTGTTTCATCGTCTCAGGATCTCGCGGATCCCCTAAGAAGTCCTCCACCTGGTCAGGAAGGGGGGACATCTCATCGTCGCCCAACTCGGATTCGGTAGGCAGATTTTCGTGATTCTCTGCGAGATATTATGAATAGGTTAGATGGCGCGCTTGAGTTCGCGCAGGGTAGGTTGTGGCAGAATGCTTACCCAGCGGGGGGCGAGAGGTCGAGGGACGGCCCTGGAACACGTTGCCGTAGTGAGGGTAGAGAGATTTACCCAAGCCGGGAGGGTAGGCTGCGATGTTGGTCGGAGGGACCTTTGGCGGCACGGAGCCACCGGTCTCCTCGCTCGTCAGGAGTTGGAACCCGGGCGTATCTATAATTTTGTCAGGAGGCGGAGGCGGAGACGGAGGCCGCGATGCCTGGCGGGTCGGAGGCTTCTGGGGCGAGACTGTAAGAAGCAAGGAACGAAGGTCGGATAGTTGACAAGGAGAGGGTTGGCATACGAGATCAGGATCATACCGTCGACGTTTTTCCCAGAGAGGTTGGTATCCGCCGGTGGACTTTTGCGAGACCCACCAGTGGGCTCTCCAGTGTCCTCGTTCGGCAAAGCATCCTGCGAGTAGGTATGAATCATAGGCAAATTTATTGACGTAAACTAGAGGGGTAGCTCGTACCTTCTCGTGTGGGCGATCGTCCGGGGAGGAGTCCAACAGCACGGAGTCATCCCCAGTTCGACGAGCCGCCTTTGCCTTCTTAATTTTTGGCGACTGAGCAGGGGCGGCCGATTCATCCAGGCGGGGACCCTGGTCATGGAGGGTAGCCCGCCGGCTCTCACCACCCTCAGGCGAGCCTCGGCTTCTTCAGAAAGAGGCATCTCCAGCAGCTACAGTACCAGGCAAAGGGAAAGGAAAGGAAGTGGAGGCGCACGCCATTGGGTACTCGGGGCGATATTTATAGCTCACAGGGTGGACCCCACCAAAGATCCCTGACAGATCATCAAGGTGCTGGCGAATACCAGGGGTTGGATGTTTCTTCGCGAGCATAAATATCCTCGCGAAGAGCGGGGATTGTGTACAACCCCGATATTCGCCAGGCGAGGAGGCACGGTTTAAGAAGGCAACATAACAAAATAATAAGAAATACGGGCCTTAGGGTCGAAGACCTCGCGAGAGGGATAGGAGAGAAATCTCTCTCGAAAGGCTCGCGGAGAGGCGGGCGAGGAAGGTAGGCGAGATAAATGCCAGCAGGTATTCGCCAAGAAGTTCCCAGAGTTCGACGAAAGGAATACTGCGTTCGACGAACTCTCTCGAGTTCGTCGAGCCCACCTATGATCGTCGAGCTCACCCCCGTTCGGCAAAATCATCAACATTTGGGCGAAATGTTCCATGATCTTTAAAGTCAAAGGGACAGTCTTGCAGAAAGGCTCGCGAGATCGGACCTTGGCAGGTATCGCCATGAGGGGGCCAGCGGGGTCCTCGCAGGACGATCGCCTAGGAGAGGCACCGCGAGCAGGACTTGCGAGAGGGCCCGCGAGAGCATCTCGCAGGAAGGTTCTCGCAGTTCCTTGCCCATAAGACGATAGGGTCAAATTACCCTTTTACCCTTGGTGGTCTGCCTTTAGCCTCTCCAAACAGCGGAGTTTGGCTGTTAGCAGACCCATTTGGGGTGCGGATAGTAAAATCAAAAGGCGGAATCCTGCTATTTGCAGGCCGTATCAGAAAACCTATAAATAGGACCTTAAGGGCACCTTTGGAGAGGACTTCAGTTCAGCTTCTCTCTCCTCAGGCTTTTCTTTGGTTAGCATTCCCAGAGCTCTCCAAGGTGCCCGAGTCTCAGCTTTGGCTTGGGAGGGGAAACGCTCAACGATCTTCCGGGTTAGTGGAGGGACCTCCTCGCTGCGACTAAGGTCCTAGTCATTGTTCTAGTCTTCGGTCTACCTTCTCCGGGGGATCAGTAAGGGCTAGCCGCACCTCACTTCGGTGAGGGCCCCGAGCTCCACAAGAGACCGAGAAATTGGTTTCAATAATATCGAACCATCGAAAGAAACCTATCCACTAATTAGTGTAAATCTTCACGCTACTATGTAAATCCAAGGACTAGCGTGTCCAGAAATTAAGGAGGAGAATCGTTACCCTTGATGCTCGTTTAGGTTCCATCGGACCAGGATTCCTCTCCACGGGGCCAAAGACGGCACAAGCACACAAGAAGCCTTCTACCTCGGACTTGCCTAGCCAACTGAACTTCCTTCCTCTGACTTCTGCTTCCTAGCCTTAGGAGAGAGATAGGATCGGAGGGAACTTAAGGGAAAACTTTGTCCCGAAGGCTATATATATTCAACCGCTACCGCCGGTGCTAGCACTAACGCTGAGTGCTAGCCCAGAGGCGGTACCACCGAACCTATCCATAGCCGCTTAAGGAATTTGTCGAGACGCTACCTCTAGCGCTACCACCTACGCTAACTCTCGACGAGCCGAATTCATGAGCACTCAATATGATTCATCGGAAAACATTCATCGGGACACAATGTCATCGAGAAAGTTACCACTAATGCTAACACCAGAGCTATCACTCGACGATGCGTCTTAATGCTTTCGACAATACACACAAGCCCCTTCATCGATATGCTACCAATTCGACGATAAGAGCTACCGCCGGCACTAGCCCTAGTGCCCGACGCTAGATCGTTATCTTAGCACACCGTAAATTCTTTGCACCTGAACATTGTGGTCTTACACATCCCCCTCTTTTTGGGCACCCTAGAAGTTTGTGTCACCCCTTGGTAATCCAGTGAGTCCTAGGTGGACCTAGTGAACTCTGAGTGGGCCCCTGGAGACCCCGGGAGACCCTAGTGCTTGCTAGGCTCACCTATGGGGATGTCGGTGACCTAAATACACCTATTGTTCTCACATTATGTCAACATAGACCAAGTAGGCACCAACATAGCCTAGTGGTCACATCAGGCTAACCCTAGGGGTCTAATTAGTTCAAACTCAGCCTTAGGAGACCCCTCTTGCCTCAAGAGGTTGAGTCAGACCCATTTGGATTTAGGGTACTAGTGGGGTCCACCTCATCCTGTTGACCAATCAAGTAAACCCTAAGGTTTAATTGCTCACCCTAGCCCTGAATTGACTTTTGGATGCCCCTAGACCCCAATTGGCCTAACCTTAACCTCACCCGACCTATTGGAGGTCTCACTCACCTTCCCTGGCCTCCACATCAACATGATGATGGGACATGATCAACTGTGAAGGTTGACTTGGTCAAACAAAGGGTTTAGCGGTTTTAATCTAGGGTTAGAGTTGTTAAGACTTGTATTGATCAATCCATATCAACTTTGACCTTGGATAGTAGCATTGGATCTTCTCCCTACACATGGCATGTCTAGCCATCAAAAAGGTTAAACATGATTTTGATGGTGAACCCAAATTTTATTTTGGGCTAAACTGGTCACCTACATTGAATCCTTGGCTGATTAATGGCATTGAGGCCATGAAATGACTAACACATTGAAGAACATTCATTTTAGAGCAGAGCAGAGGAGAGTTCATTGTTAGTTGTGGATGGTTTAAATGGCCATGAAATGCATAGGAGGGCTTGACCAAGCTCTTACATCTCTTACCTCCCTATTTAATGGCCTAGAAATCGCCTTGATCATTTACACGGACCTTTGCAAAGTAAAATCAATCAAGAAAGGGGGAAATTGAGGAGCCGATGATGACCTAGAAATTTCCCGACCACCACCATCGATGTGAGGAAGGTTTCAATCTCCATCCACTAGGAGCCTCTTCCAGACTATCACTGGTGAATTTCCTGAACTCCCTTCACTATTGGATCATATAGGATCTCTTAGTCACCTTCTCTGACCACCAGAGAAGAGGTTTCTTATCCACCTTCTCCATCCGCCGGAGAAGAGGTTTCGTAGCTAACCGACGGCCTCAAACCACCTCGGAAGTAGGGACCTCTTCAGGCCCATAGGTGCTCACTAAACGGCTCTATGTGGTATGTAAGGACTCCACGGTCTTCCTTGTGGGCCCTTAAGGCGACTCCACCGCCTGGAAATAAAAATCCAGGCGGTTGCGGTATTATCCTTTTGGATACATGATTTTCTCTGAGGGCTGGATGTGGTTGGTCATCAAAATGCCTCCCAGAAAATTGCCACCGTAAGAGGGGGGCGAAGTGGCGGCATGTAACTGCCAAAGATTAACGACGGGAGGATATTATTGTTCCAGGTGACGTGATGAACACCGACGCACACATACCATTGATATGATTGGGGAAGATGATAAATGTAACGCTGAATTACCTCATACATGATGAAATAATGATTGGCTCAGCCCCACAGTTGATTGGCGATGGATCCACTGTGTGAGAAGCTCATTTTGGTGTGCCTAGCCTTGGAACCATTAGTTCTTGCCAAAATCTATGTGGCAGAAAGAGATAGACATTTTAATTGAAAAAAACATAAGTTATATTTTGTTTATATTAATCCCTTTATGTGACATAATATTCATTTGAATATTTGAGTTATTTTCGGTATGTTTTAGGAGAAGTACCCAACATGAAAATTGTTGGGCACTATCTTCTCTTTTTAGATTGGGGTTTCTCATTTTTTGGTGAGGCATGTAGCTCACTATAAAACCATTTAATTAAGGCGTGACATATAACTTAGGGCAAACCATATTAATGAAATATTTCTATCACAGTGTATTATATTGTTATGGAACTTCATAAACATATTTCTTAAGTTCATATCGATCTCCACAAAAATTAGGAGAAATTTTGGAGGACTTTGGTCCTATAGTTTTGTAGAAAATACACCAAATTAAAGTATTGATTAAACTGAAATTAATTATGGTTTTATTTAATTTATATATATCAAATTTTGGTGAAAGTTTTATGAATATATTCGCTCACTATGACTGAGATTTGGTATTATTTTGAAATCATTTGCCCTTGATTTGGATTGATAAATTTAATGTCACTTCTTCGTATATATTAAATGAATTATGTGGGTGAATGATTTGGGATTTGATGGATTTTATCATATATGCATTTGATTATTTTCTAATCATGATATTGCAGGGTTTTGGTGGAAATGATAGTTACGTGGGTTTTGCCTTTTGAATTATCTTCATTTTTGACTGTTTGATAAATGATTAGCCTTAAAGTTTGATGATTGATTGTGATTAATATAACTCTTGCATGATTAGTTTAAATTATGATATCACAATGTCATGTTGTTAGCATCATAAGCTTTTAGATATTTATTAAGCTTGATTTGATTTACGAGTCATGTCAAGATGCATAATTGGCTAGTCCTATTATAGTTAACTAAATAAGCAGCCTGAATCGACGTTAACTCATAGTAAATTTGAATAGGCTCTCATCCATGATTCATAGTGGTATTTGAGGACTAATTTGGAATAGTAATAAAGATTGTGAACAACCTAGCTTAAGTTCATAGCCTTGTAACCTTTTATGCACTAGGTCACTTGTGAGCCTATTTTGGCGGGCTGCTGATTACTAGACAAAGACTTAAGTTGATCTTTGGCGAGACAAGCCACACTAGCATTGAGGTAATGTCAAGCCATAGTTGGTAGCATATGATTGTATTGTGAGGCTACCATTTTATGATCACTATACAATGGGATCGTTATAACATTGTAGTAACCATGAAGCATATCCTTACCTTGATATTATTAAGTATTTGATGGATAGTTAGAGAACCTATAATGAAGATGATAATCCTTGGATTAATCAGGTGATGCATTAGTGCTTGTTGTTTTGGAATTCTTTTGGTTCTATCATACTATATTGGTGATTATATCCCTTGAGAATGATAGGTTCAGTTCAGGAAGATTGCCAATGATGGAAGGTAGTGCCAGTGCAATCTTATCTCCTCTTGGTACTGTTTATGACATGGTTGCTGGACATATGTGTCATATCCCTTTATTTGAGAATAACAAATCACATATTATATTTGATCTTGCTTGTCGTGTGTTTATAGTGTGCAGGAACTATAGGTGCAATACTCCACAGGTAGCCCGCAGCTTCAAATCAAATTCTATGAAGGAGAGCTACCGCCAGCGCTAGGGATACCGCATGGCGCTAGTGCTACCGCAGGCACTAGCACTACCGCCTGGCGCTAGCTCAAGTTCGTGCACAATGCTACGCCGTGATAGTTTCGTAACCGCTTCTACACGATCGCTACCGCATGCGCTAGGAGCTACCGCAGGCGCTATCTCTAAGTTCTATAAATTGATGGTTTCTCTCTCGTTTTTATGAGAGCTTCTAGAGAGATTACTTGTGCCAATATTCCAGAGTTGTTACTCTGCCAAAAGTTCATCTCCCACTCAAAGCCAAAGAAGACTTCTGGAGAAGGAAGCTGCCACACTGCATCCGAAGAATGATCGCTTCAACCTCGCTTATGCTACAACGATCCTTCATCCTCATCTTCAGAAATCTCATAGAGGGAGTTCTTGTTATTTACTTTATTTCATTATTGTGATTTTTTTTAGTAAAATTGCCTTGTGTTGGCGACTAGGTCCTTGCACGGCTTAGGGAGTAATTCACCACATGAGTTGGCGACTAGGTCTAGGAGATTAGATCTAGGGGGTGCCCGAGGCCATATCCGGGGTTAGGATTGGCTAGAGCGGTTTGAGGCCATATTCGGGGAAAGATAGGCTAAAGCCAACCAGTTTGTGGGGATACAAGTCGGTATAGAAAAGGAAAAGATATTTTCATTTGTACGCCTCTGATTTCTAGCGATATTGAAATCAAATTTATGTAAACACTTTTTTATATAATACAATCATGTCTTTATTTGTGTTTACTTTATTTCTTTCATTTGGCGTAAATTTTATTATTGCAAAGTACTTTTTGCTAAATTGTAATTTTGCTCTCATTTATTCCTAAACAATTTAGTAATTTCCTTAAAATTATAAAATAATTTTATTCCCTTATTCACCCCCCCTCTAAGGGCGCCTATTGATCCAACAAGTGGTATCAGAGCGAGGTTTATTCCAAATGACTTAAAAACTAGGAATAATGGCGTCTTATGATCTCTTTTTTTTTCGAGGGACAGGGAATTAGTAGACCTCAACTATTTACTGGGTTAGATTATAATTATTGGAAAAATAGGATGAGATGTTTTCTTATGACCCTAGATATTGAGGTTTGGAATATGGTAGAAGAGGAATACTCTCCTCCTACAATTGTAGTTGGAGAAGTAACATTAGAAAAACCTAAGGATAAGTGGGATGATATGGATAAACTTAAATGCAAAAATAACGCCAAGGCCATGAATGCTTTATTTTGTGTGTTAGATAGAAATGAATTTAATAGAATTTCTGTTTGTACTACGGCATATGATTCTTAGAATCATTTGGAAATTACTCATGAAGGTACATCGCAGATTAAAGATTCAAAGCTTTTCCAACTGGAGTCGGAATATGAAAAGTTCCAGATGGATGAAAGTGAAGATGTTGATGCCATGTACATGCGCTTCACCAAGATCGTCAATGCCTCCAAAGTTCTTGGAAAGACCTTCTCCAACGACGACTTGGTCCGAAAGATTCTTCGATCCCTTCCTCCAAAATTCAATCCAAAGGTAACGGCTATATCTCAGAGTCACACAATCTAAAAACGCTCCAAGTTGAGAGCCTCGTTGGCAATCTCAAAACCCATGAGGTAGAACTCAAGATCCAACATGATGAATACAACAAGGAGCCAAAGAAGAAGGCGTTGGCACTAAAATCAAAGAAGGAGTGCCAAGAGGATGAGGATGAAGATGAAGAAAGCTTTTTGGTAAAGAACTTCCGAAAGTTCATGAGAAATCCGGAAAAGGAGAAACACCTTCCGGAAATATTTTCAAAAGGAAGGAAGATGGAAAGGTTCATCTTCAAAGAAGGAAAAGGAGAGCGATGATGAAGAAGAAAGACCTCCACCAGAATGCTATCACTGCAGGATGATCGGGCAGATTCGGAGCCAGTGCCCAATGTTTTTGAAGGAGAAAAAGTAAAAGCGGCACAAAGGGAAGGAAGGTGCTAAAAGGAAGGTGCTAAAAGGAAGGTGCTAAAAGCTAGAACATGGGATGACTCCTCCTCCTCTGAAGGATCAAGCGGGTCTTCATCAAGCGAAGATGAGGAAGCAAACATGTGCCTCATGGGACAAGGTAACGAAAACGACGACACCAATGTTCATAGCGACACTGAGGTAACTCCTCCCTCTTATGATGAATTGTTTAATGAATTTCTTGAAATTTGCAAAGCTTTTGATAAAAATATGAAAGATAATATTTTATTGAATCGTGAAAATGAATCTCTAATTAAAGAAAATTAAAAGCTTTCTAAAAAATTAATTGTTTTAGAAAAGAGAAAGGTTTCTTGCCAAGAGTGTGATAACTCCACTAAAATGGCAAAAGATATTGAAGAGCCACTTTCTAAAGCCCTCTCCCATAAGAAATTAGAATCTTCTCTTTTGCAAATCAAAAATAATAAAAAAGGTTTTGAAAATAAGTGTGTCATGCTTGTGAAAGAAAATTCCTCACTTAAAGCACAAGTTCATGATCTCACCATGGCCATTAAAATTTTTTGAATGGGCACAAAATCTATGGATATGATTTTAGGGAACCAGTGCTATGGTTCTAGAAAATTTGGGCTTGGATATCGAGGTGAGGGCTACCACCCGTCGCTAGCCACTAATGCCGGCACTAGCACCTCATACAAAAATCCAAAGATTTCTTTTGCAAAATCTTTTTCTTCTGTAAATCTGATTCCTTCCAGCAGAAAAAATTCTAGAAAAGGGTCTCAACCCCCTTTATTTCGTGTGCAAACTATTTTAGGTAAGGTCACACGTCTAGTTCTTGCAGGAATGTGAAGCAAACTACTTTAAAGAAAATCTAGGTACCTAAGGCTTCCACTTATTCTATGGGTGGCACCACTTGGGTATCCGGATCTTTACTCTCATCTTCTTTCTAGATGTGCAAGAAGGCTAAGGATGATGAAAACGTGTGGTACTTGGATTCTGGATGCTCCAAGCACATGACGGGCAATAAAGCAAAGTTCCTTAGCCTAGAAAAGAAGAAGGGAGGGATCGTGACGTTTGGCGATAACAGAAAAGGAAGAATCATGTGAACTGGTATAGTTGGTAACGATTCCTTTACGATATCTAATGTTCTTTATGTTAAAGGGCTAAAACACAATCTAATTTCTATTAGCCAATTATGCGATAATGGATTAAATGTTTTATTTGAATCTTCCACTAATATGCAAAATATCCAATCCTACTACAAAAGATATTTTACTAACTGCACCAAGAATACATAATGTTTATATAGTTTCTTTTCATGATCTTTCTAAATCATCTATAAAATGTTTTATCACTAAAAATGATGAATTAGAACTTTGGCATAGACAGCTGGGACATGCTAGCACAAAGCTTATTGTTAAACTTGCCAAAAGTGATTTAAGTAGAGGATTGCCTAGGTTAAATGGAACTTTACCTTCACTTTGTTCACCATGTCAAACAGGTAAATTTACTAGATCCTCTTTCAAAAGTAAAAAAAATTCATTTTCTACTACAAGACCCTTGCAATTAATTCATATGGATCTTTTTGGTCCTGTTAGCACCGCAAGTCTTGGTGGTAGATTATATACATATGTTTTAATAGATGATTTTTCAAGATATTGTTGGACATTATTTCTCTCTTCCAAATCCGATGCGTTTTGAAATTTGCAAAATTATGTACTCGTATTCAAAATGAAAGTGATTTACAAATTAAATGCATTCGCTCGGATCGTGGAGGAGAATTTGAAAATGAAAAGTTAACATCTTTTTGTGATATGTTAGGTATTAAACATGAGTTCTCCACACCATGCACACCACAACAAAATGTTGTTGTAGAAAGAAAGAATAGGACACTTCAAGAACTAGCACGCATTATGCTATGTGAATATAAATTGCATAAGTCCTTTTGGGCCGAAGCTGTAAATACATCATGTTATGTTATGAATAGAATTATGCTTCACCCATCTCTTAATCACACACAATATGAACTTTATTTTCAAAAGAAGCCTAACGTATCTTACTTCAAAGTTTTTGGTTGAAAATGTTTTATTTTGAACACTAAAGATAGCTTGGGAAAGTTTGATGAAAAATGCGATGAAGAAACTTTTCTTGGATACTCTTAAACTAGTAAAGCTTATAGAATTTTTAATAAAAGAATTAGTAAAGTTGACGAGTCGATTAATGTGAAATTTGATGAGCTTGTTCCTTGTGTAGAACAACTTTCTGCAGGCAAAGAGGATGATCTTTTACCACCTTTGGAGCATGGTGACGAGGAACCTTCCAAAGAAGAGGAAGAGGAGGCCAAGGAAGATGATTATGTGCCTCCAAGCGCTATGCAATTTACAAAGGATCATCCACGGGAGCTAATAATTGGTGAACCATCTATTGGGGTAAGAACTCGCTCTTCTCTTCATGAATCTTATTCAAATATTTGTTTTGTTTCTGAAATAGAATCAAAAATTGTTTCTACCGCTTTAAATGATGAATTTAAGTTTTTGGCTATGAATGAAGACTTAGAACAATTTGAGCGACATAATGTTTGGAAATTAGTAGAAAGACCATCTAATCCCCGGTTGTTGGTGTAAAATGGATTTATGAAAATAAATTAGATGGTGAGTCTAGAATCATTAGAAATAAGGCACGCTTAGTAGCACAAGGATATTCACAAATTGAGGGGAAAGATTTTGATGAAACTTTTGCACCCGTTGCTAGATTGGAATCTACGAATTTTTCTAGCATTTGTAAGCTTTAAAAGAGTAAAATTATTTCAAATGGATGTAAAAAGTGCTTTTCTAAACGGGTTTGTAAAAGAAGAAGTTTATGTTGAACAACCCCCCGATTTTATTAGTGAAAATTTTCCCAATCATGTTTATAAACTAGAAAAGGCGTTTTATGGTTTAAAACAAGCGCCTTGTGCATGTAATGCAAGACTTACATCATTTTTATTAAAGTACGATTATATTATGGGAAGTGTTAGAACCTTAGTTTGAAAGTGGAGGTCAGATCTTAAGTTACTCTAGAGGGGGGTGAATAGAGTATTAAAAACTTTTCCTTAGTTTTTATAGAGGAATTAAAATAGTATTATATATAAGTGTAAGCTGTGTGAGAATTATATAAACAGAAACATTAAGTAAAATGTAATCACAAAACAAACATCACAAGCACAGAAAATAATCAAACACAGAAGACACAAGGAGCTATAGTAGTTCCCCAATAAATCTGGGTACGTCTACTCTTCTACCACCTTTGGTAGGAATCCACTAGGAGGTTTTTGATAAGGTGCCCTCACACCAAGTGAGCTGTTGATAAGGTGCTCTAACCAAACTGCAGGTTTTTGAAAAGGTGCCCTGTCACCGAGAGTTAACTTTTGAAGGGAGTTATAACCCTGTACAAGATGGGAAGGAAAAAGTTTATAGTGTTCTTCTCTATCAAGATGCTGAGAGAAGATTCTAGTGGATGTTGTTGTAAAGCTCCCCCTGTCAGATTGAAGTATTTGACAGAAAATGAAGAAGCTTTCTCTTGAAAACTAAGATCTCCTGTAGCAGTTTGATCTGGAAGAACAAGTTCTTCAGATTGTTTGTTGCTCTTTTAGAAGATCTGAACTTGCAGCAGATTCTGAGTGAATGCTCTTGAGGATGATGTTCTCAGTAGTTTTTGTTTGCTGCTTGTAGAAGAAGAAGATGAAGAAAAATACTTTCTGAGATGTCTGTCTGTATCTTCTTCTTCTTCTTTCAGCTATATATATATCCTTTTTATTCTGTAATAGAACGATGTTTGAATTCTGTCCACTCAAACGATTTTGGCAGGTCCTTTTATTTTTGACTGTGAAAAGATTCCTTTTCATTAAATGTCAATGGCTATTGCTGCCTTGGAAAAAGGAAAGAAGGGAATATATTAACTGAGTTTAATATCCTTCCTTATCTGTCAGAATATGTCCAAAGGATATTAAATAGATCCGTTATATTTGTCGTTTTGCTGTTAGGATAGATAGAATATAGTTGATAACAAATCTGGACTTCAATAAATGATCTGTCGAACGCTGGCTATAATCTGTCGAGCGCTGTTCATAAAATGTTGAACGCTGGCTGGAGAACTGTCGAGCGCTGTCAACAAAAAAAACTGTCGAACGCTGGGAGCCATCTGTCGAGCACTGCTAGCTATTTGTCGAACACTGATCAGAGAATGTCGAGTGCTGGAACTGGCTGTTATACTTCAGTCTGCTGAGAACAATTTGTCGAACGATGCTAGACATTCGTCGAACGCCACTTGCCATTTGTCGAACGCTGCTAGCCATTTGTCGAGCACTGGGAACCTTAGATTTAATCTTAAGTTCTAGCTAATTTATCAGCCTACAGACTTGACCCTTAAACTATACAATGGGGTCAACTGATCCTAATCAGTACATAGTGATCCTAGCCCAAAACAGTAAAAGGGTTGTTCCAACAATCTCCCCCTATTTGAGTTAGGATACTATTTGACAAGAAAAATTAAATAGATACAGCAGAAAGTATAATCAACAGAGCAACAATGAAATGAAATATATCTGATAGATTAAAATAGATCACCAGATAAGATAAAAATAAATGCTCTGAGTTTAGAAACTTTACATTCATAACCAAGCAATTTATTTAAGGCTTTTTGTCCTGAGAAGGTGGCTTGAATATGATTTTCCTGTTGGGGTCTTCTGATTTCTTTTTGCTGATAAACAAATCTTGAGCACCAATCATTTTCTGTTCTTTGACATGAGGGATAAATGCTTCTGGGTGCATATCAATATATTCCTCAGTATTGAATGCTTTAACTGTTTTGTATTTTTCAAGTTCTTTTCTTCTGTATTCTGACATGGTTGAGAAACTTGAGAAGTCTTTGCCTTCTGCTTTAGCCTTTTTAATCTGTGCATATGCAATTGTTTCTTTCAGTCTTGCCATCTGACAGATTTTCTCTTCTTCTGGATCTGGAAAGTAATAAATATCTTCTGAATCATATTTGTCTTGAGTGACCTTTTGAGGTACTCTATCTCTGTGAAGAGATCCATCAGAAATGTGAAGTTTGTATTCTGAAGATATTTGAGAAGAGGAAAAGGTTTGTCTTCCTTGAAAGATAGGAGCTGATTTCTTAGAGGAAGGAGCACTGGCTGATCCAGAGGCTTGAGAACCACTAGAACTACCAGGTCTCCTTGAATGTTGAGAGCTTGGCTTCTGAGAGGAAGATGATACACCTGTTGATCCTGTTGCACCAGCTGCTGGAGGAGGAGGAGGAGGAGGATGATTGTGCTTGACTGGATTGTCAGGGATGTAACCAGTCTTCTTGAATTTCTTCCTCCTATTGTTCTCATTTCTGGAGAGCTTCATCCAGTGAGGATTTTTCTCATCAAGAGGGACATTATACAAAATGTACAGAGGAATGTCATTATTTGGATTTGGGGGCTTGGGAGCAGCCTTTGACTTAGCTGTTCTTTTCTTTCTTTTCTTTGAAAGTGTATCATCAGAATCACTGTTGTCATCATCATCAGAGTCAGAAGATGAGATTGGCTTATTGTATAGATCATCAATTCTCTTGATTACTTCACGAGCCTTTAATCTTTCTTCTTCAGCTTTGTCAAACTCTGCATCTGCTTCTCTCCAGATTTCATCAAAGCTTGGCATTGGTTCTTCATTCCATACAGGAATTGGAGGTGAAGAAGTAATTTGTGGGGCTGTTGTATCATCAAGGAATTCTGCAAGATCATCTTCATATTCTGCAGAATGATCCTTTATTTGAATGTCTTGAACAGTGGAAGAAGGAATAGAGGATATGTAATTTTGTATGATATCAGAATGAGTTTTCTGAGGAAGGCAAATCAGAGCCTTTGATAGATCCTCTATGTATACCTTTGGTGATACCCTTGAAGTATATGTGACATCAAATTTTGATAATAAGCTATATAGATCACAGGATGGATGAATGCATATATTATTTATTTCTTCTATAACTTGTGTAACTTCTGTATCTTCTTCTGGAGTTTCTTCTATTTCTGGAGCTTCTTCATAGTACATCTCCCCCTGCCTAGCTTCAGGACAGCCTGAATCTAGGCCCCTGGTAGAAGGGACAGCAATGGAGGAGGGAAGAGAAGCTATCTTAGTAGATAAAGTAGAAAGTGCCTGAAGAACTAGAGCAAGTTTTGCATCCAGGAGCTTGCTTATTTTAGGAAGGATAAGATCAAAAACTTGATCAGCAATAGAGGAGAGGTTGAGGAATGGATAATCTGGTGGATGGCTAGTGGATGGTTGTGAAGTGGATGGAGATGATATTGGAGGAATGATATTGCTGATGTTGGTGGTATGTGTGGAAATGTCTAGATGGATTGGACCAGAAGAATGAATAGGTGAATGATATTCATTGTGTATTGGAGAGGGAGGTGTGGTAGGTAGTGGTTCTGAAGATAGGGGTGGAGGTGGAGCATCACTAATGTGGGCAGTTGAGAGTGGAATATCATTGATGGGTAATATTGCAGTTGAAGGAAGGGATGAAGAATGAGAATGTGCAGGAGATTGTTGAGCAGGTGGAGAGAGGATATGAGAGGAAGGAGGAACTGAGGAAGGATCTTCTAGAAGGGTAGAGGGAGTGACCTGATCAGTCCTTGTGTCCTCAAAATCTTTCCTTTTTCTGGAGGCCTCAGCTCCTGTATTCTTCTTGGTAATCACTCTATCCCATTTAGCAAAGAGTGCTGAGGTCAGCCTCTTGCTGGCATTTATTGTGACTTTTGTTGACAACAGAAGCTCTGGATGCCTTTCCTGCAGAAAGATTCCTAAAATTCTTCCAAAGCATACATTCTCTGTAGAGTTTTTCTTTTTAATTAGGTCAAAAAGAATTGATCCCCAGTTGACTTTCTTCTTCTCCATTAAGGCCACCATTAACAGAAATTGGTGCCTACTGATATAGTCATGCCCAGAAGTTTTGCTCAGCAAGACTTTTCCAACAATATCTGCTAAGAACTTGTAGTCCTGAGACAGATTCTTTTTCAGAATGTGGCCAGGGTTTCCAGTCAAATGGCCCATTTTGACTAAAGCTTCACCAAATTCATTTGAGCTTATATCTAACTCATCTTCACCATTTTCAAGACCAAAGATTTCAGAAAGGATGGTGGGAGAGAGAGAGACATGATGACCTGAGATTGTTCCCGACAAGCTTTCATCGACTGGTTTTGCAGTGAAAACCCATTCTTTTATCTCTGCAACAGCTATCTTCTGCCTGGTGCTTAGAAGCTTCCTTAGTTGTTGTTCATCCAGCATTTGAAGAATATCCTTGAAGATTTGGTCGGACTGTGCAAACGAGTCCATGTCAATGTCAAAACCTGCGTCAAACTTCATTAGGTGCAGAGAGGCCTGAGGAATCACCATTGTTCCTGCAAAGAAAGTTGAAGATCAAGTGCAGAGGGGAACTGGAGGGAAAGACGATTTCTGTAGGCGCAAAGCTTAGAATAAGATAAAATAAGTGTTATATAGTCGAGAAAATAGGGAGGAGAATTCGAGGAGCGATGTTCGGCAAAACCTAATTAAATCTGAAGTCGAACCTACTTTAAAATTTTGTCGGACGAAAAAAAAAATCTTTTTCGTCGACCGCCGTTCGACAAACGAGATTTTCTTCACTGACTCTGAATATGAAGGTTTTTGTCGACCATTGTTCGACGAATAAAAATTTGTCGTTCTTCGTTCGACAAATTTGGATAAATTTTGGATAAGATAGAAAGTATAATTTTCAACAAATTGAGTCTCCATCTATCATTCCCAGTTGATTCATAAAGAAGATATGTTTCTTTTCATCCAAGGGTTTGGTGAAAATATCTGCTCTTTGTAAATCAGTGGAGATGAACTGTAGGCAAATTTTATTTTTATCCACATTATCTCTGATAAAGTGGTGCCTAATTTCTATGTGTTTAGTCCTACTATGGAGAACTGGATTTTGTGCTATAGATATTGCACTAGTATTGTCACAAAATATAATTGATTGATTTAAGTTGATACCATAGTCTAGAAGTTGATTTTGTATCCACAGTAACTGTGAGCAGCAACTGCCTGCAGCAATGTATTCTGCCTCAGCTGTTGATGTGGACACAGATGTCTGCTTCTTACAAAACCAAGACACAAGCCTATCACCAAGAAACTGACAAGTTCCTGATGTGCTTTTTCTGTCTACTCTGCATCCAGCATAATCTGAGTCTGAGAATCCAGTTAACTCAAATTCAGATGCTGTTGGATACCAGAGACCTAGATTAGGACAACCCTTTATATATCTTAAAATTCTTTTTAATAAAGATAGATGAGATTCTTTAGGGTTAACTTGAAATCTAGCACAAATACAAGTAGCAAACATTATATCAGGCCTACTAGCTGTCAAATAGAGTAATGAGCCAACAATTGCTCTATACACCTTCTGATCAACAGGTTTCCCTGATTCATCAGCATTAATGACATCATTAGAAGCCATGGGTGTTTTCATGGGAGAGGAATCAGACATTCCAAATCTTTTTACTAATTCCTTAGCATACTTGGATTGTGAAATGAAAATTCCTGATGAGGTTTGCTTCACTTGAAGACCAAGGAAGTATGATAATTCACCCATGCTACTCATTTCAAATTTAGATTGCATAAGTTTAGAGAACTTTTCGCATAAATTTGAATCAGTAGAGCCAAAAATTATATCATCTACATATATTTGAACTAGCAATGTTTGATTTTTATGTATTCTGAAAAATAAGGTTTTGTCTACTAGGCCTCTACAGAACTTGTTTTCCAATAGAAAATTAGCTAAGGTCTCATACCATGCCCTGGGAGCTTGTTTGAGACCATAGAGAGATTTATTAAGCTTGAATACATAAGAAGAGTGAGTTGGAGAGATGAAACCTGGTGGTTGTTCCACATAGACTTCTTCCTTGATATCTCCATTTAGGAATGCACTTTTTACATCCATTTGATATACCTTAAATTGTTTGTATGCAGCAAATGCTAAAAATATTCTGATAGCTTCAAGTCTTGCCACAGGTGCAAATGTTTGATCATAGTCTATGCCTTCTTCCTGTGAATATCCTTGAGCTACTAGCCTTGCTTTATTTCTCACAATATTTCCTTGATCATCAAGTTTATTCCTGAAGACCCATTTGGTGCCAATGACTGGATGGCCTATTGGTCTTGGAACCAAATCCCAAACTTTGTTTCTTTCAAACTGGTTGAGTTCCTCTTGCATTGCAAGAATCCAATTTGGATCTTATTCTGCATCTTTTATGGTTTGAGGTTCAACTTGTGATAGAAAGCAAGTATGCATCTGATTTTGGTGTAGTTGATGTCTTGTCTGAACACCTGCTGAAATATCACCAATCACTTGTGAAATTGGGTGATCTCTAACTATGATGTGGTCAACAGTTGGAGTTAAATCTGCAGTGGTATTTATTTGGGGATTTTGTTCAGTAATTGTATCCTGTGGAGGATGTTCTGTTATTGCTTGATTCTGATAATCAACAAGATCTGGATGATCATCTTCTTCACTATCTTCAAGGTTTTGAGCTAATGGTTGCATTGAATCTCCTGACTGTAGATTTAGTTCATTAAGCTCTTCACATAGAGCTGGTACCTGCAAAGCATTCTTGGTAGAAGAGTTCTTCTCCTTGTAAGACATGTTAGTTTCATCAAAGGAAACATGCATGGATTCTTCTATCTTAAGAGTGGATTTGTTAAATACCCTATATGCTTTGCTAACTATTGAATATCCTAAGAAAATTCCTTCTTCAGATTTTGGTTCAAATTTTCTAAGATATTTCTTATCATTGTTATGAACAAAACATTTACAACCAAAAATTCTGAAATAGTCAATTTTAGGTTTCTTCCCTTTAAGTAATTCATAAGGAGTTTTACCCTTAAGTTTGTGTATCAAACTTCTATTCAGAACATAGTTTGCTATGCTAACAGCTTCTGCCCAAAAGGATAGTGGCAAATTAGCATCTGCAAGCAATGTCCTTGCTGATTCAATTAGGGTTCTATTTTTCCTTTCAACTACCCCATTCTGTTGAGGAGTTCTAGGAGCTGAGAAGCAATGCCTGATACCTTCCTTCTCACAGAATTCTTGCATAAGAAGAGACTCAAACTCAGTGCCATGATCACTTCTGATCAATGCAACTACAGTAGGGTATTCAATCTGTATACTCTTAAGAAAGTCTGTAAGAACTTTAAAGTTATCTGACTTTTCTCTCAAAAAGAATACCCAAGTGAATCTAGAGAAGTCATCTACAATAACTAGAGTGTAAGACTTCCCTCCTAAACTCTTTGTTGCTATAGGTCCAAAAAGGTCCATATGTAGCAAAAATAAGATTTTAGGTGAATCACTTTTAGATAAGGATTTAAAACTGTTTTTGGTTTGCTTACCTAGCTGGCATGCCCTACATAAACCTTCTTTCTTATATGATCCTGATGGTAGACCTCTAACAAGATTATCTTTAGATAGTTTGGCAATTGTTCTAAGATTTACATGCCCTAATCTTTTATGCCATAATTCACTAGGTTTGCTTAGCTCATTAAACAGACAAATTTCTGATTTAGAGGAATTGAAATTTACTAAATATATATTACCCTTTCTAATACCTGATAAAACAATGACATTATCAGATGACTTGATAATGCATTCTGATTTATTAAAGGTTACCTGATAACCTTCATCACATAACTGACTTATGCTGATGAGGTTGTGCTTCAGACCCTTCACATAGGTGACTTCCTTGAATGTTACTGCTCCAACCTTGATTTGACCAATGCCTTTGGTTTGACCATGGTTGGAGTCTCCAAAGATCACTTTGGGTCCAAGCTGTGCCTTGTAATTTTTCAGATTGGCCTTGTCTCCTGTCATGTGCTTTGAGAAGCCACTATCCAAGTACCATTTTTGATTTAATCTTGGATGGCCGTGTACCTGCAAAGACAAAAACATAAACTAGTTGTTTTTGACCCAGACTACCTTGGGTCCTTTTGTGTTACCACAAAATTCAGAAATAAATGACATTTCAGGCTGGTCCTTATAGCCTTGTGGATGATATCTCCTTGGAGGTATTATCCATTTAGTGAAAGGATTTTTAGTTTGTTTGGAATTAAGATTTCTAGTATTTCCTGTATAGTATCTGTTCGACAAATTTGGATAAATTGGTCGACTATTGTTCATCTGATAACTATACTGAAAATCTATTTTCAGACTTCGTCGAGCTCCGTTCGACAAATTTGAACCTTTTTGTCGATCTCCGTTCGACGAATTCTTTTGAATTCTTTTATCCTTAACAGACTTGCTTGAAATATCTTTATCTCTTTTTGCAGCTTCTTTGCCTTTAGCAGAAATAAATTTTATAGGTGAGGAGAGGATATTTCTCTTAATCAGAGATGGCTCACTTGGTGAGGCACCCAGGCCCAGTTTGCTATTATTAAATCTAGCATTGACTAAGCTTGTGATGTCCATCAGTTTGATACTTCTCCCATTTAGGGATTCTTCAAATTTTTTGGCCTCAGAAAGTTTATTCTCAATGAGAACAATGTGTTCTCTGGAGGCAGCCAGATCTTTCTTAAGATTTGCATTTTCTTCACTTATCTTTTTCATTTCAGCTAACTTACATCTGAGTGAGATTATTTCTTTCTCAGAGTTGAGTAAGTCTGAGCAAAGGACTTTGAATTCAGCCTTGAATTCATCTGAAGTAAAATCAAAACCAGATATTACCTGATCTGCATCATTTTCTTCTTCTGATTCTGAATTTTCTTCATCAGATTTGCTGGCTGAGGCATTGATGCCATCATGCAGAAGTTCTTTTCTTCTTCATCATCACTGGAGCCTGATGAAGATTCATATTATGACTCACAGTCTGAGTCATAAATTGCCAGTAGACATTGGCTATTCTCTTTTGTCTCTTCTTCATCAGAAGAACCAGATGAAGATTCTGATTCAGATTCTGTTTCACTCCAGGATGTTGCTACAAATCCTCTTCCCTTCTTTTTGTGTGCGTGGGAGGAAGATTTGCTAGAACCTTTCCTTTCTTCCTTTTCTCTTTTTCTCTCCTTTCTGTCCTTTTTGTTTTAATTCTCTGGACATTCAGGAGCATTATGTCCTGGCTTCCTGCAACCAAAACATATAATTTCATTAGAGTGATTTTTGTCATACCTTGGCTTGTCATAGCTTCTGGATGACTTCTTCTTGAAATCTTTCTTAGCCATATTATAGAATCTTTTGGCTATGAAGCTCATCAACTCCTCTTTGGTGGGAGTTGGTCCTTCTTCTTCTGCAGCCTTGAAGGCTATGCTTTTCTCCTTCTTGAGTGCTGGGGATGAAGTGGATTATTCAGCTTCCCTACTTTTGACGAGCTGCTCATAAGATTTGAGCTTGCCCAACAAAGCTTCAGTGGTGATCTCATTTAGGCTTCTGGCTTCTTTGATTGGCCAGATTCTGGAGTCCCATGTGCTGGGAAAGCACATAAGAATTTTGTCATTGATCTCTGTGAGTGAGATCACTTTGTCCAGAGACTTCAACTCATTTATTATGAGGCTGAGCCTATTATACATATCATCAACATTTTCTGATTCTCCCTTCTTGAAGTTCTCATATTGAGAGATCAGGTGAGATATTCTATCTTTCCTTTCATCTGCTGAGCCTGCCACCATGTTGTTGAGAGATTCCCAGATTTCTTTTGCTGAGGTGCACTCAACTACTTTCTGGAATATGTCATCTGACATAGTTAAGGCCAGAATGTTCATTGCCTTTGCATCTACATTTCTCTGCTTCTTCTGAGCCTCAGTCCACTCAGGAGGTGGAACAGCAGTGTTGTCTGTTATTGTAGTAGTGCTGGTTGTTGCTGTAGGTGCTGGAGGTCCTGTAAGAATAACATTGAAAATCTCCTCATCAATAGAGTTCATATAAAGCCTAATCCTTGCTTTCCATAGTGCAAACTTATTGAGATTGCACATAGGAGGTCTTGTGCTAGAATATTCCTTGTTTTGTGCCATGAGTTTTGAATGATATAAAATTCTTATATAAAGAAGCTCTTAGACAAATTAAGATATGGTTGATCTTTGTGATTCAGATGTTAGTCTGTAAAGAATCAACACCCTCTGATACCAATTGAAAGTGGAGGTCAGATCTTAAGTTACTCTAGAGGGGGGGGGGGGGGGGGGGGTGAATAGAGTATTAAAAACTTTTCCTTAGTTTTTATAGCGGAATTAAAATAGTATTATATATAAGTGTAAGCTGTGTGAGAATTATATAAACAGAAAAATTAAGTAAAATGTAATCACAAAACAAACAGCACAAGCACAGAAAATAATCAAACACAGAAGACACAAGGAGCTATAGTAGTTCCCCAATAAATCTGGGTACGTCTACTCTTCTACCACCTTTGGTTGGAATCCACTAGGAGGTTGTTGATAAGGTGCCCTCACACCAGGTGAGCTGTTGATAAGGTGCTCTAACCAAACTGCAGGTTTTTGAAAAGGTGCCCTGTCACCGAGAGTTAACTTTTGAAGGGAGTTATAACCCTGTACAACATGGGAAGGAAAAAGTTTATAATGTTCTTCTCTGTCAAGATGTTGAGAGAAGATTCTAGTGTATGTTGTTGTAAAGCTCCCCCTGTCAGATTGAAGTATTTGACAGAAAATGAAGAAGCTTTCTATTGAAAACTAAGATCTCTTGTAGCAGTTTGATCTGGAAGAACAGGTTCTTCAGATTGTTTGTTGCTCTTTTAGAAGATCTGAACTTGCAGCAGATTCTGAGTGAATGCTCTTGAGGATGATGTTCTCAGAAGTTTTTGTTTGCTGCTTGTAGAAGAAGAAGATGAAGAAAAATACTTTCTGAGATGTCTGTCTGTATCTTCTTCTTCTTTCAGCTATATATATATCCTTTTTATTCTGTAATAGAACGACGTTTGAATTCTGTCCACTCAAACGATTTTGGCAGGTCCTTTTATTTTTGACTGTGAAAAGATTCCTTTTCATTAAATGTCAACGGCTATTGCTGCCTTGGAAAAAGGAAAGAAGGGAATATATTAACTGAGTTTAATAACCTTCCTTATCTGTCAGAATATGTCCAAAGGATATTAAATAGATCCGTTATATTCGTCGTTTTGCTGTTAGGATAGATAGAATATAGTTGATAACAAATCTGGACTTCAATAAATGATCTGTCGAACGCTGGCTATAATCTGTCGAGCGCTGTTCAGAAAATGTTGAACGCTGGCTGGAGAACTGTCGAGCGCTGTCAACAAAAAAAATTGTCGAACGCTGGGAGCCATCTGTCGAGCACTACTAGCCATTTGTCGAACACTGATCAGAGAATGTCGAGTGCTGGAACTGGCTGTAATACTTCAGTCTGCTGAGAACAATTTGTCGAACGATGCTAGACATTCGTCGAACGCCACTTGCCATTTGTCGAACGCTGCTAGCCATTTGTCGAGCGCTGGGAACCTTAGATTTAATCTTAAGTTCTAGCTAATTTATCAGCCTACAGACTTGACCCAACTATACAATGGGGTCAACTGATCCTAATTAGTACATAGTGATCCTAGCCCAAAACAGTAAAAGGGTTGTTCCAACATAGTTTTTGATTTGAGTCGTGATCCATCTTTATATTTATTCTGTGATCGACGAAATCCCATTAAGACAGGAGATAGGAAAAAACTATACAAGTTCTCTGGGTTCGACGAACGCCTTACTAGGTTCGACGAACACCTTCCTGCGATCGATGAAATATATTCAATCTGCGTTTGACGAAAAGCTCCCTTTCCAGCGGTCAACGATCTAGCCTATCTCAGCGATCAACGAAAAGCTGCGTTCGACGAAACTTCAACAGAAGCTCAGGTCGATGAATTAAATGTTCAGAACGACGAACTTCAAGCTCAGATCGACGAATTATTATCTGCTATTATAATATCTCATTTCTTAGATCGATTAATATTTCTATATATGATAAGGCAATATTTTTATTAAATTCTATTTATATATTTCTTCTCTTTCTTCATTTGTATAAATTAATAATATAGCCGTTGAAGCGTAATAAATATTATAGCTGTTGTAGAGCAATAAATATTATAGTCATTGCGGAAAAGCTAAAGACGGTAATTTATCTTTTCGAGGAATCTAGGAAATTAAAGAGATGTTATCTCTTTCCTTTTGTCGGGCAAGAATTCAAACAGCTCCAGAATATATATACAAAGAGAAGTACAGAGAAGAAAATAAGGAGGCAGAACCAGAACAGGAAGAAGGAAATATACAGAAATACAGAGAAGCAAAAAGAAGAAGCACATATACAGAGTTCTTGATAAGAACAACATATATTATTTATCTTCTTTTTGCTAACTCTTCTCTGCAGAACATCTTCATCCTGAGACACCAATCAAGATCACTTGCTCGGGATCAAAACTGCAAAAGAAGAAAAAGAGTTATTACAATCAAGTGAAGAAGCTTCCTCAACACTAATCAAGTCAGGGGGAGCTCTTCTTCAACATCATCAAGATCCATTCTCAACAACCCATCAGGATCTTTAGAGTCTTCTCAAAAAGAGAAGAACAACATATTCTTTTCCCTTCCCATCCTGTATAAAGGGTTATAACTCTATTCAAAAGTTACAGCCATTGGTGGCAGGGCACCTGATCAAAAACCTGTAGTTGGGTTAGAGCACCTAATCAAAAGCTCACTTGGTGTGTGGACACCTGATCAAAACTCCCTTGGTGGCAGGGAACCTGATCAACAACCTGTAGTGGATTCCTACCAAGTGTGGTAGAAGAGTAGATGTACCCAGGTTGATTGGGGAACTACTATATTTCTTTGTGATGTCTGTGATGCTTGGCTTATATTTTATTTCTTGTTGTTATGTTGTGATATCTGTGATAAGTATTGTAGTTAAATAACTCACTCTGTGTTATACATATTTTTTATATATCACTATTTTGAAATAACCCAAAAAGTTTTAATTTAAGAACTAACCTCACTTTCAATTGGTATTAGAGGGTAGTTGATTCTTTACAGGCTAACACCTGAATCATAAAGATCAATTAGTTCTTAATTTTTTTTTAAAACTCATGGCACAAGTAGAATTTTCAATCACAAATCCACCAATCTGTAATCTAAATAGATTCTCTTTATGGCAAGCTAGAATTAGATTATTCATGAATGCCATAGATGAAGAAATTTATAACTCTATTTTGACAGGACCTCCATCTTCACAAACATCAACAGATGGTCAAGAGAAGCTGAAAAGTGCTGATGGAGAGGCTATGGACATATTAGCTCAATCAATGTCAAATGACATTCATCAAAAAGTTGCTGACTACACTTCAGCAAGAGTAATCTGGAACTCCCTCACAAGGATGGTAACTGAACCTTCTTTCACTAACTGTATTTATGATGCAGAACCATCATCTAGTCTAAGTGAAGAAGAAGAAGAACAAAAGGCCAGAAAATTCTGCATGTTGGCCATATATGGCTCACACCACAACTCAGATGCAGAATATGAATCTAATGAAAATGAGGTAACTTCAAATTTTAATTTTACCTCTAATCAATTCAAATCTGTTTTCAAATTACCATATACTAATTTAATAGAACTTGAGAAAGAAATAAAATCTCTCAGAACAGAGTTGACAAAAATAAGTAATTTGACTTCTGAATATAACAAACTTAAAGAAGATTTAAAAATATCAGAAGAATAAAATATTTCCTTGAAAAATAAATTTGAACAAACTTTTAAGGAAAAAGAAGTAAAAGACTCTGTAGAATTTACTGAATTTCTTTATGTTAAAACAAAATCTAGAAATCAGTTTAGTTTTTCGAATTTATATTTTAATGAGATAAAAAGGCCAATATATCTAATTATAAGGCATTTTTTTAATCTATTTTAAACTTTTATAATTAAATAAGCAGTTATATGATTCATTGGAATTTCCTATCTTCAAAACAAAGTCAGATAACTTCAATATTCTTACAGACTTTCTCCAAAATCAGGTTGAGCATTCTACTCAGATTGCATAGATCAGAAAAGATTAGGACACTGAGTGCGTGTCTCTTCTGATTAAGGGGATTCTATAGAAAGAAGGTATCGGGCAATATTTTCCTGATTTTAAAATTCCTTAGAATCCATTAACAGCTGTAGCAATTCATAATATTGGAATCCTATTTTAAAACAAAATCTAGGAAATCAGAATTGCTTAAATGTTTTCTTTAAGAAGAAGAAAACTATATAATTTATGATTAAATGTTTTCAAAAAGAACAAATAAATTCTTCTATCTGTACAAGCTTTATATTATTCTCAAAAATGATCTCTGACCCTTAAGCCTTAAGTTATTCAATACTTTTTTATGCTTAGGTATCCTAAACCAAACATGGTGAGATTGTTAGAACCTAGTCTTGATTTGGATTAAGATCCCAACTCAAATAGGGGGAGATTGTTGGAACCTTAGTTTTTGATTTGAGTCGTGATCCATCTTTATATTTATTCTGTGATCGACGAAATCCCATTAAGACAGGAGACAGGAAAAAACTATACAAGTTCTCTGGGTTCGACGAACGCCTTACTGGGTTCGACAAAAGCCTTCCTGCGATCGACGAAATATATTCAATCTGCGTTCGACGAACAACTCCCTTTCCAGCGGTCGACGATCCAGCCTATCTCAGCGGTCAACGAAAAGCTGCGTTCGACGAATCTTCAACAGAAGCTCAGGTCGACGAATTAAACGTTCAGAACGACGAACCTCAAGCTCAGATCGACGAATTATTATATGATATTATAATATCTCATTTCCTAGATTGAGTAATATTTCTATATCTGATAAAGCAATATTTTGATTAAATTCTATTTATATATTGCTGCTCTTTCTTCATTTGTATAAATTAATAATATAGCCGTTGCAGCGCAATAAATATTATAGCTGTTGCAGAGCAATAAATATTATAGCTGTTGCAGAAAAGCTAAAGACGACAATTTATCTTCTCGAGGAATCTAGAAAATTAAAGAGATGTTATCTCTTTCCTTTTGTCGGGCAAGAATTCAAACAGCTTCAGAATATATATACAAAGAGAAGTACAGAGAAGAAAATATGGAGGCAGAACCAGAACAGGAAGAAGGAAATATATAGAAATACAGAGAAGCAAAAAGAAGCAGCACATATACAGAGTTCTTGATAAGAACAACATATATTATTTTTCTTCTTTTTGCTAACTCTTCTCTGCAGAACATCTTCATCCTGAGACACCAATCAAGATCACTTGCTCAGGATCAAAACTGCAGAAGAAGAAAAAGAGTTATTACAATCAAGTGAAGAAGCTTCCTCAACACTAATCAAGTCAGGGGGAGCTCTTCTTCAACATCATCAAGATCCATTCTCAACAACCCATCAGGATCTCTAGAGTCTTCTCAGAAAGAGAAGAACAACATATTATTTTGCCTTCAAAAGTTAGAGCACCTGATCAAAAGCTCACTTGGTGTGTGGACACCTGATCAAAACTCCCTTGGTGGCAGGGCACCTGATCAACAACCTGTAGTGGATTCCTACCAAGTGTGGTAGAAGAGTAGATGTACCCAAGTTGATTGGGGAACTACTATATTTCTTTGTGTCGTCTGTGATGCTTGGCTTATATTTTATTTCTTGTTGTTGTGCTGTGATATCTGTGATAAGTATTGTAGTTAAATAACTCACTCTGTGTTATACATATTTTTATATATCACTATTTTGAAATAACCCAAAAAGTTTTAATTTAAGAACTAACCTCACTTTCAGGAAGTGCCGATAATACTCTCTTCATTAAGCACAATAAAGATGATTTGATTATTTTGCGAATATATGTTGATGATATAATCTTTGGATCTACTAATGAAGAGTTGTGTAATGAAGTTATTTTAGTGATGAAAAATGAATTTGAAATGAGTCTAGTAGGAGAACTTTCTTATTTCCTTGGTTTTCAAATATCACAAAGAATTGATGGTATCTTTGTATGTCAAACTAAATATGTCTATGATATGCTTAAACATTTTGGATTTGAAAACCTTAAACAAGCTTATACACCAATGTATGCATCACTAAAATTGGGAAAAGATAAATTGAGAATTTCTATAGATCAAACTTTATATAGAGGTATGATATGATCACTACTTTATCTAAGTGCAACTAGACCCGATATCATGTTTGTCGTATGCTTATGTGCTCGATTTCAAGCCTATCCAAAAGAATCTCATTTAAAAGCGGTAAAACAAATTTTTAGATATCTTATTAGGTCATCTAGATTAGGATTATGGTACCCGCATAATAATTCATTTACACTTCACGGCTATTCTGATTCGGACTATGTCGTATGCTCACTTGATAGAAAAAGCACTAGTGGTACTTGTCATTTTCTATGACCTTCATTAGTTGCATGGTCTAGTAGGAAACGAAATTCAGTTGCACTTTCCACCACGGAGGCCGAATACATTGCACTAGGGAGTTGTTGTGCACAAGCACTATGGATGAGCCAAACTCTAGAGGACTTTGGTTTTCATCTAAAACATATTGAATTAAAATGTGACAACAAAAGTGTCATTGATCTTACAAATAATCTGGAACATCATTCTAGATCCAAACATATAGATGTACGTCATCATTTCATAAGGGATCACATTAAAAAGGAAAATGTTAAGATAAATTTCATTGGCACGAACTCTCAACTTGCTGATATATTCACTAAACCTCTTCCCGATGCAAGGTTTCAAATGTTAAGGTTGAAATTATGAGTCTTAGACATCTTAGGATGAGTTATTTGAAAAATGCTAATGTTTTATGCAATTTGAGCAATCAAGGCATCTCCATAAATTACAAAATTTCTGTATAAGACTACTAAGGACTCTTAATCAAGATCAAAAATAAAAATTTAAATTCTCAAAAAATCACTTACTATTTTCAGCGCTAGCACTAGCGTCGGCGCTAGCGTGGATGCTCATTTTTTCTATTTTTTAAAATTTCTAAAAATCTATAAAATATGTTAGTTCATATGTACTACTTAGTTTTTGTGTTTCTGACTTTTATTATTTTTGTTTTATTTATATTATAAAAAATCAACTACAAAACTTCAAATTCAAAAATACAAAAATATGTTTTTGTGGTTTTCTATTTTTTCTTTCATTAAAACTTTTCAAAACAACAAAAAAACTGTATAATCTTTATTGCTAATATCAAGCATGTATGAATTCTATTATTTAGAATTATCTACAATGTTAAAACTTGTTTCTTCATATTACTATGAACATTGTTTTGTTTATAATGCTTTGATATATCTAATTAAGTGCATCAATTGTATTGAAAAATATGTGTAGAACCAAGCTTAGCATGCCTCTAAGTATGAGTAAATATTTTGTGATTGATAATCATACCTTTTCACTCACTTATTTTGGTAATCTACATGTGTATTTAAATCTAAAACATGCTTGCTTGTGTATTGTAATTGTACATTGAATTAAAACTTGCATAAGTTTATTATCTACACTACATTTGAATTGCACTTAAAATTTAAGAAAAGTGGTTGAGTTTAAGAAATATATATTATGTTGGGTTTGCAAAACATGTGTATTCGGAGAATGTTGTCTCACAAAAGCAAACAAAAAATATAGACAAATATAACTCCACCAAGTTCTACTTGGAAAGAATAGTAAAGTGTCTTGTGCAAACCTTGGTTATTACACCACATTGTTAAATATTATGTGCATTAAAGTGTGTGAAAGTTAATATACTTGTGTTTTATTGTGCACTTTACTCTACACATGTCTTGTATTTTGTGATTTAAATCATTTGTTAACATTGCTCAAAATTCACTTATGTGCACTTCATTATCTTTCATAACACTTCTTCTCATGAGTATTGGATTCTAATACTTTATCTATACTACTCTTTATATAAGAAATGCACTAGATAACCTAGCATGATCTCTACAATGTTTGGTATCTCTTAAACTTGAAATTAAGTAACATTGTAGTATAATCTCTTTTTGATATGTTCATTTCATGCTTGGTATCTTTATGAATAACTTTGAGATTTCAAAAAGGTTAAAAGATCTTTACATTTTTGAACTTAAACTCATATTTATACGTATGCTTTTCATGCTTTCAAAAGGATGTTTCTTATAATATTGAAATCTCTTATATGCTATGCTTAAACTCCTTACCATTCCATATATTATAAGAGCTCGATCATGATTTATAATTCCTAAGGAATGCTTCCTTACTTCCCTTACCCCGCCTTCTTTTGATAATACCAAAAGGGGGAGATTAATTGAAGAAATCTAGAGGAGAAATCTGGAAGATTAAGGGGAGACTAATTCATGCAATCTATCATTTTAGGGTGGGTAAAACATAAATTACATTTATGTAAGGGGAGCATTAAGATAGGGGGAGTATGCACTTTCTCGTGCTTATCATATACTATAGTTGCACTTTTATCTTGCTTATCATATTCTATAAACACCTTTGTTGATATCTTACTAAGAGGATTTGTTATTATCAAAAGGGGGAGAATGTTGGACATGTGTCATATCCCTTTATTTCAGAATAACAAATCCCATATTGTATTTGATCTTGCTTGGCATATGTTTATAGTGTGCAGGAACTATAAGTGCAATATTCCACAGGTAGCCAGCAGATTCAAATCAAATTATCTGAAGGAGAGCTACCGCCAGCGCTAGGGATACCGCCTGACGCTAGCGCTACCGCAAGCACTAGAGCTACCGCCTTGCGCTAGCTCAAGTTCATGCACAACTCCATGTTGCGACTGTTTCATAACCGCTTCTACACGATCGCTACCGCAGGCGCTAGGAGCTACGGCAAGCGTTATCTATAAGTTCTATAAATTGATGGCTTCTCTCTCATTTTTATGAGATCTTCCAGAGAGATTACTTGTGCCAATATGCCAGAGTTATTACTCTGCCGAAAGTTCATCTCCCACTCAAAGCCAAAGAAGATTTCTGGAGAAGGAAGCCGCCACGCTGCATCCAAAGAACGATCGCTTCAACCTCTCTTATGCTACAGCGATCCTTCATCCTCATCTTAAGAAATCTCATAGAGGGAGTTCTTGTTATTTACTTTATTTCATTATTATGAATTTTTGTAGTAAAATCGTTTTGTGTTGGCGACTAGGTCCTTGCGCGGCTTAGGGAGTAATTCACTGCGTGAATTGGCGACTAGGTCTAGGAGATTACATCTAGGGGGTGCTCGAGGCCATATCCAGGCTTAGGATTGGCTAGAGCGGCTTGAGGCCATATCCGGGAAAGGATAGGTTAAAGCCAACCGGTTTGTGGGGATACAAGTCCGTATAGAAAAGGAAAAGATATATTCATTTGTACGCCTCCGGTTTCTAGCGATAATCATGTCTCTATTTGTGTTTACTTGATTTCTTTCATTTGGCATAAATTTTATTATTGCAAAGTACTTTTTGCTAAATTGTAATTTTGCTCTCATTTATTCCTAAACAATTTAGTATTTTCCTTACAATTATAAAAAAAATCATTCCCTTATTCACCCCCCCCCCTCCTCTAAGGGCGCCTATCGATCCAACAATGGTGAGACTTGACATGAGCCTAGTGGCTGAGAACTACCCTGATAAGGTATTGGTTATTAGGCATAAGCTTTCTATAGCACGAATATGTTTGTCTAGACTTTGGCTTGGATTGGGACACTGTGATATACCATAACCTGCATCACTTTATTTGTGTTGAATTGACCGCACTATGGGCTTGAGACTTCAATAGGTTCTGAATTCGCGAATATAGTCTAAGTGTGGGTGTTGAGTACGATAGTGGTGTGACGTACTTTGATTAGAGATGAGTTTGAGTTGGGCTTATGTTGACTGGATATGATTGTATCTATTTCCACCACAGAGAGCTTAATATAAGTTGAGGTACTGCATTGCATTGCATATGGTTTGTGCATGCACTTATGGTTGATGTGGAGGGTCTGCTGACTTCGCCGAATAGTACCCCATGATGGGAAGTTGTGAGTTAGACTTTAGGGCTAAGGGTGTATATCTTGTAGGTGAGCTAGGATAGCTTCCTAGTGCTAGATCTCAGTAGACCACACCCTTTAACTAGATTTTAGTGAGAGGGTTACTAGAAGGATGTATATTACTCCAATAATGTGAAGGCAAGAGGTCGTGCCAAGGGGCCTATGTTTGTAGTGGGTTACACACTTCTTGAAACAGAGGTGATCGAGCCATTGTTATCGTCTTTCCATGATGATGAGGCCCTCACGGTTCGCAAACAACTTAAAAATGTGGTCGTGCTATGTCGATATAGAGTGGGTGGATGAGTTTGTATGTATATCACTTTGCATATATTTTTCATTGCATTTACATATTCTTATCAAATAAATTTGTATGAGCACTCTTATATGATATATTAATTTTCTCTTGTTTATAAATATAGAACTCGATCCTTAACATATATTTTTTATGAGCACTCTTATATGTTAAGTTACTTGTCTTTTGATTATAACACTTGGATATTTATCATATAAGTTTGTATGAACATTTTTATATGATAAGTTAAGATAATATTTATTTATATTGCGGCTCTTATAGTCTTTACATATTATACATGTCATTATACATTGTCGCTTGTGCTAACATTTGCAGCTTCATTATCTTTCCTTCCACCCAGTGCCTTAAAATGCATAAGGGGAAGGAAGATAATCACTTAATATTTTTAGATTAACATTTTAGTTGTCATCACTCCAGGAGCAGGAGAAGGAGCAACAACTGCAGTTGAACTATCAGTGAGATAGTAATGATATAGAGACGATGACAATACCCAGTGTGTTTTTTTATGCTACCACACTAGATTTATTATAAGAGCTTACTAGTTGTGTTATACCTTAATTAATATAGACTTGTTGTAGGGCATGTTTTAGCCCAAGCTTCTATTTTTCGTAGAAAATTTATGGATATTTTAGTGTATTTTATATGATATTGTGTATTGGATAATGATACTTTATGTGTCCATATTCTTGTGTTATTGAAATAATTATGTGATGTGATGATGAACTATCAGCTTTGTAAGAATCATATGGTAGGGTTGAATGTTGTGCTAGTACTATCGCAGGGCGGTTGCTCTAGGTAAAAGATCCTCCTTGGTCGCACCTAATTTTTGGAAGGGGTTTCTTGCATAAGGTCCCTTCCTACTCAGGTTGCATGGTTGGGGTGGGGTGGGGGTATGTGTCTTACATATTGCATATCGATTTATTGCCCGTCCAATGATTGGATTCAGATAATACGAGGTAATCAATGGGTATGATCACTCACACAGATTGATCAGATTGTGACTATACATTATTGTTGATTCCTCGACTCTCCACCACACTAGGATCTTATCATTCCAATGCTCGAGGCATGGTAGTTGGAGGAATGTGTATCTATGTATGGGTCTCAAGTGACTGACTGTCACCAGCGATGGATGGAAAAGGATCATATAGTAAAGTCGATGGCAGCGTAACCTTGAAATTCCATTTTCAGTGATGGCGCCACCTTAGGGTGTCATACTTTGTTTCAATACTGTAGCCCCAAACTTAAATTTCGGGGACGAAATTAATTTTTTTTGTTTATTGGATTTGTAACATCCAAGTGCGCGCTAGGCCCCTCATGAGTGTGTTGTGTCACCGGAGGTTGACTCGGACTTGGTAGAAGCCCTAGGACCCCGAGGTGATCAGATTTGAGTCACGGTCAGCAGGAGATGATTAATTTACTTACCCTATTGGGAGCTTTGTTTGGGCTTGTCCTGTGGCCTATTAGGTGTGCTGATAGCAATTGCTTAAGTTAATCTTTATATGACTGGCTTTTAAGTGGCGGTGGAGGACTTTATTGCTACCGACTTCCTCTTTATTTCTCCCGTCTCGGTTTATATTGCTTATGGTTTTTCTTTTGAATTTTTGGTGACAAGATTTTACGGAGGTGTTTAAGTTGGAAAACTGGTAAATCCCCTATGATGAAAATATTCAAGCAGTGTGGTATTTACCATCTAAGTATTTTGATGACTAGTGGAGGTATTTGTTTTGGAAAACAAACTTTAAAGTTGGCGCGTTCAATAATTACTCTTCTGCATTATATTGTATAGCCGCTGACTATTGTTATGTTTGCACAAAAATATAATGTTGGATTGTTTCGATGAACAAGTCCATTTAAGTTGGCTGAACCTGCTGGGAAATTTAGGCTTACCTGACTTAAGTTTTATTGCTTTAATAAGGGCTGAAATTGAGTTTTGGATTAAAGAAGGGTTAACAAAACAAAAATGATTACATTACCTGAGGCTGTGGAGGAAATAAATAATGAAGTTCTGCCTTGTTTTGGGATGGATTGGATCGGCAGACCCTTTTTCCGCTCTCGTTCCTGTCTCAGCTAGGGTTACAGCCGCGCCTTCTTCCTTCTTTCATCATCTCCCTTCTTTTTCTCAAAAGCTCGTAGATTTCCCTGAGTATTGCTGGAAGCAGGGGTTCGTAAGGCTTCGCTTGAACAATCTTAGTCGGGGCTTGCGATTTTGTATTGAATCAGTGCCCAACTTTTCTGAGCTCACTGTAAGCCTTCCCATCCCTGTTAAGATTCATTAATTTCTCTTTGCTTTGGGGACTCTTTGTATTGAAAGACCATTTGGGGGTTTCAATTTCTGGAAGCCGGTTACTCCTCGTTTTGTTTGGCCGACTGTTTATAGTTTCTGGTAGGAATTTGAGTTAAAGTTTCATGAGATTTTGGGGGGATTTTTGTTCTTACTAGCTGGCTGTTGTTTCCCCTATTTCCAGTGAGGCTTGCCGTGCTGTTAAGAAATGGGACCAAATTCTATGAGTGCACGCAACTTTATTATGGGGGTTTTTGTTCTTCTGTTGCCGTGCTGCTCCTCTGTTCAGTTAAGGTGGTTGTACCGTTAAGAGATTTGGGCAAAATCTTGTAAGCAATTTGAGGGTTTCTATTTTGTTTGGCTGCTATTACTTTCCTTCTCTATTGGTTATTGTGGAGTGAATCAGAGAATGGGGAATAGGGATGATCTTCTATAGTACATTTGTACATGTTTTGGTTCTATTTCATTAGGGTTGTTTGCTATTTGTTTGCCCTTAAGCAGACCACTTCTGTTGTTATGTTGTTATTATGCAGTCTCGATTCATTGGTCATAATTTGTGATCTCATTTTCCTGCTTATGAGGGAATTCCTATTCCGTTGGCTATGATTAAATATTGTTGTATTCTTCCTTCTAGTTGGAGTTGCTGTGTTGTTAGGGTATGAGCCAAAAAAATTACTATTACATTTGGGGGCTTTTAATTTAATAAGCTGGCTGCTATTTGTGTATGCTCCACTTCAATTCAATGAGGATTTGTATGTGTATTAACTTGCTGCCCTTATGCAGTCCAGATTTTCTTTGTGTTATTTCCCTTTTTAATTTGGGTAATGTTGACTGATTACATGTTGGATATTTCTGTGGATCAGGACCCTTTAATCAGTCTTGGCCAACTACCGCCATGTCGCGGAGGAGACAACCGCGAACATCGATCAGAAATCAGTGACTTCCTCCCCTCTCCCTTGGTGCTAGATCTTTAGATCTGAATATTAGGCGAGACATTGAACTCAAAAGAGTTTGATCCAGTGAGTTTCATGAAGTTTCGTAGGAAGAGACCGCGCTAGAACTTTCGTTCTATGTTCGCCATGCTATTATCTTCAATCAACTCCTCTCTTCAATACGAAGATTTATAGATTGATTCCGTGAAGACTGGTGGTCTGTGGAGGGAGTATTGGAGGAGAGAGGTTTCGGCTAAAACCTAAGTCATCGGTTGGAGAAGTCGATGAACAGTAAAATCGGGTTTGCCCGACGATTCGTGCTGATTTCTTCTTGGCTGAAGGAAGAGCAGATTTGAACGTGATTTTTAGACGAGATCTGATTGGATGTGGACTTTGGACTCAACTAGAAAGTTGTAGCCCTTGGTAATACCTTACCAGAATGTTGTGACACGTCTAGATTGGAAGAGCGTAGCTCCCGGAAATTCAGTTTTAGTGGACAACATCGGGAAGGTTTATAATCTTATTATTGTTGAGACGTCTCCTTAAACCAATCTTCAATCAGTGGTTTACGTGGACTCATAAAAAGCACATGTACGAACTAATGTTCATATCACGTGATAATCTATGGATGGTTTAGATTAGTGATGCCCCTTCAATAAGGTTGATACCTTTGATCGTGTTAAGGAACGTTGTGATTTGTGCATGAGGGTTGGATACTGGTGATATGTGCGAGCTTACTAAATTAGTAGAATATGAATATGACACCGTGACCACAAGTAGTCCTGGAGGATCTTGTAGAGTAATTTCCATGTTTTGCGCACGCCACTGCACTTGTGTTATGATAACTCGGTAGAGGTAGAATTGATGGCTTGATGTGGGTTATAAGATAGGGTTATATCTTATGGTGAAATGTTGGGAGGCCCGGTTGTTGGGGGCCTTGGATGCTAGTTAACATCGTTTGAACGGGTATGATGTGAAAAGTGAGAAGGCTCCTTCAGCGAGTCCTTGGGTGCTTGATAGCACGGGTGTGCATGGGAATTACATGAATGTGCATGGTTTACACATGGTGGTGTGTGGATCCTGGTTGGAGGATTACTTGTGGAGGGTCTACGGGCTTGCTGGTCCTGACATCGACAGAAGCCGGCGGTAGACTCTAGACCGGTTGGGTTGGACTCTTAGTGCTCACCTACCCAAGTCCCCTTCTGTGTCCTTGAAGGCTCAGCATGTTGCGAGCAGTACGGAGGGTCTTCGCTGTGTGTTCTTAGCGTTGAGGCATACAGAGGCCTAGGATTGGTAGTGTTCATACCCTCCTAGTAGTGGAGGAGCTCGTTCCACTGTCTTCGTCTGGCCACGACGGGAGATGCCTGAGCTGTTAGCTACCCTTCAAATAGCGAGAACTAAAGGTCTATGTTGACATAGCAAATATGCATGGGTGATTCATCATATCATAATCATTGCATTGCATTCATCCTTCATAATCATTGCATTGCACCGCATTGGATCCTCATCATATAAACTTGTATGGGCACCTTTATATGATGAGTTATTTTCATGTTCAGATCCTTAACTTATAAGCTTGTATGGGCATCCTTATAAGTTAAGTTCAATTCGGTTCTGTGATACTCTGCTCATGCTTTCTTGTTACTCGTACTTGCTTATATAACCACTGTTATTTATGTACCTGTTAGTTAGAATTATTGCAAGTACTTGGGTACTTATACAACTGACATATATGAACAAACATTCCTGTCACCTGCTTTGTATATTATTGCTATATTGCAGTTTTTCTTCCTTTCCTATCGCCCGGTGCCTTGGAGTCGCCGGGGGAGCGGATGTGAAGCCACTTAGTCTTTTTGACTAACGGTTGCTACGTCCCTCTTTTTAGGAGCACATCCTATAACAGCAGCGCATGACGTTGGAGGAGAATAGCCAGGCCAGGACGACAGGGCCGGAGGCCACGATACCCTCACTACCGTCGGTGCCAATGTGAGCACAGTTTGAGATGTAGCCCTTTGGGCATTTAGCTTGATACTCTGATACTTTTGCAGGAGCTCTCAGAGATTCTTGTCTTTTGTACTTATTTAGACACTTATTTATGTGAATTTATTTATATGGCTTCTTGCTTTTATATTATTGATGGGTTGGCGCAGTTCAGTTGGTTTGGCTGGCAGGATAGGCGTCTTGTGGTGGAGGCTAGCTCGTGTGCTGGCGCTCCCGCAAGGCAGTTGTCCTGAGCATAAGACTCCCCTCGGCCGTGTCGTGTGTTCCGGGAGGGGGATCTTACAAATGGTATCAGAGGACAACAAGTTCCGAGATACGAATCTTATACCTTGAATTACCACCTCTGAGTCGTCATGCCTCAGCATGATCTGCTTTGCCACACAGTCGATCTTCGCGTGATTCTAATGCAACCATGTCATGCCCAAGATTAGATCAAAGTCTGGCATCCGCAACACCATTGTCGGTGTCTCAAATTGCTTCCCACCGATGGATATTACCATGCTGCATTTGGCGGTAGATAGTATCTTCGAGCCATCCGGAAGGCGCACCCTCCTGGGGGCTCCCTCGAAACACTGCACCGCACCCAGTTCACTCACGAACTCCTCCGATACAAACAAATGAGTGGCACCCATATCGAAAAGAGTAAGGGCTGGCTTACCGCAAATAAGCACGGTACCTGGGGTTTTAAATCATGCACACTTAAGCATAATAGTTATGAAAAGACGAAACTAAATGCATGATTACCTGTGATAACCTCCTGCGGGTCTCGTTCCTGAGTTAGATCCAAAGTGTATACCTGCTCCTGAGCAGGCCTGGGGTTCCTACCCTGTCGACCTTGGCCTCGACCTCGACCTCTACCCCGCTGCACCCCCGGGGGAGCCATGGGACGATTCAGAGCATTTCCTTGCAGCTGCGGGCAGTAGGCCCGAATGTGACCGGGCTAGTGACAATAGTAGCAAACTCTGGCACCTCTTTGCGGCTGAGGTGCTTGATTCTGATGCGGTGGGGGCAATGGTAGCGGCCGTGCTGGCTGCTCTATCCTGAAGCTTGGGCGAAAATGCCCACCATCTCTCCTCCGGTCTCCGCCTCTGTCCCTAGTGTTCCGCCTCCTCCTGAAGCTGGGCCCTGTCTCCATCACGCCCTCTGCAGGCCTCTTTCCCTTAGCCTGGACCCCAAAATGGTCCGCCTCTAACTTTTGCGCCGTCTCTATAATCTGTGTGAGGCTCGAATTGGCGACAAAGAGAAGAGCCTACCTCAGGGGATCTCGCAATCCCTTGTAGAACCGCTTCGTGTACCCGCGATCATCTAGATCATAAGAGTCTGTAAATCTAGCCAAGTGCTAAAATTCCCATTGATACTCCACGACTGTCCTAGATCCATGATTCAGCTGCAGGAACCTTGTTGGGTTTTTCTAGAACCATACATCACATGTAGGCGCAGCGGAATAAAAGAGAAACAACCCAAAAAGACTTGGATCGGCCATGAATATTGAATTAAGAAGTAAATCAAAACTAGGTATGAAATTACCTTTGCGGGATTGGATCAAATCCAACCAAGATGCTCCAAGAAGAAGATTCTTTTCAGCGGCTATGCGAGTCCTCACGTAGAATAATGTCTACGTCTCTACAGCAGTCCACACGAGCCGGGAGAACACCAAGTCACGTCGCACGTAACTCGGAAGGGAGAACAACTGCACCTTGCACTTCCACGAACTGCTAGGTTCGCTCCAGGAAGAACAATCACGACGACGATCGCCGGAGAGGAGGTCGGCGGAGGCGAACTGGGCGGCGGAACGCTTTCCATCTAGGGTTCGAGCGAGAGCGGAACACTTCCGTCGGCTAAACCTTTTGTAAGTTATGAGAACCCTAAAAGAAGATCTATTTATACCCAAAGCATAAACAGGCTTCTAGAAGAATTGCTATCCGCAGACCACACAGCAGAATTGGGGTTTCTGTTACAATTCGTCGGGATTTCATGAATCAGCATTCGTCGAGTTTACACGAGACAATCTGACGAATTCCGACGAATCCAATCAGACGACAACATTTGCCGAGTGAAGGGTCTCTATGACAATTCGTCGGGATTCCACGGAATGATCCGACGAATTCCGACGAATCCAATCAGACGGTAACATTTGCTGAGTGAAGGGTTTCTATGACAATTCGTCGGGATTCCACGGAATGATCCGACGAATTCCGACGAATCCAATCAGACAGCAACATTTGCTGAGTGAATGATCTCTGTGACAATTCGTCGAGATTTCACGGAATGATCCGACGAATCCGACGAATCCGACGAATCATATCCGACGAATTTCGACGAATCCGACAAGTCATATCCGACGAATTCAGACAGCAACAATTGCTGGACTTCCCCATTCTATTATGATGATTGGTAACCTTTACCAACACAGTCAATCTTCCATCTTCTCCACATGCTCTTATGTGCGACCCTGCAGGCTCATATCGCGTTGGCAGTGACATTACATGTTTGACCACTTCTAGATCACAATGGTAACTCCAACAGTCTCCCACTTGATCTTGAAAGTATCAAACAAAAACCTCACAAACAATGAGCGGCATCTAGCAATGCATCATTGCTCCCCAAGCAATAAGAGTTCATAACTCATAAGCCTTTATGACCAATGTTCCAGCGTTGTCTTTGTCCCTTAGTCCCTTACATCCAGAAAGAACTAGAGGCATGAACCGTGTCACCCTCTTAATAGCTCAATCCAAGTTTCTTGATCTAGAATGGACTTCCAGAGAATGGTGAGCTCAATATCACATATTGACTCAACCAAGCATGGCCATGCATTTCTCAGTCCAATTCCATCAAGGGGCCCATGGATGCAACTCCTGTTATATAGGAGGACAAATCCCATATCTGCTCACACACAAACACCCAAATGATTTGTAACGTACCCAACGACCACCCTTATCATCAACCTTCTTCAAGGAAGACTTTAGATGACATCAAAGCACACTCTTCCTCACTCGATGAATGATGTGACTTCAGGTCAAAGGACCACAACACCATTGTCAAATGAGACCTACTTGTGACACTTGTAAGTAACAACCCACAAAGTAGTCTCAGGTTGGGTCTGTCCAGTACAACTTGTTCACTAACAAGTACCCACGTGATGACTTGATATCACAATATCATGACCTGTGAGAACCGATCATCATTCAACACACATGCTAGTCTTAATGTATCATCATCACCCTTAGCTTCTACGATGATACCTCGACCAGGGACCTTTTAAGAATGAAGCTTCGAGATCATAGGCTCTCACATTCAAGTCACGTACTTGATGTCCTATGGAAGCGAACATTCTAAGGGTATTTATCACGAATTTTATTCTATCATATAGAAATAGTATATCGTAATAAAAGAACTTGCCATTAATTGTAAAAGGAAATAATTGGTACACAATTCATCATATGAATAAATATTAAACAGCCAACAGAATATATATTTTAAATGCAAGCCACAAGACTCCCACTAGAGTTGATCACTTAGGTATCGTATACCCATTGATCTAGTATGACCATCATGCTTTCTCTGCGCGAGAGGCTTTGTCAGTGGATCTGCAATATTCTCCTCAGTCGGCACTCTGCAAATGTTCACATCTCCTCGTTCGACAATCTCACGAATAAGATGGAACCGCCGAAGTATGTGCTTGGAGCGTTGATGGGATCTAGGTTCCTTAGATTGTGCAATTGCACCATTGTTATCACAGTAGAGAACTACGGGACCAACAATGCTAGGAACTACATCTAGCTCGCCGATGAATTTCCTAATCCATACAGCCTCCTTCGCTGCATTTGCCGCAGCGATATACTCGGCCTCAGTTGTAGAATCAGCAACTGTCTCTTGCTTGGAACTCTTCCAGCTCACAGCTCCTCCATTCAGGCAAAACACAAACCCTGACTGAGACTTCGAATCATCTCTATCAGTTTGGAAGCTGGCATCCGTGTAACCACTTACAACGAGCTCTTCCTCTCCACCATATATACCAAGAATACATCCTTAGTCCTTCTCAAGTACTTCAGGATATTCTTTACGGCTATCCAGTGACATTCACCAGGATCAGACTGATACCTGCTAGTCATGCTCAAAGCAAAAGAGACATCGGGTCGAGTACATAACATTGCATACATGATTGACCCAATCGCCGAAGCATATGGAATCAACTTCATGCGGTCCTTATCTTCACAAGATTTTGGACACTGGTCCTTAGAGAGATTTACACCATGAGACATGGGCAAAAATCCTTTCTTGGACTCAAGCATGTTGAACCGCTTCAACACCTTCTCAATGTACGTACTCTGGGTCAAACCCAGCAACTTCTTCGATCTATCTCTATAGATCTTAATACCGAGTATGTAAGTCGCTTCACCCAAGTCCTTCATAGAAAAGCAGTTCCCTAGGTTGTTCTTAACAACTTTCAGGGTAGGTATGTCATTCCCGATCAACAGTATGTCATCTACATACAATATCAGGAAGACAACAATGCTCCCACTGATTCGCTTGTAAACACACGGTTCATCTTCATTCTTGACAAAACCAAACTCTTTGATCTTCTCATCAAAACGAAGATTCCAACTTCTAGAGGCTTGTTTCAATCCATAGATGGACCTATTCAGCTTGCATATTTTAGTGGCTTCATTTGGGGATACAAAACCCTCGGGTTGTGTCATGTACACTTCGTCAAGGAGGTTTCCATTTAGGAAAGCCGTTTTGACATCCATCTGCCAGATTTCGTAGTCATAATACGAAGCAATAGCAAGCAATATCCTAATGGACTTTACCATGGCAACAGGGGAAAAGGTCTCATCATAGTCAACACCATGAATTTGCTTGAAACCTTTAGCCACCAGTCGCCCTTTGAATGTCTGTACATTCCCATCCATGTCGGTCTTCTTCTTGAAGACCCACTTGCACCCTATGGGTCGTACCCCTTCAGGTGGTTCCACCAAGTTCCAAACTTGGTTTGTATACATGGAGTCCATTTCGGATTTCGTAGCCTCAAGCCATTTGTCGGAGTCCGGTCCATTCATAGCCTCTTGGTAGGTCACTGGTTCATCATCATGATCCATAAGCAACACATTACCTATTTGAGACACGAGAAATCCATATCTCTCAGGCTCAAATCTTGGTCTACCAGATCTACGTAGGACTTGTGTCTCTTGAGCAGGTTCTCCAGCTACAACATCTTGTAGTCCTGCCTCAGAATCCAATTCTGGTTCATTCACTACTTGTGGTTCTTGAACTTCTTCAAGTTCTACCTTTTGCGTCTTTCTTGACAAGAACTCTTTCTCCAAGAAGACACCTGTCCTTGCGACAAACACTTTGCCCTCAGACAGTAGGTAAAACTAATATCCTTTCGTTTCCTTAGGATATCCCACCAGATAACACTTATCTGATTTGGGTTCCAGCTTGTCAGGCATTTGACGTCATACGTATGCCTCACAGCCCCAAATTTTAATGACTAACATACTAGGACGCTTCCCAGTCCATATCTCATATGGTGTCTTTAGAACCGTTTTCGTTGGAGCGCGATTCAGTGTTATTGCAGCAGTCTCTAAAGCAAAACCCCAAAAGGAAACAGGCAAGTCTGCATGACTCATCATCGACCGTACCATGTCTAACAAAGTACGATTTCTCCTCTCAAACACACCATTATGCTGCGGTGTCCTAGGTGGAGTGAGCTGTGATATAATACCACACTCTTTCAGATGATCACGGAACTCATGACTCAGGTATTCGCCACCTCGATCAGATCAGAGTGCTTTAACCTTTTTACCCAATTGGTTTTCCACTTCATTCTTAAACTCTTTGAACTTTTCAAAAGTTTCGGATTTGCACTTCATAAGATACACGTATCCGTATCTACTGAAATCATCAGTAAATGTAACGAAGTAGAAATACCCACCTCTAGCCATAGAACTCATGGGCCCGCATACATCACTATGTACTATACCCAAAAGATCCTCAGCCCTCTCAGTATAACCAGTGAAAGGGGCTTTAGTCATCTTGCCTAACAAACAAGACTCGCATCGCTCGAATGATTCATAATCAAATGAGTCCAATAGTCCATCTTTATGGAGCTTGGATATGCGCTTCTCGTTTATATGGCCCAAATGACAATGCCAGAGATATGTAGGATTTGAGTCATTTGTTCTTAGTCTTTTATTATTATCTACATTATAGATCGGATGGTCTAGGTTCAAAACATAAAGACCATTAAACAATTGAGCTACAGCATAACAAACATCATTCTTAAATATATAACAACAATTGTTCTTAATTATAAAAGAAAATCCAATCATGTCTAAGCATGAAATGGATATAATGTTTCTAGTTATGGCCGGAACATAATAACAATTATTAAGTTCTATTACAAGCCCACTGGGCAAAGAAAGACGGTAAACCCCTACGGCTACAGCAGCAACTCTTGCTCCATTGCCGACGCGCAGGTCCACCTCTCCTTTACTCAGCAATCTCCTCCTTCCCAGTTCCTGCACATTTGTACAAATGTGAGAACCACATCCGATATCCAATACCCAAGACGAAGGAGCAGAAAGGTTTATCTCTATAACGTAAATATTCTAAGCGGAAGTCACACCTCCCTTCATTTTCCGCAGACCGTCAATGTACGAAGGACAATTCCTCCTCCAATGACCAGCCTTGCCACAGTGGTGGCATTTCCCTTCCTTCACGGTGCTCTTCTTTTTCAGCGCAGAAGATTTGGGCTCAAGATGTGACTTAGGTCCCACCTTCGTCTTCTTGAAGCCCTTGGGCTTACCCTTGCCTTTATGTACCATCAATATGGGACTAGTAGGCTTGGCCTTCTTCATGTTTATCTCGGTAGTTCGCAACATGCCTAGGAGCTCGGGCAGTGTCTTGTCTATTTCATTCATGTTATAGTTCAAGACGAACTGCTCATAACTATCCCGCAACGATTGCAGGATAAGATCTGTGGCCAACTCTTGACCCAAAGGAAAACCCAGTCTCTCCAGGTTCTCTATATACCCAATCATCTTGAGTACGTGAGTATCAACCGAGTCTCGAGCTCCCATTTTGCACTGAAATAAGGCCTTCGTGACATCGAACCTCTCTTGACGAGCTTGCCCTTGAAACATTTTCTTTAGGTGCTCGTCAATCTCCTTGCACCCCATGTTCTCGTGTTGCTTCTGAAGCTCAGAGTTCATGGTGGCAAGCATAAGGCACTCGACGTCTAAGGCGTCATTGGTATACTTCTTATAAGCATCCTTATCAACACGGGACGAGTTCCCGGTCGGCACCTCGGGGGCTTCTTCTTCCAAGACGTAGAGCTTTCGCTCTTGCCTGAGAACAATTCTCAGGTTCCTATACCAGTCCATGTAATTTGTCCCACTTAGCTTGTCCTTCTCAAGGATAGCTCTCAGGGACAAGGTGGAATGTGAACCACTTGCCATGGAATTCTACAAGAATTCATGCAGAATTTAATTAGTACCAAAATTTCAAAATACAATTTATTTTAATTTGGACTTTAATTAAATACTCCCACTATTTTATTCAAATTGATAGCCCTCACTATCAATTCGGAGAGTCCATGCGAGCTACTCTCTTAGTGGACAAGATCCATATTTCACCAACACCATGAGTCCGCTTTGGCGTTCCTCTCATAATGCGGTTATTTAGGTAGGCAACGCTTGCCAATTGCATCCTCATGCAACTCTTGTATGGCTGGTGAATAACTCCTTATTCGCATCCATCATATGGTGCATACCAACCCTATGCCTCTAGGCACTCAACCTTTGAGGTCACCTAGTTAAGTTAGACCCGATGTCGACAGTGGGATATCACAATTATCCGCTCGCACCCTTACCAAGATAGATTAATGCACCTTGCTTTGGCAAGCCCACACTTCATCGATCGAGGCAGGAAGAGTGTCATCCATCGGAAGGCATCCGAACACTTAATATTTGATGAAGGGATTTTAATTTTAAATAATAGGTTAACACTTAACCATGATCAACATTTGATCAAAGTGCACACCCACAGAAAAACAAGCATTCTAAAATCCACATGCATCCCTTATGTGCACAACATAAGACTATCAACCTTTGATAGACGAAAGGGCTAAATCTGGACATTTGGAACTCTTCCAAATCTTCAGATTTACATGCATTGGACAAAGGCAAAGGCAACTCGACTTAAAGCAGTAGACAAGCTCGTCTCTCATTGTTGGATTCAAAATCCAAAACAATACAAGGGTTCATTAACCACTTGAGGGACGGTTACTGCTAAGGAGACAACAATTTCTAACAATTAGAAATTACCACGAAATCCCAGACGTTCCTGGCCGGGTTCCAAGGGGCCGCGCCCCTGGCGGGGTCTTAGGGGCAGAGCCCTTGCGGGGTGCGGGGCAGAGCCCCGACCAAATTTTTTTGAAATCCCACCACCAGAAACCACACAAAATCACATCAAATGTGATATTCCAAGAAGAAATCTTGACATTTAGAACGCTTCCAAATACCTAGATTTGCACGTACTGGAATAACCTAACTTCTGAAACAACATTCATGACCGGAACATGGCTCTGATACCACTGTTGGGTTTTTCTAGAACCATACATCACATGTAGGCGCAGCGGAATAAAAGAGAAACAACCCAAAAAGACTTGGATCGGCCATGAATATTGAATCAAGAAGTAAATCAAAACTAGGTATGAAATTACCTTTGCGGGATTGGATCAAATCCAACCAAGATGCTCCAAGAAGAAAATTCCTTTCAGCGGCTATGCGAGTCCTCACGTAGAATAATGTCTACGTCTCTACAGCAGTCCACACGAGCCGGGAGAAGACCAAGTCACATTGCACGCAACTCGGAAGGGAGAACAACTGCACCTTGCACTTCCACGAACTGCTAGGTTCGCTCCAGGAAGAACAATCACGACGACGATCGCTGGAGAGGAGGTCGGCGGAGGCGAACTGGGCGGCGGAACGCTTTCCGTCTAGGGTTCGAGCGAGAGCGGAACACTTCCGTCGGCTAAACCTTTTGTAAGTTATGAGAACCCTAAAAGAAGATCTATTTATACCCAAAGCATAAACAGGCTTCTAGAAGAATTGCTATCCGCAGACTACACAGCAGAATTGGGGTTTCTGTTACAATTCGTCGGGATTTCACGAATCAGCATTCGTCGAGTTTACACGGGACAATCCGACGAATTCCGACGAATCCAATCAGATGGCAACATTTGCCGAGTGAAGGGTCTCTGTGACAATTCGTCGGGATTCCACGGAATGATCCGACGAATTCCGATGAATCCAATCAGACGGCAACATTTGCTGAGTGAAGGGTTTCTGTGACAATTCGTCGGGATTCCACGGAATGATCCGACGAATTCCGACGAATCCAATCAGACAGCAACATTTGCCGAGTGAAGGATCTCTGTGACAATTCGTCGAGATTCCACGGAATGATCCGACGAATCCGACGAATCATATCCGACGAATTCCGACGAATCCGACAAGTCATATCTGACGAATTCAGACAGCAACAATTGCTGGACTTCCCCATTCTATTATGATGATTGGTAACCTTTACCAACACAGTCAATCTTCAATCTTCTCCACATGCTCTTATGTGCGACCCTGCAGGCTCATATCGCGTTGGCAGTGACATTACATGTTTGACCACTTCTAGATCACAATGGTAACTCCAACAAACCTCTCCTCAAGTTCATCTCAGGATGTAGAAGAGACAAAATGCTCCAGGAACACGTCTGCAAACTCGTCCCAGCTTATGTCAAGATGGTTACGCACTTCAAAGGTGGAGCCATCAAGGACTTCCACCACCTCTTCACATGTAGATCCAAGGTCGTGACCGCCAACGTGACTGCCATATTGCTTGGGCATCGTATCCCTTCCAGTAACTCCTGCACTGTGTCCAACCATTCCTCCGTCTGAACTGCAGACTCCGTCCCCTGATAGGTGGGAGGGGAGAGAGCATGAAAGGTGCTTAACCAATTTGAGTTTGGAGCCTGCTGCTGCACCGACATCTGCTGAGACCTGAAGGCATCCAGGATTGCCGTCAGGGTCTGGCCCAACTCTGATTGTTGAAAAGGAGTAGGTACAGGAGGCACGAGAGCGGTCATCGCTGGTTCTGAACATACCGGAATCTACATGCAAGGTAGATTTTTTGGGTTAGATTGGCTACTTGAAAGAAGGTAAAAGACCTACTTAATGCGAATTAAACATGGGCACACCACAGCTTCCGCTCATTCAGTTTGTCCTCAAACTGAAGAGGTGAGAGGGTGCACCATGCGAGAATGAACTTCTTTATTTCAGGATCGTTGCAAGCTGATACCATTTGTAAGACCCCCTCCCGGAACACACGACACAGCCGAGGGGAGTCTTATGCCCAGGACAACCGCCTTACGGGAGCGCCAGCACATGAGCTAGCCTCCCCCACAAGACGCCTATCCTGCCGGCCAAACCAACTGAACAACGCCAACCCATCAATAATATAAAAGCAAGAAGCCATATAAATAAATTCACATAAGTAAGTGTCCAAATAAGTACAAAAGACAAGAAGCTCCGAGAGCTCCTGCAAAAGTATCAGAGTATCAAGCTAAATGCCCCAAGGGCTACATCTCAAACTGTGCTCACATCTATCACCGATGGTAGTGATGGTATCGTGGCCTCCGGCCCTGTCGTCCTGGCCTGGCTATTCTCCTCCAGCATCGTGCGTTGCCGTTCCAGGATGAGGATCTTACATAGGGCCATTTTGAAGTCCATAGGGGAACTTACTACCCATCAATCCTACCTCACAGAGCCTATTGAAATGTATTCAGAGCAGAGGTTGAGGGGTTGAATCAAGGTTGTTGTGAATGTGAACACATCTCTTGCATCCAAAAATGGCTCATCGGGGTTGGTGATGAGATCTATGGAGGACATGGAGTGGGAAGCTAACCTTAGTTATGAGAATGCTTGAACATCTCCTTGGTTGTCCCTCGCCGAGTTTAGGATGAAGGGGGTGAGAGAGTTGGTTCTATTATCGTCAGGGAGGTAAGGGAAACTTTGTTCTTTCATTCGAGGTTGGTGTAGTCATGGTCTTAATTATTGATATTTATAGGTGAGGGGTGTTGGATCGATATGTGCCCTTATAGGTGGGTGGATAAGGGAATAAAAATCTTTTTTATAAAATTAAGAAATTTACTAAACTGTTTAAAAGCAAACGAGAGTGAAATAATAATTTAGCTAAAAATAATTTGCAATATAGGAATTAACGCCAAATGAAAGAAATCAAGTAAACACAAATAGAGACATGATTGTATTATATAAAAAAGGTGTTTACATAATTTTGATTTCAATATCGCTAGAAATTAGAGGCGTACAAATACAAATACTTTTTCCTTTTCTATACCGACTTGTATCTCCACGAACTGGTTAGCTTTAGCCCATCCTTCCCCGGATATGTCCTCAAGCCGCTCTAGCCAATCCTTCCATGGATATGTCCTCGAGCACCCCCTAGATCTAATCACTTAGACCTAGTCGCAAACACACGCGACGAATTCCCCCTAAGCCACGCAAGGACCTAGTCGCCAACACAAGGCGAATTCTCTATACGGTTACAAAATGTTTGGAATGTAAGTAATGATAACAATAATAAAAACTCCCTATATGAGATCTTCTGAAGTTGGAGATGAAGGATCATTGTAGTATGAGCGAGGTCGAATAGATCGTCCTTCGGATGTAGCGTGACGTAGTCCTCCTCCAGATTTCTCCTTAAGCTTTTTATGGGAGATCCATCTTTGGCATCATAACAATAATGGAATTTTGGCACATGTATTCTCTCTGGGATGTCTAGCCAAAATGAGAGAGAAAGCTCCATTTTATAGAACTTGGAGTTAGCGCCTGCGGTAGCTCCTAGCGCATGTGGTAGCGATCGTGTAGAGTCAGTTACGAAACTGTCGCGGTGTGGCATTGTGACACGAGCTGGATCTAGCACCAGGCGGTAGCGTTAATGCCTGCGGTATTGACTAGCGCTGGCGGTAGTGCTCCATTCAGAGAATTTGATTCCAAGCTGCTTTCTACCTGTGGAGTATTGCACCTATAGTTCCCGCACACTATAAACACACGACAAGCAAGATCAAATGCAATATGAGATTTGTTATTCTCAAACAAAGGTAAGTGACACACATGTCCAACAATCTCAACCCTTTTGATAATAACAAATCCTCTTAGCAAGAAATCAATAATGGTGTTTATAGTATATGATAAGCGAGACAATAGTGTATACTATAGTATATTGTAAGCATGAGAATTGTGCATACTCCACCTATCTTAATGCTCCTTCTACATAAATGCAATTTATGTTTTACTCCCCCTAAATGATAGATTACATGAATTATTCTCCCCTTAATCTTCTAGATTTCTCCTCTAGATTTCTTAAATTAATCTCCCCCTTTTGGTATTATCAAAAGAAGGTGGGGGTAAGGGAAGTAAGGAGTCATTCTTTATAAATGATAAATCATGATCGAGCTTTTGTAAAATTGGTAATGATAAAGAGTTTAAGCATAGTATAGAAGAGATTTCAAATAAATTAATAAGAGTTTTAAGCAAGTGGAAGATTATAAGAAACATCTTTTTGTAAGCATGAAAATCATAAGTATAAATATGAGTTTAAGTTCAAAATGTAAAGATGTTTTAACCTTTTTGAAATCTCAAAGTTTTACATAAAGTTACCAAGCATGAAATGAACATATCAAAAAGAGATTATACTACAATGTTACTTAATTTTATGTTTATGAGATACCAAACATTGTAGGGATCATGTTAGGTTATCTAATGCATTTCTTATAGAAAGAGTAGTATAGATAAAGCATTAGAATCCAATACTCATGAGAAGAAGTGTTATGAAAGATAATGTTGTGCACATAAGTGTATTTTGAGTAATGTTAACAAATGATGTAAATCACAAAATACAAGACATATGTAGTGTAAAGTGCACAATTAAACACAAGTATATATACTAACTTTCACACACTTTAATGCACATAATTGTTTTAAAAAAAGTGGTGTAATAACCAAGGTTTGCACAAGACACTTTACTATTCTTTTCCAAGGTGCTCAACCTCAAAAGGCTTATGAAGAGTTATCAAGAGGTTCAAGTAGTGCTTGGTGGAGTTATATTTGTCTATTTTTATTTTTGTTCACTTTTTGTGAGACAACATTCTTCAAATACACTTGTTTCGCAAACCCAACACAATTTTTTAAACTCAACCACTTTTCTTAATTTCTTAAGTGCAATTCAAATGTAGTGTAGATAATAAACTTATGCAAGTTTTAATTCATTATACAATTACAATACAAAAGCAAACATTTTTAGATTTAAACACACATGTAGATTACCGAAATAAGTGAGTGAAAAGGTATCATTATCAATCACAAAACATTTACTCATACTTAGAGGCATGCAAATCTTGGTTCTACACATATTTTTCAATACAATTGATGCACTTAATTAGATATATCAAAGCATGATGAGCAAAACAATGTTCATAGTAATTTGAAGGAATAAATTTTAACATTGTAAATAATTCTAACTAATAGAATTCATACATGCTTGATTTTAAAAATAAAGATCATATTGTTTTTTTTGAAATTTTAAATGAAAGTAAAACAGAAAACCACAAAAAAATATTTTTGTATTATTGAATTTTGAAATTTTGCAGTTGATTTTCCATAACATTAATAAAACAAAAATAACAAATGTCAAAAATACAAAACTAAGTAGTACATATAAACAAACATAATTTTAATGATTTTTAGAAATTTTAAAAAACAGAAAAATTGAATACCCACGCTAGCGCTGGCGCTAGCGCTAGTGCGGAAAATAGTAAGAGAAATATTTATAATTTTAAAAATCTATTTTTTGATATTTATTAAGAGTCTTAAGAGTAGTCTTATGTAGAAATTTTATAATTTTTGTAGATGTCTTGATTGCTCAAATTGCATAAAACTTTAGTGTTTTTCATATAACTCATCCTAAGATATCTAAGACTCTTAATTCCAACCTTAACATTTGAAACTTTGGCTTTTTCAAATACTTGTGTTTTACAAAATCATTTAAGCACAAAATGATAAATTATGCAAACACTAAAGGTCATTTTCGAACAACCCAAATAAGCAAGATTTAAGTGATATGTAAAAAAATTGTTCCTACAATAAGTAATATAAGTATGTCCTAAGATTAAAAACTACCCGGACTAAATGTCTACACCCTAGCCCCATACTAAGTGATGAATGGGAATGAGGAGCTGCCAACATGTCGTAGGTTGGGGTGTTAATCCCATATGCACACACTAGAGAAAGCTCAACCTAGCACTCTTTCCCCCTAGTGCCTCATAAGGCCCCACTGAAACCCTCCTCGGTTAAGGACAAGACATGACTTAGAGGTTAGGTCTCTAATGCATACAACCCTACACCCCCGCTATTGTGATATATGAAGTCAAAGGTGAATAATCTTTGGACAATCTATGCTTTTAAACTATGGGTTGATTTATTAACTATGGTTTTTACTTAATGTGAAGAATTATAGAAAAATATAAAGCCGCATAGTTTTTCTACTTTTATGAGATGGCGATATGAGATAACTAGCACAAGTACTAATATTCAAATAATGCTAGTATGATGAGTTTTGGGTTTAATGTCACGTCATAAGATTAATATTAATATTGCATGTATTCCAAAATAGAGTTTCAAATTATAGATCTAGAATAAAGTGATGGTTTAGTTTGATTTATTCTTGCTATTACAAAGTTGATTCTAGAGTCTACATATATGTGAGATACATGCAATCAATAGCAAAGCATATCAATACACCAAATAATGTAAAGAAAACATTATTTATATTTTTATCATAAGATTCATAATTCCTAGGTGATAGACATTATTGATTTGAGATATTTCTTGATAGAACAAGAATTATGATTTATGATTATAAAGAATTTTGCAAAGAATATAGTTAGATCATCATGATGTATATGAATTCTATTCCTTCTAGACTTATGGCAATATGATTTGGTAATTTTCTTTTGAATGATCAAGTTTGATTTGTAAGTCTAGAAAATGATGATCATGCAATCATATCAAAGACAAAGATCACATATATATAGTTTTAAAATTTATAAAAAAAATTGCATTCAATAATTGAATTTATTGATCTTTGGTTTTGCATGATAATATATGATTCATTATACAATATTCATATATATTCTAATGATTAATCCATAAACTATGTGTTTGTTGGAATTTTAGTATTCTATTATAATTTCAAATCACATTGTTATCATGAAATTTGAATAACATTGTAGATGTTATACCTAGCATATAAATTTAAGCATAAACTTAAGAAGTGATGATAGGATGATGAGTTTGAATGCAATGTTATTATATAGGATTAATGGAGATAATGTTACATGTAATATGAAAAGATTTCAAATTAATTTTCTTTAGACCTAGAATGAAATGATTAAGCTTTTGATTTGATCTTAATGATACAAGATAATTCTAAGGTCAAAATACATGCAAACAAAGGTGACCCACATCACACACATAATACCTAAATCAATATATGAAACAATTATATTAAGGATAGCATGAGATGAAAAATCCATAGACACAGAAATTGCCGAAACAACAAAACTGAAATAACTTTTAAACAGAGTTGAATTTGGGCAATTTGACAACACCAAACAAACTCGAATAGGCAAGCCTGGTTTGCCGTTGGATGGAGATTTTTGTGCTCCTTTCGAAAACATATTAAACGCAAAAATCGGATGAGTGGATCAAAAGATGGCTGTTTGAAGTTTTGATCGAAAACTCGCATTTTTGAAGGATTAAACATGCATTTTGTGAATTTTTCTTTTCGATTTTACTTGAAAATATTTTTCATTATAAGGGCTATCATATGCAGTAAACAAAATAAAAAATAATCAAAACATTGTGCATTTTAATTTTTAGCCTAAGCCCTTTAATAAACCATTTAAATCCATTCTTTAAAATAATTCCATTAGTCTTGATAATAATTTCAATATTCAAATTTTAATGATAATTCAAGACATTTATTGGAAAAGTATTTAAAAGGATAAAAACTAAAAAGATGAGAGATAGGTCACTTTTTTTTAAAAACATATGACTTTTTATTCAATTTGATTTATACGTTATAAAGCTTTAAATGATAAAGTCATATTTCAAATATTTATAAGGTGACCAAGGCATGTTAGCTTAAAAAAACAAAGAAAATAAAAAGAACATTAAGCATATCATGAAGTAGCATTATATATCATTTTTATTAGTTTCTACTTCATGCATTTGAAAGATATTAATTGATAAGAGATTTAGCTATCCAAAGTTGACCATGTGTAGTGGTTCCTTTGGGTACCCAAATATAGCATGATGATTTTTGGGGAGACAAGGATGAATGGGCCCTTTCAATTAAAGTTGATGTGTTAATTTTCTTTATGGGTCTCCATTCATACCTTGGTTTTTTATCACTCAAATCCATATAATAATTATGTGACATATTTATATGATGATATTTGTTTGAAAAATAATTCATTGGGGATTTATGTTTATTCAAATTATTTTTCAAAATAGATTGATGTTGATAATCATAATGAATTTTATCATATGGATTCTTTGAAAGTTTATAAGAGTGATAGTTTTTCTTTAGAAGTTATTGTTGATAGAGTGGGTTACAATATGTGTTAAATGATTGGTTCTTATTTTGATGATTTTCATTTCCACTCTTTCTTATAGACATACTCTTATAATGTGAAGGAAAATATTTTATAGTTTGATTTTCATGAAAAGGAGTTTTTAAATTTGAGTCATGATTGAAAATATATTGAGACTTATAATAGTGACTCTCAAGAATTTTGTGAGTATCATAATTCCTTTTGAAACTAAACTCCTTTGAGTTGATGTGTGAAAATGGTCCTTTTTTGAAATGATTTTATAAGTTAATTTATCTTTGCTATTCAAAATCTTATGATAAAAGTCATTACTAGAAATTAGAACTTTTTTAACAAAAGATTTTAATTGTCTTAACTTACAAGTTAAAGCATCATTTTCAATTATCAATTTTGCATTATGCTCTTTAGAAACTAAGAGCCCTTTTTCAAAATCCTTGAATTTTTCTTTTAATAGATTGCAATCAAAACAAGGTTTTGAAATTGTAATAAAAGAGCAAGATGAAGAAGCCACATCATAATTAGATTCTACATTAACATTAGCTTTTAACCTTTTATTTTCTAAACATAATTAATCATTTGTATTTTTCAATTTCTTAATTTTACATTTAGCAATTTGTAACATATGTAATGTGGAAATAGAATTTGTCACAAAGAGAGAAGAATTTGATTTACTTACATTGCTATCAGAAGAGGCAAGATTTGAACTTAAAGTTCCTTTAACATCTTTTTGGCACTTCTCTTCCAAAGATAAAATTTCTTCTTCTCTTCCACTTGATGTGCACTCCATGGTTTCATCCTAAGAGATTCTTTCTTGAATGCTTGTGCTAATTTAAATGTTTTCCAATTATTGTGCATGCTCCAAACCTATACACGGAAGATCAAACATTTCATCAAGAAATTTCCAAACTTTGTAAGCATTAGTAAAATAATAAATCAATTTGGAAATATCTTTAGATAAAGCGCAATATAAAGTATTCATAGCCTTCGCATTTAAATGACATTCATGTTTATTTGATTCATCCGCTGGTCTTATTATTGCTGTATTCCAAATTTTGATATCATATGAGTTAAAAAAGATTTTATTAATATTTTCCACCCTTAATAATTTTTGCCTTCAAATAAAGGTGGTGCCAAATATTTTTCATTTATATAAAAGTTTCTCCCACTAGTAGAAGCGAGATCGTGAGACGCCATTATTCCTGGTTTTTAAACCGAATTGGAATAACCTGCGCTCTGATACCACTTGTAGAGGGTTGGGCTGTGACAGCTGGCTTTTCCTTGGGTCAGCTTGACCCATTTTTATTGGTTTGATTGGTTCAAGGTTAAGGTGGATGATGGGTTGGATATGTCATAGTCAAGTGAGAGTGGTTTTAAGCATGGTAGTGGCCTAGGTGTTTTTATACTCCAAGGTTGGCCATCCCCTTTAGGTTTGTCTTTTTAGGTCATGTTTGATTATTTTGACCTTTAGGTCGTGATTAACCTAATCCTCATTATAGTTGACTCTAGGTCCACCTAGGTTGGAGATTCAACTAAAACCCTTCCTTGATGTAGTTAGAGTTTGTGTTATGGAAATCGGGGAGGGTTTCATTAGAGTCAAAGTAAAGTTAATCCTGACACCGAGATTGTGTTCATCAGGGTTTGGTCGTCCTTGACCAATTTATAGAAGCTCTTAAGACAAGGGCCATCCTAAGGCTCAGTTTGGACCAATGATTATATGCACTAGTGGCCCACTAAACATAAGGAGGGATTTGTGGTATATTACATCTACATTATGAAAAAGCTCTGTTTGGATTTTTTAATTGTAAGAGTTCTAATAGTCTCTACTAAAAAAAAATCTTAAGCTTCTAAGGAAGCTTTGGATTTCACCCCAATGGAGAAAGAGATGAGTACTTGTGTTTGAAGAATGTTTATAACTTTATGCATCTTACTCTCTATAGTTTGTTTTATATCCACATTGCGTTAATTTTTATCTTTATATAGCTATGTGTTTGAATTACTCATGCGAAAAGAGTGATTAGTTTTGATAAATTTGTAAGAAATTTATCCACCCCACCCCACTAGAGTAAGTTCATAATATTTTCATAAATTCTGCACTATTATAATGCACAAATTGGCTATAAATTATGGTGATTATTATCCGCAAAGCAGTTTTGGCTATCCGCACTATATTTGTATGAGTTATATACGCGCCTTTTGGAAATACACTTTGTACATGCTTTTTTTTGGAAATGTGTTCAACACAAAAGTTGTAGATCTCGTCGAGATCTACAACTTTCGTGTTGAACACCTTTCCTAAAAATGCATGCACAACACGTATTTCTAAAATTCGCTATAGTTACGTTCATGTTTCAATAGGGGCGGCAATACGTCTTGTGCGTGCATTTTTAGAAAAGTGTTCAACACGAAAAATTGTAGTTCTCGACGAGATATGCAACTTTCGTGTTGAAACTTTTCCTAAATATGCATGTACAAAGTGTATTTCCAAAAAGCACGTATATAACTCATACAAATAGAGTGTGGATAGCCAAAACTGCTTTGAGGATAGCAATCACCTAAATTAATTCTAGGGTTTTTAACGTCCGGACTTAGCATTGTGCTGTAGCGTTGTGGCTACCTCTGTTGACATGATTATTGCACAATTCCTCTTCCTTACTAGCACTTTATTTTCACTTGTACAAAGTTGTCTCGCTCTCAATTTCTCGAGCTCACATCTCATATCTATTTCATATTATGTCGAAATTATTTTGATTTGACTCAAAATCATAAAAATTCAAGTGGAACCAAAATCATCTTGAACCTATTTGAACTTGATTTGGCACGAAAATTTTCAAGCAAATTATAAGTCATCCTGCTCAAAGCCGGATCAATAATAATCCTAATTGCAACCCCTAGTCGTCGAAGGTCCCATATGAGATGTTGGTCATGTTGGATCGAGTGGCCAACCTTAGGGGGGTGAATAAGGTTTTTAATCAGTTATTGAAGATTTAAATAAAATAGTGCAGGAATGCGCGCACTAGAGCTAGCACAAGGAGGTAACCCTACCGCGCGAGATTAGCTCTGGAAACAACACAATCACTGCAGGATAATGTTTCGGGAAAAGCAATACAGTGACCAATATTTTCACCAAGAAAACTCAGCAGGTTATATAATAAACTATAGAATCAAGATATCATTGAATATCATAACATTGTTTATACAAAACTTAGATCTCCATGACGCTGGAGATCGTAGGCGATGAATATGACAACCTTGGTTTTCTATACCAACCCTAAACCAAGGACCGGTTGGCTCTCTCCCTTTCCTCCCAAGAAAGGTCTTCGAGTCGCTCTTCACCTTCCTCCCAGGAAGGGTCTTAGAGCCCCGCTAGATCTCCCAGATTTAGACATCCTCCCAGGACGATTTCCTACGGAATCCTTCCCGGACTCCGACGACCTTCCCGGTCGATTTTCCTTCACTCACAAATAGAGAATAATGAAAGAATGAATAAGAAAGAGATAGAAGCTATTGCTCCCTCAAAAACCAATATCCTTCGTAGAGCGATGAGCGATCAGTGCTTCTGAATATCATTTCTCTTGCACTCGATCAACAGTGGATGGTTGTCATAGACATTTCTCTTCATAGATCTTTAAATTTGAGCGGGAGGGAGATAGTTCTCTTTTCTTTACATGGAAACGGTGGTTCTCTGCACCAGAGGCGGCTGAGGAACCCTATTATCATAAGTCTGTGTCTCACCTTTTCAGGAAAAGAATCGTGATCTTTTATAGCTGATTCTTTAAGTTATAACGCGGCGGTAGCATCTTTACGTGCATTTGCTAGCTGTCCAGCGCCAAATCAGGAAGGTGCTGGAGAACATTCTATTGCGGTATTTGGATAGTGCGGCGCGGTAGGCTTAACACTTTGCGATAGTAATCATGTCGAATCCTTCTCGACGCCAGCAGAACATCAAGTCGATGAATTCTTCTTTGTCGATCATCTAGCATGTGGCGGTAGGCTAGCGCCCGCGGTAGTAGTTACGTTGATATCATCTCTGTTGGAACATGGTCTTCCACATCTCCTAGGTTTGAGAATAACAAATCCTATGTGTATTTGATCTTGTGTGCCTAAGTGTGCAGGAAACAAAGTCCATAAGACTCAAGGATAACATAAGAAGGTTGCCCCCAAAATTAAGCCAATAATTCCAACATGCCCACTAGCATCGGCGGTAGCACCTAGCGCCCGATGCTAGCGATGATTAGCACAATTTTGGCAGCATCTTTATAAAGTGCTAGCGCCATGTGGTAGTGGATAGCGCAGGTGGTAGCGCGGAGCACAAGAGGCAAGGCGGTGGAGTTTCCCTAGAATGAAGATACACGCGCAGAGAATATTCCCTAATATGGGATAGCGTCGGCGGTAGCGCTAGTGCTCACTCCTATAAAAGGAGGCCTCTTCTCTCATTTTCAACACACAAGTTTGAGAGAAGTGAAGTGTTAGAATTCTAGACACTTACTCTGCCGAAAAGTGATCTCCCACCAAAGTTCCATGAATTTCTGAAGGAGGATTTCTTCACGCCGGATCCGACCGAAGATTGCTTCATCAACGCTTATACTATAGCGGTTCTTCGTCACCAACTTCAGAAGTTTTTCAAGAGGGAGATTTTCATATTATTGTCTTTCTATTTCATATCTTTTTATGAAATCATTTAATGAACTCGCCTCGTGTTGGAGACTAGGTCTGAGTAGGACTTAGGGCAAAAACTCGCCTTATTTTGGCGACTAGGTCTGGGTAGGACTTAGGGCAAAAACTCGCCTCATGTTGGCGACTAGATCTAGGTTAGGTCTAGGGGGTGCTCGAGGCCATATTTAAGGAAGGATTGGCTAGAGCGGCTTGAGGCCGTATCCGGGGAAGGATAGGATAGGGCAACCAGTTCGTGGGGATGCGAGTCGGGATAGAAAACAAAAAGAGTTTATTATTATTCGCCACCGATTTCTAGCGTTATAGAAATCAATTTTTGTAAACCCATATTTCATATTAATAAAACATATCTCTGTTTGATTTTGTTTGATTTCTCACCATCTTAATCTCTTATTATTTCAAGATATTCAAAATATAAGAAAAATATTTAAAACCCTTATTCACCCCCCCCCCCTAAGGGCGCCTACCGATCCAACAAGTGGTATTAGAGGGGTTTTATTCCTATCGGCTTAACAACTGGGAATAATGGCGTCTCATGATCTCGCTTCTATTAGTGGGGTAAATTTTTCTGAAGAAGAAAAATCTCTTAAACCACCTTTATTTGAAGGAACAAATTAATAAAGGATGGAAAATTTTAATTGAAAATTTTATTAAAACTATAGATATCGAAGCATGGAATTTAGCAACAGTTAGACCAGCGGATGAATCAAATAAAAAAGAACGTCATCTAAATGCAAAAGTCAAACACTATTTATTTTGTGGTTTATCAAATGAAGTTTTCAAATTAATATATTATTTTTCTAGTGCATACAAGATATGGAAATTTCTTGAAGAAATGTATGATCTTCCTCTCACAGCTATGGAACAAACACAGGAGGAGAAGGACATACAAGCATCCACCATTATTCAAGAAGATCTCTCTCATAGCAAAATCATGGAAAGTGTCTTAGACAAAGAGAACAATACATCAAGAGAAAAAGAAGATGAAATTTCATCTATGAAGGAGGAAGGCCTAGAAGCGACAAAGTAACTTCACCTTCCGATAGCGCTGTAAGAAAGTCTATTTCTTCTTCTTATTTTCATATATTAAAAATTGCTAAACGTACAATAAAAATTGAAATTTGCTAATAAAAAATTACGTTTGGAAAATAAAAGTTTAAAAACTAATTCAGAATCTAAATACGACATGGCTTCTCCATCCTGCCAAAATTTGAAATCTTAAAACCTTGTTTTGATTGTAATAATATTAATAAAAAATTCAAGGATCTTGAAGGAGAACTATTAATTGTAAAAGAACAAAATGAAAAATTATCTTTAGAAAATTCATCATTGAAAAGCAATTGTGCTACATGCCAAAATTATAAAATTGAAATCAAAGAGATGGACTAAACATTTGAGGAATTTAGAAATGACTATCAAAATCATATTGACTCTATTGTTTCTACTCTTAAAAATAGCACAATAGCTTATAAAAAAGCTAGGCATAATCTAAAGATCAAGAATGATGAATTAAAATCAAAAATCATCTTGCTTATGAAAATTATAAATTCACAATATCAAGCTACATCTAAAAACAAGTTGAATATGAATATGAATATCTTAAATAAGCCTAATAATGGGAATAAGAAACACAAAATATTTGTAAATCAAAATCAGAATCATCATTATTTATAAAATCATTTTCTCCCAACTTAAAATTGAATTTACACAAATTCCCTATAAATGATACTTTCAATTATAATCTTCAAAATAAAAATGGAATTTTGATGTATAATAAACCAAGGTTTGAATGGAGGCCTAAAATTAAAAATGAAACATTAACCTCACATGAAAGGACACATTCATCTCTATCTACCCACAAACATACACGTTATATTTGGGTACCCAAAGGAACCACCACACTTGGTCCTCTTTGGATACCTAAATCTCTTATTCATTAGGTATTACCAAATGCATGAAGTATAATATTTTCAAAATGAAATATACAAATTTCTACTTCATGATATGCCTTAATTTATTTTGCTATCATGGTATGGTCATCATATAGACACAAGACTTTATCACTTAAAAAATATTAACAAATCAAATTCAAAGTCATACCTTTTATTTCTAATGATCTTTCTATTCTTCTTAAACTCATTGCCTATATTTATATCATATATCATCCACACAAATTAAAATCAAAATTTTGTATGTGATATTGAAATCTCAAGTCATATGAAATCAAATTTATACTACTTCATTTGATTCAAATCTACTTAAAAATCTCAACTTCATATGATTACAAATTTATAAATAAAATGTAAAACAAAACCTTCAAAATTTACCAAAGAAGGACCAGATAAAAATAGTCAAACATCCAAAACAACAAAATTAAACATAACAGATAGCGCTAGCGCTAGCTGGTTGCGTCGGCGCTAGCTGACAGTATCCAAGAACATGTGTTCAATTCCTATATTATTACACAACCCAAATATTAGTTACCCTCAGGACATTCCTACTCATCTACTCTGTCTCGTTTATCTCCTCCACATTAGGACTTGGGGATCGTCTTCTGCGACTCCTCCGAATTGAATGTTACGGTGGATCTTGTGAGGGTCTATCCCACTCCCTACGCTCCGGTGTAGATGGATTTAGCTTTAATGCCTTGATCATGAACTTCACCATCTTATTTATACAGAAAACGCCTTTCTCCACTCTTGACATCTTCTCTCCCATTTCTTCTCATAAAGATTCAAAAGAATCATCTCGAGCTCCTCGGGATGATGCTCCTCGCCTGAGCGGTGGTCGAGTGGATGTTGATGGATCACTTGGGAGGGACGTAGCTCGTAGGTGTGAGGTACTGTAGATAGGAGGAAAGCAATCTATTAAATAAAAACTAATCTCAAGAGAAGGGTACTGTAGGGATACGGCGCAACCAACTGCACCAAAAGACCGGTCTATTGGTCAAGGAGCCTACCGCTCCTTTATAGAGTCGGCTATCCTCGGAAGGATCCACGGGGCAGTCAGTTAGACCCACGGGGGACACACCCTTCTGCTTCGAATAGCACCGCAGCGCCGGGGGAAATTCTGGCACACCAACAACCCCCCCCCCCCCCCCCAGAAATGACCCCGGGGTCAAACCCGCGACCCCCTCTGATACAACTTGTAGGGATACGGCGCAACCAACTGCACCAAAAGACCAGTCTGTTGGTCAAGGCGCCAACTGCTCCTTTATAGAGTCGGCTATCCTCGGGCGAATCCACAGGGCAGTCAGTTAGACCCACGGGGGGCACACCCTTCTGCTTCGAATAGCACCGCAGCGTCGGGGGCAATTCTGGCACCCCAACAGGTACCTATGAAGAATAACTCTCTGTATTATGCCACCTAGCGGGAGATTATTGTATCTCTGACGAGAAGGATCCCGCAACTTGTATGTATATCTAATCAATGAAAGCAATAAGTCTACCGCATCGAATCTCTCCTCCTCGAGAATAAAATACGAGACAAGACTAAGTTGTGCTGTAATATTTATCGTGTCGCCCTATTTCAGCAAGATAGTATGGCATAGAACGTCCTATACTGTAAGGGCATCCACTGTAAGTGACCCCACCGTTTGGATCAAACTCATGCATTCCCTGTGGTGGAGTACCATATTTAGATGAGTCCAATCCCTGTCAACTCAAAACTTTTCAACTATATCCAACTTATTTTGATGCTCAGTCAACCCAAACATCTCCCTCAAATCATCATGGGTAATAGTAACCAATTGTCCCTGCACCTAAGACCACACTCCTCCATCCAGATCTGATTGAGATGGATCCTCCAAGTGTATATAAAACTCACGTGCAAACTCTGAGGAAAACCCCTCCGAAAGAAATACGTTCGATAACTCAGAGTTTGCGAACAGCTGCATGATGGTGGTGTCTTGGCATGGCAAACTCCATGAAATATGGGACACCCACTATGGCTGTATCCACTATTAGTCCTGCTTGTTTCTTCCCCTTAGATCCAGGAGCCATCTGCCATATTATTATATGAGGAATTAAAATTAATCAAGAATCACTAGCGCCCGACGCTAGCACTAGCGCCTGCAGTAGCGCCGGCGCTAGTCCTCTTATCTAAAATACTAAGATCTATCTACTATATAATATTACCAAACCCTAACCATTCTCAAATAGTTAGATCCAAGAATCTCACATTATCTAAGCTAAAATTAAAAGTAGAAGTCTTCATAAAAATTCAAAACAAAAAACAAAAATATAAATAATCAAGATCTCCTTTTGATCTAACCTTCTTCTAGATCCATCATCAAAAATAAAAGATTTTCTTAAATGAGTTCATAAATCTTCATCCCAAACATCAAAATCAAATTTTTAGTACAAGAATCATAAAAATGATGAAGATTTGTCCTAGGTCCTCTCTTCAAAAATAAAAGAATCGAGCATTTTAGATCTATCATCTAAAACCACTTGATAACTTCAAAAATCTTCATCTTTAACATCAAAATCAAAGTTTAAAACAAAAATCATAAGAAATGATGAAGTTTTACCTTAGATCTATACGTGGGCTGCGTTATCTTCTAGGGTTTTTTCGGGAGAGCTTGAGATGCAATGGCCGAAATGACAAGTGAAAAGGGGATTTAACTAAAGCAGCACAATCGTTAGCGCGAGTGGTATCACTTCGGTCTGTCTTTTTGTAATTTTAAAATGTTATAAAATACCTAAAATTATGCTCTATTATATGTACTACATATTTTTGCAGTTCTGTTTTAAATTGATTTTTGAAAAATTAAAACAAAAAAAATACAAAAGCCAAATTACAAAAAATATTTCTGTTACTCCTTTTCTTTGTTCATTTATTTAATTTCTATTTCTAAATGCAAAAATAAACTACAAAAATATAAAACATAAAAATTATCGAAAAAAACTGTATGGACTTTATTGTGAAAATCAAGCATGATTTAATCTATCATTAAAAACTTCTTCAATTTTGAAATTTATTTTTTCAAACTACCTTGAACAATGTTTTTATCATGCTTTGATATATCTAATCACTTGTGCATAAATTGTATTGAAAAAGTGTTGTGTAGAACTAAGTTTAGCATGACTATAAGTATGAGTAAATGTCTTATGTTTGATAATGATCTTTATTCACTCATTTATTTTGGCAAAGTCTACATATGCTCTTAATCTAAGAATGCTTGCTTGTGTATTGTAATTGTACAATAAATTAAATTTGCACAAATTTCTTACCTACACTACTTTTATTTGCACTCTTAAAATTAAGAAAAGTGGTTGTGCTTTCAAAATTTCATTGGTTTGCAAAATAAGTGTATTCGGAGAACTATGTACAAAACAAAAAATGAATGAAATAAAATAACAAAGATAACTCCACCAAGCAGTACTTCAACCTCCTGATAAGTCTTATTGGGCATTGTGAGGTTGAGCACATTGGAAAGAATAGTAAAGTATCTTGTGCAAACCATAAACTTTTTTTACACCACTTATTCTTTTCTATGTGCTTTAATAGGTGTGGAAGTAAAATTATTTGGGCTTTATTGTGCACTTTACTCTACATATGTCTTGTATTTTTGATTAAAACATTTGTTTACTCTCTTCAAAATACACTTATGTGCACATCATTATCTTCCATAACACTTCTTCTCATGAGTATTGAATCTAATGCTAAAATTATATACTCTCTTTATAAATAAAAATGCACTAGATAACCTAGCATGCTCTCTACAATGTTTGGTATGTTTTGAATTTGTGAATTGGAATAACATTGTAGTAGTCTCTTCTTGATACATCTCTTTCATGCTTGGTTACTTTATTATCAATATTAAAAGAAAATGGTTTACAAACAACATCTTTTTCATTTTTGACTTTCACTCATATTTCTTTTTATGCATCGTCATGCCTTACAAAAAGATGTTTGTTGTAATTTTATAAGTCTTCCGCAACATTACATTTACCTTGTGTTCTTTCTATGCTTATCTCAAGTCTTCAAACTTCAATTTTTGTAACCAAATGGTAGACTTGCTTGGTAAATGTTATATTATTTATTTTAAGCTAAAAACTCTGATTTATTTCTATGAAAATACTTATGCTAAAAATTCTGATTTATTTCTACGAAAAGTATTTTAAAACTCCTTATCATTTCCTTTCCTCTAACAAGCTCGATCATGCCTTATCTTATTATCAAAAATCCTTTTTGTGTCTCCTGCTTCCTTACCCACTTTTACTAATAACAAAAGGGGGAGAACAATCATGATAAATATTCACCGCTATCAAAATTGAAAACTAACATGATTAATTAAACTGATAGCTTACATATTAGGGGAGCATTCCCTTAGGGGGAGCATGTATTTAGGGGGAGCAATTCTAAATACCAAAAACGACAATTATCATAACTCATCACTTTCACACACACACAAGTAAGTTTCATCATGCTTATATATTAATGCTCTAATTTATCATTAATGGATTTGTAATCAAAACGGGGAGTTTGTTGGAACATGGTCTTCCACATCTCCTAGGTTTGAGAATAACAAATCCTATGTGTATTTGATCTTGTGTTCTTAAGTGTGCAGGAAACAAAGTCCATAAGACTCAAGGATAACATAAGAAGGTTGCCCCAAAAAATAAGCCAATAATACTAACATGCCCACTAGCGCCGGCGGTAGCACCTAGCGCTAGCGATGATTAGCGCAATTTCGGCAGCATCTTTAGAAAATGCTAGCACCATGCGGTAGCAGATAGTGCAGGCGGTAGCGCGGAGCACGAGAGGCAAGGCGGTGGAGTTTCCCTGGAATGAAGATACGCGCGCGAAGAATATTACCTAATATGGGATAGCGCAGGCGGTAGCGCTAGCGCTCACTCCTATAAAAGGAGGCCTCTTCTCTAGTTTTCAACACACAAGTTTGAGAGAGGTGAAGTGATAGAATTCTAGACCCTTACTCTGCCGAAAAGTGATCTCCCACCAAAAGTTCTACGAATTTCTGAAGGAGGATTTCTTCACACCGGATCTGACTGAAGATCGCTTCATCAACACTTATACTGCAACGGTTCTTCGTCACCAACTTCAGAAGTTCTTCAAGAGGGAGATTTTCATATTATTGTCTTTTTATTTCATATCTTTTTCTGTAATCATTTAGTGAACTCGCCTCATGTTGACGACTAGGTCTGGGTAGGACTTAGGGCAGAAACTCGCCTCATGTTGGATACTAGGTCTAGGTAAGACTTAGGGCAGAAACTCGCCTCGTGTTGGCGACTAGATCTAGGATAGGTCTAGGGGGTGCTCGAGGCTATATACGGGGAAGGATTGGCTAGAGCAGCTTGAGGCCGTATCTGAGGAAGGATAGGATAGGGCCACTGGTTTGTGGGGATGCGAGTCGGGATAGAAAACAAAAAGAGTTTATTATTATTCGTCATCGATTTCTAGCATTATAGAAATCAATTTTTGTAAACCCATATTTCATATTAATAAAACATGTCTCTATTTTATTTTGTTTGATTTCTCACCATCTTAATCTCTTATTATTATAAGATATTCAAAATATAAGAAAAAGTTTTAAAACCCTTATTCACCCCCCCCCCCCTCTAAGGGCGCCTACCAATCCAATAGTCTTGATGCATTCGTCTAGACGCATTCGTCTCGACGCCATGGTCTCAAGTCGACGGATCCTTCAAGACGATGTTGGTAGTATCGTTGACATAGCTAGCACCCGCGGTAGGTTAGCGCGTGGCAGTAGTCTTCTCAACGCCATCATCTTGACGACATAAGTCTTCACAAAGATATTTGACTTTGAGTTGATAGCAAGTATGTCGGTATGGCTTGCAACGGCGGTAGGTCTAGCGCCCGGTGGTAGGTCAGAAAGAATAGAGTTCTCGACGTCTTCACACCTATAAATCTGCACACTATACCTAGGACATGTATGGTCAAATACAGTATGAGATTTGATATTGTCAAACTAAAGAGATGCAGAACGTATGTTCCAAAAAACTCCCCCTTTAGATAATATCAAATCCCGTTCATGAGATATAATCAATACTTATCATTAAGAGCATGGTATAGTGTAATCAACAATAATCAAGAAAACATGAATATGTTTATATATCAAGATAAATCATAAAGTGTGAACTTGCACTAAAGTAGTATGTCTCCCCTACATACGTGCTCCCCCTATCGATGTGCACTCTATAAAAGTATCCCTCCCTATAAGTGATCTTTCCTAGATGACTAGTTATGATGCCAGCTAAATTATCCATTTATGTACTAATTTTTTATTTTCCTGATATTCAGATGGATTTTCGCGCAAAAAGGGTTTGTAGGTCTAATTGGTAAAAAGATGTTATTTTTGGGTTGTGGCTAACACTCATCTTATTCTATTAAAATGTATTTAATTATTTTTCATAGATTTAGACAGTGATAATTTTTTTTAAATAAATCACACATGTATTTTCCACGACTTCAAATCATGGCAAATATTTTCTTAAATAAATTTTTCAAGTATTTGCCACGGTTTCAAACCGTGACAAATATATTTTTTTAATAAATCTGTCAAGTATTTGCTACGGTTTCAAACCATGACAAATACTTTTAAAAAAATATGCAAGTATTAGCCACGGTAAAATACAGTGGCTAATAATGAACTTTTAGCCATGGTAGAGGAACCGTGACAAATAACTGTTGAAATTAAGACCTTTAGCCATGGTTTAAATCTGTGACTAAAAGTCGTGGCAAAGAGTATTTGCCACGGACTGAGCGTGGCAAATACCTTTTTCCACATTGGCATTAGCCATGCCCATTTGCCGCGGGCAAACCGTGGCTAAAAGTCATTTGCCATGGAATTAGACTTTTAGCCAGGACAATTTGCCCTGGCTAAAAGTCCATTTTCTGGCTAAAAGTCCTTGCATCGAGCGATACAAGGCTCGCCTTGTAGCTCGAGAGTTCTCTCAACAGTACAGAGAAGACTATGAAGAGACATTCAGTCCAGTAGCCAAGATGACTTCGTTACGAGTGGTGATTGCGTTGGTAGCTAGCCAAGGGTGAAAGATTTGGCAACTCAACGTAAAGAATGCTTTCTTATATGGCGAGATTGACAAGGATATCTTCATGGTTCAGCCACCTGGGTATATATCGGAAGTTCATCCAGGACATGTCTGCAAGCTCAAGAAGGCTCTTTACGGGCTGAAGCAAGCGCCTCGGGCATGGTATGTGAAGATCGCAGAATACCTCCAGTTATGCGGATATTTTGCTTCAAATTTAGACTCGAGTCTGTTCGTAAAGAAGATCGGGGAGCTGCAAGTCTTGGTGTTATTGTACGTTGATGACATGATCATCATGGGGAACTCGGAGGCTGAGGTAGCTAATCTTCGGGCTGAATTAGCTATCAGGTTCGGGATGAAGGATCTAGGGGAGCTTCACCATTTCCTTGTACTCGAGGTGGAGAGGAAAGAGATCGATGTGCTTGTTTCCCAGAAGGGCTATGCAAAACGGATCGTGAAGCGATTCGGCATGGAAGGAGGGAAGAGTAGCTCTACTCCACTGGAGGTTGGTCTAAAACTTTGGCGGGATGAGGGGAGGATTCTTCCTGATCCGTTGGTGTTTTAGGCTCTTGTTGGGATTCTAATATACTTGACGATTACTGGGCTGGATATTGATTACGAAGTTGGCAAGGTAAGTCGGTATATGGCAGAACCACAAAACCTCATCTGGTAGCGGCAAAGAGTATTCTGAAGTACGTAAAGTTGACCTCAAACATGGGTCTCCTTTATGGGAGATACATGATCTTTTGATTGCATGGATACATGGATGCCGATTATGGGGGAGACTCATATGATCGGAAGTCGACGTCTGGTTATGTTTTCTTATGCGAATCGACCGCTATTTCATGGTACACCAAGAAGCAGGATTCAGTGTCCGTCTGTACCACTGAAGCAGAGTACAAGGCTTCTACCTTGGTAGCTTAGGAAGCTGATGCGCAAATCTTAGCACACCGCTAAAGGCGGTAGTAAGACTGCGGCACGAAACGGCAGTGTACCGATCGTTCAAGTAATATAAAACGAGGAGTAAATCCCCGAGTATCGATCTCGGAAGGAACACAGTAAGGTGGAGTTGACTATTGAGGAGGACTTGAGATTGAAGTCCTTAAGGTCGGATGGATTGCGGGAGGCTTGGTTTGGATTGCGGAAAACAAAATAAAATAGCTAGGACTACTCCTATGCAGGCCTTGAGCGCACTGCTTCGCCAGGCGGGATGGAAGACTACACGGGCCGCAATGCACCGAATCGCTAGGTGGATGGACGAGTAGGCTAGCGGATGGAGTGGAGAGAGCGGCGGAATGAGGGTCGCAAGCACCTCTTCGCAAAGCACACCACTAACAATTGTTAGGGCGGCACAACACAACAAACAATCCACACCACAAGGCACACCTCAAATGAAAATATAACAAGATTACTCAATCACATAGACATGATTTCATACTAATGTTAACAAATAAAAGTATACTTCATAAAACATATAAGAAATCCAACTAAACTATCAACCACAAGAGGAGATGAGTGTGCGAAATCGACCGACTCTAAAGTCTTGTTGAGGATTCACGGAAGGAATCGCCGGGTTATCAATCCGCGTCCAAACTCGGTCCTCAGCTGCGTCCGTGGTAGAGGAGGGCTGTCACTTCCTCCCAATGACCTGTCTTCTTCGTGTCACGAACCGGAAGAATAATCACACAAGCTGCTCCGATCTTGAAGAAGAAGGCTAGGTTGACTCCTTTCTTGAAGCTCTTGGATGAAGGAGATGGCCGAGAGGAAGCTCCGGCGAGGATTTGGCATTGAAAGCTTGCCCGGAGATCCTCCCTAAGGTGGGCGGTGAAGAAGGAGGTGAAATGGGAGCTCTGGAGCAGGAAACGGCGCACCTGGGCGGAGTCGGGAGATGGATCCCGACCTAAAATCGCGCTTGCCTATTTATAGGCGGAGCAGAAATAAACAATGTGCACGATCAGGCGCACGACCAATGGTCGTGCGCGAAGGAATGCCTCTGATCGTGCGCGAAGAACCTGTAGCTCAATCCAGATCTGCACAAAAGCGCACGGTCAGCGGCGCACGACCAGTGGTCGTGCGCGAAGAAGGCCAATGATCGTGCGCCGTAGCTCGATCAGGGAAGGGAATTAACGCACGACCAGTGGTCGTGCGCCTGGTCGTGCGAGAAGGAAAACGCACGATCAGAGGCTTTTTCGACCGAAAATCCCCCAGGACCCATCCCGAGTGTCGCACAACCCTTGGACCTGCATGAAAATATACTAGACCACAGAGATACATGAAATCACACCAAGATGGGGCATAAATGTGCACTAAGCAATGAAATGGGCAATTTGATCAAATAGAATTGAAAATAGGCCTAAAGTGAAGTGCAAGTGCATGAAAACTAGCCCAGATGAGTCCGGAAATCACTATATAAACTGGACTCATCACACCCCCAGACTTACCTGTTTGCACGTCCCGAGCAAACACATCCTAAGCAGGCGGGGAAAAATAAATAGCTAGCTTAAAATTACACCGAGGAGTACCATGCGAAGTCGCATACCCAAGTGCATAGAGAAATAGTTGATAAGGTTTCTAATTATACACATAGTTTATATGCTTCTAATGGAGTTAATAAATATTTCAACTACTTATAAACGGTGAACTACGGTGAATCATCCGGTCACGCATACGGAGAAAGTAAACTAAGCGCTGAGAAGAGCATTGCTCAAGATTGGGGTGCAGGACAAACTCCACCGAAATCCATCGGTGTCGGTGACCATAGGCTCGCCCGGTCATATTCTCTCCACGACACTAGATTGGTTCATAGCGTGACTCGGTAGGGCTTTAGGTTTTTAATGAGGCTTGGGTTAAGGTAGGGTATACAAAGATAAACATGATGGCTTAAATCACCTAAACCCAAATGAGCTAGCACAAAAAAACATCCACGCAGCAATAAAAAGTGCAGGCGCACCACACCCCCAGACTTGAACTTGAAAACATGGGTGTGTGCACCGCCTACTCCCAATACAAACTTACAAAAAAAAAAATATTTTCATTATAACTCTTTTTTCACATTTTTTTTCTTTTCATTCATTTTTTTCCAACTATTTTCAGCACATTTACTCAATGTAGCACATCCACATTTCCCTAATCATCATCACCACATCAACACCCCCAAAAGAAAACTATGAAAACAGCTAAAGCTCAACTTTGGGTATGCGACTAGGATCGGCTTTTTGGCTTTGGTGAGAAAGGGGTGGAGCTGAATCAAGAGGAAGGGGTAGGCACAAAGGGGATAGCGAGGGAAGATATCAGGAATGGCACAAAAGCTCAACCGGGCCAAAATGATGGCCTACGTCATTCTCACGCACTAGAACTATCCTATGCCAATGCTTCAAGAATCGCTTGGGGCAAGTTCTAGCCACCGAGAAAGATTCTCCTTTCTCCCGACTCAAGCAATACAAGTCTAGCGATCGTTTACACACATCCATATGCTACCGTTTGATTCCCACCGGATTCACCATTTGAGTAGAGTAAACAACATTTACACTAATAGAAAAATATAAAACCATAAGTATAAAAAGAAGTCTAATCAACTCAAATTTCTATGCAACCGAGCACTCGACTAGGAGCACTACTGGAGTGAACATTTTACTCCGCTACATAGTCCTAAGCCAGCACCTAGACTTTCCCAAATATGCAGAAGAATTAAATTCAACTCAGAGCACGCATACAGATGAGTACATGCTCAAGTGGGTGCTGTGGTGTGCAAAGAGAATGAACAACAATTTTCAATAAACTAAAATAAAAGTACTTCTAGCATGCTATGAAATAGTGCACGTGAGTGGGAACACATAATTACTCTCCCCCAGATTTAAACTAGACAATACACAAAATATATAGCTATGAAATTCAGAAAAGAGCTAGGGGAAGAGAGTACCCAATGCTCAGCAAGTGAGCATACCAGAAGACGCGTGTAAACCAAGACAAAGCTGCAGCATCCCCATCAAAAAAATAAACCTGAAGGGGTGAGTTCTGCCAAACAAAAAGAAAATAGACAAACTAAAAAGAAATGAAACTAACTAAACTAGATGAAATAAAATTGCAGTAAAAGTAAGATAACTACTGGGGTTATTGTCATCCCAGCACGACTTATTTAAAAACATAACAGTTCTAGCTAATGGGCGTATGAAAAAGGAAATGAACAGGTAACTGTTCTAATATGCGTGTCGGTAGCGGGTACCGATACGGAGACAGAACAATTACCCCTCTACCTAAATAATAATACCTGCTTAACACAGGTAGAGGAAATAGGAAGTAACAAGAGGAGGAAGGCTGGTCCTCACTCATCTCACCACAAAATAAATCCTTGCCCAGCAAGGTGTCATCTCCAGGGAGGCAGCATGAGGAGAAGGCAATGAGTGGAGCTTCCTCTACGAAGGGGGATCAACCTTCTCACATAAGAGGATGCTCTCATCATTGACTTGAGCATCATGCTCCAAGTCCTCTTGGGGTACCTGTGAAGACTCAACCTGCACAGGTTCAGATAGAGAAAGGGGATCAAGAAATAAACAAGAAGAAGAAGAACATGAATAAAAATCAATCGGGGGAGTGATCCCGGACTTACTCCCAATAGGTTGGGAAAGTAAAATAATGTTTGCATTGTCATCAATGCTACAAGGTTCGGCGGGATCAACAAGGGTCATGCCTAGGATTTGGACTTCCTCCACCGGTGCTAAGGAAAGCTCCTCTTCACCTAGAAGGTTGTCCTCCTCCATAGGAGTAGGCACAATACATAGATCGCCAGCTTCATCTTGCGACACATCATCAACAATGTCGTCGGAGACGAGCGTAGTAGAATGCACAACAGGGGAAGGAATGGTGCTTGGATAAAAGTCAAACACTGATTCCTCACAAAGAATCAAATCTACGCTAAGTGATGGATGCACAGGGGAGATAGGCTCGGCCATGTCAGATCCTAGATCAGCCACGCATCTGGTGACTGTGTCCACATCATACCCTTCACAAGATGAAGGTGACACAGACACATAACCAGATGTTGAAGGTGTGCTACCGAAAGTAGGACTTGGGACGATCCGGATATCCGGCTCATCATCCTCGTCCAATTGGTGAAGATACTCAGCACAGTCCTTCAGGGCGTGATCAATGCTTTGACAGAATAAGCACCGTTTTATATTACTCCTTGGTCCTTGAGGGGCCGGGGAGGAATATAAAAATGGTGTTTGCGGCGAGGATGAGTGGCCATAAGACTTGGGCACAGGGCATGAAGAACCATAGGAAAATGGTGCTCCGTACACCGGGCCGCGAGAATTATGCCCACCATCTTCCGTAGGGCATCTATCACTAGCGTGAGAAATATCTCCACATAAACGGCAACGAATATTAAATGCAGCCCACATTATATGGAGATAGCAAGATTCAAAATAAAGACACTATCGTGCAAACTGTTACACCTAACAGTAATTTACTAAACAACCTATTTAAAAACAGGAAAATAGAATAAAAAGAACTGAAATAAAAATAAACGACGCAATTTACAAATGGAAGGGCTTCTCTCTCAGATTCTCCCTCTCCAGAAAACTCACACGTCTGTGCTCCCCGGCAACGGCGCCAAAAACTTGATGCGCAAATCTTAGAACACCGCTAAAGGCGGTAGTAAGACTGCGACACGAAATGGCAGTGTACCGATCGTTCAAGTAATATAAAACGAGGAGTAAATCCCCGAGTATCGATCTCAGAAGGAACACAGTAAGGTGGAGTTGACTATTGAGGAGGACTTGAGATTGAAGTTCTTAAGGTTGGATGGATTGCGGGAGGCTTGGTTTGGATTGCGGAAAACAAAATAAAATAGCTACGACTACTCCTATGCAGGCCTTGAGCGCACTGCTTCTCCAGGCGGGATGGAAGACTACACGGGCCGCAATGCACCGAATCGCTAGGCGGATGGACGAGTAGGCTAGCAGATGGAGTGGAGAGAGCGGCGGAATGAGGGTCGCAAGCACCTCTTCGCAAAGCACACCACTAACAATTGTTAGGGCGACACAACACAACAAACAATCCACACCACAAGGCACACCTCAAATGAAAATATAACAAGATTACTCAATCACATAGACATGATTTCATACTAATGTTAACAAATAAAAGTATACTTCATCAAACATATAAGAAATCCAACTAAACTATCAACCACAAGAGGAGATGAGTGTGCGAAATCGACCGACTCCGAAGTCTTGTTGAGGATTCATGGAAGGAATCGCCGGGTTGTCAATCCGCGTCCAAACTCGGTCCTCAACTGCGTCCGGGGTAGAGGAGGGCTGTCACTTCCTCCCAATGACCTGTCTTCTTCGTGTCACGAACCGGAAGAATGATCACACAAGCTGCTCCGATCTTGAAGAAGAAGGCTAGGTTGACTCCTTTCTTGAAGCTCTTGGATGAAGGAGATGGCCGAGAGGAAGCTCCGGCGAGGATTTGGCATTGAAAGCTTGCCCGGAGATCCTCCCTAAGGTGGGCGGTGAAGAAGGAGGTGAAATGGGAGCTTTGGAGCAGGAAACGGCGCAGCTGGGCGGAGTCGGGAGATGGATCCCGACCTAAAATCGCGCTTGCCTATTTATAGGCGGAGCAGAAATAAACAACGCGCACGATCAGGCGCACGACCAATGGTCGTGCGCGAAGGAATGCCTCTGATCGTGCGCGAAGAACCTGTAGCTCAATCCAGATCTGCACAAAAGCGCACGGTTAGCGGCGCACGACTAGTGGTCGTGCGCGAAGAAGGCCAATGATCGTGCGCCGTCGCTCGATCAGGGAAGGGAATTAACGCACGACCAGTGGTCGTGCGCCTGGTCGTGCGAGAAGGAAAATGCACGATCAGAGGCTTTTTCGACCGAAAATCCCCCAGGACCCATCCCGAGTGTCGCACAACCCTTGGACCTGCATGAAAATATACTAGACCACAGAGATGCATGAAATCACACCAAGATGGGGCATAAATGTGCGCTAAGCAATGAAATGGGCAATGTGATCAAATAGAATTGAAAATATGCCTAAAGTGAAGTGCAAGTGCATGAAAACTAGCCCAGATGAGTCCGGAAATCACTATATAAACTGGACTCATCATAAGCCATCTGGCTTAGGAGATTGGTGGAGGATGTCCATAAGGAGGTTCGAGGTCCTACTCTGCTGCGTGGTGACAATGAGAGTGCTCTCAAACTGGTTAATAATCCAATTTTTCATGCACGGACCAAGCACATCGAGATCGAGCATCATTTCATTCGGGAGAAGGTGCTGGAGGGATCTCTGATGGTTGAGCATGTACGGAGTGAGGACAATATCATTGATATATTCACAAAGCCGTTGGCGAAGGGACCATTCACTCGGTTACGAGGTTTGCTTGGGCTGACTTCCACTTCTCACTTCAAGGGGGAGTGCTGAAATTGTTGAAGTGAGGAGTGAAGTGGAGGTCGGGCGGTCTGGGCATCAGACTGGGTGGTCTGGTAAACCGCGGAGGTCGGGCGGTCTAGTAGGAAGACCAAGCGGGTTGTCTACTTGCATGTGCACTAGCGGTTTGTCAGTGGCAGATGGCGTTGATTCTTCAACCAACTGGGGTCAGCTATTTGGCTGCAATCAGGCGGTTAGCATTCACGATTACCTTTAGGTGTTAGTGCTCTGGCTTGTTCTTTGCTCACAGGCTGGCAGCATTCTGCTGGTTTTGCTTGAGTTTGCGAGTAGTCCGCGCGACTTGTTATTAAGTCAGCGAACTGTTCGGTAGGGTTAACTTAGCAAGCCGCGCGAGTTGTTTGCTATCCACTGCTTCTGTGGGGCGGTTATCCTATAAATTAGGCAGTGACCACACTCCTCACCTCTACTATAAATAGGACAACCCCGGATCACAGAAGTAGACCAAAACTGTAACTGAGAGCATGCGAGTTTGAGGTACGGATAGAACTTTCTGTTCGTATGGTTTGAGATTTGCCTTTGCTGTGTTTGCAGGTTGCGCGGCTTGCTTGTGGTTCTGATTTGATCAGAGGAGACCACATCAGATAAGTCTGTAGCAGTCAGTGGCGGGTAGCAGCAGGAGGTCGTGGTTAGCGACAAAGCAGTTTTCTCTTTGGCTCGTTTCAGCTTTCAATAAAGGATCAGTCTGTGACTGGTAGGCGGTTTGCCTTTGCCTGACTATTCTATGTTCAGTTCTTCAGGACCTTTTTCGTGGTTAGAAGCGGCCAAGTGACTGCGGTCAGGCTGCCTTGCTTGGGCGAGTAGAGTGAGCATTGGAATAACGGGTAGTCTGCGTGTTGAGTTGCGTGGATAGCTTTGTTAGCTGTGCGGTTTGGCGGGTTCTTGTTGTAACCGCCAGCTTCTTGTAGTTGGTTTTCTTCTTATCTCTTCATTGTGGGAACTGAGAAATCATGTCTCACAATGTATGTCTCGAAAGGTACAAAAGATAGTTGATACAAGATTTTTCTTGTTCCTTCATTATTTCTGGTTTCTGGTGCTTGGTATGGTTGAAGTGTTCCTGCGACCTAGTTCCCATTTTTTCGCTTATTAGAAATTTTCCACACTCACCTTACCTTAAGAGAGAGAGAGAGAGAGCAAAGGAGACACTTAAGGGAAATCCACAATTTTGAGGGCTATATATAGGAAAATGTTATCGTCGGCGTTACCTCTTAATGCAGGCGCTAGCCCAGGCCGAATATATCAACATCCACTTAAGGATTCGTCGATTATGCTACCGCTAGCGCTAGCGCTACTGCCTGCGCTAGCTCTCGACGAATCGAATTCACGAGTGCTCGACACGTTTCATCGGAATACATTTGTTGGGACACAAATTCGTTGAGACAGCTACCGCTACTGCTGGTGCTATCACTCGACGATTTATCTTGATGTTTTTGATGACTCACACAATTACTTTTGTCGATACGCAACCATTTTGACGATAATAACTATAGCCGGCGCTAGCCCTAGCACCCAATGCTAGGTCCTTAGCTTAGAACTCCGCAAATTCTTTGCACATGAAAACTGGGGACTTACAATCCCCCCCCCCCCCCCTAAAAAGAATTTCATCCCAAAATTATAACGGTGAAAATAACAACAAGGATACAAAAATTAACTTTGTACCTCAACAAAACAACTCAGGGAACTCCTCAAACATGGTCTGCTCTCGCTCCCATGAAAGCTCCTCACACCATTCTGATCGGTTTGTTCCGTAATTGCTTGATTTCAGGGTCTTCAATCTGAATGGGCTTGACCCATGTCGTTGCCCACTTTCGATCAGCACTTGAACATTATCCATAAGGATTTGAGTAGGCTCTTAGACAGCCTTCCTCAGCACGGAGATGTGAAATACATCATGCAAATTACTCTGCTCTGTCAAAAGAGCGAGCCGATAGGCAGCCTCACCAACACATTCCAGTATCTCAAACGGTCCAAGGTATCTGGGTCTCATCTTTTTCAAGCGTCTAATCCTTGACACACCTTTGAAAGGCTTAATTTTTAGATAAACCTAGTCGCCCATGACGAACTCGGTGTTCCTGTGTCTGGCATTGTAATACTTCGCTTGCCTATTTTGTGCAATCAACAACCTCTCCTGGATTGTCCGAATAGTCAAAGTAGCATCTTTGACTTCCTTTCGCTTAAACAACTTAGTCTCGCCCGTCTCCGCCCATCCTAAAGGTGTATGACACTTATTACCATAGAGGGCTTCAAAGGGCGTCATTTGTAAGATTACTTGATAGTTGTTATTATAAGCGAACTCGATTATACAGAGATGATCCTCCCACCTCTTGCCGAAATCCAAGGCGCACATTCGGAGAATATCCTCCAAAGTCCTGTTGGTCCGCTCAGTCTGCCCATCCATTGAGGGTGGAAGGCAGTGATAAACTTCAGCTTGGTACCCAACATTTGGTGGACTAGCCTCCATTCATTTGAAGTAAAGCGCCCATCTCAGTCACTTAAGATGCTACGGGGCACACCGTGCAATCGTACGATGCTATCAAGATATAACTTGACCATCTGAAGAAGAACGCAGCCTAAGCCGCTCCCTGACACATCACTGTAGATTTCAAAGCCTTCCGTATCACACGACGAACATAGATTTGGAGCCGTGGTCAAATGACTCTTTAGCTCTTCAAAAGCTCGCGTGCACTCTGGCGACCAAACGATCTTCTAATCTTTTCTAGTCAATGTCATGAGAGATAGAGCTATCCTCGATAATTTCTCTACGAAGCGTCTATAATAGTCGGCAAGTCCTAAGAAACTTCGGACTTTCGCCACTGTAGTCAACACCGGCCACTCCCGTATCGCAACTATCATCGTAGGATCCACTGCAATGCCCTCTCCACATACCACATGACCTAGAAATGACATAGAGGACAACCAAAATTCACACTTTGAGAACTTGGTATACAGCTGACTTCGCCTCAGGGTATCCAATACAATGCCTCAGGGTATCCAATATAATACGCAAGTGAATCGCATGTTCTTATTCCAACTGAGAGTATACAAGAATATCATTTATGAAGACAATAACAAATCGGTCAAGACACTCTCGAAACGTTCGGTTACTCAGATCCATGATTACTGATGGCGCATTCATCAAGCCAAACGACATCACTGTGAACTCAAAGTGCCCGTAGCGGGTACTAAACGCCGTCTTGGGAATGTCACATTCCCAAATTCGCAACTGGAAGTAGCCATATTTCAAATCCAGCTTTGAGTACACAGTCGATCCAATCAGCTGATCGATGAAGCCATCAATTCGCGGAATCGGATACTAATTCTTTTTTGTCAGCTTGTTCAATTCACGGTAGTCTATGCACAGACGCAAGCTTCTGTCCTTCTTCTTCACAAAGAGGATCGGTGAACTCTTAGGGAATGAGCTTGAACGTATATATCCTTGCTCCAGCAACTCCTACAACTGAACTTTCAACTCCGCCATCTTTTTTGGCGCAATTCGGTACGGTGAGCATGCCACAGGTTTGGCACCTGGCAATAGCTCAATAACAAAGTCAATCTCTCACTGAGGTGGAGCCCCAGGAAGATCTTTCGGGAAAATATCTGCATATTTCGATACGATCGGGACATCCCACAACCTGGGCTTTGGCTCAGAAGTCTCCAACAACATAAATAACTTTATCGTCAAAGTACGTTGGGAAATGAGAATCCTTTCCACGACGTGGTGGTGATCCAGGCGGCGATGGAGAACTTCAATGTGTCCAGAATCCTCATGGATAATGGTAACTCTGTCAATGTCATCATTAAAAAGGCTTTCAACACTATGACAGTGGAGGAGAAGAGGGTAACTGCCACCGAAGGTCCCCTCTTTTGCTTCTTCAATGAGAGGAAGGAAGTCGAGTGGAAGTGTGGAACTCCTTGTGACGTTGGGGGGAACTTTGAAGAATTACCGTTTCGCCATTATTGACGCGCCCAACAGTTGCAATGCTATATTCAGGAAACCCCTCATCAACGCCTTCCAGTGCATGCCCTCATCTTACCACCAAGGTTTGAAGTACAATATTGGAGCCCTGCAGATCCGGATACGGATCCAGAGTGATCACAAGGTGGCGAGGCAGTGCTGCCTCGACGGATGTTATTGTTACAAGATGATGTCTTTCAGGCTTAAGAACTCGGGAGCAATTTACCAGAGAATGAAGTACAAATTGTTCAAAGAGAAGAAGGGGAGGAACCTTGAGGTGTACGTCGATGATATCATGGGGAAGAGAAAGAGCCTGGGGGAGCATCTTCAAGACTCAGTGGAAACTTTCGCCACCCTTCGAAAGTTCAAGATGAGGCTTAATCCTGCTATATGTGTCTTTGGCATGGGGAAAGGAAAGTTCCTTGGTCATCTCATGACACCAGCAAGAGTAGAGCTGAACTCGGACAAAGTCAAGGCGATCATGGAAATGGATGATCCGAGAAATGTGAAGGAAGTTCAAAGATTGGCGGGTTGTCTTGCGGGGTTGAGTAGATTTCTCTTAAGGGCAAGGGAGGAATGCTCTCCCATCTCTAGGATGTTGCATGAAGGCAAAATGTTTGAATTGACGGTGGAGTGTGAAGAGGCTTTCCAAAGCTTGAAGCTTCAACTGACAAGAGCACCTATATTGCAAGGGGCTCGAGAAGGCGAGGACGTATTTCTTTATATGGGGGTTGGGGTGGAGGAATTTAGCTTGGTTCTTGTACCCGAGGAGGGGGGAGCAGCTTCCCATCTACTATGTGAGCAAAGTCCTTAGAAAGACCGAGCTACGATACCCAATTCTAGAAAAGCTGGCTTTCTCCCTCATCATCTCAGCTCAAAAGCTTCAGCCTTACTTCCAGGCTCATTCGATCAATGTAGTGATGGATCACCCGCTCTGCAATATCATAGAGGGGGTCAAACATTTGGGAAGGCTATCCTAGTGGTCCGTGTAGCTCAGTGAGTTCGACATATCTTTTCATCCCTTGATTAACAATGAAGGCCCGAGTGGTGGATGATTTCTTGGTATACTACATGATGGAGTCAAGTGATTCAGGGGTGCATGGGTGGGAGTCTTGGGAGATGTTCATGGATGGAGCGTCGGGAAGATACTTGGAGGGAGATGGACTCATCCTGATGAGTCCACATGGGGTAAAAATTGAGCAAGTCATTAACATTTGTTTCCCGGTCACCAACAACTTGGCAGAATATGAGGCCATGATCGCAGGGATTCTCCTAGCCCACGAGTTGGGGATATAAGACATCAAGGCTCATACAGACTCCATGGTGGTAGCCTCACAGATCCGAGGAGAGTTTAAAGTGCGAGAGCTGATTTTATAATGCTACTTGACAAAAGTCAAGGGGCTAGTGGGCACTTTTCGGTCCTTCTCCATCCAGCATGTGCCAAGGAAGGAAAATTCACAGGCGGACAACTAGCTAAGTATGGAGTTCGGTAGGAGGAACGGTCGCTGAGTTATTCCGAACGTCCATCAAGGAAGGGGAGTTGATGGATATTGACCAGCAGCCATCGTGGATAGATCCATTTCTCACGTTCCTAACTACGGGGAAATTTCCTCTCGAGGTTCAAGACAAGATGCGGTTCAGATACAAGTCGGCAAACTATCAGCTTCATGAAGGAAGTCTGTATAGGAAATTTTTGTCCGGACCATAGGCAAGGTGTGTCGCAGAGGGAGAAGTACCTTATGTATTAGAAGAAATCCATGCAGGGGATTGCAGAAGCCATTCGGGTGGAAGAACCCTAGAGAATATAGTATTGTGGCAAGGCTACTTCTTGCCCACCATCAGGAATGGCGTGGAGCAATTTTCTAAAAGACGTCACAAGTGTTAGCTACACACTCCTCTTCAACTGTAGCCCACTCAATGGCTCAGGACGATTATGGCACTGTGGCCCTTGGCAATTTGGGGGATGGATCTCATCGGGCTAGTCCCTCACGTGAGCGGGCAAAGGAAATTTCTCCTGGTAATGATCGACTACTTCTCCAAGTGGATCAAGGTGAAGACATTGGCAAAAACCACCTCCCATGTGGTTAGAAACTTTATTTAGGGAGAGATTATCTACAAATATGGGTTACCGCTAGCAATTGTTGTAACACCGTCCTTGTTACATAGAATATAATAGTAGCTCCGGCTGGGAGCCCACTCCATATTAAACGAATAGGAAAGAGAGTCACGTATTAGTTTTTAAATAGTTTAAGAAATCCATCTCAGCATGCACAGAGCCATACAACGGAAGCATAATCCATTAATATAAAACCCAGATTTCATGTCCACTTTATCCACTAGGAATGAAAGTACAGTATCAGTTAATTACAAGAAATGTTTATATAAAACATGTGGTTTACTAACATTGACTCGCAGGACGGCCATACATGACAAACTAGTAAACACAACACTTGAGCCTTCGAGGTCTAGCAAAGTACAGCAACTGGGACTCCAATTAGCTATTTCCCGCTCAGCTCGCCAGCACCTGTACAAACACATTCCACCAAAATGTGGCAAACAAGTAACCGGTCAGCTTTAGCTGACCAAGACTTATAACAACCCCACCCCATTCCCGGGGTGGTGGTACTCCTTCCCTACAAATCAGCAGTATAGCTTCATATATCTAAACAAGAAAGTGCAGCTAACATAATCGATATATGCACAATCACCACAAATGTTGGCACGCAAGGCCACACGTTTTGTGCTCTCGTGACACGCTTTGGTGTACTCCTTGAGTCACACCGCCATCCTAAGTCCCGCTTAACTTAGATGGTTATGAGCTTTACCATCAGGGTCGTCATGCCTTACAGTTCCTTTCCCAAAATTCTTTCAATGCACCGAGGGGCGACCTCTTCACTGACCAGCTATGGGACGGGTTCGGTTCAGCTTTGCACGTGCTCATAACGTCGGGATCTACTCTACCCAATTCGGGTACAACTTCCCCTTGTTCCCACTGTTGACACATAAGTCCAATGAAGCTAGGCACATCTGGCCCTTCCGGTTCACACTTTGCTCACTGGATTTATCGACGGAACACACATCTGCGCTCAGCTATGCTCAGCAATTGTAGGCATATAAGTTTTATGATGTTATGCACCCAGTCTCCAGGACCTAGGCATCACACCCACCACAAATGGCTCATGGGTTTTGACTAGGAGCTAACACAAGCGTTATCACTAATGCTGGGTGTTAACGATAGAGCAATGATTATGTGCCCTTTTTTAGGTATTTAAGAAGATTGCCTCCAGAACTCCCTGCAGTACACCACAATACCCAGAACCCAAACACACAACATATATACACAGAGTCTTCTCTAGCACGTAATAAGCAATATAATCATCACCAATCCAGATCAACCGTTCTGGGTAGGCTTCACACAACATTCTTATGTCCGTACAGCGATCCAGACTCTATATGTAATTTCTATAGTGGATCTTTCATATTGACCCATCGGAAGAATCCTCTCCACTAATTAGTGGAATATCTTCCTACAATTATGCCAATCAAAGGACTAGCATGTCCAGATATTTAGGAGGAGAGTCATTACCCTTGAAGCTTATTTCAGTGCTAGAGTATTATAATTGAGCTGGATGGAAGCGTATGAAGCACCTTCCTCTTCATGGATCGAACCTTGACACAAGCCTTCAAGAGCTCTCACAAGTCCAAAGGCTTATTTCAATTCAGCCTTCTCCTTCCTCCGTCTTCATTTAGCTTTTGCTTAGCTTGAAGAGAGAGAAAGAGAGAGAGATAGAGTGAGTGAGAAAGAAATATGACATATCATAAAAGCCCCTTAACATTTATTGACTTCGGGCCCAAACTCAGCCTCATGATCTCCAAGCCAAACTCAATGGATGGCCGCAATTTAAATTAATAAATCTGATCCAATAGTTAACGCCTGTGTTAGCACTAGCGCCAAGTGTTTGCCCCAAGAGCAGTGGATTCAATCTTATCCATCACCGCTTAACAAGTTGACTAGTCGACCTAATGTTGGCATTAACACTAACGCTAGACATTAGCCTTCTAGTCAATCGTCGAGACCTTTCGTCGATAAAGAAGATTCACATTGACAAGGCTAAGTCATCAAGTCGATTTATAATGCCAGCATTAACACTAATGCCAGGCGTTAGACATCGAATCCTTGAGACCTCCCGACGACATAGGTAAGTCATCAAGACGATACCTAAGTCATCAAGACGGCATCACTAACATCGACGTTAGCACTAATGCCCGACATTAGCTCATGACACCAAAAGTCTTGCTTTCTTTGGTTGGGAAAACCTGGGGTGTTACAATCATCATGAATAATGGATCACAGTTCACTAGATCAGAACTCACGAATCTCTGCAGCCAGCTAGGGATCAACCTCCATTTGGCGTCAGTTCATCACCCTCAAAGTAATGATGGGCAGGTCGAGGCGGCCAATAAGGTCATCGTCAACTTGTTAAGGAAAAAGGTGGAGAACTTGAAGGGAAACTGGGTAGAGTAACTCCCCTCGGTCCTTTGGTATTTGAGGACAACCACTAGCTCGGTCATGGGAGAGACTCCTTCCAAGCTGTCTTATGGCTCAGAGACATTAATCCTGGTGTATTTTGAGGTTAGAAGCCCAAGAGTAGTGGTAACGAAAGATGGTGATGAAGAATGGAGATTGGAAAATGAAGAGGCACATCGACTCACACTGGATTTTGTAGAGGGGCTTCGCGACCTTGCCATGATCCGTCAGGAGGAGGTCAAATGTAGGATGGCCAAGTATTATGACAAGCCTATTCGCATCAAACAATTCGAAAAGGTGGCTCTAGTCCTCAAAAGGTGAATACCACGCGAAGATATGCAGTTGTAGGTAAGCTTCGCCCAAGTTTGGAGGGTTCTTTTATGATCTCAGAGGCATTGAAGAGCGGGGGATACCGTCTACAAAACGTCGACCGAGAGTCCCTCAGAAATACCTGGAGTAATGACGACTTGAAGAGTTTCTACTCGCGACTCCTATTTCGTCTCACGGTATAATTGTGCGCTCATTCGAGATATTTACATATACTTTTTATAATATCTGTTATTTATTCGATGCTGCGTATGCGAGCAGGCATGAGAGAGAAAGGTAGAAGATGAAGTTTTTGGCGGTTTAGGAGAGTAGGAGTTATGAAATATAAGGTATTATTTAAAGAAGGTGAGACGTCGAAAAGGAAACAGAAATCGAGGTATATTAGGTAATCCAATCGTCAAAAGAAGAAGGAAAGATTTGTTTCTAATTTTATCATGAAGTCGACGGTCCATCGAGAAAGGATCGACGTATCTTTGCCTGTAAGAAATCAATGTCAGCGTTGAGGTCTTCTCAACGGTGCGTCGATAGGTAATCGACGTATTTTCAAGTGCTTTCTTAGTTTTGTTGACCTCTTTTAGATTTGTCCAACAATGATGTTTATAAGCTTCCATCAAGCATTCCTAAGGTGTTGATGAAGTAAGTATGCTTAGTTTCATCCAAGGGTTTGGTAAAAATGTCTGCTCTTTGACTGTCTGTAGGAATATATTCTAAGGTTATCCTGCCTTTTTCTACATTGTCTCTAAGAAAGTGATGTCTGATCTCTATATGTTTGGTTTTACTATGAAGGACTGGGTTGGATGCTATGGTTATAGAACTAGAACTATCACAATAGATTTTAGAGTTATTGACTTCCAATTTATAGTCAAGAAGCTGATTTTGCATCCATAGGATTTGTGAACAACAGCTTCCAGCAGCTATATATTCAGCTTCAGCTGTTGAGGTTGAGACTGAGGTTTGTTTCTTACTGAACCATGATATCAACCTGTCACCTAGGAATTGGCAAGTGCCAGATGTGCTTTTTCTATCAACCCTACAACCAGCATAGTCAGCATCTGAGAAACCTGTCAATTCAAAGTTGGTTTCTGCTGAGTACCATAGACCTAGTTCAGGTGTTCCCTTTAGGTATCTAAGAATCCTTTTTACATAGGAGAGATGGGATTCTTTTGGATCAACCTGAAATCGAGCACATATGCAGGTGGCAAACATAATTTCAGGTCTGCTAGCTGTTAGATAGAGAAGGGATCCTATGATTGCCCTATATGTCTTTTGATCTACTGATTTTCCCTTATCATCCTTTTCTATAATGGCATTAGTTGCCATAGGTGTTTTCATGGTAGAAGCTGATTCCATGCCAAACTTTTTGATTAATTTTTTAGTGTATTTAGATTGTGAAATAAAGATCCCCTCACTTCTTTGTTTTACTTGTAGCCCTAAGATATAAGAGAGTTCTCCCATACTACTCATTTCAAATTTAGATTGCATTAGATTAGCAAATCTTTTACAGAGTTTGGGATGAGTTGAGCCAAAGATGATGTCATCTACATATATTTGAACAAGAAGGAGTTGATTCTTGTGGGTTCTAGTAAAAAGTGTTTTATCTACTTTTCCTCTTTCAAAAGAGTTTTCTATAAGAAAGTTGGAGAGAGTGTCATACCAAGCTCTAGGTGCTTGCTTAAGGCCATAAAGTGCTTTGTTAAGTCTATAAACATAGTTAGGAGAGGAGGGATTGATAAAACCTGGTGGTTGCTCTACATACACCTCTTCTTGAAGGTCACCATTCAGAAAAGCACTCTTGACATCCATCTGGTAGACTTTCATCTTCATGAAAGCTGCATAGTCAAGAAAAAGTCTGATTGCTTCCAATCTGGCTACTGGAGCAAAGGTTTGGTTGTAGTCTATTCCTTCTTCTTGTCTGTACCCTTGTGCTACAAGTCTTGCCTTGTTCCTGATGATTACTCCAGTGGAATCTAGTTTGTTTCTGTATACCCACTTTGTACTAATAACTGGGTAGTTTCTTGGTCTCTCAACTAAGTTCCATACTTTGTTTCTCTCAAATTGGCTTAGTTCTTCTTGCATAGCTATAATCCAGTGAGGATCACAATTTGCTTCTTCAAACTTCTTTGGTTCAACTTGTGATAAGAAGCATTGGAGCATCATTCCACTGGAGACTTGGTGTCTTGTTCTTACTCCAGTATTGGTTTCTCCAATTACTTGGGATTGTGGATGATTTTTCATATTGATTCCTGTCCTGCTTGGATTTGTCAGAGGCTCTTCTTCCTCATTAATGATAGGATCATTTCCCACCTGTTCTTCTTGAATCATATTCTCTTGTGGGAGTTGGTTTTGATTGCTCTTTTCTGAATCTTCTTCATGTTCCTGTTCAGATTCCTCACTTGGTTCCTGCAGCTGGTTTTCTTTCCCAGTGTCTGTGTTCTCTAGAGTCAGTTGTTCAAGCTGAGTCTCTATGCAGCTGTTTTCCTGTGGAAAAGGACTGGTGGAAGTTTTCTCCCCCTTAAAAAGCATGTTAGTTTCATCAAATATAATATGCATGGATTCTTCAATTCCGAGAGTTCTCCTGTTATAGCGCCTATAAGCTTTACTAGATGATGAGTACCCCAGAAATATTCCATCGTCAGACTTCTTGTCAAACTTGGCAAGATGATCTTTCCCGTTGTTTAGTATAAAGCATGTACATCCAAAAGTCCTAAAGTATCTAACAGTGGGTGTTTTTTCCTTCAGAAGCTCATATGGAGTTTTTAACTTAGTTTTGTGTATGAGGCTTCTATTCAGAACATAGTTTGCAGTGTTGACTGCTTCAGCCCAGAAGGATTTTTGTAATCCTGATTCTGCAAGCAAGGTCCTTCCTGATTCAATTAAGGTTCTATTCTTTCTTTCAGCAACTCCATTTTGTTGAGGAGTTCTAGGTGCTGAGAAGCTTTGTTTGATACCTTCATCCTCACAGAAACTACAGATTAACTGATTTTCAAATTCAGTCCCATGATCACTTCTGATAATGGAAACATGAGTATTGAATTCAGATTGAATCTGTCTTATGAATCTTGAGAGAATCTTGTGGGTTTCAGACTTAGCTCTTAGAAAGAATACCCAGCTATATCTAGAATAGTCATCCACAATGACTAGGGTATAAGAATTTCCACCTAAGCTCTGAGTGGATATAGGTACAAAGAGATCCATGTGCAGTAAGTAGAGAATCCTAGGGGAATCATCCTTACCAATTTGTTTGAAGGATGATTTGGTCTGTTTTCCTAGTTGGCAAGGTCTACATGGAGAATCCTTAGAGTACCTACCCTTTGGTAGGCCTCTGACTAGGTTATTCTTTGATAATTTACTAATGGTTTTATAGTTTAAATGGCCCAGCCTCCTATGCCATAATTCACTTTTATCAATAATGTTGTTGAACAAACAAATCTCTGTGTGTGTGGAGCTAAAATCTATTATATATACTTTCCCTTTTCTGATTCCATTGAGTACACTAGCACCAGTCATGACATCAATAACATGGCAAACTAGTTTGGTAAATTTTACCTCATACTTACCACTGTCACATATCTGACTTATACTTATCAGATTGTGCTTTAGTCCTTTGACTACAGCCACATTCTTAAAGGTTACTTTCCCTTCTTTGAAATCTCCAAAGCCCTTGGTTTGCCCACAGCTAGAGCCTCCAAAAGTCACTGGAGGTCCAAGTCTATCCTCAAAGTTGGTTAATAGATTTTTGTACCCTGTCATGTGCATAGAACATCCACTGTCCAAGTACCACACCAGCCTGAAGATGTGATACACCTGCACATAAAATTTAAACATTAGTTTGGACCCTGCTAAGCTGGGGTCCCTTCCTTCCAATAGTGAAAGGTTCAATGAAAGAATAAGTGGGTCTTTCAGAGTACCCTTTCTTCTTTAGAAGTGTTGGCTTATCATACCAACAGTCTTTGGTAATATTGCAGAAGTAGCATTTAGAATAAAAGGAAATGGATTGAGAAGACTTTCTGGAAAAGGAGAGATTCCTGTCAGATTGGTTGCGTCGATAGGAATTCGACGTATGTTTATAGTTGTGTCGAGTGGAAGTTGACGCACTTTGGTGTATGCGTTGATTAGAAATCGATGCATCATTTAAGTTACGTCAAGTAGAACTCCACGCACGTTGATAATAACTCGACGCAAATGTATTTCTTTTCTGAGGATATTTACCTAGGATTCCTTCATATAAAGTGAAATTATTTTTATTAAAAACAGTAGTTGTTTTTGGATTTTCTTGTGAATTTTCTCCTATCAGATTATTCTTCCTAGTGAAGTGGATAGGATGTCTCCAAACAGATTTGTTGGATGATTGAGGCCTGGGTTCTAAATCAGTATTAAACTCTAGTTGTCTAAATCTATCAGTGAGATTTTCAGAGATGTTCTTAAGCTTTTGTCTTCTGCCATTTAGAGAATCTTCAAAGGCTTTTGCCTTTGCTAGCTCATTTCTCAGTGTTTGATTTTCAGTATTGATTTTATCTAGTTGCTCCTCTGATCTAGAGAGTTCTTGACTGGGCTCATAGTTTTTATATTGTGTATCCATTTGTTTGAGATTGTTCAATTCATTTCTTAGTCTTTTTATTTCTTTCTCAGATTTGACTTGATCTAAACAAAATTCTTTGAAATTATTTTTGAAATCAGTAGAAGAAAAATCTATATCATCAGATATATTTACCAGAGATTTATCTTCAGGCTTCTCAGTAGCCATCAAACAAGGTTTCCTCTTGCTTAGCCTCTTCTTGATCATTTTCAGATGAGGTACTTCCTTCAGATTCTGAATCACTCCATGATTGAGCAATGAATCCTTTCTCTTTCTTCTTCTTCTTTAGATCTGTTCTTTTCAGATCTTTCTTATTACTGATCTCTTTAGGACATTCAGGTGCAATGTGTCCAGGTTTCCTGCAAGAGTAACATATAATTTCTTTAGTAGGAGTTTTGTCATACCTGGTTTTTGAATCTCTCCTTCTAGATCCTTCTATTTTGATCCACTTCTTGAGTCTTCTGGCCAGTAGACTGATCAGCTCCTCATCACTTGTAGAGGGTTCACCTGCAGTAGCCTTTAAGACAATACTCTTTTCCTTTGAGAGTGAAGAAGTCTTTTCTTTCTCTTCTTTCTCAGATCTTGTTTTCAACAACTGTTCATAAGATCTTAATTTACCCAACAGGACATCTGTTGAGATTTCTTTTTGGCTTCTGTAGTCTCTAATTGGCCAGATTCTTGAGTCCCAAGAGCTAGGGAAGCAAGTCAGCAATTTGTCATTTATCTCAGTGAGAGATATTTCCTTCTCAAGTGTTCTTAACTCATTTATTATGAGGTTGAATCTGGCATACATGTCAGCAACACTTTCACTATCTTTCTTCTGGAAGTTTTCATATTGAGAGATGAGTAATGCCTTTTTATCCTTTCTCTCATCAGCACTCCCTTCTACCATTTTAGTGAGAGCTTCCCATATTTCCTTAGCTGACCCACATTCAGCAATCTTTTGGAAGATTTCATCTGAGAAGGTTGAGACTAATATATTCATAGCCTTGGCATCACATGCTTGGGCTTTCTTTTCTTCATCTGTCCATTCAGCCCTTGGAGCAAGTGTTTGTGTGACCTCTCCACTTGAGTCCTTCTTGAATGGATTGGGAGGACCTGTCATAATAACATCAAATAGTTCTCCATCAATAGAGTTTAAATAAATTTTAATTCTTTTTTTCCAAAGTGCAAACTTTTCAAGGTTGCAAATTGGTGGTCTGGTGGAAGCATAATCTTTGATTTGTGCCATAAATAAGTTTTAGAAAAATATATATATATATATATATATGAGGTAGGATCTTTTTGATCAAGGAGTTACCCCTTTTTGATCAACCTCCCTCTGATACCAATTGAAAGTGCACAGTTAACCTCACTAGAATTCTCTAGAGGGGGGTGAATAGAGATTTAAAAATATTTTGTGCAAAGTTAACAAATATATATATGTGTGTAATATTCACAGATTTAAGCTTCCCACACACCAACAAGAATTAAGCAAATAAAGAAAGAAATAGCAAAAAGAAAAATCACAGCACAACACAAAGAAATATAGTGGTTCCCCAAACTTTGGGTAGTCCACTCTTCTACCCACTTGGTAGGAATTCACTATCTTGTACTGAATCTTTTGATAAGGAGACTCTTAGAACCAGTCTGAGTCTTTTGATAAGGAGACTCTTAGAACCACTACAACTGAATTTTTTGAAGAGAGATTCTTAATGTACAACCCCGATGTTCGCCAGGAAGGGTCCCTGGTTCGCACACCCAAGGGAGCGAGCCAGGATGGGCGAGCCCAGGCGGGGCGAGCCCAGGAAGAGCGGGAGGCCATAGAGGCAGGCGAGCCAGCCGGTCGAAGGAGTTCGCTAGGCAGGCCCGGGACCTTGGGGTGCAAATAGCCATTTCTTGGGTACAGTTAGCCATTTTGGCGAGCCCGACCCGCTAAGGAGCGGTTTGGCAGGCGAGCCAAAGAGGCAGGCGAGCCAGCCAGTCGAAGGAGTTCGCTAGGCAGGCCCGGGACCTTGGGGTGCAAATAGCCATTTCTGGGGTACAGTTAGCCATTTTGGCGAGCCCGACTCGCTAAGGAGCGGTTTGGCAGGCGAGCCATAGAGGCAGGCGAGCCAGCCAGTCGAAGGAGTTTGCTAGGCAGGCCCGGGACCTTGGGGTGCAAATAGCCATTTCTGGGGTACAGTTAGCCATTTTGGCGAGCCCGACCCGCTAAGGAGCGGTTTGGCAGGCGAGCCATAGAGGCAGGCGAGCCAGCCAGTCAAAGAAGTTCGTTAGGCAGGCGAGCCAGCCAGACATTTTGGCGAGCCCCGTGTTCGCTGAACAGGTCAAGGGTCTCTGGTTCGCCGGTACCTGGGGTGGTCTTTTACCAGAAAACCCCTGGTGGTCTGCGGTTAGCCCCTCCGAACAGCGGAGTTTGGCTGTTAGCAGACCAATTTGGGGTGCGGATAGTAAGAATGGACAGCGGGAGTTGGCTATTGACAGACCACAAAACCAAAATCTATAAATAGACCTTAAAGGGCACCTTGGAGGAGGACCGGTTCAGAATCTTTGAGCCTTCTTCTCTCCTTAGGTCACTTTGGTTTGGGCTCTCTAGCTCTCCAAGGTGCCCGAGTCTTAGCTTTGGCTTGGGAGGGGAAGCGCTCAACGATCTTCCGGGTTAGTGGAGGGACCTCCTCGCTGAGACCAGGGTCTTCGTTCTTTGTCCGAGTTATCTGCCTACCTCTTCCAAGGGACCGGTAAGGGCTAGCTGCCCCTCAATTCGTTGAGGGCCCCGAGCTCCACAAGATACCGAGAAAACGGTTTCAACACTTAAAACTCTTTTACACAATTTGAAAATGGAATAAGAATAAAAAGAAGAAGTAGAGGAAAAATAATTGAAGCAAGAAAGAATTTTCTTTCTAGCAAGAAGATTAGAAGCACAAGTATAGTGAATGAAATCTCTCTCCTATAGTGAGAAGCAGATTGAAAGCCCTTTTCTCTTTCAGTAAGAGCTTTCGGAAATGGCAGCTGTATGGCTTCATAAGGAGGAGAAGAAGAAGGCTTTTTCTTTGCTGCAGCACTCTTTCACTTTTCTCAGCTTTCTCACTTTTCACTTGGGAGCTTTTCCTCTTTTTCAAATGGATGGAGTGGATCACTTCCTTTTTCTTCTTTGCCGACCTCCTTCTGTATTTATAGCTCTATTTATTCAAAAATATTGTTATAGGAGAATAATCAATCAGCAGTCAGAGAAAGAAAAGTTTCCATAATCATTATATCTGTAGAAGGAAAGATATCATTCTATTTTCAAATAATGTCCATAATAATCTTAATCAAATTAGCCAAGAATCATTTAGAAGGAAAGACTAATTCAGAACGGCTAGAAAAGAATAATATAATTCCATAAAATTTAGATCTACAGAAAGAAGGAAAGAGATCTGGCGTGTTATTGAATCTGTCACAGAAATCGACGTGCGTCGATTACTATTCGACGTAAGCATCAATTTTAGCCTGGCTAGACGTCGAGAAGAAAATATGGAAGGAGCGTCGACTGAGGTGCGTCGACTTTACTGGGTGCGTCGACTAGAAATCAGAGTTACGTCGACTTTGGTTACGTCGAATTCTGTTTAGAGTTACTTCGACTCTGTATGAGAGATGCGTCGACTACACTTTGACGTTGCGTCGATTACTATTCGACGCATATTTTACTTAAACTAGTTTTTCACTCTGAGAATACATATTCTACTCATTTCTAGGGGTTAAGATAAATCATTTCCCCAACAGGAGGACTGACCTGCTGTCATAATTGGACAGCTTGTGGATGGAAGTGTTGGCGAGCACCTCCGCGTAATCCCGATAATAAAGACCATAGAGGACATTGAAGGTGTTGTCATCTGTATCTTCATCCTCCATCTAAGAGGGTAGTTGCACGCTCAAGGAGACTTTAATTTGCAAGTCATCCCACTGCAAAAGGAGGCTCCCCTTAATGTCCTCGCCTCACATCCCAAGCCCAAAATTGAAATGGGTGTTGGGGTCCTCGCGTGGATGCACGCTAGAGGCTGACACTTGTTTGAACATGCATCTTGCCTCTCTCAGGTTTGATAATGACAAATCCCAAGTTCTATTTGATCATACATGCTTTGGGTATAATGTGTAAGTTTACAGGTATGAAGTTGTATAGGAACTACAACGTTATTAGTTACCGCCAGCGCTAGTGATACCTATTGGAACAAGGTCTTCCGCATATCCTAGGTTTGAGAATAACAAAACCTATGTGTATTGATCTTGTGTGTTTAAGTGTGCAGGATAACAAAGTCCACATGACTCAAGGATTACATAAGAAGGTTGCCCCCAAAGTTGAGCCATCAAATCCAAAACTCCCACTAGCGCCAGCGGTAGTCCTAGCGTAGGCGCTAGCTTTCGCTCGACGAACTGCAAGCGGCACACGACGAAATGCTCATCACTGCGTTCGACGAATATTCGCTCGACGAAATGTTAGCTGCGTTCGACGAAAATTCGATCGACGAAATGTTTGCTTAAGCGCAAATTTCGGGAGTACTTGTAGAAGGAGATAGCGCCTGGCGGTATCCGATAGCGCAGGCGATAGCGCGGAGCACAGAGGGCAAGGGAGAAATTTTTCCTCGGATTGAAGATTCTGCCGCGCAGAATGTCCTAAAATGGGATAGCGCCGGCGGTAGCACTAGCGCATGCGCTAGCGTGAAGTCTATAAAAAGGACCCCTTGGCTTCGTCTTCTTTATCCTCTTGAGATCCAAAATTCCAGAGCTTCGTGCCACAGCATAGAGAGGAAGGTTCAGAGTGATACTCCCACAAATCCATGAAGGCTTAAGGAGATTCGTGGAGAAGATTTCAACACACGTCATCATCATGACGAAAGCCCGCATCGACTACGATCATACTCTACGAGTCTTCGTCTACTTCTCCAAGAGATCCACATAGAGGGAGTTTTTATATTATTGTCTTTTTATTTCACAACTCTTCTTGAAATCGTTTAGTAAACTCGCCTCGTGTTGGCGACTAGGTCTGGGTAGGACTTAGGGCAGAAATTCGCCTCCTGTTGGCGACTAGGTCTCGGGTGTAGGTCTAGGGGGTGCTCGAGGACATATCCGGGGAAGGGTTGGCTAGAGCAGCTTGAGGCCGTATCCGGGGAAGGATCGGCTAAAGCCAACCGGTTTGTGGGGATACGAGTCGGTATAGAAAACAAAAAGAGTCTTTCATATTTCGCTTTGATTTCTAGCGTCATTGAAATCAAAATTTTGTAATCAATTTAATTAATAATAATCATGTCTCTCTTTGTGTACTAAAATTGATTTGTTCTTCATTTCTCTAAATTGTTTATTTTCCTCTCCTTTATTATAAAATAATTTAGAACTTCATTCAAAATCACTATTTTGATCTCTTATCATAAGCATGTATTTCAAAATATAATATAAGTTTTTAAAACCCTTATTCACCCCCCCCCCCCCCCTCTAAGGGCGCCTACCGATCCAACAAGTGGTATCAGAGCGGTTTTTATTCCAATCGGCTTAACAACCAGGAATAATGGCTTCTCATGATCTCGCTTCTACTTGTGGGGTAAATTTTTGTGAAGAAGATAAATCTCTTAAACCACCTCTATTCGAAGGGAAAAATTATAAAGGGTGGAAATTTTTAATGGAAAAGTTTATTAAAAATTTAGATATCAATGCATGGGTTATAGCAATAGTTAGAATAGCGGATGAATCAAATAAACAGGAACGCCATCTAAATGCAAAAGCTTTAAATAGTATTTTCTGTGCTTTATCCTACGAAATTTCAAAAGTAATATATTGTTTTTCTAGTGCATACAAAGTATGGAAATTTCTTGAAGAAATGTATGGTTCTCCTTCTACAGGTATGGAACAATCGCAAGAACCGGAGAATATGCAAGCTTGCATAAGTCTTCAAGAATGCTCCACTCATGACGGATCATTGGAGCACACATCAAATGGAAAAGAAGAAGAAGTACTGTCTTCGGAAGAGGAGTGCCAAAAAGATGTAAAAGAAACTATATGTTCAAATCATGCCTCTCCCGAAAGCAATGTAAGGAAATCAAATCCCATCTTTTGTAGTTCTATTTCTACATTACAATGGCTTCAAACTACAAAGCGTAAAATTAAGAAATTAAAGAGTGCTAATAAACATTTGCGCTTAGAAAATAAAAATTTAAAGGCAAAAATTAATGAAGAATCAAATTCTAATTTATCTAGTTCTACCCAAGGCTCCTTAGTTGAAAACATTACACCTTGTATAGAATTTAATGATTTGAAAGAAAAATGCAAGGAACTTGAAAAGGAGCTTCTTTTTATAAAAGAATAAAATAAAAAATTATGTTTAGAAAATTCATCTTTGGAAAATGATTGTGCTAAGTGTAAAGAATATAAAATTGAAATTAAAGAGATGGATGAAACATTTGATGAATATAGAAATAACTATCAAAATCATATTGATTCAATTATTTCCATTCTTAAAAACAGCACAATCGCTTATAACAAAGCTAGACATAATCTTATAGTTAAGAATGATAAATTAAAATCAAAAATCAACTTGCTTATGAAAATGGTAAATACAAATTCACAATATCAACAAATATATAAAAGCAAGTTTAATATGAAGATGAATTTTGTAACTAAGTCTAATAATGGGAGTAAGAAACATAAAGGATTTGGAAATCAAAATCAAAATCACCATTATTTACAAAATTATGTATCTCCTAAAGTAAATTCAAATATGCAAAAATTTCCTATGAAAAATGATTTCAAATGTCATCATTATTTTAAGCCTAAATTTAATGAATATGGGAATTTAATGCAAAATTATAATATTAAACCAAAGTATGAGTGGAGACCCAAAATTAAAGATGAAACATTAACTCCCCTTGAAAGGGTCCACTCGTACTTGTCTCCCCAAAAGCCATCTTGCTATATTTGGGTACCCAAAGGAACCATCCCACATGGTCCCCTTTGGATACCTAAAACTCTTATTCATTAGGTATCATCAAATGCATGAAGTAGAAACTGTTCAAAATAAGATATACAAATTTTCTACTTCATGATGTGCCTTAATGTCCTCTTTTATTTTTCTCTTTTTTGTTTTTCTTTCTAAGCTATCATGTGATGGTCATCTTATATGTTATTGGAAATATGATTTTATCTCTTAAAACTTAATGATTTTATAAATCAAATTAATCAAAATTCATAATCATATTTTTTATTTTGATGACATATCTCTCTTTCTTATATTCAATGCCTATATATATCATTTAGTATTCATATAAATTGAACCATAAATTTGCTATAAGATATTTCAAATTAAATCCAGTTATTTGGCTATTAAGTTGTTTAGCCTTCACCAACAAGTGGTTTAGAGAAATAACATAATCTACAAGAAAGTTCAAGATCTAAATGAAAGTTCAACTTTCAATATGGTTATCTTTGTTCGCAACAAAAAATTATATTGTGTTCACTCCTTAATGTCAAACATGATCTAAACCATCACTATTGTTCACCTATCAAAAATCATATATATATATATATATTCAAAATTCTTAATTAAAAGAAAATCACTAAAATGTATTGAAAGAATTTACCTTCATAATAAATATTGAACTCACAAGCACCACTATGATCTATTGATGTCCTTTGCTAAAATTCTCTAACATCATATATCTTAATTCATATCAAAAGTCTTCTAAAAATAATTATTTTTATCACATTTATGTGAATTATAATTGATATATTAACTGATGACAATTGATATTATAATTACATACCTTGGTTGGTGTATTATATGTGTATTATGATTTATTTCTAGTTTAGACCTTTGAATCATCTTGATATCAAATCAAATAGAATCGTCACTCCATTCTAGGTCTATAAGTTGAAACACTATCAAACCTTGGTATAACATTAATCTCAAACTTATCATACTAACAATGTCGCCTAAAGAATATTTGTGTCTGTGTTAGGCTTTATATGTTTACCAAGACATACAGACTGGGTATTCTCATCTAGGGCTTATCCATGGTATTCGTGTGCATGAAAATTATGGTTAATCACTAAAATCATGCATATTTGATTTGTTCATTCATGTCATCTCATGCAAAATTTATTTGGTAAAGTCATATACAAAATCGCTAATGTTTCATGCAATTTGCACTATATAGACATCTCCTAAAATTCTGAAATTTCTGTATGAAACTACTGTTTGGACACTTAATCAAGATCAACAAACAAAAATTTCAAAATCATCAAAAATCATGTACTGTTTCCCGCGCTAGCGCTAACGCCGGCGCTAGCGTACCTATGTGTTTTTCTGTATTTTTAAAATTTTGAAAAATCCCTAAAAATATATTAATCTATGTGTACTATTCATTTCTGCACTTCTGCTTTTATTACATTTTTGAAAAATCTAATACAAAAATACAAAAGCTAAATTACAAAAAAAAATTATGTTTTGCCTTTTTTGTTTTTTTGTCATTTGTTTAAATTCTATTTCTAAAAGCAAAAATCAATTACAAAAATATAAACAAAAAAAATATATCAAAAATAATTATTTTGAACTTAACTTTTCTATTTACATATATCTTGCGAAAGGGTGATTTGGGCTATCATCCCATCACATCACCTAGTACCGGGCGAACCTCTCACGGGGTAGACCTCGGGAAGTCCATGACCAATCTTATGAGTTCAAACTTTAAATCAAAATTATTCTTCAAAATATCAAAAATACTATATGGACTTCATTGAAAATCAAGCATGATTTAATCTATTATTTAGAACTTCTATAATGTTGCAATTTATCTTTTCAAACTACTTTGAACATTATTTTCATCATGCTTTGATATATCTATCAATATGTGCATCAATTATATTATAAAAGTTGTGTAGAACTACGCTTAGCATGCCTCTAAGTATGAGTAAATGTTTTATGTTTGATAATGAACTTTATTCACTCACTTATTTTGGCATTGTCTACATATGTGTTTAATCTAAGAATGCGTGTGTATGTTTTGTATTAGTACAATGAATTAAAATTGCACAAGTATCTTACCTACACTACTTTTATTTGCACTTTTAAAAGTTAAGAAAAGTGGTTATGTTTTCATAAATCCTATTGGTTTGCAAAACAAGTGTATTCGGAGAACTTTGTACAAAACAAAGATCATAAAATAAAGTGACAAAGATAACCCCACCAAGCACTACTTGAACCTCCTGATAAGTCTTAATAAGCGTTGTGAGGTTGAGCACCTTGGAAAGAATAGTAAAGTATCTTGTGCAAACCATATCTTTCTTTCAAAATAAAAACCACTTACTCTTAAGTACACCGGATCACTAGTTTCAATATTAAAATAAAATAAAATATGTGATCCCCCAAGCACTACTTTGCACCCTGATAAGTCTTAATGAGCATTGTGTATGCAAAGCACCTTGGTAGTTGTACATTTTATTTGTGCATTGAAGTTTGTGGAAGTAAAATTATTTGTGTTTTATTGTGCTCTTACTTTACATATTTCTTGTATTTTTGATTAAAACATTTTGTCTACTCTACTCAAAAATACACTTATGTGCACATCATTATCTTCCATAACACTTCTTCTCATGAGTATTGGATCTTAATGCTAATTTTATACTACTCTTTATTTATGAAATGGACTAGATAACCTAGCATGCTTTCTACAATGTTTGGTATGTTTTGAAATTGTGAATTAAAATAACATTGTCGTAATCTTTTTTTGATAACATTATTTCATGCTTGGTTACTTTATTGTTAAACTTAAATATTTTAATTGAACAATGATTTACAAAAACATCTTCTTTATGAAATTTAACTCATATATCTTTTTATGGATCATCATTGATTACAATAAGATGTTTCTTGTATTTCGATAAGTCTTCCGCATCATAACCATATAATTGTTTTACCTTGCACTTTCATGCTTATTTAAAGTCTTTTATTTTGTGTGCATCCTCACTTGAATCTTAACATTCCTTTCTTTCAACAAGTGGTAGACTTGCTTGGTAAACTTTATATTGGTTACTCTAAACCTGAATACTTTTTTTTTGCTAAAAACTCTGATTTATTTCTATGAAAATATTGTAATACTACAACTCTGATTTATTAATGGATTAGCTATGTGAACTTTTCTTTAAAAAATTCAAATATTAAAACCCATTGGCTATGAAATTATAATTTGATTTAAAACGCTTAAATGTTTCCAATAATTATTATCCATGACTTCATTTCTCACCATAGCGGGGGCGTAGGATTGTAGACATTAGATAACCTTATCTCTATTCATGTCTTGTCCTTAACCGGGGAGGGTTCCAGTGGGGCCTTGCGAGGCACTGGGTTGAAAGAGTGATAGGTTATGTTTTTGTCTAGTGTTTGCATATGGGACTAACACCCCAACCTACAGCATGTTTGCAGCTCCTCATGCCCATCCGTCACTTAGTACGGGGCTAGGGTATAGACATATTGTCTGAGTAGTTTAGTTACTTGGAAATCATTACATTTTTATGCTTAAAACTCTTATCTAAAAAAGAAAAACTAACATGATAATATTAAGTACTTGACAATTGTTAGATTGTTCATCATTACGCTTTTAACTCTGATCTATTTTTAGAAAAAGTATTCTAAAACTCCTTATCATTTTCTTCTCTCTACAAGCTCGATCAGGCCTTTATCTTATTATCAACTCTTAAGTGGTGTCTCCTTACCCACTTTTGCTAATAACAAAAGGGGGAGAACTAACATGATAAATATAATCTGCTATCAAAATATAATAGCTTACATATTACGGGAGCATTAACTTAGGGGGAGCATGTATTTAGGGGGAGCAATTCTAAATGCTAAAATCAATAATTATCCTAAGTCATCACTCTCACACACACACACAAGTAGTTCATCATGCATATATATATTGATGCTCTGATTTATCATTAATTGTTTTGTTATTATCAAAAGGGGGAGTTTGTTGGAACAAGGTCTTCCACATCTCCTAGGTTTGAGAATAATAAAACCTATGTGTATTTGATCTTGTGTGTTTAAGTGTGCAGGATAGCAAAGTCCACATGACTCAAGGATTACATAAGAAGGTTGCCCCCAAAGTTGAGCCATCACATCCAAAACTCCCACTAGCGCCGGCGGTAGTCCTAGCGCAGGCGCTAGCTTTTGCTCGACGAACTGCAAGCGGTGCTCGACGAAATGCTCATCACTGCATTCGACGAAAATTCGCTCGACGAAATGTTAGTTGCGTTCGACGAAAATCCGATCGACGAAATATTTGCTTAAGCGCAAATTCCGGGAGTACTTATAGAAGGAGATGGCGCCTGGCGGTATTCGATAGCGCAGGAAATAGCGCGGAGCACAGAAGGCAAGGGAGAAATATTTCCTCGGATTGAAGATTCTGCCACGTAGAATATGTCCTAAAATGGGATAGCGCCGACGGTAGCACTAGCGCAGGCGCTAGCGCTAATTCTATAAAAGGACCCCTTGGCTTTGTCTTCTTTATCCTCTTGAGATCCAAAATTCCAGAGCTTCGTGCCACAGCATAGAGAGGAACGTTAAAAGAGATACTCCCACAAATCCATGAAGGCTTAAGGAGATCCGTGGAGAAGATTTCAACACACGTCATCATCATGATGAAAGACCGCATCGACTATGATCATACTCTACGATTCTTCATCTACTTCTCCAAGAGATCCACATAGAGGGAGTTTTTATATTATTGTCTTTTTATTTCACAACTCTTCTTGTAATCGTTTAGTAAACTCTCCACGTGTTGGCGACTAGGTCTGGCTAGGACTTAGGGCAGAAATTTGCCTCGTGTTGGAGACTAGGTCTCGGGTGTAGGTCTAGGGGGTGCGCGAGGTCATATCTGGGGAAGGGTTGGCTAGAACGGCTTGAGGCCGTATCCGGGGAAGGATCGGCTAAAGCCAACCGGTTCGTGGGGATACGAGTCGGTATAGAAAACAAAAAGAGTCTTTCATATTTCGCTTTGATTTCTAGCGTCATTGAAATCAAAATTTTGTAATCAATTTTATTAATAATAATCATGTCTCTCTTTGTGTAATAAAATTGATTTGTTCTTCATTTCTCTAAATTGTTTATTATCCTCTCCTTTATTATAAAACAATTTAGATCTTTATTCAAAATCACTATTTTGATCTCTTATCATAAGAAAGTATTTCAAAATATAATATAAGTTTTTAAAACCCTTATTCACCCCCCCCCCTCTAAGGGCGCCTACCGATCCAACAATACCGACGCGCGCTAGCACTGATTACATAAGATGACTGGACTTGCTCGAGACTATGACAAAATCGACTAGACATGCATCATATCGTTTGGACATGTCACTGATCATCTAGAAGACCTACTGCTGGTGCTAAAGCTAACGCGACGTGCTAACGGTGTCGACGTGAAGGTGCATGTCAAATGGATGGCTACATGTCAGCTAGAAGAGGATCATAACAGCTAGACATGCCTCATATTGCCTAGACATGTCACCGATCATCTAGACAGTCTACTGATGGTGCTAGAGCTAACACGACGCGCTAACAGTGTCAACGTGAAGGTGTATATCACCTGGATGACTGCATGTCCACTAGAATAGGATCAGATCAACTAGACACTACCGCCGCACGCTAATGCTAATGCGCAACTTTACCTTGAATTCCATGTCAGCGATCAACATGCTTAACTGCGAGAAGTGGTGGCGACTAGAAAAGGAAATGTTACTACCGCTCTGTGGCAGCTATTACCGATTTGCGATAACTCTGGTGTACAAGTAAAGGACTGCCACCATACTTTTCTGTAGACGGACAGCTGTTCAAGAATCCAAATCAAGCGAGGCTAGCATGCCGCACCAGCGCTACTGCTCCATGCTAATATATAATGACAAAGGAAAGGTCTACCACCTTACTTACGTGGAGCATGACAACTGGAGAAAATGCATAAATGAGGCATATCACCGTGCGCTAATGATACCGCCAATGGTAGATTTTGACTTTGTATAAAATTGTTCTTTCTCCCGTGGACTTATGGTTGCTGAACCCTAGAACAACAGAAGCCTATCACGTCATCGCTACAGCAAGGAGCCGCCGATCAAAGAGAAGGATTTTCACCCTCAAGCAAGAACAAAGAACATATTTAGAGAGCGCAAATAAAGAATGAGAATCAGAGGATGATCAAGCATACAAGAAATGATAATCACAAGCACCGATCGCTCACCGCCTCTGGGGAACAATATTTGAGGGAGCAATTATTTTGTCTTCTATCTTTCTATCTTGTATTTCTTTTCTTCTCTTTTATTGTATCGTGTGGAAAATCGACCTAGGAGGTTGTCGGAATCTGTGGAGGATCCCATGAGAAATCATCTGGGGAGGACGTCTAGATTGGGGAGATCTAATGGGATCGAAGACCTTCCGGGGGGAAGGGAGAGAGCCGGCTCGAAGACATTCAGGGAGAAAGGAGAGAGCCAACCGGTCCTCAAGGGTAGAGTCGGTATAGAAATAATAAGGAAATCTAGTTCTTTGCCTCTGATATCCGGCGTCATGGAGATCTGGTGTTGTAATTGTAAACCTTATTATTATATTAATTGAAATCAAGATTTTTTATTCTAATCTGCAATTTCATCTATCTACTATTACATCTCTGGAGTGTTATTCGTGTGTATACAGAAATGATCTTCTGTAACTTTACAGTATGGTTTCTGTTGATACTGTCGGCGGTAGGTTTACCACCCTATGCTAGCGTACAGAATGAGTACTCCTGCAGAAAGTGTTTTAAATCTCCAGTATTTGTTTGAAAACCTTATTCACCCCTATAAGGTTGGCCACCATATCCAACAAGTGGTATCAGAGCAAGGTTATTCCAAAACGGTTTCACCACCGAGAATTATGGCCAACAATAATCTTGAATCTACTGGTGGGGATGGAAGTTTATATATTGAAAATTCTTTAGCACCTATAGTGTTTACATGTGTGAATAATAATGGGTGGTAAATCCTAATGAAACAATTCCTCATATCATTAGATATAGAAATGTGAAATATTACTACAACTGAGCCCCAAACTGTTCTAAGTAGAAAATGCTCTCTAAATGCCAAATCGATGAAGTGTCTATGTTTTGCAATTGACCAAAGTATTTTCAAATGTGTTTATATTTTTCTTGCCGCTTATGAAATTTCCTTGAAAATACTTATGTTTTCCCTTCTGCAGGGCTAGAGTGCATATCAAATGGAATGGATGAAGAGAACGCATCAAGCGGAAGAGAAGATGGCAACTCATCAATGGAGGAGGAAGAGGAAGATGTTAAATTAACTTCATGTTCAAAGCATCCCTCATCTGAAATCTTTGTAAGTAAAAATTCCTTTTTGCTACAACTTCAATTTCTACATTGCATATGCTAAATATTGCTAAACATAAAATTAGGAAATTGAAAAATGCAAACTCGAGATTATGTTTATAAAATAAAACATTAAAAGCAAACGATAATGTATAATCTCATTTTGATGTGTCTTGTTCCCCTTCACGCTCTTTAATTGAATATGTTAAACCTTGTTTTGATTGTAATACTTTTAAAGAAAAACTCAAGGTTTTTGAAAAAGAGCTTTTAATTTCATAAGAGCATAATGAAAAAATGATAAAAGAAAATAATGCTTTAACTCATAAACTAGAATCATTAAATCTATTTGTGCAAAAATTTGAAAGTAAAAAAAATGTCTTCGTTCTAGTTTATTAAAAAGTCATAACTTCAAAAGATTTACTCCTCAACATGAAAGTATGTCTAAAAGAAAGAGTGGAAATGAAAATCTCTAATTGAATAAAAACGAATCACCTAAAGTCTTTTATGAATCGATACGCAAGAAAAAGTTCCACTCTCATGTATTCTCTAAAAATCACCATTCTAAAATTTATTATGATTATCAACATCATTTTATTATGAAAAATAGTTTCAAAAAACATAAATCCCAAATGAATTGTTTTTCAAACAACTATCACATGATGACGCCACATAATGATTATATGAATTTGAAAGATAAATATCCAAGGAATGAATGGAGACCCGTATTCAAAAATGACACATTGACTCCACTAAAAGGGCCAATTCATCATTGCCTCCTCATGGATCATCACAATTTATTTGGGTACCCAAAGAAACTACCACACTTGGTCATCTTTGGATACCTAAATCTCTTATTGATTAGTATCTACAAAATGCGCGAAGTAGAAATAAGTGAAAATGAATATCTAATAATCTCCTTCACGATATGCCACTTTCTTTTTGCTTTTGTTTATTTTGTTTCTTGTTTTTTTTTTACTTTCTTGATCTAACACGTTCTTGTCACTTTATATATCATGTGATGTGACTTACACGCATTAAGTCTAATGCTTAATAAATCAAATTGAATGAAATTGAGTAGAAAGTCATATCTTTACTAGTGACCAAGATTAACTTATTTTCTAACTTCTATCTTCTTAAAATCCATTACCTATAAATATCTTATGATATCATTACAAAAATGAACACTGAATTTCAAAAGTGATATCATCAAGATTAATGAAATTATTCTTAATAATGGATGTACCTGGGCTATTAAGAACTACTTGGCTAAATTATTTAATGTGCAATTTTTTATTGTTTTACTAATTTCTTTTCTGCATTAGATAGCCCCTAACATGCTAAACCATAATCAAGAGAAATTGGAATTGAAAATTCAATAAAACCATACCTTTGTGCATATAATATCAAGTCTATTTTTGATACCATCGGGCTCTAACTTACCGCCAGCGGTAGATCCATTTTCTTGAATATTCCAATTTTCTCAAAATAAAATTTTCTGGAAATTATCAATTGATTTGCTTATTGTTATTTTCTGCTTTCAGAAAATTTAGATATATTTTGGGTTATGAAAATCAAAGAGAAACATTTCAAAACAAATCATAAATTGATGTGCATCACTTGTGATTGCATGTATCTCATTCATATATAGACCCTAGAATCTACCATATCTAACAAAAATCAAAAGGCTAAAGCATTTCTTTCTAGGTCTATTAGTTTGAAACTCAATAGTGAATATATGCAATATTATCAACTAATCAAAAATTGAAAATTGCATAACATTGGATTTTGTCATTACATGTATAGACCCTAGACCCAACATACTAACATCACCCCTTAGTACATGTGAAATCAATGTCCATGTTAGCTACCTATCATGTCCTGTTTTGCTAAATTCAAAGTTGAATATTGAACAATGAGAATTATGATACATCTATGTAACTGATTGCATGAATACAAAATTCTAAAAGGATTTAAAATCAACAATCTACATTACAATATTAATTCCAAACATGAATTATGCAATCAGACCATAGATCATATATTTGTCTTTAGGATTAAATGCTTAGTATGTACGTGATTATTCACCTATTTTTTGTGTCTGACAATGGCAGGGGCGTAGCGTTGTGTACATTAGAGATGCTAAACAGTAAACCATGTATTGTCCTTAACTGGGAGGGTTCCAGTGAGACCTTGTGAGGCATTAGGGGGGAAAGAGTGTTTGGTTGAGTCGGATATTTTGTGTGCATATAGGATTAACACCCCAACCTACGACATGTGTGTAGCTCCTCATGCCCATTCATCACTTAGTACGATGCTATGGAGTAAACACGTAAGTTGGTATTTTAATCTAGGGCATACTTGTATTTTTATCCATTGCATGACTATTATGTTACTACTTATGATTACACTTTTCTTGCATATTCTGTTCAAACATGTTCTCTTGTGTTGTCATTTTTTTTAGCTTTCATGATATTTGATAAACATATAAATTTATATATATATATAACATCTTTGACACCTTAGGGATAAAATGTAAAATCTGTAATTTCTCCAAAAATATTTCAAAACTCAGTGCAGTAACTGGTGTCTCTTATTTTAGAAAAAATTAATTTTAAAAATCAGAACAAACATTTATCGAAAAATATGTTTTCTAAGCAAAAGCTCAACTCTCTGTTGCTAGCGCCGCATGTTAGTAGAACTGAACAGTAAAAGGCTAGATGAAAATCATTACTATGTTAATCATCAACTTAGGATTGAGGTAGGAAGGCTAAAAAATAAATAGATAAGATAAATGTTGAAAATCTAACACTAAAGGAAGAGCTTACAAAGGCAAAAACCTTTGAAGATTCACTTAATGCGAGGAGTCAAAAGCTAAAAGATATCTCAGCGAATCTCTCTAAGAGATTCAAATATCTTGGATTAGGAGCAAATCCATCAATCAGTAATAGATATTCCAGCAAACCTGCATGGGAGAATCCAGTAGTATTTGTTAGATCTAGTGAGAATCAAGTAAATGAAAATAGTGAAATTTATGAAGAATTGCATGATCATCCTGATAAAGTTACAATATTCAATAGGGTGAACATTAATAATCAACAAGGAATATTAGGCAAATATCCTTTAGAAACATCCATAAATAACAATCAATTATTGAACAAAAGGAACTATGCGTCGAATAGAAATTGATGCAACTTTGAAGTTACGTCAAATCCATTTCGACGGAGTTCTGTAAATGATTTGGCATCAATTCGAAGCAGGTTTGAAGGTGCATCGAGTTATACTCGACGCAACCAGCAACTTGCATCGACTTTATATCTACGCAACTTTGCAGACACGCCAAATTCCTTTCGATGCAACCCTATAGATTCGTCGACTTCTGCTCGATGTCTATTTCCAGAAAACTTTTCAAGAAATTTCAATTCTAGATTCTCTCCTGCAAAATCACTCTTTAATTCTAAATGTCATTATTGCTGTAAAGGTGGACACAATTCTAAAACTTATTGGTTTAACTGACTACCACTCTACCATCCTAAGGGGTATCATGAAAGGCCTGCTTACACTTTCATTTCACCATTTCAAGGCAGAAGCAATGGGCCCAAGGTAATCTAGGTTCCTACTGATATTTGAGTTACATGTGCAGGATGAATAACATAGGATAACCCAACTAAAGAAAGGGTAATATAGATATAATGGACTTTAATTTTAGTTAAAAGAGTTACATGTGCAGGATGTACCTTTGACCTTCTTTCCGGAGAAGTAAAAGCAGAGCTATCTGGCATAGAAATAAAAGAGATGCTGAAAATGATGAATTATTCAAAGGAAAAAAACCAATTCATCTGAAGGACAATAATCTCTCTGAAAATTACTGATTCCTGGCAGATATTGTTGGAAAAGTACTGATATACAAAGTCTCTGCCCATGTTGCCATATCCAAAGCATTCTATTCCACCAAACGAGGCCTTTCAATCACCTACTCCCTCATTAATTCTCACTCACACTAATGCTCCTACTTCCTCCATTATTCAAACCTCTTCTCTTCTCAATCTACATTCTATAATTCTACAGGCAGTACAAATTGTCAATATCACAATCTCAATATGAATGAGCATGCTTTTCAAAATTCAAACAACCTTTGAAACCATACAAACACAGCTTGGTGCGATCACTGTCTTTATATAGTCCATACAGTCAAGAATGTCCTCCTCCTCTATGACTAGTCATTCTTAACCTCCCATGTTGATGAGGTTAAGAAGGGGGGGAAACAAAAGGAGGATCAGGTGGATCAGGTTGATATACATGGGGAGATTGAGATTGAACATGCTCAACATGGTGCACATATTCAGTGGGATATTGAGATTGAACATGCTGAATATGGTGCACATATTCAGGGCGAGGAAGATGCTAATCAAACTCCTAATCAAGTCGCTGAACTTGAAGATGATGAAGATGAATCATCTTTAAGAAATTCAAAAAGGGCTATCTATGTTAGATATTCAGAAAGAAGGAAGCAAGACATTTCTTCCCAAAGATTTGAAAGAATTTTTACAGTCTAGAAACATGAAGTTATCTCTCAGGGTAGTATCACAGTCAATTGAAAAAAGAACAAAGAAACAAAGGCTGAATGCTGATGCTAAATTTGTCAAGGGAAAAGTTTAAATTCTATCTTGAAGACACATGTTTTCATTTGCATGCTCATGGTTTCTTCCTTCCATTTATCTATAAATGATGTAAATTTCTTCTTTTCTTGCTTATTTTGTATAATCACTTCAATCAATCTATAAAATTTATTAAGATAAATAGGGGGAGATTGTTGGGAAAACCCTTTTTGATTTAACTTAACAAATTAACTATAGGTGATTTTACTCTCTAGGTTTATTACCCATGTTGTATAGTAAGGGTAATTTGGTCATAGAATTCTTAGGAAGTCAGTTGAGTCAAAGTCATGAGAAAGCCAAAATGAAAGCATAAAGAAAATTATCCAGAGTAATTATCTGTCGATTAGTAGTCGACGCAACGTCAATTGAAAGTCGTTGTTACTCTGACTGGATATCAGCACAACTTCAAAAGTCAAGTTGACGCCCCCCTCAATATGAACTCTACGCAACATCGATTAGTATTCGATGTAGAAGCCAAAAGATGAAGTCCATGAATGCATCGATAAGGAATCAACGCAACATCGATAGAAGAATTCATTTCAATTCTGTGAAGCAGATCTCGACGTAGCTTCTAATAGAATTCAAAGGCTCGTCGATATGAAGTCAGAAAGATATTCGACGCAACGTCGAATGCAGTCAAAGAATTGGAAAATTCCTAGAATGAATTCTGATGATTATTGTAGAAGGTATATATGGAAGATATTTGAAATACAATGGGTCGTACATATACAAGAAGAGAAAGAATCATTACAAAGATTTAAAGGTGATGAAATTGGAAGTCATGTAAATGGTTATTGATGGGTTGTCAATATAGATAGAAAGAGAGCAATAATTATCTCTGCACATTCCAGCTGGAGAAGGAACAGAAAGGGAATGTCATTCAATTCCAATAAAAATGGATCGACAGAAGGATTATTATATATTCTAGGAAGGAGTATAACAAATAAACCTTTTTGATCTCTCTCCTTCTTCAAGACCATACCCGATAGATCTCTGTACAACATTCTTCTTCTGCAAGCTGAAAAAAGCTTCTTCTTACACCATCTCTTAAAGACGCTAACAAAAGAGATAGAGATCAATCGGAAATACTATATCAGTGCTTATAATCCTTGCATCTTTTTCTAAGCAAGAATTCATTCACTGATAAAGGATCCAGAACACTTAGTGCCTAGAATCCTCAGTGACTGCTAAAAGAGGATTCAAATTAGAAGATTACACTTCATCATCATGTTCTTCTTCTTATTCTAATTCTCATTTCTGTAAATTGAGTAAAGAGTTTTAAGAATCTCTCTTCAAAGTATTCAGTTGTTGGTTCAAGATCTCCTTATCAAAAGATTTGAGTTTTAAATCTCTATTCACCCCACTCTAGATAATTCTCAATGGAATTACTGTGCACTTTTAATTAGTATTAAAGTGAGGTTGATCAGAAAAAGGTTAACACCTTGATCAAAAGATCCTCTCACTCATATTTTTATATTTCAAAAGATTTTTTAAGAAAATGAGTTCTAAGGACTATGCATCCACTAGACCACCAGTATGTAATCTGGACAAATTTACACTCTAGAAGACTAGAATTAGACTTTATATGAATTGTATTGATGAGAACATTTTATACTGTGTTGACATGTCCTCCAATGCCTTACAAAAAGGATGTCAATGGAGCCTCAACACAAGAACTGGTTCCCAGATCAGAGTGGACTGAAGCTGAGAAGAAAGAAAAGGCATGTGATGCTATGACAATGAATATACTAGCATCAACTATGTCAGATGACATATTTTAGAAAGTGGTTGAATGCCAGTCTGCAAAAGAATCTGGGATTCCCTATCGAGTTTAGTTGAAGGAAGTTCTAATGAAAGGAAGGACAAGAAGAAATGAAGAGGTTTCATAGCTAAAACCTAGAGTGACTCAAAATCTAAGTCAAGTTCCCCATCTGAAAGTGAGGAAGAAGTTGTTGCTGAAGAAAAATGCCTGATGACTTTGGAGGCTTCGTCAGATGATAAAGAAGATTAGGTATCATATTTGATCATTTTGATTTTTCTTCCAATTAATTTAAATCAGGCTTTAAAGATTTCTACCAAGATCAACTAGAGGCATAAAATCAAATAAAAATACTTAGGGAAGAGTTAAAAGAACTGAACAGTAAAAGGCTAGATGAAAATCATCACTATGTTCATCATCAACTTAGGATTGAGGTAGGAAAGCTAGAAAAACAAATAGATAAGATAAATGCTGAAAATCTAACACTAAAGGAAGAGCTTACAAAGGCAAAAGCCTTTGAAGATTCACTCAATGAGAGGATTCAAAAGACAAAAGATATCTCAGAGAATATCTCTATGAGATTCAAATATCTTGGATTAGGAGCAAATCCATCAATCAGTAATGTATCTTCCAACAAACCTGCATGGGAGAATTTAGTAGTATTTGTTAGATCTACTGAGAATCAAGTAAATGAAAATAGTGAAATTTGTGAAGAATTACATGATCATCCTGATAAAGTTATAATATTCAATATGGTGAACATTAATAATCAACAAGGAATATTAGGCAAATATCCTTTAGAAAAATCCATTAACAACAATCAATTTTTGAACAAAATGAACTATGCATCGAATAGAAATTGACGCAATTATGAAGTTACGTCGAATCCAATTCAACGGAATTCTGCAAATGCTTTGACATCAATTCGAAGCAGGTTTGAAGGTGCGTCGAGTTATACTCGATGCAACCAACAACCTGCGTTGATTGTATATCTACGCAACTTTGTAGGCACGTTGAATTCCATTCGACGCAACCTTATAGATGCGTCGACTTCTACTCGACGTATGTTTCCAGAAAACTTTTCATGAAATTTCAATTCTAGATTCTCTCCTGCAAACACACTCTTTAATTCTAAATGTTATTATTACTGTAAAAGTGGACACAATGCTAAAACTTGTTGGTTTAACAGACTACCACTCTACCATCCTAAGGGGTTTCATGAAAGGCCTACTTACACTTTCGTTTCATCATTTCAAGGTAGAAGTTGTGGGCCTACGGTAATCTGGGTTCCTACTGATGTTTGTGTTACATGTGCAGGATGAAAAATATAGGACAACCCAACTAAAGGTTGGGTAATGTAGATATAATGGACTTTAATTTTAGTTAAAGGAGTTACATGTGTAGGATATACCTTTGACCTTCTTTCTGGAGAAGCAAAAGCAGAGCTATCTGACAGAGAAATAAAAGAGATGTTGAAAATGTTGAATTCTTCAAAGGAAAAACCAATTCACCTGAAGAACTGTAATCTCTCTGAAAAGGGCCAATTCCTGGCAGATATTGATAGGAAAATACTGCTTTGCAAAGTCTCTGCTCATGTTACCATCTCCAGAGCCTTCTATTCCACCAAACTTGGCCTTTTAATCACCTCCTCCCTCATTAATTCTCCCTTATACTAATCCTCATACTTCCTCCACTATGCCAACCTCTTCTCCTCTCAATATACATTCTATAATTCTTCAGGTAGTATAGATGGTCACTAGCACAATCTCAATATGAATGTGTTGGAACAACCTTATTACTGATTTGGGCTAGGATCATTATCTGTTTATTAGGACTAAGTTGACCCCAATGTATAGTCTTAATGGTCAATGTTTTAGGCTGTTAGAACTAAGGAAAAGATAAGTTTTCTGCGTTCGACAAACTCCATACTGCGTTCGACGAACTCAATCCTGCGTTAGACAAACGGCTTGCTCCTGCGTTCGACGAACTTTAGTCTGCATTCGACGAACTCCTCTCTGCGTTCGACAAACTTGCTCTCAGCGGTCGATGAAAGCTCATCTCAGCGGTTGATGAACTTCAGTCTCAGCGGTTGACCAAGTCTCAGCGTTCGACGAACCTCCCAGTCTCAGCGTTCGACGAACTCAGCTCTGCGTTCGAAGAATAAGTATCAGATGTTCAGATCGACAAAATTCATTCTCAGCTCGACGAATTCAATATTACAGCTAGCTTATCAGATATTATCCTTCAGTTCGACGACCTCCAGCTTGAGATCGACGAACTCCAGATTGCGTTCGACGAATTTATTCAGATAGACGAAATTTCTTATTTCAGTTCAACAGATTTATTTCAGAAGATCAGTTATATTATTCTCTGAACTCAGATCTTTCAGCAACGGCTCTATTTATTACAGATAAGTCAAGGATTATATCTTTCTATTTATTTATTCCTTTCCATTCTCTTCCCGAGAAAATAGTCGTTTGGCGGAAAAGGAATTAAAGTCTTGCTTGCAGTTCCAAGAAATAATCCACTAGAGGGGGCAGAGGAATAGGCAACTGGCATCTGTTCATCAGGAACTGCCTGTTCAGGAACTGCCTGTTCAGGAACAGCAGGTTCCTGATCTGCCTTAGAGATAACTGGCTGTGGAACTGGAGACACTAGCAAATCTCCATGCCTGGCTTCTAAGTCTGGGGAATAGCAGACAATGGCCTTGGAGAGGTCTTCAGCTGATACTTTGGAAGATGGGTCTGAGCAGAGGGACTGAATGGTAAGCTGCAGAATTTGATCCACTAGAGGGGTGGATTTGAAAAAGCTGCTGGGAGGAGCTTCTGAAGGAGGAGGAGGAGGAGCACCTTCTGTTCTTTGAGCCAGGGAGACCAAGACTGTGCTGACATTAACTAGGTCTGACCCTTGCTCTTCAGGAACTACTTCCTCTGGAGCTTCATCCTGGAACATCTCCCCCTGCCTAGACTCTGGGAAACTAGAGTCTGGGCCCCCAGATGAAGGGAAAGAGGAAGAGGAATGAGAATCAAGGTGAGAGAGAATAAGATCAAGCTTAGAATGCACTGGGGCCAGACTTTGATCAATAAGCTCCTGTAATTTAGAAGCTATGTGACCAAACACCTGGGTGGCTATTTGTGAGACATCCACAACCAGTACATCTGGAGTTGGGTGAGAAGAAGAAGAAGAAGGGATGGAAGATGTCGTATGAGCACAAGAAGTGGATGGAGGAGGAAGAGGAGTGAAATCTGATGGAATTTCATCCTTAGAAAAATCTGGAATGGAAGTGGCTTGAGGAGGAGGAGGAGGAGGAGAATTTTGAGGAGGAGAAGGTAGAGGTAGAGTGGAGAGGTTTTCTGGAGGAGGAGGAGGAGAATTTTGAGGAGGAGAAGGTAGAGGTAGAGTGGAGAGGTTTTCTGGAGGAGGAGGAGGAGGAGGAGAGGCAGGCTCTTCAGAATGTTGATGAGTTTGTGAGAGAGGAGGAGGAATCTGGGGTGGGGGAGTGGCTATTACAGGCCTGGTGTCCTCAGAAGCTTGAACAGTTGGAGCCACTGGAGCTGATTTCTTCAGGAAAGTCCTATCCCACTTCTTGAAGAGAAGGGGAGTCAGTTTCTTTGAGGCATTAATGCCAACAGCAGTAGAAACTGAGAGGGCTGGACACTTGGCCTGAAGGAAGATTCCCAGAATCCTTCCATAGCCTACATTCCTTGAGGTCACTTTCTTTTTTATGGAATCAAACAGAGTCCGACCCCAGCTGATGTGCCTTTTCTCAATCAAAGAAGTCATGACTAGAAATTGCTGCCTGTTTATGTAGTCATGTGCTGAGCTCTTCCCCATCAGAACCTTTCCCACGACATCTGCCAGGAAGGTGTATTCCACTGCAAAATCACGTTTAAGAAGATGTTTAGGGTTACTCCCAGAGTACCCCATCCTGTCTAGCATTAGATTGAATTCTTCCTCAGTGAGGTCCAAATCATCATCTCCATTTTCAAATTCAAATATCTCAGACAAAACAGCAGCACTCAGAACAACTTCATTCCCTGAAACCTTTCCTGCAATTTTTGTGTCATTTCGAATCTCAGAAGTGAATGCCCATTCCTTTATCTCATTGATATAAATCTTGGGCCGGCAAGTCATAAACTTGCGCAGCTTTGGGTCTTCAAAGAGATTCAGAATGTTTGTGAAGCCTTCTCCTGACTGGGCAAACGATTCCAGATCAATATCAAATCCCGTATCGAACTTTATTGAGGCGAGAACTTCAGCAGTGATCGACATTGTTCCTGCAAAGAAGAAAAAAACGATCAAGTGCAAAGGGAACTGGAGGGAGACGAAGAGTTTGAAAGCGCAAAAGATAGAATCCAAACGAATAAAGATTAAATATTAGGGTTCGGCGAAGACGAGGGTTTGCGCGGAACGGATTTGACGAGAAGACACGTGTTAGCGGGAAATAAAAAGTTGTCTTTCGTCAATCCCGTTCGATGAATAGAATATTTCGTCGATCTCGTTCGACTAATTGCTTTTCAAAACTTCTTTCATAAGGAAGATAGAACATCACAGACTTCGTTGATCGGGTTCGACGAAATCGAGACTTCGTCGATCGGGTTCGACGAAAATTCTTCAGAATTTCAGAAAGAAGCCCTGACCAGTTTGTCGGCCTCGTTCGACGAAAAAAAATATTGTTCGTCGAGCGCGTTCGACGAATTTTCTGAACCTTAATATATTGAAAAATTTTGTTGGGTAGAAAACTTTGCCAATTAGATTGACTCCCCATTTATCATTCCAAGCTGATTTAGAAAGAATTGATGCTTCTTTTCATCCAAAGGCTTGGTGAAGATGTCAGCTCTCTGCAAATCAGTTGGTATGAAGTCTAAACATATTTTTCCCTTCTCCACATAATCTCTGATAAAGTGGTGTCTGATCTCAATATGTTTAGTTCTACTGTGGAGTACTGGATTTTGTGCTATTGATATTGCACTGGTGTTATCACAAAAGATTTTGGAATTATTTAGATTGTAACCATAGTCTAGGAGCTGGTTCTGTATCCACAAAATTTGTGAACAGCAACTGCCAGCTGCTATGTATTCAGCTTCTGCAGTTGATGTAGACACAGAGGTTTGTTTCTTACAAAACCAGGACACAAGCTTATCTCCAAGGAACTGACAAGTCCCTGAGGTGCTTTTCCTGTCTATTCTGCATCCAGCATAATCAGCATCTGAGTATCCAGTTAACTCAAATCCTGATTCTGTAGGATACCAGAGTCCTAGATCTGGACAACCCTTTATATATCTTAAAATCCTTTTTAATAAAATATAGTGAGATTCTTTAGGATTTACCTGAAATCTAGCACTAATACATGTGGCAAACATGATATCTGGTCTGCTGGCTGTTAAGTATAAAAGAGATCCCACAATGGCTCTATATACTTTCTGATCAACAGGTTTTCCTGATTCATCAGTACCAACAGTTGCATTTGAAGGCATGGGAGTTTTCATAGGGGAGGCATCTGACATCCCAAATCTTTTAACAAGCTCTTTAGCATATTTAGATTGGGATATGAAGATGCCTTCTATTGTTTGCTTAACTTGCAAACCAAGAAAGTAAGACAGTTCTCCCATACCGCTCATTTCAAATTTTGAATGCATTAGATTTGAAAATCTTTTGCATAACTCAGAGTCAGTAGAACCAAATATTATATCATCTACATATATTTGTACCAATAGGGTTTCAGATTTATGATTTCTAAAAAACAGTGTCTGGTCTACTTTTCCTCTAGAAAACTTATTTTCCAAAAGAAAGTTTGAAAGGGTCTCATACCATGCTCTAGGAGCTTGTTTGAGACCATACAAAGCTTTATGTAATCTAAAAACATAAGAGGGTTGAGTTGGAGAAATAAAACCTGGTGGTTGTTCCACATATACTTCTTCTTTGATATCTCCATTTAGAAAGGCACTCTTAACATCCATTTGAAATACCTTGAATCTTTTGTATGCAGCAAATGCTAGGAATATTCTAATTGCTTCCAGCCTTGCTACAGGTGCAAAAGTCTGGTCATAGTTTATGCCTTCCTCTTGGCAGTATCCTTGAGCCACTAGTCTTGCCTTATTTCTGACTATGATTCCTTGAGCATCCAATTTATTTCTGAATACCCATTTAGTGCCAATTACTGGATGATTCTTGGGTCTTGAAACAAGTTCTCATACTTTGTTCCTTTCAAATTGATTTAATTCCTCTTGCATAGCAGTAATCCAGTTGGGATCTTGCTCTGCCTCTTTGATGGATTGAGGTTCAATTTGAGAGAGGAAACATGTGTGCAAATTATTTTGATTTATTTGATTTCTTGTTTGCACACCCACTGAGATATCACCAATTACTTGAGATCTAGGGTGATCTCTTATGTTGACATAATCAGTAGGGAAAATAACTTCTCCTTGAGCTTGTTCATTTTCTCTATGAGGAATTTCTATGTCCTCCTGAACTTCAGCATTAACAGCCTCAAGATTTGTAGGAATATTTGCTGTACCCAATGTTGGTGCAATAGGACATTCTTCTTCACTGTCCTCATTAGGTAGTAGAGAAGGATTTATTAGATCCTCTTTCTGTAGAGTTAGATTATCTAACTTCTCACAGAGAATTGGTACCTGTGCATCTTGTGAGGTAGAGATATTTCTCTCCTTGCAACTCAAGTTAGTTTCATCAAAAGATACATGAATAAATTCTTCTATTTTAAAAGAAGATTTGTTAAATACTCTGTAAGACTTACTGCTAACTGAATAACCAACAAAAATGCCATCTGAAGCTTTTGCTTCAAATTTTCCTAGGTGCTTCTTGTCATTATTATGAATAAAGCACTTACAGCCAAAAGCCCTAAAGTAATTTACTCTAGGCTTCTTCCCTTTAAGCAGTTCATAAGGTGTCTTGCCCTTTTGTTTATGAATTAAACTTCTGTTTAAAACATAGTTTGCTGTGCTGACAGCCTCAGCCCAAAAGGATTGGGGCAAAACAGCATCTGCAAGCAATGTTCTTCCAGATTCAATCAGTGTTCTATTTTTCCTTTCAGCTACCCCATTTTGTTGAGGAGTTCTAGGAGCTGAAAAGCATTACCTGATACCTTCCTTCTCACAAAATTCTCTCATCAGAAGAGATTCAAACTCAGTGCCATGATCACTTCTGATCAATGCAATTTGAGTAGAATACTCAATCTTGATGCTCCTGAGAAAGTCTGTAAGAACCTTGAAGTTATCTAACTTGCTTCTCAGAAAGAATACCCAACTGAATCTAGAGAAGTCATCAACAATGACTAAAGTGTAAGACTTACCTCCCAAACTGTGTATGGGAAGGGTGTCCAAAAAGATCTAAGTGCAGCAAGTACAAAATCCTAGGAGAATCACTCTTAGATAGTGACTTAAAGCTGCTCTTAGTCTGCTTTTCCAATTGACATGCCCTGCAAAGGCTTTCCTTCTTGTATGATCCAGAAGGTAGTCCCCTGACAAGGTTGTCCTTTGATAACTTGGCTAGGGTCCTATGGTTTACATGACCTAGTCTCCTATGCCACAAATCAGTATTTTTACTGACTTGGTTAAACAAGCAGATCTCAGGTTTGGCTGAATTAAAATTTACTAAATAAACATTACCTTGTCTATTTCCTAAAATAACAATATTATTTTCAGAAAAGATAATACATCTAGATTGGTTGAAGCATACTTGATATCCTTCATCACATAGTTGACCTATGCTGATGAGGTTATGTTTGAGTCCACTTACATAGGCTACCTTTTTAAATGTGATTGTCCCAATCTGGACTGATCCATAGCCTTCTGTTTGTCCCCAATTGGAATCTCCAAAAATCACTCTTGGTCCAACCTTTGCCTTATAGTTGATTAATTTGGCTCTTGTTCCTGTCATATGTCTTGAGCATCCACTGTCCAAGTACCATTGTTCCTCTGTGGTTGAATAGTCCTTTTTCTGCAATATAACAAGGGTTAGGTGTTCTTAACCCAGGTTACCTTGGGTTGCTTCTTGTAACCTTGAAATGTAGAAATATATGAGACAACAGGTTGACCATGATAACCTAGAGGGTGATATCTTCTAGGAGGGATAATCCAATCACTAAAGGGATTCTTCAGTTTAGAAGAGGATGTATGTTATGTGTCCTTAGTAAAATTGGCGTTCGACGAACTTTGTTGTGTTCGTCGACCTGGTTCGACGAACGATGTGGCATTCGTCGAGCCCTGTTTGCAGCAGATTTTTTTCTTAGATTCAGGCCTTGGTTTTCGTCGATCTGTGTTCGACAAAACCTGTTGGTTTCGTCGATCGTCGTTCGACGAACTTGCTTGAACAAAATTTGTTTCAGGAATTTTTCTAGTGTCTTGTATTGCTTCTTTCCCTTTTTCAGATACAAATTTTACTGGGGTAGATAACATATTCTTCTTCAAAAGAAGAGGTTGATTAGATGATGCCCCCAAGCCCAGTTTGCCATTCAGCCTGGCATTCACTATGCTTGTGATATCCATCAGCTTGAGACTTCTTCCATTTAGAGAATTTTCTAGCTACTTGGCCTCAGTTAGCTGTGTTTCTAGAAAACTCACTTGTTCCCTGGAAATCCTTAGCTCATTTTTGAGCTTAATGTTTTCAGTGGATATTCCATCCATCTTAGCTAACTTGTCTCTCAGAGAAATAATTTCTTTCTCTGATCTAATCATATCTTTACACAACTGTTTAAAATCATCTTTAAACTGTTCTGAATGAAAATCAAAACTGGAAATTACCTCATCCCCATTAGTTTCAGATTCATCATCTGAGTTGTCATTTGATGAGGAGGCATTGATTGCCATCATGCAGAATTCCTTGTCTTCTGCTTCCTTCTCCTCATCACTGGAACTGGAGGATGACTCAGACTCAGTGTCACTCCAGGTTTCAGCAACAAAGCCTTTTTCTCTTTTCTTGTGGCCTTTTGATGAGTGTTTGCTGGAGTGTTCCTGCTCTTTTGTCCTACTTTTCTTGTGAGCTTCTGGACACTTAGTGAGGAAGTGTCCAGGTTTCCTGCAACCAAAGCATATTATCTCTTTAGATGGAGTTTTATCATACCTTGGCTTTTCATTGTGCCTGTTGGGCTTTCTTCTAAAGTCCTTTCTTGTCATCTTGTAAAATCTCTTTGCTAAGAGACTCAGCATCTCCTGATCACCAATCTTGTCTTCTTCCTCTGTTGCCTAAAAGGCAATGTTCTTCTCTTTCTTTGAGGATGAAGATGGAGAGGCTTCTGCTTCTCTGCTCTTTATAAGCTGCTCATAAGATTTGAGCTTCCCAAGGAGATTCTCAGTTGTAATCTCACTTACTCCTCTGGTATCTTTAATTGGCCAGATTCTTGTGTCCCATGTGCTGGGGAAGCACATCAGGATCTTGTCATTGATTTCAGTGACTCTGATCACTTTCTCCAGGGTTCTCAGCTCATTGATGATGAGGCTGAGTCTGTTGTACATCTCTGCAACAGTCTCTGATTCTCCCTTTTTGAAATTTTCATACTGGGAGATCAAATGTGATCTTCTGTCCTTTCTCTCATCTGCTGATCCTGCCACCATTCTTGTGAGGGAGTCCCAAATTTCTTTGGCAGAGGTGCAGTCAACCACCTTCTGAAATATGTCATCAGACTTGGTTTGTGCCAAGATATTCATGGCCTTTGCATCAGCAGTTTTCTGTTTCTTTTGTGTTTCTGTCCATTCTGGAGGAGGGACAGCAGTTGTGTCTGTTGTTGTTGAGGTTGATGCAGTTGGAGGTCCTGTCAAAATAGAATTAAAAATTTCCTCATCAATAGAATTCATGTAAAGTTTGATCCTTGCTTGCCATAGTGCAAACTTGTTCAGATTGCACATAGGAGGTCTTGTGCTTGAATATTCTTTGTTCTGTGCCATGGCTCTAAAAGAAAACCTTTAAAGTGGTCTAGATCTATCAGATCTGTTGGTCCAGGTGTTAGCCTGTAACAACCAACCCAGGCTTTGATACCAATTGAAAGTGGGGATAGATCAAGATTACTCTAGAGGGGGGTGAATAGAGTATTTTAATATAATTTCACTTAGCCCAAACAAATTTGTAGAGAACAATTTAAGTTATTTAAGTATATGTGTAAGTGAGTGCAGCACAGATATAAACACAAACTAAAACACAGCACATACAAATAATAAAGACAAACACAGAAGACACAAGGATCTATAGTAGTTCCCCAGTCAACTTGGGTACATCTACTCTTCTACCACCCTGGTAGGAAATCCACTAGGGCCCTTTTTGATCAGGTGAGCCTTCACCACAGAGCTTTTGATCAGGTGCTCAAAACCACCACAGAGCTTTTGATCAGGTGCTCAAAACCAAGAATCAACTTTTAAAGGGAGTTACAACCCTGTACACAGTTATAAAAAATAAAAGTATGTAAAGATGATGGTGTCTTCTCTTTTCTCTAACAACAGAGAAGACTAGTGGATTGTTGAATGATTGTCAGATCTCCCCCTGTGAATAAGAGTAAGAAAAGAACAGGAGAGAAAATCTGCTCAGGGTGTAGGTCTTCTTGATCTTCAGAGTATCTCCAGCAAAAGTTCTCTAGAAGGATTTGATGCAGATGATTCCTAGAGATTAAGATTAGGCGACTGGAGAAGATGAAGACTTCAGAGAAAATCAGAGAGAGTTCTTGAGAGCAATCCCAACTAACTAGCAAAAGATTATCCTTTTTGTATGTATACTGTATCTGTGTCTTCCTCTAGAATAAATAGCAAAGATATTCTCTGGACCGGAGAGAGTTGATCCTCTTTCAAATTTTTCAGCGGGCTGGAAAGGAATGAGACAAAAAGAAGGATTTTTCTCTGACAGAAAAGGAATACTTAATATATTAAATTCCTTGAAACTTGCAATCTGCCTTATAGAATAATATGCACGCAGCCCTTAATTAATGCAGCAACGGTCATAAAATCTTTGAAAGAAAATACTGCAATAACTGACTGATATTATAGTGAGAACAGCTGTCAGCCTTCATAAGGAATCCCGAGGATAACTCCAAAAAATAATACTCTGAATAGAAGAGGTCACTGAATATAGAAACTCTGAAAAAGTTTGTCGACCAGAGGGAAAGTTCGTCGAACTTAAACTGGGAAGTTCGTCGAACACGAAGAGACTTTCGTCGAACAGAACTTTGAAATTCGTCGAACTAAGTTCGTAGAACGGACTCTGAATTCGTCGAACGTGTTCGAAGTTCGTCGAACACCTTGTCTTAGTTAATCTTCAAATCTCTTCTAGGCTTAGCCTATGACCCTTATACTATACATGATGGGTCAAAATAAATCCTATACCTAGAAATAGACATCCTAGCCCAAATCAGTAATAGGGCTGAACTATGTTACAACATCCTCCCTATTTTATTACTTGAGCGACCGGTGCACTGTCGTTGTATCGCATTTCATGCTCGCTAATTAGCATTGCTGCAATTGCGCATCGGCGACAGAATGGAGTTGCAGAGCGACCGGCGCCGTTGCTGGGAACTGCAAGCGTTTTTTATTTGTTTTTCTTTGGAAATTCATTTTAAGGTCTTTTTTTTTCCTCTTTTGTGTTGAAGAGTGTGTATGCATAGAAGAGATCCCGATGAGTGCGCAGCATTTGACCCTAAAATAGAGCGTACCCTGCGGGCACGTCTCCGTGCTGCTGCCACCATGGATGTTGACGGAAATCAGGTTGATCCCGGAGTGGGAAATGCACCGGTCATGGGTCAGGTAGCTGACGAGAATGAAGTGGTTAGGCCACGACCCAGGACCATGAGAGATTACACTACACCCATTGTTGGGAGTGTGTACCCTGGATTCGGCCCGGCTATCACCAACAACAACTTTGAGATAAAGCCGGCCATCCTGAACATGATCCGCAACCAGGCCCAATTCTCTGGGTTAGCCAGTGAAGACACCCATCTTCACTTGGTTGAATTCACAGAAATTTGCGGGACATTTCGGTACGCAGGGCTGGCTGACGAGACGGTAAAGCTCAGGTTGTTCCCTTTCTCTGTACGTGACAAGGCAAAGGCGTGGCTCCACACGATACCACCCGGCACAGCTACCACTTGGGACGCTCTGCAAGAAAAATTTCTGGCAAAGTTCCATCCTGTCGACAAGGTCGTAAACTTGCGGAGGGAAATTGCAACCTTCCAACAACACGATCAGGAGGCTCTCGCAGAAGCTTGGGAGAGGTTCATGAACCTTCTCCGGAAATGTCCCCAGCATGAGCTGCAACCATGGACTATAGTAGAAAACTTTTACTTTGCTATTGAGCCTAACTACAGGTCCATGATTGATGTTGCTGCAGGTGGAACTCTGATGAACCACACCCCAGAAGATGCATTATGGATCGTTCAAGACACTGCCATTCATAGCTCCTTTTGGACTGCTGGAAGAAACGCTCCAAGGAATGCTCGGGGACTCTTTGAGGTGAACACATTTGGTGCACCTACTGAAAGTACCATGCTACTAAAGAGGCCTACCCTCCCTTCTGCCTCAGTGATGATGATATCATGCCAAGGTTGTGGAAGCCTGGGGCATCATGCATATGAGTGCCCCACAGGGGAGCAACCTACCGAAGTTTCTTTTGATGAAAGCGTCAATTATATTAATGATCAAAATCATGGAGCACCGTTTAATAATGCCTATAACTCGGGCGTGAGGAGTCATCCAAACTTCTCTTGGAAACAAAAAGTTCCAGGCCAACGATGGCAAGGAGGCTCGCATCAATTCGATGCCCAAGCCTCCGGTAGCCAACCGCGGCCGCCTCAACCGAGTTATAATCAAGGTGCCCCGACTCCTAAGAAGAGCAACCTCGAAGAAATGATGGAGAGGTTTATGAAGGCCGCAAACGTGAATATGGTTAACCAGACCACGTCCATGCGAAGCTTGGAGACGCAATTGGGCCAATTGGCTCAATTGTTAACCGAGCGTTCTCAAGGGACCCTTCCCAGCAACACAGAAAAAAATCCTATCAATCAAGGGAAAAGACTTACCGACACGGAAGTGGTTAACCCAAGTGAATTAGTAATCACTTGTTCTATTAATAATGTCAAAACTGCTGCCTTATGTGACTTCGGTTCATCCCGCAACGTCCTTGCATTGCAAGACGTTGCTAAATTGCAACTCAAAATGAACACGGGCGATCGGAAGTCTTTGGTGCTTGCTAATGGGACCATTATTCAGTCGGAGGGAGAAGTGAAAAATGTTGAAGTCATGGTCAAAGGGATGGTGGTGGTTGCTGACTTTCAAGTATTGGGACCCCAAGAGAATAAATTCATCCCCATCTTGGGAGTGTCGTTCTTGAAAGAGAGCGGTGCCACTTTGGATTTCTCTGCAGGGAGTGTTATCATCCCTACTTGCCCCAAGAATGTGACCGAAACATTGTCTCGCTCTCCCCAAATTATTTCTGATGAATCTCTTAGTAATGCAGGAATAGGGGCTGAAAAGTATCGTTGGAAGAAGAAAAGGATGAGAAGCAGTCATGCGAAAAAGAAGAAGAAGCAGGCTTACGAAAGAAATGTGACCCTGAGAGGAAGGAGAGCTCGTTTCTGAACCCGCCAAGCAAAACGTAACTCGGGACAATGTCCCATTTTTATTTAGCAAGAAATCGTGCAATAAACCTTTTAAACAGTTTGTCTCTTGGGCTGACCCAGTTGCCACCGCGGCAACGGAAGTGATGTCACCCACCACTAAGGTGTGAAAATCTGACAACTATCAACGCTGGCGCTCTCCAACTGTGGAGAAGTTGAATCAAGAGAGACAATTGCGTGGTGCACGCTCCGCTACTTCCAGTGGCAAGATGGCAGAGGCTAGGGCAAAATTGGGTGACACCAATTTGGCCCTAAAGCTTTCACCTCCAGCCTACAAGCCACTGGAGACGTGCACTACAAAAGCGCGTATAGATTATGCTCTTTTTCTTGCTGTGATCTGTGTGTATGAAACTTATCTCTATGTTAGAACTATTTGTCTTCAATGCTTAATACAGGTATTTGGTCCACCTTTAAGGACGTTAAACAAAAGGGCTTCTTGGGAGACCACCCATGGGAACCACCCGGTTCCGTTTGCTTAGTCTATGTCTTTTAGTCCTGTTTTTTTCTTTTTGCTAACATCGCAGGTTAAAGCTCTCGCGTGGTGGATGCGGAAGGAGAAAAATTTAAGGAAGGAATTACCGCACTTCTGGCATGCTCATTTATGAGCATAGGTCCACTCTACCCCTATTCTCCTTATTCCAGAATTCCCTATTTTATTTAGTTTTGATCAAGTCTGGGTGAGCGGGCCTTTGCTTGCGCTACACGCACATCCATGCTAGAATGTTATGTTAGGAAAATTATATTGATTGTCTCATTGCATAACACACACCACACGTATTTTATTTTTTACTCGTGCGCAATTATCGTGTAAGTGCTTGATGTATGTTGTTAGAAGTTTGATTGTTAGTTGAGGATTGTGTGGCTGAACAGGATGTGACCCGTGCGGTACTACTAGTAGAGCGCTCACACAGCATAAAAATTCACGTAGAATAGATTTAATTACAAAGTTATAGTTTTATTTACATCATTTGTGTAATTACTTAATACTCTACTCAAACGGTGAATTTGGTGAATCTAGCGGTAGCCCTAGGTCGAGTGTAGAAGAGTTGTTAGCCTCGTGTTGTTTGAGTTGGAAGGAGAGGAGACCTCGCTCGGTGGTTAAGAACTTGCCCCAAGCTATTTTCAAAATGAGTGCGTTGAATGATCTTGTTGGGAGCATGACGTAGGCCATCATTTGGTCCGGTTGAGCTTTGATTTCCCAACCTAACGTCTTCCTTTGCTAGCCTCGTTGAGCCTTACCTCTCTTATTTGTTAAACTCCACTAAACTTTCACCAAGGCCACATATCCCAACCTAATATGCACTAGAGTCGAACTTTGGAATTTATACATATTTATGATGATTTTGCGTTGCGGAGAAATATTTTTGTGCGCGAAGAAAAAAATGAGAATGAGTTAAAAATTTTGATTGATCCTAACTTATGTTTCTATGGATCTAAAAAAAAGAAGAGTAAAAGAACTCTAAAAAGAATCTAACCACAAGTGTGGTAGTCTCGCGCACACCATTGTGCTTAAATGAAGTCTGGGGGAGTATGCTTCAAGGTGAAGATGTTGAGGTTGAAATTTGTTATTTACCGGAGGATGAGTGTGTTTAACCTACATTCTTCTACTTCATTACCGTACCTCAACCCAAGCCCTATGTCTAGCCTAAAAGCCCTACTGATTCTTGATAAGATCGTCTCATGCAGTGGAGAAGGTGCAATAGGGCAAGCGTATGACCACCGACCTTGATGGATTTCTTGGAGAGCTCTTCCTTGAGATCCAATTTGAGCAACGCTCGCCTCAGCAGTTCAGGCTATTTTCCCTAGGGCGGGACTGTTTGATTCACCAGTGATTCACCTCAGAGTAGTAGTATTTTGTATTTTACACTAGTTGAAGTTCTTAAAATATAGTCTTTGTTTTTAAATCTGTTCTACTTTATTTTTACGCTCGTTAGTACTTTACTTCCCATCATGTTTTGTCTGCACAGTTGCTTCTTTAACATCATTTTTTCTATCATGGGATTGAGTGTTTGCCCGAGACGTGCAAACGAGTAAGTCTGGGGGTGTGATGAGTCCCATTTATATACACATTTATGGACTCATCTGGGCCGTATTTCTAGTCGATGCACTACACTTTAGGCATGTTTTTGGTTATATTTGCTATTCCTTGCTAGGTGCACTCTTAGGCTCGTTTCGGTGTGTATTTGCACTCCTTGTTATTGGGGGTAAGCACATGGTGCTCCCCGATCCTTTTCCTAAGTTTATTTGGTGTTGGAGGTGTATTCCCAGCTGGTATGTCTTTTGTGCAGGTGGCCGGATCGTCCCGTTTTCCCCCAAAATCTAGTCTGTGCATATCGCACTGTAGTGCGTTTCCTTGACGCACGGACAATAGTGATCGTGCGTCTGTATCTGGGCAGAAAACGGACAATCTGAGTTTAGTCGTGCGTTTTACGCACGGGCGGATTTGCCCGTGCGTGAGTAAAACGCACGATCGACCTGTTTCCTCTTATTTTTGGTCATTCTGAATTTACCCGTGCATTTGTACGCATGGGCGGATTTGCCCGTGCGTGAGTAAAACGCACGGGCGGCGCATCGTCTCCATCAAGTCATATTTTATCATTAAATAACGCACGGTTCACGCACGGTCGTGCGTTCGACCGTGCGTGACCATTTTTCCGCCTGTTTAGTATTAAATGCAGGATACGCCGCAGTCAACGGGAGAGCTCGTAAGGGGAGCGGGAAATCAGATCCTCCCCGCCGCTTCTGAGGTCTGAAGGCTTCTCCTTCACCTCCACCACCAAGGAGACCATATTCCAGCGATTTCCACCACCATTCTTCCATTAGGGAGCGTTAGCAAGCATTCTCCATCTAGTGTTCAAGCATTCCTTGTTGTGGGAAGCAATAGAAGTGTTGTAGGTCGTTGGAGCGGTGATAGCCTCCATCGAGTCCGCACACCATCTGAGGGCCGAACCCGGAGAGAGCCCGACAACCTCTCATTCCGGCCGAGAACCCAAGATGCGGTGACATCTTCCTATTGGTCCTCTCTAAACTTGAATGCTTGTGCTTTCTTTGTGTTGTTGTTGTAATGAACTATTGCTTAGTTTAATGTCATAGATCTTTTATTATGTTCATGTGCAATGATGCGGTGGTGTGAGAGTAGCATTTCCTTGTTGTGATTTTCTGAGTTCGTTGTGTGTGAAGCCCTAGCAATTGCTAGTGGTGATGCTTGGAGAAGAGGTATGTGCGACCCTCAACCGTCACAGTTACTTTCCGTCCACGCGCCTCCCGAAGCATGGCATCGCGACCGTTGCATCCATCCCGCCTTGCGAAGCGGAGTTTTGACCCGCATCTCTCTTTTCTGCATTAGCTTAGAAACCAAATCACAACCCCCTTGTTATTACTTAGTAATCCTTTTTCCTAATTTCCAGACAGAGCTAATCACATTACCCAACTTGCAGTCCTTTGAGATCGACATTTGGGGATTTCCTCCCTATTTTATTACTTGAGCGACCGGTGCACTGCCGTCGTATCGCATTTCATGCTCGCTAATTAGCATTGTTGAAATTGCGCATCACCCTCTAGAAGATTCTCAGAGGCACACTGTGCACTTTCAATTGGTATCAAAGGTAGGTTAATCATTAAAATGTTAACACCTTGATCAAAAAGACCTCATACTCTTATTTCTTTACAACAAAAATATTTTTATAAAGAAAATGAGTTTAAAGGATTATGCCTCAACAAGACCTCCAGTGTGTAACTTGAATAAGTTTACACTCTGGAAGGCCAGAATAAAATTATATTTGAACTCTATTGATGAGGAAATCTTCAATGTCATCCTTACAGGTCCCCCAGCCCCAGTAAGGAAGGATGCTAGTGGGAAATTCATACAAACCTCAATCCTCATACAAGAGTGGATTGATGCTGAAAAGAAGGTCAAGGCCTGTGATGCCAAGCCCATGAACATCTTGGTCTCAACTATGTGAGATGACATATTCCAAAAAGTTGCTGAGTGCAACTCTGCCAAAGAAATTTGGGAATCTCTCTCCAGATTAGTTGAAGGCAGCTCTGATGAGAGAAAAGACAAAAATCACTTCTCATATCTCAATATGAGAACTTCAAGAAAAAGGTTGATGAAAGCATTACAGAAATATATGACAGATGCAGCCTCATCATCAATGAGCTGAGAGGGCTTAACAAAGAAATCTCTCTGACAGAGATTAATGACAAGCTCCTCATGTGCTTCCCAAGCACATGAGACTCTAGAATCTGGGTTATTAGAGATTCTAGATGCCTCGGAGAAATCACAACAGATGGTCTACTGGGAAAGCTCAAATCCTATGATCTTCTATTGAAGAGCGTGGCTGAGTCAGAAGCCCGGGAAAGAATATCAACTCCTAAAGAAAGGAGTCTGGCATTAAAGACTATTGAAGCAGAGTCCTCCACCACTGAAGAGGAAATGTTTAATCTCCTGGCTAAAAGATTCAAGAAGTGGGCCAGGACAGAGGATTCCAAAAAGAAAGAGAGGAGCTCATGCAAGCCAAGGTATGATAAAACTCCTAAACAGGAGATTACTTGTATCATGCAGAAAACCGGGACACTTTTCAACTGAGTGTCCTAAGGAAGAAAAGAACAAGAACATCAAGCAGAGAAAAGAGCACAAGAAGAAATCCTTCAGGAGGAAGGATAAGAAAGGAGGGAAAAGTTTCATAGTTGAAACCAGGAGTGATTCAGACTCTGAATCAAGCTCCTCCTCATCCGATGATGATGAAGATTGTGGTCTAGAAGAAGCCTGCCCAATGGCTCTGGAAGACATCTCTGCTAAGAATAAGGTAACAGTTTTTGATGACCTTGATTTTTTCATCCAGAGATTTTAAGGATTGTTTTAATGAATTTTGTCAAGATTTTCTTAACAACCAAAAGGAACTTAAAACAATCAGATCTGAACAAAAAGAACTTAAGAAAGATAATCAGTACTCAGTTAACTATGAGTTGAGAAATAAGTTATATGAAAAGGAAAAAGAACTATATATATTAGATAATGAAAATTCTTAGAAAAAAAATTACAAAGGCAAATGCCTTTGAGGACTCCCTCAATGGAAGGAGTCAAAAGCTTAAAGACATCTCACAAAATTGTTGGGTTTTCTACTTACCATTCAGAATGATAAATGCATATCAAATATGCGCAGCGAAATAAAATAAACAAGAACAACCCAAAAAGAGTTCAAGGATCTTGCGATTTCCTGATTCAAGAAATATCATAAAAGCAACGCATTGCAATATATATACCTGAGAGGGATTGAGTTGATACTCAACAAAGGTGTTGCAATGGCAGATCCAAAATCGTGCGACTGAGTTCCTAGCACAGAAATGGATATCTGCACCTCTATAGCAGTCCACACGAGCGTTGAAGAACCCTAGCCTCTTGTCGCACAAGATCTAGGTCGGAGAGAAGAAAGCCCTCAGCGTCTTCCACAGACTGCTTGGTCCGACTACAGGAAGAGGCGGCGGCGGCGGCGGTCAGACGAAACTCTTCCGTCAGAAGCTTTAGCCGAACTCTTCTGTCGCTCTCTTGCTATCACAAAATAGATCGCATACTTAGGTCAAAAGAATCGCATTCTTTTTATACCCAGGCGAAAATGAGAAGTTATCTGCACAGCCACGACATTATTTGAAGCAAACAGAATTCGTCGAATATTGCGTTCGATGAACTGGCTAGCGTTCGTCGAATGCGCTGGCCGTTCGTCGAATGCGCTAGCCATTTGTCGAACGGGCTGGCCATTTGTCGAATGCGCTGGTCGTTCGTCGAACGCGCTAGCAATTCGTCGAACGCGCTGGCTATTCATCGAATGCGATGGCCGTTCGTCGAACGCACTGGACGTTCGTCGAATGCGCTAGCCGTTCGTCGAACGCACTTTGAGTTTGTCGAACGCTTGTCAACACGCTTCATACAATATTCACAATACCTGTGGAGCATTCAGTTGACTCGACCCGATTCCAATAAGTCGTAAGATTGGTCCTTCACTCATATCCAATATGAGTAAGGCCAACACAATTCTTCCTCCAACTTCTCCAAACACTCTTGTGTGTGACCCCATAGGCTCATATCGCGTTGACAGTGAGACTAGATACTTGACCACTTCCAGATCACCATGGAAACACCAACAGTCTCCCACTTGATCTTGAACGTATCAAATAAAAGTCTCACAAACAATTAGCGGCATCTAGCAATGCATCATTGCTACCCAAGCAATAAGAGTTCATAACTCAACAAGCCTGTCTTGACCAATGTATCAGTGGTGTCATGTCCCTTTGTCCCTTACATCCGTATAGAACTAAAGGCATGGACTGTGTCACCCTCGTAATTGTTCAATCCTAATTCCTTGATTTAGAATAGACTGTCTGAAATTAGTGAGCTCAATATCACATATTGACTCAACCAAGCATGGTCATGCATTTCTCAGTCTCATTCCATCAAGGGGCCCATGGATGTAACTCCTGTCATATAGGAGGACAAATCTCATATCTGCCCACACACAAACACCCAAATGAATCTTAACATACCCAATAACCACCCTTATCATCAACCATTCTCAAGGAAGACTTTAGATGGCATCAAAGTATGCTCTTCCTCACTTGATGAATGTTGTGACTTCAGGTCGAAGAACCATAAACACCATTGTCATATGAGACCTACTTGTGACATGTTCATATAACAATCCACACAGTAGTCTCATGATGGGTCTGTCCAGTACACCTTGTTCACTAACAAGTACCCATGTGATGACTTGATATCACAATATCATGACCTGTGAGAACTGGTCATCAGTCAAAGCACGTACTAGTTTTTATGTATCATCATCACCCTGAACTTCTAAGAAGATACTACGACCAGGGACCATTTAAGAATGAAGCTTCTTATAAACATAGGTCCTCACATTCAAGTCACATACTTGAATTCCTATAGAAGCAAACATTCTAAGTGCATTTATTATGCTAATTAATCTATCAGTAGAAACATTTGACATAATAATAGAACTTGCCATAAATGTAAAATAAAATATAAAGTACTCTATTCATCACATGAATAATCAACAACCGACAAATACAATCCATAAGACTCCCACTACAGACGATCATTCAGGTATCTAATGCCCATTGATCTAGTATGACCATCATGCTTTCTCTGTGCAAGAGACTTCGTCAGTGAATCCGCAATATTTTCTTCAGTCGGTACTATGTATATGCTCACATCTCCTCGATCGACAATCTCTCGAATAAGATGGAACCGCCAAAGTATGTGCTTGGAGCGCTGATGAGATCTAGGTTCCTTAGCTTGTGCAATAGCATCGTTGTTGTCACAGTAGAGAACTACGGGATCAACAATGCTAGGAACTACACCAAGCTCGTTGATGAATTTCCTAATCCACACAGTCTCTTTCGCCACATTTGTTGTAGCCATATACTCGGCCTCAGTCGTAGAATCAGCAACTATCTCTTGCTTGAAACTCTTCCAACTTACAACTCCTCCATTAAGGAAAAATACAAAACCTGATTGGGACTTTGAATCATCCCTATCAGTTTGGAAGCTAGCATCCGTGTAACCATTTACACTGAGCTCTTCCTCTCCACCATACACCAAAAATAAATCCTTAGTCCTTCTCAAGTACTTCAGGATATTCTTGACGCCTATCCAGTGACCATCACCCGGATCAGACTGATACCTGCTGGTCATGCTCAAAGCATAAGAGACATCGGGTTGAGTACATAACATTGTGTACATGATTGATCTAATTGCCGAAGCATATGGAATCAACTTCATGCGGTCCTTATCTTCCAAAGATTTTGGACACTAGTCCTTAGAGAGACTCACACCATGTGACATGGGTAAGAATCCTTTCTTGGACTCAAGCATGTTGAACCATTTCAACACCTTATCAATGTATGTACTCTGGGTCAAACCCAGCAACTTCTTCGATCTATCTCTATAGATCTTAATACCAAGTATATAAGTCGCTTCACCCAAGTCCTTCATAGAAAAGCAGTCCCCTAGCCTGTTCTTAACATCCTGTAGGGTCGGAATGTCATTTCTGATCAACAGTATGTAATCCACATACAATATCAGGAAAACGACAATGCTCCCACTAATCCTCTTGTAAACACAAGGTTCATCCTCGTTCTTGATGAAACCAAACTCTTTGATTTTCTCATCAAAATGAAGATTCCAACTTCGAGAAGCTTGTTTCAATCCATAAATGGATCGATTCAACTTGCATATTTTAGTGGCTTCACTTGGAGATACAAAACCCTCGGGTTGTGTCATATACACTTCCTCAAGGAGGTTTCCATTAAGGAAAGCCATTTTGACATCCATTTGCCAGATCTCGTAGTCATAATACGCAGTAATAGCAAGTAGACTTCTGATGGACTATACCATGGCTACAGGGGAAAAGGTCTCATCATAGTCAACACCATGAATTTGCCTGAAACCTTTAGCCACCAGCCGGCCTTTGAATGTCTGTACATTCCCATCCATGTCGGTCTTCTTCTTGAAGACCCACTTGCACCCTATGGGTCGTACCCCTTCAGGTGGTTCCACCAAGGTCCAAACTTGGTTTGCATACATGGAGTCCATTCCAGATTTCATGGCCTCAAGCCACTTCTCGGAGTCAGGTCCACATATAGCCTCTTGATAGGTTACAGGCTCATCATCATGATCCATAAGCAATAAATTACCTATTTGAGACACGAGAAATCCATATCTCTCAGGCTCAAATCTTGGTCTATCAGATCTATGCAGGACTTATTTTTCTTGAGCAGGCTCTCTAGCTACAACAATTTGTAGTCCTTGTTCAGGTTCTAAAATCGGTTCAACTATTGTTTGTGGTTCTTGAACTTCCTCAAGTTCCATCTTTGCAGTCTTTCTGGATAAGAACTCTTTCTCCAAAAAGACGCCAGTCCTTGCGACAAACACTTTGCCCTCGGACGGCAGGTAGAAGTAATACCCTTTGGTTTCCCTAGGATATCCCACATGATAACACTTATCCGACTTGGGTTCCATCTTGTCAGGCATTTGACATCGCACATATGCCTCACAGCCCCAAATCTTAATAAAAGACATACTAGGACGCTTCCCAGTCCATATCTCATATGGTGTCTTTAGAACCGTTTTTGTTGGAGCACGATTTAATGTGAAAGCAGCAGTCTCTAAAGCAAATCCCCAAAAGGAAACGAGCAAATCTGCATGACTCATCATCGACCGTACCATGTCTAACAAAGTACGATTCCTCCTCTCAGACACACCGTTATGTTGTGGTGTTCCGGGCGGAGTGAGTTGTGATACAATACCACACTCTCTCAGATGATCACAAAACTCATGACTCAGATATTCGCCACCTCGATCAGATCGGAGTGCTTTTATCCTCTTTCCCAGTTGGTTCTCTACTTTATTTTTAAACTCTTTGAACTTTTCAAAGGTTTCAGATTTGTTCTTCATAAGAAACGTGTATCCGTATCTACTGAAATCATCAGTAAATGTAACGAAGTAGTAGTACCCACCTCTAGCCATAGAACTCATAGGTCCACATACATCACTATGTATTATGTCCAAGAGATCATGGGCCCTCTCACTATAACTAGTGAAAGGGGCTTTTTTCATCTTGCCTAATAAACATGATTCACATCTCTCAAATGATTCGTAATCAAATGAGTCTGATAATCCATCTTTATGGAGCTTGGATATGCGTTTCTCATTTATATGGCCTAAATGACAATGTCAGAGATATGTAGGATTAAAGTCATTAGTTTTTAGTCGTTTGGTATTTTCTATGTTATAGATCGGATGATTTATGTTCAAAACATATAAACCGTTAAACATTTGAGCAACGCCGTAACAAACATCATTCTTATAAATAGAACAACAATTGTTCTTAATAATAAAAGTAAAAACAATCATGTCCAAACATGAAATAGAAATGATGTTTCTAGTTATAGCAGGAACAAAATAACAATTATCAAGTTCAATAATAAGCCCAGTGGGCAAGGAAAGATGGTACAATCCTATGGCAATGGCAGCAACTCTTGCTCCATTTCCAATGTGCAGGTCCACCTCTCCTTTACCCAGCAGTCTTCTCCTTGTTAGTTCCTGCAAATTCGTACAAATGTGAGAACCACATCCGGTATCCAATACCCAAGATGAAGGAGAATACATGTTAATTTCTATAACATAAATACCTGAAGTGGAAGTCACACTTCCCTTCTTCTTCAGATCCTCGATGTAGAGGGGACAGTTCCTCCTCCAATGTCATGCCTTACCGCAGTGGTGGCAATTTCCTTCTTTAGCTAATCCCTTCTTTTTCAGTGTAGAAGACTTGGGATCTAGGCAAGACTTAGGTCCCACCTTAGAATTCCTGAATCCCTTGGCCTTGCCATTGCCTTTATGCGCCATCAATATGGGGCAAGCAGGATTGGTCTTCTTCATGTTGTTCTCGGCAGTTCTTAACATGCCTAGGAGCTCAGGCAGTGTCTTATCTATCTCATTCATGTTATAGTTCAAGACAAACTGCTCGTAACTGTCCGGCAACGATTGCAGGATTAGAGCAGTAGCCAACTCTTGGCTTAAAGGAAACCCCAGTCTCTGAAGGTTCTCAATGTACCCAATCACTTTGAGTACATGAGTTCCCACTGGGTCACTTGCTCCCATTTTATACTAAAATAAGGCCTTAGTGATGTCGAGCCACTCTTGCCGAGCCTGCCCTTCAAACATTTTCTTCAGGTGCTCGATAATCTCAAAGCCACACATGGTCTCATGTTACTTCTGAAGCTCAGAGGTCATGGTAGCGAGCATGAGGCATTCGACATCCAGGGATTCATCTTGATACTTCTTATAAGCATCTTTGCCTGCACGGGATGTGTTCCCGGTCGGCTCTGATGGGGGATCCTCTTCCCAGATATAGAGCTTACGCTCTTGCCTGAGAACAATTCTTAGGTTTCTATACCAGTCAAGGAAGTTAGTCTCATTGAGCTTGTCCTTCTCAAGGATAGCTCTCAAGGACAAGGTGGAGTGAGATCCACTTACCATGGAAGTTCTACAAAATAATGCAAAATATATTTTAGTACTATATTTCAAAATACAATTTTATTTAATAAGGTCTTTTATTAAATACTCCCACTATTTTTTCAAATTGATAACCCTTAATATCAATTCGAAGAGTTTATGCGAGATACTCTCTTAGTGGACAAGATCCGTATTTCACCAACACAACGAGTCCGCTTTGGCGTTCCTCTCATAATGCAGTTATTTAGGTAGGCAACACTTGCTAATTGATTCACTATGCAACTCTTGTATGGTTGGTTAATAACTCTTTATTCGCATCCATCATATGGTGCATGCCAACCCAATGCCTCTAGGCGCTCAACTTTTGAGGTCACCTAGTTAAGTTGGACCCGATGTCGACAGTGGGATATCACAATTATCCGCTCGCACCCTTACCAAGATAGATTAATGCACCTTTCTTTGGCAAGCCCACACTTCTTCGATCAAGGCAGGAATAGTGTCATCCATCGGAAGGCATCCGTATACTTAATATTGGATAAGGGATTTTTTTTATAAAAATGATTAACAATTAATCAATGTGCACATTTACAAAATTACAACATTCACAAACCAAATACATCCCAGATGTGCACAAAATAAAATTATCAACGCTTTGATAGAAATGGCTAAATCTGAGCATTTAGAACACTTCTAAATCTCCAGATTTACATGCAATTGACACAGGCAAAAACAACTCCACTTATGCAGTAGACAAGCTCATCTCTCAATGTCAGATTCAAAATCTAAGACATTTGGTTTCACAAACCAATTAGAGGGACGGTTACTGCAAAGGAGAAACAATTTCTGAAACAATGAAATCGCAACGCAATCATATGAGTTCCTCTGATACATCATAATTGATGCTCCAGGAAGAAATCTGGACATTTAGAACACTTCTAAATTTCCTGATTTACAGGCACTGGATCGCTAACCTCTCTCTGATACCACTGTTGGGTTTTCTACTTACCATTCAGAATGATAAATGCATATCAAATATGTGCAGCGGAATAAAATAATCAAGAACAACCCAAAAAGAGTTCAAGGATCTTACGATTTCCTGATTCAAGAAATAAAATAAAAGCAACGCATTGCAATATATATACCTGAGAGGGATTGAGTTGATACTCAACAAAGGTGCTCCAATGGCAGATCCAAAATTGTGCGACTGAGTTCCTAGCACGGAAATGGATATCCGCGCCTCTATAGCAGTCCATACGAGCATTGAAGAACCCTAGCCTCTTGTCGCACAAGATCTAGGTCGGAGAGAAGAAAGCCCTCAGCGTCTTCCACGGACTGCTAGGTCCGACTATAGGAAGAGGCGGTGGCAGCGGCGGCGGTCGGACGGAACTCTTTCGTCAGAAGCTTTGGCAGAACTCTTCCGTCGCTCTCTTGCTATCGCAAAACAGATCGCATACTTAGGTCAAAAGAATCGCATTCTTTTTATACCCAGGCGAAAAAGAGAAGCTATCTGCACAGCCACGACATTAATTGAAGCAAACAGAATAAGTCGAATACTGCGTTCGATGAAATGGCTAGCGTTCGTCAAACGCGCTGGCCGTTCGTTGAACACGCTGGCCGTTCGTCGAACGCGCTGGTCGTTCGTCGAACGCACTGGCCGTTCGTCGAACGCGCTGGCCGTTCATCGAATGCGCTGGCCGTTCGTCCAACGCGCTGGCCGTTCGTCGAACGCGCTGGCCGTTCGTCGAACGCGCTGGCCGTTTGTCGAATGCGCTGGCCGTTCATCGAATGCGCTGGCCGTTCGTCGAACGGGCTGGTCGTTCGTTGAACGCGCTAGCCGTGTTAAAAAACTTGAGGTCCGGAGGAGAAGTAAAATGCGAAACACACTTCACAAATCTTTCCACAAGTGTAGCACAACAATGACAATGAGAAGACCGAATAGTACTATGGTATTAACTATCTCTTTACAAAGTGAGGTATGAGGTATACATGGTGAGACATGATTCATAAGAATCACGGAGGAGAGAAGCACAAAACACTAAGGGTAAACAAGCTGCTGCGACCTGACAACTTGAGACCGTCAAACCGCGTGAACAAAGCTCAAGCCACACCTGCCAGACCGCAACCACATACCGCCGACCTGCTGCTTTATTCCTCTGCTGAAAAACAACCAGGTTGCACTCCTTGATCACCCAGACCGCACAGTTTTGATAACAGAAGAACCTGCGAACTCTGAACAAAGAACTGCTACCTGTCACAGACCGCAACTCAAGATCGCCTGGCCACTTAAACCGCCTGATCAACTGAGTCCGCTGCACAGACCAAGAACACCTAAACACAGTCCGCCCGGACTAGTTTATTCAAAGCTGGAAGAAGGGAGACAAGCTGATCGCGAGCTGCTAGCTGCTAACCTGCGAACACACAAACCGGTCAGACAAAATCTCAGACTGCACAACCTCAAAATGAGACCGGCACAATCAAGCCAACTTCAGTTCTTACAGTTCTAGTTATTAATGACGGGCCCTGCACCCATATTTATAGGCGAGAAGACGGATGTCGTCACCGCACAAACCGGGATACAATAACTTCCCATCAGATCGCGAGCGGTCTCACAAACCAGACCGCCCGAGCTCAGCAAAACTAAACAGCTCCCTTATTAACCATACGGTTATGTACAAACCGCCCGGTTACTGCAGTCTCCTAAAACAGACCGCCCAGTCTTATTGCAAAAGCAAAGAACTCCTTTAGTAACCAGACTGACTAGAATAGTCGTCAGACCGCTCGGTCACTGCAAGAAGGCAGACCTACTTTAACACTTGGCCGACTTGAACAAGTCGCCAGACCAACCCACGCAAGCCGCCCGGACAGATAACGGTCTCCCAGTTCAGACCGCCTCAAACAAACCGCTGAGACAGAACCGACCAGAGAACCAGCGCAGACTGCGCGGTCACTGCGGTCTCCAACCTGCAGACCGCCCAGCACCATTCCACTTCCACTTCAAAAATTTAACACTCCCGCTTAAAGTGGGAAGTGGAAGACAGCCCAAGCAAACTCCGCAACCGACCAAATGGTCCCTTCTCCAGCGGCTTAGTAAATATGTCAGCAACATTCTCCTTGCTCTGCACATGCTCCACAATTAGAGATCCCTCCAACACCTTCTCACGAATGAAATGGTGATGAATCTCTATGTGCTTCGTACGCGTGTGACAAACTGGATTGTTCACCAGCTTGAGAGCACTCTCGTTGTCACCACGTAGCAGAGTAGGACATCGCACCTCCCTATGAATGTCCTTCACAAGCCTCCTAAGCCAAATGGCTTCCTGAGCCGCCAAAGCCGACGCTTTGTACTCCGCTTCCGTGGTAGAGACAGACATAGAATCCTGCTTCTTGTTGCACCATGATATAGCTGTAGAGCCTGTTATAAAGACATATCCAGACGTCGATCACCGATCATCCGAATCTCCTCCATAATCAGCATCCATGTACCCGTGCAAGCAAAAGCCCGAATCTCTCCCATATAAGAGACCCAAATCCGAGGTGGATTTGACATACTTCAATATACTCCTAGCCGCCACAAGATGAGGCTTTCGAGGCTCTGTCATAAACCGACTCACCCTAGCAACTGCATAAGCAATATCTGGCCTCGTGATCATCAAGTATATCAAGCTTCCAACCAAAGCCCGGAACACCAAAGGATCGATAAGAACCTTCCCTTCATCTCGCCGAAGATGAACTCTAACCTCTAGTGGAGTAGAGCTGCTCTTCCCTCCTTCCATGTCGAATCTCTTCACGATTCGATCCGCATAGCCCTTTTGGGAAACAAGCAAACCGCTCTCTTTCCTCTCCACTTCGAGCCCAAGGAAATGGTGGAGCTCACCCAAATCATTCATCACAAATCTGATAGCTAGCTCAGCACGAAGCCTAGATACCTCCACTTCAGAATTCCCCGTGATGATCATATCGTCAACGTATAGTAGCACCAAGACCTGAAGCTCCCCCGTCTTCTTTAATAAGCTTGAATCAGAATTAGAAGCAAAATATCCGCAGAACTGGAGGTATTCTGCGATCTTCTCGTACCATGCCCGAGGCGCTTGCTTCAAGCCATAAAGAGCCTTCTTGAGCTTGCAAACATATCTTGGGTGCTCTTCGCATACATAACCAGGTGGCTGATCCATGAAGATATCCTTGTCAATCTCGCCATATAAGAAAGCGTTCTTCACGTCAAGTTGCCAAATCTTCCACCTTTGGCAAGCTGCCAATGCGATCACCACCCGGACCGAAGTCATCTTGGCAACGGGGCTAAATGTTTCTTCATAATCCTCCCCATACTTCTGAGAGAAACCTCGAGCTACAAGGCGAGCCTTGTACTGCTCAATACTTCCATCAGCCTTCTTCTTCAGTTTGAAAACTCACTTGCAAGTCACCGGAGTAACACCCTCAACCTTAGGCACCAAGTCCCAAGTCTCATTTTTCCTGAGGGCAGCCATCTCTTCATCGCTCCTTCCCACTCCTTGACTCCAACGGCATTTTCATAACAAGATGGCTCTCTCTCATTCAGGGGTCCTGCGAAGAAACATGAGACAAAGCTCACCAAGTTCCCGCCCGTATACTGATCAGGTGGAATAATGGTCCTCTTGGACCTCCTCAGAGCTTGACTCTGAACCACCTCTTCCACTGCAGCTTCTGGACTAACTCTCCTTTCAGGTAAACATGGAGCATCACTCCCCCTGCTTCCAGAACCTGAAGCACCTGATCCAGAGCTAGAAATTCCTGGAGCACCTGGAGAAATAGGCAACTCCACCAGAGCTTCCCTTGCAGCTTCCTCTGGTCCACCATCTACCCTGCTTCCTTGTAACTCAACAGAAGAGCTACCTTGGTATGACGTCAGCTCGTCAAATACTACATCCCTAGAGACCACATATCTCTGTGTCTCGGGATCCATGCATCTCCACCCTTTCTTCCGGTCATCATAACCGACGAAGACTAGTTTCCTTGCCTTAGCATCTAGCTTCGTTCGAAGGGCATCCGGAACATGCATATAGCAGGTAGAACCAAACACTCAAAAGTATTCCACGCTTGGCTTCTCCTTGAACATCAACTCATGAGGGGTCTTCATGTTGATGGGACTGAGAGGCATCCGGTTGATAACATAGGCCGCACAAGACATTCCCTCTGCCCAGAAGGACTTTGGGATACTCTTGGCATGAAGCCAACATTTGCAGGTCTCCGTCAGGTGACGGATCTTCCGCTCTGCAACTCCATTCTGTTGTGGAGTGTGAGCACAAGAAAGCTCCCTTTGGATGATATGCTTCCTGCAGAAGTTAAAGAATGCCTTGGAGGTGAACTCCCCTCCATTGTCAGTTCTGAACCTCTTCACCCACAGGTTTTGCCGACCTTCCACCAGCTCCTTGAACTCCACAAACCTCTCGAACGCCTCCGACTTCTCCTTCAGAAAATATACCCAAGTATATCTGGTGAATACATCAACCAAAATCAGCATATACCTGCTACCTCCAAGACTGGCAGTGTTGGTAGGTCCAAACAGATCACCATGGATGCACTATAATTGTCTTTTACATCTGCTTTGTGATTTGTCAAATGGAAAGCGCTGAGCTTTACCAAACTGACAACCTGCATAAATGTGACCATCCCTGAAAGATGACAAACTAGGCAGACCTTTCACCAGGCCTCTTCCCGCCATAACTTTCAACTTATCCATCCCAACATGCCCAAGTCTTTCATGCCAGATAGCAGCGCTGTCGTTAGCCCTCATCTTATTAACATAAGAACTTGTTGACAAAATAAACAAGTCCTTCACCCGTCTCCCAACATGAGTGACCTCAGCTTTCATCGCTGAAACATTTCGGAGAAATTTCACTTCTGTTGGACCGAACAGAATGTGATAGCCAGCATCCACCGGATTGGTCACCGAGAAGAGGTTCTTCTTCATTCCCGAAACATGATAGACACTCTTCAATGTAAGAGTACCTCTATCATCGTTCAATAAAACCACACCCTCCTTCTCAACTGCATGAATAGTATCATCAACCGTAATGATAGCGTCATTACCTGTATATGCTCGCAATGAGGAGAACTTTGACTCATCCCCGGTGAGGTGATGACCACACCCATTCCACTATCCAATCATCCTGATAGTTGATGGAAGTCATAGCCCGAACACATGTGCCCGTCATGAATGCACCTCCACCACCCCAACTACCTTCAGAATTGGAACCAGCCTCCTCCTTCCCTGCAGTTTTCCCTGGCTGAAGATTGACCTTGCAGTCTCTTTTGAAATGACCAAGCTTGTGCACCTGAAGCATCTAGGTCCTTCCTGCTTCTTCCCATCATGCTTAGGAGCATAACTCCTCTCCTACTGATATGAAGTAGACGGACCATCATCTCCAGATGTCTTCTTCTTTTTGTCCCATCTCTTCTTCTTGCCAGAAAAGGGAACCTCACCTTCTCCCCCAGAGACAGACATCCCAGCCATTTGCTTAGCCAAACTTTCCTACGAAGAAAGTAAGTTCTCCAGCTCCAGCAACGAAGGCTGATTGGACCAGCCTTGAACAGAAGTAACAAAGGCCATATACTCCCTCCGCAAGCTGCGGATTATGTGCCTCTTCAGCTTAGCTTCTGAGATAGGCTCATCCGGGTCCAATGCTGATATCTCTGCGTAGAGGTTCTTCATATTCAAGAAGAACGTTGAGATGGATAGATCTCCCTGAGTTGCTTTCGCTAACTCATTCTCCAAGAACTGTAGCCTAGCTATATTATTCTTATTGAACAAGCCATCCAAGGCTGTCCAAATTTCAGCAGCTGATCCACATCCGATGATGTGATCAAACAGTTCCGGATTGATAGCTCTCTTGAGAGTGAACTCCGCCTTAGCATTTGTTCTCCTCCAAGCCTTCACGAGCTCAGCATTCCCTTCAGCAGGAACAACAGCTTGTCTTGCTTCTCCTCCTACTACCTCCCACAAATCCTCGCCAAGAAGATATCTCTCCATGCAAGACTTCCACTTCTTGAAGTTAGTCTGCGTAAGGAGCTCAATACCAAGACCTCTAGCATATCCTCCTTTCATTGCTATCCCACTGATTGCTAACCAACTTGCGAAACCTGAGAGAAGTACCAGCAATTCTACTCAGCAACCTCAGCAACCTACCTTTGATACCATGTTAAAAAATTGAACTTGAGGTCCGAAGGAGAAGTAAAATACGAAACACACTTCACAAATCTTTCCATAAGTGTAGCACAACAATGACAATGAGAAGACCGAATAGTACTATGGTATTAACTATCTCTTTGCAAAGTGAGGTATACATGGCGAGACATGATTCATAAGAATCACAGAGGAGAGAAGCACAAAACACAAAGGGTAAACAAGTTGCTGCGACCTGACAACTTGAGATCGTCAAACCGCGCGAACAGAGCACAAGCCGCTCCTGCCAGACCGCAACCACAGGACGCCGACCTGCTGCTTTATTCCTCTGCTGAAAAACAACTAGTTCGCACTCCTTGATCGCCCAGACCGCACGATCTTGATCACAGAAGAACCTGGGAACTCTGAACAAAGAACTGCTACCTGCCACAGACCGCAACTCAAGATCGACTGGCCACTTAAGACCGCCTGATCAACTGAGTCTGCTGCATAGACCAAGAACACCTAAACATAGTCCGCCCGGACTGGTTTATTCAAAGCTAGAAGAAGGGAGACAAGCTGACCGCGAGCTGCTAGCCGCTAACCTGCGAACACACAAATCGGTCAGACAAAATCTCAGACCGCACGACCTCAAAATGAGACCGGCACAATCAAGCCAACTTTAGTTCTTACAATTCTAGTTATTAATGACGGGCCCTGCACCCCTATTTATAGGCGAGAAGACGGACGTCGTCACTGCACAAACTAGGATACAATAATCGCCCATCAGATCGCGAGCGGTCTCACAAACCAGACCGCCCGAGCTCAGCAAAACTAAGCAGCTCCCGTAATAACCATACGGTTATGTATAAACTGCCCATTTACCGCGGTCTCCTAAAATAGACTGCCCAGTCTTATTGCAAAAGCAAAGAACTCCTTCAGTAACCAGACCGACTAGAACAGTCGTCAGACCACCCGGTCACTGCAAGAAGGCAGACCTACTTTAACACCTGGCCGACTTGAACAAGTCGCCAGAACAACCCGCGCAAGCCACACGGACAGATAATGGTCTCCCAGATCAGACCACCTCAAACAAACCGCTGAGACAGAACCGACCAGAGAACCAGCGCAGACCGCACAGTCACTGCGGTCTCCAACCTGCAGACCACCCAACACCATTCCACTTCCACTTCAAAATTTTAACAATCCATTCGTCGAACGCACTTTGAGTTCGTCGGAGGCTTGTCAACACGCTCCATACAATATTCACAATACCTGTGGAGCATTCAGTTGACTCGACCCGATTCCAATAAGTCATAGGATTGGTCCTTCACTCATATCCAATATGAGTAAGGCCAACATAATTCTTCCTCCAACTTCTCCAAACACTCTTGTGTGTGATCCCATAGGCTCATATCGCGTTGGCAGTGAGACTAGATACTTGACCACTTCCAGATCACCATGGAAACACCAACAAAAATCTCTCTAAGAGATTTGATCATTTTGATCAAGAATTACAAGCATCCACTAGCACTAAAATCCCTAGCAAACATGCTTTGGAAAATCTTGTAGCATCGTATAGGTCTAGACCTAATAATATTTTTTCAAGTGAAGACCATAGAGATAACAACCCCAATAAACTCATCATATTCAATAGGGCAAACATTAGTGATAGAAATTTTTCAAGTTAAAAAAATAATTCCAACTAATATCCCGATGTAGGCAAGTATACCTATCGAAATATAGTATAGGAAGGATGTCGTGTTTGCCCGAAGCCTGTCGAGTAATTTTACTCACGCAAAATTTCTATTAATTTATCGGCGGAAAATTGGATTTGTTTTGGAAATTAAAAAACAACAAATTGAAAATTGCTAGAGAGACAAATTTTCGAATTAAAATAAACTTAGTACTTGATTTAGCGTTCTTGAGAATCTGATTGCAAAAGATACACTCTAATTCTTAAAATTCAGTTTCGATTGGAGGATTGAAAAATATGAGGGAGGCTCGCTAGAAACAACTGCTGCCTAATTTTAATAATACTTCAATTAAATTCTTTTAAATTTGAAATAAATTAAAATCGTAGGAAAAAAAATCCAAAATTCCAAAAGAAATTATATTTCCAATTCTCAAAGAAAATATAATTATCTTTTTATTTCCGAGAGATCTATGGTATCCACGAGCCTCTTGGCCACTAGGACGCCAACCAGATAACGAAATTTATATACTAGCAATATAAACTCGCAACCAAATTTTAATCGGAAATAAATCGAAACAAAACTTCAAAAAATTAGAGACGGCGGATTATAATTTAATCCTCATCCCAATACTAACCAATCAAGCACTAAGAAAGAAAATTAGTTATCCATAGAGAAAGAAGAGACAATAATAAAATGATAAGATAATATTTTCATTAATTCAAAGACAGTAATTAAAAAGAAAATGAGTAACAATAACACTAGAAATATTTTAAGAACTAGAAATACAAAATTCCAAAATAAAGAATAAATTACTTGATAAGAAAATTAAGAATTCTCAAACAAGAACTCTCATACAAAATTTCTCTCTAGCTCTCACTATCTTCTTTCTTCGTAAGATTCGTGGTTGATATTATGCTAAGCTTGGTCCCCCTTTTCCTTTGAATCTTTACCCTTTTTATAGGTGAATATCCCATCTAAAATCATCCAAAGAAAAAAATGATGATGGCTTTTGAAACTCCAAGAGGCATAAAAATTTTGGCAAGTGAAGGGCTGCTCCATGAAGAAATTAAGTGGGTTGCTCATAATTAATTGGAGGAGTTCAAATGTGAAGGCTGCATTGGAGAGAATATGAACCGGTTGCATGCATTGAAGAGAGAGAAACAAATGGCAGCATTTATAATAATAAGTTATAATGACAATATTCGGTTACATGGGGTTGAATTGAGGAGAGAGAAGTGATAAAATGGAGATTTCACGTGCATGTTGGGTTGCATGGAATTAAGAGGAATGAATGATGACAATAATAATATTTAGAGAGAGAAACCATTTGCATGAAATGAATATGAAGATTGGATATATTTGATATGCAATAATAATAATGAGAAAATATTGCATGGTATAATAATATTGCATGAAATTTTAATGAAATGAGTTGTATGAAATTTAATTGCATGGATTAATAATGCAAGATGGCGTTCACGTGAATGGTTGTTGCAAAAAAAAAATAATAGGAGTTAATATTGCATGCATGATGATAAATAATAATAATTTGCATGGGATTATAAAAATATGGCCGGACGGCGTCTTCAAATAATAAAATTGGCCGCTTTCATGGACTGCATGGATTTAATAGAAGGTGGCAACTTGCATTCAAATAATAATATCCACGCGACGGGCTTGATTTTGCAAAGATGCACGTACGCACATATTTGGATCAAAACTTCAAAGCGGGCTTTTATATCGAGACGTGCAAGAATTCCCCCAGGCCTGCAAAATAATAATAAAAATAATATTAGTGTAATTTAAAAGAGAAAAACTAATTAAAAGCATACTGCAATATTATATGGAGGAAATACATATATATATATATATATAAATTATCATTTTTACGTGAATAATTTAAGCTAAATTATGCGTTATCAAACTACCCCAGACTAAGTATTTTACTTGTCCCCAAGCAAACGCGTACGAGCTAGCAAAAAAAATTAACTAACCAAACAATTTGGTTATGCCGAACACGAGTACGATGCGAAATTAAAGGTAGGGAAACCATGAAAAACAAGCTGAAAATTATTACTTAATCTTAGCAAATAATTTTATAAATTTCACTAGCATAAAAATAAATCATCCTATATTTTAGCAAAAGTAAAAACTGAGTAATGTGACGAATGAAAAGCCCATTAAATTGCTACTAAAATCTTAGAGACATTTTATAATCGTATCAATTCAAGTGAAAAATCCATACTCCTACCTAAAAAATTTACCCAATTTACTTTCTCGCTACCGTACTAAAAATAAACCTAAGAGGCACGAATCAAAAGGACTTTCATTAGGCGTAATGTTTTGGCTCGGGTTTAAAGGTGCGGAAATCAAAAGATAAAAATGATGGGTTCAAGCACACTTAAAGGAAGAGCTTTGCATGAAATGATGTTGCTAAAAATAATTTTTGATATATAGAATTGGGATCAAAAATAGCTTCTTTTTTTCATAATCTTTTTCTCATAATTTTTCAAATATTTTTTTATCATTTTTGGTTTTCTTTTTGCTATTTATTTCCTTCTTTTGTAGCCATCATGAGATAATTGAAACTTCCACCATCTTCACAAAATGTAGTACACACTAGCAACATATAAAGCTCAAAATAAATTTGTGTGCACCATAGGTAGGCTATTTGGCTTTGGTGAGAAATAAGTGGAGCTACAAAAAGGAAGAGAAAAGGCACAAGGTGGCTAACAATGATTAAACTTGTAAGGTTTGGAATTCAAAGGCTCAATCTATTCAATAAAATGCCTTGATCATATTCATGCTTCTAAGTCTATTTTAGCAAAGTATTGAAAAATTTAAGAGAAGCAAATTCTAGATAGAAAATAAAGAGAATTGACTTTTCATGAAAAAGAAAATAACAAGCGTCTAGATCGGTTCGCATCTACTACACTCAACACTAATCAACATTACAAAGATTTTTAGAAAAGAAAATAAGGGATGTTAGATTTTATAAAAGTGAAAAATATAAAAAAAATAGCTATGAAAAAGTGCAAATATTCAAGAAAGTTTTTCAAAAATAACATGCTACCTTAATTAGAAACACTGCATGAGTCAACATATTAATCGTGAAACATAGACAAAATGAAAATTAGAGAAATTTATTCTAACTAAGCAAGTACATAAATGATTTAAGAATAAGAAAAGACAAAGCCATGGGGTACTAAAGACAAAACAAAAATTAACTCAAATTCTTACATGTTTTTTTCCATAAGTTTTATAATAAAATCTAATTTTTCTTGGTTTTTTTATTGGAAAAAGTGCAACATAAAAACTGGTAAGAAATATGAAAATATTTTTTTTGTTTTGAGTTTGCTTTTAAAATAAACATGAAAAACAATATTCCCTCAGACTAGAGGGAAACATTGTCCTCAATGTTAAAAAACTAAGTAGGAGAGAAAATAATAAAAATAAAAGTGCCTATGAAAAAAATGCAAGAAAGGAAAAGATAAATAAGGGGTGTCTCCCAAGAGCGCTTTTCTTTTTCCCATCTTTAAGCTAGACGGTTATTGTTAGGAAAAAGGGAAAATAAAAATAAAGGTACACAGACAACTCCCTTAATTCACGCTTAGGTGAATGTGCCGAAGTCCGTTGCCCGGTGACTCCTCCACTTATTTGATGATTCTTCGTTTGTCTTTGAGCTTGAACATGCAACTCCAAATCACCTATACATACTTGAGGTGATTTGGGATTTTGTAGATGAGGGACAAATGGATCGTCGAAGACGGTTGGGTGTACCGGCTCATCTCTTACATAAAAAACATTAGAATAAGAAAAATCACAAACAAACATGTCAGAAACAATTTCACACAAAGGAGGGTCATGTGAAAGAAAAAGATTAAGTGGCGGTTGTTCATTTTCTAAAATTAAAATTTCTTTTGAAAATTCAAGTGAATTACCAAGAGAAGTAAATTCATTGGACACAAAATTTTCATAAATTTGAATTCCTAAATTTGTATGTATTGTGCTCAAAAAATCATGAAGAACGGGAGAAAAATCGGGAATAGTAGGAGAAGAAACATGTTCTTCTTCTAATTCACCAGACGTGCCCATAACCTTAAGATATTCTTAGTAAAATAATTTCTCCTGGTCTTCGGAATAAGAAACGAGGGGGATACATGAAGATTCATGTTCCTCCATAAGAAAAAAATTTGAAGACAGAAAAATTTCACTAGACAAAACAATACTCATGTCTAAATTTTTGGGAGGAGAATTAAATTGAAATTGGGAAATTCCTCCAAAATTAGAAAACGAAACTTGCGGTGAACAAGAAGAAGAACAAAAATTCGGACCTAAATAATTATCATCCTCGCTACGAAAACTATCTGGGTGAACATCTCACCACGAATAATCTACGTCGGAGCTGGAAGAAAAATTATTATAATTGGAAAAATTATTCGCATGAAAACTAGAGGAATTATTTTCATAAAAGTTCGAATTATTATTTCATAAATAAACTCAAAATTATTTCCATAAGAAAAAATTTGAGGGAAAAATTAGTATAACATTCCTCACTTCGATTTGACGCACCACAAAAATTACAAATAATTTTGCGCTTTTGTGCTGCTTCCCAAAGATTAACTTTGTTTTGAAGCTCGGCAACTTTAGCGGCCAATTGATATAACATATTTGAGAAAGAAAATAAAACAACCTTTACTTAAGAGAGTGGAATTTGAAAAAAAAATGTAAAAGTGAAATGAGGGTAGAGAAAAGAAATGATAAATTGAATAAAATCTGTGCTTTCAAAATATCAACAAGAAGAGTCCCCGGCAACGGCGTCAAGAACTTGAAAGAGATTTTTCAAGTTAAAAAAAATTCCAACTAATATCCAGATGTAGGCAAGTATACCTATCGAAATATAGTATAGGAAGGATGCCGTATTTGCTCGAGGCCTGTCGAGTATTTTACTCACGCAAAATTTCTATTAATTTATCGGCAGAAAATTGGATTTGTTTTGGAAATTAAAAAACAACAAATTGAAAATTGTTAGAGAGACAAATCCACGAATTAAAATAAACTTAGTACTTGATTTAGCGTTCTTGGGAATCTGATTACAAAAGATACATTCTAATTCTTAAAATTCAGTTTCAATTAGAGGATTGAAAAATACGAGGGAGGCTCGCTAGAGACAACCGCCGCCTAATTTTAATTATACTTCAATTAAAATCTCTTAAGTTTGAAATAAATTAAAATCGTATGAAAGATAAATCCAAAATTCCAAAAGAAATTATATTTCCAATTCTCAAAGAAAATATAATTATCTTTTTATTTCCGAGAGATCTATGGTATCCACGAGCCTCTTGGCCACTAGGACGCCAACCAGATTATGAAATTTATATACTAGCAATATAAATTCGCAACCAAATTTTAATCGGAAATAAATCGAAACAAAACTTCAAAAAATTAGAGACGGCGGATTATGATTTAATCCTCATCCCAATACTAATCAATCAAGCACTAAGAAAGAAAATTAGTTATCCATAGAGAAAGAGGAGACAATAATAAAATGATAAGATAATATTTTCATTAATTCAAAGACAGTAATTAAAAAGAAAATGAGTAACAATAACAATAGAAATATTTTAAGAACTAGAAATACAAAATTCCAAAATAATGCATAAATTACTTGATAAGAAAATTAAGAATTCTCAAACAAGAACTCTCATACAAAATTTCTCTCTAGCTCTCACTATCTTCTTTCTTCGTAAGATTCGTGGTTAATATTATGCTAAGCTTGGCCCCCCTTTTCCTTTGAATCTTTGCCCTTTTTATAGGTGAATATCCCATCTAAAATCATCCAAAGAAGTAAATGATCGTGGCTTTTGAAACTCCAAGAGGCATAAAAATTTTGGCAAGTGAAGGGTTGCTCCATGAAGAAATTATGTGGGATGCTCATAATTTATTGGAGGAGTTCAAATGTGAAGGCTGCATTGGAGAGAATGTGAACCGGTTGCATGCATTGAAGAGAGAGAAACAAATGGCAGCATTTATAATAATAAGTTATAATGACAATATTCGGTTACATGGGGTTGAATTGAGGAGAGAGAAGTGGTAATATGGAGATTTCACGTGCATGTTGGGTTGCATTGAGAGAGGAATGAATGATGACAATAATAATATTAAGAGAGAGAAACCATTTGCATGAAATGAATATGAAGATTGGATATATTTGATATGCAATAATAATAATGAGAAAATATTGCATGGTATAATAATATTGCATGAAATTTTAATGAAATGAGTTGTATGAAATTTAATTGCATGGATTAATAATGCAAGATGGCGTTCACGTGAATGGTTGTTGCAAAAAAATATATAATATGAGTTAATATTGCATGCATGATGATAAATAATAATAATTTGCATGGGATTATAAAAATATGGCCGGACGGCGTCTTCAAATAATAAAATTGGTCGCGTTCATGGACTGCATGGATTTAATAGAAGGAGGCAACTTGCATTCAAATAATAATATCCACGCGACGGGCTTGACTTTGCAAAGATGCACGTACGCACATATTTGGATCAAAACTTCACAGCAGGCTTTTATATCGAGACGTGCAAAAATTCCCCCAGGCCTGCAAAATAATAATAAAAATAATATTATTGTAATTTAAAAGAGAAAAACTAATTAAAAGCAAACTGCAATATTATATGGAGGAAATACATATTTTTATATATAAAAATTAACATTTTTATGTGAATAATTTAAGCTAAATTATGCGTTATCAATTAGTGATCAACCAGGGATCTTAGGCAAACATCCCTTAGAAGAATCAAGTAAAAATAACAAAAAGAGTCATACGTCGAATAGAACTCGACGTAATTTTAAGAATGCGTCGAATGAAGCTCGACGTGGTTCAGCATGTGCGTCGACATCATTTCGAAGCAACTATGCAGGTGCATCAAATTACACTCAATGCAACCAATACTATGCTTCGAATGACTATCGACGGGACTGTGCAGACACGTCGAATTATATTCGATGCAACTCTGAAGATGCATCGATTTCTTCTTGACGCATGTCTCCTACAAAAAATTTCCAAACATCTAAACCTCTTTTTGCCTATATTCCTAGATGTTTTTGTTGCTCTAAACTAGGACATATTGCCAAACATTACTGGCATAATAATTGAAAGTGCACAGTTAACCTCACTAGAATTCTCTAGAGGGGGGGTGAATAGAGATTTAAAATATTTTTGTGCAAAGTTAATAATTATATATATATGGGTGTAGTGATCACAAATTAGAGCTTCCCACACACCAACAAGAATTAAAGAAGTAAAGAAAATAAATGCAAGAGGAAAAATCACAGCACAACACAAAGAAATATAGTGGTTCCCCAAACTTTGGGTAGTCCACTCTTCTACCCCCTTGGTAGGAAATTCACTATCTTGCACTGAGTCTTTTGATAAGGAGACTCTTAGAACCACCCTGAGTCTTTTGATAAGGAGACTCTTAGAACCAACTGAGTCTTTTGAAAATGAGACTCTTAGAACCAGTACAACTGAATTTTTTGAAGAGAGATTCTAAAAACTCTTTTACAGTATTTGAAAGTGAAATAAAGGTAAAGAAGAAAGAGAGATAATAAAAAGACAAGAAGGAATCTTCTTCCTAGCAAGAAGATTAGAAGCACAAGAAGTAGTGAATGAAATCTCTCTTCTATAGTGAGAAGGAGATTGTAGGCCTTTTCTCTCTTTTGTGAGAGCTATCATAGTTTGCAGTAGTATGACTTCAGAGTGAGAAGGAGAAGGAAGCTTGATCTTTGTTGCAGCACTATCTCTCAATTTTCTCTTTTCACTTGGGAGCTCTTTCTCTTTTTTCAAATGTAAAATGGTGGATCACTTGTATCAAGCTCTCTGCCGACCACCTTGTTATTTATAGCTCTGTTCATTAAGATAACACTATAAGAGAGTAATCAATTAGCAGGCAGAGAATTAGAAAGAAGGAGAAATTTCCATAATTATATCTATAGAAGGAAAGTATTCATTCTGATTTCAAATAGTGTCCATAATGGATTTAATCAAATTAGCCAAGAATTCATTAGAGGAAAGAATAATTCAGAACGGCTATAAAGAATGATTTGATTCCATATAAATCAGATCTATGAAAGAAGGAAAGAGATCTGGCGATTTTTGAATTAATCATAGAAATCGACGTGCGTCGATTACTATTCGACGTAAGCGTCAAATTCGTCCTGGCTGGACGTCGAGAGGAGAATAAGGAAGGTGCGTCGACTAAGATGCGTCGACTTCTCAAGATGCGTCGACTAGAAGTCAGAGCTACGTCGACATAGGATACGTCGAATTCTTCTTGGAGCTACTTCGACTCATTTTGATAGAAACGTCGACTTTATTTCGACGTTGTGTCGAATACTATTCGACGCATATTTACTTATCCTAATTCTTCATCTTTAGAATTTATATTTTACTCATTTCTAGGGATTAAGAGAAATCATTTCCCCAACAATCTCCCCCTATTTATCTTAACCCTATAGGAAAGAAAGCATATAATTAACACTTCACAGCATTTGTAAAGATAAGAAATATATTAAACAATCAGAAGAGAAATTAGAATAAGAAAGCATATGACAAGCATTTGTTTTTCACAAGAATTAAACCAGAAACTTCTTTCTGTACATGAAGTTGACAAAAGCATAATAAAGTTTCCTAGATAAGTTTTCAATAGCATCAAAAATGTAGCCCCTGGCTCTATCAGGACGTTCCTGGACATTCCTGATGATTGTATGCAGTTTCTCCAAGAGTTTATCACCATCAGGGATAGTGTCATTTATGGAGTAGCCTTTGCTGATGATGATTGCTGTCTTTTCATCAATCATCTCAATTGTAATGTTTTGTGTTTTCTGTTGAGTAGGCTTGAGCTCAGGTGGTCCCTTGCTATCAACCTTGGGCCTATACTTTGTTTTCTTTTATGATTCCTGTTTCTCAGGAATTTTAGTCATCTTTCCTTTCCCTTTCCAGTGTTTGTCAAGCCATTTGTCTAACTTTGCAGGTCCTGTAGGCTTCTTATAGGGAATGTAGGTATCTTCTGTACACCTTACACCCTTCTTGTGCTTTTGACCTTTCTCTAGGATGACCCCTGCCTGAGGGTTTTTCTTTTTATAGGCTTCAATATCAAACAACTTCTTTGGAATTTTGATAGAAGATTCAGCAAGAATTTGTTCCTTGGTCATTCCCCTGTTGATCTTTTCCATCCAGGCATTCCTTTTATCTTCCACTTCTTTCCTAGCTGCTTCATATTCATACAGCTCTCTTTCTCTTATCTCTTCATGCATCTTTTCCATGTCAGGGTCATGGTACTCCTTCACAGGGCTGTTAGGAGTGATAATAGGCATCTTTTCAAATCTTTTTATTTCCTCACATGCTTTTCTATACTTCTTTTCCTTTGCATACTCTTTCCTTTCTTCTTTGGAGAAGTTTTGCCAGTAGGGAATGGCTTCTCTTTTCCTTTTCATTTGTCCTTCTGGACTTTGCCTAGGTAGGATCTGCTTAGTGAGTTTTGCTATTGGAGGAGGTAAAGGTAGCAGTGGAGGTAGAGAAGAAGGTTGAGGTGGAGGTAGAGGTAGCAGAAGAGAAGGAGTTTTCTCTTTAGGTGGAGAAGGGATTTGTTCAAGAGGGGGAGTTTGTTCTGTAGTGAAAGGCAGGATGACCTCTGGTAGAGTACTCTTTACTTAGGGATGATTGTCACCTCCAAGCTCTTCTGAAGGGATGTCCTCAAGTAGAGGTGTCTTCAGTTCAGAGAAGCCAGGATAGTGATGCTGAATTTCTTCCTCACATGGGATTGCTTCAATCCACACTTGTCCTCTCCAGTCATCAGAGTAGGCTGCTTCTTCCTCCCCCTGGACTTCTGTGTTCTTTACCACAGCAATCTCCCCCTGGGTATGTGGGGCATCTATTCTGAATGCTGAATCCACAGCATGCTCTCCTTCAGTATGGTAGGAGGAGGTCTCTTCAAAATTTTTGTTGAAGGTGTAGTTAGAGTGATTGGAGAAGATTGGAGCCTATTGTAAGAATAGAAGTTGGAGTAATACTTTAGAGATAATAATAATATTTAGAGTTGAAGCAGAAATTAACCCTGAGCTTTTAAGAGAGATAGATAACCTGACAAAGGGGGTTTCTGGAGCAACTCTCCCACTGGTTTATATCCTGCATAAAGGATTTAAACCTTTCTGGCGACAGAGGCCGTTCTTGAATGAGAGCATTAAGCTCAGGAAGAGAAGAAGAGAGGGTTGCCAGTTTGGCTGCACAGGTGTTGATCATGGCAGCACATTCGTTGGCGAAGTGATTCAGGCGATTCTGGAAATCATTTACTAGGTGTTCGAGAGCAGCGTTCATCATTTTGATGAGGGTCGATTGATCAGGAGTTGGTGCCATTATTGCAGAGAGAGAGAGAGAGAGAGAGAGAGAGAGAGGTAGAAGACGAAGTTTTGGCGGGTTTTAGGAGAGTATATGTTATGAAATAAGAGCTATTATTTAAAGGAGGTGAAACGTCGAGAAAGGAAACAGAAATCGAGGTATATCAGGTAATCCAATCGTCAAAAGAGGAAGTAAGGATTTGATTCTAATTGTAACTAGATGTCGACGTTACGTCGAATTGATGTCGACATATGCGTCGATATAAAGTCGACGCTCCGTGGAGATTTGTCCACTTAGTGTTCTGTCGACGTGTTCATAACCCTGCGTCGATATCAATTCGACGGTGCGTCGACAAGTTATCGATGTAACTTTGCCGGGAAGAAATCAACGCCAACGTCGAGTTCTTCTCGACGGTGCGTCGATATGTATTCGATGCATCTTCAAATACTTTCTTAGATTTCCTGATTTCTCTTAGATTTCCCAACAATGGTGGTTACAGACTACCATCAAGCATTCCTAAGGTGTTGATGAAATAATTATGCTTAGTTTCATCTAAGGGTTTTGTGAAGATGTCTGCTCTTTAATTGTCTGTGGGAATATATTCTAAGGTTATCTTACCCTTTTCAACATTGTCTCTAAGAAAGTGATGTCTTATCTCTATATGTTTGGTCCTACTATGAAGGACTAGGTTAGATGCTATAGATATAGCACTAGAGCTATCACAATAGATCTTAGAGTTATTAACCTCCAATTTGTAGTCAAGAAGTAGATTTTGCATCTATAGTATTTGTGAACAACAGCTCCCTGCAGCTATATATTCAGCTTCAGCTGTTGAGGTTGAGACTGAAGTTTGTTTCTTACTGAACCATGAGATTAATCTGTCACCTAGGAATTGGCAAGTGCCAGATGTGATTTTTCTATCAACCCTACATCCAGCATAATCTGCATCTGAAAAACCTATTAATTCAAAGTTGGTTTCTGCTGAGTACCATAGATCTAGTTCAGGGGTTCCCTTTAGGTATCTAAGAATCCTTTTTACAGAGGTGAGATGGGGTTCCTTAGGATCAACCTGAAATCTAGCACATATGCAAGTGGCAAACATAATGTCAGGTCTGCTAGCTGTTAGATATAGAAGGGATCCTATGATGGCCCTATATGTCTTTTGATCTACTGATTTTCCTTTATCATCTTTTTCTATAATGGCATTGGTTGGCATGGGTGTTTTCATGGTAGATGTTGATTCCATACCAAACTTTTTGATTAGCTCTTTAGTATATTTGGATTGTGAGATGAAGATTCCCTCACTACTTTGTTTTACTTGTAATCCTAAGAAATATGAGAGTTCTCCCATACTACTCATTTCAAATTTAGATTGCATTAGATTAGCAAATCGTTTACACAGTTTAGAATGAGTTGAGCTAAAGATGATGTCATCTACATATATTTGAACAAGGAGGAGTTGGTTTTTATGGGTTCTAGTAAAGAGTGTCTTGTCTACTTTTCCTCTTTCAAAGGAATTTTCTAAAAGGAAGTTAGAGAGAGTTTCATACCAAGCTCTAGTTGCTTGCTTAAGACCATATAGTGCTTTATTAAGTCTATAAACAAGGTTAGGAGAAGAGGGATTTACAAAACCTGGTGGTTGCTCCACATATACCTCTTCTTGAAGGTCACCATTCAGAAAAGCACTCTTGACATCCATTTGGTAGACTTTCATCTTCATGAAGGCTGCATAGGCAAGAAAGAGCCTGATTGCCTCCAATCTGGCTACTGGAGCAAAGGTCTGGTTGTAGTCTATCCCTTCTTCTTGTCTATGTCCTTGTGCTACAAGTCTTGCCTTGTTCCTGACAATTACTCCAGTGGAATCTAGTTTGTTCTTGTATACCCATTTTGTACCAATCACAGGGTAGTTTCTTGGTCTTTCAACTAGGTTCCACACTTTGTTTCTCTCAAATTGGCCTAGTTCTTCTTGCATTGCCATAATCCAGTGAGGATCATAGTTTGCTTCCTCAAACTTCTTTGGTTCAACTTGGGATAGGAAGCATTGGAGCATCATCCCATTGGAGACCTGGTGTCTTGTTCTTACTCCTGTATTGGGGTCTCCAATTACTTGAGTTTGTGGATGATCTTTCAAGTTGATCCTTGTCCTTCCTGGACTTGTCAGATGTTCTTCTTCCTCATTGGTGATAGGATCATTGTCCACCTGGCCTTCCTGAACCATGTTCTCTTGTGGGAGTTGGTTTTGAATGTTCTTTTCTGAATCTTCTTCATGTTCTTGTTCAGATTCCTCACTTGATTCCTCTATCTGGTTTTCTTTTCCATTATCTGTGTTCTCTAGAACCAGTTGCTCAAGCTGTGTTTCTATGCTGCTGCTTTCCTGTGGAAAAGAGCTGGTGGGAGTTCCCTCCCCCTTAAACAGTATGTTAGTTTCATCAAATATAATGTGCATAGACTCTTCAATTTTAAGAGTTCTCTTGTTATAGCACCTATAGGCTTTACTAGATGCTGAGTATCCCAGAAATATTCCATCATCAGATTTCCTGTCAAACTTGGCAAGATGATCTTTTCCATTATTTAGGATAAAACAAGCACATCCAAAGATCTTAAAATATTTAACTATGGGTGTTTTTCCTTTCAGGAGCTCATATGGAGTTTTTGATTTAGTTTTGTGTATTAGGCTTCTATTTAAGACATAGTTGGTAGTGTTGACTGCTTCAGCCCATAAAGTTTTTGGTAAACTTGATTCTGCAAGTAAGGTCCTTCCTGATTCAATTAAAGTTCTATTCTTTCTCTCAGCAACTCCATTTTGTTGAGGGGTTCTAGGGGCTGAAAAACTTTGTTTGATACCTATATCTTCACAGAAACTACTCATGAACTGATTTTCAAATTCAGTCCCATGATCACTTCTGATTATGGAAACCTGACTATTGAGTTCAGATTGAATTTGTTTTATGAATCTTGAGAGAGTCTTGTGGGTTTCAGACTTAGCCCTTAGAAAGAATACCCAGCTGAATCTAGAATAGTCATCCACAATTACTAGGGTATAGGATTTTCCACCTAAGCTCTGAGTGGATATGGGACCAAAGAGATCCATGTGTAGTAAGTAAAGGACACTGGGAGAGTCATCCTTACCAATTGGTTTGAAGGATGATTTGGTTTGTTTTCCTAGTTGGCAAGGTCTGCATGGAGAATCCTTAGAGTACCTACCCTTTGGTAAGCCTCTAACTAGGTTATTCTTTGCTAGTTTACTAATGGTTTTGTAGTTTAGATGACCTAGTCTCCTATGCCATAATTCACTTTTATCAATAATATTGTTGAATAAACAGACTTCTGTAGGTGAGGAGCTAAAGTCCACTACATATACTTTTCCTTTTCTAATTCCATTGAGTACTGTGGCACCAGTCTTGATATCAATAATATGGCAGAATAGTGTGGTGAACTTTACCTCATACTTACCATTTTCACATATCTGACTTATACTTATCAGATTGTGCTTCAGTCCTTTAACTACTGCCACATTCTTGAAGGTGACTTTCCCTTCTTTGAAGTCTCCAAATCCCCTGGTTTGGCCACAGCTAGAGTCTCCAAAGGTCACTAATGGTCCAAGTCTATCCTCAAAGTTGATCAATAAATTTTTGCATCATGGCATGTGCATGGAGCATCCATTGTCCAAGTACCACACCAGCCTGGAGATGTGATACATCTGCACATAAAGTTTTACACATTAGTTTGGACCCTGCTGAGCTGGGGTCCCTTCCGCCCATCAGTAAAAGATTTAATGAAATAATAAGTAGGTTTTTCTGAATATCCTTCCTCCTTTAGGGGTATTGGTTTATCATACCAATTTTCTTTGGTGATGTTACAGAAATAGTGGTCATAGTAAAAGGAAATGGATTGAGAGAGCTGTTTGGAAGAGGAGAAATTTTTGTCTGATTGGTTGCGTCGACATGGATTCGACGTCGGTTTATGGTTGCGTCGATATGAAGTCGACGTTTTCTCCATTCTGCGTTTATTTTCAGTCGAAGCATGAGAGAGGTTGCGTCGGGTAGGAGTCGACGCACTTTGGTGCAAGCGTCGATTAGAAATCGATGTGCGTTGATAAGAATTCGACGCATGTTTGACTCTTTTCTGAGGATATTTTCCTAGGATTCCTTCATATTTAATGGGATTAGTTTTATTAAAGACAGTGGTTGTTTCTAGATTTTCCTGTGATCTTTCTCCTGTCAAATGACCTTCCCTAGTGAAGTGAATGGGATGTCTCCAAACAGATTTTCTAGGTGATTGAGTTTTTGGTTTTAAGTTAGTATTATCTTCTAGTTGTCTAAGTCTTTCAGTAAGATTTCTAGAGATGTTCTTTAGCTTCTGACTTCTCCCATTTAGAGAGTCTTCAAAGACCTTTGCCTTTGCTAGCTCATTTTTCAGTGTTTGATTTTCTGTATAGATTTTGTCTAATTCCTTTAGACTAAGCTCATAGTTATTATACTGTGTATTTACTTGTTTGAGATTGTTTAATTCATTTCTTAGTTCTTTAATTTCTTTTTCAGATTTGATTAGATTTAAACAGAATTCTTTGAAATTGTTTTTGAAATCAGTGGAAGAGAAATCTATATCATCAAGCATATTTACCATAGATGTATCATCAGGCTTCTCAGTGGCCATCAAACAGGTTTCCTCCAGCTTGGCCTCTTCTTGATCATTGTCAGATGAAGTGCTTTCTTCAGATTCTGAATCACTCCATGATTGAGCAATGAGACCTTTCTCTTTCTTCTTTTTCTTCTGTAGATCTGTTCTTTTCAGATCTTTCTTTTTGCTGATCTCCTTAGGACATTCAGGTGCAATATGTCCAGATTTCCTGCAAGAGTAACATATAATTTCTTTAGTAGGTGTTTTATTATACCTGGTTTTTGAGCCTCTTCCTGTGGATCCTTTTGTTTTGATCCACTTCTTGAACCTTTTGGCCAGTAGGCTGATCAGCTCCTCATCACTTGTAGAGGGTTCACCTTCAACAGCCTTCAATGCAATACTCTTTTCTTTTGAGAATGAAGGAGCCTTTTCTTTCTCTTCTTTCTCAGCTCTTGTTTTCAACAGATGTTCATAAGATTTTAATTTGCCCAACAGGACATCTGTTGAGATTTCTCTTTGACTTCTGGAGTCTCTAATTGGCCAAATTCTTGAATCCCAAGAGCTAGGGAAGCAAGTTAGCAGTTTGTCATTTATCTCAGTGAGAGATATGTCCTTTTCAAGTGTTCTCAACTCATTCACTATGAGGCTGAATCTGGCATACATATCAGCAACACTTTCACCTTCTTTCTTCTAAAAGTTTTCATATTGAGAGATGAGTAGTGCCTTTATTTCCTTTTTCTCATTAGCACTTCCCTCTACCATTTTGGTGAGAGCTTCCCATACTTCCTTAGCTGACTCACAATCAGCAATCTTTTGGAAGATTTCATCTGAGAGGGTTGAGACTAGGATATTCATAGCCTTGGCATCATATCCTTGGGCTTTCTTTTCTTCCTCTGTCCACTCAGCTTTTGGAGCAAGTGTTTCAGTAACTTTTCCACTTGAGTCCTTTCTGAATGGCTTGGGGGGGCCTGTCAAGATAACATTAAACAATTCATCATCAATAGAGTTTAAATAAATTCTAATTCTTGTTTTCCAAAGTGCAAACTTTTCAAGGTTGCAAATTGGTGGTCTGGTGGAAGCATAATCTTTGATTTGTGCCATGTGGAAAGAAATATTTTTCAGAAATATATAAATATATATAAAAAATAAGATGTATAATCTTTTTGATCAAGGAGTTATCCTTCTTAGATCAACCTCCCTCTGATACCAATTGAAAGTGCACAGTTAACCTCACTAGAATTCTCTAGAGGGGGGTGAATAGAGATTTAAAATATTTTTGTGCAAAGTTAATAATTATATATATATATGGGTGTAGTGATCACAGATTAGAGCTTCCCACACACCAACAAGAATTAAACAAGTAAAGAAAATAAATGCAAGAGGAAAAATCACAGCACAACACAAAGAAATATAGTGGTTCCCCAAACTTTGGGTAGTCCACTCTTCTACCCCCTTGGTAGGAAATTCAATATCTTGCACTGATTCTTTTGATAAGGAGACTCTTAGAACCACCCTGAGTCTTTTGATAAGGAGACTCTTAGAACCAACTGAGTCTTTTGAAAAGGAGACTCTTAGAACCAGTACAACTGAATTTTTTGAAGGGAGATTCTAAAAACTCTTTTACAGTATTTGAAAGTGAAATAAAGGTAAAGAAGAAAGAGAAATAATAAAAAGACAAGAAGGAATCTTCTTCCTAGCAAGAAGATTGGAAGCACAAGAAGTAGTGAATGAAATCTCTCTTCTATTGTGAGAAGGAGATTGTAGGCCTTTTCTCTCTTTTGTGAGAGCTATCAGAGTTTGCAGCAGTATGGCTTCAGAGTGAGAAGGAGAAGGAAGCTTGATCTTTGCTGCAGCACTATCTCTCAATTTTCTCTTTTCACTTGGGAGTTCTTCCTCTTTTTTCAAATGTAAAATGGTGGATCACTTGTGTCAAGCTCTCTGCCAACCACCTTGTTATTTATAGCTCTTTTCATTAAAATAACACTATAGGAGAGTAATCAATTAGCAGGTAGAGAATTAGAAAGGAGGAGAAATTTCCATAATTATATCTATAGAAGGAAAGTATTCATTCTGATTTCAAATAGTGTCCATAATGGATTTAATCAAATTAGCCAAGAATTCATTAGAGGAAAGAATAATTCAGAACGGCTATAAAGAATGATTTGATTCCATATAAATCAGATCTATGAAAGAAGGAAAGAGATCTGGCAATTTTTGAATTAATCATAGAAATCGATGTGCGTCGATTTCTATTCGACGTAAGCGTCAAATTCGTCCTGGCTGGACGTCGAGAGGAGAATAAGGAAGGTGCGTCGACTAAGGTGCGTCGACTTCTCAAGATGCGTCGGCAAGAAGTCAGAGCTACGTCGACATAGGATACGTCGAATTCTGCTTGGAGCTACTTCGACTCATTCTGATAGAAACGTTGACTTTATTTCGACGTTGCGTCGAATACTATTCGACGCATATTTACTTATCCTAATTCTTCATCTTTAGAATTTATATTTTACTCATTTCTAGGGGTTAAGAGAAATCATTTCCCCAACAATAATGCAACACTTCTTCACTTAAGGGGGTATACTGAAAGACTTTCTCACTCTTTCATTACTCCATATGATGATAGAAGAAAGAGACCCCAGCATGTAAGGGTCTATACTAATGGTTGATTTTATGTGCAGAAGGGAGACTGTCCAACCAAAAACCAGCAGAGGTATCTGGACAGTGGATGCTCCATGCATATGACTGGAGCAAAAGAACTGCTGGAGAATTTCACGGCCAAGGAAGGGCCTAAGGTAATCTTTGGGAATTCCCACTCTCGTCAAACCAAAGGATATGGTTTGGTCAGGATTGGGGAAGTCTCCTTTTCTAAGGTAGATGATGATGAAGATCTTCAACATAATCTGATTAGCATAGCCAGCTGTGTGATGGGGGATACAAAGTTGTATTTACCAAGTCCTTGTGTCATATAGTTAGCTCCATAACTGATTAAGTAGTGTTAGCTGCCCTTAGGAAGGGTAAAGTCTATGTTTTTGACTTTGAGTACACAAAGTCTGAGATTTGCCTATTCAACTCCCAGATAGAAAACAGTGAGGTGTGGTATAGGAGGCTTAGTCATCTTAATCTTAAGACAATAGCCAAACTCTCCAACCTCAACCTAGTGAGGGGCTTACCAACTGGTAAGTTCAATAAAGATCATCCTTGTAGAGTCTGCCAACTAGGAAAGCAGATCAAGACATCATTCAAACCAATTGGTAAGAATGATTCAACCAAAATCCTATACATGTTGCATATGGACCTATTTGGTCCTGTCTCCACTCAAAGCTTAGCAGGTAAGGCTTACACTCTAGTCATTGTTGATGATTTTTCTAGGTTCAGCTGGGTGTTCTTTTTAAAAGCTAAGTCTTACACCTTCAAGATCCTCTCAAGATTCATTAGACAGATTCAATCTGAATTCAACACTCAAGTTGCTGTAATCAGAAGTGATCATGGCACTGAGTTTTAAAATCAATTAATATGTAGATTCTGTGAGGACGAAGGGATAAGACAAAGCTTTTCAACTCCTACAACCCCCGAACAAAATTGAGTGGCTGAAAGGAAAAAATGAACCCTAATTGAATCGGGAAGGACATTATTAGCTTAATACAACTTGCCTAAGTCCTTTTGGGCTGAGGCAGTGAATACTGCCAACTATATTCTTAATAGGAGTCTCATTCACAAGACTAAGTTAAATACCCCCTATGAGTTATTGAAGGGAGAGGCACCTATAGTCACTTACTTTAGGATTTTTGGGTGTACTTACTTTATCCTCAACAATGGGAAAAGTAATCTTGCCAAATTTGACAAGAAGGCTGATGATGGGATATTCATCATCTAGCAAGGCCTATAGGTGCTATAATAATAGCTCTCACAAAATTGAGGAGTTTGTGCATGTAGTCTTTGATGAAACTAACATGGTTTATAAGGGGAAGGAAACTTCCACCATCACTATTTTGCAGGAAGAAGATCAGCTTGCAGAATAAGTTGAAAGGCTAACCATCATGGACCATTCATCAATGTGTCAAGACAAGGGGAAACAGAAGATTGACACTGACTCAGATAAAGATTTTGCAGCAGGTGAAGAGGAAATCACAGCACCTAAGCTGCCAGCAACAGAGACCATTCCAGTGAATGAGGATGATGTCCCCACTATCACTGAGCAAGTGATTCCTCAGGAAGAAGAGAGCCTCCAAGATAACTCAACTAGATCAAGGATGACCCTAAAGGATCATCCTCCAACACAAGTTATAGGAGACTTGACAGTGGGAGTCAAGACAAGGAGACAGCATACAAATGAAACAATGCTACAATGCTTTCTCTCTCAATATGAACCAAAGAAGTTTGAAGAAGCAGACAGTGATCCTCACTGGATATCTGCTATGCAAAAAGAACTGACTTAGTTTGAGAGGAACAAGGTTTGGACATTGGTTGAAAGACCAAAGAACTACCTAGTCATTGACACCAAATGGGCATTCAAGAACAAAATGGACTCAACAGAAGCCATCATCAAAAATAAGGCCAGACTTGTGGCCCAAGGATACATGCAAGAGGAAGGGATTGACTTCAACCAAACATTTGCTCTAGTAGTCAGGTTAGAGGCCATCAGAATGTTTCTCGCATATGCTGCTCACATGAAGATCAAAGTTTACCAAATGGATTTAAAGAGTGCATTCCTAAATGGAAACTTACAAGAGGAAGTATTTGTGGAGCAGCCCCCAGGTTTTGTCAATCCTACATTTCCTTCTTTTGTGTATAGACTAGATGAAGAACTATATGGTCTCAAGCAAGCTCCAAGAGCTTGGTATGAGCCATTATCCACTTTTCTTCTGGAACACTCTTTTGAAAGAGGGAAAGTGGATAAAACACTTTTCACCAGAGCACATAAAAATCAGCTGCTACTAGTCCAAATATATGTAGATGACATTATATTTGGGTCAACAGATCAATCTCTCTACAAAAGGTTTGCTTGCCTAATGCAGTCAAGATTTGAAATGAGTAGCATGGGGGAATTATCCAATTTCCTTGGTCTCCAAGTAAGACAAAATGCAGATGGCATTTTTATATCCCAATCCAAGTATACCAGAGAGCTCATCAAGAGGTTTGGGATGGAAAATGCCTCTGTTATGAAAACCACCATGGCTACCAATGCTGTTTTGGATAGAGATGAAAAGGGTAAGTCCTTTGATCAGAAGACTTACAGAGCAGCCATTGGCTCCCTTCTCTAATTAACAGTCAGCAGATCTGATATAATGTTTGGTACTTGTATATGTGCTAGGTTTCAGGTTGACCCAAAGGAGTCACACATTAGTTCTATAAAAATAATACTTAGGTATCTAAAGGGAACACCTGAACTTGGCTTGTGGTATCCAGCTGAATATGGATTTGAATAAATTGGTTATTCAGATGCAGACTATGCTGGATGCAGGCTGGATAGAAAAAGCATTTCAAGAACATGTCAGTTCCTAGGTGATAGACTGATTTCATAGTTTAGCAAGAAGCAAACCACAGTCTCCACTTGTACAGATGAAGCTAAGTGCATTGTTGTAGGAAGTTGTTGCTCACAAATATTATGGATGCAAAATTAGTTGTTGGATTATAACTTCTCCCTTAACAATTACACAATATATTGTGACAACTCTAGTGCTATTTCAATAGCTTCCAATCCTATTCTTCACGACAGAACTAAACGCATAGAGATAAGGCACCACTTTCTCAGGGATAATGTGGAGAAAAGTAAGATCAACCTTCAATACATATCTACTGACACTCAAAGGGCTGACATCTTCACTAAGCCACTTGATGAAAGTAAGCACAAGCTCTTCATCAATGCACTTGGAATGCTTGATGGAGCACTATAGGTTACACTTATTATGTATAATCATCTATTTTCAATAAAAAGTTATTGCTGGGAAAAATAGTAAAAATTTTGAAGAAAAATAAACTGTCTAATTAGAGTTGCGTCGAATTTAAATTGACGTACCGTCGACTTCTACTTGACATCAGCTTCAAGAGCATTATGGGACAGCTAAGGCGAATAGCACTCGACATAAAGTCGAATACATATCGATGCTTACGTTGACATCATTATTGATGCTTATATTTCGGAGCCACGTCGACTTCATCTCGACGTAGCGTCGACTTGACAAAATGCGCGCCCAGGACATATTTTGGCGTGCTGAGTTCAGACTTCTTGTCAACGCCGCTTCAAATATAACCCTAAGTTGCGATAATTCATCTATTCAAAACAACTTAGGCCTTCAACTTTGTTGTGCTCTTCGAGTTTTCTCCCTCTTGCTCTCCCTCTCTTTCCCTTCTACGTCTCTCTCTTTTTTTCGTGCAGGTACTCGCAGGACAGCAATGGCATCTCCCCAAGACATTGCCGATGCAATTGATCAAGCCATGGAGACCCTTCTTTTACACTTCAGTTCCCTCTATCTTGACTTCTCTAAAGTATGTTACAGGAAGATAAGTGCTCAACATCGAAGGCTGCAGTCTATCAATGCTGAAATTCAGGACCTAGATGACAGAGTAAGGTCTGAGAGTATCCCTGGTGGTGCTTTTATATCCTTGTTCAACGACATACAGTAGGGGGAGAAATATGTCAGCAGGTCTCCTCAAGGATGTGTGTACAAATCTCTCCATGACTCAGTGTACACCACAGCATTGACTCTCTCCTTTATTTCTGAAGGGGAGCCAGCCATCACATCTAGGCTACAGCTTGAAAGTTCAACAACTCAGGGGGAGTCAACCCCTTCAAGGATCCTGCCACCAGCATAGAGGGAGTCCTCAATTCAGGGGGAGATCCCTTTAATCTTAGATGATCAAGTTTACTTAAAGTCTTTGCAGGAGTTCCAGGTAGACACTGAAAGACCCATTCCTGATGCACTTGCATTCAGGGTGCCTTCTGAAGATTCTACAACAGCACCTTCCTTAATCAAGGTGGCTGATCAGGATTTTGTCTCATCTGATCCAGCTCCAGCTCAGCTTCCACCGCCAGTTCAGCCTCCATCTTCACCTGCCCCAATTCAAACAGCTAAACCAATTCTTCCAACACCTGTCCTCAGAGGAAGACGTCCATATAGAGGAAGAGGGGGCAGAGGAAGGCTGCCAATCTTGGAATGGTATTCAAAAGAGCAAAGGAAGGAATACAGGAAAAATAAATCCTATTACAAAAAACATGAGAAGGTGGAAATTTCAGAGAATACAAAGAAAACTTACAATGATCCAAAGCTTTACAAAACCTTGGATGAGATTGGAGAAAGAGAGAGATATGAATATGAAACAACTCAGAAGGAGATTGAAGAAAAGAGAAGAAGGTTCATTGATATCTTGCAGAGGGGAAAAGAGATAGTTGAATAAGAGGAATTGGCAAAAGCAATTCCAATCAAAGCCACTCTGTTTGATCCCACATAGTATACTGCAAGGAACCTACAAGCCAAAATGTTAGAGAGAGTAGGGCAACTCCACAGAGGGGGCATTGGATGAAATCCGGAGGATGCAGTGCAGCCTTCCCTGAAGAGAAAGAAGGGAGAACAAATGCCTGTAAAGAAGAAAAAGATTATGTTCAAAACAGGTTCAACCTCTGGTAAACCACAAACAACCTTTGTGGTACCAAATCCAGATAAAGACTCTGAGTCAGAGGAGTTAGACTTGGAGTCCATAAACCTAATGACAGCTAAAGTTCTCAATCTGGGCTTCAATCTAAAAGATTTTCATCCTGAAACAGAAAGTGATCTTGAAAACCTGTTCAAGGGGCATGAAAGAATACATAATAATCCAGAGAAAGCCACTCCTGCAAACTTCAAGTATGTGGAAAGGAAATTCAGAATGTTCTATGAGGCCTTATATACTTTTCTTAAAGGAAGGAAGTAGATCTCTATTTGGGTAAACTCTGATAAACAATTATTGATATTAATCAGATGCTTTTCTGTTTACCAGTTCATCTAATTATTTATTCTGTGTTTATGTTTTCTTGTATATTATGCTGCTTATATAAAAGATTGTGTAAAATCACTTTAAACAATCTGTAAAATTTGTTATGATAAATAGGGGGAGATTGTTGGGAAAAACTCGTTAGATTTAACTTAACAAATTATCTAAAGTGATTTTATCTTTTAGGTTTTAATTACCCATTGTATAGTGAGGGTAATATGGTCATTAGATGTCTTAGGATATCTCTCTTAAATTAGGGTGGCAAGACCAGATCAAGACAAACAGAATTTGGGTTAAGTTAACAATTGCATCGAATAGAAATCAACGCAACGTCGAATTCATGTCGACGCAACTTAGACTAGAAGTCCAAGCAACTCAACTTTCTATCAAAGTAGATCAAGTCGAAGCTATGTCAAAAGGATTTTGACATGGAGGAAATGGACATATCGAAGTATCAGTAGAAGTCGATGCATCTTTGACTTCAACGCAACAAAAAAGAAAGAATCTATCGAAGCCATCTGAAGTCGACACAACGTCGACTACAATTCAACATAGATGATGAAGTTCAGTGCCAAGACTTCAACTCTACAGTTACGTCGATAAGTAATCGACGCAACGTAACAAAAAAGTTCAATCAGAGCAAGAATGAATTTGAAGATGCTTTTACAAGAACTCGAAGGTGCGTCGATAAGAGAGAAAGAGAAATCGACGCAATGTCGAATACATTCTGAAAAGGAAACCTTTTTAGCTGTCATTTTAGAACTCTTTCTCAAGGCCCACAATACTGAAGACCATTCTACAACCGCTCATTTATCGCCTAGAATAGAAATGAGCAATAAAGAAGACAACAAAAGCTTTCTTGGAAAGGATCAAAACAGTTGGTAGACGGGGTGAGAACAAATGAGGAAAGGAAGATAAATTGTCCAGTACAGTACCTTTTCAGCACACTCTTAAAGAGGAAACAAATTCAAATTAAAGGATGGACAATAAATAAGAAGATCAGGGAGAGAAATCAGAGAATTGAACACATATTCTATATTCTGTCGATTAGGGTTCGACTTCTTCTTCTTCCTCCTGAACCCTAAAAGACTGTGAACAACAACAACTCTCTCTCTCAGTATAGTGAAAAATAGAAGGCTGCTCTTCATCAAATATCATACAGCAGCCAGATTTGAATAGAAGAAACTGACAGGATCTGAAGCTCATAACCTCTACAAATCATCTATATCAAAAGTAGGGGTTCATCTTTAGCAGGTCCAGAAAAGAGAAATCTGAAGCAGAAGCCTTCATCATAATTCTGATAGCAGAATTCATTTCTCTACTTCTTTCTCCTTTCCTTCACCTTTCCTTCAATTGTAAAAGAGTTTTTAGAATCCCTCTTTCACAGGATTCAGTGGTTCAAGATCTCCTTATCAAAAGATCAGTGGTTCAAGATCTCCTTATCAAAAGATCAGTGGTTCAAGATCTCCTTATCAAAAGATCAGTGGTTCAAGATCTCCTTATCAAAAGATCTGTGGTTCAAGATCTTCTTATCAAAAGATCTGTGGTTCAAGATCTCCTTATCAAAAGATCTTTGGTTCAAGAGTCTCCTTATCAAAAGACTCAGGTACATGTGTGCTTGACTACTAGGTGGTAGAAGAGGGGAGTACCCACATTTTGGTGAACCTCTATAAAAAATCATTGTGTCTGTGTTGTGCTATTCTATGCTGTCCCATTTATCTTTTCTGCACATTTACTTTCAGCAATATTTATTATGCCTGTGTTTTGTTTGAGAGCATAATTTCTTAGTTAGTTTTATTGTTTGCACTGTTTGAATATAAAAAGCCTTAAATCTCTATTCACCCCCCCCCCCCCCTCTAGAGGATTCTCAGAGGCATGCTATGCACTTTCATGGAAGATATTCAAAATATAATGGGTCACACATGTACAAGAAGAGAAAGAATAATTCCAGAGATTCAAAGGTGATGAAATTAGAAGTTATGTAAAAGGTTATTGATGGGTTACCAACATAGATAGAAAGAGAGAAGTAATTCTCTCTGGACATTCCATCTGGAGAAGGACTAGAAAGGGAAAGTCATTCAATTCCAATTTAAATGGCTCGACATAAGCAGTATTATATATTCATGGAAGGAGTATAACAAATAAACATTTTTGATCTCTCTCCTTCTTCAAGACCCTACCCGACAAATCTCTGTACAACATTCTTCTTCTATAAGATGCATAACGCTTCTTCTTCCTCCATCTCTGAAAGAAGCTAACAAAAGAGACAGAGATCAATCTAAAAGACTGGACCAATGCTTATAATCCTTGTATCTTCTTCTAAGCAAATATTCATTCTCTGATAAAGGATTCAGAACACTTAGTGCCTAAAATCCTCAATGATTGTTGAAAGAGGATTCAAATCAGAAGATTATACTTCTTCCTCTTCTTATTATAATTCTCATTTCTGTAAATTGAGTAAAGAGTTTTAAGAATCCCTCTTCAAAGGATTCAGTTGTTGGTTCAAGATCTCCTTATCAAAAGATATAGGTTTGGTTCGAAGAGTCTCTTTATAAAAAGACTCAGTCCCTGGTTCTAAGAGTCCCCTAATCAAAAGACTCAGTGGTTCTAAGAGTCTTCTTATCAAAAGCCTTAGGCACTGTGATAGTGTATTCCTACCAAGGTGGTAGAAGAGTGGACAACCCAGATTTTGGGGAACCACTATAACTTTTGTGTCTTCTGTACTTGTGAATTTTCTGTGATTGTCTTTTGTCTACTTTATTATTTTATGATTGATTTAATTCTGGTTGGAATCCTCAATGCTTAGGAATTAGACATAATTTTTTGTGCACTCATAATAAATGTTTTTAAATCTCTATTCACCCCCCTCTAGAGAATTCTCACGGGAGTAACTTTGACTTTCACATGTCGCCTGAATGACTGTATGTCGGCTAGAAGAGGATCATATCGGGTAGATATGACTCATATCGCCTAGAGATATCACCGATCATCTAGAAAGACTACCGCTGGCGCTAGATCTAACATAGTGTGCTAACGGTGTCGACGTGAAGGTGCATGTCACTTGGATGACTGCATGTCAGCTAGAAGAGGATCATATCAACTTGACATAACTGTTGCACGTTACTGCTAATGTGCAACACTACCTTGAAGTCCATGTTAGTGACCCACATGCTCAAATCCAGGAAGTGCTGGAGACTAGAAAAGGAAATGTTACTACCACTCTGCGGTAGCTATTACCGCTTCACGGTAACTTTGGTATACAAGGAAAGTACTGTCACCTTCCTTATCTACAAACGGCCAGCTGTTCAAGATTCCAAATCAAGCAAGGATACCACGCCGTGATAGTGCTACCGCTCCGCGCTAATAAATGACGACAAAGGAAAGGTCTACCACCTTTCTTACATGGAGCATGACAGTTGGAGAAAATGCATAAACGAGACCTACCATCGTACACTGATGATACCGACGACGATAGCTTTTTAACATTATATAAAAGCGTTCTTTTCTCCTATGGACTTACAGTTGTTGAACCCTAGAATGACAAAAGGCTGTCCCGTTATCTCTATAGCAAGGAGACGCCATTCAAAGAGAAGGACTTTCACCCTCAAGAAAGAATGAAGAAGATATTCGGAGAGCATAAATAAAGAATGAGAATCATAGGATGATTAAGCACCTAAGAAATGATAATCTCAAGCGCCGATCACTCACTCCTATAGGGAACAATATTTGAGGGAGCAATTATTTTCTCTTCTATCTTTCTATCTTGTATTTCTTTTCTTCTCTTTTATTGTATCGTGTGGATAATTGACTGGGGAGGTCATCGGAATCCGAGGAGGATCCCATGAGAAATCGTCCGAAGAGGATGTGTACATAAGGGAGATTTAGTGGGCTCAAAGACATTTCTGTGGAACATGGCTTTCCGCATCTCTTTAATTTGATAATAACAAATCCTACTTGTGTTTGATCTTGTTTGCCATAGTGTTTTTAGCATGCAGGTTTGGACAGATATGACACCAGGTTGCTGCAATACTGGTCTGGCACTATCCACAAGCAGAAGGAGTGAAAGTTGTCTAACGCCAGGCGTTAGGTCTTAATGTTGGGTGTTAGCGATCGATGGGATGGTCTGCCAATCGATGGGATGGGATGTTGATCGATAGGATGGCTTGCCGACTGAATAAAAAGAGAAAAAAACTCAATGCCATGCGTTAGGACTTAACGCTGGCGTTAACAATCAACGATTATAGCATGGAGGAATGCAACCGTGATTGAAGGAGCAATTTAGGAATGATTTGACTCAACGCCCGGTGTTAACTCTTAACGCCGGCGTTAACTTTTGTTCCCGCCAAGATGCAAAATGAATGGAGGGAAGCTGTCGTGATTGCTGGAGAATTTTTGGAATGTTTTGACTTAATGCCCGACGTTAGAGTCAACACCAGCGTTAAGGTTGCCTAAAATGAATGTTTCCAAAGATGCAGAATCTCCTTCCTATTTTGAAGATCCGAGCCATCAAGCTATTTCTATACTGAGTGAACGCCCGACGTTAACTCTTAACGCTGGTGTTAGCTTCCAGTCCTATAAAAAGGTGGATTTCATCTTCTCCAACAACTGATTGATAAGAGCCCTATTCCAGCACTTCAGATACCCTGAGAGGGCCGTATTTCCAGACCAACACTTCTCCCACTCAATTTCAAAAGGACGAATCGAAGGAGGCTTGGATCAACACGCTAACTCAACGTGAAGAATACACGCTTGGACTTCAACGATCTTCAGCGATTCTTCAGCTTCTCCTTCAGATTACCTCATAGGGAGTTTCATATTTGTCTTTTGTATTTGTCTTTTGTATTTGTCTTTTATTTTTATCTTTGTAGGTTCGTGAATTCGCCTCGTGTTGGCGACTACGTCTGGGTAGGACTTAGGGAGTAATTTGCCTCGTGTTGGCGACTAGGTCTAGGGAGTAGATCTAGGGGGTGCTCGAGGCCTTTCTAGGGATAAGAAGGCTAGAGCGGCTTGAGGCCATATCTGGGGAGAGATCGGCTAAAGCAACCGGTTCGTGGGGATACGAGTCGGTATAGAAAATGAAAAGAATATTTCATATTTCGCCTTCGATTTCTAGCGTCATAGAAATCAAATTTTGTAATAATTTTATAAATGATAATCATGTCTTTTCTTGTTTAATAAAATTGATTTCATTTCTAATTTCATTATCTCTTTACTTTTGATTTAATTTAACTTACTTCTACCAAAATATCAAAAGTTTTCTATTAAAGTTTAAAGTTTTTAAAACCCTTATTCACCCCCCCCCCCCCTCTAAGGGCGCCTCAAGATCCAACAAGTCGTATCAGAGCTAGGTTATTCCAAATCATCTTAACAACTGGGAATAATGGCGTCTCTTGATCATGATCTTGCTTCTACTAGTGGGGAAAATTTTTATATAAATGAAAAAGTATTATCACCACCTTTATTTATGGGCAAAAATTAGAATGGGTGGAAAATATTAATGAAAATTTTTCTTAAAGCCTTAGATGAAAAGGTTGGAATATTACTATGGAAAAGCCACCTAGCGTACTAACTAGAAACAAATTATTTTAAATGCAAAATCTATAAATAGTTTATTTTGTGCGCTAGATCAAAATATTTTCAAACCTATTTATAATTTACCTACCGCTTATGAGATTTGGAATTTTCTTGAAAGAACTTATGATTCTCCTTCTGTAGGTATGGAACAAACACAAGAATTGGAGAACATACAAGCTTGCACAAATATTCAAGAAAGCTACTCAAATGAAGGATCCATAGAATGCTCATCAAGCGGAAAGGATGATGGAAACTCTTGTTTGGAAGAGGAAGATGAAGAAGACAAAGGAACAATATGTTCAAAGCTTGCCTCATCCACAAGCGCTGTAGGGAAATCAAAATCTCTTATTGTGTGTAATTCTATTTCTACATTATAATTGCTTCAAACTACAAAGCGAAAAATTAAGAAATTGAAAAATGTTAATTGCAAATTGCGCTTAGAAAATAAAGGCTTAAAAGCAAAAGTTAATGAAGAATCAAATTTTGAGTTATCTCGGTCTACCCATGGCTCCTTAGTTGAAAACATTACATCTTGTGTAGAATATAATGAATCAAAAGAAAACACAAGAAACTTGAAAAGGAGTTTATTTTTGTAAAAGAACAAAATGAAAGATTATGTTTAGAAAATTCATCCTTGAAAAATGATTGTGCTAAGGGTAAAGACTATAAAATTGAAATTAAAGAGATGGATGAAACATTTGAGGAATATAGAAATAACTATCAAAATCATATTGACTCAATTGTTTCCACTCTTAAAAATAGTACAATAGCTTATAATAAAGCTAGACATAATTTAAAAATTAAGAATAATGAATTAGAAACTAAAATCAACTTTCTTAAGGAAATTATAAAGAAAAATTCTCAAAACATACATTCTCAATATAAAGCAAAATCCAAAAGCAAGTTGAATATGATTTCTCAAAAATTGAATGAGTCAAACAATGGAAATAAAAAACTTCAAAAGATTGAAAATAAAATTCCAAAATACAATCATCATTATCATTTACAACATCAATCTTCTCCCAACATAAAATTAAATGTTCACAAATTTCCTATGAAAAATACTTTCAATAATCATTACAATTATAATCTTAAAGATAAAGATAATCACAATGGAAATTTGATACATAAAAATAATATTAAACCAAGGTTTGAATGGAGACCAAAAGTTAAAGATGAAACACAAACTCCACTCAAAAGGGCTCATTCATTTCCATCTCCCCAAAAGCAAACATGATGTATTTGGGTACCCAAAGGAACCACCACACTTGGTCCCCTTTGGATACCTAAAACTCTTATTCAATAAGTATCATACAAATGCATGAAGTAGAAATAATTAAATATAAAATATCATCAACTCTACTTCATGATATGCTTAAATTTTTTGCTTGTTTTCATTTTTTTCTAACCATCATGCTATGGTCATTTTGTATAACATGTGATATGACTTTTCACACATTATGCCCAAATTCATTAATGAATCAAATTGATTGAATGAAATTGAATAAAAGTCATATCATCTCTCAAATGACCTATCTATCCTTTTTATTTTTAACCTTCTAATTCATTACCTTAAATGTCTCCTATCATCATAAATCAAACTCTAAATATGTCATATGATATTATTAGGACAAATGAAATAATTGTCAAAATGGATTTAAAAGGTATTCTAGGAGTCTTAGGCTAAACTTACAAAATGCACAAGTGGTTGATTACTTATTTAATATCCTTATGTCATTTGATAGTCTATAATATGTTTAATCATAATCACGACAAAATGCACAAGTGGTTGATTACTTATTTAATATCCTTATGTCATTTGATAGTCTATAATATGTTTAATCATAATCACGAAAAAACAGAATTGAATAATTGCAAAAATCATATGTTTTTAAACAAAAACCAAAATTAAAGTTACAAAAATATGAGAGATTTTGATGCAAACTTCAAACGATCATAACTTTTGATCCGCTTGTCCGATTTTTGGGCATAATAACTTTTCGGAATGAGGACGAGAAGATATATGCAGTGGCAAACCAGCTTCACTCGTTTGAGTTCATTTTGACCCTCAAAACTGCCATAATTCAACTCTGTTTATAAGTTATCTCAGTTTTTTTCTTTTCGGCAATTTTTGTGTCAAAGGATTGTACATCACATGCTCCTAAGTACCATTCCAATGACCTTAGAATCAACATTATACTTATTAAAAATAAATCACAAGATTAAATCACATCATTCTAGGTCTATGTATAGTTAGGTTGAAACTCCATGTTGAATATATGCAAGTCTATTATATGCTTCACATAATATTGCACCTTATTATCATAACTTTTCATCTAGCATCATCACTCTATAAAATGTCTATGCTAGTTATATCATGTCATGTTATGCGAAAGAAAAATAGAATAATGAATGTTTGAAAGTCAAGCAAATTATATATATATATATATTTGTTGTGGTTAATAATCAAAAATTCAAAGTGAAAATTTACAAAAACTTTTCAAAATAACCAAAAATATTTTCTCATGATATTCATTATTCACCTTACAATCTTTGTCTATGATATATTGAAAAGGTTGAATATGAATGGTTTCACATACTTTACCTACCTCATTATGAATAATTAAACATGAGTACCAAAATTTCTATGTGTTTAAACTATTGATCGCTTAAAATAATCATACAAATCAAAAGATCGTTTAATTTAAATATTAAACATAACGACCAAAGATCTTTTGCTTCCAACATATGGTTTGTGATCATGATAATGTGAATGAAATATGTTTTGTGTGTGCATGTATCTCACCTATATCTAAACAATAGAATCATCACTTTATTCTAGGTCTAAAAATTGAAATACTATTTTTTGAATACATGCAACATCATCACTATTAATCCTATGGCATTCAAACTAATCATTCTACACCATCGTTTACTATAGGTAGAAATCAATGTCTAGGCTAGGTATATCATGTCATGATGTGGTAAGGTAAAATTGAATAATGAAATTTTAAGAAACATGAAAAATACTTGGCTTTACAATAAAATTAGAAATCAATCTCACATAAAAAGCCATAGTCTTTAAATTGTTTCCATAGGACAAAATGCTTAGGATGTACATGATTATTCACTCACATTATGTGTATCACAATAGCCAGGGCGTAGGATTGTATGCATTAGAAGACCTAACCTCTTTGTCATGTCTTGTCCTTAACCGGGGAGGGTTCCAGTGGGGCCTTGCGAGGCACTAGGGGAAAGAGTGCTAGGTTGAGCGTTCTCTAGTGTGTGCATATGGGATCAACACCCCATCCTACGGCAAGTGTGCAGCTCCTCATGCCCATCCATCACTTAGTACGGGGCTAGTATGTTGACATATAGTTAAGATATTATAATCTAGGACATACCTATATCATATGTTGTGCATACACTATTTTATATTATTCATGCATTCTTGGTTTGATTGAACATGCTTATTTTGTGTTTTGCATATCTTATCATTTTTGAGCTCTAATGATCTTGTAAAACACAAATATATGAAAACCAAATAAAAATATAAAAATCATTTTTGAACAAATAAAACATGCTTAAATAGCCTTCTAATCATTTCCAACTTCTCTGAAATTTCTACACTAAGAAGGTCTATATACATACTATCTATGCCAAAGAAAAGTTTTTCAAAAAATCTCAAAAACAGCATACTGTCTCGGCGTTAACTAGTTAACGCCAGGCGTTAGCCTTTTTTCCATATTGAAATTCTGCTTTCTCGACACTATTTCTGATATTTTTCTAATGATTTTTCTCTGTTTATTTTCTCGGATTTGAAATTATTTTGTTATTAATTTGGATATTTTATTCCAAAATAAAAAAAAATCCAAAAAGCACAAAATATGCTTTTGTTATTTGTTTTGATTTAAAAATTTACAAAATTATGGTTTGACTATAAGACTTCAGAAGAGCAAACATCTTAGTAATTTTTGTTTCAAATGGTCAAAATTGATTTTAGGCATACACTTAAAGATTGTCTTCAATGTCTAATTTTAATTTCAAATTTCCTAAACATTGTTTTTTTCATGCCTTGACCTTAATCTGATTATATGCAATGAAATAGTCTATAGATAATTGTGTATGATTGCCTAGCATGCCTCTAAGTATGAGTAATGTTTTATGATAATCAATGATTAATACACTCACTATTTTGATAATCTACATGTGTTCATAATCTTAGTCTTGCATGAACGTTTTAACACATTAAATTGTATGTCTAAATTACCTACACCATCTTTCAAAAATAAATTTCATGCACACATAGAAGTGTTATTTCAATAATATTAATGTTTGCAACAACAAGTGAATTCGGAGACCTTTTGGCCCAAAACAAAAATCTGAAATAAAATGCCAAAGATAACTCCACCAAGCACTACTCACCCTCCTGATAAGTCTTAATGAGCATTATAAGGTTGAGCACCTTGGAAAGAATTGTAAAGCGTCTTGTGCAAACATATTTCTTTTTATCACTTCTATTTGTACACCGGATCATTAAAATAAAATTTGTATACAAATGCTTATGTGATCCCCCAAGCAATATTTCACTCCCTGATAAGTCTTAATGAGCATTGTGTGGGCGAAGTACCTTGGTAATTGTACCTATATTTTGTGCTTTGAAATTTCATTCTAAAAATGATGTGTGAAAGTAATTATAAGATTGCATTCTTAATGTTGTTGTTACTATTTCATTACATATGACATGTGTTTTGATTATTTCACTTGTATACTTTTTCAAAACACCTTATGCACATATCATTGATTTTCATAAAGCTTCTACTCATGAGAATTGGATCCTAAAGCAAATTTACATAATTCTTTCAAAAGTTAAGTAAAAGCACTAGATTGCAATGCATGAGTTTTATAATGTTTTCTTTACTTGAAATACGAATTGGTTACATTGTAGTTATTATATTTATTAATATGTTGATTCATGCTTGCCTATTTGTTATGAAAATTTTCAAATTTAAAATGATCAAATGTGAAGAGTCTTGATATATTGTTGAAATAGTCAAACCATAACAAAAATATTATCTTTACATTTTGTTTTATAACTTTGCTTTATCTTTCCGCATTCCTATTTGATCATGTATCCTTATACCATGTGTTCTCATGCTTATTTCTACATTTTGTTTTCACTTGTTGCTTTGTCAAACAAAATTCCATCTCTCTTAACAAGTAGTATCACTCTTACAATAAATTTAAAAAGCAAGTGATTACATTCCTTCGGTATAATCTTTGAATGATGTTCTTTCACGCTTATCATATATTTTTTTCGCTGTGCCACTCTCTCCCTTAGCTCAATCACGATTTATCCTATGTTAAACCAAAACACTTAATCCTCTCTTAGTTATGTCCCAACTTTTTCTTCTTTATTCTAGTTTTGTTTCACTCCACCCACTTTTGCTAATAACAAAAGCGGGAGAATAAAATGATAAATCACAAGGAGTAGGATTCACTAGATTAAGGGGGAGCATGAATCTAGTCTATGGGTGCATACACTAAGGGGGAGCACTTAAGTAGGGGGGAGAACAATGTTAAAAGAACTATAACTCTTATTATTATCTCTAAGATTACTTTGTGTCATATATCTTTCTAAAAACACATATCTTATATATATAATTATGATTCATCTCTATTGGATTTGTTATTATCAAAAGGGGGAGATTGTTGGAACATGGCTTTCCACATCCCTTTAATTTGAGAATAACAAATCCTACTTGTATTTGATCTTGTTTGCCATTGTATTTTTAGCTTGCAGGTTTGGACAGATATGACACCAGGTTGCTGCAATACTGGTCTGGCACTATCCACAAGTAAAAGGAGTGAAAGATGTCTAACGCCAGGCGTTAAAGCTTAACGATGGACGTTAGCAATCAATGGGATGGTTTGTCGATCGACGGGATGGGATGCCGATCGACGGGATGGCTTGCCGACTGAATAAAAAGGGAAAGAAACTCAACACCAGGTGTCAGTACTTAACGTCGGCGTTAACGATTAACGATTATAGCAAGGAGGAATGCAGCCGTGATTGAAGGAGCAATTTAGGAATGATTTGACTCAACGCACGACGTTAATTCTTAATGTCGGCGTTAACTTTTGTTCCCGCCAAGATGCAAAATGATTGGAGGGAAGCTGTCATGATTGCTGGAGCATTTTTGGAATGTTTTGACTCAACGCCCGACGTTAGAGTCAACGTCAGCGTTAAGGTTGCCTAAAATGAAAGTTTCCAAAGATGCATAATCTCCTTCCTGTTTTGAAGATCTGAGCCATCAAGTTATTTCTATACTGAGTCAACGCCCAATGTTAACTCTTAACGCCGGCGTTAGCTTCCAGTCCTATAAAAAGGTGGATTTCATCTTCTCCAAGAACTGATTGATAAGAGCCCTATTCCAGCACTTCAGATACTCTAAGAGGGCCATATTTCCAGACCAACACTTCTCCCACTCAATTTCAAAAGGAGGAATCGAAGGAGGCTTGGATCAGCACGCTAACTAAATGTGAAGAATGCACGCTTAGACTTCAACGATCTTCAGTGATTCTTCAGTGTCTCCTTCAGATTACCTCGTAGGGAGTTTCATATTTGCCTTTTGTATTTGTCTTTTATTTTTATCTTTGTAATCGGTTCGTGAATTCGCCTCGTGTTGGCGATTAGGTCTAGGTAGGACGTAAGGAGTAATTCGCCTCTTGTTGGCGACTAGGTCTAGGAAGTAGATCTAGGGGGTGCTCGAGGCCTTTCTGGGGATAGGAAGGCTAGAGCAACTTGAGGCCGTATCTGGGGAGAGATCGGCTAAAGCCAACTGGTTCATGGTGATACGAGTCGATATAGAAAACGAAAAGAATATTTCATATTTCGCCTTTGATTTCTAGCGTCATAGAAATCAGATTTTGTAATCAATTTTATAAATGATAATCATGTCTTTTCTTGTTTAATAAAATTGATTTCATTTCTAATTTCATTATCTCCTTACTTTTGATTTAACTTACTTCTACCAAAATATCAAAAGTTTTTTATTAAGGTTTAAAGTTTTTAAAACCCTTATTCATCCCCCCCCCCCCCCCTCAAAGGGCGCCTCAAGATCCAACAAAGGGTACAAACAAGAGGAAGGCATTGACTTCAATCAGACATTTGCCCATGTAGCAAGGTAGGAGGCAATCAGAATGTTCTTGGCATATGCTGCCCACATGAAGATAAAAGTCTACCAGATGGATGTTAAGAGTGCATCCTCAATGGAAAACTACAAGAAGAGGTGTATGTGGAACAGCCACCGGGTTTTATCAATCCAACTTTTCCCTCTTCTGTATTTAGGCTAGATAAAGCACTATATGGTCTCAAGCAAGCTCCAAGAGCTTGGTATGAGACCTTATTCACTTTTCTTCTGGAACACAAATTTGAAAGGGGGAAAGTGGATAAAACCCTTTTCACAAGAGCACACAAGAAACAACTACTTCTTGTACAAATATATTTGGATGATATTATATTTGGGTCCACAGATCAATCTTTATGCAAAAGGTTTGCTTACCTAATGCAGTCAAGATTTGAAATGAGTAGCATGGGGGAGTTATCATATTTCCTTGGACTTCAGGTTAAACAAAGTCCAGATGGCATTTTAATTTCTCAATCCAAATATATCAGGGAACTCATTAAGAGGTTTGAGATGGAGAATGCCTCTGTTATGAAAACCCCCATGGCTACTAATGTTGTCTTAGATAGAGATGAACAAGGCAAGTCTTTTGATCAGAAGACTTACAGAGCAGCCATTGGCTCACTTCTCTGTCTAAAAACAGCTAGCAGACCTGATATAATGTTTGCTACATGTATCTGTGCAAGATTTCAGGTTGAGCCAAAGGAATCCCACATGAGTTCTGTCAAAAGAATTCTTAGATATCTAGAGGGTACTCCTGAGCTTGGCTTATGGTATCCAGCTGAATCTGGTTTTGAATTGATTGGATATTCAGATGCAGACTATGCAGGATGCAGGCTGGATAGAAAAAGCACCTCAGGGACATGTCAGTTTCTGGGTGCTAAACTGATCTCATGGTTTAGCAAGAAGTAAACCACAGTCTGCACTTCTACAGCTGAAGTTGAGTGCATAGCTGCAGAAAGCTGCTGCTCACAAATTTTGTGGATGCAAAATCAATTGTTGGACTACAACTTTACACTTGCCAATTCCACAATCTATTGTGACAGCTCCAGTGCTATTTCAATTGCTTCCAATCCTGTTCTCCACGGCAGAACTAAGCACATAGAGATAAGGCACCACTTTCTCAGAGACAATATAGAGAAGGGTAAGATCAATCTTCAATACATATCTACTGACACTCAAAGGGCTGACATCTTCACTAAGCCTCTTGATGAAAGTAAGCACAAGTTCTTCATCAATGCCTTGGGGATGATTGATGAAGCTTTATAGGTCCCATTTATTATGTATAAAGATCTATTTTCTGTAGAAAATTATTGCTGGGAAAAATAGCAAAAATCTTAAATAAAATCATAAATGTTTAATCAGAGCTCTGTCGAATTCAAATCGACGTACCATCGACTTCTACTCGACGTCGGCTTTAAGAGATCTATGGGGAGGATCCTTTGAATACCACTCGACATAATGTCAAATACTTATCGACGCTTACATCGACATCATTATTGATGACTATATCTCGAAGCCACGTCGACATCAGCTCGACGCTCCATCGACTTGGCAGATCACGCGCTTTGACATATTTTGGCGCACTAAATTCTGCTCCTCTCTCGACGTTGCTTCGAATAAAACCCTAAGTTGCAATGATTTAACTACTCAAAGCAACTTTTGTGTTTAATTCTATTGTGTTATTCGAGTTCTCTCCTTCCTGCTCTCATCCTTCTTCCCTCTCTTCGTCTATTTTTCTTGTTTCAGTGCAGGTGCGCGCAGTGTTTCAATGGCCTCTCCACCCAGTCATAAAGATATTATGAAGGCAGTCAGTCAATCTAGCTCTTGAAACAGTACTATCCAAGTTTGGCTCGCTCTATATGGACTTCTCCACAGACTGTCATCGAAAATTACGTTGTCAACATAAAAGATTGCAAGACCTTACCTCTGACCTAGACATCTTCGATAGGAAAGTGAGATCGGCAGTTGTGTATGTTGATGGCTTTATATCCTTCTTCAATAATATAAAGCAGGGGGGGAGTAGTACTAATAGGCAGCAAACTCATCAACAGCAGGTTCCTCAAGATTCTGTCTATGTGACAGCAATCCCTCTCTCCCTCATCTCTGAAGGAGAGCCTGCTGTCTCATCTAAATAACAGACAGATGCAGCCATCCAAGGGAGTCATCCTCACCAAGAATCCTGCCCTCAATGCAGGGGGAGTCTTCAATATAGGGGGAGAGTCCTGTATGCTCAGATGATCAAATCCATGTCATGTACACTTAGGGATACCCTGCTAATAATGAGATATCCATTCCTGATCCCCTCCAATTCAGGGTGTCTTCTGGTGACTCTACCACAACACCTACTTCTGTCAAGGTTTCTGATCAAGAATGTGATTCAATTGAACTTGCCTCAAATCATCCTGTCATAGATCAGTTGTCAAAACCAGTTCAGCCTCCTTCTCCATCACCTGTCCCAAGACAAAGAACTGAACCTATCCTTCCTACACCTGTCTTCAGAGGAAGGCCTCCTTATCAAGGCAAAGGAAGAAGGGGAAGGGAAGAATACCCATCTGGGAAATGTACACAAAGGAGCAGAGAAAAGATTACAGAAGGGATAAGTCTTATTACAAGAAGTATAAAAAGGTTAAAGTTCCAGAAAACACAATGAAGACCTATAATGATCCAGAAATTGATAAAATATTAGAAGACATTGGTGAAAGAGAGAGATATGAATATGAGGCAGCTCAAACGGAGCTTCAAGAAAAGAAAAATAGATTCATGGATATTCTGAAAAGAGGAAAAGAAGTGGTCGAAAAGGAAGAACTGGCCAAGGCAATTCCAATCAAATCCACTTTATTTGATCATACAATGTATGTTGCAAATAATCCTCAAACAAAAATACTAGAAGGAGTATGGCAACTCCACAGAGGAGGGATTGGGTGTAATCCAAAGATTGCAGTACAGCTACCTCTGAAAAGAAAAAAAGGAGAGAAGTCACCTGAAGAGGAGATAGAGAAAAGCAAGATCATGTTTACAAAAGCCTCAACCTCTGGGAAGGAAAAGGCAACTGTTGACAAATCAAAAGCAAGCTCTGTTGAATCCATATTAGAGAAAGATCCTGAATCAGCTGATCTGAATTTAGAAGTTATAAATCTGATGACAGCCAAAGTATTTGGGCTGGGCTTTACACTCAAGGATGTTCATCCTAACACAGAAATGGACCTGGAGAAGCTCTTCAAAGGCCATGGAAAGATTCAGAAGAATCCTGAAAAAGCCACTCCTATAAATTTCAAATATGTGGAGAAAAAGTACAGGAGAGTATATGAAGACTTGTTCTCTTTTCTCAAAGAAAAGAAGTGATACTCACATTGGGTAAACAATGATAAACTTCTGATTATCTTTAATCTGATACTTTGTCTGTTATCAGCTCATCTAATTTACTCATTTGATGTCTGTGAGATCTTGTGTATAGAGCTTTATTTTGTGCTATGAAATGTGTAAAATCACTTTGAACAAACTATAAAATTTGTAAAGATAAATAGAGGAAGATTGTTGGGAAAACCCCCTTTTGATTTAACTTAACAAATTACTCAAAAGTGATTTAATCTCTTAGGATTAAATTGCCCATTGTATAGTGAGGGTAATCTGCTCATTAGATGTCTTAGGATGTCACACTCAACATAGGGTGTTAGGACCAGATCAAGGGAAGCAAAATTGGGCTATGTTAACCTTTGCGTCGAATAGAATTCGACGCAACATTGAGTCCATATCGACGCTGCTCTGACTAGAAGTCCAAGTAGTTCAACCCTTCTGTCAAAGTAACTCAAGTCGACGTTACGTCGAATAGATATCGACGTAGAGGTCAGGGACCTGTCAGAGTAACTAGGGAAGTCTATGCAGCTTCGACTTCAACTCAATGCAGAAGAGATTATCTGTCGAAGCCATCTAAAGTCGACGCAACGTCGACTTCATCTCGACGCAGAAGATGAAGTTCAGATCCAGGCAGATCAATTCGACAGACACGTTGATAAGATGTCGACACAACGTTGACTAGCAGAGTTAAATCAGAGCAGAGATGAAATCGAAGCTACTTCTACAAGAAATCAAAGTTGCGTCGATAAGAGAAGAAATGAATTTGACGCTACGTCGAATACATACGGTAAAGGTATATCTTTTCAACTGTCTCTCTGATCCTTCTTTCATGGCCCACATCCTTCAAAACCGTTCCCCAGCGGCTTAATAATTGCCTGAAATAGAAAGGAGCATTAAAGAAGGAGACAAAAATGTTTCTTGGAACCATATTCCTTGCAGGTGGATGGGCCGAGAATTAAAGAGGAAAGAAAGAGAATGTCATTGGCAGATTACCTTTTCAGGGTATACCAGAAAGGAAAATTTTTTTGAAATTGAATAGGGAGAATAAAAGGAGAAGAGAAGACAGAAACAAATAGAGCATAAATCACAATCAGTCGTCCTCCTTCTTGATAGGGTTTCCTCTTCTTCTCCCTCTCTCAGGAACCCTAACATAGATAAGAGAAAAGAAAAGAAAGCTCTGTTGTTCTTCATCTAATAGAACAGAGGATCAGAAAGTTGCTCTTCATCACAATCTTAGCATTCAGATCTCAATCAGCAGAAGTAGAAAGGATCTGACATACAAAGCACCTGCAATTCATCGCCATCTAAAGCAGGGGTTAATCAAGATCAGATCCTATGGAACATCTAATAGGTTGTTCTTCATACAGTCTTCTCAAGAATTCTGAAAACAGAATTCCTACAACTTTCCTACTTCTCATTCTTTCTCATTCTGTAAAAGATTTTTATTAATCTCTCTTCAAAGGATTCAGTGGTTCAAGATCTCCTTATCAAAAGATCTGGTGGTTCAAGATCTCCTTATCAAAAGATCTCGTGGTTCATGATCTCCTTGTCAAAAGATCAGTGGTTCTAAGTGTCTCCTTACCAAAAGACTCGGGCACAGTGGTGCATCCCTACCAGGTGGTAGAAGAGGGGAGTACCCACATTTTGGGGAACCTCTATAAAATTTCTGTGTCTTCTGGATTGTCAATTATCTGTGTTGTCCCTCATATCTTAGATTTCATTTACTGCTTTTTCTTTCATCACTTAACTGAAGTTATTTATTCTGGGATTTATCTTGGTGAAGCATAACACTTAGATTTTATTGTACTTGCATAAATAGAATAGAAATAAATTTAAATCTCTATTCACCCCCCCCCCCTCCCCCTCTAGAGGATTCTCAGAGGCACACTGTGCACTTTCAACATCGATTTTCAATCCACGTAACTTCAAATTTAATCAGCAACTAGTGAGATGACGTATGCACTGATATGAACTTGACGTTGCATCGAATTCTATTCGAATTGTCTACTCTCAGTGCTTCTTGACGCTGGCGTCGAGTAGAAGTCGATGGTACATCGACTTCTATTCGACACACTTCTTAATAAGCAGATCTATTTCTTTAGAAAATTCTTGCTATTTTTCCCAGCAATTTTATTTATTGAAAATAGATCATAATATAATGTAATTCATATCAAGGTTGATTCAAGGTAGAAATTACTCCCTTGAATGACTTTTGTTCCTTATTCATGACCTACATCTTTCTTCCCACTCATTTTTCTCCTGAGTGTGACCCTACCTAACTCTGCACAAGGAATTCAAACATTAGAAGGGACCCGGGTTACCTTGGGTCCTTTGCTTTTACCATTGTAGGGTTCAATGAAAGAATAGGAGGGTCTTTCATGGTACCCTTTGGGATGATAAGGAATGGTTTTCCCAAACCTTTTGTTTTGATGCTTTAGATGATTATAGAATATATCTAAATACAATAGATCAGCAGAGTGTCTTATTATCTTAGATTTTATTTTATTTTACTTTTAGGTGATTGTTATTTGACTTCTCTACATTGTTCTTTCCTAAAGGTTTTTCTTTCTTATTCAGATGTATTTTGTAGGGTTTATCTAACCTATCTGAATAATTAACAGCCTTAATCTTAATTGATGCACTCTTCTCACTGGGTTGATGATCACTAGGTCTTACAAAGGAAACTGGATTTTTCCAGGCAGGAATCCTAGGTGCTTCTGAGCTAGTGGAGAGCTCTGCTCCTAACCCTAAGTGATTAAATCTCATAGAGAGATTTTCTGTGATATCCTTGAGCTTCTGACTACTCACATTGAGTGAGTCTTCAAAGGCCTTTGCCTTTGCTAGCTCTTCATTTAATTGTATGTTCTCTTTCCTAAGTTCAATTAGTTATAACTCTTTATTATTGATTTCATTTGTTAGATTTTGATTCCTTAGGTAGATTTCATCATTCTTGAGGTTTTCTAATTCAGTCCTAGCAGTGTCTAGTTCATTTTCTATGATTTAAAATCTTTTGAAGTAAAATCAAATTCATCAAAGACAGATACCTGGTCATCTTCATCATCTGATGACATCCCAAGAGTCATCATGCAGGCTACTACTGCTTCTTCTTCATCATCACTCTCAGATGATGATGAGCTCTCTTCCACTTCTGAATCACTTCAGGTTTCAGCAATGAAACCTTTTGCTTTCTTCTTGTACTTCCCTCTGAAGGACTTCTTCTTCTCCTCTTTATTGTTGCCCCTGTTCCTTTGCTCTTGAGGACACTCAGGAGCAATGTGCCCTGGCTTATTGCAGGCAAAGCAGATAATCTTCTTCCTTGGAGTCTTATCATACCTGGGCCATGAGTCTCTTTCTCTTCTCCTTGATTCTTCAGTCTTGACCAACTTCTTGAATCTCCTTGATAGGATATTGAGCATCTCATCTTCTGGAGTTGAGGGCTCTCCTTTAGTAGATTTTAGAGCTAAGTTCCTTTGTACAGGAGCTGGAGTGGTTTCCCTCTCTTCTAACTCAGCCCTGGTCTTCAGTAGCATCTCATAGGACTTAAGCTTTCCTAGCAAAGCTTCTGTTGAGATCTCTCTATGGCATCTGGATTCTCCGATTGCCCAGGTTCTTGAATCCCATAAGCTAGGGAAGCACATGCGGATTTTATCATTTATCTCAGTTTGAGATATCTCCTTGCCCAAGCCTCTGAGCTCATTAATGTTGATGTTGAATCTGTCATACATATCAGCAATAGATTCTTCAGCTTTCTATTGAAAGTTCTCATACTGGGATATGAGAAGGGACTTTCTGTCCTTCTTTTCATTGGCACTTCCGTCAACCATTGTGCTGAGGGAATCCCAGATTTCTTTTGTTGATTGGCATTCAACAACCTTCTAGAAAATGTCATCTGACATTATTTACACCAGAATATTCATGGGCTTGGCATCACATGCCTTGACCTTCTTTTCAGCCTCTGTCCATTCCTTTCTTGGGACAGCCTCTGTTGTTGAGAATTCTCCTGCCTTTTGTCTGACTAGAGCTGGAGGACCTGTGAGAAGGACATCATAAATGTCTTCATCAATAGAGTTCATGTAGAGTTTTATTTTGGCCTTCCAAAGTGTGAACTTATTCAAGTTACACATTGGTGGTCTTGTAGAAACATAGTCCTTAGTACTCATTTTTCTTTATGAAATATATTTGTATAAAAGAAATAAGAGTAGGAGGTCTTTTTGATCAAGGTGTTAGCCTTTATTGATCAACCTCCCTCTAATACCAATTGAAAGTGCACAGTGTGCCTCTGAGAATTCTCTAGAGGGGGTGAATAGAGATATAAATTTATTTCTATCCTAACTGTGAAAACAATAAACTTAACTAAGGATTTATGCTCAACAAGATCACAGGCAGAATAAATATGATGCAGGAAATAAAGTGCAGAATAGAAAGAAATTGGGACAGCACAGAAAAATATCAACCAGAAGACACACAAAACTTTTTATACAGGTTCCCCAAAATGTGGGTACTCCCTTCTCCTACCACCAGGTAGGAATGCACCACTGTGCCTGAGTCTTTTGGTAAGGAGACTCTTAGAACCACTGATCTTTTGACAATGAGATCATGAACCACCAGATCTTTTGATAAGGAGATCTTGAACCACCAGATCTTTTGATAAGGAGATCTTGAACTACTGAATCCTTTGAAGAGGGATTAATAAAACTCTTTTACAGAATGAGAAACAAGGAGAAGGAAGAAAGTTGTAGGAATTCTGTTCTCAGAATTCTTGAGAAGACTATATGAAGAACAGCCTATTAGATGTTCCACAGGATCTGCTCTTGATTAACCCCTGCTTTAGATAGTGATGAATTGCAGGTGCTTTGTATGTCAGATCCTTTCTACTTTTGTTGATTGAGATCTGGCTGCTAAGAGATTGTGATGAAGAGCAGCTTTCAGATCCTCTGTTCTATTAGATGAAAAACAACAGAGCTTTCTTTTCTTTTCTCTTTTCTGTGTTAGGGTTCCAGAGAGAGGGAGAAGAAGAGGAAGCCCTGGCAAGAAGGAAGGCGGCTGATTGAGATTAATGCTCTGTCAGTTTCTGTCATCTCTTCTCCTTTTATTCTCTCTATTCAATTTCAAAAAAAAACCCTTTCTGGTATACCCGGAAAAGTTAATCTGCCAATGACATTGTCTTTCTTTCCTCTTTAATTCTCGGCCTATCCACCTACAAGGAACATAGTTCCAAGAAACCTTTTTGTCTCCTTCTTTAATGCTCCTTTCTTTTTCAGGCAATTATTAAGTCGTTGGGGAACGGTCTTGAAGGATGTGGGCCATGAAAGAAGGATTAGAGAGACAGCTGAAAAGATATACTTTTACAGACTGTATTCCACGTAGCGTCGAATTCATTTCTTCTCTTATCGACGCAACTTTGAGTTCTTCTAGAAGCAGCTTCGATTTCATCTCTGCTTTGATTGAACTCTGCGAGTTGACGTTGCGTCGACATCTTATTGACGTGTCCGTCGAGTTGATATGCCTGGCTCTGAACTTTATCTTCTACGTCGAGATGAAGTCGTCGTTGCATCGACTTTAGATGGCTTCGATAGATAACATCTTCTGCGTCGAGTTGAAGTAGAAGTTGCGTCAACTTCCCTAGTTACTCCGACAAGTCCCTTGTTGGATCTGTAGGCGCCCTTAGAGGGGGGGTGTATAAGGGTTTTAAAAACTTTAAACTTTAATAGAAAACTTTTGATATTTTGGATGAAGTTAAATCAAAAGTAAAGAGATAATGAAATTAGAAATGAAATCAATTTTATTAAACAAGAAAAGACATGATTATCATTTATAAAATTGATTACAAAATCTGATTTCAATGACGCTAGAAATCGAAGCGAATAATATGAAAACCCTTTTTGTTTTCTATACTGTTGGGAATCTTGCCCATATGATTCCTGATTTGAAGAAGTCACCAAGTCAAGAAAACTAAACTTTGTATTGGACTATTTCTCTAGCATAAAGTCTCAGGAAATTAAAAAATGTCGTCGAGGAGAATAAAAGACATCATCGACAATGCGTGCATGTCGTCGTAATGACGGGCAGAGCAGCAGCCGCTGAGAAGCAAAGTGTTCGTCGACGCTGAGACATGGCGAGATCGTCGAACGAAGAATACCGACCGTCGAACGCTGAGACATGGCGAGATCGTCGAACGAAGAATGGCGGTCTTCGAATGAAAGATGGCAAGTTTGTCGATTGCAGAAAGCTGTTCGTCGAATGCAGAGAAGACTCAAAGATATCGAAGGAAGGAATGTCGTCGAGACGATGCTGTATCGTCGACATCAACAAAGTGGCCATACTATCAAGAAGAACAGATATCGTCATATAGAAGCCTTGTCGTTGATAAAGCTAAGGATGACTGATGGCGTTGGACATCGTCATGAAGAAAACATATTGTCGAGTAAACAACATGATTACGACGACATATTGCAAGAAAGAAGATCGCGACGACAAAGTCAGAGAAAGAAGATCGTCGTATATACATAATCGCCAGGATATCTTGTATCGTCGTGATACCAGCATCAGAGGCAGAAGAAAGAAGACATGAAGGTTTATCAGAGTTCATGGCATCAACAAAGACCTGTTGTCGAGATATTATCCATATCATCATAACAATGGAAATATCATCGAGACAGATTCAAATCGTGCAGACGTACTGTCAGCAGTTAATATCATCGCCAGATTGTCCAATCAGCATGTGCACTTAATGAATCGAGGTATTAGCACGTACTCCAAAAGAAATAATGATATCAGCGCGTGCTAAAAAGTTATGGAGGTCTGACACATAAAGAAACATTTTAGAAGACCGTTGGGAGACCTCGCAGTCTTATAAAACGGATACATGAGGTTGCCCTAACAGGTTACTGATCAAGAAAGAACTTGCGCACATAGCGAATCGAAAAACACAAGCGCCGCAAGAAAGAAAGAGAAAAAGAAGGAGCAGTCATCTTCATCGACTTCTAAGAAGCCAATCCTCATCTGGCTAAGAAAAGATTTGAAGAAGAACCGTGCGCTCAAGATCTGATTCAGAACAATCTTCTTTCATTTCGTCGAATGAACACTAGCGCCGGCAGTAGTTCTAACGCGTCGCGGTAAAGCATACATCTCGTCGAGCGCCGGTAGAGCAACCAGATCGTCGAATGGAGCTTTTAGTTCGTCGAACGGAGCTTTCATTTCGTCGAACGCCAATTCGTCGAACGGAGCTTTCATTTCGTCGAACGCAGTTCCATTCTCAGTGGTTTCCTTCTCAGTGCTTTCCTTCTCAGTGGTTTCTGATTCGCTAACGCCAGCGGCAGTGTTACCACGTCGCGGTAACAACAAATAATCATCCTGATGTCGCTTCGACGTCTTTCTTTTTCGCACTCCTTTGGGGATTGAATGTTGAAGATCCTGCACACTATAAGCACAATGCAAATATGATCAAATACAATAGGATTTGTTATTGTCAAACCAAGAGATGGGGAAAGCATGTTCCAACAAACTCCCCCTTTTGATAATAACAAATTCTATTAGAAAGAAATAGTTCAAAAGATAGTAATTGTGTTTATTAAAAAGGATAAGCATGAATTTTAAGACATGTGCATATGCTCCCCCTGTTGGATCTGTAGGCGCCCTTAAAGGGGGGTGAATAAGGGTTTTAAAATTTCAGAGATTATGAGAGAAAATAATTCTCAGACACTATCGTCAGCGGTAGTGTTAACGCTCGGCGTTAGCAACAGTGAGAATACTTTTATGTTTAAACAATGAAAATCACAGAGTACAACTCAGAGATAAAACAATAAACATTTTTCATTAATCATTAAATGGAAGTAAATATGATTACAAAACTTTTCCCAATAACGCTTGGAAAGAGGCAAACAATTAAAACTCTTTTGGTTTTCTATACCGACCCTTCTCCCAAGGACCGGTTGGCTTTAGCCTATCTCTCCCTAGACAAGGCCTCAAGACGCTCTAGCCCTTCCCTCACCGGAAAGGCCTCAAGCACTCCCTAGATCTACACCCTAGACCTAGTCGCCGTGCGGCGAATTCCCCCTAGTCCCCTGAAGGCCCTAGTCGTCGTGTGGCGAGTTCCTCTACCGAATAAAAGATATAAAGGTTACAAATTGAAAGTAAAACAAAACTCAAATTAAAAACTCCCTCAAAAGTGGAACTTGGTGTCGATGTAGATATGATCAGATCGGTCTCCAAGTTCTTTGCTTTCTCGAACGTTGACGGAGTTGACTTGGCTGCTTCTGAAGGCTCTCACGAGTGCTCTACAATAAAGCTTCAATAACTTCTGTAACAGCAAAACATAATGGAGGAAGCACTGCTCTTTAAATAGATTCGACAGCTACCACCTGCGCTAGTACTACCTCCCCACGATAGTGACACGATGCGCACACGGATTGTGGCAGTTAAGGCAACTTCTGAGCGCAAATGGTTGTGACTGCCTAGCGCACCGCGGTAACACTATCGCCCCACGATAGTACGATTTCCTTCCTTCAGCCAATATCTCTTTCCAAATTTGCCCCTCAATCAACTGCAGACGGGATGTTTCCAAAAGCTACCATCAGGCGTTAGACCTAGCGCGCCGCGATAGTACTTGCCAAACATAGCGACCCGTCGACATTCCTTTTTCTCCACTTTCCTTTCTGTCAATAGTTTCCATATATGCTAACGCCAGCGGCAGTGCTAACGCTCCGCGGTAGGTCATTTCGTCGGGCGCATCATTGTCGAGCTGACCTCAGCTTTCATCGATCTCAATCTGGTTCGTCGAACAGAAAATTATTTTCGTCGATCTCAATCTGGTTCGTCAAACGGAAACTTGTTTTCGTCGATCTCAATCTGGTTCGTCGAACAGAATCATTTTCTTCGAACACCATTTCGTCTTTCAGATGCTAGCGCCAGCGTTAGTGCTAACGCGTCGCGGTAGAGCTGCAGTTCGTCGATCGGGCCTCAGCTTTCGGCGATCGTCGAACGCCCTGATATGAATTTTGTCGAACGGGCTTCCGCGTTTGTCGTTCGTCGAACGGAGCACCGAGTTCGTCGAACAGTTCAGCGAACGGACACTAGCACCAGCGGTAGTTTTAACGTTGGGCGGTAGTAACAAAAACACAGCACCATGGAGATTTTAAAGCACAGAATCTTGCATATTATAAACACAAAACAAGTATGATCAAATACAATAGGATTTGTTATTGTCAAACCAAGAGATGCGGAAAGCATGTTCCAACAAACTCCCCCTTTTGATAATAACAAATTCCCTTAGAAAGAAATAATTCAATTGATAGGAATTTTTGTTTATAATAGAGATAAGCATGAAATGTAAGACATGTGCATAAGCTCCCCCTAAATGAATGCTCCCCCTACAACAAATCTTCCTATGAACTTAACTCCCCAAACATGTTAATTTCTTTCAAATTTATTCTCCCCTATTTGGTATTATCAAAAGAGGGTGGAGAGGAAGGCCAACAAAAAGTGTGTAATTACTGTGTAGAGAGTGAATGAGCAAGAAAATAGGTAAACACTAAGAAAGAAAAAAAATACAATAGATTGGAGTGAAAAGAGAAGGTGAAGAAATTGTCATAAAGGAACCACGTGTTGGGAAAACGTATTCATGATCGAGCATACAAGTAGTAAAGAGGTGGAAAGCATAACATCTATATAGGAATTTAGAAGCATAGTATATAATTAAGAATTTTGGATATAACAAAATAGATGTTGTAGCATTTTAAATACACACAATAATTTTAGTTTTAACATAGCCATACACTAGTTTGAAAGGTATTCAATACAAAGTTCTCATGGCGTAGCGGAAAAAATATGTAAGCATGATATAAGCTATCAAGACAAGATAGAAGAATACAATGTTCAAAATTTTAGAAATCAAGTACACTTATACATTGTAATGATCATGCAAAGCTATCTAGTGCATTTACTTAAGAGTTTAGAGAATACATGTAGATATGCAATAGACTCCAATTCTCATGAGTAGAAGGCTTACAAGTGAAAATGATGTGTACAAAATAGTGTTTTTGATAAAAGTATACATATGAGTTAATCAAAACACATGACATGTATAATGGAATAAACACAATATTATTGAATAAGCATTTTTAGCGTTACCTCTTCCCACAAAGCTATATAAAATATTCAATGCACATAGTAAAATAGTACAACTACCAAGGTGCTCTGCACACACAATGCTTATTAAGACTTATCAGGGTGCAAAGTAGTGCTTGGGGAATCACAATTATTATTTTGAATTTTAGTTTTTTTTTTGTCATTCGGTGTACAAGAAGAAGTGGTGTAAAAGGAAAAATGTTTGCAACAAGGCACTTTACAATTCTCTCCAAGGTGCTCAACCCCACAATGCTCATTAAGACTTATCAGGAGGGTGAGTAGTACTTGGTGGAGTTATCTTTGTCAATTTATTCATTTGAATTTTTGCATAACGACAAAGGTCTCCGAATTCACTTGTATGCGCAAACAAATTTTTTTTTGAAAAGACACACTTCTTCAAAGATATGTGCATGAAAAAGATTTTTATATGTGGTGTAGGTAAAACTAAGCATGCCTAACAATAATATTAAGTTGTTACACTACACAATCATGTAAGTGAAGATTAAATTCATATGTAGTTTATCAAAAGGTGTGAGTGAAAGATCATTAACAAATATAAGTCATTTACTCATACATAGAGGCATGCTATGCAATTCTACACATGATTTCTATAATCAATTTCAAAGCACACATAAGATAATGATCAAGGCATGATACAAAAATAATGTTAATAAGATACTTGAAATAGAGAATGAAACATTGTATACTAAGCTTGGCAAGATAAACCATATCATCCTTGAAACATTAAAAAACACATCAGTTTTTATAGAATTTTTAAGTTTTTTTTTAAAGCATGTTTTTGATGTTTTAGTTGGTTTTTCAATTTTCTAGTTTGTTTTGATATATACAAAAAAACATGTTTTTGGTTGGATTTTGGTTTGTTTTACTGTTTTTTTGTTTTGGAATTTTAAAAGAAAATAGCAGAAACTGGAAAATAAAAATGAAAAAGAGACTGGAAATACAGAAGTATCCACTAACGCTAGCGGTATAATGCTATCGCCTGGCGTTAGTGACAAAACTCAATTTTTTGGGAAAACATGAAATTTTTCAGAATTTTTCTTATGAATATAGTTGTGTAGATTGGTGATACTGTGATTCAGTACAGAAATCAGATATGCGTGTTCACAAAAATGCAGGCTTTGCAAGTTCAAGCTAGAATGTCCAAAACCCCTAGTTCTAGTCTAAGTAGATGAAATCGTGAATCAGGTAGGGGCTTTGTAAAGATGTCCGCAAGTTGAGATTCAGTTCCTATGAAGTTTACATGAACATATTCCTTTTTGATGTGATCCCGAATGAAGTGGTGTCTTACAACAATGTGTTAGATCGTGAGTGATGAACGGGGTTGTTTGTTAAGTCAATAGCACTCTTATTGTCACACTTAAGTTCAATATTAGTTAAATGAACACCAAAGTCTTCTAATGTTTGTGTCATCCATAATGCTTGGGCGCAACAACTTTCTAGTGCAGTATATTCTGCCTCGGTGGTGGAGAGGGCAATAGAATTTTGTTTTCTACTTGACCATGCAACTAGAGAAGGACCTAAGAAGGGACATGTACCACTAGTGCTTTTCTTATCTAAGGAACAACCAGCGTAATCAGAATCGGAATACCCGTGCAAGAGAAAAGAATCATTATTTGGATACCAAAGTCCTAATTTTGATGTGCCTATTAGATATCGAAAAATTTGTTTCACCGCTTTTAAATGAGATTCTTTTGGATTTGCTTGAAATCTAGCGCATAAGCATACGACAAACAAGATATCGGGTCTAGATGCACTAAGGTATAATAGGGATCCAATCATTCCTCTATATAAAGTTTGATCAATTGAAATTCCGGCTTCATCTTTTCCTAGTTTTAGTGATGCGCTCATTGGAGTATTAGCTTGTTTTAAATTTTCAAAGCCAAAATGTTGTAACATATCATGGACATATTTGGATTGACATATAAAAATTCCATCATTTCTTTGGGTTATTTGAAATCCTAAAAAGTATGTTAGTTCACCCACTAGACTCATTTCAAGTTCATTTTGCATCACTTGAATAACTTCTTTACACAACTCTTCATTAGTGGCTCCAAAAATAATATCTTCAACATATATTTGTAAAATAATCAAATCATTATCATAGTGCTTAATGAAGAGCATGTTATCGGCACTACCCATTTTATAATCGTGCTTTAATAATAAAGATGTTAAGCATTCATACCAAGCACGGGGCGCTTGTTTTAGACCATAAAGCGCTTTTTCTAATCGATATAAATGATTTGGAAATTTTTCATCAATAAATCCGGGGGGTTGTTCGACATAGACTTCTTCTTTAATTATCCCATTTAAGAAGGCACTTTTAACATTCATTTGAAATAATTTAAATTTCTTATAACTCGCAAATGCTAGAAAAATTCTAATCGATTCAAGGAGAGCAACGGGTGCAAATGTTTCATCAAAATCTACCCCCTCGATTTGAGAATAACCTTGTGCTACTAATCGAGCTTTGTTCCTAGTTATTCTAGATTCTCCATCTAATTTATTTTTAAATATCCATTGGACACCTATAACCGGATGATTTGATGGTCTTTCAACTAGTTTCCAAACCCTATTGCGTTCAAATTGATTCAATTCATCATTTATAGCAATAAACCAAAATTCATCATTCAAAGCGGTGGAAACATTTTTCGGTTCTATTTCGGAAACAAAACATAAGTTTGAAAACGATTCATTAAAAGAAGAACGTGTAGTTACCCCTCTTGATGGTTCTCCAATAATAAGCTCCCTTGGATGATCTCTTGTGAATCGAAGCACACTTTGAGGCACGTGCTCCTCTTGCACCGTCTCCACTTCTTTTTCTTCTCCAAGTTGCTCGTCGTCATCATGCTCCAATGGTGAAAGAGGTGCATCATCATTTCCTGCACAAGTAGAATCTACACAAGGCACAAGTTCATCAAACTTCACATGAATAGACTCTTCAACCTTTTTAGATTTTTTATTATATACTTTATATGCTTTGCTAGTGGAAGAGTAACCAAGAAAAATACCTTCATCACATTTTTCATCAAATTTGGCTAATGCATCCTTGGTGTTTAAGATAAAACATTTACAACCAAAGACATGAAAATACGATACATTAGGTTTCTTTTGAAAATACAATTCATATGGAGTTAATTTTAAAATAGGGCGAAGCATAACACGATTAATGACATAACATGATGTATTTACTGCTTCGGCCCAAAAATAACTAGGCAATCCATACTCGGATAGCATGGTGCGTGCAAGTTCTTGAAGAGTTCTATTTTTTCTCTCCACCACACCGTTTTGTTGGGGGGTGCGTGGAGCAGAAAATTCGTGTTTAATACCTAGATTATTACAGAAAGTGGAGAAGCTATCGTTTTCAAATTCTCCTCCATGATCCGATCGGATAACTTGATTTTTAGATCTAATTCATTTTGAATACGATTGCAAAGTTTTGAAAATTCAGAAAACGCATCGGATTTGGAGGTGAGAAATAAGGTCCAAGTAAATCTAGAAAAATCATCAATTAAAACAAAAGTATACTTTTTACCACCAAGACTACATGTGTTAATGGGTCCAAAAAGATCCATGTGAATTAGTTGAAGAGGTCTTGAGGTGGATATTTCTTTTTTACTTTTAAACGATGTTTTTGAAAATTTTCCTTTTTGGCATGATGAACATAACGAAGATAGATTTCCATTTAACATAGTAAACCTTTAATGAGTTTATTTTTTGACAATTTTAAGATTAACTTGGTGCTAGAGTGACCAAGTCGCCTATGCCATAATTCAAGTTCTTCATTTTTTGATATAAGACATTTGAGAGACGCACGTGATAGATCATGAAAAGCAATGAGATATACATTTTGAATTCGTGGTGCGGTGAGTACGATATTATTGGTTTTAGGATCTATAATTTTGCATAAATCAGTAGAAGACTCAAATAAAACATTTAGACCTTTATCACAAAGCTGACTAATAGAAATCAAGTTGTGTTTCAAGCCTTCTACATATAAAACATTAGTAAGAGAGAAAGAATTGTTACCCACAGTACCGGTGCCTAAAATCCTTCCCTTTCCATTGTCCCCAAATGTCACCATTCCTCCTTTCTTCTTGGTGAGGCTAAGGAATTTTGCTTTATCGCCCGTCATGTGTTTGGAGCACCCTGAGTCCAACTACCACATGTCTTCCTTTTCTTTAGCCTGCCAACATACCTAACAAGAAGATGAGAGTAAATATCCGGATACCCAAGTGGTTCCTCCCATAGAATAGGTGGAAACCTTAGGCACCCAGATTTGCTTGATCGAACATCGACCCTTCATCCTGCAAGAGTCCAAGGTATGCCTGAAGTGATGGCACTTGGCACATAACACAAAAGGGGTTGAGACATTTTCTAGTTTTTGTTGTGGACTCATGCTGGAGGATGGGGAATCAGCAGAATGAATTCCAGATTCATGATTTTTCCAAGAATTATGAGGTCTGTTACTACCGCCAGCGTTAGTAGTTACCGCCGTGCGGTAGTTAGCAGAATCAAAACCCAGACCAGTTTTTGCACTACCATGCCTTTGGTTGGCCAAAATCATATCAAGACTTTTCTGGCCAACACCGAATTTTTCTATGGCTAAATTAAGGTCATGGATTTTAGCTTTTAATGCAAAATTTTCACTAACTAGATTTCCGCATCTATTTGCAAAAAATTTCTTTTCATTTTCAACATTAGAAAGAGAGAGTTTTAAATTTCTTTCTAAGTCTCTCTTTTGTTTCGTGAGTGATTCGATATTTGAGAGAGCATTAGAAAGATCAACTTCAAGTTTGCTAGTCCTTGCCAAACGATCATCATTCTTTTGGCAAGACTCCATCTCCTTTCCCAAAGCAAAAACTTCCTTACATAACTTTTGATTTTGTTTCAAAAGAAATTTATTTTCAGTTTTAAGTAAATCATGATCTTTTAGAGTTTTGCCAAAAGATTTGCAAGTTCTTAAATATTCGGAATAAAGATCATCATAGTTAGAGGGGATTACCTCAGTGTCGCTTTGGACACTGCACTCGTCGTCGGTTGATTCATTGTTTTTCCCCATAAGGCATAAGTTTGCCTCATCATCATCGCTTGAGCTTGAACTACTTGAGCAACCGGAGGAAGAGTCATCCCATGTTGCAGCTTTTAAGACCTTCTTCTTCTCCTGTCCTTTAACTCGTTTTTCTTTTTGCTCCTTCAGAAATTTTGGGCATTGACTTCTAATGTGCACGGTCTTCCTACTGTGGAATCACTCGGGAGGTGGCCGCTCTTCGTCATCGTCGCTAGGCTTCTCCTTCTTCTCTCTTTTGGATGAGGATCCCTTTCAAAAAAATTTCCGGAAGGTGTTCCTCCTTTCCGGATTCTTCATGAACTTGGTGAAGTTCTTCACGAAGAGACTCTCCTCGTCATCTTCCTCGTCTTCATCTTCTTTTCTTGACTTCAGTGCCAAAGCTTTCTTCTTTGGTTCCTTGTTGTACTCCTCTTCTTGAATCTTGAGTTCTAACTCATGGGTTTTGAGATTCCCAATGAGGCTCTCAATTTGGATCCGCCTAAGATCATGCGATTCAGAAATCGCCGTCACCTCAGAAATCGCCGTCACCTTTGGATTGAACTTTGGAGGTAGTGATCGAAGGAGCTTTCTGACCAAGTCGTCGTTTGAAAATGTTTTTCCAAGAATCTTTGAATCATTGACGATCTTGGTGAATCGAGTGTACATGGCGTCGACGTCCTCATTTGGATCCATCCTGAACCTTTCAAATTCAGATTCCAGTTGGAAGAGTTTTGAATCTTTGACCTGCGAAGTTCCTTCATGCGTTATTTCTAATAAGTTCCAAATATCATAAGCAGATTCACATGTGCTGACTTTATTAAATTCAGTCCTATCAAGAGCACAGAACAGAGCATTCATAGCTTTCGCATTATTCTTACACCTAGCCTTATCTCCATCGTCCCATTTATCCTTAGGTTTTTCCATGGTAACTTCTCCAACAATGTATGTAGGAGAAGTGTATGGAGTTTCAATACATGCATGCCCATACATCTAGATCTAAATTTATCAGAAAACAACGCATACGCATTCTCCAGTAGTTATAATCAGTTCCGGTAAACAACGGAGGTCTACTTATTCTCTGCCCCTCATGGAAAGCGAGATCACGGAGCACCATTATTCCCGGTTGTTAGACCGAATTGGAATAACCTACCTCTGATACCACTTGTTGGATCTGTAGGCGCCCTTAGAGGGGGGGGGGGGGGTGAATAAGGGTTTTAAAATTTTAGAGATTATGAGAGAAAATAATTCTCAAACACTACCGCCAGCGGTAGTGTTAACGCTCGGCATTAGCAACAGTAAGAATACTTTTATGTTTGAACAATGAAAATCACAGAGCACAACTCAGAGATGAAACAATAAACATGTTTTCATTAATCATTAACTGGAAGTAAATACGATTAGAAAACTTTTCCCAATAACGCTTGGAAAGAGGCGACCAATTAAAATTCTCTTGGTTTTCTATACCGACCCTTCTCCCAAGGACTGGTTGGCTTTAGCCTATCTCTCCCTAGACAAGGCCTCAAGCCGCTCTAGCCCTTCCCTCACCGGAAAGGCCTCAAGCACTCCCTAGATCTACACCCGAGACCTAGTCGTCATGTGGCGAATTCCCCCTAGTCCCCTGATGAGTCCCGATTATATACACATATATGGACTCATCTGGGCCGTTTATCTAGTCATTCCACTGCACTTTAGCCTTGTTTTAGCTTATATTTGTTATCACTTGCTATGTGCACTTCTAGGCCCATTTTGGTGTTATTTCGTATCTTTCTTTGTTATTAGTTTTCTTGCGATGTTAAGTCCCACTTTCAGTGGCTAGACTGGTGTCGTACGCTGGAACAGGTGTCGTGCAGGTGTTTCCGGTGCAATTCTGCACAGGAACACTGCGCACGATCACCGGTTCTATTGCGCACGACCACTGGTCGTGCGCCACTGATCGTGTGCACTTAACCCTTTTTTATGAGTTCTGTTTGGTGTAGTGCGCACGACCAGATACGCTAGTGCGCACGACCACCGGTCGTGCGCCACTGTTCGTGCGCGCTTATCATCAATTTCTTGAGTTCTGTTTCAATCAGTGCGCACGACCACCTACGATAGTGCGCACGACCACCGGTCGTGCGCCACTAGTCGTGCGAACATGTTATTTCATAATTTCTGTCTTTGCAGGTTCTGTCCAGGCAGAGCGCACGATCACCGAATTCTAGTGCGCACGACCACTGGTCGTGCGCCACTGACCGTGCGCACTGTTTAATTCCAGCGCCTATAAATTCCGCTGCTCGCGATTTAGGTCGGATCGCTTCGTATTTTCTTCCGCAGTCCGCCGTTCCGCCCCCTTTCCGCTGGTTCTTCGCCCCCTAGGCCTCCTCCATCATCCAAGGGCTTCAAGGAGGAGATTCTACACTCATCTTCATCGCCAAGCAAGGTGTTCTTCGCATTAGACGTGGCCGGATGGTAAATCGCTGGAGAAGACGGGTCCATTGGGAGGTGTGACAGCCCTCCTCTACCCCGGACGCAGTTGGGACCGAGCTAGGACGTGGATTGACAACCCAACAATTCCTACCGTGAATCTACAACGAGACTCCGGATTCGGTCGTATCTCTTGCCTTTTTCCCTTACTTGTGTTGATGTAATGTTTGTGATCTCTATATTTAGATGATGAATGCTATGAACTTTGTGTATTATTGTCTATTTCATGTTTATTGAATTATTTAGTTCATATGTGTTAATGAGGTGCGCCGCCATCCATTTTCCACTCCACCACCGTGTTCGGTGCCGCACTAGCAATTGCTAGTGGCGTGCTTGTCGAAGAGGTGTTTGCGACCCTCAATCCGTTAGCCTACTCGTCCATCCGCCTACCGAAGCGTGGCATCGCGGCCCGTATTCCATCCCGCCTAACGAAGCAGTGTGCTCAAGGCCTGCACAGTTCGATTCCGCTTGCCTACTCGTCCATCCGCCCTTTTGACGCAGCGCGCTCAAGGCCTGCCTAGTCTCCATCCCGCCAAGCGAAGCATTGCATAGCGGCATTGCATAGGAGTAGTTGATAGCTTTTATTTTATTTTCCAAAAGCCAACCCAACTCCCCCGCATTCCATCCGATTTAAGGACTTCAATCTCAAGTCCTTCCTCGAAACCTAACTCCACCTTACTGTGTTCCTCAAGAGACCGACACTCGGGGATTCCACTCTCCACATTTATTACTTGAACGATCGGTACACTGCCGTTTCGTGCCGCAGTCTTACTACCGCCTTTAGCGGTGTGCTAAGATTTGCGCATCAAGTTTTTGGCGCCGTTGCCGGGGAACACAGACGTGTGAGTTTTCTGGAGAGGGAGAGTCTGAGAGAGAAGCCCTTCCATTTGTAAAATTGCATCTCTTATTTTATTTCTGTTCTTTTTATTCCTTTTTCTTGTTTTATAGTAGGTTGCTTTAGTAAATTTTTGTTAGGTGTAGTATTTTGCACAATAGTGTTCTTCTTTTTGAATCGTTTTATCTTCACACTATGTGGGCACATCTCAATTTCCGTTGCCGTTGGTATGGAGCTACCTCCCACTCTAGTGATGAATGCCCTACGGAGAATAGTAGGCATAATTCTTATAGCCCAGCATATAGAGCACCGACTTCGTCTGGTACTCCATATGGTGCGCATAAGTCTTATGGCTACTCTGCTGAGCCTTTACCGTCATACTTCTTTTCGGCTTCAGCACCCGCTGTGCCAAAGAAGCCTGCTAGGCAGTGCCAGTTTTGTCGGAGCACAGATCATGCCCTGAAGGATTGTGTTGCTTATCTTCGCCAATTGGATGAGGATGACGAGCCGGATATCCGGATCGTCCCGAATCCTAACTCTGGCGGCACACCTTCAACATCCGGTTATGTGTCTTTGTCACCTTCACATCTTGAAGGGTATGGCATGGACATGGTCACTGGATGTGTGGCTGATCTGGGCACCGACATTGCTGAGCCTATTCTCCCGGTGCATCCACCACCTCTAGTGGATTCGATTCTTTGTGAGGAATCGGTGCTCGACTTTTATCCGAGCACTACTCCTCTCCCTGTTGTGCATACTACACTCGTCTCTGACGACATTGTTGATGATGTGTCGCAGGAGGAGGCGGTTGATCTGAGTGTTGTGCCTATTCCTATGGAGGAGGACAACCTTCTAGGTGAAGAGGAATTTTCCTCAGCACCGGTGGAGGAAGTCCAAATCCTAAGCCTGGCCACCGTTGATCCCGCCGAATCTTGTAGCATTGATGACAATGCAAACATTATTTTACTTCCCCAACCTAATGGGAGTGAGACCGGGACCACTCCCCCAATTTTTGATTATTTATGTTCTTCATCTTGTTTATTTCTCGATCCCCCCTCTTCACCCGATCCTGTGCAGGTTGAATCTTCACAGGTACTTCAGGAGGACTTGGAGCTTTGTGCTCAAGTCAATGATGAGTGTGTCCTTTTATGCGAGGAGGTTGATCCCTCCTCCATTAAGGAAGCCTCATTCGTTGCCTTCTCCTCCTGCGGACCTGCTGTGGATGATACCTTGCTGGGCAAGGATAGTTTTGGTGAGATGAGTGAGGACCAGGCCTCCTCCTCTTCTTACTTTCTTTTCCCTCTACCTGTGAGGAGCAGGTATTTATATTCGGGTAGAGGCGTGACTGTTCTTTCTCCGTATAGGTACCCGCTACCGACACGGATATTAGGCCAGTTACCTGTCCACTTCTCCTTCCATAGGCCCATTAGCTAGAACTCTTAAAGTTTGAATAAGTCGTGCTGGGAGGACAATAACCCCAGTAGTTATCTTTCTTTTCCTGCATTCTTATTTCTTCTAATCATGTTTAGTTAGTAGTACTTTCTTTTCAGTTTTCTTTTGTCTTTTGTTTTTGCGGAGCTGACCCCTGCAGGTATCTTCTCTGGATGGCGGATGTTGCAGCTCATTTTAGCATACACGCCAATCTTCTGGTATGCTCACTTGCTGAGCATTGGGTACTCTCTTCCCCTAGCCTTTGCTGATTTTCATGTCATATATTATGCGGATTGTTTAGTTTAAGTCTGGGGGAGAGTAGTTTTGTTTACCCGCTCACGTGCACTATTGCACTGCATGCTAGAAGATTTCATTTAAATTGTTGTTCATTTTCATTGCACACCACATCACCCACTTGAGCGCGTACTCATCTGTTTGCTTGCTCTGTTGTGAATTTAATTCTTCTGCTTATTTGGGAAAATCTAGGTGATGGCTTAGGACTATGTAGTAGAGTAAAATGTTGACTCCCGTAGTGCTCCTAGTCGAGTGCTCGGTTGCATAGGAATTTGTGTAGGTTAGATCTCTTTTTATACTATGGTTTTATATTTTTCTCTATTAGTGTAAATGTTGTTTACTCTACTCAAATGGTGAATCCGGTGTGAATCAAACGGTAGCGTAGGGATGTGTGTAAACGATCGCTAGACTCGTATTGCTTGAGTCGGAAGAAAGGAGAATCTTTCTCGGTGGCTAGAACTTGCCCCAAGCGATTCTTGAAGCATTGGCATAGGATAGTTCTAGTGCGTGAGAATGACGTAGGCCATTATTTTGGCTCGGTTGAACTTTTTATTTCATGCCTATCGTCTACCCTTGCTAGCCCCTTTGTGCCTACCCTTTTCTTGATTCAGCTCCACAGTTATCTCACCAAAGCCTGAAAGCCTAGCCTAGTCACACACCTAAATCTGAGCTTTAGTTGTAGTTTCATTTACATTTTGGGGGGTGTTGATTGTGGTGTCTGTTATGTGAATCTGTGGATGTGCTCATTTGAAAATTTTGCTGAAAGAAAAAAAAGACAAGAAAAAGAAGATAGAAAGAAAAAAAAAAGAAATGAATAAAAAGGAAAAGAGAAAAGAGAAAAAAAATGAGTTTTATTGAAAAATCATGTAGAAATATTATGTATTGGGAGTAGGCGGTGCACACACCTATGTTGCAAAAGTCCAAGTCTGGGGGTGTGGTGCACTTGCATTCGATTTTGGTGCGCGGGTAGTTATTTTTAAAGCTCATTTGGGTTTTGTGTTTAAGCCATTTTTTTATCATTGTTTACCTCACCGTAACCCAAGCCCCATCTCTAACCTAAAGTCCTACCGACTCGCGCTATGAACCAATCTAGTGTCGTGGAGAGAATGTGACCGGGCAAGCCTATGGTCACCGACACCGATGGATTTCGGTAGAGTTTATCCGGCACCCCAATCTTGTGCAATGCTCATCTCAGCGTTTAGTTTACTTTCTCCGTATGTGTGACCGAATGATTCACCGTAGTTCACCATTTTGAGTAGTTGTAATATGCTTTTACTCTTTTAGAAATATATAAACTGTTTTTATAGTCAGAAATCGTTTCTACTATTTTTCTTATGCACGTGAGCATGCGACTTCGCATGGTACTCTGTATTGTAGTTTTAAGCCATCTACTTTTCTTTCCCCGTTCGCATGGAATTTGTTTGCTCGGGACGCGCAAACAGGTAAGTCTGGGGGTGTGATGAGTCCCAATTATATACACATATATAGACTCATCTGGGCCGTTTATCTAGTCATTCCATTGCACTTTAGCCTTGTTTTAGCTTATATTTGTTATCACTTGCTATGTGCACTTCTAGGCCCATTTTGGTGTTATTTCGTATCTTTCTTTGTTATTAGTTTTCTTGCGATGTTAAGTCCCACTTTCAGTGGCTAGACTGGTGTCGTACGTTGGAACAGGTGTCGTGCAGGTGTTTCCGGTACAATTCTGCACAGGAACACTGCGCACGATCACCGGTTCTATTGCGCACGACCACTGGTCGTGCGCCACTGATCGTGTGCACTTAACCCTTTTTTATGAGTTCTGTTTGGTGTAGTGCGCACGACCATCTACGCTAGTGCGCACGACCACCGGTCGTGCGCCACTGTTCGTGCGCGCTTATCATCAATTTCTTGAGTTCTGTTTCAATCAGTGCGCACGACCACCTACGATAGTGCGCACGACCACCGGTCGTGCGCCACTGGTCGTGCGAACATGTTATTTCATAATTTCTGTCTTTGCAGGTTCCGTCCAGGCAGAGCGCACGATCACCGAATTCTAGTGCGCACGACCACTGGTCGTGCGCCACTGACCGTGCGCACTGTTTAATTCCAGCGCCTATAAATTCCGCTGCTCGCGATTTAGGTCGGATCGCTCCGTATTTTCTTCCGCAGTCCGCCGTTCCGCCCCCTTTCCGCTGGTTCTTCGCCCCCTAGGCCTCCTCCATCATCCAAGGGCTTCAAGGAGGAGATTCTACACTCATCTTCATCGCCAAGCAAGGTGTTCTTCGCATTAGACGTGGCCGGATGGTAAATCGCTGGAGAAGACGGGTCCATTGGGAGGTGTGACAGCCCTCCTCTACCCCGGACGCAGTTGGGACCGAGCTAGGACGTGGATTGACAACCCAACGATTCCTACCGTGAATCTACAACGAGACTCCGGATTCGGTCGTATCTCTTGCCTTTTTCCCTTACTTGTGTTGATGTAATGTTTGTGATCTCTATATTTAGATGATGAATGCTATGAACTTTGTGTATTATTGTCTATTTCATGTTTATTGAATTATTTAGTTCATATGTGTTAATGAGGTGCGCCGCCATCCATTTTCCACTCCACCACCGTGTTCGGTGCCGCACTAGCAATTGCTAGTGGCGTGCTTGTCGAAGAGGTGTTTGCGACCCTCAATCCGTTAGCCTACTCGTCCATCCGCCTACCGAAGCGTGGCATCGCGGCCAGTATTCCATCCCGCCTAACGAAGCAGTGCGCTCAAGGCCTGCACAGTTCGATTCCGCTTGCCTACTCGTCCATCCGCCCTTTTGACGCAGCGCGCTCAAGGCCTGCCTAGTCTCCATCCCGCCAAGCGAAGCATTGCATAGCAGCATTGCATAGGAGTAGTTGATAGCTTTTATTTTATTTTCCAAAAGCCAACCCAACTCCCCCGCATTCCATCCGATTTAAGGACTTCAATCTCAAGTCCTTCCTCGAAACCTAACTCCACCTTACTGTGTTCCTCAAGAGACCGACACTCGGGGATTCCACTCTCCACATTTATTACTTGAACGATCGGTACACTACCGTTTCGTGCCGCAGTCTTACTACCGCCTTTAGCGGTGTGCTAAGATTTGCGCATCATCCCCGCAAGGCCCTAGTCGCCGTGTGGCGAGTTCCTCTACTGAACAAAAGATATAAAGGTTACAAATTGAAAGTAAAACAAAACACAAATTAAAAACTCCCCAAAAGTGGAACTTGGTGTCTATGCAGATGTGAACGGATCGGTCTCCAAGATCTTTGCTTTCTCAAACGTTGACGGAGTTGACTTGGCTGCTTCTGAAGGCTCTCACGAGTGCTCTGCAATAAGGCTTCAATAACTTCTGTAACAGCAAAACATAATGGAGGAAGCACTGCTCTTTAAATAGATACGACAGCTACCGCCTGCGCTAGTACTACCGCCCCGCGATAGTGACACAATGCGCATACGGATCATGGCAGTTAAGGCAACTTCTAAGCGCAAACGGTTGTGACAGCCTAGCGCGCCGCGGTAACACTATCGCCCCGCGATAGTACGATTTCCTTCCTTCAGCCAATATCTCTTTCCAAATTTTCCCCTCAATCAACTGCAGACGGGATGTTTCCAAAAGCTTCCGCCAGGCGTTAGACCTAGCGCGCCGCGATAGTACTTGCCAAACATAGCGACCCATCGACATTCCTTTTTCTCCACTTTCCTTTCTGTCAATAGTTTCCATATATGCTAACGCCAGAGTCAGTGCTAACGCTCCGTGGTAGGTCATTTCGTCGGGCGCATCTTTGTCGAGCTGACCTCAGCTTTCGTCGATCTCAATCTGATTCGTCGAACGGAAAATTATTTTCGTCGATCTCAATCTGGTTCGTCGAAAGGAAACTTGTTTTCGTCGATCTCAATCTAGTTCGTCGAACGGAATCATTTTCTTCAAACACCATTTTGTATTTCAGATGCTAGCGCCAGCGTTAGTGCTAACTCACCGTGGTAGAGTTGCGGTTCGTCGATCGGGCATCAGCTTTTGTCGATCGTCGATCGTCGAACGCCCTGATATGAATTTCGTCGAACGGGCTTCCGCGATCGTCGTTCTTCAAACGGAGCACCGAGTTCGTCGAACCCAGTTCGTCGAATGGACACTAGCGCCAGTGGTAGTTTAAACGCTGCGCTGTAGTAACAAAAACATAGCACCATGGAGATTTTAAAGCACAGAATCCTGCATACTATGTTTGTACAACCCTGTATTCGCCGAGTAGGTACTCGAGCCAAGAGGTATTTTGGAACATCGTTCCTCAGCAGGATCCAAGGAAGGGGGCGAGAACCCCAGTAAGGGGCGAGACCAGCCAGGGGGGCCGCCCCTGGCTGGGTCTCGCCCAGCCCCAGCTAAGGGGCGAGACCGGCCAGGGGGGCCGCCCCTGGCAGGGTCTCGCCCAGCCCCAGCTAAGGGGCGAGACCAGCCAGGGGGGCCGCCCCTGGCTGGGTCTCGCCTAGCCCCAGCTAAGGGGCGAGACCGGCCAGGGGGGCCGCCCCTGGCAGGGTCTCGCCCAGCCCCGGCTAAGGGGCGAGACCGGCCAGGGGGGACGCCCCTGGCAGGGTCTCGCCCAGCCCCGGCTAAGGGGCGAGACCGGCCACGGGGGCCGCCCCTGGCAGGGTCTCGCCCAGCCCCGGCTAAGGGGCGAGACCGGCCAGGGGGGCCGCCCCTGGCAGGGTCTCGCCCAGCCCCGGCTAAGGGGCGAGACCGGCCAGGGGGGCCGCCCCTGGCAGGGTCTCGCCCAGCCCCAGCAGGGGGGCGAGACCAGCAGGGGGGGCATCCCCGGGTCTCGCCCCACCCCAGTTAGGGGGCTCGCCGAGCCCCGCGAGGTACCTCTCTCGCCCAGTTTCGGGGGGAGGTGTCGGTCTGCGTTTAGCATCCCAGAACAGCGGGATTTGGCTATTTGCAGTCCGGTTTTGGCTATTCGCAGTCCAAATCCGAGGGTATTTTGGGTATTCTGCAGTCCAGTTTAGGTTATTTGCAGCCCAGATCCGAAAATCCTATAAATAGGACCAAGGGGGCACCATTTGGAGGGATCTCTCATCCTAGGCTAGCTCTCTCCTTCTCCCTCTCCCTCCCCAAGTCTCTCTAGGGGGTGAGGAGAGGCTCCAGTGGTGCCCAAGCTTAGTAGTGGCTTGGGAGGGGAAGTTCCAAGGGGACTTCCGGGTATGTGGCGGGACCTCCCCACTAAGCCCTTGGTCCAGTTCTTAGTTCCAACACCTTCAACCTAGAGCTCTCCCTTGGGGGGAGTAAGGGTTGGTCGCCCCTCAGCCTCGTTGAGGGCCCCGAACTCCACAGAGACCGAGTAGTCGGTTTCAACATTTTGGTGCGGTGAGCGTGGAGTGTGATCGATTCAAGAAACCCTCAAGATGAGCTCCATGAATGGAGGTGGAGGAAGTTCCGACCCGGGTCACCCGCAGCCCCCGGTAGGGGGGGTGATGTTGGAGATGTTCGAAAATTTCAGGCAAGAGGTCCTGCAGACCTTGCAGGTGACTTTCGCCTCGATAGGCGAAAGCAGGAGAGGAAGTGGTTCGGAGGTCTCGCCCCGACAGGAGGGTGAGATCCCTCTCAACCAACCAACCAGAGAGGTTCCAGGAGGTGGCGAATGGGGAGGCGCCAGGCCCCCACTCGCCCAGCTCCAAGGTGGCGAGTGGGGAGGCGCCAGGCCCCCACTCGCCCAGCTCCAAGGTGGCGAGTGGGGAGGCGCCAGGCCCCCACTCGCCCAGCTCCAAGGTGGCGAGTGGGGAGGCGCCAGGCCCCCACTCGCCCAGCTCCAAGGTGGCGAGAGGGGAGGCGCCAGGCCCCCACTCGCCCAGCTCCAAGGTGGCGAGTGGGGAGGCGCCAGGCCCCCACTCGCCCAGCTCCAAGGTGGCGAGTGGGGAGGCGCCAGGCCCCCACTCGCCCAGCCCCAAAAGGGGGCGAGCGTGGGAAGTCCTTTTTGTGAGCAGATCCTCTCAGCCCCGGTTCCGGAGGGGTTCAAGGGGGCGAAGATGTCTCACTACTTCGGCAAGGATGACCCCGTCTTGCACCTGCAGTGGTTTGAAGACATGGTATCCATCATGCCCATGTCGGCCGCTTTCAAATGTCGACTCTTCGCGACAACTCTGAAGGAAAAGGCTAGAGAGTGGTTCCACCAGCTCCCTGCGGGATCCATCTATGCCTTCGAAGACTTGCGTCGAGGTTTCTTGCTACGCTTCGCGACGTCAAGGAAGAGGAAGAAAGATGCCGAAGCACTTTTCAAGGTCAAGCAAGAGCCAGAGGAGTCGCTGGCTCAATATCTGGAACGGTTCAGGGAAGAGGTTCTCCTCGTCCAAGAAGTGCCAGGGTACACCCTCAAGCTCGCCTTCATTGTGGGACTGCGGGAGGGCTTCTTCAAAATGGACCTCAAGAGAAGAGCTCCGGAGTCCTTTGAGGAGTTGATGGAAAGGGCGGCCGAGGAAGTTGAAAGTGAGGAGGCCAACCCGGAGTTCACAAGAAGGCTGGCCAAGTTGAGTGAGCCAGAGGCAAGGCAGCAAGGGGGGAGAGTAAAGGCCCCCAAGAGGAAGTTCGACCAGGAGGAGGACAACTTCCAGGAGGAAGAGACTGACCTCCCAGGGTGGAGGCAGGAGTCGAAGGCGCCCTCTCCACCACCCCAGCAAACCATGACAATCGGTTGGGGAAGAAGGAGGAGAGACAGGAAAGCAGAAAGAAGAGGAAAAAGAAGGGATGCAGCTAAGTTACCCTACTGTGACTTCCACGAGGAGGAGGGTCACGCGACATCCACCTGCCCTGAGTTCTTGGAGTTAAGGGAGGCGAGGTGTCCAAGGCAGCAACATCAACAACCAGAGGAGGTCGAGGAAGATCAGACTTGGGAGTAGGAGACCAAGATGGTTTCCATGCTTAGTTTTTTCTTTCTACCCCTAAGTCTATGTAAGATGATGTTTTGTTCCTGTGCTTAGTTTTCTCACATGTATTAGGAGGATTAATATAATGAAAATGTTTCAAAAGTACTTAGCCTCGATGCTGGCCCGCTGACCAGGCTCCCACCTAGCTGGCAGGGCCGGGAACCGCTCGATGGCAGGATGTTTCAAAAGTACTTAGCCTCGATGCTGGCCCGCTGACCAGGCTCCCACCTAACTGGCAGGGCCGGGAACCGCTCGATGGCAGGATGTTTCAAAAGTACTTAGCCTCGATGCTGGCCCGCTGACCAGGCTCCCACCTAGCTGGCAGGGCCGGGAACCGCTCGATGGCAGGATGTTTCAAAAGTACTTAGTCTCGATGCTGGCCCGCTGACCAGGCTCCCACCTAGCTGGCAGGGCCGGGAACCGCTCGATGGCAGGATGTTTCAAAAGTACTTAGTCTCGATGCTGGCCCGCTGACCAGGCTCCCACCTAGCTGGCAGGGCCGGGAACCGCTCGATGGCAGGATGTTTCAAAAGTACTTAGCCTCGATGCTGGCCCGCTGACCAGGCTCCCACCTAGCTGGCAGGGCCGGGAACCGCACGATGTCAGGATGTTTCAAAAGTACTTAGTCTCGATGCTGGCCCGCTGACCAGGCTCCCACCTAGCTGGCAGGGCCGGGAACCGCTCGATGGCAGGATGTTTCAAAAGTACTTAGCCTCGATGCTGGCCCGCTGACCAGGCTCCCACCTAGCTGGCAGGGCCGGGAACCGCTCGATGGCAGGATGTTTCAAAAGTACTTAGTCTCGATGCTGGCCCGCTGACAAGGCTCCCACCTAGCTGGCAGGGCCGGGAACCGCTCGATGGCAGGATGTTTCAAAAGTACTTAGCCTCGATGCTGGCCCGCTGACCAGGCTCCCACCTAGCTGGCAGGGCCGGGAACCGCTCGATGGCAGGATGTTTCAAAAGTACTTAGCCTCGATGCTGGCCCGCTGACCAGGCTCCCACCTAGCTGGCAGGGCCGGGAACCGCTCGATGGCAGGATGTTTCAAAAGTACTTAGCCTCGATGCTGGCCCGCTGACCAGGCTCCCACCTAGCTAGCAGGGCCGGGAACCGCTCGATGGCAGGATGTTTCAAAAGTACTTAGCCTTTAAATCCATGTAGTGTGATAGTTGGTTTCCTTACTTAGAGTCTCTTGCATGTAACCAGATAACTAATGAAATAAAAGTTTTTCTATGTTCTTCACCCCTCGGATGGTTCCGCTGACCGGGCTCTCACTAGCCGGCAGGGCAGGTTGACCTCCCAGGGAAGCTATGTTCTTCACCCCTCGGATGGTTCCGCTGACCGGGCTCTCACTAGCCGGCAGGGCAGGTCGACCTCCCAGGGAGGCTATGTTCTTCACCCCTCGGATGGTTCCGCTGACCGGGCTCTCACTAGACGGCAGGACAGGTTGACCTCCCAGGGAGGTAAGTGATGCTCCCCTCGTTGGCTGACAGGGTAAGAAGGTCTCTCGGAGAGGTTGTGTTTTTCCCCGAGGTGGCTTCATTAACCGACGAGGTTGGAGGACCTCTCGGGAATGCTAAGTGTTTTTCCCCGAGGTGGCTTCATTAGCCGACGAGGTTGGAGGACCTCTCGGGAATGCTAAGTGTTTTTCCCCAAGGTAGCTCTGTTAGTCGGATTTCCAGCGACACTCGTCGAATATACAGGGTTGGACATTTCTTTCCGAGCGTGTATCTCGCTCGAAAAGAGCGGGGATTGTGTACAACCCTGTATTCGCCGAGTAGGTACTCGAGCCAAGAGGTATTTCGGAACATCGTTCCTCAGCAGGATCCAAGGAAGGGGGCGAGAACCCCAGTAAGGGGCGAGACCAGCCAGGGGGGCCGCCCCTGGCTGGGTCTCGCCCAGCCCCAGCTAAGGGGCGAGACCGGCCAGGGGGGCCGCCCCTGGCAGGGTCTCGCCCAGCCCCAGCTAAGGGGCGAGACTAGCCAGGGGGGCCGCCCCTGGCTGGGTCTCGCCCAGCCCCAGCTAAGGGGCGAGACCGGCCAGGGGGGCCGCCCCTGGCAGGGTCTCGCCCAGCCCCGGCTAAGGGGCGAGACTGGCCAGGGGGGCCGCCCCTGGCAGGGTCTCGCCCAGCCCCGGCTAAGGGGCGAGACCGGCTAGGGGGCCGCCCCTGGCAGGGTCTCGCCCAGCCCCAGCAGGGGGGCGAGACCAGCAGGGGGGGGCATCCCCGGGTCTCGCACCACCCCAGTTAGGGGGCTCGCCGAGCCCCGCGAGGTACCTCTCTCGCCCAGTTTCGGGGGGAGGTGTCGGTCTGCGTTTAGCATCCCAGAACAGCGGGATTTGGATATTTGCAGTCCGGTTTTGGCTATTCGCAGTCCAAATCCGAGGGTATTTTGGGTATTCTGCAGTCCAGTTTAGGTTATTTGCAGCCCAGATCCGAAAATCCTATAAATAGGACCAAGGGGCACCATTTGGAGGGATCTCTCATCCTAGGCTAGCTCTCTCCTTCTCCCTCTCCCTCCCCAAGTCTCTCTAGGGGGTGAGGAGAGGCTCCAGTAGTGCCCAAGCTTAGTAGTGGCTTGGGAGGGGAAGTTCCAAGGGGACTTCCGGGTGTGTGGCGGGACCTCCCCACTAATCCCTTGGTCCAGTTCTTAGTTCCAACACCTTCAACCTAGAGCTCTCCCTTGGGGGGAGTAAGGGTTGGTCGCCCCTCAGCCTCGTTGAGGGCCCCGAACTCCACAGAGACCGAGTAGTCGGTTTCAACAATGTTGGAACAACCCTATTTCTGATTTGGGCTAAGATCGCTATATGTTGACTAAGGACAAAGTTGACCCCAATGTATAGTTTATGGGTCAAGAGTATTGGCTGTTAGAACTAGAGAATTCATTCAGATTCTGCGTTCGACGAACTCCACACTGCGTTCGACGAACTGCTCTATGCGTTCGACGAACGGCAGGCTCTCTGCGTTCAAAGAACGGCAAGCTCTTTGCGTTCAACGAACAGCTTGTTCTCTGCGTTCGACGATCGGCGCTCTGCGCTCAACGAATAGACTTGTTCTCAGCGGTCGACGAACCCATCTCAGCGGTCGAAGAATTTGTCTAAGTGCAGCGCTCCACTAATTATATTTTGCTCAAGCTCAGCGGTCGACGAATTTATCCAGGCTCAGCGGTCGACGAATACTTCCATTCGACGAACTCCAGTCTGCGTTCGACGAACACCTTCAGATCGACGAAAGTTCTCACAGATCAACAAAATTAATTATTCCAGCAAGATTCAATTGAGATCGACGAAGTAAATTTTGTGTTCGACGAAAATCTTGAGGTCGACGAATCTGCGTTCGACGAATTTTGTTCAGATCGAAGAATTATTATTTAAGTTCAGAAATTTCAGAAAGATTATATCATTTCATTCTCTGACCTCAGATTGACTAACAGCAACGGCTCTTTCTATCAGATCAAGTAAGGAAAATATATTTCTTTTATTTATTCAAGTTATAGTCGTTGACATTCCAGCAGAAAAGGACATTTCGTGGAAAAGGAAAAGGCAAACGGCGCTGCAGCTATACTATTCCCAGAATTTCTTCTCAGATATATTATATTCCTTAATATACGGGATTTGCAATTAATGTCTGTCAGAGATTCAAAAGAAAATAAGGAAAAATATATAGCAGAAAAAATCACCTTCAGTTTCACACGACAAGAGATATACAGAATATATTTTACAGTTTTGTTGTACAGAAAAATACACAGAGAAAGGAAAAAAAAGAAAAGAATACAGGAAGAAAAAGAAGAACATATAGCTAACAGATCTTCTTCTTCCTCCTCCTCTAGCAACATTTTTCTGAGAACATCTTCAACACCACCTCTCAGTATTTCTGTTGCTGCAAGAATCAGATCAAGAAAGAAAAAGAAAAGCTACAAGAAGAAAGAAGAACAGAAAAAGCTTATACAGACCTTCTTCTTCCTCAAAGCAGCACCTTCATTTTCTGAGAACAACATCATCAAGATCATTCTCTCAGATCTCTGCTGTAAGCTTTCAGATCTTCAAAAGAGCAACAACAAATTGGAGACTTGTTCTCTCAGTTTAATCAGCTACAGGAAGATTATTTCTTTCAAGAAAAGCTCCAGCAATTCAAATGTCAAACATCTTATATCAGACAGAGGAGTTCTTTTCTACATCAACATCCACTAGAGTCTTCTCTCAGTATCTTGACAGAGAAGAACATCTAAACCCCTCTCTATCTCATCTTGTACAGGGTTAAAACTCCCTTCAAAAGTTTACCTCTTGGTGGCAAGACACCTTATCAAAAAATCCTGCTTGGTTTTTGGGCACCTTATCAAAAGCTCATTGGTGTGAGGGCACCTGATCAAACCTCCTAGTGGATCCTACCAAGTGTGGTAGAAGAGTATACGTACCCAGGTTATTGGGGAACTACTATAAAATTCCTTGTGTCTTCTGTGCTGTGAATTTCTGAGTTACTTGTGTTGTGTGCTATTTTCATTATTTGTTTGTATTCAGTTTTTATAAAACACTCTCTACACATATACTTATATTAGTATTTTTAATTCCGCAATAAAACTAAGGGAAAAGGTTTTAATACTCTATTCACCACCCCTCTAGAGTTAATTTAAGATCTAACCTCGCTTTCAATTGGTATCAGAGGGTTGTTGATTCTTTACAGGCTAACACCTAAATCACAAAGATCAATTAAATCATAAATTCTTTTAGAGTTTTTATTTCATTTATTTTCTGTTAAAAACTCATGGCACAAAACAAAGAGTATTCTAGTACAAGACCTCCTATGTGCAATCTCAGTAAGTTTGCACTTTGGAAAGCAAGGATTAGACTGCACATGAATTCTATTGATGAGGAAATCTTCAATGTGATTTTGACAGGACCTCCAGCTCCCACGGCAACAACTAGTGCTGAAACCACAACTGCCAACAATGCTGTCCCACCTCCTGAATGGACAGAAGCACAAAAAAAGCAAAGGAGTGATGATGCAAAAGCCATGAACATTCTGGCTCAAACAATGTCTGATGACATTTTTCAAATAGTGGTAAAATGCACCTCAGCAAGAGAAATATGGATTTCTCTCAACAATATGGTTGAGGGATCTGCTGATGAAAGGAAGGACAGAAGGTCCCATCTCATTTCTCAATATGAGAACTTCAAAAAGGGAGAATCTGAAAGTGTTGCTGATATGTACAATAGGCTCAGCCTCATAATAAATGAGCTGAAGACCTTGGAAAAAGTGATCTCTATCACTGAGGTCAATGACAAGATCTTAATGTGCTTCCCCGGCACAAGAGATTATAGAATCTGGCCAATCAAGGAATCCAGAAGCCTCAATGAGATTTCTACTGAAACATTGTTGGGCAAGCTCAAATCCTATGAGCAGCTCATCAAGTCCAGAGAAGCTGAACAGTCCACTTCATCTCCAGCAACAAAGAAGGAAAGGAACATAGCTTTCAAAGCAGCTGAAGAAGAAGAAAAATCTCCAAGAGATGAGGAGTTCATGAGCCTACTTGCCCAAAGATTCTACAAGATGGCAAGAAAAAATTTTAGGAAAAAGTCATCCAGGAGCCATGAAAAGCCAAGGTATGACAAGTCAAATTCTAAAGAAATCATTTGTTATGGTTGCAGGAAACCTGGACATATTCTGCCAGATTGTCCAAAAAATCAGAAGAAGGAGAAGAGAACTGAAAAAGAGGAAAGAAGACACTCTAGCAAGTCTTCCTCCCACAAACACCAAAAGAAGGGAAGAGGATTTGTAGCAGAAACTTGGAGTGACACTGAATCAGATCAGTCATCCAGTTCTTCAGATAATGAAGAAGAATCAAAGGAGAATGATCAGTGCCTGATGGCAATTTATGACTCAAGCAGTGAGTCAGCAGATGCTTCTTCATCCAGTGATGATGAAGATAATGAAGAAGAGAAGAACTTTTGCATGATGGCAATTAATGCCTCAGCCAACAATTCTGATGAAGAAGAATCAGAAGCAGAAATTGATACTGATCAGGTAATATCTAACTTTGATTTTACTTCAATTGAATTCAAAGCTGAATTCAAGGTTCTTTGCTTAGACTTACTCAAATCTGAGAAAGAAATAATCTCACTCAGAAGTAAGCTAGCTGAAATGAAAAATATAAGGGAAGAAAATATAAATCTTAAGAAAGATTTGGCTGCCTCTAGAGAACAAATTATTCTCATTGAGAATAAACTTTCTGAGGCTAAGGAATTTGAAGAATCCCTAAATGGGAGAAGCATCAAACCGATGGATATTACAAGCACTGTCAATGCAAAACTTAATAGCAAACTAGGCTTAGGCGCTTCATCAAGTGAGCCACATTTGATTAAGAAGAACATATTATCTACACCTATAAAATTCATCTCTGCTAAGAGCAAGGAGGTTGTAGGAATTAATAAAAACATTTCAAGTAAGACTGTCGAGAATAGCAGAATTCAGCAAAATTCATCGAACGGAACTCGACGAAATGCATCCACTTCGTCGAACGGAGCTCGACGAACTCTGAAGACAGATTTTCAATATAGCCATTATATGAATGGCACTCAACGAACTCAGCCCAGTTCGTCGAACAGAAACTATACAGCAAATCTGAACAATTCTCATTCTTCACATTCTATCAATCCTTTCACCGAATGGATAATACCACCAAGGAGATATCATCTACAAGGTTACAAGGACCAACTTGAAATGTCTTTTATTTCATATTTTTGTGGAAATACAAAAAGACTCAAGGTAATCTGGGTCAGGAACAAATAGATTGTTTTTCTGTTTTTGCAGGTACACATCTGTCTAAGAATAAATGAAAAATGGTATTTGGACAGTGGCTGTTCAAAACATATGACAGGAAACAAGGCCAACCTGAACAACTACAAGGCAAAGCTTGGACCAAAAGTAATATTTGGAGACTCCAACTATGGACAAACAAAAGGCTATGGAAAAGTCAAGGTTGGAGAAGTCACCTTCAAGGAGGTAGCTTATGTCAAGGGACTGAAGCACAACCTCATCAGCATAAGTCAATTATGTGATGAAGGGTATCAAGTAACCTTTAATAAATTAAAATGCCTTATTAAATCTTCTGATAATGTTATTGTTTTATCAGGTATTAGGCAAGGTAATTTTTATTTAGTAAATTTCAATTCATCTAAATCAGAAATTTGTTTATTTAATGAATTAAGCAAACCTAGTGAACTTTGGCATAAAAGATTAGGACATGTAAACCTTAGGACCATTGCTAAATTATCTAAGGACAATCTTGTTAGAGGTTTACCTTTAGGGTCATACAAGAAAGAAGGTCTTTGTGGGGCATGTGAACTAGGCAAGCAAACTAAAAATAGTTTTAAATCATTACATAAAAGTGATTCACCTAGAATCTTATATTTGCTACATATGGACCTTTATGGAACTACTGCAACAAAGAGTTTAGGGGGGAAGTCATACACTCTAGTTATTGTAGATGACTTCTCTAGATTCACTTGGGTGTTCTTTTTGAGAGAAAAGTCAGATAACTTTAAAGTTCTTACAGACTTTCTTAAGAGCATAAAGATTGAGTACTCTACTGTAGTTGCATTGATCAGAAGTGATCATGACACTGAGTTTGAGTCTCTTCTCATGCAAGAATTCTGTGAGAAGGATGGTATCAGGCATTGCTTCTCAGCTCCTAGAACTCCTCAACAAAATGGGGTAGTTGAAAGGAAAAATAGAACTCTAATTGAATCAGCAAGAACATTGCTTGCAGATGCTAATTTGCTCCTATCTTTTTGGGCAGAGGTTGTTAGCACAGCAAACTATGTATTGAATAGAAGTTTGATGCACAAACTTAAGGGTAAGACTCCTTATGAGTAACTTAAAGGGAAGAAACCTAAAGTTAACTATTTTAGAGCATTTGGCTGTAGATGTTTTGTTCACAATAATGATAAAAAATATCTTAGGAAATTTGAACCAAATTCTGAAGAAGGAATTTTCTTAGGCTATTCTTTAATCAGCAAAGCATATAGGATTTAAAACAAATCTTCTCTTAAAATTAAAGAATTTATGCATGTTTCCTTTGATGAAACTAATATATTTTACAAGGAGAAGAATTCTTCTACCATAGAAAATCTACAGGTATCTACACTATGTGAGCAGCTAGATCAATTAGCTCTACAGAAAGAAGGATTTTTAAATCCTGTACAGCAGAATGCTGAAGAAAGTGAAGAAGAAAATCACCCAGATTTTGCTGACAGTTCAAATCAGATAACAGCAGAACATCCTCCACAGGATATAACAGCTGAACAAATTCCCCAAGTGGAAATTATTGTTGAACTCACTCCAACTATTGATCACATCACAGTTAGAGATCATCCAATATCTCAAATTATTGGTGATATTTCAGCAGGTGTGCAAACAAGGCATCAAGTAAATCAGAATATGATACATACTTATTTTCTCTCTCAGATTGAACCTCAATCCCTACAAGATGCAGAATAAGATCCCAACTGGATCATTGCTATGCAAGAGGAGCTCAATCAGTTTGAGACAGACAAAGTTTGGGATTTGGTTCCTAGACCAAAAGACCATCCAGTCATTGGAACTAAGTGGGTCTACAGGAATAAACTAGATGCAGATGGCAATATTGTGAGAAACAAAGCTAGACTAGTAGCTCAAGGATACTCACAAGAAGAAGGAATAGACTATGATCAAACTTTTGCACCAGTTGCAAGGTTAGAAGCAATCAGGATTTTCCTTGCATTTGTTGCATACAAGAAATTCAAGGTTTATCAAATGGATGTAAAGAGTGCATTCTTGAATGGAGAAATCAAAGAAGAAGTCTATGTGGAACAACCACCAGGTTTCATCTCTCCAACTCACTCTTCTTTTGTATTTAAGCTTAAGAAAGCTCTCTATGGTCTCAAACAAGCTCCCAGAGCTTGGTATGAAACATTAGCTAGTTTTCTTTTAGAGAATAAATTCTGTAGAGGCATAGTAGATAAAACATTATTTTTCAGGATACATAAAAATCAAACTCTACTAGTTCAAATATATGTAGATGACATTATCTTTGGCTCTACTGATTCAAACTTATGCAAAAGATTTTCTAATCTAATGCAATCTAAATTTGAAATGAGTAGTATGGGTGAACTATCATACTTCCTTGGTCTTCAAGTGAAGCAAACTCCAAATGGAATCTTCATATCCCAATCTAAGTATGCTAAGGAATTAGTGAAAAGATTTGGTATGTCTGATTCTTCCACCATGAAAACACCCATGCCCTCTAATGCTGTTGTTGATGCTGATGAATCAGGGAAACCTATTGATCAGAAAGTATATAGAGCAATTGTTGGCTCACTACTTTACTTAACAGCAAGTAGGCTAGATATAATGTTTGCTACTTGTATTTATGCTAGGTTTCAAGTTAACCCCAAAGAATCTCATCTAATTTTATTAAAAAAGAATTTTGAGATATATAAAGGGTTGTCCTAATCTAGGACTTTGGTATCCAACAGCATCTGAATTTGAATTAACTGGATTCTCAGATTCAGATTATGCTGGATGCAATGTAGACAGGAAAAGCACATCAGGAACTTGCCAGTTTCTTGGTGATAGGCTTGTATCTTGGTTTTGTAAGAAATAAACATATGTGTCTACATCAACAGTTGAAGCTGAATATATTGCTGCAGGCAGTTGCTGCTCACAGATATTGTGGATACAAAATCAGCTCCTAGACAATGGTGTCAACTTAAATAATTCAATTATATTTTGTGACAATACTAGTGCAATATCTATAGCACAAAATCTAGTTCTCCATAGTAGGACTAAACACATAGAGATTAGGCAACACTTCCTTAGGGATAATGTGGATAAAAACAAAATCTGCCTACAATTCATCTCTACTGATTTGCAAAGAGCTGACATTTTCACCAAGCCCTTGGATGAAAAGAAACATATCTTCTTTATAAATCAGCTAGGTATGATAGATGGAGATTCAATCTATTAAAAAATTTAGTTTTCTACTTACCCATCTCTTCATTAAACCCAGTTTTCTGAAGCTTTTTATTTCAGTCTGTTATCATTTATCAAATATTTTATTATATATAAATGCCTACAGAATTGCTTCTCTTTCTAGTTCCCTTTGCACTTGATCTCTATTTTATTGTGCAGGAACAATAGCAATGACAATCTTGCATCCTTCCCTACCTCCATCAAATGTCCCTTCTTCAAGGGGCCTAGCTTCAGGCCCTCCTGAAACTAGGCAGGGGGAGAAGTTTGTATGAACAAGCTCCATTTGATGCAGTGTTCTACTCAGGGGGAGTTGTTCTATGAACTAGACAAAGGAAGAAAGCTGAAGAACCTCCTGTCTCAGGGGGAGACACTCTCAGGGGGAGTTGTTGTATGAAGAAGCTTGAAAAAGCTCACAGCAGTTTGATATTTGCAGTTTCTGTTTCAGAAAAATTCAGATACAGTTCATGATCAAGTTCAGATGCAGATACAGCTCAGAAGAAGAATTTTGATATAGCAAATTCAGTATCAGTTATTGCTACAAGCACAGCTAATCAAAATTATAAAGCTGTTCAGATTAGAAAGCAGATTCCAATATTTCAATGCCGATTCAGAATACTGTTTTGGATTTAAAAGAAGCAGCAGATAACATATTCAGAATATAAAGATTCAGTTCAGAACAAATTCAGAAAGCTGATTTACATAGCAGATACAGTTCAGTTACAGATCAGAATTCAGAATAAGACAAAATCAGAATTTCAGAATTCAGATGACAGAATTCAGAGAAAATCAAAGGTTCTGATTGTATTTTTATTAGTTTTATTTTTATTGAAATGTTTCAAAAGTCAGAGTACTATTTATTTTATCTCTGATAAAATATTTAAAATATATCAGATATATTCATGCTCTGTTGTTTTTGCTGTATTATTGTTTGTTTATTTTCAAATATTGTCAAATATTGTCATAACCCAAATAGGGGGAGATTGTTGGAACAACCCTATTTCTGATTTGGGCTAGGATCACTATATGTTGACTAAGGACAAAGTTGAACCCAATGTATAGTTTATGGGTCAAGAGTTTTGGCTGTTAGAACTAGAGAGTTCATTCAGATTCTATGTTCGACGAACTTCACACTGCGTTTGACGAACTGCTCTCTGCGTTCGACGAACGGCAGGCTCTCTGCGTTCGACGAACGACAAGCTCTCTGCGTTCAACGAACGGCTTGTTCTCTACGTTCGACGATCGGCGCTCTGCGCTCAACGAACAGCCTTGTTCTCAGTGGTCGACGAACCTGTCTCAGCGGTCGAAGAATTTGTCTAAGTGCAGCGCTCGACTAATTATATTTTGCTTAAGCTCAGCGGTCGACGAATTTATCCAGGCTCAGCGGTCAACGAATACTTCCGTTCGACGAACTCCAGTCTGCGTTCGACGAACACCTTTAGATCGACGAAAGTTCTCACAGATCAACAAAATTAATTATTCCAGCAAGATTTAATTGAGATCGACAAAGTAAATTTTGTATTCGACGAAAATCTTGAGGTCGACGAATCTGCGTTCGACGAATTTAGTTCAGATCGAAGAATTATTATTTAAGTTCAGAAATTTCAGAAAGATTATATCATTTCATTCTCTGAACTCAGATCGACTAACAGCAATGGCTCTTTCTATCAGATCAAGTAAGGAAAATATATTTCTTTTATTTATTCAAGTTATAGCCGTTGACATTCCAGCAGAAAAGGACATTTCATGGAAAAGGAAAAGGCAAACGGCGCTGCAGCTGTACTGTTCCCAGAATATCTTCTCAGATATGTTATATTCCTTAATATAAGGGATTTGCAATTAATGTCTGTCAGAGATTCAAAAGAAAATAAGGAAGAAGATATAGCAGAAAAAATCACCTTCAGTTTCACACGACAAGAGATATACAGAATACATTTTACAGTTTTGTTGTACAGAAAAATACACAGAGAAAGGAAAAGAAAGAAAAGAATACAGGAAGAAAAAGAAGAACATATAGCTAACAGATCTTCTTCTTCCTCCTCCTCTAGCAGCATTTTTCTGAGAACATCTTCAACACCACCTCTCAGTATTTCTGTTGCTGCAAGAATCAAATCAAGAAAGAAAAAGAAAAGCTACAAGAAGAAAGAAGAACAGAAAAAGCTTATACAGACCTTCTTCTTCCTCAAAGCAGCACCTTCATTTTCTGAGAACAACATCATCAAGATCATTCTCTCATATCTCTGCTGCAAGCTTTCAGATCTTCAAAAGAGCAACAACAAATTGTAGAACTTGTTCTCTCAGTTTAATCAGCTACAGGAAGATTATTTCTTTCAAGAAAAGCTCCAGCAATTCAATTGTCAAACATCTTATATCAGACAAAGGAGTTCTTTTCTACATCAACATCCACTAGAGTCTTCTCTCAGCATATTGACAGAGAAGAACATCTAAACTCCTCTCTAACCCATCTTGTATAGGGTTAAAACTCCCTTCAAAAGTTTATGGCAAGACACCTAATCAAAAAATCCTGCTTGGTTTTTGGGCACCTTATCAAAAGCTCATTGGTGTGAGGGCACTTGATCAAACCTCCTAGTGGATCGTACCAAGTGTGGTAGAAGAGTAGACGTACCCAGGTTATTGGGGAACTACTATAAAATTCCTTGTGTCTTCTGTGCTGTGAATTTCTGAGTTGCTTGTGCTGTGTGCTGTTTTCATTATTTGTTTTTATTCAGTTGTTATAAAACACTCTCTACACATATACTTATATCAGTATTTTTAATTCCGCTATAAAACTAAGGGAAAAAGTTTTAATACTCTATTCACCCCCCCCCCCCCCCCCCCCCCTCTAGAGTTAATTTAAGATCTATCCTCACTTTCATACTATAAACACAAAACAAGTATGATCAAATACAATATGATTTGTTATTGTCAAACCAAGAGATGCGGAAAGCATGTTCTAACACCCCCTAAATGAATGCTCCCCCTAAGTGAATGCTCCCCCTACAACAAAAATTCCTATGAACTTGACTCCCCAATCATGTGAATTTCTTTCAAATTTATCCCCCCCCCCCCCTTTTGGTATTATCAAAAGAGGGTGGAGAGACAGTCAAACGTTAATGTGTGCAATAAGTGTGTAGAGAGGGAATGAGCATGATAAAGAGTTAAACGCTTAAGGAAAAAATACAATATATAGGAGTGAAAAAAATTGAATGTGAAGAATTTATCATAAGGAAACCACTTGTTGGAAAAACGTATTCATGATGGAGCGTACAAGTAGTAAAGATGAGGAAAGCATGAAGAATTATATTTTTGAAGTGAACATATACATAAGAATGGTGAAGCATAGTAGATGATTAAGAGTTTTAGACAAAAATAGATGTTGTAGCAATTTATGTTCACAAAGGATTTTGCTTTATAAAAGTTTTAAGCATAAAAAAGGTAATGATTTCCAAGTAACCAATCTACCCAGACAATATGTCTACACTCTAGCCCCGTACTAAGTGACGGATGGGCATGAGGAGCTGCATACATGTCGTAGGTTGGGGTGTTAGTCCCATATGCAAACACTAGACAAAAACTCACCCTAGCACTCTTTACCCTTAGTGCCTCGCAAGGCCCCACTGGAACCCTCCCCGGTTAAGGACAAGACATGACATAGAGGTCAGGTAATCTAATGTCTACAACCCTACACCCCTGCTATGGTGAGATATGAAGTCATGGATAATAATTATTAGAAATATTTAAGCGTTTTAAATCTAATGATAGGTACATAGCCTATGGGTTTATATTTTTATTTGAAAAAAAAAATTAAACAAACAACTCATGTAGCTATTTTGAAATCCATTAATGAATCAGAGTTTTAGCATTACAATATTTTCATGTTTAGAGGGGTGTTTTTAGCATACAAATTTTCATTGAAATAGATCAAAGTTTTTAGCATAAAAGTGATATATGTGTTAGAATAACGCACTACAACAAATTACACTTTTAGTAAGGACTAAAAATGTTACAAAAGGTAACTAATATCGTTATACAAAGTTTTTGTAACGAAATTTACTTTATGTGACGACCGTTACCTAAGTCTCGACGCTAGAAGTTCTTGTAACGAATTTTTGTTTGTCGTTACAAATAATTTATTTGTGACAAACATTACTTCCTCACAATAAGATGAGTTATAGTAAAGAATATTTCGTTACAAATGTTTGACTTCTTCCTCACTAAAAATAAATTAATTTATATATCAAATTTATTAATATTAATTTGTCGTTACAAATAACTTTTTTGTAACAATCATTATTTCATTATAATAAAATAACCAATTGCTAAACAAGACCATTAATATAAACATATTCTTTTAATTTTATTAATACACAAAACTAAGGGTGGGAGATGGACCAAACCCCTTAATACAATCCAATGAAACTTTAAACTCTAATATACATTGTTCATGAAAATATTGAAACTAGAGAGATTACAAAATTAGAACATCTCTCAACAATTAAAATGCTTAAAATTTTACATGATATTTAGGAATTCTAACTTTATAAGCAAATCAACTTGATGTCATTTTCATCAGGAGCAGATCAATCTCTGGTCATACTTGCTCACTTTTGCATTTGATTCATCCTCGATGCACTAAATATAAACTGAAAATGTCAACAAAAAATAATAACGTAAGAATATGTTAGCTTTATGTTACTTCCTCTAAGTGATTACAAGAATGTCATAAATGAAATCATATTAATAACATATCATATTTATTCCAAGATATATGAATTTTTTACACAATAGAAGACGAAAATATACAAATTACTAAAGCACCAGAACGAAAGAAAAGACGCAGTTTTATAGTTGATTGTTATAAAAATGATGTAATTCAAAGCAAATAGAGTACAAGTGATGCACACAATGGGTAAATTTCCAAAACTAATAAAAGATCAGAAGACTTTCCAATGATACTAAAAGTTTTAGTCCACTAATAACAATGAAAAACTTAAGGAAGATTGAGATGTAAATAACAAAAAGATAAATATAAGAGCATCTAAACATATGATTATCTGCAAAAATTTACAGAATCTCTTATAGACTACAACTATAAGAACCATTGCTTGTGATTATCCTTATCCTTCTCTACAACTCCACCAGATGCCTAATTAAATGTAACTCAAATGCAACATAACATTAAGAAAGAGATGTTGTAACAGAAAAAAGGTGTGGCAAAAAGAAGAACAAACTGATGGGTTGAGCATTGGGGCTTTTGGCGAAATAAGGAGGATCTTGGACGCCTTCACTGTATCGAGAAGCTTGGGCAGCAATGGAGATACTTCACCAGTAAGCACATAAGGAGAAATCAGAGAAGGTACAACAATGTCAATCTGTCAACAATGTCAGTCTGTGTGTATGTTTGTGTCTGTCTATGTTTGTATTTGTCTGTGTCTGTCTTTGTCTGTGTTTGGCTATGTCTGCGTGAGTGTGTGTTTGTGTCTGTGTCTGCGTGAGTGTGTGTCTGTGTGATCTCTAGCTATGTGTGTTTATGCATGTGTGTGTCTGTGTCTGTGTGTCTATGTCAGTGTGTGCTTGTGTCTGTTTGTGTGAATGTGTTATGCGTTTGTGTGTGCGTGTGCGTGTGTGTGATTGTGTTTGTGCATGTGTCTGTGTGTTTATGTGTCTGTGTCTGTGTGTCTGTTTGTGTCTGTATTTGTGTCTATCTGTTTCTATGTATGTGTGCAGTGTGTGTGTCGTCTGTGTGTGTGTATGTGTTTGTGTGTCTGTGCATGTGTGTGCCTGCCTGTGTGTCTATGTGTCTATATGTGTTTGTGTGAGTCTGTGTGTTTGTGTTTGTGTGTGTGTGTGTGTGTGCCTGTGTGTGTGTGATTGTGTGTGTGTGTCTGTGCGTCCACGTGTGTGTGTCTGTGTGTAATGAGATACAAGAAAAGGAACAAATGACTAGATCATAACACAATTTTCCTCGATGAAAAAATAATGATGTAATGAGATAACATGATGGCGTGACAAAGTCGATGATGAAAGAGAAGATGACGAAACTGTATGCGCAGCTGGGTTTGGTGAAACAATTAGCGATATTTTTAATGTTACGATATGTATTAGTCATCTCGCGCGCGCCTGTAAGAAAAATGCGCGCTCTGGCAAAAACGTGCACCTGTGTGAAAAATGCACGTCCGCAAAAAAATGCGTGACTGGGCTAAAATGCACCTTGGAGAAAATGAGTATCGATGATTCGAAAATGCTTGTCAAGGTAAAAACGCGCTCCCGAGCGAAAATGCGCGCTTGGGAGACAATGCGCCCGGTCAAAAATGCATGCAAGTGCAAAACGCGCGATTGGGCATAAAACGTGCGCTCGGGCAAAAAAGCGCCCGAGTGAAAAACACGTGGCCGGCCGAAAAAATACTCTCTCGGGCCAAAAATGCTCTCCCGAGCCCGCGACGTGCGTGTGCTTGTGCTCGGAGGTGGTTGCGCGTGCGCACGAAAGTGTCTTTGCATGCGTGCGGGGCCCGTGCGCGATATTTATTTTTATTCTAAAATTATGTTAATAAATTAATGTCAAATTGACATTCATTTTTAAATTTAATGTTTTTAATTTTTGGATTTTTTTTTTTCAAAATTTTATGGAGGGAAATTTTCCTCCATATATTTCATTCAGGTAAGAGAGAGGGGAAGAGGAAGAAAAACTTTTATAAAAATGTTTTTAAAGTTGTATAAAAACTTTATATAACAGTTTTATAAAATTTTATAAAAGTTTTATATAAGCAAACTTTATATATCTTTAACAACTATATATAAAGAAATTTCAAAATGATTTTTTGTTAAAATATAAATGTTTTTGAAAAAAGTAATAATAAAATATTGTTGTATATTTTTTTACGGTCATTTTGAGTACTCATATGTATATGTTGCGGGCGAAGCCTGCCGGGGGCAGGTGAAGCCCGTCGTCGCCGGTCGGGTACTGTAGAATGTGGGCACAGCCCGCTCGAATGCGGGCGCAACCCGCTCGAATGCGGGCGCAACCCGCTCGAATGCGGGTGCAACCCGCTCGAATGCGGGAGCATCCCGCTAAGAGTCAGCGAGTACGGGCGAAGCCCGTGCGGAGCTGCTCGTAAAGTTTTATATAAAAACTTTATACGAAATTTTTATAAAAAAATTTTATAAAATTTTATACGTTTATATATAATTAAATTATAATTATAATTTATTATATATATAACGAGTTATATATATATAAAGGTACGCCCCTGCACGATACTCTCCGTTGTGACAATACCCCGGCAACGACGGTACCTCCGCCAAAACTGTACTCTCCCACTCTCAGACGCTCAATCGATCAACTAACAGTGCATAGGAAAAGCACATGTGCCCCCACACGACATTAATTACCCCCGCCTCGATAGTGTCCCAGTACGATGACGCTCATGCAGCTCGCAAACCCCTGTGCGCGAAAATACCCAAAATTTAAAATCTTTAGTCTTATTTTTTTAAATGCGACAAAAAAACGTCGTCGTAGACGTCTCCTTATAAGTGGTGATAATAAATAAATAAAATTATTTTTTAGTAATAATATATTTCTATTTATACAAAAATTTAAAAGAATTAGATATTTTTCGTGTTACGATATTTAATTAATAGTCATCTCTCGCGCGCCCGTAAGAAAAATGCATGATTGGGCTAACAGTACTTGCACCCAGTTGAAAAATGCGCGCCCGCGAGAAAATGCGTAACTAGCTAGGCTAAAACGTGCCCGGGTGAGAAAAAGCATCAGGACAAAAAAAACGTGCCCGAAAAAATGTGTTTTTGAAGAAAACGCTCCTGAGCGAATAACTTGTGCGCAAACAAAATTGTGCTCCCGAGCCAAAAAAGTGTGCGCATTCAAAAACACGCGCCCTATCAAAAATGAACTCGGGAGAGAATGAGTGATGATTCGAAAATGCGTTCTTGGGCGAAAACATACTCCCGGGCAAAAAGCGCGCCTGGGAGACAATGCGCCCGGGCAAAAATGCATGCTAGTGCAAAAATGCGCCACCGGACAAAAAACACATGCACAAGTGAAAAACACGTGCTCGGGCGAAAAAATACGCTCTAGGGACTAAAATGCGCGCTCATGTTTTAAAATTTAATATATTTATTGTAACAAAACTGCGGTTACAAAAAAATACTGATTGTAAGGAAATTCTAGTTGTTACAAATACTTTCAAGGTGTTGTTACAATTGTTGTTTATTGTGAGGATATTTTATTATTTGTAACGTAAAACTAGTTTTGTTACAAATACTTGCACTTATTGTAACAAACATTTAGTTATTGTAACAAAATATAAAATACTTGTTACAAAAAACTAATATTTTGTAACGATAGAAGAATTTCGTCACCAAATGTAGTTATTAGTAACAAATTTGTTATTCGTTACAATTTTGTCCTTACTATAGGTGCAGTTTGTTGTAGTGTAACCAATATAAATTTTACCAAACAAGTCTACCATTTGTTGAAAAAAGGAATTTTGATATTTAAGACTTGATATAAGCATGAAAGCGCAAGGTAAAAATATATGGTGATGATGCGGAAGACTTATAGAAATACAAGAAAAACATCTTTATTGTAATCATGATTATTCATAAGAAGAAATATGAGTTAAATTAAAAAAGGAAGATGTTTTTGTAAATCATTTTGCATTTAAAATCTTTAATTTTGACAATAAAGTAACCAAGCATGAAATAATGTTTTCAAAAAGAAATTACTACAATGTTATGTTAATTTACACATTCAAAACATACAAAATATTGTAGAGAGCATGTTGGGTTATCTAGTGCATTTCATAAATAAAGAGTAGTATAGAATTAGCATTAGGATCCAATACTTATGAGAAGAAGTGTTATGGAAGATAATGGTGTGCACATAAGTGCATTTGAGTAGATTAAACAAATGTTTTAATCAAAAATACAAGAAAAATGTAAAGTAAAGAGCACAATAAAACACAAATAATTTTACTTCCACACACTTCAATGCACAAAAAAATGTACAACTACCAAGGTGATTTGCACTTACAATGCTCATTAAGACTTATCAGGGTGCAAAGTAGTGTTTGGGGTTCACATATTTTATTTTATTTTAATATTGAGACTAGTGATCCGGTGTACTTAAGAGTAAGTGGTTTATTTTTGAATGAAAGATAAGGTTTGCGCAAGACACTTTACTATACTTTCCAAGGTGCTCAACCTCACAACGCTTGTTAAGACTTATCAGGAGGTTCAAGTAGTGCTTGGTGGAGTTATCTTTGTCACTTTATTTTATGATTTTTGTTTTGTACAAAGTTCTCTGAATACACTTATTTTGCAAACCAATATAATTTATGAAAACATAACCACTTTTCCTAACTTTTGAAAGTGCAAATAAAGGTAGTGTAGGTAAGATACTTGTGCAATTTTAATTCATTGTACTATTACAAAACAAACACAAGCATTCTTAGATTAAAAACATACGTAGACAATGCCAAAATAAGTGAGTGAATAAATATCATTATCAAACATAAAACATTTACTCATACTTAGAGGCATGCTAAGCTGGGTTCTACACAACTTTTACAATATAATTTATGCACATGTGTTTAGAAGTATCAAAGTATGAAAAAGACAATGTTTAAAGTAGTTTGAAGGAATGAATTGTAACGTTGTAGAAGGTCTAAATGATGGATTAAATCATGCTTGAGTTACACAATAAAGTCCATACAGTATTTTTGATATTTTTTGAAATATAATTTTAGTTTAAAATTTGAACTCTTATAATTTGATCTTGGACTTCCCGAGGTCTACCCTGTGAGAGGTTCGCCCGGTATCAGGTGATGTGATGGGATGATAGCCCAAATCTCCCTTTCGCAAGATACATGTAAATAGAAAAGTTAAGTTCAAAATAAAAAAAATTTATACTTATTTTTGTTTTATATTTTTTGTATTTGATTTTTGCATATAGAAATAGAAATCAAACAAATAACCAAAGAATGGAATAAAATATTTTTTGTAATTTGGCTTTTGTAATTTTGTATTTTTATTTTTCAAAAATCAATTATAGGCAGAAATGCAAAAATGAGTAGTACATATAAAATAATATATTTTTAGTGATTTTTCAAAATTTGAAAATTACAGAAAATCGGATACTTGGGCTAGCGTCGGCGTTAGGTACTAGCATCTGTGTTAGCACACAGAGAGTGCTTATTTTAATCATATAGCCTAGATTTTCTTCGATTCTGCTTCCGATTTTTCTTAATTATGTTTGTGCAATGTAAGGCATGTCTAATGAAGTGAGGAGACGAGAAGGAATCGCAAAAAGCTGCGGAAGTTAAAATTTTAGTACATGGGTTTCATATTCATTAAAGCTCCATATTCATTAAACCTTAATTCTTGAGTTTTGCACAATATATACATGAGTGAAATGATCATAAATAAGTCAAATAATATTCATGCAATTTTTCAATTCCAGTTTGGCATGATTACGATTAAATATACTAGGGGTAATCAAAAATGACGCAAATATATTAAATATCTAAGCAAAACTTGCGCATTTTATAAATTTACCCTAATACCCCTAAAGTACCTTTTAAATCCATTTCGACAATTATTTCATTAGTCGTAATAATACATAACAAATTTAGGATTTAATTTATATATGACTTTTCATAGGAAATGGATCTAGAAGAATAAACATAAAAAGGATAAGTAGATCACTTGAAAAATGATATGACTTTTTATTCAACTTTATTCAATTTGATTTATTTATGAATTTGGTTTAATATGTGGAAGTCATATCACAAGTTATATAAAGTGATCATATCATGATGGTTCAACAAAAAGGAAAATAAACAAAAAAAAGTAGGTTAGGCATATCATGAAGTAGAATAATGATATTTCATTTTTAGTTGATTTATAATTCATGCAAATGATTGGATACTAATGAATGAGAGATTTAGGTATCCAAAGAGGACCGGGTGTGATGGTTCCTTTGGGTACCCAAATACATCGTGTTTGCTTTTGGGGAGATAGTGATGAATGTGCCCATTTGAGTGGAGTTAGTGTTTCATCTTTAACTTTGGGCCTCCATTCAAACTTTGGACAAACATTATTTTTAGTTTTCAAATTTCCATAATCATTTCCTTGAATATTTGGATCAAAATGATTTTTGAATTTATAATTTGAAGGAAATTTGTTTGCATTTAATTTTAGGTTGGGAGAAACATGATTTTGTAAATAATGGTGATTTTGATTTTGATTTTGATTTACAAATCATTTATGTTCCATACTCCCATTATTAAACTTAGTTAAGATGTTCATATTCATATTCAACTTGTTTTTAGATATAGTTTGATATTGTGAATTTGTATTTACAATTTTCATAAGCAAGTTGATTTTTGATTTTAATTCATCATTCTTGATCTTTAAATTATGTCTAGCTTTATTATAAGCGATTGTGCTATTTTTAATAGTGGAAACAATTGAATCAAAATGATTTTGATAGTTATTTCTATATTCATCAAATGTTTCATCCATCTCTTTAATTTCAATTTTATAGTATTTACACTTAGCACAATCATTTTTCAAAGATGAATTTTCTAAACATAATCTTTCATTTTGTTCTTGTATAAAAAGAAGTTCCTTTTCAAATTTCTTGTGTTTTTCTTTTAATTCATTATATTTTACACAAGGTGTAATGTTTTCAACTAAGGAGCCATGGGTAGAACTAGATAAATTAGAATTTGATTCTTCATTAATTTTTGCCTTCAAATTTTTATTTTCTAAGCGCAAATGTTTATTAGCATTTTTTAATTTCTTAATTTTTCGCTTTGTAGTTTGAAGCAATTGTAATGTAGAGATAAAAGTACAAAATTTGGAATTTGATTTCCTTACATTGTTTTCGGGAGAGGCACGATTTGAACATATTGTTTCTTTGACATCTTTTTGGCACTCCTCTTCCGAAGATAGTATTTCTTCTTCTCTTTCACTTGATGTGCACTTTATGGATCCGTCATGAGAGGAGCATTCTTGAAGACTTGTGCAAGCTTGCATATTCTTCGGTTCTTGTGATTGTTCCATACCTGTAGAAGGAGAATCATAAGTTATTTCAATAAAATTCCAAATCTCAAAAGCGGTAGGTAAAGTGTAAATAAGTTTGAAAATATTTTGATCTAACGCACAAAATAAACTATTCATAGATTTTGCATTTAAAACAATTTCGTTTCTAGTTAGTACGCTAGGTGGCTTTTCAATAGTAATATTCCAAACTTTTTCATCTAAGGCCTTAAGAAAATTTTTCATTAATGTTTTCCACCCTTTATAATTTATGCCCATAAATAAAGGAGGTGATAATACTTTTTCATTTATATTAAAATTTTCCCCACTAGTAGAAGCGAGATCATGATCAAGAGACGCCATTATTCCCGGTTGTTAAGCCGATTTGGAATAACCTGGCTCGGATACCACTTGTTGGATCTGTAGGCGCCCTTAGAGGTGGGTGAATAAGGGTTTTAAAAACTTTAAACTTCAATAGAAAACTTTTGATATTTTGGTCGAAGTTAAATCAAAAGTAAAGAGATAATGAAATTAGAAATGAAATCAATTTTATTAAACAAGAAAAGACATGATTATCATTTATAAAATTGATTACAAAATCTGATTTCAATAACGCTAGAAATCGAAGCGAATAATATGAAAACCCTTTTTGTTTTCTATACCGACTCGTATCCCCACGAACCGGTTAGCTTTAGTCGATCTCTCCCCAGATACGGCCTCAAGCCGCTCTAGCCAATCTATCACCAGAAAGGCCTCGAGCACCCCCTAGATCTACTCCCTAGACCCAGTCGTCGTGTGGCAAATTCCTCCCTAAGTCCTACCTAGACCTAGTCGCCGTGTGGCGAATTCCCCCTAGTCCTTGCAAGGCCCTAGTCGTCGTGTGGCAAGTTCCTCTACCAAACAAAAGATATAAAGGTTACAATTTGAAAGTAAAACAAAACACAAACTAAAAACTCCCTCAAAAGTAGAACTTGATGTCGATGTAGATGCGATCAAATTGGTCCTCATGTTCTTTGCGTTCACGGACGTTGACGGAGTTCTTCGGGCTGCTTGAAGAAGGCTCTCACGAGTCCTCTGAATATATGGCTTCAATTCCTTACGTATCAGCAAGCCACAACGAAGGTAGCGCGCGTCTTTAAATAGAATTAGACGCTACCTCCTGCGGTAGTACTACCGCCCCGCGTTAGCCACTTTAGGCAATGAACAAGCACACGGATCGTGGCAACTTAGGCAAGTTTTGACCGCCAAATCTTGAGCTCTGACTAGCGCGCCGCGGTAACGCTAATCCCCCGTGATAGAGAGATAACCTTTCTTCAGCCAATATCTCCTTCCATAATTGCTCCTCAATTACATGCAGACGAGAAGATTCCAAAAGCTACCGTCGGGCGTTAGTCCTTAACGCGTCGCGATAGTACTTGCCAAAATAGCGTCCCGTCGACATTCCATTTTCTCCAATGTTTCCTTCTCGTCAATTGTTTCCATTTATGCTAGCGCCAGCAGTAGTACTAACGCTCACGCGGTAGAGCACATCTCTTTTCATCGGGCACATTTTCGTTGAACCGGCCTCACATTTCGTCGAGCGCAGCTTTCATTTCGTCGAACGAACACTAGCGCCAGCGGTAGTTCTAACGCATCGCGGTAAAGCATACATCTCATCGAGCGCCGCGGTAGAGCAAGCAGATCGTCGAACAGAGCTTTTAGTTCGTCGAACGGAGCTTTCATTTCGTCGAACGCCAGTTCGTCGAACGGAGCTTTCATTTCATTGAACGCCAGTTCTGTTCTCAGAGGTTTCCTTCTCAGCTCTTTCCTTCTCAGCGGTTTCTGATTCGCTAACGCCAGCAGTAGTGTTACTGTGCCACGGTAACAAAAGATAATCATCGTGATGTCGCTTCGACGTTTTTCTTTTTCGCACTCCTTTGGGGATTGAATGTTAAAGATCCTGCACACTATAAACACAATGCAAGTATGATCAAATACAATAGGATTTGTTATTGTCAAACCAAGAGATGCGGAAAGCATGTTCCAACATCCCTGACCTCTACGTCGATATTTATTCGATGTAACGTCGACTTGAGTTACTTCGACAGAAAGGTTGAACCACTTGGACTTCTAGCCAGAGCAGCGTTGATATGGACTTGATGTTGCGTCGAATTCTATTCGACGCAAATGTTAACTTAGCCCAATTTTGCTTCCCTTGATCTGGTCCTAACACCATATGTTGAGTGTGACATCCTAAGACATCTAATGACCAGAATACCCTCACTATACAATGGGTACCTCAATCCTAGTAGTTAAAATCATTTTCATATTATTTGTTAAGTTAAATCAAGGGTTTTTCCCAACAGATCTTAATAACTATAATTAAACCTTAATCTCTTCCTTAATATGTTAAAGTTGTATTCAAAATTGTTCTGCATAGAAGTTGACGCAAGACTTTCTGAACTTTGACATCTTGTTGATGTAAGCTGATATGTTCATACAGACATAATATATCAATGTATACCTTTAAACTTATGTATTGACTTCTCTTTAAATAGGTCTCCACACAAAGGAGTAAAACTGCAAAGCTGCGTGGATTGTCTACTAGTAAGAGCACAGAGAAATTTTCTTGAAATTTTGACTTAGAAGTAGATGTACATTGAGATGTAGTAGAGAAGAGAACATCTCAATATTTACTTATGCTCTAACTTGTGTAAAACTTAAACTCAATGTAGCACTAATAGTATTTATCAGCTTAGAGTCGAAGCACACAATTTAACTTCTACATGTACGTCGGCATCTGCATGCATACTTCTCGATGTACGTCGACATCTTCCTTTATTACTTGTTGATGTAAGTTGACATCTCATAGTAAACTCCTGAGCTTGGGTTATGGTATCCAGCTGAATCTGGTTTTGAATTGATTGGATATTCAGATGCAGACTATGCTGGATGCAGGCTGGATAGAAAAAGCACCTCAGGGACATGTCAGTTTCTGGGTGCTAGACTGATCTCATGGTTTAGCAAGAAGCAAACCACAGTCTCCACTTCTACAACTGAAGTTGAGTACATAGCTGCAGGAAGCTGCTGCTCACAAATTTTGTGGATGCAAAATCAATTGTTGGACTATAACTTTACACTTGCCAATTCCACAATCTATTGCAACAGCTCCAGTGCTATTTTAATTGCTTCCAATCCTGTTCTCCACAGCAGAACTAAGCACATAGAGATAAGGCACCACCTTCTCAGAGACAATATAGAGAAGGGTAAGATCAATCTTCAATACATATCTACTGACACTCAAAGGGCTGACATCTTCACTAAGCCTCTTGATGAAAGTAAGCACAAGTTCTTCATCAATGCCTTGGGGATGCTTGATGGAGCTTTATAGGTCTCATTTATTATGTATAAAGATCTATTTTTTGTAGAAAAATATTGCTGGGAAAACAGCAAAAATCTTAAATAAAATCATAAATGTTTAATCAGGGTTGCGTCGAATTCAAATCGACGTACCGTCGACTTTTACTCGACGTCAGCTTTGAGAGATCGATGGGGAGGATCCTTTGAATACCACTCGACGTAACGTCAAATACTTATCGACGCTTACATCGACATCATTATTGATGACTATATCTCGAAGCCACGTCGACATTAACTCGACGCTCCGTCGACTTGGCAGATCGCGCGCTTTGACATATTTTGGTGCGCTGAATTCTGCTCCTCTCTCGACGTTGCTTTGAATAAAACACTAAGTTACAATGATTCATCTACTCAAAGAAACTTTTGCGTTTAATTCTATTGTGCTATTAGAGTTCTCTCCTTCCAGCTCTCTTCCTACTTCCCTCTCTTCGTCTATTTTCCTTGTTTCAGTGCAGGTGCGCACAGTGTTTCAATGGCCTCTCCACCCAGTCATAAAGATATTATGAAGGCAGTCAGTAAATATAGCTCTTGAAATAGCACTATCCAAGTTTGGCTCGCTCTAAATGGACTTCTCCACAAACTGTTATCGAAAATAACGTTGTCAACATAAAAGATTGCAAGACCTTACCTCTGACCTAGAGGTCTTCGACTTGGAAGTGAGATCGGCAGTTGTGTCTGTTGATGGCTTTATATCCTTCTTCAATAATATAAAGCAGGGGGAGAGTAGTACTAGTAGGCAGCAAACTCATCAACAACAGGTTCCTCAAGATAATGTCTATATGACAGCAATACCTCTCTCCCTCATCTCTGAAGGAGAGCCTGCTGTCTCATTTAAATTACAGAAAGATGCAGCCATCCAGGGGAGTCATCCTCACCAAGAATCCTGCCCTCAATGCTGGGGGGGGTCTTCAATATAGGGGGAGAGTCATGTATGCTCAGATGATCAAATCCATGTCATGCACACTCAGGGATACACTGTTAATACTGAGATATCCATTCCTGATCCCCTCCAATTCAGGGTGTCTTCTGGTGGCTCTACCACAACACCTGCTTCTGTCAAGGTTTCTGATCAAGAATGTGATTCAATTGAACTTGCCTCAAATCATCTTGTCACAGATCAGTTGTCAAAACCAGTTCAGCCTCCTTCTCCATCACCTGTCCCAAGACAAAGAACTGAACTTATCCTTCCTACACCTGTCTTCAGAGGAAGGCCTCCTTATCAAGGCAAAGGAAGAAGGGGAAGGGGAAGAATACCAATCTGGGAAATGTACACAAAGGAGCAGAGAAAAGATTACAGAAGGGATAAGTCTTATTACAAGAAGTATGAAAAGGTTAAAGTTCCAGAAAACAAAATGAAGACCTATAATGATCCAGAAATTGATAAAATATTAGAAGACATTGGTGAAAGAGAGAGATATGAATATGAGGCAGCTCAAAAGGAGCTTCAAGAAAAGAAAAATAGATTCATGGATATTCTGAAAAGAGGGAAAAGAAGTGGTCGAAAAGGAAGAACTGGCCAAGGCAATTCCAATCAAATCCACTTTATTTGATCATACAATGTATGCTGCAAAGAATCCTCAAGCAAAAATACTAAAAGGAGTAGGGCAACTCCACAGAGGAGGGATTGGGTGTAATCCAAAGATTGCAGTACAGCTACCTCTGAAAAGAAAGAAAGGAGAGAAGTCACCTGAAGAGGAGATAGAGAAAAGCAAGATCATGTTTACAAAAGCCTCAACCTCTCGGAAGGAAAAGGCAACTGTTGATAAATCAAAATCAAGCTCTGTTGAATCCATATTAGAGAAAGATCCTGAATCAGCTGATCTGAATTTAGAAGTTATAAATCTGATGACAGCCAAAGTATTTGGGTTGGGCTTTACACTCAAGGATGTTCATTCTAACACAGAAATGGACATGGAGAAGCTCTTCAAAGTCCATGGAAAGATTCAGAAGAATCCTGAAAAAGCCACTCCTGCAAATTTCAAATATGTGGAGAAAAAGTACAGGAGAGTATATGAAGACTTGTTCTCTTTTCTCAAAGAAAAGAAGTGATACTCACTTTGGGTAAACAATGATAAACTTCTGATTATGTTTAATCTGATACTTTGTCTGTTATCAACTCATATAGTTTACTCATTTGATGCCTGTGAGATCTTGTGTATAGAGCTTTATTTTGCGTGATAAAATGTGTAAAATCACTTTGAACAAACTATAAAATTTGTTAAGATAAATAGAGGGAGATTGTTTGGAAAAACCCCTTTTGATTTAACTTAACAAATTACTCAAAAGTGATTTTATCTCTTAGGATTAAATTGCCCATTATATAGTGAGGGTAATCTGGTCATTAGATGTCTTAGGATGTCACACTCAACATAGGGTGTTAGGACCAGATCAAGGGAAGCAAAATTGGGCAAAGTTAACATTTGCGTCGAATAGAATTCGACGCAACATTGAGTCCATATCGACGCTGCTCTGACTAGAAGTCCAAGTAGTTCAACCCTTCTGTCAAAGTAACTCAAGTCGACGTTACGTAGAATAGATATCGACGTAGAGGTCAGGGACTTGTCGGAGTAACTAGGGAAGTCGACATAGCTTCTACTTCAACTCGACGCAGAAGAGGTTATCTGTCGAAGCCATCTAAAGTCGACGCAACGTCGACTTCATCTCGACGCATAAGATGAAGTTCAGAGCCAGGCAGATCAACTAGACAGACACGTCGATAAGATGTCGACGCAACACAGACTAGCATAGTTAAATCAGAGCAGAGATGAAATCGAAGCTACTTCTACAAGAACTCGAAGTTGCGTCGATAAGAGAAGAAATGAATTCGACACTATGTCGAATACAGACTGTAAAGGTATATCTTTTCAGCTGTCTCTCTGATCCTTCTTTCATGGCCCACGTCCTTCAAGACCGTTCTCTAACGGCTTAATAATTGCCTGAAATAGAAAGGAGCATTAAAGAAGGAGACAAAAAGGTTTCTTGGAACCAAATTCCTTGTAGGTGGATGGGCCGAGAATTAAAGAGGAAAGAAAGAGAATGTCATTGGCAGATTACCTTTTCAGGGTATACCAGAAAGGAAAAGAAATTTGAAATTGAATAGGGAGAATAAAAGGAGAAGAGAAGACAGAAACAAATAGAGCATGAATCAAAATCAGTCGTCCTCCTTCTTGATAGGGTTTCCTCTTCTTCTCCCTCTCTCAGGAACCCTAACATAGAAAAGAGAAAAGAAAAGAAAGCTCTGTTGTTCTTCATCTAATAGAACAGAGGATCTGAAAGTTGCTCTTCATCACAATCTCTTAGCAGTCAGATCTCAATCAGCAGAAGTAGAAAGGATCTGACATACAAAGCACCTGCAATTCATCACCATCTAAAACAAGGGTTAATCAAGAGCAGATCCTATGGAACATATAACAGGTTGTTCTTCATACAGTCTTCTCAAAAATTCTGAGAACAGAATTCCTACAACTTTCCTGCTTCTCATTCTTTCTCATTCTATAAAAGAGTTTTATTAATCTCTCTTCAAAGGATTCAGTGGTTCAAGATCTCCTTATCAAAAGATCTGGTGGTTCAAGATCTCCTTATCAAAAGATCTGGTGGTTCGTGATCTCTTTGTCAAAAGATCAGTGGTTCTAAGTGTCTCCTTACCAAAAGACTCAGGCACAGTGGTGCATCCCTACCATGTGGTAGAAGAGGGGAGTACCCGCATTTTGGGGAACCTCTATAAAAATTCTGTTTTCTGGATTGTCAATTTTCTATGCTGTCCCTCATAGCTTAGATTTCATTTACTGTTTTTTTCTTTCATCACTTAACTGAAGTTATTTATTCTGGGATTTATCTTGGTGAAGCATAACACTTAGATTTTATTGTACTTGCATAAATAGAATAGAAATAAATTTAAATCTCTATTCACCCCACCCCACCCCCCCCCCCCCCCCCCCCCCCACCCCCACCAACCCCCACCCTCCCGTCTAGAGGATTCTCAGAGGCACACTGTGCACTTTCAACATCATTTTCAATCCACGTAACTTCGAATTTAATCAGCAACTAGTGAGACGACGCATGCGCCGATATGAACTTGACGATGCGTCGAATTCTATTCGAATTGTCTACTCTTAGTGCTTCTTGACGCTGGCGTCGCGTAGAAGTCGATGGTACGTCGACTTCTATTCGACACACTTCTTAATAAGAAGATCTATTTCTTTAGAAAATTCTTGTTGTTTTTTCCAACAATTTTATTTACTGAAAATAGATCATAATATAATGTAATTAATATCAAGGTTGATTCAAGGTAGAAATTACTCCCTTGAATGACTTTTGTTCCTTATTCATGACCAACATCTTTCTTCCCACTCAATTTTCTCCTGAGTGGGACCCTACCTAACTCTGCACAAGGAATTCAAACATTAGAAGGGACCTGGGTTACCTTGGGCCATTTGCTTTTACTATTGTAGGGTTCAATGAAAGAATAGGATGGTCTTTCATGGTACCCTTTGGGATGATAAGGAATGGTTTTCCCAAACCTTTTGTTTTGATGCTTTAGACGATTATAGAATATATCTAAATACAATATATCAGCAGAGTGTCTTATTATCTTAGATTTTGTTTTTTACTTTTAGGTGATTGTTATTTGACTTCTCTACATTGTTCTTTCCTAAAGGTTTATCTTTCTTATTCAGATGTATTTTGTTGGGTTTATCTAACCTATCTGAATAATTAACAGCCTTAATCTTAATTGATGCACTCTTCTCACTGGGTTGATGATCAATAGGTCTTACAAAGGAAACTGGATGTTTCCAGGCAGGTTTCCTAGGTGCTTCTGAGCTAGTGGAGAGCTCTGCTCCTAACCCTAAGTGATTAAATCTCATAGAGAGATTTTCTGTGATATCCTTGAGCTTCTGACTACTCCCATTGAGTGAGTCTTCAAAGGCATTTGTCTTTGCTAGCTCTTCCTTTAATTTTATGTTCTCTTTTCTAAGTTCATTTAGTTCTAACTCTTTATTATTGATTTCATTTGTTAGATTTTGATTCCTCAGGTAGATTTCATCATTCTTGAGGTTTTCTAATTCAGTCCTAGCAGTGTCTAGTTCTTTTTCTATGATTTAAAATCTTCTGAAGTAAAATCAAATTCATCAAAGACAGATACCTAGTCATCTTCATCATCTGATGACATCCCAAGAGTCATCATGCAGGCTACTACTGCTTCTTCTTCATCATCACTCTCAGATGATGATGAGCTCTCTTCCACTTCTGAATCACTCCAGGTTTCAGCAATGAAACCTTTTGCTTTCTTCTTATCCTTCCCTCTGAAGGACTTCTTCTTCTCCTCTTTATTGTTGCTCATGTTCCTTTGCTCTTGAGGACACTCAGGAGCAATGTGCCCTGGCTTATTGCAGGCAAAGCAGATAATCTTCTTCCTTGGAGTCTTATCATACCTGGGCCTTGAGTCTCTTTCTCTTCTCCTTGAGTCTTCAGTCTTGACCCACTTCTTGAATCTCCTTGCTAGGAGATTGAGCATCTCATCTTCTGGAGTAGAGGGCTCTCCTTCAGTAGCTTTTAGAGCTAAGTTCCTTTTTACAGGAGCTGGAGTGGTTTGCATGGTCTTCAGTAGCATCTCATAGGACTTAAGCTTTCCTAGCAAAGCTTCAGTGGAGATCTCTCTATGGCATCTGGATTCTCTGATTGCACAGGTTCTTGAATCCCATAAGCTAGGGAAGCACATGCAAATTTTATCATTTATCTCAGTTAGAGATATCTCCTTGCCCAAGCCTCTGAGCTCATTAATGATGATGTTGAATCTGTCATACATATCAGCAATAGATTCTTCAACTTTCTTTTGAAAGTTCTCATACTGGGATATGAGAAGGGACTTTCTGTCCTTCCTTTCATCAGCACTTCCGTTAACCATTGTGGTGAGGGAATCCCAGATTTCTTTTGCTGATTGGCATTCATCAACCTTCTAGAAAATGTCATTTGACATTATTGACACCAGAATATTCATGGCCTTGGCATCACATGCCTTGACCTTCTTTTCAGCCTCTGTCCATTCCTTTCTTGGGACAGCCTCTGTTGTTAAGAATTATCCTGCCTTTTGTCTGACTAGAGCTGGAGGACCTGTGAGAAGGACATCATAAATGTCTTCATCAATAGAGTTCATGTAGAGTTTTATTTTGGCCTTCCAAAGTGTGAACTTATTCAAGTTACACACTTGTGGTCTTGTAGAAGCATAGTCCTTGGTACTCATTTTTCTTTATGAAATATATTTGTATAAAATAAATAAGAGTAGGAGGTCTTTTTGATCAAGGTGTTAGCCTTTATTGATCAACCTCCCTCTAATACCAATTGAAAGTGCACAGTGTGCCTCTGAGAATTCTATAGAGGGGGGGTTAATAGAGATTTAAATTTATTTCTATCCTAACTGTGAAAGCAATCAACTTAACTAAGGATTTATGCTCAACAAGATCGCAGAATAAATATGATGCAGAAAATAAAGTGCAGAATAAAAAGAAATTGGGACAACACCGAAAATTATCAACCAGAAGACACATAGAATTTTTTATAGAGGTTCCCCAAAATGTGGGTACTCCCCTCTTCTACCACCTGGTAGGAATGCACCACTGTGCCCGAGTCTTTTGGTAAGGAGACTTTTAGAACCACTGATCTTTTGACAATGAGATCATAAACCATCAGATCTTTTGATAAGGAGATCTTGAACCACCAGATCTTTTGATAAGGAGATCTTAAACTACTGAATCCTTTGAAGAGGGATTAATAAAACTCTTTTACAGAATGAGAAAGAAGGGCAAGGAAGAAAGTTGTAGGAATTCTGCTCTCAGAATTCTTGAGAAGACTGTATGAAGAATAACCTATTAGATGTTCCACAGGATCTTCTCTTAATTAACCCCTACTTTCGATAGTGATGAATTGCAGGTGCTTTGTATGTCAGATCCTTTCTACTTCTGTTGATTGAGATCTGGCTGCTAAGAGATTGTGATGAAGAGCAGCTTTCAGATCCTCTGTTCTATTAGATGAAAAACAGCAGAGCTTTCTTTTCTCTTTTCTGTGTTAGGGTTCCTGAGAGATGGAGAAGAAGGGGAAGCCCTAGTAAGAAGGAAGACCGCTGATTGTGATTAATGCTCTGTCAGTTTCTGTCTTCTCTTCTCCTTTTATTCTCTCTATTCAATTTCAAAAAAAAATCCCTTTCTGGTATACCCTGAAAAGGTAATCTGCCAATGACATTGTCTTTCTTTCCTCTTTAATTCTCGGCCTATCCACCTACAAGGAATATAGTTCCAACAACCTTTTTGTCTCCTTCTTTAATGCTCCTTTTTTTTCAGGCAATTATTAAGTCTTTGGGGAACGGTCTTGAAGGATGTGGGCCATGAAAGAAGGATTAGAGAGACAACTGAAAAGATATACTTTTACAGACTGTATTCCACGTAGCGTCGAATTCATTTCTTCACTTATCGACGCAACTTTGAGTTCTTATAGAAGCAGCTTCGATTTCATATCTGCTCTGATTGAACTCTGCGAGTCGACGTTACGTCGACATCTTATTGGCGTGTCCGTCGAGTTGATCTGCCTGGCTCTGAACTTTATCTTCTGCGTCGAGATGAAGTCGACGTTACGTCGACTTTAGATGGCTTCGACAGATAACCTCTTCTGCGTCGAGTTGAAGTAGAAGTTGCGTCAACTTCCCTAATTACTCCGACAAGTCCCTGACCTCTACGTTGATATTTATTCGACGTAACGTCGACTTGAGTTACTTTGACAGAAAGGTTGAACCACTTGGACTTCTAGCCAGAGCAGCGTTGATATGGACTTGATGTTTCATCGAATTTTATTCGACGCAAATGTTAACTTAGCCCAATTTTGCTTCCCTTGATCTGGTCCTAACACCCTATGTTGAGTGTGACATCCCAAGACATCTAATGGCCATAATACCCTCACTATAAAATGGGTACCTCAATCCTAGTAGTTAAAATCATTTTCATATAATTTGTTAAGTTAAATCAAGGGTTTTTCCCAACAGATCTTAACAACTATAATTAAACCTTAATCTCTTCCTTAATATGTTAAAGTTGTATTCAAAATTGTTCTGCATAGAAGTTGACACAAGACTTTCTAAACTTTGACATCTTGTTGATGTAAGCTGATATGTTCATACAGACATAATATATCAATGTATAACTTTAAACTTATGTATTGACTTCTCTTTACATAGGTATCAACACAAAGGAGTATAACTTCAAAGATGCATGGATTGTCTACTAGTCAGAGCACAGAGAATTTTTTTTGAAACTTTGACTTAGAAGTAGATGTACATTGAGATGTAGTAGAGAAGAGAACATCTCAATATTTACTTATGCTCTAACTTGTGTAAAACTTGAACTCAATGTAGCACTAATAGTATTTATCAGCTTATAGTCGATGCACACAATTTAACTTCTACATGTACGTCGGCATCTGCATGCATACTTCTCGATGTACGTCGACATCTTCCTTTATTACTTGACGATGTAAGTTGACATCTTCTCATAGTAAACTCTTTTACTTAGCCATACCTTGAGTTTTTTGAAAGCACAGATTCTTTGCTTGACCCTTCTGAATGACTCTAAACTTCAGACTCAATGAAATATGTCAAAGGTATTTTCTATATCACTTTAATAACATGGATATCAATTCATAAAGAGATTTTTCTCAATATTTTAACTTAATAATTATGTGCTTCATCTATTTGTTCTAACTCTTATTACAGATTTTTCGAACCCCAAGAAATTTTTGGGGTGGGCACAATTAAATGACCACTTAATCATATAAAATGATCAAGTTTTCGTTGTTTTCCCCTTCAGGAGATTCTCCAGCAAGAGAGAGAGAGAACATGCAAGTGATGCTGGTGTAACATCCTTATTCCTTCTAGACCCCCTTGTGTTAGGGTTAAGACTTTGGTAGTAACTAGGGGTCATGAGATGACCCTAGGCTAGGTTGAACCTAGGCAAATTGATATGAGCACCCCAAAGGTACATATGTGAATTCAACCCTAATTGGCTCAATTAGGCAGCTAGTGGTCAAATTGACTATACCATTGGTCTTATGATGTCATAGGGGACCCAATAGACCCAAAAGCCTCATCATGGGGTCACCAATTTGACCAATTTGACCAAAGTCAAACTAGGCCAATTTAGGTCAAACCTACACCTTTTGGATAAATTGGCCCAATTGGGGCACCACAATGACCCAACCAACTTTGGGTGGTGTTAAGGGACCCAAGACACACCCCTTGGACCAGTCAACCCATCAGTTAACCAAGTCAACACCTCAAGTCAACCTTGGTCAAACCTAGCCTAAAGAAGGAGACTTAAGCCCAAGTTGATTTCAATGACCTTTATCTGATTAAATGAGTTTAATGGTGGAATTAATGAATTTCCCCCCTTGATGAAGAGATAAAAAGAAAGAGAAAGAGAGGGAGAGAGAAGGGAGTAATGGAGGGAGGCCATGGGGGCACTCTTCCTCTTACCCAAGCCCACCATTCATCTCCCCTGATGTTTGGGAGGAGATTCTCATTCTCAAATCTAACTCCATCATTAGCTTCAAAAGGTGGATGGCAGTCGAAATCATATATTGGATCAAAGGTTTTGGTGGAGAATCAAGAATTCGGCAAGGAAGAGCTTAGAGGCGGCCGGAAATGGCGCACCACCACCGCCACCGTCATCGGGCTTCAATAAAGGTCTGGTTTCTCCTACTCTCCCCTTGTGTTAGCATTTTAGATCCATTAGGAAAGAAATCGGGCTCAATTGAGCCCGATCCAATGTGAGCAAAATGGAGATTTTCAGAGTTTTTCATGGTGTTGGGTTCGCCAGAAACCGCCACCTCCGGCGGCCAAACCACCGACAATCGGTAGCCCCCACCTCAACGGAGGTGGTGGTGGCGGTGGCCGACCAGGGAAGTGGCCCAACCGCTGGGAAATCAGACCACAAGTTGGCCCAGCTTGGGTCGATCCCAGCCATTGGCTGGAGGAAGAAGATAACCAGGAGCCTCCTGATTTGCTAGATTCGTGCAGATTTAATGGTATACATTATATTTATAATTATACAATCTGTCATAGCAGGTTGCTCATTTTCAAACAAAAATTTAGGGCCCTTATAGGCCAAATTAGCAAAAGTTGCCTGAGACAACTTTTGTACCCCTACCTGTCTACTTTCCATAGAAATTAAAATCAAACCTTTTGGGATCATAAAGCTCCCTGTAGGGCCATTTTAGTGGGACTGCTCCTTAGGGTAGGACAACTACTATTCCTTGAATAACATTTAATTGGATAAATGTATTGACTTGAAATTTGGGGGTACTATGTATATACCATAGACACACCACCTGTCCAAAAATGGGAATTTTTGGAGATGATTTTTTTATAGTTTTTGTAAAAATTTAATAATTCATGTATGAATTAATTAAGGGGTCTATGGGCCTCAAAACCCTCCAAAACTTTGGTGGGTGATTTTGGGGGTCATCAGATGACCCCGGTAAAAATTTCAGCCCCTTTGGAGTTTATTTGGTTATGTGACCTAGTGATTCAAATTTGGTCACATAAGGGAAAAATTGGGTCAATATACCAAAATTGCTCTTGATAGATTTGAGTGGCCAACCCTCATCCAAATATGATGAAACGTGGGTCACTGCCTTCTTATCACATATAATACCCTCAAAAGTGTTTTTGGGTGGCTTGGGGTTGTTAAGCCCTAAAATCCTAGTTCAAACCCTAGGGTTGCTCCTTGGAGCATTGTGAAGGACATATAGTCAGATGTCCTTGGAACGACTTGAAACTTGGTAGGTAGTATCTGTTGGAGCATGCGTTTCGCACTCCTCCGGTTTGATAATAACAAAGTCCCTTTTGTATTTGATTCTATTTTCATTAATGGTGTGCAGATAACAGGTATGTGATGTTCACATTGCTGCTGGAGCTAAAATTGAATGTGGGAAAAATTCATTGTCGGAAAATTCCGACAGCCACTGTCACCCAGGCGACAGCAGAGAAGTTACAACTACTTCCCTCCACGACAGATCGACGAAAGACAGTTTTGCGCTGTCGGAATTCCGACATCGATGTCGCCCAGGCGACAGCTCGACGGTTACACCAACTGCCCACGACTTCACCCACAACAGCGGCGGTTTTGCGCTGTCGGAAATTCCAACATCGATGTCGCCCAGGCGAAAGCTCCACGATTCCAGCAACTGCCCGCACGACGGCTCGACGACACGACAGCGGCAGTTTAGCGCTGTCGGAAAATTCCGACAGTCACTGTCGCCCAGGCGACAGTGAAATTCTATAAAATGGTTCCTTTGGTTCGTGCATTCCAAGCTTTTGAGAATTCCAGTCCCTTCCTGAGTGCATACGAACCAGAGAGCTCCAGAACCTCCTCAACTCCCATTTGTGCAAAGAAGGATTGAAGATTGAAGACGAGATCGGGCGCGCTTCTACATCAACGATCATCTCGAGGCTTCAACAATCCATTCAGAGATCTGAATTTCTAGGGAGTTGTCTTTTTCATATTGTATTTTCATTTACTCATATTTTATTTTGTATTGGGAAAGAAATCGTCGTCTTGCGTGCGGCGTCTAAGTCCTTGCGCGGCTTAGGGGAAAATCGCTTCCTTGTGCGGGGCGTCCAAGTCCTTGCGTGGCTTGGAGGGAAATCGTGGCCTTGTGTGCTACGTCTAGATCTTGAGAAGATCTAGAGGATAGGCTTGGGCTTGATCTTGGGAGATACAATCGATAGCCTTCCGATCCTTGGGAGAAGGATTGGTAAACCAAAATTATTGTATTTTTATCATAATTGTGCCTTGATCTTAAGCATTGTTAAGATCATTTTTATTTGTATGCAAATTTCATGATATATATAAAATTATGATCCTTTCACTAATTGCAAATTTGTGTGCTTAAATCTTTATCTTAGAAATTTGTGTTTGGTGTTATACAAAAATTGCATTGGTTTAAAATTATTTTTAAGTAACTTTCTATTAAAGTAAATTTTCTAAAATTATTAAGAAAAAATTACAAATTTAAACACACCCTTATTCACCCCCCCCCCCCCCCCCCCCTCTAAGGGCGTCATACGATCCAACAAGTGGTATCAGAGCCAGGTTACTCCAAAACGGTTTTACCACCGGGAGTAATGGCGCACAACGATCACGCGTTCGTTGAGGGGCAAGGAATTAGTAGGCCACCACTTTTCACGGGCACGGACTATAATTATTGGAAAACACGTATGCGTTGTTTTCTAATTGCTTTAGATATAGAAGTCTGGAATATGGTAGAAACTAGTTACACTTCTCCAACAATTGTTGTAGGAAATGTAACTATGGAAAAACCCAAAGACAAGTGGGATGATAATGATAAATTAAAATTCAAAAACAATGCAAAGGCCATGAATGCCTTATTTTGCGCACTAGATCGCACTGAGTTTAATAGAGTCTGTGCTTGTGATACTGCTTTAGATATTTGGAATCTGTTAGAAATTACTCATGAAGGTACTTCGCAGGTAAAGGATTCAAAGCTATTTCAATTGGAGTCAGAGTTTGAAAGATTCAAAATGGAGGTGGATGAAGAAATTGACACAATGTACACACGATTCACTAAAATCGTGAACGATTCAAAGGTGTTGGGTAAGGTTTTTTCAAATGGAGATTTAGTTAGAAAAATCTTAAGATCACTTCCCCCGAAGTTCAATCCAAAAGTGACTGCAATTTCTGAGTCACATGATCTTAAGACCTTACAATTGGAGAGTCTCATTGGGAATCTAAAAACCCATGAAGTGGAGTTGAAGATTCAAAGCCAAGAGTATAATTTGGAGCCCAAAAAGAAAAGCTTGGCGTTGAAATCCAAAAAGGAAATTGAGAGTGAGACTGAAGAAAGTGATGAAGATGAAGAAGGACTGTTTGTGAAAAATTTTAAGAAGTTTATGAGAAATCCGGAGAGGAGAAACTCATTTAAAAAGTTTTTCAAAAAGAAGGATTTTGCCTACCAAAAAGGCAAAGGAAAAATGGAGAATGAAGAGGAGCGTCTGCCACCGGAGTGCTACCATTGCAAGAAGATTGGTCATATCAGAAGCAAGTGCCCAAAATATCTGAAAGAGCAAAAAGCAAAGAGGCACGATAAAAGTTACAAGAAGAAAGTGTTAAAGGCAGAGACTTGGGATGATTCTTCGTCTGGTGAAGAAAGTGATCCTTCAACACAGGAGGAAGAGGAGGCTAATCTATGTTTGATGGCAAAAGGGAACATTACATCTGATGACGACTGCAGTGTCCAAAGCGACACTAAGGTAACGCCTCCATCTTATGATGAGTTATATTCTGAATTTATGAAAACATGCAAAGTTTTGGATAAAAGCTTAAAGGAAATTGATTTTTTAAAATCTGAAAATAAAGGCCTTTTAAAAGCAAATAAAAAACTATCAAATGAGTTGGAATCTATTGAGAAGGAGAAGGTATTTTGTCAAGAGTGTGATCATTCTTCGACAAGGATAAAAGAACTTGAAACTACTATTTCTAAGTCTGATCAAAAATTTGATCTACTTGTAAAAGAAAAAAGGGACTTAGAAAAAGTTGTTAAAACCTCTCATTCTCAATTAGAGAATTATAAGAAAATTTTTGCAAATAGATGTGGCATGATAGTAAAAGAAAATTCAATTTTAAAATCCAAAGTAAATGAGTTGAACATGGCAATTGGGAAATTTGGTGTTGGGAAAAAATCTCTGGATATGCTTTTAGCCAACCAATGCCATGGTACAGCAAAATTTGGACTAGGATACATTTCTGGAAGCTCTGGAGGCTGTCGGAAATTTCCGACAGCTACTGTCGGAACCGGCGACAGCTCCAGGTTCAGAAAACTAATTTCTCAAAATACAAAATTTTCTAAGTCCACACATAAAGATGCTTCCACCAGCAAGAGTCCAGAGAAACCATTGAAAAATGGTTCCTCACCATTCATTGTGTGTGCTAAATGTCATCGATTTGGTCACATCTCGGGCTCATGTTGGAAGAAAGGAAAAGCTAATGTTAAACAAATCTGGGTACCTAAGGCGTCCACCTATACAATGGGATTGACCACTTGGGTAACCAGATCTTTACTCTCATCATCTTTTTAGGTGTGCGTGCAGGCTAGGAACAAGGAAGACGTGTGGTATTTGGACTCTGGATGTTCAAAACACATGACGGGCGATAAATCAAAGTTCCTTAGCCTGGAGATGAAGAAAGGTGGAACAGTGACATTTGGAGATAATGGAAAGGGTAAAGTCAAGGGCATTGGAGTAGTAGGTAACAATGAATTTAAAATTTCAAATGTTTTGTATGTTAAAGGTTTGAAACATAATTTAATTTCTATTAGTCAACTATGTGATAAAAATCTAAATGTTTTATTTGACTCTAGCTCAAACCTTTGCAAGATTATTGATTCTAAAACAAACGAAATCGTACTTACTGCACCAAGAATAAACAATGTCTATACGATCACTTTTCATGATTTATCTCATTCTATACTTAAATGTTTTATTTCAAAGAATGATGAACTTGAATTATGGCATAGGAGACTAGGACATTCTAGTGCCAAACGCATAGTAAAGCTTTCTAAAAATAAAATAATAAAAGGTTTACCAAATTTGAATGGAAAGCTATCCTCATTATGTTCACCATGCCAAAAGGGAAAGTTTACAAAATCATCTTTTAAAAGCAAAAATGTCATTTCTACCACTAGACCTTTACATTTATTACATATGGACTTGTTTGGTCCAATTTCTACACAAAGTCTAGGAGGTAGAAAATATACGTTTGTTATTATTGATGATTATTCTAGATTTTGTTGGACTTTGTTTTTAAATTCAAAATCTGATGCTTTTGATGAATTTGTAAAACTAATTTCACGTATTCAAAATGAACTTGATCTAAAAGTAAAATGCATTAGATCCGATCATGGAGGAGAGTTTGATAATGAAAAATTTATTTCATATTGTAATGAATTTGGGATAAAACATGAATTTTCCGCTCCACGCACACCACAGCAAAATGGTGTAGTAGAGAGGAAAAATAGAACACTTCAAGAATTAGGACGGACTATGCTGTGTGAATTTAAATTGCCAAAATATTTTTGGGCCGAAGCAGTCAGTACGACATGCTATATTATTAATCGTGCCATGATTCGTCCCACATTACAATTAACTCCTTATGAAATTTATTTTCAAAGAAAACCAAATGTATCTTACTTTAAAGTTTTTGGTTGTAAATGCTTTATTTTGAATACAAAAGATAACTTAGGCAAATTTGATGAGAAATGTGATGAAGGAATTTTCATTGGTTATTCTTCAAATAGCAAGGCCTATAGAGTTTATAATAAGAGAACAAAAATAGTTGAAGAATCTATTCATGTTAGGTTTGATGAGTTTGCTTCATGTGTAGAAAAGAAAACTACAGGAAAAGAAGATGAACCCCTTCCATCGGTGGAGAATGATGACGAACTTGGAGAAAGAGAAGAAGAAAGAGAAGAAGAAAGAGAAGAAGAAAGAGAGGAAGGAGGAGAAGAAGAAAGAGAAGAAGAAAGAGAAGAATATGTGCCTCCAAGTGAATTGAGATTCTCAAAGGATCATCCAAAGGAGCTTATCATTGGAGATCCGCAAAAAGGGGTTAGTACTCGTTCATCGCTACATGTTTTATTTTCAAACCTTTGTTTTGTTTCTGAAATAGAACCAAAAGATGTTTCCACTGCTTTAAATGATGAATTTTGGTTTTTAGCTATGAATGAAGAACTTAATCAATTTGAACGTAATAAGGTTTGGAATCTTGTAGAACGACCCAAAAATCGTCTTGTAGTTGGTGTTAAGTGGATTTTCAAAAATAAAATGGATAGTGAATCTAGAATTGTTAGAAATAAAGCCAGATTAGTTGCAAAAGGTTATGCACAAATTGAAGGGGTAGATTTTGATGAAACTTTTGCACCTGTAGCAAGATTAGAAGCGGTTAGAATATTTCTTGCATTTGCTTATTTTAAAAGATTTAAATTATATCAAATGGATGTCAAAACCGCATTTTTAAACGGGTATATAAAAGAAGAAGTTTATGTAGAACAACCCCCTGGCTTTATAAATGAGAAATATCCAAATTATGTTTATAAATTAGATAAAGCGCTTTATGGATTAAAACAAGCGCCTCGTGCTTGGTATGATCGATTAACTCAATATTTGTTAAAGCACGATTATAAAATAGGAAGTGCTAATTCTACACTCTTCATTAAGCAAATTAATCATGATTTAGTTATTTTGCAAATTTATGTTGATGATATTATTTTTGGATCCACTAATGTTTCTTGTGTCTCCACTCTTCAACATCACTGAATTCCTTAATATATCTTGGACTAAGAACGCATCCGGTGTAAGTGAAGTAACTTCAGTGGTAAGAGTCTTTTTTTTTATTCCCATGTAAACTCATGTTCACAAGGGTCCAATCTCTATCCTTTTGATAAGTTTCCACTATATCAGGCATATTCTCACTCATCACTAGTCCAAATTCCTCTCGCAGATCAACATGTGTTATTTCCACATGTTGACCTTGGATCTTTGATCTCACACCACCATCCAATTCAATGACATTTGGATCTTCCAAATGGTTATAAAATTCACGAATGAAAAAGGAAGAAAAGGCCTCTGGAGTGATTATTGATAATATACCTGCATTTGCAAGCCGATCATAAATATGATTGTGCCTTGGCGACTCGAATTCCACATACTTCGCTATTCCAACAATAGCTTTCTCAACTCCAGGAAATACTTGATATGAACTATGTGCGTCTTCCGAAGTACTCTTTCGAGCTTTGGAACTGGAAGCCATTCTGCAAATACCATACAAAAATTTTGATTAAAAATAATATCACATTGTGCACTGGAACACTGTCGCCCAGGCGACAGTGAGTGTCGGAATTTTCCGACAGCTCTCCAAGTGAACTTTTCTCGAAAATTTTTATATACACTTCCAGATCTTCTAAAAATCAATATTATTTCAACATCAAGTTTATACAAAAAAAATTATATATGTTTTTTTTTTAAATCACAATATTCTCAAAATCCTTTACTATTCATCATCTTCAACCTTCTTCCCTAACCTAGATCTACAAAAATATTTGGAAAATGAACAAATGAAATCTATCTCACAAAATCAAAAAGCAATTTACCAAAGATAAAAAATTTTAAAAAGGATCCACCAAGATCCCCTTGTTTTAAACTAGATCTATTTTTTTTAAAAAAATCAACATGAAAACTACATTTTCTTTCTTCTCTCCTATCAAAATCACAAAACCCTAAAAATTTTTGAGTTAAAAACACCAAAATCAAAAACCCATACCTTAGATCTAGGGATGTCGCCGACTTCCGACAGCTTGCTCTCGTTTTTTAACTCCAGAAAATGATGCACAATAGGGTTTGACTCGGTCCCCAGCCCTATTTATATTTTTGGCTGTCGCCCAGGCGACAGTGAGTGTCGGAAATTTCCGACAGCTCCAATTTTGTAAAAACTTCAATTTTGTGTCCCTTTGATGATTTACAATAGTTATATGTCATTATTAATGCTTCACCTCATGACTTGATGACAAACCATGTGCTATTTATTAAAAAAAAATGACTTACATGTTTATATGATTTCATTTCCAAGCTATCATCGTATTGACACTTCTACTTAGTTGTTTAGACCATTGGAAATTGTTTTCGCATGCCTCTAAGTATGAGAAATTGTTTATCTATCATAATGAATAATCACGTTCACTTCTTTTGATCAATACATATGTCTACTTCTTTAATATATACATGGATCATATTTGCTTTAACATAATACAATAGCACTTCTTAAAAACAACTTTCACCCTTGATTTGTTAGCACAACAAAAGTACACCATATTTTGCGGTTCAAGTGAATTCGGAGATCCTTGGTCAATTAAAACATTATCAATATAAAAAAAATAATACGATATCACATCTGTGATCAAAAAAAATTTCAAAATAAAGACAAGGATACTCCACCAAGCTCTACTTACCCTCCTGATAAGTCTTAATGAGCATTGTGAGGTTAAGCACCTTGGACAGAATTGTAAAGTGTCTTGTGCAAAAGAAACATGGTTTTCTATTCATTTTGTGCTATATCTTCAAAGTCAAAGTTGCCTTTATGTGCTTTTATTATGTTCTACATTTCAATGATCATGTAAATTAAATAAATTCATATGTTTGTTCTAAGTATCACATGTACACATCATTATGTTATATAAATATTCATCTCATGAGAATTGGACCGAAACGATTCCATACTTCTTTACACTATTGTGTCTTTCTATGATACTTTCAAATGATCTTACTCATGTTTCAGTTATTTTCCTTCATTGCTTCATATGGCTATACTGTCACTTCATGAGTTTATTCTTACTATGGCATATTCCTATTATTTCATGGCCTTCAATCATTTCCAGAAAACAGTGCTTTCGCTTAATCTTACTTTCTATATTCTATATACCTTCCCTTTAGAATCATTTCTCTTATCTAATATTCACTTTTGCTAATACCAAAAGGGGGAGAATTAACAAGTATAAAAAGAAAAATCAACAATCTATTCCACCTAAATATTCCACCTACACAAATACATCATATATTTAGGGGGAGCATATATTTAGGGGGAGCATTCATTTAGGGGGAGCTTTCATTTAAAGGGAGATTATTTATTTTAAGGAATATATATAATGTTAATTTTGTGCACACACCTAAGTTTAAAATCAACAATCTAAATAGACATGATTTCTTTTTATACGGATTTGTTATTATCAAAAGGGGGAGATTGTTGGAGCATGCGTTTCGCACTCCTCTGGTTTGATAATAACAAAGTCCCTTTTGTATTTGATTCTATTTTCATTAATGGTGTGCAGATAACAGGTATGTGATGTTCACATTGCTGCTGGAGCTAAAATTGAATGTGGGAAAAATTCACTGTCGGAAAATTCCGACAGCCACTGTCGCCCAGGCGACAGCAGAGAAGTTACAACTACTTCCCTCCACGGCAGATCGACGAAAGACAGTTTTGCGCTGTCGGAATTCCGACATCGATGTCGCCCAGGCGACAGCTCGACGGTTACACCAACTGCCCACGACTTCACCCACAACAGCGGCGGTTTTGCGCTGTCGGAAATTCCGACATCGATGTCGCCCAGGCGACAGCTCCACGATTCCAGCAACTGCCCGCACGACGGCTCGACGACACGACAGCGGCAGTTTAGCGCTGTCGGAAAATTCCGACAGTCACTGTCGCCCAGGCGACAGTGAAATTCTATAAAATGGTTCCTTTGGTTCGTGCATTCCAAGCTTTTGAGAATTCCAGTCCCTTCCTGAGTGCATACGAACCAGAGAGCTCCAGAACCTCCTCAACTCCCATTTGTGCAAAGAAGGATTGAAGATTGAAGACGAGATCGGGCGCGCTTCTACATCAACGATCATCTCGAGGCTTCAACAATCCATTCAGAGATCTGAATTTCTAGGGAGTTGTCTTTTTCATATTGTATTTTCATTTACTCATATTTCATTTTGTATTGGGAAAGAAATCGTCGTCTTGCGTGCGACGTCTAAGTCCTTGCGCGGCTTAGGGGAAAATCGCTTCCTTGTGCGGGGCGTCCAAGTCCTTGCGTGGCTTGGAGGGAAATCGTGGCCTTGTGTGCTACGTCTAGATCTTGAGAAGATCTAGAGGATAGGCTTGGGCTTGATCTTGGGAGATACAATCGATAGCCTTCCGATCCTTGGGAGAAGGATTGGTAAACCAAAATTATTGTATTTTTATCATAATTGTGCCTTGATCTTAAGCATTGTTAAGATCATTTTTATTTGTATGCAAATTTCATGATATATATAAAATTATGATCCTTTCACTAATTGCAAATTTGTGTGCTTAAATCTTTATCTTAGAAATTTGTGTTTGGTGTTATACAAAAATTGCATTGGTTTAAAATTATTTTTAAGTAACTTTCTATTAAAGTAAATTTGTCTAAAATTATTAAGAAAAAATTACAAATTTAAACACACCCTTATTCACCCCCCCCCCCCCCCTCTAAGGGCGTCATACGATCCAACAGTATCATGGAGTGGAAATAAGCTCCAGATAATTTTACTAGAATTTTTAGTGACCTTAATCTTCAATGAATTGTTTAATATTTAATTAGGTCACTTTCTCTCAAAATGAAATTACATATCCACAATGTTTAATAACCCTCTTCAATGAATTTTTAGGATGATTGTGAAACTTTGTTAGTGAGTGTATATTGATGTTATAGTTCTCTGATAACTTTTCTATGAATTTTGGATTGGTATATATAATGATTCATTCACAACCATAATGTTTTGCCCTAATTATAAGAAAATTTATTATGGGCTCATTATTCACTGGAAAATTATGGAACTTGATCTAAGGATATTTTAGAACAATATAAAGTTCTGTAAATTTTATGACGATATTTGGAAGAGTTTACATGTTGCTTCCTTCATAAAGTGCCCTAGATTGAATTTCCATTAAATCAATTGTTTGAGTGATCAAATGAAATTAAAATATTGTTATTCCTCGTCAATAGACTTTTCTTGTCATTTTAGATCTCTGGAAATTTTATCATAACTTTTGGATGAATATATTTGGTACTTTATTTATTAACCCCTGATTTTGATCAATTGTTCAATAATTTAATTAAGGGTTGAAATCTTTCTAGAAATTAGTGACCTTCATACCTTGCTGTTATTTTGATGTTATAAAGTTGTAAAAAATTTATTAAGGTCATAACTTATCAGAAAACCATACTTGGTGTTCAAAATCATAGTTTCTCTGATTTTGGAGAAATTATAATAAATGCCAAATAAATTAGTAAAATTATGAATTTCTGGAGTTAGCTTTAAAATATCATAACACACCCCCAATAATAATTCTGGGTCATTTGGATGATTATTTGGAGTACCGCCTTTCATGCACTTCATGCAGCCTCTTTGGTCTGCGCATAGTAAAACTATAGAATTGAGGTAAAGACCACTAAGTGGAAATGGGAGGTAGTTGGTGTATCAGGTCTGGCTAGGGATGAAAGAGATCACCAACAGGAGTCCAAGATGTGAGTATGCCTGGTTGGTAAAGGGACAAGGATGTGCTTGGGTTCGACGAGAGGTCGTCATTTCCTTGGAGAGTCATAAATCACTTAGGGTTAACTCAAGTGTAATGGTAAGGGGGGTATGGTTATGGGTAGTTATCAATAACAGTAAGTGTCTTGGAAAGGGCGGTTTGAGTTATCATCCCATCGTACCTCCTAGCACCGTTGCGAGCCCTTCACCGGGTAGACCTCGGGAAGTCCAAGATTAACCCTAAACTTCTAAGGTCAACTAAACAATAGGCAATGATAGTTAAGTAGGAGAACTTGATAAGATAATCCTCATCCCAAACATGGGACTGATGGGTACAAGGCTGAGTTAGTCTAGCGAGCGATAGACTCGGTGTTATCTAAGGGGACTGGATAGTCCGACGAGTTGGAGGCTCGAGAAATACAATTAAGAGGCGGTGCTTACCCAATAGTATACATATACCCTGGTGTGTTCTTCAAGGGCATACATAAGGTCTAGGTTGGGAGGTGTCATACTGGCCTAGGAGTGGAAGACCCGATCCACTGCCCCCGTTTGCCTCAATGGGGTGTACCTGAGCGGAGACTCTGAAAGCTGGATAGAGGTGGTGCTTACCAGATAGTACGCAGATACCCTGTGTGTTCTTAGGGGCGTACGTTAGGTCTAGGTTGGGACATAAGCCTAGAAGTGGACAAGCCCGATCCACTACCCTGTTTGCCTCAACCGGGTACCCAAGGTGACACACTCGAACAGAGGGAACTAACAAAAGGTCTGTATGTACAGAGTCGAGTGCGTGAGTTGCATCATTGCATTGCACAACATATCATATCATCGTTTCATAAACAAGACCTCATCGTATAAATTAGTATGAGCTCTTTTATACGATGAGTTTACCTTAGTGTCAGATCCCTTAACTTATAAGTTTGTATGTGCATTCATATAAGTTAAGGTTACCTTTGTAACTGCTTTTACTTTTGTAGCTGTTTTACTTTTGTAGTTATTTTACCTTTGTAACTGCTTTTACTTATTTCTATTAATACTGCTTGAGATATATATAGAACTGCTAGTATTGCTTTTACTCTAAAGAAGTTTACATATGTACATGTTTGTAGCTAGGTCATGTCACCTGCTTTGATATACACCCCTTGCTGTCCATCGCTTCATCCCTCCCGCACGGTGCCTAGGAGCCACTGGGGGATGGGTGGTAGGAAACACGGCTTAGTCTTTTTGACTAACGGTCGGTGGACCACATCATTTTAGGGGACCGAGGAGATGCAGCACTACCAGAGGCCGGTGCAGATGGAGGCAGTCCTGTTTAGCACGGGAGCCCCAGTTTCATGATCTGTGAGTGTCTATCAGTAGATTTGCTTCCGCGAGTGATTTTGTAGTGAGTGTTGGAACATGGTCTTCCGCATCTCCTAGGTTTGAGAATAACAAATCCTATGTGTATTTGATCTTGTGTGTTTAAGTGTGCAGGATAACAAAGTCCACATGACTCAAGGATTACATAAGAAGGTTTCCCCCAAAGTTGAGCCATCAAATCCAACACTCCTACTAGCGACGACGGTAGTCCTAGCGCAGGCGCTAGCTTTCGCTCGATGAACTGTGAGCGGCGCTCGACGAAATTCTCATCACTGCATTCGACGAAAATTCGCTCGACAAACTGTTAGCTGCGTTCGACGAAATTTCGATCGACGAAAAGAATCCTTAAGCGCAATTCCGGGAGTACTTATAGAAGGAGATAGCGTCTGGCGGTATCCAATAGCGCAGGAGATAGCGCGGAGCATAGTAGGTAAGAGAGAAATGTTTCCTCGGATTGAAGATTCTGCCGCGCAGAATATGTCCTAAAATGGGATAGCGTCGGCGGTAGCACTAGCGCAGGCGCTAGCGCTGTGGCTATAAAAAGGACCCCTCTTCTCTCTTTTCGGAGAGACATCAGAGAGAGAGATTGAGTGCTAGAATTCCAGAGGCTGCCTTGGCCGAAATTGATGTCCTACCAAAGTTCTGCAAACTTCTGAAGGAGAATCTCATCACGCCGGATCCCAACGAAGTCCGCTTCTACAACGCTTATTCTACAGCGGATCTTCGTCTCCAACTTCAGAAGTTCATCAAGAGGGAGTTTTAATTATTTTCATTTCTTATTTCTTGTAAACGGTTAGTGAAATCGCCTCGTGTTGGCGACTAGGTCTGGGTAGAACTTAGTGCGGAAATTCGCCTCGTGTTGGCGACTAGATCTAGGCTAGGTCAAGGGGGTGCTCGAGGCCATATCCGAAGAAGGGTTGGCTAGAGCGGCTTGAGGCTGAATCTGGGGAGGATAGGATAGGGCCACTGGTTCGTGGGGATGCGAGTCGGGATAGAAAACAAAAAGAGTCTACTATTCATCGCCACCGATTTCTAGCGTTATAGAAATCAACTTTTGTAAAACCTTATTTGATATTAATAAAGCATGTCTCTACTTTATTTCAATTGTTTTACTTGACTTCTTATTGTCTTAATCTCGCATTATTACAAAGCTTTTCAAAATATAACTTAAGTTTTTGAAAACCCTTATTCACCCCCCCCCCCCCCCCCGCCCTCTAAGGGCGCCTACCGATCCAACAAGTGGTATCAGAGAGGTTTTATTCCAATCGGCTTAACAACCAGGAATAATGGCATCTCATGATCTCGCTTCTACTAGTGGGGCAAATTTCTGTGAAGAAGAAATATCTCTTAAACCACCTTTATTTGAAGGAACAAATTATAAAGGATGGAAAATTTTAATTGAAAAATTTATTAAGACTTTAGATGTCGAAGTATGGAATTTAGCCATTGTAAGACCTGCGGTTGAATTAAATAAAAAGGAACGTCAGCTAAATGCAAAAGCCAAGCATTATTTATTTTGTGCTCTATCAAATGAAATTTTCAAATTAATATATTGTTTTTCTAGTGCATACAAAGTATGGCAATTTCTTGAAGAAATGTATGATTTTCCTCTCGCAGGTATATGACAAACACAGGAGAAGGACATACAAGCATCCACTATTATTCAAGAAGATCTCTCTCGTAGCAAAGCCATGGAAATCATGGAAACAAACTTGGAAAAAGAGAGCAATACATCGAGAGAAAAAGAAGATGAAAATTCATCTATGATGGAGGAAGGCCTAAAAGATAACGAAGGAACTTCATGCTCACATTTTGCCTCTACCAAAAGCGCTGTAAGAAAGTCTAAATTTTCTTCTTGTGTGATAACTTTCATCTCTAGTTTCAACATACTAAAAATGGCTAAACGTAAGATCAAAAAATTGAAAATTACTAATAAAAATTTACGTTTAGAAAATAAGAGGTTAAAAGCTAATGTTAATTTAGAATTAAATTGTGATGTGGTTTCACCATCTTGTCCTTTACTTGAAAACACAAAACCTTGTTTTGATTGTAATTATATTAAGGAAAAACTCAAGGAACTTGAAAAAGAAATTATTTATATAAAAGAACATAATGAAAAATTATCTTTAGAAAATTCATCTTTAAAAGGTGATTGTGCTACATGCAAAAGTTATAAAATTGAAATTGAAGAGATGGATGAAACATTTGAGGAATGCAGAAATGAATACCAAAACCATATTGATTCAATTGTTTCTACTCTTAAAAATAGCACAATTGCGTATAAGAAAGCTAGACATAATTTGAAACTTAAGAACAATAAACTAGAAACTAAAATTATCTTGCTTAAGGAAATCTTAAAGACAAATTCTCATATCTCAAAATATGAATAAACCAAACAATGGAAATAAAAAACTTCAAAAGATTGAAAATGAAATTCCAAAATACTATCATCATTATCACTTACAACATCAATCTTCTTCCAACATAAAATTAAATGCTCACAACTTTCCTATGAAAAATACTTTCAATAATCATCAATATAAAGATTATCACAATGGAAATTTCACATATAAGAATAACACTAAACCCAAGTTTGAATGGAGGCCCAAAACTAAAACTGAAACCTTAACATCACATGAAAGGACCCATTCATCAATATCTACCCACAAACCTACACGATATATTTGGGTACCAAAGGAACCACCACTCTTGGTCCCATTTGGATCCCTAAATCTCTTACTCATTAGGTATCACCTAACTCATGAAGTAGAAATCAACAAAAAATAAAGTATCAATTATTCTACTTCATGATATACTTTAACTTCTTGTATTCTTATTTTTTAAAGCTAGTCATCTCATATATTATAGGAAATATGATCTTAACTCCTAAAAAAAACTTAATGAGTTTATAAATCAAATTAATCAAAACTCAAAATCATAATTTATTTTGGTGACCTATCTATTATTCTTATATTCATTACATATATATATACATCATTTATCAACAATTGAATTCAAAATTACTATGTGGTATTAAAATCTCTAACCATAAGTTTTTAAAAATATACTACATATGATATTAAAATTGCCTAAAAATCTCCATTTCATGACTTCAAAATTCATAAATAATATGTATAACAAAACCTTTACAATTACCAAAGAGGAATCAGATAAAAACATTCAAGCATCCAAGAACATGTGTCAAAATTCTGGTATTATTACAAAACTAAAAACTTGTTCCCCTCGGACCTTCCTACTCCACTACTCTTCCTCGTCTATCTCCTCCACACTAGGACTTGGGGATTGTCTTCTGCGAGTCCTCCAAATCGAATGACGGGGTGGATCCTGTTCTGGGCTGTCCCACTCCCTCCGCTCCGGTGTAGATGGCTTTAGCTTTAATGCCTTGATCATGAACTTCACCATCTTCTTTATACCAAAAACATCTTTCTCCACTCTTGTCATCCGCTCTCCCATTTCTTCTTGAAACGACTCAAATGAATCATCTCGAGCCCCTCGAGATGACGCTCCTCGCCGGAGTGGTGGTCGAGCAGACGACGATGGATCATCCGGGTGGGATGTAGCTCGTAAGTGTGAAGTACTATAGATTGGAGGAAAGCTATCTATCAAGTAAAAACCTATTTCTATAGGAGGATACATCACCTGAATAACCCGTTGAATGATGCCACCCAGGGGCAAGTTGTTATATCTCTGACGGGAAGGATGCCGCAACTTGTATGAATAGCGAATCAAGGAAAGTAACAAATCGGCCACATCAAATTTCTCCTCCTCTAGAATGAAGTAGGTGACATAACTTAGTTGTGCTATGACTTTTGCTGTATCACCCAACTTCAGCAGGATTGTGTGTCGTAGTACATCTTGAACGACCAAGGCGTCTACTGTGAGTGACGACACTGAGGAGATCAGACTCTAGCATTCCCTATTATGCAGCACCATATTCACTTGAGTCCAGTCTCTGTCTACTCTAAACTTCTCAACAATTTCCAAACGATTTGGATGCTGAGTCAATCCAAACACGTTCCTCAGTTGGTCATGAGTAATTGTCACCACGTGTCCCTGCACCAAAGACCGCACTCCTCCATCCAGCTCTGTCTGCGATGGGTTCTCCAAGTGCGTATAGAATTCTCGAACTAATTCTGAAGAAAACCCATCAGGAGAAAATAAATTCAACACCTCGGAGGCAGCAAATAGCTGCATGATATGATGGTGATGAGGCATGTCAAACTCCACGATATAAGGAACACCCACTACTGCTGCTTCTATGGCCAGCTCTGCACTTTTCTTCCCTTTAGATCCAGGTGCCATCTGCCACATTACAGGAAAAATTAAAACTAAGCAACAATCACTAGCGCCAGCGCTATCAATAGCGCCCAGCGTTATCAATAGCGCCTACTGTAGCGCCGGCAATAGTCCTCTGATCTAAAATGGTAAAAATCTCCTTAAAATAAAATGTTTTCAAATCCTAACTTGCTAGATCCAAGAAACCCACATAATCCAAACCAAGATCAAAACCAAAATCCTCTATAAGCTTCTACAAACTTCTGCAAACTTCTGAAGGAGAATCTCATCACGCCGGATCCAAACGAAGTCCGCTTCTACAAAGCTTATTCTACAGCGGATCTTCGTCTCCAACTTCAGAAGTTCATCAAGAGGGAGTTTTAATTATTTTCATTTCTTATTTCTTGTAAACGGTTAGTGAAATCGCCTCGTGTTGGCGACTAGGTCTGGGTAGGACTTACGGCGGAAATTCGCCTCGTGTTGGCGACTAGATCTAGGCTAGGTCTAGGGGGTGCTCGAGGCCATATCCGGGGGAGGGTTGGCTAGAGCGGCTTGATGCCGAATCCGGGGAGGATAGGCTAGGGCCACCGGTTCGTGGGGATGCGAGTCGGGATAGAAAACAAAAAGAGTCTACTATTCATCGCCACCGATTTCTAGCGTTATAGAAATCAACTTTTGTAAAACCTTATTTGATATTAATAAAGCATGTCTCTACTTTATTTCTTTTTGATTTCTACTTGACTTCTTATTGTCTTAATCTCGCATTATTACAAAGCTTTTCAAAATATAACTTAAGTTTTTGAAAACCCTTATTCACCCCCCTCTAAGGGCGCCTACCGATCCAACAGTGAGGACATGATGTACTGGGCATGAGCCCTTCTTATTATTACTTTGTTATGTCAGTTATTATCTTGTGGACTATTATTATGATCTATATACAGCATGTGATGTGGAGTTGAGCTTCTATATGTTCAAATATATTTTTCTTCTTCTGCGATCGATATGACCGGCAGGATCGACATTTTGTAGCGGCGACCTTCCCGAGTGTTGGTGTCACCGCAAGGCGGCGGTTCTGGGCATAAGACCAGATTTTGTAGCGAAAAAAATTGGGGTCGTACAGTTGGTCGGGCAGGAGATGGATGAATTGATCCGTGATGTGAGGGTGACAGCCAAGCTACATTTTCTTATTTTAAATTAATTCGTTGCATCATATATGAATGATGTGACTTGACCACACACATATATATATTTTCTTGCTAGTGTCTCTCTATATATACTCTTTCGCTATTTATGAATGGTTGTGATGATGTGAGCACCTTACATGACACAGGTTTTCAGAGATAGGTCACAATAAGAAGTGAAGGCTGAATACCGCCTACTTAAGGTGACTCATCTCACGAGACATTTGCCTTGAGCATAAGTCCCTCCTAGCATGTGAGAGGGGGAGGGGGGGTCTTACACATGAAGATCATTTATGCACGCTTGAGATATCATTTCTGAGAGATTATGTCTGCTCGCCCGAGATATCATTTTTGCTCGGTCGGGATACCATTTATGCTCGCAAGGAGATCATTTATGCTTGCCCGGGATATCATTTTGCTTGCTCGGGATATCATTTTGCTTGCTCGGGATATCATTTTTGAGATATCATTTTTTCTCGACGGGCGATAGTGGTGTGCATAAAAAATCGAAACCGACTGAACCGGGTCGAACTGGTCCAACCGAGCCAATTTTTAAACCGAACCAGCCAGTTCGATTCTGTTTCGTTTTATGCGGTTGAAAATCGACACAATTCAGTTCAGTTTGCCCAAGGTGCAAACCGATAAAACCAAACAGTAATTATTATTTGATACCGTGAATCATGTTACTACGCGATTCAACCATAGTGTCTAGGCTAAAATTAATTTCCTCCGTGATCTTGACATTCTCCGGTTCATTTTTCGAGCACTCTGACTCGACATTTTCATTTTTCCCAGCACTCGACATTCTCTAGTTTGGCCCCATCCCGATCGTGATCTCCTCCCGTCCCGAGTCCCGAGTCCCGACTGCCATTCGCAGATTCTGTTGGCATTCCGCACTCGTCCGTTCTCTGCCGCACTCTCAATCTCTCTTGCAAGCATCGAAGCAACACCTATGCCCTAGTTTCTTCTCTGCCCTTGTTTCTTCCATTTTTTCGAGCAGCGGAGCAGGTATATTTGTCCAGTTTTCTTCTTCGTAAATATTAGTGGATTTTAGAAGATGGTGGTGTTATCTTCTTGAGTTTTGACGATGGATTCTTCATTTTGTTTTTAGATGGTGTTCTCTTCTTAACCATGCTCACAGTGAAATATTTGTCAGGTTTTTTCTTCCTAAACGTGCTCACAAAAAATTTCCTTAGTTCTGTGATTCCCACAGTGAATATTTTTTGATGAATCAAACTGTTTGTCAAAATCTGAATTATCTTCCCGAAGAGTAGAAATGAAATGATATCCTAAGCTAGTTGAAATAATATCTCGGGCAAGCAAAAATTATATCCCTAGTAATATCGAGCATAAATGTTCTTTCAAGAAAATAAAGGCTCTGTTTGGGACAGCTCTGGCGGATGAAAAATCTATTTTCCAACCGCCAGAGCTGTTTTTTAACTGTTTGGGACAGATCTCTTGTCCAGTTTTTTGAAAAGAGATTCTTTAAATAAGCTGTTTTAGAGGCTCTTTGAGAACCCAGTACACCATAGCTTTCTAAAAATCGTTTTTCTGTTTTTAGTTTTTTCTCTTTTATTAACTCCACCTCGTTGTATATCACTCCAGCATTTTCGTCCGAGCGCGCATTTTGGCCGGACACTCGTTTTCGGCCGGACACTCATTTTTCGGTCCAACAACCATTTTTGCCCAAAATCTCGTTATTTTTGCCCGGGCACGCATTTTTCGCCTAAGCACGCATTTTTCGCCCGGACAGTCGTTTTTTCGCCCGCGCGTGCGTTTTTCGCCAGGGCGCCAGATTTTCGCCCGATCGGCTGTTTTTCGTCTGAGCTGCCATTTTTTGCCCGGGCGCGCGTTTTTCGCCCGGGCGGATGTTTTTCGCCCGGGAGGCCATTTTTTTGCTCAGACGCGCGTTTTTTGCCCGGGCGGCCATTTTTCGCTCGGGAGCGCGTTTTTCACCCGGGAGCGCGTTTTCGCTCGGGCGATCATTTTTCGCCCGGCTGGCCGTATTTCGCCCGTGCATGCATTTTTGGCCGGGCAGCCGTTTTTTCGCCCGGGTGGATGTTTTTCGCCCGTTTTTCTCCGTGGCGGCCGTTTTTTTGCCTGGGCGGCAATTTTTTGCCCAGACGGCCATTTTTCGCCCGGGCGCGCATTTTTCGACCGTGCGGCTGTTTTTCGCCCTGATGAGCATTTTTCACCCTGACGCGCATTTTTCGCTCGAGTGACTATTGTTCTCTCGGACGACTGTTTTTTCTCGGGGCGTGTTTTTTTGCTCGGGCGCGCGTTTTTCACTCGGGCGCCCGTGTTTCGCCCATGTGTCCATTTTTTGTCCGAGTAACCGTTTTTCGACCGGTCGGCCGTTTTTTACTCGGGCGGAAGTTTTTCACCCGAGCGACCATTTTTTTCCGGACGAGCGTGTTTGCCCGGGCGCGAGTTTTCACAACTATTATATTTTAATATTTTTGCTTAAAAAATAGTTTTCAAACAATTGTTCTACCGAACAGCTTAAATGAAAAAGCTATATTCGATCAGCACATATGCAAAAACTCTCCAAACAATTTGCAGATCTCTGATCAAAATTTTTCTAAAAAAGCTTTATTCTAAAAGCTCTATTCGATCAACAAATTTTTCATTCCCTAGAGCTAAACCGAGCCAAACTCTTTTTCATATTACCGGAATCACGGCCCGTATAAGAAAAATTTCGCCCCAAACGAGCTAGGTGCGGTAGAAATACAAAGCAGCAGGCTTCAACTCAACTGCTTGGGGGCGCCGGAACGCGTTCCGCCTCTATACCATAATTATATTCTTTCGCCTGACACCCCGCTCAAGTCCAAGAGCTGAGCCCTCTTATTCCATTGGTAGCTGACAAAGGTCAGGGTCGACGCCTCTCCAGTCTTCAAGGATCATCCACATGAGGTATAGAAAACGGAACCCTAATCTTCCTTTAGCTACCTGATATTTATTCTTATGATCTCGAATGTTTGAAAAGCTAGAAGTTCGATGAAGATCCTCAGTTTTTGGTGATCTTCAGCGGTTCTTTCTTGTGTTTATTATGATCTTTTTAGTTAAGCGGAGCCTTAATACGAAGAGGTGAGCCAAAATCTGTGTCAATGCTGTTTATGACGCAAATGGTGCTCCTAGATTTAAGTTACTATTTCTTTTTTGGTATGAAATTCTCCTCAACACGAGATCAGGGAATGCCTGTTATTCGTTAATGCAATTTCAAAATGAATTAGTAGGAATTTAACTAGCCTTTTGTTAGATTTTGTATTTATTTCACCTGAAGTGACGAGCAATGACTAAAAAATTGTGAACAAAAGAAAAATTGATGTATGGTGGCTCATAGTTAACTGAACATACTGTTTTCTTAACAATTCCACTAAATTTATTCATGAAAACTGGTGGAGAAGTTGCGTGCAACTTTTCCTTTTCACTTTGGAGGAGAATTCTCAATCTCTTTCACAAAGACACGGAGTCCAGCATTCCTAGTACCGCCCGAATAGGCAAGTACAAGATAGTGGAACGATGTTTTGGTAGAAATTCTAAACTCAAGCGAGGGAAAGTATAAGTTTGACTCAATAACTTATGAATGGGTCAAAACATGTGCTAAAATACAACTGACCGTTCCTCCAAATCCTTCTAAAGGGTTAAATATGTTGGAGGAATAGACTTATTATTTTGTCTGCATATGTTAAATACATTTGATAATAATGTATATGACTAGGTCGATGTATAATAGATGGAGCCATTAAACATATACATACAATGCCGAGCATATACAAACCCAATTTATAATTTTCAGATAGAGAGTTCAACCTTTGCATTGTCACATGTACATTTTAGTAAGATATAATCCTATATCTGTTTTTTGACTGTATTTAACTTTGATTAAAAAAAAATCAAAATAAATCATACATGTCATAAAATAAATTGAATTTGTGATGCATTATTATATATTTTTTGAAAATAATTTTGATTAAAAGGAGTACAGTATGAATGTATCAAGATTACTTTTGGAATTGGAGAAAAACCCAAAATCTTATTCACTTACTTGATTCTGTAAGAGTATAATATTACAATATTTATAAAGGGGTGGATAGTTTGATACCTCTTCCTACCCGACATGGTACTAAATGGCTTGCTCCTGTATTATAGGAAGCTAATATATATGCCATACAAGGAAAGAAGGAAATCTTATCCGCTATGCTCCCCCACAGGTCGGAGTATACCTTTTACAGACACTAAGTTTGGAAACAAACTGAAGATAAAGTGGAAGAGGCAAGACCTTGGTGAGGTATCGACGATTTTAGATGCAGAGGAACATGTTGAAGATTGATCTTCCGAAGCTTGACCTTTTTACGCTTGAAGTGACAATCAATTTCAATAAGTTTGTTGCACTCATAGAAAACAAAGTTCTCATCGATATATCATATGGAAGTGTGAACTAAGATCTGAATAATTCTGTAGAGGGGGGGGGGGGGGGGGGGGGGGGTGAATACAGAATAAAAATTCCTCTTCCCAAATGACAATCACAACAACATAGTTCAGACGTCACAAATAAATAGAAATAAAAGGAAATTAAAACTAAAGCTATAAAACAGGTAAACACAGAAGCCACAAAAGATTTTTATAGAGGTTCTTCAATCAAATATGAGTACTGCTCTCTTTCACAGCTTGTGGGATAACACTGCCTTCAAAAGGCCCACAGAGTCTTTTTACTAGGAGTCTCAAAAACTTTTTAGAGTCTTTTCCACCTGGAGGATTAAGAACCCACCGAGTTTTTTTGCTAAGAGACCCAAATACCTCTTAGACTCTTTTTGCTAGGAGGCACAAACAACCTCCCTGAGTTTTTTTGCTTGGAGGCACAAGCAACCTCCCTGAGTTTTTTTGCTTGGAGGCAAAAACAACCCCAGTTCTTTGAAGGGAGATTTTGTACCTTTTAACAACAGGTGTGAAAGTTCAGTAAGAGGAAAGTATCACCAAGAGAGAGGTATTGGTTTTAGCTGTGTCTTAAGAAGATGAAAGACACATTTTACAGATTTGGGGTTTCACTCGACAAAGAAAATACAATAGAGAGGTCAAGAGAGCTTCTTTAGTTCTACTATCTCTATCTTAAAGAGGCCATTTATAGTCCTCTTTTTCTAAGTACCAGAAAGGAATGGTTGCAGAAAGATGACATCTTCCTTTTCCTGGTTTTCTTTTTCTGATCTTTCTTTTCCCCACCCTCCTTCATTGGCTTCCTTTTTCTACTTTGCAATGACTCTTTTGAATTTCGACAAGTTATTCCTATGTTGAATATAATTCGACGTGCTCTGATGAGCGACTTCAATTCGACTTCCTCTTTTTCTTTAAATGTCGAATACAATTCGACGCGCGACTTTTAATATCCGCGCCTTCTGGTTTGTGCTCCGACTGAAAAGAGTTGTGCTCTGAATTCAATTCGATGAAAGCCTTCTTACTGAGCTCGACTGACGATCGCTGGCGATCGAAGATCCTTATTTTGTTAGCAATAAGGAGGGTTCTGGGACCGCTTCTAGAATGAGAGTCGGTGATCGACATTCGGGTATTCCGGTCGACGAACGAGTCCTCGATTGGCAAACGCCCGGTCGACGATCTTGAATGAACTTCCTTCTGGCTTATTCTGCCGATTGAATTCCTTTTGACTTCCTCTTCTGAATAGCTTATCGACTTATATAAGTTGTATTATCATTAATTATAAATGGTTTTGTTCCATCAAATTAAAAAATATTTTTACCAATAATCTCCTCCTATTTGATGAGGGCATAAACCTTACAGGAAAAATGATGATAAGACTTATATAAAAAGTAATTTCATCTTCAGTATCTGCGCCCCATGAATCATTTTACTGACTAATGATTATTTTGGCTCCCCATATCTTCTTGTCCAGAGACATCTCTCCTGAAACATATGCTTATATCTTGAATCATTTTCTTGTACAGATCCTTCTCCCCCATTTTGTTCTCAGAAAAATAAGGAGGTCTTCATTTTATTTAGCTCTTCATACTTCTCCCCATTTTTTTTCAAAAGAAAAAATAGGGAGGTCTTCATTATGTTTCTGATACCAGTTTTTCATTTTGTTTCTGATCCTTTTCCCCCTTTTTGACAGGAAACAATTATTTCTGATTCCAATTTTCATGTAGTTTAGCTATAAGGGCTTCCTCTTTTTGCTACTTTTTCAATAAAGGATGCTCCTAGAGCATCTCCTCTTCCTTTATTTTTGATTCTTCATTTCAACTTCATTGTTTCTCAATTATGTTGGCTTTTTTTCGTACTTATTCCGCATCTTCATTACTGCACTAGCTTCCTCTAAGTGTAATACTAATTGAAACTAATTGGAACTATCCTTTGCTTCTCCTTCCTCAACATTCATTGCTGTGATGGATAAGCTCCCATTGTGTTTGATCATCATTTTTTTCCTTTTCTCCTTCAACTTGCTTATCAACTGTAGGCTTCTTCTTTTGACTATTTATCTCTTTTTCTTTTGGCTTTATTTTCTTCTGGAATCTCTGAAGAAGCCTTCATTTCAGTCCTTAAAGATGTGTTTAGGACTCTTCCTTGCACTGTAGTCTGATGCAAAACTTTTTTTTTCAGTCTTTTTGAAGCATTCACTGTCCAAGTACTAAGTCTTCTTTTTGCTAAAGCTTGGACCTTCAGTACTTGCATTAAAAAAGGATAAGGTCCCAAAATAGACTTGGGACCAGTACCATCAGTATTAGAGTTCACAAAAACCCTTTGCTTCCTTTGGTACAAGTTATCTCTGGAGTAGATGTTTGTGCGGTCTTGTTGAATGCCTATGTGGGTGGGTGAATATGCCTCCTATGCCAGTTGTAGGCGACGGTCACATAGCCTGTCCAGACTCATAGCAGTCACTAAGTCTGGAGGGGCTTCAAATTCGACATCTAGTCGCAGGCGATCGCGAAGTCCTGCGGTGAAGATGGCGACCTGCATATCTGGAGAGAGTGTGACCTGTTTCAGGAGAAGCTGAAACTGGTCCAGGAACTCATCCACGGATCCCGTCTGACGCAATGTCGTGAGGGCACCGAGAGGGTTACTGCGGATAGGAGGGTTGAAGCGTAAGCTGCAAAAACGTTTGAAATCTTTTCACGTCAGTCCTGGTTGATCGTTGAGGAGACGAGTGACCCAAAGTAGAGCAAAGTCGAGAAGATAGAAGGAGGCTAGGGGTAGCCGCTCCGCGACCTGAATGTGTTGGTGGCCAAAGAATAGCTCGCACCTGGTTAGCCAACCTAAGGGGTTCGTCTTCCCGTCATATGTTGGGAAGTCCAACCGCGTGTAGCGCGGTGGGGCAACAACCCCAGGGCGTACAAGGACCGTTGGTGGTTGCAGTGCTTGACTGCTGCAAGCATGGTCGTGTGCGGGAGCGGTGGAGAGATCATTGAGGTGCTTGGACAGTGCAGTAATGGCCTCTTGATGTCGTTCCGCAATGACATTTTGTTGCTCCATGAAGGTCTGCACCATGGTCATAAGTTGGTTGAGCTGATCCGACGAGTCCCCCATGTTATGTTGCGCAAAGGTTATTGAGCGAGTGATGGGTCGGTTTGAGGTCGGATGAATGGCGCGGACGGTTGTGAATTTGGTGGCCACGTGACCCGCGACGCTTCCCTATTTTGGTGATGTGAGCGTCTGTTGCGGATCCAGAATCAGGAAATTAATAAATTTCCCGTTGTGGTCCCGAATTCTTGGCTCGAATCAGGAAGGGTGGCCTTGAATGGAAAAAAAACGGCTGGGGGTGTGTGCGTCTGTAGCGGATCCAGATGTTGCGTCTGTCGTGGATTGGACGGAGACAGAGACGCCTGGCTTCGACGATTGAATGGAAATAGACGTGGTTTGTTGGCTGTCGCGGTTTGCGTATGTTGCGTCTGTCGCAGATTGGACGGAGACGCCGACTGCTGGCTTCGACGATTGAATGGAAATTGAATGGAAATAGACGCGGTTTGCTGGCTGTCACGGTGTACGTGTGTTGCGTAGTCTGTCGCGATTTGAATGGAAATAGACGCCGATGGAGACGCCGACGGTTGGCTTCGACGATCCAGATGTTGGAGACGCCGACGGTTGGAGATGCGGCAAAGGAAGATGATCTTGCGGGATCTGCGGTCGATTGGACAGAGACAACACGATGTTGGCGTGCGTCCACGGACGGGAACCAACCTGTCTCTGATACCAAGTTGTTATGGGCCTAGTCGGAGGCATGTCGGAGGCGACGATGACGACGGCGGAGGAGGATACCGTGGAGCCGGAACCGCGACTGCCTAAGCGGGGCTTGCTCGTTGGAGGAGAGAGCTACCAATATCTCACAATTTTAGAAGAAGGAAACAAACTTTATTTCTTGCATACTAATACAAGACCCAAGGGGTCCCTTAAATAGGCTTACAATCGATGCCAAAGTACAATAAAGGAATACAACAAAGGAAAGAACGATAATGGAAATACAACAAAATAGGACTGCGCCATAAAAACAATATTTAGGAAATAAAATAATACAAATAGATCCCATAACACCCCTGTTGGTCCGAACTTTGTGGACCGATTTTCTCGTTCCAACAATTACCGCCTTTAGCCATGTTAGTCAGTGCGTCCCAGATCTTCTTTACAGAGGTGTAGTTGATTACTGTCTGATAAAGGTCATCATAGAGTGTAAAGACTAAGATATTCGTAGCCTTTTTATTGTAAGCTCTCATCTTTTTGTCTTCTTACCATTACTCTTTGGGCTTTAAAGTTTAGCATCATTAGTAGCATCCACCTTCTTGGAGATGAAAGGTTTTGTAAGAATAGATTCAAAAACATCCTCATCAATAAGATCTATATATAGCCTAACCTTAGAATTTCATAGTGCAAACTTATCCAGATTGCATATAAGGGGTTCTGTAGGTTGATGCATACTCTTTTTGTTGTGACATCTTGTGATTTTAGAAGTGTCTACCGAAATATTCAGATAACATATTTTGATTCACCAAGATGTTAGCCCTTAAAGATGAATCTGGCTCTGATACTAATTGAAAGTGCGGAATGAGATATGAATATTTCTCTAGAGGGGATGCTGAATAGAAAATACAAATTTCTCTTCCCAAATGTTAAAGCACAGCAATACAGTTCACAGTAAATAAAAATAAAGACAGGAAATTAAACTAAAGCTATAGAGCAGGTGAAATTGCGATTACAAGAAGAGGCTAACCGGGCGGCAAGCGAGTTGCTCACAAGGGACTAGATTCGAGACCGCTTCCACAGATGGCGAGCTTGAGGATTCGAATCCGTGTGCCATATGGGTACTTCTCACCCCTATTTATAGATGTGGGTGTCTGCCCAAACGGGCAGGTTCTATAAGTACTGGCTGCCCGGGATATAGGAGAACCGGGCAGGGGTGAGAAGATACAAAGCGAGAAAGAACTCTGACCGCGCGGTCCGGCGGTTAGGCAGGTACTTGGTCCTGGCTTTTCCCTGAGGAGATGCTGGAAAGAGCGGGGCGGTCACCAAACTTGATCGCGGGATTTCGGGTAAACACGATCTCCGCACATATTCAAGTTCTTGAGAACTTCGGAAAAGTTTTGTTTTAACCGCGGAGACCGCAACCTGCCTTTAATGCTGAACATTCTATAAATACGGCTGCAGAGGCTTAGAAATTCATTTCAATCCTTTGAGATGACGAATTTCTCTCCCCTAGTGGTAAGAATATTCCAGACCGCAGTGAGCAGAAAAAAGATGAGCCTGATGAAGAGTATTGGAGGGGTCTCCACGCGGTCTTCTCCCTTGAAAGATTCCACGCGGTCTTATTATGGGCTTATGTGCCTTACGATTTCTACCTTGTGAACTTTTTTTTGTTGAGAGTTTGTTTCTGGGCGATGTGCTCGGGCCAGAGACTGAGGACGTCCTCTAAGTTCTCCTCAGATTGGATGGTCTTAATGCCCCCATTGTTAGAGAAAAAGACATTTAGCTAATAAGTGTTTTATCTTATATCCATCCGGATCATAACTTATTGTTGGAAGAAAAGAAAGAAATATGTGTTTTTATTCATCCACATAGGGAGGGGGTAATATATAAGAGTTTCAATAACACATAATACTTGACTAGCGATGTGGGACTAAACCCACTCACATACTAATAGACTTAAATAATAAATACTAATATCTCAATACTCCCCCTCAAGTTGGAGGGGAAACCTCCAACTTGGACACATCAAATAAAGGCAACGGAGATAAGCGATGCGGGACAAAACATCAGACGAGCCACCGGGGAAAAATTCCAAACCGGGGGCATAGCCACACACGACGCAGACCCACACACGACGCATGACCCACACACGACCTGGACTCACTGGAATCAGGTCAACCAATAACACCTACACACAACATGCGAAAGAGAACGAAAGATCTGGAGCAAATCATCAAACGGGCAACCGGGGATAATCCGTCGGGGATAATCCGCACAAAGGGCGGTTCCACACGACACAGTCCTGCACGACACAATCCGCTGAGATTAGAACACCAACATCAGTCGTGTCCCAACACACGACCAATCGAAAGAAATATGTGGAGACACATAATAACATATGACATAAGCCCAGAGGCCGTGTGGAATGAAGGCGAAATGTCAGAAAAGATTATCCGAGTCGCCTTCGTTTCAATCACTCCCCCTCACATGGAAAGCACGTGCATGTAGGCATAACAACAACATGAAGCAAATACAATAATAAAAACACAGACAAATGATTGAAAACACACAAATACTTCAACTTTGGCGAGAGATCAGCACCCCGAGAGCGGATGCAACGGCTGGAGCTTCGTCGATGAGCAGCGGTAAGAGAAAGGAGTTAACGGGAAGAGCATAAGAAGTAGCGGCAAGCGTCTGGAACTCAAGCAGCAACAAAACAACATCAATAATAAAGAAGCACAGCGGCAGGAAGAGATACCATACAGAGGAAGCTGACATGATCGTTGTCCAGATCTGAAGCTGTGGAAGGGGACTGGAACGGGAGACAAAACCATTGATGCTGTCCATGATAAGAGAAGCAGCCGGCGGGATCTCGACAAAGAGCACAGATGAGAGCGACAAAGAGGGGAAACCTTCACGGGATCGACTGCGGGCGCGACAGAGTGGCGCAAACGTGATGGACGATGTCGACAGGAAGAGGAGACGCGATCGGGACCCCATGCGGGATTGATCGACGATGGAAGAGCGACGATGATCAACAGAGCATCTTGCGCAAGGATGCGGACTGGAGCAGCAACAGGCTCAGTCGACGGGATCTGGAGCCATCGTCCAGCTGGCAAAAGGATCAACGAGAATGAAGAAAGGAGAAAGCCACGCCGTAGTTGGACCTCTCGAAGAAAGGAGATGACAGGCTCGTTGAATATAGCGCAAAGTACAGACGGCGAGGGGGGCAAAGGCCGCTCCCGTCAACGGAATCAGAGAGAGATTGCATCGATTGGAGCGGAAGCAGCGACGCACGACGGGAGCGCTAGCAGGTGTTGCCGACGGAAATGAATCGAGAAGTGGAAGAGAGAAGAAGAGGGGGCTGCTTATGGGATTAGGGCTTCAGATGGGCGAGGGAAAAAAATTCTCTAACTCTGATACCATGTTGGAAGAATAGAAAAAAGGTGTTTTTATTCAACCACATAGGGGGTTAGGAGTTACAACGACACATAATACTTGACTCACGATGTGGGACTAAACCCACTCACATACTAATAAACTTAAATAATAAATACTAATATCTCAACACTTATCATCTTTTTCAGACTCGTGTTTCCTCTGCTGACATTACTGATAAAAGTTTAAATCATCATCATGTTGAGTTTGAAGAGTTATGTTCCTTCTGTCCCTTCCAACATGTCGACCATATATAACGATCCTTTATATCCTCAACCTCTTCTATTCAGCCATCCACCACCACATGTATCTCACAATCTACTGCTTTCATTACTAACACCGCTTCTTCGTATGCTACATGACATGTGCGCCCTTTCCTCATTGTTAGCACTGCATCCTCCACCACAAGACAATTGCATCCTTTCGTCATTCATCATCGACCTCTTTTTACACTAACATCGGTTTGACTGATCGCTCGTTGTCCGCGTTACGAGTCTATGTTCTTTACCTCTATTCCCTATCTTACTCTAATGTTCTACTTGCTTCTAATTTTCCGCAAACTTTTTATTTGTTGTTGCTTTAACTTTCGCCATGAACTCCATTAGACCGTATATATATTGTCTTATTTAGGGCCTATATGGAGGGAGACTTTTGGTAGGGAATGGGGGATGCATTACTTTGAAGGCGTAGATGCATCTTGAAGTACCTTAACCTTTAATTTCCTTATCTTCTATTGCTTTACCTCTTTCATGTTATTTAAAAAATGTAATTCTATTTTGGCATGCTCGGCTAGCTCATGTAAATTTTTATGTACTTCGTATTTCTTTTCTTATATTCAAAGCTCCATTTCCTAGTTTTAATTTGCAATTTGATATTTTGCTGTCGTCGTAAGCATGTTAGAATATTTGTACGCATAGATTTACTCACAATACTAAACTATTTGAGCTTGTGCACTTTGATGTGTGGGCCCCTCATGATAATTTGCGCAAGTCAATTGACCGGAGGTGCCCACATATGACTAAGGAAGACGTGACAAATAGTGCGGGTTGCAGCCATATTATCATCATTCAGATTAGTAGTCTTTTTAGTTCTCTTTAAGCTTTTGCCTTTAATTATCTTTGTGAACTTCTATATATAATAGAGGTAGTATTGTATTGATGATGCATCCTTTCTTTTGCCCAAGGAAATAGAAATCTAGACCTAGGGCTTGGAACAAGAGGCTTGTCTCTCGTTGGTATCTCTACTGCTTCCTCCTACTGCATATCATTTGGTCAACCTATTGTCTCAAAATTTGTCAAACAAAATCCCCTCAGTGCATGCTTCTATTACATCTTCCCTATCGTACACCAATTGTTCCACCTTCTACGCATCCTCAGACTTGGGTTAGGTGTCGTTGTCCCTACATCTCTAGCGCTCGACATCGATTTGACATGCTTCGATGAAACATCTGCTACCCAACTACGAAGCACGGATACTTAAAAATGCTTCACGTATCGGCTCGAACGCGTGTCGGGTACGGGAAACACCCGGAAACGCGTTTCCGAGGCGTAGGAAACGCAACATTTAAATTAAATAAAAAAATTAATTGGGAAACGCGTATCCCACATGCTATTTTATTCACGACGTCAGGCGCGCGGTCACGCCTCATTTAATTTGATTGTTTAGGGTTCACACTCACACGCGTTTCACGACCCCGACCCCCGCAGCTTTGCGTTGTTCTCTCCCGACCCCCGCAGTCGAAGCTGCTGCCGCTCCACTGTCGCTCCAGATCATGCTCCCTGCTCTCGATCCCTCCCTGCTAGTAAGCTCCTCCTCCTCCTCTTTTTCTTCTTCCTTCTCTTCTTCCTTCTCTTCTTCCTCCTCTGCCTCCTCTTCTTCCTCCTCCGCCTCTTCTTCTTCTTCCTCCTCTTCTTCTTCTTCCTCTTCTTCCTCTTCCTCCTCTTCCTCTCTCTTCTTCTTCCTCTTCTTCTTCTTCTCCTTCCTCTTCTTCCATTTCATTAATAGATTGCATGAGATATTCTTCATATTTTCTCTTCCTGTGATATCCAATACCTTCTCCTAGCCTAATCTTTCCCATTGTGCCTAAACAACATGATTGTGCACCAATTATTCTTTATTGAATGTAGTGACTGAGATGACACCTTAGTTTGTAAATTGTATCTTTTTATATTAATTAATACTTATATTAAAATAATTAAAACAAAAATTAAAAGCGTTTCCAGTATCCGTATTTTTTTAAAAATCACGTTTCTCGTATCCGTTTCGTATCGTATTCCGTATCACGTTTCCGTCCCCGTGCTACACTACTACCCAATATTGCCTTAGGTATCGTCTCTGTTGACCAATGTTCTGCGCGTGCATTTGCTTCTAGCCTATGTCAATTCACGCCCATTCCAGCGCCGAATCTGTTACCAGTTCCTTCCGGCCCCATCATCGGCTTAATCACTTTTCTCTAGTGCCTAAAACCAGATTTCTTGCGTAACCCTCCAAATCACTCTAGTATTGCCCACACAACAACTTAATAGCCACCCTCCAAATCACTCTAGTATTGCCCACACAACAACTTAATAGCCACTACCCCTCTTTCTGTGGGCTCTTTCGGTGTCTCCTTCCTTTTGATTCCTTTATTTTCATGCTTGTCACCTGATCCATGCCCCATTACAAAGAACTAGCTCTGTCAATCGCCTCCCTCTCTGTCTTTATGGACTATCGTCTAGACAACCATGTCTGAGCTCTAGGTTTTTATGCCATGACTCCTTATCCACCCACCGTTGACACGCCCCTTTTGACGGTACTGCAGAGCTTGACGCCTTGTTCCAATCCACCCGTGGCCCCAATGAAAATCACCTTTGCCAGCTCGAGATCTCTGTTTTCGACGACACTGACCCTTTAAGGTGGATTGCCTGTACTGAATTAATTTTTGAACAAGAGAGAACCCTGGAGATCAGTTCCTATATTCACCATTTACATGGAGTAATCTGCTCTCCATTGGGTCTATTGAATCCACTAGACCAATTCGTCTTTAAAGTGGACACTATTCATGGAGGAGCTTATTCATCGATATGATATCTGTCAAGCGAGTAGTGCTTTCGAGCGACTTGGGGGAATTTACCAATCAGAGCCAGCCGCCTCCTACAAAAGAAAGCATGCCTCATTAGTATGATGGCACAAATACTATCATCCTCCAAGCCAATGAGAGGCAAAAATATCATCCGCATTATGGCAAGAGAGGCAGTGTCATTATCTTTTTCATGTGACAAAACAGGTAATGATTCAATTTTCTAGTGATTTTATTCTCCATAGGTGGACAAAATATATTGAGGTGGACACTTTGTTGACGTGAAGGTTCAGGATTGTTTTCTCCTGCATCTTTTGTTTCTTCTGCAAATCAACTCATATATTTTTTCAGCATGCCTGGTGGACAATGTAGCGTGACCTCTCTGATAGACTTGATCGTTGCTATATTTATTCTCCATGCCATGTCGGAATTAAATGAGACTCCCATTATCAACTTAAGGGGAGTGTTGAACTATGCATTTGTAGTCAAGGACCAGAGATTATTGTATTTTCTGATTCTATCATATATATAATGGAATATGGAGTGATTGTAATTAATAAACGACAATTTACAATAACTTTTTCAATTTTGATATTGGAATATTTCTTTTGTGCAAAATAGAACTCTGAAAGGGAGTTAACACCATAATTAGTAGTCAAGCGGAATAAGTGGTAGAGGAATGGTTCATAAAGCTGTGATCCCAATTTGTTGGGCTAAGTTTATTGATGTTATGAAACATTTTACTTGTTAATGTTTTGAATATTTTGTAGTTTATGCTTGCAAACTGCCATTCAGTGCAGTGTTATTGTAGCTTTTCATGCAGCTTCTTTTTCATTAGTCAATCTGGTTTGCTCAAATAATTCTTATGATTTTTTTTTTCAGATTGTATGCATGTTAAAGAGGTTTCAAACTTACCCAGAAATCAACATACTTTTTGCAGCAGCATTGAATACTCCTTGAATCACATGTCATCATGTCTTGTTGTTGTAATCACCTTGGTTGTTTCGTGATGCACATTGCAACGGATGGTTTTGAATGTTGGAGTATGTAAATTTATTCTCTGAACAGTCACTAAACCTGAATTGCAATTCTGTGATGTTTTGCGGGGTGATTTGGAAACCTATATCGCGTTTATCTTGAAAAAAGCCAAGCATCAGGAATCCCTGCTAGTGAGAAGATGCACAAAAATAGTGTAGCTATTTCTTCCCAGTGTGTCAATCCTCAAAAAACATTGAAACATATGGTATCTTTAAAGTCTCTAAGGCTAAGCCGTGACCATTCAGGAGAGTTATTGTCTTTTGTAGTAAAAGTTGCAGCTCTGGAGGCAGTAAGGAGGTTTTCAAAAAAAAGGTGTCCTATTTTGTGGAAGTTTGTTCAGGCATTTCAAGTTCTTAGTTATCCACCACTTAAATGGCTACAGAGATGGGGTCCACTAAGGCTAATAATTAGAGGTGCACAGGTAAGTTAAAGCATATGAGCTGCAGAAACATAGAATTACATAATTTATATCTTTATTATATCATATTCTTGACTTGAAACGGTTTATATACTAAATCAATGTAGTAGCACATGTTTTATACATGGGGAGGTGCTCTTGGATTTGTGTTTTGCTTTTTATGTGCAAGTCTGTTAGACAATCATTCAATTTATTTTAAATTTTCTGTATACTAGAAGATGCTTCTGTTTCTTTGTATTTTATTTTGTGCACAATTTTTGGGAACCACAACATTCATGTTTAACCATTATAAACTCACTTCTTAAATAGTCATTCTTGGGTTATCTTACCAGCTTTCAGATTATTCAGTTTATGCTTGTATAAAATAGTCACCATATTTTATTCCTTAACTAAGAGCTTGGCACATTCGATTCACTTGGGTGCATTTGGGGCACCAGTGGGGTTCCATTTCGGTGGCGAATAGAGGTCCTTCTCTCCTGTGGCCAATGGAGCCCCACAAAAGATTTTCTCCTTTCCCACCAGAGGCAGAACGCCACCGGAGCATCACATATTGTTTGTGGCGCCTTCATCTTCCACCGGCCCGGTGGCAAATGTAGCCGCACCGGCCACCCAAACACACCCTTTATCTGTTACTTTCTTGAATCAGTTTTTCCTTTTTCTCTATGTAAGAGAAAATCTTCAACAAGTTTTGCATTAGCAATTTTACTATATTAGAAGGTGAGAGAATTTTCTCCCTCGCGTAAGTCGGTGGGCAGCTTCTTGTCCTTGAACTTTGAAAATATTAGTTAAAAACCTTTGAAGATATTTTTTAGTTGCAGTTCTGGCACTCAATTTTTTTTTAACTTTCTATTACTGATAGCAAATCAATTGGCAGAAAGTTTCAAAACCACTGCTGCTACTTTCAATTGCAACAGCGTTCTCGAGTGATTCAGACATTTGTAAGGTAACAGATGATAGCGTTGATGAGGCTCAGCCATTACCTGAATCACTTTGCAGATCTCCAACTTCTGAGAGCTTGTACGTGATTTCTGTCCTGTATTATAATATGCAGTTTATTGATTAGTCAAAATGATTTATTTTTTATGCATTTACCAATTGCAAGTGCATAAAGGCAAATAATGATGTAGTTGTTATTTGCTATGCAAAAAAAATGGAATTGATAATACGTTGGGTATTGAGATATGAGGAGTTTAGAGATTAAAAATGGTGGGGGGGGGGGGATATCCTTGTGCTATGTGAATTCATGCCTCAAAATTTTCTGTGGGCATTGCCCTTGATTTGCATGCACGAGGAGAGAATGCCATAATGGAAAAGTAAGTTTTTTTCTTGGGATTCATAGACGTAATGGTGGGAGAAAAGGAATCATGTTCTTTTCCTGCTTGGCCAAATACATGAGTGTGAATTGGAATGCAAAATAATAGGAGAGAGAAGCAAATGGCTGGAATTTATTACCTTGCTGAAGTACAAACATATGGATGCCCTATATAGATTAGGAGGACCTTAATTACAAGCTAATCCATAGGGATAGGATAACATTTTTTTATCATGATCCCAGCATCTATGAAAAACAGGAAATAATATAGGGAAAAAATTAACTTTTTCTTTGTGAGAATTTGAAATATTAAATAATATTATTCCAAAAATCCTAAATTATTACATGGGTTCTTCTCTCTTTATATAGAGTAGTGGAGGAAGAAGAATGTACATTTGGTGATGTAAGACTAAATTCAAGAAGGAAAAAAATACAATGGGCTCCTATGAGAGCTTTTAGTCTTGGGCTTTAACACTTCCTCCCTCAAGTTGGAGTATATATCGATCATTCCCAGTCTATCACAAATATCCGAAAAAATGAAAAACTGGTTTGGTGAAGACACCGGGCAACTCTTTATATGAATGAACAAACATAGTGCATATTTGTTTTTTGATAATTTACTCTCTGATAAGTGACAATCAAATTCAATATATTTTGTTCTTTCATGAAACACTAAATTTTTAGATAGGTAGATAACAACTTTATTATAACAAAACATTGGTAGAGGATAATCGTAGATTTCTTCAATGTCTTTTATAAGTGCTAACCAGTTCAACTCGCAAGCAGTTTGAGTTATACTTCTGTATTTAGCTTCGACACTTGACATGGATACTATTGCTTGTTTCTTACTTTTCCATGTGGTCATATTTCCTCCGACATATGTGCAGAATCTAGAAGTTAATTTTTGATCTCCTTTATCATCTGCATAGATTGCATCATAATATGCTTCAATGCGCAAATGATTGTTTCTTTGAAATAATAGTCCTTTTTCTAAGGACCCTTTGATGTATTCTAATATTTCTAAAGCAACTTGCAGATGATACTCTCTGGGAGCCTGCATGAATTGATTGACCCTCCTAACAACATAGGAGATGTCTGGTTTGGTACGGTAAGATAGATGAGTTACCGACCAGACACATGCATCGAGCAATATCTTGTAGGAGAGCGGATCTCATTTCAAAGTTTGTCAGCGCCCATAGGCATGAGATTCCAAGTAGGTTTCATTCCGAGGAGACCGACTTCATTGAGTAGAACTAGGGCATACTTGCGTTGGGAGAGAACTATGGTGTTATCTTGTCTCACAATTTTAATTCCCATGAAGTATCTTGGAGGGCCCATATCTTTGGTAAGAAAATACTCGAGAAGATGTTTCTTTGTTTTCTCTATTCTAGAGGAGTCGTTTCCAGTAAGAAGAATGTCGTCAACGAGAATGACCAACCTATGATTGGTTTTTCATATAAAGAGAGAGCGATTAGCATTGCACTCACCTGTTATGATTTTTTACGCTAAGTTCTGATTTTGTTATTTTTTTACGTTAAGTTCTAATTTTATTTATTGTGCAAGACCAATGCTCTGGATGCTGAATGAAGGAAGCATGGTTATGTGCACATAAATCAAAATGGATTCTTGAGTCTGCCCTCTCTGATGTCTTTGGCTTTGATTTGAGGGCATGATTCCGCAGCAAACGTGACGGTATAGGGGGCCACTATTTCAGTGGTAATCTGTGAGCAACCACTTTGTGCATCTATTGTCAAAGGTTCGGTCTTTCTCCTCTGAGAGAAGCCACTTTGTGCATAGTGCCAAAGGTTAGGTCTGTTTCCAATCTTCCCCCGCCCATACCCCCAATGATTGGGGACTATATGGGTTCTGTTGTTGTTGTTGTAAGTTCTAATTTTATTAGGGTTTTTAACGTTAAGTTATGATTTTGTTTATGTTTTTACATATAAGTTATGATTTTGTTTAAGTTTTTACGTATAAGTTATGATTTTTTATGTTTTTACTTATAAGTTATGATTTTGTTTTTATGTTATGTTATGGTTTTGTTAGGGTTTCTATAACATTTATTTTTAACTCATAAGGGTTGGTCATATTTAAGCATATGATTTATCACTTGTTTTTGAGTCTTTTTTGAGGGGGGGGGGGGGGGGGGGGGGGAATAAGTAAAAATAAGTTAGCTATCTGCAAAATGATTTTGACTTGCTTATGAACGATATTTTCTTGGGAATGCGAAGAAGGGGTGACAGAATGAGCTGCTGGCTCATGAATGAATTATGGGTATGGTATACGGGAAATCAATGGTAGAGACGACCTGGATGAATTTGTCAAACCATGCGCATGGGCTTTGTTTGAGACCATAGATGACCTTCTGAAGCTTACACACCTAAGACTCCCCCTGAACAACATAACCAGGAGGTTGCTTCATAGAGACTTCTTCATGAAAGTCACCATTGAAGGAGATATTTTGACATCAAGATGAGACATTTGCCAATTCCGGTTGACAACAATGGAGAAGAGGACCCAGATAATACTAATACGGGCAACCAGAGAGAAAGTGTCAAAGAAATCAACACCATATGTCTGGGTAAACCCCTTGGCAACTAGACGAGCTTTGTATCTGTCCACAGTGCCGTCTGGAAGAAACTTGATGGCAAAGATCCAACAACAGCTGACAACATCTCCCCCAGATCGGGTAGAGACAAGAGTTCAGGTACCCTGTGATTTTAAAGCAGAGATTTCCTCATCCATGGCTGTTTTCCATCAAGATATACGAAGAGCTTTCTTATATGTAGTAGGAACGATGGTGGTAGAGAGCGCCCATGCAAACATGTTGCATGGAGACTGAGATTGGCATATGAGACAACATGTTAAGGTTTTGCTAAGAGAAAGGGAGGACTAGAGAAGAAAGGGAGAATAAGAGAGGAATTAGGGTTAGGGTGAGAGAGGAGAGAAATACCTTGATAATAGATTGCATGCCCCTCATGAGGGAACCCCGGGCCTATTAATACCCGAGGTTCAAGAGGGGGCCGGCCGGCCCCCATATGGGGACTGAACCAAGTGGTTCCGTCCCCCCTTGGTTCACTTCATTGGTTGGGGGCTGAACCGGATGGTTCAGCCCCGTTGTTTAGCTCCCGCTCCTTAGGTCGTTTAGAGTACGTCCGACCGGCGAATTGCAGTGGGTGCGAGGACGTAACATTCCCCAGCTCTTCAAGCACAGACTTGTCCTCAAGCTGGAAATCTGGAAACCTTTCTTTGAACTCCAAGTAATCAACCCAAGAGTTGTGTACTGTTGACATCTGTTTCCACTTAACGAGCACTTCCAATCGGTACTCGCTTCCCCGACGCTTCCATTTGGTCAATAGAATGGACTCTGGAGAGGGCCGTAGTTCACCATCGGCCGTAGCTGCAGGTAGGGTGGGAAGAATCACCTTCGAACTGCCGAGCTTTTTCTTCAACAAGGACACATGAAATGTGGGATGAATGCGCGACCCTTCCGGGAGGGCCAGGGTGTAAGCCACGGGTCCCACCCGACGGAGAATGCGGAAGGGGCCATAGTATCGAGGAGCGAGCTTCTGATTTGCCCGCCGAGAGACCGAAAGTTGCCGATATGGTTGTAGCTTCAAGAACACCTCATCGCCCACCGCAAACTCCCGTTCCGTCCGGTGTTTGTCGGCCTGGAGTTTCATGCGGTCTTGAGCGATCCGTAAATTATCCCGTAGCAGCGCTAGCGTCCGATCTCTATCTGAAAGTGTCCGGGCGACCGCGGGCAGGGCGGCGCTGGCTGGTTCATACGAGCTCAAAGTAGGAGGAGGACGCCCGTAGACTACCTCGAAGGGGGTAAGCTTGCTGGCGGTGTGGAAGGAAGTGTTATAGCAATACTCCGCCCAGTGGAGCCACCTTGTCCACGTGCGGGGCTCATCCATGACAAAACATCGCAAGTAAGTTTCAACCCCTCGGTTGAGGACCTCCGTCTGCCCATCGGTCTGAGGGTGGTGTGCGGTGCTCATGCGTAGGGAAGTCCCCTGTAAGCGAAACAACTCCTGCCAAAACTGACTGATGAAAACAGGGTCCCTATCTGAAATGATGGCCCTGGGGAGTCCATGGAGTCGAACAATCTCTTTTGCAAACAATTCAGCCACCGTCTCACCCGTGTATGGATGGCTTAAAGCCAAGAAGTGCCCATACTTGGACAATTTGTCCACCACCACCAAAATGACCGACTTACCATGAGATTTGGGCAAGCCGTCAATAAAGTCCATGGATACAGTTTCCCAGATCTGTCGAGGAATCTCCAGCGGGGTCAGCAGCCCAGCTGGGGAGGTGGTCTCGTACTTTTGCCTCTGGCAAATATCACATTCGCGAACAAACTGCTGAACGTCCTTGCGCATGCCCTTCCAAAAAACATTTGCCCGGACTCGCTGGAGGGTGCGAAGAACCCCGGCGTGACCCCCCGTGGGTGAAGCATGGAACTCCCGCATCATAACTGTCCGCCACGTCGAGTTGGCCGGAATGACTATTCGGCCATGATAGTGAAGCTGGTCGCCGTGCAAATGATAGCCGGCCTCGGCCGGTTCCCCCCGTCGAAGTGTCTCCATGATGGGCCGCAACTCTGGATCCAACTGCACCTCAGCATGTATTTGCCCCAAAGCTTCAATCACCGGCCCCGAAATGTGGCACGCAGTCCCTTCTGGTAGGCGGGAGAGCGCGTCCGCTACCACGTTCTCCTTCCCCTGCTTATACACGATGTCATAGTCGTATCCCAACAGTTTGGTAAGCCACTTCTGCTGCAACGGCGAGGCCAACCGCTGGTCAAGGAGGTGCTTCAGACTCTGATGATCCGTGCGAATCTGGAAGTGATGCCCCAACAAGTAAGGTCGCCACATGGCGACCGCGTGCAGGATCGCCAGCATTTCCTTTTCATATGTAGAGAGACCCAGCGTCTTTGGTGCCAACGCCTTGCTGAAGTAGGCTAGCGGCCTGCCCTCCTGCATTAAGACCGCTCCGATTCCGACCCCGGAGGCATCCGTCTCGATGACGAACTTCTTGGAGAAATCTGGTAATGCGAGCACCGGGGTAGAAGTCATGGCCCTCTTAAGGGCCTGGAAGGCGTCCTCCGCCTCGACACTCCACTGGAAGGCGTCCTTTTGTAGCAGCTGGGTCAGAGGACGGGCTATCTTCCCGTAGTCTTTCACGAACCGTCGGTAATAACCTGTCAGGCCGAGGAACCCCCGTAGTGCTCGAATCGTCGTGGGAGCCGGCCACTCCACCATGCTCGCGATCTTCTTTGGGTCAGCCTGGACCCCGTGGCCTGACACCAAATGTCCCAGGTACTCAACCTCCTCCTGCCCAAAAGAGCATTTGGATCGCTTGGCGTACAACAGATGCTCCCGTAGAAGCGTCAGGACGACTCGAACATGCTCCAAATGTTCCTCCCAGCTCCTGCTATAAATAAGTATATCATCAAAGAACACGAGCACGTACCTTCGGAGGAGGGGGCGGAAGATCTCATTCATCACCGCCTGGAAGGTAGACGGTGCATTAGCCAACCCAAATGGCATCACCAAAAACTCATAGTGGCCATCATGTGTGCGGAAAGCCGTTTTATGAATATCTTCCTCCTTCATGCGGATCTGATGGTAGCCGGATCGCAGATCCAGCTTGGTAAACAAGCGCGCGCCATGTAGCTCATCCAGAAGTTCCTCGATCATCGGGATGGGGAATTTGTCCTTGATGGTGGAGCTGTTAAGCCCCCTGTAATCGACGCAAAACCTCCAAGACCCATCCTTTTTCTTCACCAATATGATTGGTGAGGAAAAAGCGCTCGTGCTGGGGCGTATAATGCCCGAGGATAGCATCTCGCGCACGCTGCGCTCTATCTCAGCCTTTTGAATGTGCGGGTAGCGGTATGGTCTGATATTGGTGGGATCTGTACCCTCTTTAAGCTGGATCTGGTGATCGCGGAAACGGGGCGGTGGCAGTGTGCTTGGTTCCTGAAAAACATCTTCGTACTGACCCAGGAGTGTCCTGATCTGCTCTGGCTCTACACTCGTCTCCAACCCCATAGCGGACATGTCGACAATCATAGTCACCTCCCCACCTTGCTCCTCCAGCCGTTGTAGGCTCCGGAGTGACACCTCCTTAAGAGGCGATGTCCTGATGCCCTGCAAACAGTGCTCCTTCCCTTGTTGGGAAAACTCCAGTGTCATTCGGTCCCAATCCGTGGTCACCCGGCGTAACTGCCGAAGCCACTGCACTCCCAAAACCATATCTGAGCCCCGTATAGGGAGGAGGTAGATGTCGGTGTGGCAGCAGTACCCCTGCATCCGCAACTCAGCCCCCTTTAGTACCCCTTCACATCTCAACTTGCTCCCATCCGCCACCATGACCTGGAAAGCGGCCTCGCGATCGACTTGGAGCCCGGCTTTTAGGGCCACATCGGGGTTGATGAAGTTGTGGGTGCTCCCACTGTCGACAAGAATCGTCACCTTCTCCGGGCCCACCCTACCGGCGATCCTCAAGGTCAGTGGTGCCGTGCATCCGGCCATCGCCTGTATGGATATACCAAACTCCGTAAGATCCAGGTCATCCTCCAGAATAGTAGTGTCCTCTTCCTCATCCTCCTCACGTAACATGAAGACTTGGACCTTCTGACATCTATGCCCCGGGGCGAACTTCTCATCACATTTGAAACAAAGACCCTTGTCCTTCCTGGCCTGCAGCTCTGGCCATGTCAATCTCGTCACCGTGGGTCGATTCCCCGCTGGTTGTTCACGACGGGGTGCTTCAGGTGTCGGATTGGTCCGGATGGCCGTTCGGGTACGCTGCCGGTTGAACCTTTCCTCTTGAATCCTCGCCAGACTGATGGCGTGGCTCAAGCTGCGGGGCATGTATGCATGGACCTCGTCCCTCAAATGGTCCTTCAAACCGGAGACGAAACAGCTCAACATTGTCTTCTCTTCCCAGTTAACCCGGTTTGCTAGACGCTCAAACTCTGTCCGGTACTCGGTAACTGTCCCCTTCTGGCGAAGTTTTTGCAACATGGCTTCAACATCTTCATATTCAAGAGGGCCAAAACGGGCGGAGAAGGACTCCACAAACTCGTCCCACGGTGCGTAGTTGCGTCCCCGGAGGAACCACTGAGTCCACTGATAGGCGTCATCTTCCAGATGGAAAGACGCCAACTGCACCCATTGTCCCGCCGGTATCTCTTGGTATCGAAAAAATAGTTCCGCCTTTTGAATCCACTCCAATGTATCCCCTCCCCTGAATTTAGGGAAGTTCATCCTCGTCAGTTTGGGCTGCAAATACGGCCGGTGCTCCCCTGGTGCTGGTTGGTACGGTGGTTGTTGAGCGAAGACGTGCCCTGGCTGAAACTGGTCCATTCCGTACCCTCCTTGTTGCCCTCCGGCCCCCGTGTTGCCATTCCCATAGCCTGGTGGCCCTCCGAGAGGTTGCGGTAGCGGTAAGATACCCGCCACGCCTCCGATTGGGACCGCATTCGCCCCCGTAGGACGAAAGGGCGCTGTTCCCTGACCTAGGCCCCTCCAACCAGCAGTCGGCTGCCCTTGGGGGTTGATTCCGGCCGCCCAAGGGCCGGCGGCTTGGCTCCAGGTCGCCGGCGTCTCCGGCGGCCGCCAGGCCTCCCGCCGTGCCTGGCCCCACTCCCTCGTACCGCCAGCAGCAGCCGCCGGGCCCCCAAACCCCTCCGCTGGGTTTCCGCCCGTGCGGCTGGGCGCAAGCCCGATCCTGGCGGGATCGGCCTCTGCCGCGCCAGATCCCGTCAGGGGACCTCCCGTGGATGTCGATCCGCTTCCCGGTGGCCAACCCCCTGCTCCGCTGTAGACTCCAGCGCCGATTGTCGCTGCCGGGGGAAAGGATGCCGCTCCGGCTTCGGATCCTTCAGAAATCTGAGTTTTTCCCTTCAGATTCTGTAAGAGGAGGTTCTTGATCTCTTCCAATCGCAGATCCATGCGTTCTTCCAGTTGATCCGTTGTTTTCTTCAAGCGTTCTTCCATGGAGTTGACGGAGTCCGCCAACCCTACGTAGTTTTCTTCCATTGTGGCGATGCGTGCGAGTTCCGCTTCGGAGCGAGTAACCATTGCCGAGGAGCGGCTCCTCTGATACCAAATGTTAAGGTTTTGCTAAGAGAAAGGGAGGACTAGAGAAGAAAGGGAGAATAAGAGAGGAATTAGGGTTAGGGTGAGAGAGGAGAGAAATACCTTGATAATAGATTGCATGCCCCTCATGAGGGAACCCCGGGCCTATTAATACCCGAGGTTCAAGAGGGGGCCGGCCGGCCCCCATATGGGGACTGAACCAAGTGGTTCCGTCCCCCCTTGGTTCACTTCATTGGTTGGGGGCTGAACCGGATGGTTCAGCCCCGTTGTTTAGCTCCCGCTCCTTAGGTCGTTTAGAGTACGTCCGACCGGCGAATTGCAGTGGGTGCGAGGACGTAACACAACATTAGTAAGAGGATGTTATGTGCTCCCCCTTACCCCTTTGCGTAAAGCAATGGGAAGATTCAGGTCCAAGTCTACTGAAGTGTGGGAACCTTTCGAAGAGGAGAGCATTGGCCTGGGAGCTCTTGGTGGGGACTCTGGAGTGGAAGGAGCGAGACCAGGTGGGGAAGCAGGATGTTGACGACAATGATATGAAAATGGTGAAACTGGAGGGACACGTGCAAGAATTGGTGCCGGTTGCGGGATATCTGGGGAAGGAGCATGGATGATAGGGAACAATGAAACAAAGGTGGGAGGAGAAGTGGTAGAGAGAGGAGGGGAGTTGTCGAGAGTAAGTCCATCCGTCCTTGGAAAAATAAGGGGTAGACTCAAAAAATGTGACGTAAACAGAGACTTATTGGTAGGAAAAACCCTAGATTTAACTTAACAAATTATTTCTAAGTGATTTTGTATCATAGGATAATTACCTATGATGTATATTGAGTGTAATTTTGTCATTAGATGTCCCAGGGAGTCAGTCCAATCAAGGTCAGAAGAAGACAATCTGAAATCAAGATAAAAACCAGCTAAGTTAAATATGCGTCGACTAGAAGTCAACGCAACGACTAGAAGTCGACGTAACTCCGACCGGAATTCGATGCATCATCTGAAGTGAAGTCGACGCATCTCCAAAGCAGAAGTCGACGCAAGCGTCGATAAATAATCGACGTAACGTCGATTTCTCTGTTATGTTGACAGACACTTCTTCTGAAGCAGAATTCGACGCATCTTCAGTCAGAACTCGACGCAGCGCCGAATACTCATATAGAAAGGAAAATTCAAAGGATTTCATTCAGTTATTTGAAGATCATTTTTATGGAATTCATTCGAATTTTAAGTGTTTTAGAGGACTACATATGGGAAGAATATTTACAGAATTCCGGAAGGCATATTTGGAAGAATTTTGAAAAGGTTGACGGGATCTTTGGAAAACGCTTATGGAAACATTCAATCAGAATATATTCTATTCCTTTTAAAAAAATCATCAAGAGGAAAGATTTCGAAATAATCAAGACAGACATATACTAGGATTTCTGTGAAGAATATACAAGTGATAGAGTACATTCACAAAGTTGTTCTTCTTCTTTCTCTGCCACAGAAAGTTTGAGAGTTGATCAAAACATACAATTCTTGCATTTCTCTTCATCAAGGATTCATCAACTACTGAAGATATAATTCACTAGAGTGCTAAGGAATCCACAAAATTATTGCTGAAGGAGGATTCACATCAGAAGATTTCTCTACACTTTCTTCTCTTCTCATTCTTCCTTCTTTCACTTCTTTGATTTGAGAAAAGAGTTTTTAGAATCTCTCTTGAAAGGATTCAGTTGTTGGTTAGATCACCTTATCAAAAGATCATATTGTGTGGTTCTAAGAGTCTCCTTATCAAAAGACTCAGACATTGATTCTAAGAGTCTCCTTATCAAAAGACTCAGACACTTGTTCTAAGAGTCTCCTTATCAAAAGACTCATGCACTGAGATAGTGGATTCCTACCAAAGTGGTAGAAGAGTAGATGTGCCCAGATTTTGGGGAACTACTATAGCTCTTGTGTTCATTTGTTCTGTGGCTTTTCTGTGTTTACTTTTATTTTATTTCCTGCATTTACTTTTGCTGTGGAGTACTTAATTGTGGTTGTGTGTTTATGTGGATGCTTGTTTAAGTTGATCAGAATCTAGTTAACATTTTGATAAATAGTTTAAAATCTCTATTCACCCCTCTCTAGAGAATTCTCAGAGGCCTAACTGTTCACTTTCAATTGGCATCAGAGCTATGTTAATCAGAAAATGTTCACACCTTGATCAAAAGATCTGAACAGTTATTAGTTTATATCTTTTAGCATAAAAACTATTTTATAAAATGTGCTCAAATCATTTTAAAGAGTTTGCATCCACAAGGCCTCCAGTGTGTAACATAGACAAGTTTACACTTTGGAAAACCAGAATTAAGTTATATATGAACTCCATTGATGAAGATATCTTTGATTCAATCCTTGCAGGTCCCTCAATGCCATATAGGAAGGACTCCAGTGGAAACATTACACAAGAGATTGCTTCTAGATCTGAATGCACAGAAGCTGAGAAAAAAGCAAAAGCCTGTGATGCCAAAGCCTGTGATGCCAAAGCCATGAACATCTTGGTATCTACCATGTCAGATGAAGTATTTCAAAAGGTTGTTGATTGCCAATCTGTCGAAGAATAGTGGAAGGAAGCTCAGATGAGAGAAATGACAGAAGATCTCTTCTCATTACACAGTATGAGAACTTCCAAAAGAAAGCGGAAGAGTCAGTTGCTGAAATGTATATTAGATTAAGCATAATTGTCAATGAACTCAAAAGATTAAACAAAGACATCTCATTGACAAAAATTAATGACATGTTCCTCATATGCTTCCCCAGCACATGAGATTCAAGAATTTGGGCCATAAGGAATCAAGATGCCACAAGAAGATCACCACTGATGCTTTGCTGGGAAAAATGAAGTCCTATGAGCTACTTCTCAAAAATAGGCTGAATCTGAAGCCAAGGAGAAAGTTTCTACTCCATCAAAAGAGAGATCAATTACATTAAAGGCTTCTGATGGAGAGTCTTCCAACACTGAAGAGGAGATGTTCAATCTCGTAGCTAGAAGATCCAGAAAATGGATCAAATCTGAAGATTCAAGAAGGAGAGATAGAAGTTCAAACAAAGCCCAAGTTCGATAAGACTCATAACAAGGAGATTACATGTTATGCTTGCAGAAAGCCATGACACATAGCACCAGAGTGTCTTGATAATCAGAAAGAAAAAGCTCACAAGAAGGAGCATGAGAAGCAATCCTTCAAGAAGAAGGATAAGAAGAAAGACAAAGGTTTCATTGCTGAAATCTGGAGTGATAATGAATCTGAATCCAGCTCCTTTTCAGAGAGTGAAGAGGAGACTAGTGCTGAAGAAGCTTGTTTGATGGCTTTGGAAGCATCCACAGAGGAAGATCAGGTATCCTATTTTAGTAATATTGATTTTAATTCTAATGATTTCAAAGTTTGTTTTAAAGAATTTTGCCAAGACCATCTAGAGGCAGAAAAACAAATAAAACAACATAGAAAAGAATTAAAAGAGTTGAAAATTGAGAAACTTGATGAGAACCCAGCTTATTAGAACTATGAACTTAGGGTTGAACTAAGTAAGTTAGAAAAACAAATAGATGAATTAACCTTGGAAAATCAATCTTTGAAGGAAGAGCTTGCAAAGACAAAAACCTTTGAAGACTCTCTAAATGGTAGGAGTCAAAAACTCAAGGATATTTATGAGAATCTCTCTGTGAGATTCAAAAACCTAGGATTAGCTGCTGATCCATCAACTAATAGTAGATATTCCAACAAATCTGCTTGGAAAAGTCCTGTAACTTTTGTTAAGGCAAGGATAAACAACCCCTTAGTGATTCACATGAAGATCCTGATAAGATCACTATCTTTAATAAGGTTAGTTCATCAGATCACCAGGGAATTCTAGGGAAATATCCCATAGAAAAATAGTTTTTGAATATGAAATTTTCTGATGACAAGAAACATACGCCGACTTCTATTCAACGCAACTCTGCTGGTGCATTGACTTCTTATCGACGCAACCAAGTAGATGCGTCGACTTCTACTCAATGCATCTGTCCACTTCCAGTTTCCAGTAAATACAATTCCAAGTTTTTTTACTGATTCTATTTATACTACTTTTAGATGTTATTGCTGCAATCAATTAGGACATTTTACTAGAAGTTGCTGACATAATAAACCAGCACTTTTCCACCCTAAGGGTTATCATGAAAGACCTTCCTTTTCTTTCACAACCCTTTTCAATGGTAGAAGCAATGAGTCTAAGTTAGCCTGGGTCCCTATTAATGTTTAAATTACATGTGCAGATTAGAGGCTGTCCATTCACAAACCAGCTGTGGTATTTGGATAGTGGCTGCTCCAGACACATGACTGGACAAAAGGAATTGCTGGAGAACTATAAGGCCAAGTTTGAGAGTGGATCAAAGCATACAATCCTTGCATTTCTCTTCATCAAGGATTTATCAACTATTGAAGATATTATCATTAGAGTTCTAAGGAATCCTCGGAATTATTGCTGAAGGAGGATTCACATCAGAAGATTTCTCTACACTTTCTTCTCTTCTCATTCTTCCTTCTTTCATTTCTTTCATTTGAGAAAAGAGTTTTTAGAATCCCTCTTGAAAGGATTCAGTTGTTGGTTAGATTACCTTATTAAATGATCATATTGTGTGGTTCTAAGAGTCTTCTTATCAATAGACTCAGACATTGGTTCTAAGAGTCTCCTTATCAAAAGACTCAGACACTGGTTCTAAAAGTCTCCTTATCAAAAGACTCAGACATTGAGATAATGGATTCCTACCAAAGTGGTAGAAGAGTAGATGTACCCTGATTTTGGGGAATTACTATAGCTCTTATGTTCATTTGTTATGTGGCTTTTCTGTGTTTACTTTTATTTTATTTTCTTTATTTACTTTTTCTGTGGAATACTTAATTATGGTTGTGTGTTTATGTGGATGCTTGTTTATGTTGATCAGAATCTAGTTAACATTTTGATAGTTTTAAATCTCTATTCACCCCCTCTAGAGAATTCTCAGAGGCCTAACTGTTCACTTTCAATTGGTATCAGAGCCAGGTTAATCAAAAAAGGTTCACACCTTGATTAAAAGATCTGAACAATTATTAGTTTATATCTTTTAACATAAAAACTATTTTATAAAATGAGCTCAAATCATTTTAAAGAGGCCTAACGGTTCACTTTCACTTATTAACGTTTGGACGTAGGGTCGAAACAACGATAGCCCTTCTGAGTTGGAGAGTACCTCACGAAGATACATTTAGTTGCGTGAGCAGAGAGTTTATCTCTACTAAATGCAGGAGTGTCGACATAAACAATACAACTAAACACATGTGGGGTGAGGGGAAAAGGTGCACCGAGTCGGATATAGAAGAGAAAGGGTTCTTACCCTGAAGGGTAAAAGAAGATAAGCGATTAATGAGGAAACACGAAATAAGAACCGCATGACCCCAATAGGAGCGATGAACATTCATCTGACATAGGGGTGTCCGAGTAACATCGAGGAGATGACTATTTTTCCTTTTGACCGCCCCATTTTGTTGGGACGTGTAACGGCCCGTCTAGACCGCCACAAATAATATTTCATTTATATTCATGTTTTTTATATTTTATATATGTACGATCAAACATATTTATATATATTTGCAATTGCTACTAATCACAAGATATTGAGCACTGCACTATGTAAAAAGGCATAAACTACAATTTTATAGATCAAAAGAGATAAGAGATATATAATACACATTATCATACACAACTACTCTTATATACGACAGTCTACTCATATATACAAAGTAGGTTAATCTAACAAAGTTAATAAAGATCCAAGCTAGATTCTCTCCCTAGACTCTAACCCTAATCTAAGGGTCTTCTTTGCCTTGATTATATTCATTCAACCTCTCTAACATCACAGTAATGACTTGAATGCAAAGTCTATATTTGTCTTTGATCATCTTCTTTCGCCCTTCCTCTGATAATTTATTGGTGATCTCTTCTTCGTCCTTGTCCTGTCCCTAAAATGTTAAAATATAAATTGTTGTCATGACTAATTGAGATCTTACCTCTTAAGATTCCTTCCTTGCAAAAGAAAAAGACGTTAGCACAATTAATAATATTCTTAGCAAGTAATAAAAGTGCTATGTATAGAACTTTAAAATGAAAAACTGCATAACGAAGAAGCATTTGCAGAGTAAGAAAAGAATAAATATGGAATTTACATTAACATTGCATGTCTTTTCCAAATTGTTTAACTACCCTTTATCTGATTGAATAAATACCTATCCCTTATCTTTCATTTTTTTTATCATTCTTGGTTTTTCTCTTTCTTCTATAGTTTTCTTTTCTATTGCTTATCATGTGACTTATTTAAGAGTATCTTAGTTCAGTATCAATAGTTATCAGTATCCCTTATTAGTATTGATGTAGGGTAGGGTGTGTAGTGGACTCCTAGAATGCACACTTGTGGTGGATGAGGGTTGATTCCCGATTTCCTAATGACTCAATGCTTGCACAACTTCCAATTAGGCACTAATGATTAACTCCAAACAATTAAACAACATAATTAACATTGCATCAAATTATAAACAAGGATAAAATTTCTTTTAGGCTAAGGCGTAACTTTCCTCCGCAAGGAGGGCCAAAAACAAGCGCGCGTCGACTCAATCCTTCCTGTAGTTAGAGATTTTCAAGGAGCAAATATCATAATAAACTATGATTCCAAGCAAGCATATAATACCCAATCCACAACAATTTCTTACAACCAATAGCTAATACAAAACACAACACAAATAATAGGGCTGCTGTAAATAAAGTAAATCTGAACGTTGGAGGGCTAAAAGAGGGGGTTCCAGTGATGGGTGGACTGGATCGGATAAGGAGAAGGCCGGTTGGGGGTTGGGAGGGCTGGATCGGGGCGGAGGATGACTGGATCCGGGATGAAATGTCCAGATCTGGGTAGATCTATTGTGGAATGAGGTTTAGAGGTGGTTCCACGTAATAGGGGGTGATGGCAGCAAAACGGGGAAGGGGAAGGGGCTTGATATGGATGGAGTGTCCAGATCTGGACTGGTTTTTGGGTGTAAACAACCAAGTGGGCTGTTGAGGGGGGAGAATGGGGGACTGGTGGACTGCTGTTGGCGGGCTGCTGTTGGCTGGGAAGAGGGGCGGCTGGCTGGGATAGCATGGAAGGGCAGGTGCTGGAGTGGGGAAAGGGGAGGTGCTGCTGAGGCAGCAGGGAGGGCTGCGATTTGTAGAGAGGAAAACAGGGAGGAGGGCCGGGGCTGGCTGGGGCTGCAGGGAGGGCGGCAGCTGGCTGAAAACAGGGGGGGGGGGGAGGAGGCCGCGACTGGCTGGACAGCGGGATGGAGAGGTGGAGAAGGCGGGGGAAACACAAAGATACAAGTAGCTTACCCGAGGAGTCGTCACCAAGGGGTTCCACGGAGTCGGCATCGTGGAGAGATCACCGAAAATGAGGAAGAAGGCTCTCCAAATCTTAGCAATCCCAAAACTGCAGCCCTAAGGTCCTATTTATAATAAAGCAGAATTAGGGCACCGGAAATCGACGGCTATGATTGTCCGATGGTTTCGGGGCCATAAATACATGAAATAATGTCCGAAAATAATAAAGCTATATATGAAAAAACATCGAAACGCGGATCCGGACACGTCCGTGGAGTCGGATCATCGATCCGGGCACGCCATATATGGTAAGTCGTCAATCGTCCCCGAACGGGCCCAAAACTCGTTCTCCGCTCCGCATCATTCTCCCCGGCTTGAAGGAATTCATCTCCAGATGAATAGGGATCAGAATTATCTCGATGCAAGCCAGGTAAGACTCGATGAGGTCCACCAGAGGTCGTCCAAGTGTCGTAGCTGGTAAAGTATCCTCGCCAATCAATTCCTCCGGACTGAAAAGCTCTCATCTCCGATGAATGGAGACGGTCGTGCTGAAGTCGAAGCCCAGGGGTGAATCGATCAAAGCTCTGTTGGTAGCATCCAAGTGTCGTCGGTGAAGGGTCGTCCACGCCAGCGAACCAGGTAGCGACACACAAGACCATCTATAGAGGGGACGGACTCATGCGTAATGATCTCAGAGATATGCTCATCGTTCATCGCTCAACACACTAGTAGGAGGATCCGGTGGATTCAGTGGTGCCAAAGGTGAAACCGGTGGAGACCGAATCTCGGGGAAGTGGGGGTCGGATGTGGGCTGAGCAAGGGGCAGTGAATGCGGTGGCAAAGGCTCGGGGTGTGGACTGAGTGGTGGGTGGCAAAGGCGGTGGTGATGGTTCTGGAGGGCCGCCAAGATTTGGGTCCGAATATTCGTGCGGTGCAAAGTATGGTGCGATGCCTTCGACATTGACCACAGAATGGGTACTCATGCTTGCGGGGATGTCCAGCTCATAAGTATTTGTCCCGATGCGTCTCAAGACTGTGTAGGGACTGATCCGCCTAGCGCTTAGTTTCTTAGCATGCCCCTGAGGGAGCCTCTCAGTGCAGACCCTTATCATCACCTGCTCATCTACTAGAAAGATCCTTTCTCGCCTATGTTTATCTGCATGTTCCTTATAGTATTCATTGCTTGAATTAATCTGATTGATTCATGCAACTCATGCAAATGACGAACAAATGACTCAACTGACTCATGTAAATAATGCAAATGTTGTAAATAAAACACAACAGACACAACACACTCCCTATGGGGTATTCTGACAATGGCTTGGAAATCTACAAAATGAGGTGGCCTATCATGAGGCTTTCTTGGCGGAGTGTAGAAAACTCATCCAATGTGTGACGAGTGTCTAGGTGACCGTGTGAGACATCAACACTCAAGTACGAGCTCGTAATGAGCCAAATGCCTCTCAGGGAATGTTATACATCAGGGGGCTCACCAGGAGGTATGTATGAAAAGTCATTGCGAATGCGACGACCACCTGAGTGAAAATCATGTACATCGACTAGAAGACGTGACTCTAGAGTGTGACAAGTGTCCCTGGAAAGAAAGAACTCATCTGGTGGGTCAGCATGTGGTGTGCCCCAAAACTCATCGAGGGTGCGGTGCGATGTGTCACGAGATAGGACCCCACAATATTAGGAGTATGCTCACGTTCACTTGAGGGAAGCCTGAATACTTGATGCTCCCCTCAATATCCATCCTCTGGGCAAGGTCAGGGATGATAATGGAATGGGCGTCAATAAATCGATACTCATACGTGAGTGGCTCATCTGAATCCCATCCTCACCAGGATGTGGCGGTTCATCAGGAGGCTCAACCGGGGGCTCGCCATAGAACTCGTCACTAGGGTCAAGTTCTTTCAGATGAGTACCATCGTAAGGGGTAGTGTCCTCATAAAGGTGTGAGATAGCCACTACGAGATCAACACCAGACTCTGGGCTCTCGGTCGTGATGTGACTCGGAGCAATGACAAGGGAAGAGGGACATAGACTTACTCTCAAGAATGGGTCTGTAGGTGTGGTGTCAAAAAATGAGTCTATGGTAAGTGTGCTAACTAACTCAGTGCATGGCAGAAGAGAGGTGTAGGTGAGGGATACAATACTATAGAATCAATAGGTCGCTCAGACTCACTCTCAGTTGGTGTCACCAGAGAAGAATCAGGAACAAAAGACAAACCACTCATCGGACTAAGCACCTCATTGGGGTGAGAGAAATCCGTATCAGGTATCATTTCTGTCGTGTCTGACAGGACAATGATAGGCATCGAGGCGACCTCGATATGAGAGAGACTCGTACTGCAGAGGTCAAGATGTGAATCCACTCGACCAGCTCTTGCGGGTCTCAAGGACTGTTCATGATGAAGGGCGAGCTGATATGTCTGCTCAAGCGACTTCGAGCTGTGGTAAGCCAACTCAGTATGCATGTCAGATCGAAGTCCAGACCGAAATCGGGAAGTGGTCATAGCTGGCTCCTCTCGGATATCGCTCCTCACAACTAACTCGTCAAAACGATTCCCGTACTCAGCGACAGACATAAATCCTTGCTGAAGGGAAAATAGTTGCTCGAGCAAGCGACTCCGATATGACGGAGGCAAATACCTCTGACACAAAATATTGCTTCATCTCCACCCAACTAGCGATGCGATGAAGACAATCTCGCTCGCAGGTCCTCTCAATGCTAGACCAATATGCTCTCGCTTGATCTAGAAGCCTAAGTTTCGCAAACTTGATGCGTCGCTCACCGAATAACTCAAAATGGTCGAAATAATACTCCATATCCGCGAGCCAATAACTGAAAAACTCGATACGCGATGAGCCGTCAAAAGAAGGGGCATCAGTACAAAACCGCCACCCGAGATCCCTCTCAAAATGTCGATCCTCATAATAATCATCCCTAAGATAATCGAGTCGTGTTGAATGATAAACACGATTCGCTCGAGCGCAGGAATACGGACGGTGGTAGTCACCATAGTGATCATCTCTCGCATAGTGGGATTGCGTCGATCGGTCAACACGATCTCTGGAAGTGGTGTGCTGCGATCGAGAATAATCAACGTAGTAACGTGAGGGTCTCTTAGAAGGGGCTCTATGGGATCTGGTGTGAATAGACTCGAGATCCCCAAATTGAGGAGAGGAATGACGATGATAACTTGCCATAAATGAATCTAAGGACTCTATATGACCTACCACTATGTTTATAATTGTGGCCCAAACCTTGGGCTCTGATACCAACTGATGTAGGGTAGGGTGTGTAGTGGACTCCTAGAATGCACACTAGTGGTGGGTGAGGGTTGACTCCCGACTTCCTAATGACTCAATGCATGCACTACTTCTAATTAGTCGTTAATGATTAACTCCAAACAATTAAATAACATAATTAACATTGCATCAAATTATAAACGATGATAAAATTTCTTTTAGGCTAAGGCGTGACTTTCCTCCGCAAGGAGGGCCAAAAACAAGCGCGCGGCGACTCAATCCTTCCCGCAGTTTGAGATTTTCAAGGAGCAAATATTATAATAAACTATGATCCCAAACAAGCATATAATACCCAAACCACAACAATGTCTTACAACCAATGACCAATACAAAACACAACACAAATAATAGGACTGCTGTAAATAAAGTAAATCTGAACGTTGGAGGGCTAAAAGAGGGGTTCCGGTGATGGGTGGACTGGATCAGATAAGGAGAAGGCCGGTTGGGGGTTGGGAGGGATGGATCGGGGCGGAGGATGACTGGATCCGGGCTGAAATGTCCAGATCTGGGTAGATTTAGGCTCCGTTTGGGGGGACTTATTTTCACCGGTCAAGCGATTACGACCGCATGAACCGGGCCTTAATTAAGGTCCGATTCATGCAATCATAACCACTTGACCGGTGAAAATAAGTCCCACCAAAAGAAGCCTTAATGGGGGAATGAGGTTTGGAGATGGTTCCACGTAATAGGGGGTGATGGCAGCAAAACGGGGAAGGGGCTGGATCTGGCTGGAATGTTCAGATCTGGACTGGTTCAGGGTGTAAACAACTAAGTGGGTTGTTTGGGGGGGGGGGGGAGAATGGAGGACTGGCGGCCTGCTGTTGGCAGGGAGGAGGGTGCGGCTGGCTGGGACCGCAGGGAAGGGCGGGCGGTGCTGGAGTGAGAAAGGGGGGTGCGGCTGAGGCTGAGGCAGCAGGGCGGGCTGCGATTTGCAGGGAGGAAACCAGGGAGGAGGGCGGCAGCTGGCTGGGGTTGCAGGGAGGGCGGCGGCTGGCTGATAACAGGGGGAAAGGAGGCGGCGGCTGGCTGGACAGCGGGATGGAGAGGTAGATAAGGCGGGGGAAACACAAAGATACACGGAGCTTACCCGATGAGTCGTCACCAAGGGATTCCACGAAGTCGGCACCGTAGAGAGATCACTGAAAATGAGGAAGAAGGCTCTCTAAATTTCAGCAATCCCAAAACTGCAGCCCTAATGTCCTATTTATAATAAAATAGAATTGGGGCACCTAAAATCGACGGCTATGATTGGCCGATGGTGTCGGGGCCATAAATACATGAAATAATGTCCGAAAATAATAAACTATATATGAGATAACATCGAAACGCGGATCCGGACATGTCCGTGGAGTCAGATCATCGATCCGGGCACGCCATATATGGTAAGTTGTCAATCGTTCCTGAACGGGCCCAAAACTCGTCCTCCGCTCCCCATAAAGTATTCAGTAGAATCAGTAGCAATTATTTCATGTGTACACATGTTTGATTCAAGGTTATCAAACAAGCGTAGAATTCCCTTTTGGGACCTCCCGTATGAGACCTGAATTAATTTTCATTAATTTTTTTTTTCATTTGACAGGTCGATTTACACCCCCCCTGCGAAAGGGTTAACCCTTAACAATGCCTTCTTATACATCAATGAATTCATTTGCATATCCATTTATCTTTTCATTTGCACATTTATTTGCGTGTTCATCTAAATTTTCATGTTTTTTCGTTTCCATCTGCATTTTCATTTAACTGTTCATTTGAATTTTTATTTGAGATTCCATAAGTTTTCATTTGAATTTTCATTTGGAGAGTTGAATATTTATATATGCTCCCTTCAGAGTTTACATTTTCAATGTATTTAAGTCGCCTGCGGATGACCTATGTCGACCGGGCATCTTAAATATCTTTATTTGGATCATCGGTAACTTATAATATTTTCATCATTCGCCAACACAATCATTTGATTTATATGAAGTACAACATCAATATAAGGCAGAAAAATAAAGAAACATAAAGAACAAGAGAGAAACCAAGAAAATAAGACTCACTGAAGCTTTTTCTTTTCCTTTATCTCACCTAGAATCAATATCATGTCCTTCGTTCGATGCCATCTCTAATGTTACACTTCTCTGTGGGTCTTTTATTTCTTTCTGTAGCATCATTCGTAGTTAACATGAGTTACATACTTACATCTACCGAAGGAAATGCTACTATCCTAGGACTAGGAGGAGAATTCAATAGTTCTTAGGAGGGTTTATTGTGATCGGGAAAGGCTTTTAATGATTCTTCCTATCTAGTTTTCATCTTAAAAATAAAGTTAAACATAAAAAATCTCAATTTTCATTTCCCCCTCCCCTTTTTATCTTCTTATAAAACCAATCACAATTTTTTTACAACAGTTGATTCAGGTAGCCGTCTGTTTATGACTTCAAAATCCCAATTTAATCCATCCCAATCCCATACATCAAAATATCCTCAAAATAAAGGAGAGACACAACCGACTATGCAACAACTATAACTGTAGTTAGGAGGATTAGCTATCAAAGACTCCACTGTACAAGGTTTTCAAAAACGCGTTTTTACACGTAAGGTCGTACGATCTTACGATTTTTTAGAGGGGAGCGTTTCGTGCAAGATGCAAAATCGCCGTTGGAGTAGGATCGACAAGATCGCCGTTTAGGATTGTAAGATCGCCCGATCTTACGATCCTGGGCGATCCTACTCCACGCGTAAACTTATCTCCGACCTAATTGGAATTGCAACCCACGCGTCAAATTCTTCTCGCTGGAGAGCGCCGACCTAATTTACGCAGAGCGGCTCGACTTCTCCTATCTTCGTCGATTCTCTTCCTCACTCCGTCACTCGCAGGCAAGATTGCAGGCCGCTCGACGCTAGGTTTCCTCTGCATCACGCCGCTCGCCGCTCGCCGCTCGCCGCTAGGCGGTTTCCTCTTCCTCTGCATCACAGCCGCTCGAAGTCGACGCTGCTCGGTTTCCTCTTCCTCTGCATCACAGCCGCTCGACGCTAGGTTTCCTCTTCCTCTGCATCACAGCCGCTCGACTCTTCAAGTGTTTTCCTCTTCCTCTGCATCACGGTAAGATCGCAGACCTAATTAAATTTAAAACGAAACATCAATTTATCCAGGCATACAGATTAAGTCTTTCACTCTCGTTTTTTCACAGGTATTAAGTACATCAATTTATCCAGGCATACAGATTAAGTACAACAATTTATCCAGGTATTAAGTACAACAATTATTCCTCAGTTAGGTATTGAGTAGGTAGTTAAAAAATGTCATTCACTCTTTCGTCATTTCATCGTTAATATTCTTATGGTTTGATTTGTATAATTGTATTGAGTAGGTAGTTAAAAAATGTCTTCAAGTGGTGCCTCTTCAAGTAGTGCAGTTGGGAGTAACAATGCTCAAGCTCTTGCCACCACTAGCAAAGGGTCTAAAATGGCCAAAAATGCTCCTGGAAGTAAGAGTGATATTGGATGGAAGTATGACAGCCCAGTTGAAGAAGATGGGAGAAAAATAAAGTGCAAATTTTGTGAGAAAACAGTGACCGGGGGAATTTATAGATTGAAGCATCATTTGGCGGGTACTCAAAAAGACGTTGGAGCATGTAGAGCTGTTCCTGAGGAAGTGAAGAAAGAAATATGGGAGATTGTTGTTGGTTTACAACAAAAGTTATTGAAGAAAACAATCCCCCTAGAGGAAGAAGTAGAGGATGTTGGAGATTTGAAGAGGAAAATGGAAGATAGAAGCTCAACTGGAATTTTTAAGAGAAGTGGAGCAAGTTCAAATCAAACTACCATCAATTCAATTTTCAAGAAGGGATTGCATGAAGAAGCATGCAATGATATAGCATCATTCATCTACAACAATGCTTTAGTGGTAAAAAGTCAAGAATTTCATAAGATGTGTGTTACGACTAATTAAATGTTATTTTGTATTGTACCGTTGGAGACTATTGGGTAGCCGTTATCTTGGCTAACGATGTTATTCTGGGCCTATATAAATAGCCCATCAGCTGTTGGGGAGGCCATCGAAGACTATTGTATGCTTTTTGTTATTTTAATTCCCAGTAGAAGTGTTGTCTTGTCACTGTACCTGTCTTCTTCCTTTCTCTTAAACGCCCTACTCGTAGCAGAGTGTATCATTTGGTGCTCTCGTCGAACTTCCTCCGCGATGGTCGGAGACTTACGCTCCGGTAGGCGCCCGTCGAGCTCGGTGGGCCTTCCACCGCCTACCACCGGCCTTCCGCCGCAGGGTGCGAACCCCCCCTCCCTGACCTTGGGAGACGATGGCAACAACGCTCGGAGGAGCCCATCCCCTCTCGTTCCCACTTCCGCAGTGGACCTCCGGCCTAATACGGGCCAGCCACCACCGGACGATGCTTCCGCCGCGCAGCTGGAGGACAGCGGGGAGAATGATCCGGAGGCTAGATTATCCGCCTTATTGCTTAATCTGGAGCGCCGGCTCAGAACATCCTTCACCGAGCAACAACTACAGTTGGCCCAGCACCTCACCACGCAACGCCACCAAGAGATCTCGCTACTCGCCGAACAGGTCAGCGTATTGCAATGCCTCAACAGTCCGCTCCACAGCCCTTCTCCGTCCTTTCCGTCCGCTGAACAGATAAGCGCACTACACCAACTCACCAGTCCACCTTCTTGCCCTCCTCAATCTTTCCAGCCCCCATATAATGTCATACCCGTACCAACATTACCACTCCCCTATCCTCCACAAACCTTCCCACTAATTACCACCTCTGCTCCTACCACTTTTAATGCCCACCAACCCCTCACATTTGCCCCCATCTACACACCTCCAACTCAACAGCATTTCGGCCACCCTGTGCCACCACACATACCGCCAATTTGGCAACATAACCATCCACCCCCTCACCAAACAAACCTCCATAAGCGCCCTAAACTTGACTTTCCACGTTTTAGCAAAGGGAACCCTACCGACTGGATATGGGCAGCGGAGCATTATTTTCAATTCCACAACATTCCCGATCATGAGTTTTTAAAATGGGCGGAGATTCACCTTGATAAACCAGCGGCAAGGTGGTACCAGACGTTAGCTAAAGAAGGAGGTGTGCTAAATTGGCAAGCTTTCATACGCGCTTTGCACAGGCGATTTGGGCCCTCACAGTTTTCTAATGCAGCGGGTCAACTTGCTAAGTTGTCCCAGACAGGATCGGTAGCCGATTATCAAGAAAAATTTGAGGAGTTGGCAAGTCGAGTCCCAGGTACTCCGCCGGAAACACTTAAAAGACTGTTTATTTCGGGCCTTAAAGATACTCTACAAAATCTGGTACTAGCACAAAGACCCACCACTATCTTGGAAGCCTACGACTTAGCACTACTATATGAAGACCAATACACCAAGGAACAAGCCCAGGCGAAAAGATTTAGTTTTTCGTCCGTCTCCGGGCCCGCCATTCCAAAACGTTGCTGCTCCCCAGAGGTCACCATTCCCCAAAAAATTACCAATCCGGAGGCTATCACCGGCCGAGTTACAAAGTCGACGTGAAAAAGGATTGTGCTTTAACTGCGATGAACCGTTTGTTGTCGGGCATAAATGCAAGAGTAAACCGGCGCTATTATATTTGGAAGGATTGGAGGAGGAGGACGAGACTCCTAATGAGCAAACCGATCACTCGGACGAAGAGGAACCCGAGGAGCCCATTATAAGTTTCAATGCCTTGATGGGACCCTGGCCGACCAAATCAATTCGAGTGGTGGGAACTATTTTCGGTCACAAAATACAAATTTTGATCGATGGAGGAAGCACACACAACTTCATTACTCCAAGAATGACCAAGTTCTTACAACTCTCAATGACGGCGGTTAAAAGATTTTCTGTACAGGTGGGCAATGGGGAAACACTTAAATGTGTAGGGGCATGCCATGACACCCCAATCATGATTCAAAAAAATGAGTTCGAGATTGACCTCTGTCATACACCTCCAAGGTGCCGATGTCATACTAGGGGTTCATTGGTTGGAGCAGTTGGGTAATATCACTACTAATTACAAGGAGTGACGAATGGCATTTCAATGGAAAGGAAAAGACATTCAACTGCAAGGGGAGGACTCGCTTTGTTCAGGATCAATCTCATCATCCAAACTATATAGAATGGTACTTACTCAATCCTACTCCTCTTTAATGTGTCTTCTTATTCGGATTTTTCGAGCACACCTCAAACGCCACCTGACACGACTCAAAAACTAATCAAAGAATATCAAGAAATTTTTGACACACCATCAACATTACCACCACATAGAACGCTTTCACATAATATTAAGTTATCACCAGAAACATCAATAGTAAATGTTAGACCATATCGATACCCTCATTTTCAAAAAAACAAAATTGAGCACTTAGTCCAAGATATGCTAAAAACAGGGGTCATTAGACCCAGTCGCTCCGCCTTCAGCTCACCGGTACTATTGGTAAAAAAGAAGGATGGAACTTGGCGTTTTTGTGTGGATTATAGAGCGCTCAATACTTTAACAGTTAAGGACCGTTTTCCCATTCCGACCATCGATGAACTCTTAGACGAATTACACGGGGCAATTTTTTTTTTCTAAATTAGATTTGCACGCGGGTTACCACCAAATCTTAATGGCGGAGGAAGATATTCACAAAACCGCTTTTCGCACACACCATGACCATTTTGAATTTAAAGTAATGCCCTTCGGGCTCACCAACGCACCGACCACTTTTCAAGCAACCATGAATGAAATCTTTAGACCCTTCCTAAGGAAGTTCGTCGTCATATTCTTTGACGACATTCTAGTTTTCAGCAAAACTATTGAAGAACACAACGAACATCTCCAAACAATATTCACAACTCTTAAAGAACATAAACTATATGCAAAAAAAACTAAATGCACCTTTGCCACTACGCACATCGAATTCTTAGGACACATAATTACCCCCCGGGGAGTGGCACCCGACAAGGCTAAATTGCAAGCTATAAATGAGTGTCCGGTCCCCCAAAATCAAAAACAACTAAGGGGATTTTTGGGCCTATCGGGCTACTATCGGCGGTTCATAAAAGGTTACGCCAATATTACCGCCCCCTCACCAATTTGCTCACAAAAGAGGGGTTCGTTTGGTTGGATCAAACCACGCAAGCATTTAACAAACTTAAGGAAGCACTGACTGTAGCCCCGGTACTAGCATTACCAGATTTCTCACAACCTTTTATCTTAGAAACTGACGCGTCAGGCACAGGAATAGGGGCGGTCTTATTACAAAAAAATCACCCCATAGCGTTCTTTAGCAAGAAGCCGTCGAAAACAATGCAAGGAAAATCAACATATATACGGGAAATGTTCGCGATCACCTCCGTGGTCGCCAAATGGAGACAATATTTGCTCGGACAACACTTTATTATCAACACCGATCATAAAAGTCTTCATAATCTATTGACACAGGTTGTGCAAACACCCGAGCAACAACAATTCCTTTCAAAATTATTAGGATTTAATTATACAATTAAATACAAACCGGGTGCGCTTAACACGGTAGCCGACGCATTATCAAGAATTTCTGACACTAACCAACAGGATCCTGAACACATCACACCCCGCTCACACAAGACACTGGAAACCGACATAAGTATTAACTACATATCGACACCAATACTGGAAATCTTACAAACCTTGAAAGAGGATTATAGGAGGGATAAATTTGCGTCAAAATTTTTAGAAGAAATGGAGCACACCACGGTTCAACGACCACATTGGACATACACAAAGGAAGGTATCTTAAAATATAAAGACAATCTTTTTACCCGCAAATTCATCATTGATAAAAATAGTGCTCCATGAACTCCATGATAGCAAAATTGGAGGCCATTCCGGATTCAAGGCTACATTGCACCGTGTTCAACAAATCTTTTATTGGCCAAGGATGAGTGAGCAAATTAAAAATTATATCGACTCATGCGATATTTGTCAAAAGGCTAAAGCTACAAATCACAAACCATATGGCCTACTCCAACCCATTCCTATTCCCACCGCACTATGGACCGATTTGTCCCTGGACTTCATCACCCAACTTCCATCTTCAAACAAATACACAGCCATCTTAGTCGTAATCGATAGACTATCCAAAGCAGCCCGATTCACTCCACTTAGATCAAACTATACCGCCATAGACGTTGCACAAGTCTTCTGGGATAGAGTAGGGTCAATACATGGAATTCCAACCACCATCATATCAGATAGGGACCCTTTATTTGTAAGCAAATTTTGGCGTGAATTATTTCGTCAACAAGGGACCAAACTACACTATACCACCGCATACCACCCACAATCGGACGGCCAAACCGAGAGACTCAACCATTGCTTAGAACAATACTTAAGGATATATTGCCATAATGAACCAAAAAAATGGCCACAAATGTTAGGGTGGGCTGAATTTCACTATAACACAACCTATCACTCAGCCACCGGATTTACACCGTTCGAAGTCATGTTTGGTAGAAAGCCACCTACATTATTGAGATATTTGGAAGGTGCATCTACCAATGAGGCGGCTGATTATATATTACACCAACGAGATCAAACCATGTCACAATTACAAGAAAACTTAGCAAAGGCTCAATTAAAGATGAAAAAAAATGCCGACTTGAAACGACAAGACCATAGTTTCAATGTGGGAGATATGGTCCTCCTCAAATTACATCCGTACAGACAATCATCCCTATTGCGTACAAGCTCAAGAAAGCTAGGACTAAAATATTACGGACCCTTTCTCATAACCACAAAAATTGGACCGGTTGCATACGAGTTAAAATTACCATCAGAATCTCGCATACATCCTGTTTTTCATGTTTCTTTATTAAAACCATATAAAAACGAAGACGATATATGCATTAATAACTTACCTACGCTCAACGACGGACAACAACCAATTCACGAACCACTTGCATTTATCGCCGAAAGAACAATATGGGAAAAGGGGGTACCCCGGCATCAAGTACTTACACAATGGAAAGGGCTTCACCCAAATGAAAGCACTTGGGAAACTATTCAACCGAATGCGGATGTTAGCATACAAACAAGAGGTCACAGCCCAACACAAAAAAATTATAATATAGCCACAAACAAAGAGCATAAATTATCAACCCAACAACACTCACAACCCACAAAATTAATATCTACTCTGTGCAAGGATGGCGGGACCAGCATCGGGACAAAGAACGAGACCAGCAGCAGGACAAACCAAGCTTCACTAGCCTTTGCGAGACCATCCATGGCGGGTACACGGAGGCAACAAGCAGCAAACCTGAAAAGAAATAAAAAGGAGTTAGCTGAAACCATCAACACCAACGAGGCAAAGCGAAGTCCGAAGAAGCGGCACACTATGTTGGCTAGAGGAAGGCGCTGTCAATGGGGAAAGCTGGCTATAGGAATCCCGGTTTCAAAGACAATCATGGCGGCAAAAGACAACTTCGAGGACGAAGTTGAAAGCGAAGAAGGGAAGAATTGTTACGACTAATTAAATGTTATTTTGTATTGTACCGTTGGAGACTATTGGGTAGCCGTTATGTTGGCTAACTGTGTTATTCTGGGCCTATATAAATAGCCCATCAGCTGTTGGGGAGGCCATCGAAGATTATTGTATGCTTTTTGTTATTTAATTCCCAGTAGAAGTGTTGTTTTGTCACTGTACCTATCTTCTTCCTTTCTCTTAAACGCCCTACTCGTAGCAGAGTGTATCAATGTGTGAATCTATATCAAGGCATGGCTTGGGTTTTAAGCCTCCATCATATCATGATATCAGAGTGAAATATCTGAAGCAACAATATCAACAAACTATGGAGAACATTTCAGAACATAGAGCTCATTGGAAGAAAATGGGATGCACTATAATGACAGATGGATGGACTGATAAAAGAAGGAGAACAATGATCAATTTCTTAGTGAATAGTTCAATGAGAACTATATTTCTAAAGCCCATTGATGCATCTCATATATCCAAAACAACAGAAAATGTCTTCAAGATGATTGACGATATTGTTGATGAGGTGGGTGAAGAGAATGTTGTCCAGGTGGTGACGGACAACGCTGCAAATTACAAAGCCGCTGGAGAAATGTTAATGTTAAAGAGGAAAAGATTATATTGGACTGCATGTGCTGCTCATTGTATTGATTTGATGCTAGATGATTTTGAGAAGAAGATACAAGTGCATCATGACACAATTCCTAAAGCAAAGAGAATCACGACATATATTTATTCCAGAACATCCCTCGTAGGGGATATTGAAAACCTTCACTAAGGACAGAGATTTGGTGAGACCGGCAATGACACGTTTCGCCACTTCATACTTAACTTTGGGCTGCCTTCATGAGAACAAACTTGCTTTGATAAGAATGTTCAATTCAGATGAATGGAAAGCTAGCCGACGTGCAAGTTCAAGTGAAGGAAAACTAATTGAGGAGGTGGTGATGGATAGAGATTTTTGCAAGAAAATTGTCATTTGCTTGAAGGGTGCTTATCCCTTAATGAAGGTGCTTCGTTTGGTTGATTCAGATGAGAAGCATGCTATGGGATATATATATGAGGAAATGGATCGAGCAAAAGAACGCATTGCCCATGCCTTTAATGGTGTGCGAAAATTGTAAGTCAATTAGTTTCTTTTTTAAGTATTATTGATATGAGATTTTTTCCTTATATACTAATTCCAGTATTTGTAATGATTAGTTATCAACCAGTTTGGGATGTGATTGATGCTCGATGGGACAAACAATTGCACAGACCATTACATGCTGCAGGTTATTATCTAAACCCTGAATTTCACTATCGTCCGTCATTTAAAGCTGATTATGAGGTGAAGCGAGGATTATATGACTATTTAGAAAGAATGACCGGGGGAGATATTGATGAAATTTCAAAGATTGATGCCCAATTGGAGGATTTTAAGAATAGGAAAAAATTCTTTGGCTCTATAGTAGCCAAAACTGGTATTAATATCAAAACTCCGACGGCATGGTGAGATTCTTATGGAGAAGAACATCCGGAACTACAAAATTTTGCAATACGTGTATTGAGCTTGACGTGCAGTCTTCTGGATGTGAGCGAAACTGGAGTGCATTTGAAAGGGTATAATTACAATTTTATTAAATATCTTTAATCACCATTCACCAAAAGTATTGTATACTAATTGATTTTTTTTCTAGGTACACACAAAAAGAAGAAATCGTTTGAAGCAAAAGACAATGAATGATGTTGTCTTTGTGATGACGAATTCTCGTTTGACCAATAGCAAGTTGAAGAAAACTCATACACATAATTTTGATGATATTCCATCCGATAATGAGTGGATTGTTGCCGATGAAAATGATGAAGATCTTGACATAGAGCCTCTGGATATTGAAGAGGACCAAGACGTAGCTGCTCACATAGGGGGAGGAGAACAAGATCTTGGGATATATGAAGGCTACGCAGATGCTTCATTAGGCAATTCGGAGGACTTTAGCTTAGATGATTTATTTTTATTTTGAATGAGGTAAATTACTATGCAGTTGAACTTTTTACTAATTATTATTTACTAATTACTATGGAGTTGAACTTATATATATATTGCTTTATGATTGTTGATCTACTAGATATTTTTATATATAAATTAGATTTTTTTTTTAATTTTGTAAAATAAGTAAGATCTTACCGTTTCGTGTCGATCCCACGTTTTACGATCGTACCACTGCCGACCGATCTTACGTAAGATCTCGATCCTGACAAGCTTTGCCACTATATGCATGCAGCCGACTATCCAAGACAAGCTTGCAGATGTCGGATGTCGGACTCATGTCAGTTTGGGTTTTTTATGTCGGATGTCGGATTGCGGAGATATATCGGGGACATTTCAAAATGTCGGATTGCAATATTATATGTATATATATATTATATATCATAATATATTTTTAATTAGATGGTAATTATTTTATTTAATGAAGTATACATTAAATTTATATTAGAAAATGAAACTACTAACAAATGTTTAATCAGTTTGTAATAAATAAGAAATGTTGCATACTTTCAAAATGTCGAAGTGTAACCAAAGGAGAGCTGCGAAGAAGACGAGAGCCAGAGACGGAGATTAGGGCAAGCGAAGAGACGAGAGCCCAGAGCGTCGTGAGGAGGACGCGGGGAGATGAGGAGTCGTCGTGAGGGGCAAACGTAGTATAACTATATAAGTATATAATAAAAACTGATTTAATTATAAAATTTAATAAAATAACTTATTAATTTCTAATGGCCGCCATACCCCACCATAACGGGCTGACATGTCCGACATGTCGGCCGCCATAATGGAAAACGCCATTTTTTCCATCTGTGTCGCTAACGTTGCGATTTCCCCTCAAAAATGACATGTCGGTCGACATGTCGGACATGTTGGCCGACATCTACAAGCTTGATCCAAGAAGAAATAGAAATTATCACTTTAAAGAACTGACCTGCACATTAACCATAAAATAAAACCACTAACAAAAGGTGCAGCTGGCCATAGAAAAATAACATCAAGTAGAATTGAAATCATAAGCCCAAGTGAATATAGGGGTGCAAATTAAGCCCGGGCCTGGTTGCCCTGCTTGGGTCTGAGCCTGATTAGGCATGGCCCTGGCCCAGGCCAGGCCGTGGGAGCCTCACCAAGCCCCCTATATTTGCAAGGACCAGACCAGATGCCCATCCCGGGAAGGGCCCAGGTCTGCCCGAGCACCTAACTTTGCCCGGTGCCTGTTGTGTTTTCCCAATATTTATTGTTGGGCGCTGTCCGCCCAACATAAATACTGCCAAACGGCAGCAACCGCTGCCACAAGGCAGCTGCTAGCTGCCTTTTGGCAGCAATTTTGGCAGCTAGCAGCTGCCTGCCTTTTGGCCAAATGGCAGTAGTTGATGCCATTTTGGGGGCCTGCCTAGCCAGTCCCAGGCCTGACCCGGCATGCCTGGGCCCGGTTCGGTAGGCTCAGGCAGACCCCCTTTACTTAGGGAGGCTCGGGCCCAATTTGAATAGGGCCTGGCAGCAAAAAAGCCTGGGCTCGGGGGGCCTGGGCTCGACTGGCCTTTTTTGCACCTCTAAGCGAATACAACCGGCTACGAAGAACTGGAAATCACAGAACTAAGCAACAATGTAGCTAGCCACAAAAAGTAATAAAACCATATGTAGATACTCATACAGTCAACCGCAATCTAACATAAACAAAACAAATTTCAGCCGACCATACTTAAGGGGAGAGGAATATACTGCTAAATACTTCCAAAGATCTAGTATAAATCTTGAATGGGGGAGGGGATGCAAAGGATGCTAATATTACCAATATTACTTCCAAATATGTAAAACAAAATGCTAAAATTACCTCACTGCCGAGTAATCTCAAGGCAGAAAAAGCGACACAGCAACCCGGACTCGGCAAAGGAAGAAGAAAGAAAAGTAGGTTAGTAGGAGAGGATTGAGGAGGGGAGAGCTTTTTGAAGCCCTAAGCTTCTCTTCCGCCCGGCATACGCAAGAAACAAGAGAAGAATGGAGGAAGAATACCGATTCTCATCGGTTTTTAATCGCAGGCACAAAGGAATTGTCAATCAAGCCCTTCATATTTACCTCCCCGCCTTAAACCGGCGGCAAAAGAATCAAACACATGGAATCCACCGAGGGGCAGGGGTGCAATTTCCTCAATTATCCAGAAATTTCCATCGCATTAAGTTTTATTCAGCCAATCCATCCAAAACAATATAGCAGCCGGCTTAATCACTTGCTGTAATATGCCCATATGTCGTGGCATTAGTTAGCCGGCCCAAATAACATCACAACCAGAACTCACTAGCCGACCCATGCAATAACATAGCAGCCGACTTGAGCTTAAAATGAAATCAAATGATGTTAAATGAAAACATAGCAGCCAGCCTCATATTAAGGCAAATTGGGAGCCCATAATAACAAACCCTCCCAAGATAATACCAACCAGTCCACACACCACACACACTTATAAATTAATTAAATCAAAGAGCATTACATTAATAAATCAAAACCATATAAAACAACAACTGCACACAACTTTTTTTTTGTGTTCAGCCACCTCATTTATTCTTGAGCAATTTATTTTCACTTCCACGTTTTACTTATTTATACTCAATTTATTTTTACTTTAGCATTTACAATAATAATCATAGGTTTAGTTCTCAAGCGAGACGAGGTATTACAGAATGTATGCACATAACTGGTCTGATGAATAATACCGTTGGAGGTGCAGAAAGATAAGAACTGATTACTCATGTATTCCTTCACATTATCGGTCCGAATAATTTTGAGCAGCATACCAAATTGAGTGCGAATTTCATTATAAAACTTGGAGAATTAAAAAAAAGTTCAGAGCGATCTTTCAAAAGATACACCCTAGTACATCTAGAGAAATCATTAATAAAAGTTACAAAGTGTTGTGGAAAACCAAAAAAGACTTCGTTGCATTCAAAGAGCAAATATCCCCTATATATGGAGACGGATAGAGATAATAAGCACCATACGCTACATTACAGATGTTGAAAATATAAAGAAATAACATATATTGTAACACTCCCCCTCAAGTTGGGCGTGAGATGTTAATCATGCCCAACATGACAATAATTTTTCCAAATGTGCTACCACTCAGGCCTTTTGTGAGAATATCAACAAGCTGTCTATCTGACGGAACAAAGAGAGTACACACAACGTCCTTTTCAATGTTCTCTTTGTTGAAATGTCGATCCACTTCAATATGTTTAGTACGGTCGTGAGGGATAAGGTGGAGGAACGGGCAAAGGAATAGGAGGAGAGGTCAAATGAGGAGAGGGCATAGAAGGAGTCACCCGGGTTAGGATAGTATGCCTCAGATTCATGTATCGTGACATCCATGGTGACCAAGACCTTCTTAGTAGGAGGATGAAAGCACTTGTAGCCCTTCTGAGTCGAAGAATAGCCAATAAACACACTTTAGGGCGCGGGCATCAAGTTTAGTGGGAGGAGGGTGGTGGATGTGAACAAAGCAGACACGACCAAACACCTTAGGAGGGAGCTGAGAGGAAGGGACCTATAGAGTGTTAAGAGGAGTGGCATTCCCAAGAATACTCGAGGGCATATGATTAATAAGATATGCCGCAGTGAGAACAACATCCCCCCAGTAGTATTTGGGAAGATGATGGTGGACAAAAGACAGCGAGCCACCTCCAACAAATGGAGATTTTTACACTCCGCAACACCATTTTGAGCAAGGGAATAAGCACAAGTAGTTTGATGGATAATGTCATGATCAACCAGATGTTGCGCAAACTGCGAATCCAGGTATTCACGACCATTGTCACTGTGAAGAATCTTAATTTTGGTTTGAAATTGAGTGGAGACCATGTTATGAAATTTTTTGAAGCTTGTAAAGACCACTTTTTTTCCGCAGTAAATATAACCAGGTAGTTCGAGAAAAACAATCAATAGAGGTGACAAACCAAACACAACCAGGGATGAAAGCTATAGGGCAAGGGCCCCAAATATCAGAATGAATCACATCAAAAGGAATAGAACTAGGTAAAGAAACACAATTAAACGTAGTACGACAATGATTGTTAACAGTTCAAACATCACACACAAAGGAATTAAAAACACTAGTAGGCATAACATGAAACAATAACTTCATAACAAAAATAGATGTATGGCCTAAGAGACAATGCCATGAATATAAAGGGGATGTGCTGGAGTGAAGAGCCAGAGGAGGTGCTACTGGGATGGAGTTGAGCACATAGAGAACATTGACCAAATTACCAGAGCCATTCACCGTCCCCGTCTTCAGGTCCTGACAATAGAGTTGAGCACAAGAGGAGGGAAGAACGATTACCGAACAGTTCATGAGATTAGTCAAATGACTAATAGAGAGTAAATTACGTGTGAAGTTGGGAACATGCAAAACCGATGATAAGGTGAGGGAGGAACAAGAGATGAAACCCTTTCTAGCAATAGAGGAAAGAGACCCATCAATAATGCTCACCTTATCACGACCAGAGAGAGAGGAGTATATGAGATGAAACCTGAGGTGGTGCCAGTCATATGATTTGTGGCCCCGGAGTCAATGATCCACTGAGTGGAAGAGTGGGCGGTAGCAGAATGAGCACCTGGAGTCCCAGTGTGGGCATACGAAAACAAGGCAGAAGGCTAGAAAGACCGTGCATCATACAGAGAAGACCAAGAACCTCATAAGCCGAGAAAACACTAGGGAGGACAGAAGTATCAGCGGCAGACGGGCTAGGAGAGGTATCCGTAACAACATCAGTGAGGTGAGCAGAATGAGGGGAGGCATGACGACCAGGGAAGCGCCCAAAGCCACGACCACCATGAGGAGGAGCACCACCTCTCGGTGGAGGGAAACCATGGAGTCTGAAACAGGTGTCTCTGGTATGACGGTTCTTTCCACGATAATCACAGAGAAGGTAGTCTTTATCACTACCCTTCAACATGGAGTAACGGGTTGGACGAGCACCCGGAGAATAAGTAGTGGCTTCATGAGCAGAACTCTCAGGAGCAGGATTAGGAAGCAAGGTCTGGCGACGATCAAACTCCTGTTGAATAATACTGTAAATCTCAGGGAGAGACGGTAACAGCGGACGTCCCAAAATATGAACATTGATCTGATCAAAATCCCGATGAAGACCATGAAGAAACCCAAAGATCCGATTGCGATCCTCCCGAGCGCGAACCATGGCCTCATCAACAGGACTAACAAAAGTGAGGGAATCAAAATGATCATATTCTGGTACAACTGAGTAAACTCCAAATAGTAGTCAGATGGAGGACGATCACCCTGGCAGAGTAAGGATATCTTTCGTCCCAACTGGAAGATCTGAGCGGCATTACCTGTCCGAGAATAAGTGGCCTCCGCGCACTGCCAAATATCGGCAGCAGTATCCATAAATAAGTAGTTGCGAGCAATGGACTCCTGCATGAAATTCGTTAGCCAAGACATGACTAAGGTTTTCTCTGACTCCTATTGAAGCCAATCGGAAGAGGTCTGCTTCGGTGCTTAGTTTGACCATTGACATAACCGAAGAGGCGACGGCTCTTAAGTGTCAAGGTGATGGAACGGGACCATGAGAGATAATTAGAATCATCTAAACGAATGGTAGTAATCTGCGGATTATTATGATCACGACTCCCATGGAGAGAACTCGTAGGTGGAAGAGCCGTCGAGGAGGGAGCAGGGGAATCATTGATGCTAGACATAGTGGCTCAAGAATAGAAATTTGGAGACCACCCACAACTTAAGGCATCAAAGAGTGGCGGATTACGCCAAGAAAATGCAACGTTAGAAGAGGAGCGGAAGAGAAATCCACTCCATCAAACGACTGAAAAAAGGCAAGCGGCGCCAGAAGGAAGCAAGGGCTTCACTGCATGGCCGACGTCGAAAGAACAGTGGCTACAACAACGGAGCGGAGGGGAAAGAAGCTCTGGACGGGAGATCTTGCTGTAAGAGGGACAAGCGGAAGGAGGTGAAGCTTTGACTGGATGGGAAGGCGGGGAGGCGTCGACTGCGAATGGCAGAATGAGTCGCGGCGAACGAGTCGAGTCGAGTCATGACGGAAGACCAACGAACGAGTCGTGCCGAGAGAGATCTAGGGAGGCGAGGGATCTCTGACTGTGAGCGGTGGTGGATCTATCGCAGTGGGCGAGCGTGACCCGACGATCGAAGGAGCCGCACGCGAGCGAAGACGACGCATGGAGCACCGATTAGGGCACCAGGAGTCGGTGCTCTGATACCATGTTGTGGAAAACCAAAAAAGACTTAGTTGCATTCAAAGAGCAAATATCCCCTATATATATGCGTGCGAATAAAGATTATTTGCGACATACGTTACATTACCGATGTTGAAAATATGAAGAAATAACATATATTGTAACACAACACTGATTACCTCCTCCAATTGACTTGGTGAGATTAGAACCTCAGATGCCCGAATGAACAAGGTCAAAAGGACGAACAAAACTTTTATAGAGTTTAGCAAGAAAAGTAGTACAATTATGCTTGCCATACTGGCAAGGTTCACATTCTAAAGTTGAGTCGGTCTTGAAAGATGGCAGGAGCTGGTGGAGGAGACACATCGAAGTGGAGACGACAGAGGCAGAGAAAGCGGGAAGATCATTGAGGTAGTAGAGACCGCCACATTCAATCCCAATAACAACCGTCCTTTGCGAGTGAAGGTCCTGAAAATAACTAGGAGAAAATGAGGTAAAACATTGCAATTGTCGTGAAATAACATTGATAGACAACAAATTGCAATGAAATTGATGACGAATAAAGTGTTGTCCAACTAGAGATAAGAGAAGGTAGTCACAACTCCATATCCACAAACTGGAGCAGGAGAGCCATCAACCACAAAGATCGGTAGTAATTGATTATGCTTCTCGAGGTGAGAAAAGAGGAGAGAGTTCCCAGTCTTATGATTTGTTGCACCAGAGTCGATGAGCCACTTACCTTGAGTAGCAACATCCACGCTACCTGAAGAAGTAACTATGAAGGCAGATTACTTGGAGGCATTGCTTAGAGCCTCAATCTCCGCAGAAGAGAACTAGCAGCCAGAGTCTGGTGGCGGGGTGGACGGCGAGGCAGAAGGCTCAAGCGTAGGGGTACTGACATGGGCCCGAGGACGGAGGTGAGGATACTTTAGAAAACATTTCTTGACAAGAGGACCAAGTCGGCCACAATGAAAGCAAAGAGGTCGGGGTCCTCCACGACCTCCATTGCGACCTCCACGACCACGCTGAGCTTCATGACCGGCTGCACGAGGAGAGATATGATCAGTGACCGTTGGAGATGGTTAATATTAGCAGAGATGTGAACGACATTGGCATCCAAGGTGGGAGTGTCAGGTTCTCCCAAGATCTATTGGAAGATCATCTCATAGGAATCCGGAAGACGTATAAGATAGTAGAACACCAACAATTCCTGAAAATGTTTCTGCTGTATGGCAAGGTCAGCAGAGAAGGGACGATACTAAAGATGTTTCGTGCCAAGGGATTGAACTTCCTGATACACAACATCTGGATGGAGTGTTGGTCGAGCAAAGAGGTCAGAATGCAAGGTGTAGATGCGAGTGGTTTTGACACCCTTGGAGTAAAGAGTGGCATGATGATCTCACGCAGCCTTCACAATGTCGTCATGACGGATGATGAGCAAACATGCATCAAAAAGTCTGTTTGCAAGCTAGGTGCGAACAAGAGCATCACTGGCGTCTCAATCAACATAGACGAGAGATGCGGGGTCAGGAGGAGCGTTAGTGAGATGATGTCATATGCGTTGAGAGTGCAAATGATGGTGAAGGAGACACTTTAATCTGGACAATTGTGTCCAGTCAATTTTGATGCCGTGCCGAGATTTCCAGGGGCACTAGAAATGATTGTGAGAGGAGCACTGCTTTTGGGAGTAGAAATGAGTGGTGGATTGTCCATAGTTCAGAACAAGTAGGTTCGATGAGCACGACAGAAGAGACGACGAGTTCATGGGGATAGCTCGCAAAGCACACATGAAAAAGAGGAGATGCAGGAGAATTCGGCGAGTAAGGAGTTCCCCAGGCAGCGTGTTCTGTACGGGAGTTCTCCAGGCAGTGAGTTTGGCGCAGGAGTTCTCCAGGCGGCGAGTCCTGCGGTTGGAAACACGTAGACTGCGAGTTCTGTGAGTAAGGAGTCGGCGAGAGCTCCCTGCAGAGAGCGTGCACGCAGAGATCGCGCAAGCAAAGAGCTCGCATACAAGTTGGGATAGAGCTCGCGCTGGGAGGAGAAGTTGCGGGAGCGTAGGGCTCGCAAAAGGAGCCGTTTGACTTGCGGATCGCAGGAGGCGAGTTATACTTGGAATGGGTTCACGCGAGCTTGATGAGATGGATCAACGAGCTCTGGAGATGCTGTTCGCTTAAGATCGCAGTGGAGCGCCTATAATATCCCATGGGGGGGGGGGGGGGGGGGGGGGGGGCTTATTTTGGTCGACGATGTCGCGCACCAAGAGAGCGTAAAATGGCGACCTCAATATAAGGGCTCAACGAGCTCTGCGTGGTGACGAGACGAGTTCTTCTTGGGAGAGGGTTTGCTGTCGTGTGAGGTCGGGACTGCTCACGCAAAATTGGAAAGAGGTCGTGTGGGACCTGTAACAACCCATGTTTTAAATAAAATTAAAAGTGGAGGGTTTAATTTATTGGGATAGTTGTAATTAACAAAAAAAAACTAACCCTTTTATTATCTAGCCGCAACCCCCCCCCCCCCCCCCCCCCCCCCCCCCCCCCCGATTTATTCTCCCGCACCCAAGCCGCAAACCGTAAGCCACTCGGTCTCCCGATCCTGTCTCCCGCGCCCCCCATCTCCCACAAGTGCGCAGCCTGCCCCTCCTGCTCCCGTTTCTGCTTCCTACCGCCGGCGACTCCTTCTACCGTGGCCTCCTGCTCCTCCTTTTGTCTCAAGGCCGACAACCCTCCAGCGCAGCCTCCCTTCTTCCCCTCCAAAGGACGACAATCCATTTCTCCTCCTCCCAAGGGGCCGACAACCCCCTTGCAAATCATCAATGCTGGCATCCTCCCCCTCCGACCTCCTCCGAGGGCCGAAAGCCCTAGTTCCCCCCATTCCTCCTCGATTTGACCGGGGATTTGCGGGAGGGACAACTAGGGTTCCCCTTCCCTCTCCTCCTTGGGCTAGGATTTGGTCCCTATCGGTAAGATTCTCCTTTTGTTCTCCTCTATTCAGATTTCCTTAATTTTCTTGGAAAGTTTGCACTCCAAATTTCGGATATTTTGCGATTCAAAATTTTTGCCCTCTTATAATCATCTAACTGTGGTTTGTTTGTGATTTCCGACATCGTTCGTTGAATCTCCCAGCGGAATCTCCCGACGTCTTCTCCGATTTAGGGTTTCCCCAAGCCTAAGCGCCGCCAAGTCTCTGTTTCCGCATGGTAATCTCTTCTCCCCTCACCTTTGAGGGAGGTAAATCTGCTAAACCCTCGTTGTTTAAATTTCGCGTCGTAGAATGCATGTGTTAGCGTAATAAATTATGCTACATCGCTTTCGTTGTGCTTGAACATGTTCAAAATATGATTTCTGCTTTTGCTTGCACCGCTTAGCCACCGCCGTCAGATTCAACCTCATTTAAGGCAAGTAGAGATCCCTCTCTCTTGCAAACATTGAACTTAATTACCTTGCCTGTTCTTATAATTTTATGTTTTACTTTTGAATGCATGTTTGGTCATATAAGCCTAGATCTTGGATGCCTGAATTGACTTGTTAGCAGTTGAGGCTTCATGCGTTTGGAATGACACATATTTGTGAACATGGATGATTTTATTTGGATAGTCACCTAGATGAATGAGTTTCTTAATTGATGAATAATTCGAGGAATGATAGGTTGTTGATCATGGGTAACAAGCTCTCTCTATTTGTGAACATGGATGATAATACTAGTAATGATTTCTGGTTAGCAAATATATGATCGGTGTTTTTTCTATCATGCTCGTATCGTACATATCTTATTTGGGAGTTAATCGTGCCATAAAATGACTTAATGTAAATGAGTACTTGTTATCCCAGAATCGATGCATGTCAAACTTGCTCCTGCCCATTTTACTTGAATAATCTTCTTGTTAATAAAATCTTTAGCCTCTCGGACTCGCAAGATTCAAAAGTCTTTATCTAGTTTTGGGTGTCATCAACTCTCCCTTTTGCTTCTTTGGTATGCTTGAGTGCAAGACTTGGTTAAATAATGTTCTATAACTTGATTCCTCCCGTTTCACATTGGTAAAACCCATCTTTGATACCAACTGTCACGACCCGTCTCGACAAAAGTCAGAGTGCTCTTCGGGGCGGGCCGTGAGGCCACAGACATGGGCGAAAATGAATCCATGCCTGCTAAGGAGGAAACATAAATACTACAAATAGTTTTAAAATAATTACTTTTGAGTAAAACAGATTGATTTATTGCGGAAGTTTTAAAATATGATAGTTTGAAACAGGTGCACATGCATTTGCAAAAAAACATCTTACCAATAGAGGAGAACAAAAGGAGAATCTTATCAATAGGGACCAAATCCGAGCCCAAGGAGGAGTGGGAAGGGGAACCCTAGTTGTCCCTCTCGCAAATCCCCGGTCAAATCGAGGAGGAATTGGGGGAACTAGGGCTTTCGGCCCTCAGAGGAGGTCGGAGGGGGAGGATGCCAGCATTGATGATTTGCAAGGGGGCTGCCGGCCCTTTGGGAGGAGGATAAATCGATTGCCGTCCTTAGGAGGGGAAGAAGGGCGACAGACGGCTAGAGGGCTGTCGGCCTTGAGAGAGGAGCAGGAGGCCACGACAGAAAGAGTCGCCGCCGACTGGAAGAAGAAACAGGAGCAGGAGGGGCGGGCTGCACACTTGCGGGAGACGGGGCTGGAGAGGGAGACGGGATCGGGAGACCGAGCGACTTACGGTTTGCGGCTTGGGTGCGGGATAGTAAATTTGGGGGGGAGGGGGAGGGGGCTGCGGCTAGATAATAAAAGGGTTTTTTTTGTTAATTATAAATATGCCATTAAATTAAACCCCTTACTTTTAATTTTATTTAAAACATGGGTTGTTACATTCTCCCCTACTTAGGAAGTTTCGTTCCGAAACTTTCTGAGAATTTCTTGAATGAGACCTCTCATGGCGATGATTCAGATGCCATTTATTCCAAACAAGATTTGCAGATCAAGACATGAAATCTACTCTTGTATATCTGAATCAGTATTTTGTTACATGTCTTGATATGCTAGAATCACTCAATCAGGAATTATTTCATTAATAACACAAGTAAACAATTGAACTGTAGAGTTTTAATTGATGCAACTCCTTGACTTGGGTTCTCTCTTGAATCCCTAACGGGAATAAAAGATCGGTCATAGCGAGCATAAATTTCTGAATCTCCTGAATCCGTACTTGAATCTGTCTGAATAATTAATCCCGTGCGTCAACCAAAAATACTTACACATTCACTTGTTACAACTTATGTTATTACATAATCATCTTTATATGCTTTACCCTGGAGTAGTCTAATAATTTTAGATATTTCTGCTTGTCTCACTTGCTTGCCTGTCTTGTTAGCTTTGCTCCATGAAAAGCGGTACACAATATTCTGTTTCCCCTGCTCGTATTTTATTTTTTCCTCCTGTTTATTTTAATGTTCTGAGGCTTTTCCTTCTTGTTTTGGAATTTGCCATATCGTTCATGACTGCGCCGCCCGCTTTCTGAGCCGATCTGCGTCAAGCTTCAGGTTCTAAATTTATGTTTCATTTCTTTTACTGTCGGATATTTCTTTTATGTAATAATTATAATCAGCCATTTTCTCTGTTATCATGGACAACTGCTAGGCTAAATATTATTTGTACTAGACTTTGACATGATTTGCATGCTCATTCATCTGCGATGATCACTGCATAAAAATCTGTTCCAAAACTTGTATCATAAGCTTTTTTGCAAATGCATGCGTACATGTTTCAAACTATCATATTTTAAAGCTTCCGCAATAAATCAGCCTGTTTTACTCAAAAGTAACTATTTTAAAATTATTTGTTGTATTTCTGTTTTCGCTTTAGCAGACATGAATTCCTTTTCGCCCATGCCTGTGGCATCACGGCCCGCCCCGAAGCGCACTCTGACTTTTGTCGAGACGGGTTGTGATAATTGATATCAGAGGTAGGTTTGTTTCTAAAGATAAAGTATTTCACAATTACCAAATATTTTAAATCTTATTTTATAAATATTTATGCATGCATCATTTTTTCACGCACCTCATCATTATCTGTTGTTCGTGGCCGAAATACACACACACAACACTCATAAGCATGAGTAGTATGCACACGAATTTTATGGTTTATTGGCAAACTTAACATTTTTTTGCATATGATTTTCCACTAGGATATACACCGCTTACGAATATTAAATGGTTATGGCAGTTTAATATTTTCAAGTGCGTTGACATTATAATAATAATATTCATGACATGTTAAGTGATATGTGCGCTTAACGTGGCATGTGTATCCATTCATTTGCATTCATATCATAAGCATTGCACAAAGTCCAGCTAAGAACAACAATAATGATTGTACATGCATGGTTTTACTATTTGCTTGACATCGCACACGATCTCATGGTTGCACTTACATGATCATTACCTAGAGTTGTCCAATGAAAATGCTGTAATTATTACATAATTTATGTACCTGACAGTAGAAAATGTGTTAGAATCTCTAGTTTCAAATCTCCGATATTCGTATTCAGTCTTCCTGTTCTGCTCGACTATCGATCTCATCTGATTCTCCAGTATCCCCTTCTAATAACTCCTAAACGTCAACACACAAGTAAGTTACCCCTTCGTGCAAAGATTTTTCGCTCCCGAATTCTTGAGTCTTATTTCTCAATTCCGAGCTAAGTGAAACAATTCCTGTGTTCCCTGAATCCAATCCTTCGTATCTGGCCATACCCGCTAAGATCGTAGAGTACCATGTACACAAGCTACGAAAGAGAACCATCTCTTTGGTCAGAGTGTTTTGGACGCATGGCAAGTCTGAGGAGTACACTTGAGAACTTGAATCTGATATGTGTAGCAAGTATCCGTAACGTTTCTCTTGATCTTGGTAAGTCTCCGCGCTTGTTTTCCTTTCTGTTTCAGCATATTCATAGTTAGCTTCCATGTCTTGATCTGCACCTTTTGTTTAGAATAAATGACATCTGAATCTTCGCCATGAGAGGTCCCATTTAAGGAATCCTCAGAAAGTTTCGGGACGAAACTTCCTAAGAAGGGGAGAATGTAACAACCCATGTTTTAAATAAAATTAAAAGTGTGTGTGTGTGGGGGGGGGAGGGGTTTAATTTAGTGGCATAGTTGTAATTAACAAAAAAAAACTTAACCCTTTTATCATATAGCCGCAGCCCCCCCCCCCCCCCCCCCCCCCCCCCCCCCCCCCCGCCGATTTATTCTCCCGCACCCAAGCCGCAAACCGTAAGCCGCTCGGTCTCCCATCTACTGCTCCAACCCGTCTCCTGCTCCAACCCGTCTCCTGCTTCAGCCCCGTCTCCCGCGCGCCCCCCATCTCCCGCAAGTGCGTAGCCCGTCCCTACTGTTTCTGCTTCCAGCCGGCGGCGACTCTTGCCGTGGCCTCCTGCTCCTCTTATCTCAAGGCCGACAGCCCTCCAACCGTCAACCGCCCTTCTTCCCCTCCTAAGGACGACAATCCATTTCTCCTCCTCCCAAGGGGCCGACAGCCCCCTTACAAATCATCAATGCTGGCATCCTCCCCCTCCGACCTCCTCCGAGGGCCGAAAGCCCCAGTTCCCCCCATTCCTCCTCGATTTGACCGGTGATTTGCTGGAGGGACAACTAGGGTTCCCCTTCCCTCTCCTCCTTGGGCTCGGATTTGGTCCATATTGGTAAGATTCTCCTTTTGTTCTCCTCTATTCAGATTTCCTTAATTTTCTAGGAAAGTTTGCCCTCCAAATTTTAGATATTTTGCGATTCAAGATTTTTGCCCTCCTATAATCATCTCACCTTTGAGGGAGGTAAATCTGCTAAACCCTCATTGTTTAAATTCCGCGTCGTAGAATGCATGTGTTAGCGTAGTAAATTATGCTACATTGCTTTCGTTGTGCTTGAACAAGTTCAAAATATGATTTCTGTTTTTGCTTGCGCCGCTTAGCCACCGCCGTTAGATTCAACCTCATTTTAGGCAAGTAGAGATCCCCCTCTCTTGCAAACATTGAGCTTAATTACCTTGCCTGTTCTTATAATTTTATGTTTCACTTTTGAATGCATGTTTCGTCATATAAGCCTAGATCTTGAATGCCTGAATTGACTTGTTAATAGTTGAGGTTTCACGCGTTTGGAATGACACGTATTTGTGAACATGAATGATTTTATTTGGATAGTCACCTAGATGAATGAGTTTCTTAATTGATGAATAATTCGAGGAATGATAGGTTGTTTAGCATGAGTAACAAGCGTCATGATAATAATAGTAATAATTTCTGGTTAGCAAATATATGATCAGTGTTTTTTCTATCATGCTCGTATCGTACATATCTTATTTGGGAGTTAATCGTGCCATAAAACGACTTAATGTAAATGAGTACTTGTTATCCCAGAATTGATGCATGTCAAACTTGCTCCTGCACATTTTACTTGAGTAATTTTCTTGTTAATAAAATCCTTAGCCTCTCGGACTCGCAAGGTTCAAAATTCTTTATCTAGTTTTGGGTGTCAGCTCTTCCTTTTGCTTATTAGGTATGCTTGAATGCAAGACTTTGTTAAATAATGTTCTATAACTTGATTCCTCCCGTTTCACGTTGGTAAAGCCTATCTCTGATACCAACTGTCACGACCCGTCTCGACAAATGTCAGAGTGCGCTTCGGGGCGGGCCACGATGCCACATGCATGGGCGAAAAAGTATCCATGCCTGCTAAGGCGGAAACAGAAATACTATTAAATAGTTTTAAAATAGTTACTTTTGAGTAAAACAGATTGATTTATTGCAGAAGCTTTAAAATATGATAGTTTGAAACAAGTGCACATGCATTTGCAAAAAAACTTATTTGTACTAGACTTTGAAATGATTTGCATGCTCATTCATCTTCAATGATCACTGCATAAAAAATTGTTCCAAAACTTGTATCATAAACTTTTTTGTAAATGCATGTGCACCTGTTTCAGACTATCATATTTTAAAGCTTCTATAATAAATCAATTTGTTTTACTCAAAAATAACTATTTTAAAACTATTTGTAGTATGTCTGTTTCTGCCTTAGCAGACATGAATTTCTTTTCGCCCATGCCTGTGGCATCACGGCCCGCCTCGATGCGCACTCTGACTTTTGTCGAGACGGGTCGTGACAAGACCGGGAGTATTCACGCTAGAGGAGAGCAACGAGTGATTTCGTCTTGCTCTGATATCATGTGAATTTGAAATACAACAACAAAACTCAAGCCTTTATCCCACCATAGTGGGGTCGGCTTATGGATCCTTTATCGCCATTGTGCCCTATCTTTAATCATAGTCTCACTAATGCCTAAGTACATTATGTCTTTCCTTATAGTTTTATTGCAAGTCTTTTTTGGTCTACCCCTCCCTCGTTTAACATGTCTAGTGACTAAACTCTCACAACGCCTAACATGTGCCTCTAATGGTCTCCTATGTACATGTCCGAACCATCTTAAACAAGATTCTCGCATCTTCTCTACAATTGGCGCCACTTCTGTCTTATCCCTGATACATTCATTCTTAATTTTATCCAGTCTCGTGTGACCACACATCCACTTAAGCATTCTCATCTCCGCAATACCCATTTTTTTCTCATGTACACCATTCACTGCCCAACACTCAGAACCGTAGAGCATTGCTGGCCTAATTGCAGTACGGTAAACTTGCCTTTAAGTTTTAATGGTACTTTACGATCACATAAGATCCCAGACGCGTCTTTCCACTTCAACCAACCTGCTTGGATTCTATGTATCACATCTTTATCTACACCTCCATCTTTCTGAATTATCGATCCTAGATATTTAGTGCACTCACTGCGGGAAATATCTTGGTTACTCAATTTAATGACGGAGTCATCCGACCTTCTTGCACTATTAAATTTAAGCTCTATATACTCCGTCTTTGTCCTGCTCAACCTAAAACCTTTCTTTTCTAAAGTGTTTTGCCAAGATTCATGTTTCGCATTTACACCCTCGCGCGTCTCATCGACCAAAATAATATCATCTGCAAATAATAAACACCAAGGTATTGCTTGTTGGATATGTCCGGTGAGCTCATCTAAGATAAGGGTAAAGAGATAAGCGCTTAAAGCTGACCCTTAATATACAACCCCGTGTTCGCCTGAGGAGGTAAGGCCCAAAGATTAGTAATTTGGGCTGGAAGAGGTCATCTCGCCACTAAGGGGTCGCGAGAGCTAAAGGGTACGGGCCGAGGGGAGCTCGCAGGAGGGAATGCGAGACCTGGCCTCGGCGGATGTCGCCAGAAGGAGGGCGAGCGGGGCCTTCGCAGAGTGCTCGCCTAAGAGGGGTTTCATGAGCCATACTCGCGAGGAGAATCGCGGGAGCTCTCGCGAGTGTTCTCATAGGCCACTTGCCCATGGGCTAAAGAGGTGAAATTACTCCTCTGCCCCTGGTGGTCTGCAGGTAGCCCCTCCAAACAGCGGAGTTTGGCTGTTAGCAGGCTAAATTGGGGTGCGTTTAGTAAAACTAAAAGGCGGAACTCCACTATTAGCAGACCACGAACAAAAAATTATAAATAGACCTTGAAGGGCACCTTGGGAGAAGATTCCAACCTCAGATTCCGAGCTTCTTCCTCCCTAAGTTACTTTGGTTTAGCTCTCTAGCTCTCCAAGGTGCCCAGTCTCAGCTTTGGTTTGGGAGGGGAAGCGCTCAACGATCTTCTGGGTTTGTGGTGGGATCTCCTCGCTGCGACTAAGGTCTAGGTCTAGTTCCTAATCTCCAGTCCGCTCTTTCCGAGGGATCAGTAAGGGTTAGCCGCCCCTCAACTTGTTGAGGGCCCGAGCTTCACAAGAGACCAAGAAATTGGTTTCAACATTTTGGTGCGGTGAGCGTGGAGTGTGGCTGTTCCAAGAAAATTCCAAGGAAGGGACATGGCAGGAGATGAAGAACAGGGTGAGGAGTTTTGCGGGTCACCCCCGGTGGTGACGCCAAGGATGTTCTCGGACTTCTGGAGGGAAGTCCTCGACACCCTCGGGTTCGCCGTCGCAGCATTGCGAAGCGAGTTCGCGACCCCGGCGACTCAGGCGTTCTCTCCTCCAGCAGCGGCTGGCGAGAATGCCCCGGGAGGAAGGACTGGAAAGGAAGTGGCCGGGGGGGTCAGTGCAAGACCTGGAGGGGCGAGTGCTGTTTGCCAGCCTGTCGAACGAGGTTCTGGCGACCGCAGTACCGGCGAGCAAGGTGCAGACGAGCACGGTGCAGGCGAGTGCGGTGCAGGCGAGCGCGGTTCCGGCGGTCGCGGCGCCCGTAAGAGCGGTTTCGGCGAGTGTGGCTCTCGCGAGTGTGTTTCCTGCGAGCTCAAGTATGGCGAGGGAGCTCGGGGGGCGAGTGGAGTAGGAAAAGGTGGTAGGTGGGGGGAGCCCATTTTGCGAGTTGGAGCTTTCCGCACCCGTCCCAGAAGGGTTCAGGGAATGGGACAGGGTCTACTACCACGGCAGGGACGACCCTGTCCAGCACCTGCAGTCATCCGAGGACTCGGTTTCTATCAGGCCGATGTCGGATGCCTTTAAGTGTCGGCTCTTCGCCGTTACCCTGAAAGAGAAGGCCAAGGACTGGTTCCATCAACTCCCTGCGGGGTCGATCTACGCATTTGAAGACCTGCGTCGAAGTTTCTTGTTGCGATTCTCGACTTTGAAGAAGAGGAAGAAGGACGCCGAGTCCCTCTTCAAGGTCAAGCAGGAGCCCAGGGAGTCGTTGACTCACTATACCGATCGATTGCAGGAGGAGGTATTTTGCTCACCCAGGAGATGTCTGGGTTTGCCCTTCAGCTCGCCTTCACGGTTGGGCCGAGGGAAAGTTTCTTCAAGATGGGATTGAAGAGGAAGGCCCCCGTCTCCTACGAGGAGTTGATGGAGAGGGTGGCGGAGGAAATCGAAGGGGAGGAGGCCAATCCGGAGCTCACCAGGAGGCTAGCAATGCTCAGTGAGCCGGAGGTCAGGCAGCAGGAGGTGCGAAGAAGAGAAGAGCCCAGGGCCCCGGAGGTGGGATGGAGGCAGCAAGGCGGAGGAATGCAAGGTCAAGGGAGAGGATATGCCCCGGGAGGGGGTAATTTCCATGGGATCAGGGAAGATCCCATCAGTTGGGATGGAGGCAGGGTCCGAGGCAGATGCCTCCCCCGCCTCAGCACGCAATGGCAATAGGAAGAGGAAGAGGAGGAAGAGCGAGGGGTGGAGCAGGGGCAGCAGCCCGAAGGGGGAATAGGGGGTGGAAGTCGAGAGAGAGGAGGTGACGTTGCCATATTGTGACTTCCATGACGAGGAAGGTCACGCGACGGCTACTTGCCCGGAGTTCTTGGAGACGAAGAGGGCCAGAGTGCCAGCGCAGCGGCAGCAGCAGCATGTGAGGATTGAGGAGGTCCTGCCTCGGGAGGATGAGGAGGAAAGGTGCAAAGATAGGGTCGATTTGGGGACCCGAGGAGGGATCAGAGTGATCCACGGGGGTGTAGGGGTTGAGGCAACCCGCAAGGCGAGCCTCCATACCATCTACCGCCGGAGCGTTGCTTCGACATCCACGACCCCACCCCCGGCAGAAAAAATTACTTTCTCTCAGAGGGACATGCCGGGTCACGAAGACCTTTTCTGCGATGCGTTGGTCATCCAGACCGCCATTGAGAACTTCATGGTGTCCCGAATTCTCGTGGACAACGGAAGCTCCGTCAACATCATCTTCAAGAAGGCGTTCGATGAGATGAAGGTAGAGACCAGGAGGGTGTTGGCCTCGGATGGCCCGTTGTTCGGGTTCTCCGGGGAGAGGAAGGAGGTAGAAGTGGGAGTGGGGCTCCACGTGGTCCTGGGGGGGCAGTCTCGGAATTGCCGCTTTGTCATAGTAGACGCCCCCAACAGCTATAGTGCCATCCTCGGACGGCCGCTTATCAGTGCTTTCCGCTGCGTCCCCTCTACCTTCCACCAATGTCTCAAGTTCAACTCGGGTGGAGTTCAAGTTCGGGTAAGAGGGGACCCAAAGGTAGCAATGCAGTGCTATGTGACGGTCGTTTACACCATCTCCTGGATGGACGAAGCAGAGGAATGTGATCGGGAGATGAGGGAGCCAGCGGGTCTCGGAGAGGAAGCAGAGGAGGAAAGAAGGGGAGAAGGAAAGGCCCAGGTGGGAGAGGCAGAGGAGCAGATGGAGGAAGGAGGGGAGGAGAAGGAAGAGGAAGGGGGTCAGGCCCAGGAAAGAAGGGCGGAAGAACTGATGGCGATCAGAGAAGAAGGAAGGAGGAGGCCGAAGCGTTCGCTAGCGGTGAGGGGAAGGAAGGCGATTGGGGAGAGCAATCTCGGCTGGAGGCCGTGGAGGAGGTCGTGGAGCTCGAGGTCGCCACCCGGGCGGGGGTGGTGGAGAAGGTCCGAATCAGCGGAGAGCTCGGCCTGGAGGGCAGAAGAAAATCCTGGCATGCGTGCAGAAGAACGTGGACGTCTTCGCTTGGAGCGTGGCGGAGATGCGCAGGATTGATGCAGACGTGGCATGCCACCGTCTCAACCTCGACCCCGGCTCTCGACCCATCCGCCAAAAGAAAAGAGCCATCGCCGACAAGCTGGAAGGCCCCATCAGGGAGGAGGTGGGCAAGCTCCTCTGAGCAGGTTTTGTATCGGAGATCCAGTACCCAGGCTGGGTCTCCAACGTAGTTATGGTATAAAAAGGGGGAGGTAAGTGGCGCATGTGTGTTGATTTCTCATTACTTAATAAATCATGCACCAAGGATTGCTACCCCTTGCCTAGAATCGACGCGCTGGCTGATTCAGCCATCGGTTTCTCTATAATGTCTTTTTTAGATGCATTTTCAGGTTATCATCAAATCCACATGCACCACCCGACGTCAAGGACGTCTCCTTCATCACGGGGGATGGGTGTTACTGTTCTAAGATGATGACCTTTGGGCTCAAGAATGCAGGGGCCACAAACCAACGAAGATGGACAGGGTCTTCCGAGAGCAGAAGGGAAGAAATCTGGAGGTCTACGTCGACGATCTCATGATAAAGAGCCAAGGCGAGTCCCACCTCCAAGACCTCGAAGAGACCTTTGGGACCTTGCGGAAGTATAAGATGAAGCTCAACCCCCTGAAGTGTGTCTTCGGGGCTAGTCGGGGAAAGTTCCTAGGTCACTTGCTCACCCCAGCAGGGGTAGAGCCTAACCCAAATAAAGTTAAAGCAATCATGGAGTTGGGGTCGCCAAGAAATTCGAAGGAGGTTCAGAGCCTCACGGGAAAATTGGCCGGGCTCAGTAGGTTCCTCTCTAAGACGGGCGAGAAGTGTGCGCCTTTCTTCAAGGTGCTAAGGGGAAACAAAAAATATGAATGAACCTCTGAGTGTGAGGAAGCTTTTCAAGCTTTGAAAGAGCAACTCACTCAGACTCTTTTACTCCAGGGCCAAGGCCAGGAGAGGATCTATCCCTATACTTGGGGGTAGGATCTGAGGCAGTGAGTTCGGTATTGGTCCGGGAAGAAGGGAGAAGGCAGTTTCCAATCTACTACGTCAGCCGAGTGCTGAGGAAGGCGGAGCTCCGATACCCCATTTTAGAAAAATTGGCCTTCGCATTGGTGGTATCGGCCCGGAAGCTCCGGCCTTATTTCCAAGCGCATTCGATCAAAGTGGTGACCGACCACCCGCTTCGCAAAGTCATGGAAGGGGTGGAGCACTCGGGGAGGCTGGCAAAATGGTCTGTGGAGTTGAGTGAGTTCGACATCGCGTTTGTGCCTAGGATGTCGATTAAGGCACAAGCAGTGATAGACTTCATGGCGGACTACGCAACCGAAGTGGGGAAGCATGAATCACCTCCCCCGGTGGCATGGAAGATACTGGTGGATGACGCGTCAGAGAAACACTTTTATGGAGGAGGAATCATCCTGATAAGCCCCCAAGGGACTAAGATCGAGCAAGCCTTAAGCATCCATTTTCCAATCACCAACAACCAGGCCGAGTACGAGGCAGTGATAGCGGGCCTGCGGCTGGCCCGGGAGCTGGGAATACAAGACGTGGAGGTCTCAACAGACTCCATGGTGGTAGCATGCCAAGTCAGGGGGAATTCGAGGCAAAGGAGCAGACCCTCCAGCGCTACCTGGAGAAGGTCAAGGGGTTCATCGGGCAATTTCGCACTTTCTCCATCCAGCATGTGCCAAGGGAAGAGAGCACCCCGACGGACCTCCTAGCCGAGTTTGGCCCTCGAGCTGGGGGGACAGTATCGGAACTCTTCCGACCTTCCATCGAGGAAGAGGAGCTGATGAAGGTAGATCGGCGAGCATCATGGATGGATCCCTTCATCGCCTTCCTGACATCGGGGAAGTTCCCCAAAGGGGACGTGGATAAACGACGCTTCAGGTATAAGTCGGCTTATTATTCCTTGCATGCAGGAGGACTATACAGGAAAACACTCTCGGGGCTCTTGGCCCGTTGTGTATCAGAGGAGGATGTCCCGAGAGTCCTAGAAGAAATCCACTCGGGGGAATGTGACAGTCACTCCGGGAGCCGAACCTTGCAAGGTAGAGTGCTGAGGTAAGGCTATTTTTGGCCTACCCTCAGCAAGGATGCAGTGGAGTTCGCGAGGAAATGTTCAAAGTGTCAGCTGTTCGCTCCTCTCCAGCTCTTGCCAAATCAAAGACTCCGAACCATCACAGCACCCTGGCCCTTCGCTATATGGGGTTTGGACCTGGTGGGCCCTTTCCCACAAGCTAGTGGCCAAAGGAAGTTTCTATTGGTGATGATCGATTACTTCTCCAAGTGGGTAGAAGTTAAGGCGCTGGCCAAGGTAACGTCCCAAGTGGTAAGAAATTTTGTGTGGGGTGAGATAATTTGCAGCCACGGGCTCCCACTGGCCATAGTGACGGACAATGGGCCACAATTTGCCAGCGAAGAATTTGTCAGTTTCTGCACCCAACTCGGCATAGACCTCAGGTTCGCGTCGGTCCACGACCCGAGGAGTAATGGTCAGGTGGAGTCAGCAAACAAGATAATTGTCAACCTACTCAAGAAGAAAGTGGAGAATCTTAGGGGCAACTGGGTAGAGCAGTTGCCCTCGGTCCTTTGGGCCTTGAGGACTACTCCAAATACCGCCACCGGGGAGACTCCGTTCAAACTCTCTCACGGGTCCGAGGCCGTCCTCCCGATAGAGTTCGAGGTGAAAACCCTAAGGGTGGTCGCCGCGGGCGAAGGATATGAAGAATGGCTAGTGGAAAATGACGCAGAACAAAGGCTTTCTTTGGACCTAGTAGAAGAGCTCCGAGACCTCGCTACTGTTCGGCAGGAGGAAGTCAAGAGGCGGATGGCCAGGTACTTTGATCAACATATCAGAATAAAACAGTTCGAAAGGGGGGACTTGGTCCTGAAGAAGATAGATGCGGCAGGAAGAGGGGCCGCTGTAGGTAAGCTTGAGCCCAACTGGGAGGGGCCTTACATTGTAAGCGAAGTGCTCAAGTCTGGAGGGTACCACCTCCAGGATGTGGAAGGGATACCTCTCGGCCAAGCCAGGAGTGGGGATGATTTGAAAAGATTCTATCCTTAAAAATTTTTGTAACTGACTTGTTATATGTTTCATTCTCCATACATAGCTTTTGAAGTCGTTTTTGAGCAAGGTAACAAGTTCTTTGGTGCTGGAGTGCCCCAGATCGATTCCGCTGCCGGGCTCTCATAGATGGTGGGTCAGGTTGATCTCTGGAGAGGCTGGCAAGTGGCAAGTTCTTTGGTGCTAGAGTGCCCCAGATCGATTTCGCTGCCGAGCTCTCATAGACGGTGGGTCAGGTTGATCTCTGGAGAGGCTGGCAAGGTAACAAGTTCTTTGGTGCTGGAGTGCCCCAGATCGATTCCGCTCCCGGGCTCTCATAGACGGTCGGTCAGGTAGATCTCTGGAGAGGCTGGCAAATGGCAAGTTCTTTGGTGCTGGAGTGCCCCAGATCGATTCCGCTGCCGGGCTCTCATAGACGGTGAGTCAGGTTGATCTCTGGAGAGGCTGGCAAAGTAACAAGTTCTTTGGTGATTGAGTGGCCCATATCGATTCCGCTGCCGGGCTCTCATAGACGGTGAGTCAGGTAGATCTCTGGAGAGGCTGACAAGTCGCAAGTTCTTTGGTGCTGGAGTGCCCCAGATCGATTCCGCTGCCGGGCTCTCATAGACGGTGGGTCAGGTTGATCTCTGGAGAGGCTGACAAGTGGCAAGTTCTTTGGTGCTGGAGTGCCCCAAATCGATTCCACTGCTGGGCTCTCATAGACGGTGGGCGATGAGTTGTTTATTCACTCATCTTTTAGCTTAATTTAATTATAATTCTTATATAAATCTATTTAAATTATATGTATTTCCCTACATAAATTGCTTCCTTTCATTTCTATGAGCTAACCTAAACATATTTTATGATTTCAGGTTTTTCTGGACACATTGGAGCAAAAAGTACATTTACACGCCCCTGGTCACGGGCGTGACCAATGGGCGTGTAACCCACGAGGTGTTCCAGACCTGCCTCCGCTACCCAGAGTCGTTTCGTGAAGAATTCGCCAAGTACACGCCCCAGGTCACGGGCGTGACCAAGGGCGTGACCCAATGTCACGGCCGCGACCCGCTGAGACGAGTCAGCCCGCTGAGATCAAGCCTTACACGCCCCAGGTCACGGGCGTGACCCAATGTCACGACCGCGACCCGCTGAGACGAGTCAGCCCGCTGAGATCAAGCCTGCCACGTCAATTAAAGTTACACGCCCCAGGTCACGCCCGTGACCAGGGGGCGTGTCATCCAGTTCGCGGGCGTGACTCATCCCGCGCTCCTTCCCGCCAAAGCTTCCCGCCAGCAGCGCTTTTAAAGATTACACGCCCCAGGTCACGGGCGTGACCTAGGGCGTGACACGTCCGTAACGCCTGCATTGAAGCCAGACGGCGCCTTCTCCGCACCCAGCAAATCACGCCCCTTGGTCACGGGCGTGTAACCCAGATTTTCCGCTATAAAAAGGCAGCTCCTCCAGATGATCAAGTACCTTGCATTGGAGTCCAAGCCTCCATTTCTTGCTTTATTTCTGTGTTTTCAAGTATTCTAGTTCTACTTTTTCTTGCACTTGTAATTTCCCTTTCAATAGTTGTAATTCTTTTTCTTGAATTAATAAAATTTGTTGTTGTTTTGTTTATCCATTCTCTCCTTCTTTTCAATAGTTTTAATCTTCAAGTTGAGTTACCTTTCTTGTAGCAACCAAATCAAAGTACTTTTTGATAGAATAATAGAGATCTTCTTGAGTAAGAGTAATCAACACTCCCAGATTTTTATACGACCTTGGTTTTTATAAGCCTATACTACATTCGACACGGTACACTTGCCGTTGTTGTTTGCAAGCATAGTCTTCGCTCATCAAGTTTTTGGCGCCGTTGCCGGGGATCTGAGTTGATATTTCGAAAGAGAATATCTATAGGCTTTATCGTCTCCTTTCTTCTCTTTTTTTTCATTTCTACTAGGTGCAACTAAATTCCTGGAAATGACGCTTTGAGCTTGAATTCCCATCACAACCTCTAGTACCTTGCGAGCCCTTCACCGTGTTGACCTTAGGAAGTGCAGGACTAATCTTAAATCACCTAATTAAAAAAAAATATATATTTATAATAAATTTTTATAAAAAAAAATATATATTTATAATAAATTTTTATAAAAAAAAATATAATAAATATATTTATCTAAAATTTTACTTTTTTCGCCTCTCTTTCTCTTTTCTTTTCTTTTTGGTTTATGACCCGACACAACTCTCCAGCTAATTTTGAATTTGATTTTGATCCGGAAATCGAGTGCACCTTGCGGCGACGTCTTCGATTTAGTGATCTACCAATAATTCACGAAGAGTCAATCAGAGAGATTAACGAAGGTTTAATGGATAACCCCGACCATAATGAGGCCCCGCTACGGACCATGTCCTATTATGCGAGGCCAAATTGGGAGGGAACACAATCTAGTATTATTCGCCCGACGGTGGCGAATAATAATTTTGAAATTAAAACGAGTATCATTCAAATGGCACATCAAACCGTCATCTTTGACGGCTTACTAGATGAAGATCCAAATTTACATTTATTAATTTTTTTGAAAATTAGTGATACGTTTAAAATCAATGGCGTCACCGATGACGCCATTCGTTTGCGTTTATTTCCATTCTCTTTGCGGACTAAGGCCAAGCAATGGTTGAGATCTCTTCTTAGAGGTTCCATCACTACGTGAGCCGAGATGACGGAGAAATTCTTAACAAAATATTTTCCTCCGACAAAGTCCGCTAAATTACGTACGAACATTCTCTCGTTCACGCAAATAGACTCGGAGTCTCTCTATAACACATGTGAGCGCTTCAAGGAATTATTGCGGAGATGTCCTCACCATGCCCTTCCTTTATGGCAACAAGTTCAAACATTCTACAATGGTTTGAATCTCCAAACAAGGCAAATGATTGATGCGGCAGCTGGGGGAACTCTAAATAACAAAACCTCCGAGTCCGCTCAAGAGCTTTTTGAGGAGATGGCCATGAATGCTTATCAGTGGAATGTGCCACGGTCGCGTCCTAGCAAGCCGACCAGACTCTTTGAAGTCGAGACCACCCGAATTTAGCACATCAAGTAGAATGACTTACTAAGCAATGGACGGAGATGTCTGCTTCCTCCGCCTCTAATGAGGCTAATAATAATAATAATAGTTTTATTCAAGAGCAAGTAGATTATATGGGGAACTCCTATCGCCCTCCTTATAACCCGAATAATATTCTTCCGTTTAACAATAGTTATAATCCGGGTTTAAGGAATCACCCAAACCTTTCATGGAGCAACCCCAATAACGCTCAACGACCACCACAAGTGAATCCTACCACCACCACAAAAGCCCTCTCCGTTTGAAGAGGTCATCACTAAGTACATGGCTTCCAATGAGACCAATATCCGGAATCTCACCGGATCGGTCAAAAATTTGGAAAATCAAATTGGACAGCTCGCCAAAATGTTCTCCGAACGCCAGCAAGGAGCACTTCCGGGCAACACTGAGCCCAATCCACGGGAGAGCGTCAACGCTATAACCCTCCGTAGCGGAAAGGAGGTAACTTCTACAAATTTGGTCGAGCCCGAGGTAAACGTTTCATCCTGTCCTCCACCTTCTTTTGATTTAGCTCCGCGCAATTTTAATAATCCTATAGTCCCCTATCCTTCTAAGTTAATTAACGAGCGCAAAAAGGAGCACTATAAAAATTCATTGATATTTTCAAACAAATTCAAATTAATATTCCTTTTTGCGAGGCACTTTCTCAATGCCTAAGTACGCAAAATATTTAAAAGATTTGTTAACTAATAAAAAGAAACTTGAAAATATTTCATGCGTATCTCTAAACGTAGAAAGCTCGGCAGTTGGTTTAAACAAATTGCCCGAAAAATTAAACGATCCGGGACGATTCTCGATCCCTTGTCTCTTCGGCAATAATCTAATTAAGCATGCCTTAGCCGATTTGGGCGCTATTATAAATTTGATGCCATTCTCTCTATTTAAAAAGCTTGGGTTGGGCACCCCAACACCAACTAAGTTAAGCATCCGACTAGCGGATGAGTCAATAAAGCACCCAATGGGAGTCATAGAGGATGTTTTTGTTAAAATAGACAAGTTTATCTTCCCGGTAGACTTTATCATTCTAGACAACGAGGAAGACGCCGAAGTACCCTTTATACTCGGTCGTCCCTTCCTTGCCACCTCTAGGGTAATAATTGACGTAAGTATAGGGAAGCTTCTCCTACGAGTAGGGGATGGAGAATTTACTTTTAGTATCGACTCCCCCATAAAAAAATCTTTTTCTAACGACAACTCTTGTTTTACCTTAGAAACAAATTATGAAGAGAAAATAACGTCGTTTTTTGAAATTGCCCCTACTTTGTTTGAAAACTCGTATAATGAAAATTTATTCTATTTAAAAGAAGTAACTCTACCGTTTAAATTTGACGAAATAAAATTGACTATTAACAAAGTAATAATATCTTACGAAGAGCCACCGAGTTTAGAATTCAAACAAAATCCAGATCAATTACAATATATTTATTTAGAAAAAGATTCAAAATTGCTTGTGTTTATTTCAACAACACCTATTAATTCGGAAAATTTCGAATCAATAAAAATTTAAATAACCACCGCCATGCAATTGCATGGCGAATCTCAGGTAGTAAGGGTGTTGACCACTCGTTTTGATTAGTCAAGCTATAAACAAAGCGCTTTTGGGAGGCACCCCAACGTTATATTTTTTTTGTTTTCTTTGTTTTGTTTAACTTATTTTTGCAGGTTTTTGTCCGGCAACCCCGTCTACTATTCAGGGAAGCCCCCTTCACCCTTTAGTATCTACTTTATTGTCACTTCAGTTTTATTCTTCATACTTAGTTTTAAACATTGAGGACAATGTTTAATTTTAAGTATAGGGGTGTAGCATTGCTTTCTTTATATTTCTATTTATTTGAAAATAAAATAAAAAAATATATAAATATTTTTAATCTAATAAAAATAAAATTTCTTAGAAAGAACGCTTTGGGCTTGAATTCCCATCACAGCCTCTAGTACCTTGCGAGCCCTTCACCGGGTTGACCTTGGAAAGTCCAAGAAGAAAAAAAATAATTAAATTTTTTTTATGCTGAATTCTTATACTTACTCATATGCAAAATCCTTAGTAGATTTGCTTTTGTATAGTGCCGTAGGGAATTTTTATACTTCATTAGATTTTGAATTTTGGAATAAAATTGTTAACTTATGTAGTGTTCCTAGTTAAGCGCACGCGTTTGTAGAATTCTATGTCAAATTAACTATTCAGAATAAAATTAGATTTATGTTTTTCTAACCGCGAAAAAAACAATCTTTGTTTTACTCTTACCTTGAATCCGGTAGAATCTGTGAATAATTCAAGTGAGTATGTAGAAGCTTACTAGAGAAGTATTACACATTTTGAACGGAAGGGTATTCTTTCTCGACGGCTAGAACTTGCCTCTAGCGATTCTCGAAGCATTTGCATAGGTTTGTCATAGTTTTCAGAAGTGATTTAGGCCATCTTTTGATCGTTTGTGCCTGTTTGCCCACCTTTAAAATTTTTTCATTGTTTAAACACTTTGGGCCTTATGCGCCACAAGTAGGATTAAATGAATCTATTAAAGTACAATTTTGGGAAGACTTAGATGATTTGGTAAGAGAAATCCTACAAAGCGAGAAAATTTTCATTGGAGGAGACTTAAATGGACATGTAGGGAAGCAAAATACGGATTATACAGATGTTCATGGAGGATTTGGGTATGGAGAAAGAAATGAAGAAGGAAGAACCATTCTAGACTTTGCCATAACACATGAGCTAATTGTGACAAATACGTTCTACATAAAGAGGGAAGAACACTTAATTACGTTCAAGAGCGGACAAAATAAGTCACAAATTGACTATTTTATGACTCGCAAAATGGATAAAAAGATTTGTAAGGATTGCAAAGTCATACCAGGAGAAAGTTTGACAACGCAACATAGGCTAGTGGTGCTGGATGTGCAAATTAAATATAGTAACTTTAAGAGAAAAATAAAAGTGTTGCCAAAAATTCGGTGGTGGAACTTGATGAAGGAAAAACAGGTTGCTTTCAAGGCAGCAGTTATAGAACGACTAGTTGATGATCCTTATGTTGATCCTAGTGTCGCATGGGAAGTTATGTCTTCTCATTTTAGGATAAGTGGAAAGAACGTACTTGGAGAGTCAAAAGGTCGCGCGCCCCCACAAAAAGAATCTTGGTGGTGGAAAAAGGAAGTGCAAGACAAAGTGAGGGCAAAGAGGGTCAGCTACAAAACATTATATGCTTGTAGGAATGATGAAAACTTGACAAAGTATAAAGTCGCTAAGAAAGAAGCTAAAAATGCAGTAAGTAAAGCAAGAAGTCAAGCTTATGAAGAATTTTACAAACGACTAGATATCAAAGATGGAGAGCGCGATATATATAAAATTGCTCGAGCTAGAGAGAGGAAGACAAGAGATTTAAGCCAAATTAAATGCATAAAAGATGAAACAGATACGGTTTTGACGGATGATGTGGCTATTAAGGAGCGATGGAAAAGATACTTTTATCAACTATACAATGAAGGAAAAGATAATGAACTGAACTTGGAAGAGTTAAGTAAATCGGAGGAGTATAGAGACATAACTTTTTATCGTAAAATTCAAGCATCAGAGATAGATGACGCTCTGAAGAAGATGAAAAATTGGAAAGGCGGTTGGACCAGACGATATACCCATTGAAGTATGGAAATGCTTAGGGAGGGAAGGAATTTTATGGCTTACAAGTTTCTTCAATAAGATACTGAAGACAAAAAGGATGCCAGACCAATGGAGAGAAAGTATTTTGGTACCTTTGTATAAGAACAAAGGAGATATACAAAATTGTGTCAATTACAGGGGAATTAAATTAATGAGTCATACTATGAAACTATGGGAACGAGTAATAGAGAGACGAGTTAGACGAGAGACTAGCATCTCAGAGAATCAATTTGGATTCATGCCAGGGAGGTCAACCATGGAAGCTATACATCTCTTGAGGAGACTCATTGACAACTATCGGGAAAGACAAAAAGATTTGCATATGTTGTTTATCGATCTGGAGAAGGCGTATGATAGGGTTCCAAGAGAGGTCTTGTGGAGAGTCTTAGAAAAGAAAGGTGTAAATGTATCATACATTGACGTAATCATAGATATGTATACAAATTCAGTGACCAGGGTGAGGACATCTGGAGGATTAACACAGGAATTCCCTATCACTGTTGGCTTACATCAAGGGTCAGCTTTAAGCCCTTACCTCTTTACCCTTATCTTAGATGAGCTCACCGGACATATCCAGCAAGCAATACCTTGGTGTTTATTATTTGCAGATGATATTGTTTTGGTCGATGAGACGCGCGAGGGTGTAAACGCGAAACTGGAATATTGGCGAGACACTTTAGAAAAGAAGGGTTTTAGGTTGAGCAGGACAAAGACAGAGTATATAGAGCTTAAATTTAGTAGTGCAAGAAGGTCAGATGACTCCGTCATTAAATTGGGTGACCAAGATATTTCCCGCAATGAGTGCTTTAAATATCTGGGATCGATAATTCAAAAAGATGGAGGTGTAGATAAAGATGTGATTCATAGAATCCAAGCAGGTTGGTTGAAGTGGATAGGCGCGTCTGGGATCCTATGTGATCGTAAAGTACCACTAAAACTTAAAGGCGAGTTTTACCGTACTGCAATTAGGCCTGCAATGCTCTACGGTTCTGAGTGTTGGGCAGTGAATGGAGTACACGAGCAAAAAATGGGAGTCGCGGAGATGAGAATGCTTAGGTAGATGTGCGGTCACACGAGACTGGATAAAATTAGGAATGAATGTATCAGGGATAAGATAGGAGTGATGCCAATTGTAGAGAAGATGCGAGAAGCTCGTTTAAGATGGTTTGGACATGTACATAGGAGACCATTAGAGGCACCTGTTAGGCGTTGTGAGAGTTTAGTCACTAGACATGTTAAACGGGGGAGGGGTAGACCAAAAAAGACTTGGAATGAAACTATAAAGAAAGACATGATGTACTTAGGCATTAATGAGACTATGCTTAAAGATAGGGCGCAATGGCGACAGAGGATCCATATAGCCGACCCCACTATGGTGGGATAAAGGCTTGAGTGTTGTTGTTGTTTGTTGTAAACACTTTGGGCCTTTCCTTATTTCCTTTGCTACCTCCACCTTTCATTTTCACCAAAGCCAAAACATCCACCCCATGATCACACTAAATATTTGAGATTTATTAAAATTTTGCAATGGGTTCTATTGTGAAAATGAGGAAGTTGCAACTTCTTATTTGAAGCTACAATGAAAAAAAAAGTGAAAAATTATTTTGTTGGCCAAATGTGAAAAATAAAGAAAATTATTCATGGCCTTATGTTTGAAAAAAAAATAAGAGAGTTTTTTGTATGTTTTGCTTCATGACAACTCTTATGCGAGGTTTAAATTGTTATAATTTTGGAAAACTCTCACCTTGGTTTAGTGTGATCCTTAGTCGTCATGTTCTATCTCTTTGATTTTCAATTCCAAATCGTATACCTAAGCCAAGCTTCACTCCTAATGAAAGCCCTTTTGATCTTTAAGCTATGACATTATACTTGTGTAGTGGAGAGAGTGCGACCGGGCAAGCCTATGGCCATCGTCATTGATGGATTTTTTGGAGACTATCCCGAAACTCGATTTTAGGTAATATTGATCTTAGAAAACACGCTACCCGCTCCCTGAATAGCATTCGGGAATTTACCGAACTTTCAACTTAAAAGTAAAAGCAATATGTCAAATCGCATTTTTGAAAATTATAAGCTAATCGTTATGCTGAATAGGTCTTTCAACTAGGATCTCTATACGTAGGCGTAAGACTTCGCATTTTTATTCCTTGAGTTCAAATTTCTTTTTCTAGAATTTAAATTTCTCTACACCTATGAAAAGTTGTTTGCTCGGGACTAGCAAACGAGTAAGTATGAGGGTATTTGATGAATAGTTTATTCACTTATCTTTTAGCTTAATTTAATTATAATTCTTATATAAATCTATTTAGATTATATGTATTTCCCTACATAATTTGCTTCCTTTCATTTCTATGAGCTAACCTAAACATATTTTATGATTTCAGGTTTTTCTGGACACATTGGAGCAAAAAGTACATTTACACGCCCCTGGTCACGGGCGTGACCAATGGGCGTGTAACCTACGAAGTGTTCCAGACCTGCCTCCGCTACCCAGAGTCGTTCCGTGAAGAATTCGCCAAGGACACGCCCCAGGTCACGGGCGTGACCAAGGGCGTGACCCAATGTCACGGCCGCGACCCGCTGAGACGAGTCAGCCCGCTGAGATCAAGCCTTACACGCCCCAGGTCACGGGCGTGACCAAGGGCGTGACCCAATGTCACGACCGCGACCCGCTGAGATGAGTCAGCCCGCTGAGATCAAGCCTGCCACGTCAATTAAAGTTACACGCCCCAGGTCATGCCCGTGACCAGGGGGCGTGTCATCCAGTTCGCGGGCGTGACTCATCCCGCGCTCCTTCCCGCCAAAGCTTCCCGCCAGCAGCATTTTAAAAGATTACATGCCCCAGGTCACGGGCGTGACCTAGGGCGTGACACTTCCGTAACGCCTGCATTGAAGCCAGACGGCGCCTTCTCCGCACCCAGCAAATCACGCCCCTTACACGCCCCTTGGTCACGGGCGTGACCAAGGGCGTGTAACCCAGAATTTTCAGCTTTAAAAAGGCAGCTCCTCCAGATGATCAAGTACCTTGTATTGGAGTCCAAGCCTCCATTTCTTGCTTTATTTCTGTGTTTTTAAGTATTCTAGTTCTACTTTTTCTTGCACTTGTAATTTCCCTTTCAATAGTTGTAATTCTTTTTTCTTGAATTTTATAAAATTTGTTGTTGTTTTGTTCATCCATTCTCTCCCTCTTTTCAATAGTTTTAATCTTCAAGTTGAGTTACCTTTCTTGTTGCAACCAAATCAAAGTACTTTTTGATAGAACAATAGAGATCTTCTTGAGTAAGAGTAATCAACACGCCCGGATTTTTATACGACCTTATTTTTTATAAGCCTATACTACATTCGATACGGTACACTTGTCGTTGTCGTTTGCAAGCATAGTCTTCGCTCATCAGTGGGTGAGGTTGATCTCTGGAGAGGCTGACAAAGTAACAAGTTCTTTGGTGCTGGAGTGTCCCAGATCGATTCCGCTGCCGGGCTCTCATAGACGGTGGGTCAGGTTGATCTCTGGAGAGGCTGACAAGTGGCAAGTTCTTTGGTGCTGGAGTGCCCCAGATCGATTCCGCTGCCGGGCTCTCATAGACGGTGAGTCAGGTTGATTTCTGGAGAGGCTGACAAGGTAACAAGTTCTTTGGTGCTGGAGTGCCCCAGATCGATTCCGCTGCCGGGCTCTCATAGACGGTGGGTCAGGTAGATCTCTGGAGAGGCTGGCAAGTGACAAGTTCTTTGGTGCTGGAGTGCCCCAGATCGATTCCGCTGTCGGGCTCTCATAGACGGTGGGTCAGGTTGATCTCTGGAGAGGCTGGCAAGTGACAAGTTCTTTGGTGCTGGAGTGCCCCAGATCGATTCCGCTGTCGGGCTCTCATAGACGGTGGGTCAGGTTGATCTCTGGAGAGGCTAGCAAGGTAACAAGTTCTTTGATGCTGGAGTGCCCCAGATCGATTCCGCTGCCGGGCTCTCATAGACGGTGCGTCAGGTTGATCTCTGGAGAGGCTGGCAAGTGGCAAGTTCTTTGGTGCTGGAGTGCCCCAGATCGATTTCGCTGTCGGGCTTTCATAGACGGTTGGTCAGGTTGGTCTCTGGAGAGGCTGACAGGGTTACCAGAAAAGGGTCGTCTCGCTCGGCGAGAAGGGATGACCTCGCACAACAAGGGAAGAGAGAGCTCGCCTCGTGCGCTAGGGGCAGAAGGCCTCCCGCGAGGCAGAGCCCTTGCAAAATATAGAGGGGGAAGAGCAGTCACCACCCTAGACAGGCAGGTCGAAACGTAAGAGGGGTGTACACTCAAATCCCCGAAGTCGGTGCGAGAGGCCGTATATGGGTCTTGCTCGCCGAAAACTAAAGGGTGAAGGCCCACTCCCCGCGAGATGGAGACTCAAAAGTTTGACCCTGGAACTTGGAATCCTAAAGTAGGCGAAAAAGGCGAGGAGGTATTTACGAAAACACGTCCTGTGCCGAAGCCGGGCGGCTACGCGGTTGGCGGGTGCGTGCACAGTGAACGCGATAGAAAATGTGATAAGCGCGAAAAAACAAAATATAGAAAGCGAGAACACAATGAATAAGTAGGCAAAGATTTCCATTTCATCACTAGTCAGTTACAGGTGTCGCGGCGATCTCGCCAGCCAAAAATACAATAAAAATACAAGTCCTTTTCAAGACTCGCCGGCAGACCGTTCGTCCTCGCTGTCCGCTGGTGGCGGGGCTGGCGTAAACAGCTCCGGGAGAACGTCCTCGATCGTTAGGTCGGCCGCCTCGGCGGACAGCAGCCCGACTCCCTGCATGGCCCGGAAAATATAGCGCGTCGCGGTGACAGAAGCTTCTCGGCATTCTTTCTCCCTGGCCCGCTGATCATCCTTCAGGCGACGAGGGGACGGGGGGACGGCGGCACGGATCAGCTCCTGGTTGTAAGTTTTCAACCCGGCGACTTCATTCTCCAGGCTGGAGATGCGAGCGCGGAGATCACGGGCGGTCTCGGCATCCTGTAAAGAAGAGAGTAGGTAAGCCGAAGAAGTGTTGTTAGGAAAGGAGGGAAGCGAGAGCTCGAAGACTTACCACTCCACCTCGATGGTCGGGGAGAAGCTCGTCCGAGGCGAGCAACCTCTCCTTTAGACTCATAATCTCGGCAACAGAGTCTTTGTAGGCGTGGGCGAGCTCCTCGTTATGGCGCTCCAACTGAAGGCAGCGCCGACCCGTCATGTGGGCGAGCTCCAGAGAGCGAAGCTGGGCTCGCGCACTCTCATACGCCAGGGTCCTCGCGGTCTCGACCTTGAAGACCGAGGCGTCCTCGCGGCCATAAAGTCCGAAGGTGAGCGAGAACGCCTGTCCGTTGACCGTCAACTGCTCCACCCAAGAAGGGAGGAGAGTGGAGATGGTGGCCTTGTTGACCTCGGGACTCCAGTAAAGCAGGTACTCGCCGGCCTCGTCCTTGTGCCTTTGGCCGAGACCAAAGTTCCAGTGATTTATCGGCACTGGCAGGGAAGAGATCCTGGCGACCTTTTCGACCGGCTCGACGGACTCCCTTTCCTCGGGGAGGTCGACCGGTAGGATCTCGCTCGGGGAAGCCTCGGCATGCCCCTTTCCCTTTTCGGAAGGGAGAGGGTTCTTCTTGTCCTTCTTCTTTTTCTGCGGGGGCTGCGAGGAGGGATCCTGGCGGCCCGAGGACTCAGCCCTCTTCCTGGTAGGCGGGGGAGTAGGGCGGGGAGTCTCGCGGCAGGCATCCGCTCCCATTTTGGCGAGAGCGAGGCCCGCAGGGGCTGGACGGTTGTTCACGTAAGGAGGATGGACGGGGATGTCTCGCTCACCTACAGTGATCTCATGATTAGAAGTTTTCGGCGAAAGCCTTAAGAAAAATAAGCGAGCGAGCGAGATACATACCCTCCCCAAGGAGCACCGACGGCAACGAGTCGAGGTTTCGGCGGAGATGGACCACCTCGAAGTTCTTCTTATTGAAGAACTGGAACAGGGCGGCATCATGGCCGCCGAGAGGCGGGGGGCGGTAGGTGCTCTCGCCCTGTTGGATTGGCGAGAAGGGAACGTTGCCAAAGTTCCCTTTGACGAAGAGGAATTTCTGCGCCCAGTAGTGGCTCTTGTTGACGGTCTCGACGACCTTGATCCCCGAGCCCACGAAGTAGGCGGTGCCATCCTTATAGGCCCTGAAGGAGAACAGCTTCCGTAAGACCGATAAGCTGAACTCGATGCGTTCTTCTCGCATATAGCACGCGAACGCAACGATGACTGCCATGGCGTTGGGGGTTAGCTGACCCAGTATCACGCCGAAGTGTTTGAGCACCTGGCGAGCGAAATTGGCGAGATGTTAAAGAAGCGAGCGAGAGTTTGAATTGCGATAAGATTTGAAAGTAAGCGAGACCAGTAAGTACCTGGCGAACCTCCGACCATAGAGGCAGGCGCAGACCGACCCCAAAGAGGGCGGTAGGGATGGCGAGCTCGTCTTGCATAGGGACGTTGATCACATCGTCCTCGCTAGGGCAGTGGGCAGAGAACCCCGACGGCACGAAGTCGGCAACGGCAGCGCGGTATTCTAGCTCGGTCAGGTTGCTGTTGAAGAAGGTATGGTCGGTAAAGGCCCAGGCGCACTTCAGCCGGCCCTCCGCCTCGCTAGCGTCACCAACCATTGTTGAAATCTGCGAGAAAAAGAGAAGAAGACGCGAGAGAGAGAACGCGAGATCTCGCAGGCAGAGGAAGAAGAAGGGCTAGAGTTAAATGCGGTAGATGGGTTCAGCGACGGAACCTATTTATAGGAAATGAAAAGCGCGGGAAAGAAGTCGAAACGACGGGGGGTGGGTGGGTGGGTGGGTGGGTGGGTGCGGTTAGGCAAAGCCCCGTGTTTGGTTGCATGCGAGAGCATAAAGCAATCCCAGATACGTTAGCAAACGAGACCCACCTGCGAGGTTAATATAAGCGGAATTTCCATGCGAGAGCGACAAGAAAAAGCGGAAATAAAAAAGATAGAGCGAGCATCACTAGCAAGTATGTTGCAATAACAAATTAGTTCGCGATCCCCAGTAGCGGGAGAGAAATGGTCAATAATGAAAGTAAAAACATTCGCGAGGTCATTCTGCAAGATTAAACAAAGTTTCAAATATTATAGGGGGGGGGGGGGGGGGGGCTTGCCGAGCCGAGGAAGAGTGCGAGTGAGGTTTAGTAATGTATCCACTTCCACCTACCACGACCTCGCACTCTTGATCTCGGCGGAATCCTAGGGTAGTGATATGCGTTGACGGCGCGAGCCTCGCGTTGAATTAAGCGAGCATAGTTATCCACTCGCGCGAGATGTGTCCCTGGGGAGGTGGCAGTCTCGCCAATATCTTGCAGCATCTCGGCGCGGAGCCGCGCACACTCATCCTGCAAGGCGGCGTGCCGCTCCTCGGCAATTTCCCTGTCCCTCCTCGCTTGGAGGTGAAGATCCTGCAGCATTCGTCCTTGTTTCTGAAACAATTCTGAGGTTCGCTTCTTCATGGCCTCGGGATCCCGCGGGTCGCCCAGGAAATCGTCCATCTGCTCCGGCAAGGGGAGGGGCGACATCTCTTCCTCTCCAAAGTCAGAGTCGGAGGGGAGAGTCTCAGAATCACCTGCGAATAAATCTCAGCCTCGTTAGCCGTTAGCGAGACTTTCCCTTAATAACATGGAGAGCGACGTCTCGACAGATGCAACAAAATCATTACCAGCAGGCGAGCGAGAGGTAGTAGGCCGACCCTGAAAGAGAGTAGTGAAGGGGAGCGAGACAGACTTCCCATGACCACCGCGTTGCGTCACGTCGTCGGCAAGGGTAGTCGGGGCCGGTCGCGAGCCACCAGAACCCTCTCCCCTCAGGAGGTTGAATCCCGGGGTGTTAAGGGTTGTGTCGGGGGGACCGGCGTCTGAGGTCGCGAGCTTTGACGACCTGGAGTTGCGCGAGGGGAGCCTGTAAGAAGTAAAAATGAGAACCATCCGACAAAGAGTTAATCTGGGCATGTGAGAGCGAGGCACTCGCCAGCAGCTTTTCCGTTAACAGGATCGGTCCTCGCCAGAGGATCGAGGCGAGGCTCGGTTAAGTCTTCGCCCGCGTCCTTATCGGTAGGGAGCAGGTCCTGCAGTCAGGCGAGGTTTAGAGAAACCAAATGAATAGTTAAGCAAGAAGGATAGTCCATTACCTTTTTAGCGGGCCTATCGTCAGGAGAGGAGTCCAGCAGTACGACCCCGTACCCCGCTGGGGGTAGGCCGACCGGCTTTGCCTTTTTTATCGCAGGCATAGGCGGAGTGGTCTGGCGAGTCATCCAGGAGGCGGCGTTGGCCATGGTGGAGAGCTCGCCCGCCTTGGACGCCCTCAGGCGAGCCTGGAGTTCTTCGGAAAGAGGCATTCTCTGGCAGATACAGAGTAAGGAGGTGGAATAAGAGAGAGTAATGTCGTGCGTCACCCCGGCTTGGGCAGTATTTATATCGGTGGGGCGGGACCCACAAAAAAGAGTCCCGACAGATCAGTAGTCGCCGGCGAACATACGTGGTTGGATGATTCATTGCGAGCTTAGAGTAATCTTGCAAAGAGCGGGGATTGTGTACAACCCCATTTTCGCCTGAGGAGGCAAGGCCCGAAGATTAGTAATTTGGGCTGGAAGAGGTCATCTCGCCACTAAAGGGTCGCGAGAGCTAGGGGGTATGGCCGAGGGGAGCTCGCAGGAGGGAATGCGAGACCTGGCCTCGACGGATGTCGCCAGAAGGAGGGCGATCGGGGCCTTCGCAGAGTGCTCGCCTAAGAGGGGTTTCGCGAGCCATACTCGCGAGGAGACTCGCGGGAGCTCTCGCGAGTGGTGTTCTCATAGGCCACTTGCCCATGGGCTAAAGAGGTGAAATTACTCCTCTGCCCCTGGTGGTCTGCAGGTAGCCCCTCCAAACAGCGGAGTTTGGCTGTTAGCAGACCAAATTGGGGTGCGTTTTGTAAAACCAAAAGGCAGAACTCCGCTATTAGCAGACCACGAACAAAAAACTATAAATAGACCTTGAAGGGCACCTTGGGAGAAGATTCCAACCTTAGATTCTGAGCTTCTTCCTCCCTAGTTACTTTGGTTTAGCTCTCTAGCTCTCCAAGGTGCCCGGTCTCAGCTTTGGCTTGGGAGGGGAAGCGCTCAACGATCTTCCGGGTTTGTGGTGGGACCTCCTCGCTGCGACTAAGGTCTAGGTCTAGTTCCTAATCTCCAGTCTGCTCTTTCCGAGGGATCAGTAAGGGCTAGCCGCCCCTCAACTTGTTGAGGGCCCGAGCTTCACAAGAGACCAAGAAATTGGTTTCAACACTTAATGTGAGAATTTGAAATATTAAATAATATTATTCTAAAATTCTTAAATTATTACATGGGTTCTCCCCTCTTTATATAGAGTAGTGGAAGAAGAAGAATGTACATTTGGAGATGTGAGATTAAATACAAGAAAAAAACATACAATGCGCCCTTATGTCTATGTGGGCTTTTAGTCTTGGGCTTTAACAATCTTGAATTCAAGATTTATGTTTTTTTATATTCATTCTTAATCATAAAAACTATAAGGAACTGGTTATTAAATTTGATCTTGTAAGCATTTAGATAATCAAATTAATTAAAATTGAAAACTATATCTTTAAATTTTGAAGACGTTTAAATATTTTAATTACTATAATTATCTAATTACTTAAATAGTATTAATTATAATTTAAATATTTAGTTATATTTGAATAGTTAATAATTATCCAAGTTGATTAATTTATGATATTTAAATCATTTAAGTAATAATAATTATCCAAACAAAATAAATAATTTTTTAAATCATTTAATAACATTTTAAAATCCAATTAGAGAGTAAAATAATTTATAAAAATACAATTAAAAATTCCTCTCTATGCCCATGACATATTTGTATTTCAATAGTATTGGACTCATGGAATGTTTTATAATATTCTAGAACATAAATAGTTCCAACATCTTAAGATATCTTCAAATATAGATGATTTGAATTTTAAGGGTTGAGATCCTCTGCATCATTGATTCTCCTCTTAAGCAATTCACCTTTGCAAATGCAATAGATCATGGGATACAAATATCTAGAGAGGGCGTCAACCATAACTTATAGGTGAAAATAATAAATAAATTTTATATGCCATTAGTAGAATTTTTTTGGAACTTTTCCTAGCTGAACTCCTATGTATGATGTTAATCTCCAAATTAGGTCGGCATATGAGTAAAAGACTGGTTCAGCAGTAAAGCACATTAAAGGCCTCCACTGCCACCTCCGACGAAGCCCTCATCGTTTGCACCAAACGCCACACCGTCCCGTCATCGTCTTCATCTAGCATGCGGGTTTCCGCAGCTGCAACAGGGTGTGATCCGCTCCTTTTGGATCAACGAGCTCTTCAAACCCTGTGCCAGAAGGAGCCTGTCATTTTCCGCCAGCCTCCTGTTTCTAACCCCCAAGCAGCAGAACTGTTCCTCAAGCCCTGTGCTTCCTTACTATCAGTCGGCTGCCAATAATCAATTATTTAATTCATTCATTACTCATTCATTATTTTCTTTAAAAAAGGAAGAAAGAGCGAAGAGGACCCGCGTCGACCCGTCGCTGCTCTTTATCTCGTGTTACCTCGGTCCATCTTATGGGGGCTCGTCTGATCAAATACGTTCACTAAGGAACATGATGCAAATGTTCCTGATATCCCTAGAAACACGCTTTCAAGAAGTCGCCGCACATTGCCGGGAAGACTTTGTCACCTTATCCAATAAACTCACTGATCTTACAACTGCCACTGTTCTAATCCATGGACAAGCTACTAACAGTTAAGCGCCTCCACTGCTCTCTGCGCCGCCGCCATCGCACTCGTTGATTGTTTCACCGCAACCCGTGCCAACCATGTTGTCAGCCACTTCCATCCAGCTCCCTACGCTCCAGTTATATGTTTTGTCGACCCCTCAGGAGTAATTCCTTTCCGTGGCCGTTTCCAAGTTGGCGCCACCACTTCTGATCGCCGCAACTCACATTTAGCAGGCACACTTGCCCCACCGCTAGTCTTTATGCATGGCAGACTCTCCTCAGCTATCGGCCGCGCCACACCAAATCCTTGCATGCCTCTGTGACATCTGTGAGCACGCCATGAGCCTCTACTCCGATCTCACGCCACAAAATTTTTCTGGCGCGAAGTCAAGGAACCCGAGGATCACACTGATCGTGTCACGCTCAAGCTTCAGGGCAAGCTCGATTTCAAGGAGGGATGGGGTGTTATGGTCTCAATCTCATTATTGTATCATTAGTATCTTTTATTATTAGTTGTGTGCTTAGTTGTTAGATGGTTAGGGTTTGCGATTATGAATAGTCTTGTAACTTATTTAAAGGCAAGTGTGGGTCTTGTAATGTCATCAAGAAGTTATTTCCTCATTTCTTTGTCTTGTGCATGAGATTTTGGTAGCTCTTTCCTCCCGAGTAAGCCCCGCCTAGGCAGCCTCGGTTCCGACTCCACAGTCTCCCCTCCGCCTCCGGCCACCATTCCGGAGAGCACGTAACGTGCGCAACAGATCTTCATAACCGATCCAAAATCTTCCGCATTATATTCTTCAGTCTATTGACTTTATAGTATATCTGTGCTGGTGATGTTGTGGTGTTGGAATAATTCTAGATCAAATGATATCAGGGTATAGTTCCAACCAATAGCATCTTTCTTTAATAATGAAATTGAGAACTGGAAGAGATAATGCGGAATAAAATTTTGTGGAGGCGGGAGTATGAAAAGGCACAAAGTCAAATGGGCCCAGTAGATTTTGATTCTTGAAATCAAAGCTAATATCTGAAACATAAAAGCAGTTATATAATTCTCAAAAGCAAATCTTAGATCAAATAGTTTGCTTCAAGGCTTCCATTATTACATCAATTCAACACCTCCAGATCGGTTGATCCATGAAAAATAAAAGGAGGAGAATATAAAGAGAGATGACAAATTCATGAAGCACTTCCAATTAATCTACCTATTAATATCGTCATCGCGAAGTTCACCAGATCCAAGAGGATATTGATACTAGGAGAACATACCTTAGAAGAGTCAAAGGTAGTAAACAAACTTTTGAAGATGCTTCCAGAAAGGAGGAATTCAATTATGCAGCTGCAGCTGACAAATTTGAATGATTTAATTGCTTCATCTTCTATCAAGATTGATCATTATTGGTCAATCATAGTGTGCCTGCTAAATGTGAGTTGCGGCGATCAGAAGTGGTGGCGCCAACTTGGAAACAACCACGGAAAGGAATTACTCCTGAGGGGTCGACATAACATATAATTGGAGCGTAGGGAGCTGGATGGAAGTGGCTGACAACATGGTTGGCACGGGTTGCGGTGAAACAATCAACGAGTGCGATGGCGGCGGTGCAGGGAGCAGTGGAGGCGCTTAACTGTTAGTAGCTTGTCCATGGATTAGAACAGTGGCAGTTGTAAGATCAGTGAGTTTATTGGATAAGGTGACAAAGTCTTCCCGGCAATGTGCGTTGACTTCTTGAAAGCGTGTTTCTAGGGATGTCAGGAACGTTTGCATCATGTTCCTTAGTGAACGTATTTGATCAGACAAGCCCCCCATAAGACGGGCCGAGGTAACACGAGATAAAGAGCGGCGACGGGTCGGCGCGGGTCCTCTTCGCTCTTTCTTCCTTTTTTAAAGAAAATAATGAATGAGTAATGAATGAATCAAATAATTGATTATTGGCAGCCGACTGATAGTAAGGAAGCACAGGGCTTGAGGAACAGTTCTGCTGCTTGGGGTTCGAAACAGGAGGCTGGCGGAAAATGACAGGCTCCTTCTGGCACAGGGCTTGAAGAGCTCGTCGTTCCAAAAGGAGCGGATGACACCCTGTTGCAGCTGCGGAAACCCGCATGCTAGATGAAGACGACGACGGGACGGTGTGGCGTTTGGTGCAAACGATGAGGGCTTCGTCGGAGGTGGCCTGTGTCGTTGGTGGTTTCTGTTTCAAGGGGCAACAATTTTAACCGCTGTTTCTTCCTTCTGTGTGCAAGTCGACGCCAAATCCATTTGCTGTTGCAGATGACGTGGAGATGGCACAGAAGCGGCTGGGTTGTCGTCGATGGTGGCCTGGGTCGTCGACTTGCTTGATGTGGGATGTTGAAGGCATAGACGAGACCGACGGACGCTGAAGTAGACGAGACTTACGGACGCTGAAGTAGACGAGACTTACGGACGCTGAAGTAGACGAGACTTACGGACGCTGCGACTGCTTACGCGTGCTGGAACCGAAAGAAGAAGGGATGGATCTAGGGTTGGAAAATTGTTGACAACGGCTTCGGCGGATGAAGAGGATCAAAATGGCTCTGATACAAGTTGTTATGTGGTCACCGGAGTGGTGGCCGGAGGCGGTGGAGATATTGCGGAGCCGAAACCGCGACTGCCTTTGCGGGGCTTGCTCGGGAGGAGAGAGCTACCAAAATCTCATGCGCAAGACAAGGAAATGAGGAAATAACTTCTTGATGACATTACAAGACCCACACTTGCCTTTAAATAGGCTACAAAGACTATTCATAATCACAAACTCTAAACATCTAACAACTAAGCACACTGCTAATAATAAAATCTACTAGCGATACAAGAATGAGATTTAGACCATAACATGCTCATAGAGAGGCATGGGACATAATTTCCCTTAGGCTGTATGAAGTCATACTGTAGGATGTGTTAGAGGGAAACCTTGAATTTCGTTCATTAGGTGAGAGTCTTGAGGAATGAGAAAACCCGTGCTTTTGGATGCATGCACAACATATAGAAAAGGAATCATATACCTTTTGGGCTTATCCTAATATACAAGCGAGAGAATTTCAAAGAAAAATAATATGAGAGATAATTTAAATAGTGGATTTTATTGCTTTCTAGCTTCTAAAAATATCTATCCCTTATTTATAGATCATAAGGATCCTGATTACAAGCTAATCCATAATTATAAGATTATAACTTTATATGATCATAGTCTCTAGATCTATTGATAGATGTAAGAAATAATATCGTGTGATACAACCAATTTAAAATTTGCTTAATCTTTATTCCTCGGTTCATTTCTAATTAAATATGTCAAAATATAAGGAGTTAATTATCTATTTAACAGTAAATTATGTTGAAGAGAATAATTTGATGATAATAATATAAACTAACCCCCATACTCATATATATATATATATATATATATATATATATAGTAAGGGGTGAAGATGCAGAGTTCAGACATTAATAACCTTATGCGGGTAAAATACAAATAAAACTTAAATAAAAGGACTTGGATTCAACTTTCCCCCTCAAGTTGAACGGTAGATGTCTGTCATTCCAAGTCTATGGATATCATCAGTAAAGATATCGCTCCCCAAGCTCTTGGTGAAGACATCGGCCAATTGATCTCCGGATTGAACAAAGGGGGTACTAAATTCCCTTTTTCGAGGTGATCTTTGATGAAATGGCGGTCAACCTCGACATGCTTTGTTCTGTCATGCTGGACCGGATTATGAGCAATACTGATGGCAGCCTTATTGTCGCAGAACAGAGAGATAGGAGTATCAATCTGAAGGTTCAGGTCTGTCAATAAGGTGCGCAACCATAATCCTTCGCAGAGGCCTTGAGACATTGCCCGATACTCGACTTCAGCACTCGATCTAGCTACCACATTTTGTTTCTTGCTACGCCATGTGACTAAATTTCCACCAACGAAAGTGCAATAGCCTGTTGTAGATTTTCCGTCATCACGACTTCCAGCCCAATCAGCATCGGTAAAGACATCAATCTGTAAATGATTGTTCTTTGAAAACATCAGACCCCGACCTGGAGCCTTCTTTAAGTAACGAAGGGCACGGTATGCAGCATCCCGATGTCTGATTCTGGTGGCATGCATGTACCTGCCAACTACATATGTGATGTCAGGACGTGTGTGTGAAAGGTATAACAACCTGACCACCAATCTCTGGTAACTTGCAGCATCCGTGCGGTCTCCATCCGTGTCCTCATCAATCCTATGGTTTTCCTCCATAGGTGTGTTAGCAGGAGCACACCCAAGACTCCCAGTCTCAGTTAACAAATCTAACACATACTTGCGTTGCGAGATGAAGATACCCTGATCAGAGCGAGTCACTTCAATTCCTAGAAAATATCGGAGTCTTCCCAGGTCCTTTACTTCAAACTCTGCAGATAGGAGGGCTTTCAGCTTCGAGACTTCATCAGAGTCATCCCCGGTGATGATGATGTCATCCACATAAACAATAAGGACGACAATCTTTCGCTCATTCTTCATGACAAACAGGGTATGATCAGAATGTCCCTGTTGGTATCCAAACTTGACCATGGCCTTGTGAAATCTGCCAAACCAAGCCCTGAGGGACTGCTTCAACCCGTATAGGGACTTCCTTAGGCGACAGACAAGGCTTTCTTGCCCCTTCTTCCCAGCTCCAAGCTCCCAACTCCCAGCTCCCAGCAACCAGCTCCCAGCTCCCAGCTCCCAGCACCCAGCTCCCAGCTCCCAGCACCCAGCACCCAGCACCCAGGACCCAGCACCCAGCTCCCAGCTCCCAGCTCCCAGCTCCCAGCTCCCAGGTGGCAGATTTCCCATCTCCCAGGTGGCAGATTTCCCAGCTCCCAAGTGGCAGATTTCCCAGCTCCCGGGTGGCAGATTTCCCAGCTCCCAGCTCCCATCTCCCAGCACCCAGCACCCAGCACCCAGCACCCAGCACCTAGCTCCCAGCTCCCAGCTCCCAGCACCCAGCACCCAGCACCCAGCACCCAGCTCCCAGCTCCCAGCACCCAGCTCCCAGCTCCCAGCACCCAGCACCCAGCACCCAGCTCCCAGCTCCCAGCTCCCAGCACCCAGCACCCAGCACCCAGCACCCAGCACCCAGCACCCAGCACCCAGCACCCAGCTCCTTGTTCGTAGTTTCTTGCTCCTTGTTCGTAGCTCCTAGCTCCTTTCTCCTTGTTCGTAGTTCCTTGCTCCTTGTTCTTAACCAATGGAAGTTCTTCCAGTGGAACAAAGAAGCCACAGGAATGGAGGTACCCCTGGAATCTTGGAACGAGTGCTCTCAAGGCACCTCATGAAGAGATTATCTTGAAGGACCATGGACCCTTCGTAGTTGGATCTTCTGTGACAACATCAAAGGGCAATGAGAAAGTTGTTCTTCAGAAGTCTAATGCTCAGAAGAAGTCTATGACTGTGGCACCTCACTCCACTCATGTACACAGTCATGAGACCAAAGGTAAAAAGGCTATGAATTCTGAACCTAGCTCTTATGTTCAACAACACAATCACTTTATTCATAGAGTGAACCAGAAGAGAAGGTACACCAAATTTGACTGTTGTTGTTGTGGCAATATTGATCACTTCGTCATAGATTGTTGGTTTAATTCAATATTGCCGAGGGATAACAATTTGACACTGACCAATCACATTGTTAAGTCACATTCTGTGAGTAGGACTAACACGAACCAAGGACCCAAGATGGTTTGGGCTCCTAAGGTCAATTTGTCCATTTTGCAGGATAGTTCAAAGGCCAACAAGAATCATATCTGGTATTTGGACATTGGATGTTCGAGGCACATGACTGGAACAAGAAGCCTACTCAACGATTTCACTCCTGTTGAAGATGGACCCAAAGTAATCTTTAGAGGATTTGACAGGGGAACTATAAAAGGCTATGGTATGGTTACCAACGGCATAGTCTCCTTCACAAAAGTAGCATATGTGGAAGGGTTACAACATAATCTGATAAAAATAAGTCAACTATGTGATCTAGACTATGTAGTGGAGTTCCACAAGGATAAGTGTCTTATCAAACAGTCTGTTGATTCAGAAACACTAGGAGTGGAAATACTTACTGTTTAAATTTTCTTTGCTTAGATTCATCCACACCAGTATGCTTTGTTGCCAAAGATAGTGCATCTCTTTGTGTTCAATGACACGAGATAAACACTTATTAATTTTAGAACGATTAATAAGTTACTTTCAGACAAGTTGGTAAGGGATTGACCAAAGTTGAAATGCATTAAAGAAGACTCATATCATGCATGCCAAATGGGCAAGTAGACAAGGGTTTCCTTTAAGATCATTGGTTTCAAAGATTTTACTAGATATTTATATTTGTTGCATATGAACTTGTTTGGTCTTATGTTTATTCGTAGTTTAAGAGGCAAGTCTTATACCTACGTGATTGATGATGATTACTCACGTTTTACATGAGTTTTCTTTCTGAAACGAAAGTCAGATACAATGGAAACTTTCATGTCTTTTGTCAAGCAAATCCAAAATGAAATAGACTGGTCTGTGGTCAAAATCAGAAGTGATCATGATACAAAATTTTAGTCAGGGGCAATGACAGAATTCTGTAAAAGCCAAGATATCTTACACGAGTTTTCCTCTCCCTGGACTCCACAACAAAATGAAGTAACTGAGAGAAAGAATAGAACACTCATAGCGACAAGTAGAACGATGCCGACTCTTCACTACCAGAGTACTTCTGGGCTGAAGTAGTCAACACAGCCTGCCATGTGCAAAACAGAGCCTTAATCACCAAAGATCATCATAAGACTGCTTATGAAGGGCAGAAAATCAACCTTGTCTTATTTCAGGATTTTTGGAAGTAAATGCTATGTGTTAAACAATGGAAATTTTTATCTTACTAAGTTTGCTGAAAAATGTTTTGAAGGTATTTTTGTAGGCTATAGTTGTCATAGCAAGACATATAAGAGTTTCAATAAGAAAACTTTGGTTGTGGAAGAATCAATTAATATTGTATTTGATGAAACGAGCGTGATACATGAAAGCTCGTCTAGTTCTTCTGTTGTAGGTATAAGATCAATATTCAAGGAGTTGACCATTGGTGAGCTTGAAGGAGTTAAAAGAGACAACCTCACCAAATACTGTCACTGAAGATGAAATTCAGAATCAAGAGGATGTACCAGACTTAATTGAAGCAGATCATCCTGCCGAAGATGAAGCAACAAAGATTCTAAGAAGACTCCATTTGGCTGGAAAACACCAGAGAGATCATCCACCACACCAAATAATTGGAGATTTAAACCAAGGAGTGCAAACAAGGAGAAATGCACAGATTAGGTATTGCATCTTAGTTTCTTGTCACGGATTGAGCCAAAGAAATTTGAATAAGCCAACACCGATCCCTCATGGATTATGACTATACAAGAGGAGCTCAACAAATTCAAAAGATACAAGGTGTGGAAATTGGTACCTAGACCCAAGGATCAGAACATCATTGGAACAAAATAGATCTACAGGAATAAGTTGGATGAAAATGGAGATCATAAAGAATAAAGCCAGAATGGTGGTCAAGGGATACAAACAAGAAGAAGGTATAGATTTTGATCAAACATTTGCTCCAGTTGCAAGATTAGAAGCTATCCGGTTGTTCCTAGCATATGCTGCTCACAAAAGATTTAAGATATATCAAATGGATGTGAAGTTGACCTTCCTGAATGGAGATCTTAAAGAAGAATTGTATGTGGAACAACCCCCAGGTTTTGTCAATCCAACTCATCCCAATTTTGTTATTTTCTAAGAAAAGCTCTATATGGGTTAAAATAAGCATCCAGAGCTTGGTACGAAATGCTATCTAGGTTTCTCATTGATAACAAGTTTTCAAGGGGAAAAATAGACAAGATATTATTTCTTAGGGAAGTCAAAGGCAAGATATTGCTGGTGCAATATATCTCGATGACATCATATTTGGATCTACTAATGACAGCCTTTGCAAAAAGTTTGCTGGCTTGAAGCAAAGGAAGTTTGAAATGAGCAGTATGAGAGAGCTGAAGTATTTGTTGGGCCTCCAGGTGAAACAATATGAAGATGAAATTTTCATCTCTCAGACAAAGTTCACTAATGAATTAATCAAGAAATTCAGAATGGAGAATGCAATCTCTATGAGGACTCCAATGGGATCAAATGTGTTTCTCGACAAGGATGAAAGAGGGAAACCTTTTGATGAAACCTTATATAGAAGCATCATTGAATCTCCGCTCTACCTTACTATTAGTTGACGATATATAATGTTTTCCAAATGTATATGTGCCCAGTACCAGGTGAATCCTATGAAATCTCACTACACTTCTGCAAATAGGATTTTGAGATACCTGAAAAGTACATGTTATTTTGGCTTGTGGCACTCTAGGAGTAATGACTTTGAGCTTATAAGCACTTCAGATGCAGATTTTGCAGGATGCAAGGAAGACAGGAAATGTATGCCAGTTCCGGGGAAGAAGACTCATTTTTTGGAGTAGCAAGAAACAAATTAGTATGACCATATCAACTGCTGAGTCAGAGAATATCTCAGCAGACAGTTGTTGTGCCCAACTTTTGTGGATTCAGCATCAACTGGAGGACTACAACTTGAAGATCAAGAGGACCTCGATGTTTTGCGATTCATCCAGTGCCATCCCTATTGCCAAGAACCCAGTTTCTCACAGTAGGACCAAGCACATAGAAATCCGGTACCGCTTTATTAGAGAACATGTGGAGAAGGACATTTTCTTGGAGTTTGTGCCTATAGGGAAATAGATAATAGTCATTTTCACGAAGCCTCTGGTTGAAACTAAGTTTAATTATCTCAAAATTGAACTTGGTATGCTAAATATAGAATACATTTATTTTCTTAGTTTTTCCTAAATCTATTTTATAAGTTATTTCTCACTTAGTACTATTTTCTGATTTATCCTAGTTTGAACTGCTTAATTATATAAATTTTAGTACTTAGTTTCTTTTAAAATGTTGTGTTGCCTAAGCATCTGGTCGGCACACACTGCTTTAACCGTTTCAATGCAGAAAATTTTCTAAGTACATGAAATATCAACTAGAGGCACAGTCGACAAAAACTCTTATCGACCGGAAGCGTGGTCGGCACAGTTCAATCATTCTTTTGTCGTCTGGACTTGATCTAGATATGCGAATGATGCCTTAATTTACTGGATTCTAATCTGAACCATTGATCCCGTAATTAAGTAAATCAATTGGTCCACCTTCATCAATAAGGTAGGGCCTCTTGGTATTCCAAATTTTGCATATAAATAGGTCAAGATGTTAAATTAGATTACCCCGCGCCTCTGCCCTAATCCCGTCCCTTCGACAAACCGAGCACCTCTCCGCATTCTTCGCCCTCACGTGCTGCTGTAGTTGACAGAGCCGCTCCTTGCTCCAACATTTGTCAGTCTTGGTAGCAATGGCTCCTAAGAAGTTAGTGGAGAAGTTCAACATCGGTGGTGAGCTCGTCAAAGGAGAGTTTGGAGGAGCTGATGATAGTTTAAATGTCGTGATTGCTCTGCTTGTCGAAGCCGGTCTAGATTTTGTTTTATCAGAACCTATCACAATCACGAATAGAGAGATCACGAAGTTCTACCATAATTCCAATGTTAATGTAACTGGCAAAGCCATCAAGTCTACTGTTGTCGGAACCTTTATCAGGTTAACTGCAAGAGGTCTGAATATATCACTCAGAATGAATGCCTTATCAGATGATCAAGAGGAAGATGAAGTCAATAGTTCAGATACTGCCCAAGCATTGGAATGGTGTGCACACCGAGAAACTCTATGGCTCATTGCACCGGATCAAAATGAACCAAGCTGGAAAGCTTCTGGCCGACATCGTTGTCAAAGTGCTGATCTGCAAGCCTGGCTCACATGACAGAATATATAAGAAAATGTTCAATTTGATGACCAGGGTCATACTAAGGAAAAAGATTGACCGGGGAAGGGTTCTATTTGATAAGATAAAGGAGTCCATCAAAGCTCCTAATTTTGGGAGAATCATGTCCTTATATCTCTGCAGCACCCTTGATGACAATGTAGATCAGACCTTGGGAGCCCCTCCATTATTTGAAAAAGATTGATTTAAAATCATTGGAGAGATGGGAGAAAGTTATCCCCAGGACCATAAGGAAAGAAAGAGGTAAGACCTCTGATGTTGCAAAGGACTTGGAAGAAGAAGAAGAGGTAGCTGTAGCCCCTAATGTGGAGCCTGTTATTTATCAACCCACTGCAGACACTGAGGGGGAGCCAACTACATAACTTACTGCAGAGACAACCCCAAATCCCATGGATACAAATGTCAGATTGGATGACCAAGTTATGCCAGAGCCAGCCCCAAATCCTATGGATACATATGCCAGATTGGATGACCAAGTCATGCTAGAGATAGTTGCATTTGAGGGGGAGACTCACCTGGAGTCATCAACCCTAGATGATCATTTAAAAGACTTTTCTGATAAGGAGGATGATAAGGTTGAGGAAGAGCATCATCTGGAGTCGTCTGTCCAAGAGGACCTAATTGTTTCTAATGATGCAGGTGAGGGAGAAGCTCATCTGGAGCTGTCTGGCCAAGAACCTGAGAATACATGCAGGGAGTTGGTAGTTCTTAAAGGCAAAGAAGTCGGGGTGGAAGAGAGAGCTGCAAGTTCTATCTATATTCTAGACACCCCAAGTGAAGCTTTGACGACTCCTTGGTAGAAGGAGCTATCAGAATGAAGGAGAATCTGATGGGATCAGATATCCCTAGCACTTCTGCCTCTAGACCACAAGAAGAAGCCTCTGGCCCCATCTTAGATCAAATAAGATTATTGTTAGGGGAGCATAGGAGATATTTTGAAAATTATATGTATAAGGCTCCGGAGAAAGTCAAGGAAGAAGTTTCTGCCAAACTGGATGTTGTAATGAACAACACAGACCACATAAATTCTCAGATCACTAGTTGGTTCATTAAAGCAGCTGCTGCAGTTGACAATAACTATAAAGCTCTAAAGTCTCTGGATGAAAAGCTGGAGAATAACCATCCTGAACATCAGATGATAATGGATGAACTTGAGAGTGCCAATGCTTTTCTTACAGATAAAATCACTGCAAGCAAGAGCGATAAAGAAATTTGTGGATAACCAAGACTTCTCTAATCAGTTTTTGTCTGACAAATTGGATAAGTACAAGGATGAGATTATGCTGAACACTTTTGTAGAAGTCAGAAAGGGGGAGAATGTGACAAGTGAAAGAGCATTCTTGTTGCTTAATGAGCTGAATCAAGTTATAAGAGATACTCAAATCTATCAGCCCAACACCTTTTATCAACCCCCAGAACAACAGTACAAACCTACAGAAGAGTTCTATCAGCCCCCAGAGCAGTATTATGATGATATTGAAGAAGTTCAAATTGTGGGAGAGCCCGAGCCCAGGACAAGGACAAGTTCTAAGAGAGAATTATCTGAAGCCCAGACCAATGCAAAAAGGAGAAGAGAACAAGGGAGAAAGACCTTACATTTGAAGTCGGGAGTCCTGAATCAAGATAAATCATTGTATGGACCTCGGAGAAATATGGCAAAGATGTCAAAGACAGGGAGAAATATTATAGTTTTGAAGAATGACTACAACATGAACGACAAGAAATCAAAAGAAGAATTTATAAAAGAGAATACACGCTTAATCCTGGACCACTTCCTAAGGATGCCCCTCCTAAGCCTCGAAGATACATTCCAAAGCCATTTGACCACTTTGAGAGGCAGAAATAGAAACTGAAAGGAAAGGAAGCTGCTATGGAAGAAGTCATGAAGAGAGCTAAATAGGAAGATGATGGGTACAAGGGAAATGGGCAAATGTAGTCTAATTTAATTATAAACATTTTGATTTTATTTATATATAAAATTTTGGTGTTAACTCATATTTGTGCACATGTTATTATGATACTTTTTGTGTGAAGTTCATCTTTACTTGAGGTTTTGACTTCATCAACTATGGGGAGATTGTTGGAAAAATTGCCCATAATTATCCTGATTTGAAAAAGTCCTCAGGATAAAGATAAACTCACTATGTATTTGATGAATGTTTAAGTTTTGATGTTTCAAGTGTAATTTAGTGCAATGTTAGCATATGGCTAGACTTATTGTCAGTTGACATAGTTTTACTAATGTAAGTCCTCATTGTGCAAAACATCTTGTCGACATAAGTACTAGACTATGTTAAGCTTGTCACTTAATCATTTTCAACATTTACAAAGTTCCACACAGCTGGTTGAAGCACTGGTTCAAAGATCAAAAAGTTCAAAAAATCTGTCTAAGCCATTTGTCGACTAGACTCAATACATACATTAAGAAGCTGCAGTAAATATCGAGCAGAGTTGTCTTGGATATAGAATCTAAGTCATTTGTCGACTAGACATGTTACCGACACCAATGTAATAGAGCAGTATGTCGATTGGAAGATCCTTAGGCAAAGAAAACATACCTTATATATCGACTGCAGATGCTCAAACAGAGCACAGTGGATGTCGACTTGACTGCTTATGTTGACTGGACTGCATATGTCTACTGTAGATGCTCAGACAGAGCACAGTGAATGTCGACTTGACTGCTTATGTCGACTGGAAGGCATCCAGTGAATATCGACTAGACCAGTCATATCGACAAGACAATTTTCGCTGCTTCTAAAATTCAAATCATACAATCGCGACCAATTGCGTCGCAATGTACAATTGTCATGGACACGTGGAAACATCAGGATGAAATCGAAATAGCCGCTAGTCTCTTATCTCTTATAAATAGGGAGGAGACGCATGCGGCTAACCATAATCTAGCATTCACGAAAAATCTAGCGATTATTGAGAACCCGAGAACTAGAAAGCAGCCGCCGGCGTCAACTGAAATTACGCCTCTGCTCTAGAATCGCTCAAATCCTTCAATCAGATCTTCAATCGAGCGAAGCCAGTTCTCAGAATAGCCGATCCAAGATCAGAACTGATTCTACACATCAAGTTTCTCCTCTCACTCACCGAAATGCGATCCATCAGAGGAGACAGATTTCTTCTAGGTCTTAAGTCTTTGATCAAGAAGAAGCAGAACTATAACTCAATCATTTCAAGCTTCAAGAAGACTCAACACATTCAAGATATATTTTATTGAGTCTAGAGAAATTGTTGTAAAACTCTTATAAATCTTTTGGTAGGATTCATTTGTTGAATCTGAGTTTTCTGTAGGATTCCTCTGTGGAATCTGAGGTAAGATACTGAGTTAGGGGATCTGAGGTAGGGAACGAGGTAGTGTTCCTGAGGTAGGAGATCCGTTCTCCGAGTGTAAGATCATTTGTTGATCCCAGTTGATTTGGAGTTGCCGAGGCTAGGACACTGCAAGATAAGCGAAGGGAGAAAGTGGAGTACCCATGCTGGGGATCCACTGTAAAAATCTTGTGTTTGTGTTGTGCTTTTTCTTTCTGCTCACATCTAGATTATTTCCCTGCGACAAATTAAAAAGGTAAAAAGACGTCACCTATTCACCCCCGTCTAAGTGAAAGCTAGGTTATTCCCATATAACAATTTTATTACACCAACGAGGACTGGGGTGCCGCGGGAGGCTCCTTTAGAATACACTGTCGACTGCAGATGCTCCTTCAGAATACATCAGGAGGCTCCTTTATAACAATTGTTATTCCCATATAACAATTAGAACGTCCCCGGTTTCAGATCTAAGAAATGCTTCAGATTGAGATCCACCTGAGGTTGGGCTGTGGTGCAGCGGGAGGCTCCTTAAGCATTTTCAATGCCTCTACTAATGCTCGGGCAATGTATTCTACGGGAGAAGACCTCGACGATCCCGACTGAGGTTCCTCGGGCATGGTCTCTTCATTTCTTTGATCTCTATCACCTTCCATGTCATCAGGATTCTTGTTATTCTTCCGATTAGAATACACCAACGAGGGTTCCTGCAGGAACAACCCTCAATTAGATCCTTCTCCCACAAATACACAGCTTATGATTATGACTCAGTACATTCTTACAGTGCTCAATCTCGAACCTCCCTCTGATACCACTAAATTGTAACGGCCCACCTAGACCGCCACAATTAAAACATTTCATTGCTACGTTAATGAATTCTAATGATTTCCTTTATAAATCTTATTGTATATATATATTTTATTTTTCTTGTCTATAATGTCTTTTTATTTATTTTTCTTCTGCTAGCCTCACTACAAAAAAATCCAAATCCACATAGACTTGAGCACTGTATCATATAAAGAGGCATAATCCAACAGTTCTATAATATCTCAAAAGTTAAAAGATATATGATATCACAACAATACACCGGTACAAAAACACGACGCGGCTATCCACATATATACAATCTACATAATGCGTCAACCAGTATATACATTGTACATCCTATAGGGGAACCAACCTAGTGACCTATCAACACTAGACCACCCTACATTCCTTTCTACATATCTAGTCTTTATCCTTCCAATACGGCTCTTCCCTAGCCCACTTTTCCTCATACGCTTCCATTTTCTGCAGCAATGCAGTAAACACAAGCACCCAAGGCCAATATTTGGCCTCAAGCATCTTCTGTTTCCCCTCAGCGAAGAGCTTGCTAGTAACCTCCACTTCATCTTTGTTCGCTTCCTAAAGATGTTAAAATATAAAGAATTAGTCAAAACTATGACTAAGTGAATTACTTACCTCTTAAAACGTCTTCCTTGCAAAAAGAAAACATGTTAGCACAATAATCATATATTTTGCTATACTAAAAATGAAGTACTGCAGGAAGTAGAATATTATACCAAGGTGGAATTTATAAAAAGAAAGGAACAAATGCATGAGTAACATGTATGTATGTATGATTAATCGGTATAATAAACACTTAACTGTCAATTAGAGTGAGAATCTGTACACATCTAAATGTTCAAAAGCAGTTATTTGAAAGTCTCTACATTTGATATAAACTTTTATTTCATTCTCCTTAAAATTTCCTTTCTCTTTTCTCGATTTTCTTTGCTTTTGTTCGTTCACATCGCTAAGGGTAGCTTAGTTCTTTAGTTCAATAGCAATAATCATTAGTAGCATTCAATAGGATCAGTAGAAATCTTATGTGCACATAATTGATTCAGGGCTATCAAACTAGCGTAGAATTCCCCTATGGGACCTCCCTTGTGGGACTTGAATCGCTTAATTTCTTTTTCTTTCATTTGGTAGGTCAATTCACCCTTAGCAATGCCCTTTATTCATTCTTACTTAATCTCATTTGCATAACATTTTCATTTCTATTCGGATTTGATTGTATTTCTTGTTTGGTTTAATTTTTCATTTGTTCTTGTAGGTTTCATTTATTTTTGCTCCCAAAAGATTTTTTCAGTTATATTTAAGTCACCGGCAGTTGAGCTACATCAACTGGGCATCTTAAATAATCAATCAAGTCATAAGTGGCTTCCACATCATTAATACAATAGAACATATCAACATGTAAGAATAGGTAAATACAAACAAGGAAGAAGTAAAGAAAGTCATAAGTGGCTTTCCCTTTGCCTCTAGTACGGCTAGGATCAATATCTTGTCCCTCATTATATGTCATTTCAAATGATACTTCCCTGTGTAGTAGCTGGTGGTATCATCATAATTTTCCAAAATTTCTTCTATACAATTTTCTATAAAAATCAACTATTCCATATCTTTCCCCCATTTTCATTTTCTGTTATACATCAAAAATACACAGCCAATTAAAAATATAGATCATTAATTCTTTTTTTCCTCAAAGTTGGGATTTCCAGTGGCATCAGCATAATCATAAACATATATATTTTAGAGAAGAGGGTAAAGTAATCTGGAATTCTAGAATATGTAATTATTGATCAATACAAATGTTTTCTCCACTGCCATAGATTTATATTTCTCCCTAAATATTCACGATCAGCCACAAGAGGTGGCATCCAGGGAGAAAATAGTTATGTAATAAATTTTAGGTATCACTAGATAGATTGTAAGAGCTCAAAATAACTCTTCACAAAACTATAATTATGCCACTGTTTGCAAAAAAGGTAAAAATCCCAACTTTAAGCCTAGCCGGCTGTATAATGGAAAAAGGAAGAAAGCTCAGGTTCTTATGAGGTCTTCTATTCCAGCATAATTTTTAGTATTAGGGTTTAATTATAGAAGAAGAATCAAATTTAAATATCTTACCTCACAGCTAAAGTAAAAATGTAGCTGAAAACTGCCGCCAATTTTAGCACGACCAACTGCCAAGCGCCTTCACAGCAGCACCAACACCAAAATCAAGAGGTAGCAAGAGAGGGAGGATTAGGGGAGGGAAAAGAGAAGGAGAGGAGTAGCTATTTCCGAAACCCTAAACTTCGATTGAACCCCATCAGTTCCAGAGCACGGTCAGAATGAGCATGAGGCTCAGGCCAAAAGGATTTTAACCACATCCTTAAAACAATCCGGCCGTTTATTCTTTCCACTTCCCACAGGTAAGGCCATGATTTACCCACATGGCTCCCATTAAAACATTCATATCATTCTAGAGTTCCAAATTTCTCATGACAAGATTGCTTCATCAAACTAAAAGAAATGAAATCTAATAGAATATTTCCCAGCCCAATAGCCACCAAAACCCATCCGCTAGTTCAAAACACAGCCCACATAATAAAACACAGGCCCAAATGCTTATGAGTCCCAGAAGTAGACACCCAATACACAGCCTCACAAAATAAAACATTCATTATAAATTATCATCTCTTTTATTATTTCTTGTATATATATATAACTATATATATAAAAAATAAAAGAGAGAATATATATATATATATAACTCTTCGGTTAATATAATTAATTAATTAATATATAACTAGAAGTTCACTATGTCAACAATAAAATTTCACGCACCTGACAAGGTATTACAATTAACTTGGTGACTCTCTTCATGCCCCGAAAGATAATGATAGACTAATCGTGCCCTTCTAACTGAATTTTCTTGCTCCTGTAATCTATCTTCGCATTTGCATCTGGTAGCTAGTCCATACCCATAATTATATTGAATTTAGCGATAGAATGGAGGGACCCATCTATAATAATTTCAGATTCTCCGAACAAAACATGAATCATGCACTTGTGGCTTGTTTGCATAAATGCATCGTTAGGCATCATAACTTCAAGCGATGTTGTATCTGTAAGGGTCTCTAAGCTCAGTCTATGCGCAAAATATTCTGCTATGAACTAGTGCGAAACACTCATATCAAAGAGGACCATAGAAAGAAAGTTTTGTACCATGAGGATACTTATATGCATGGACGAGACATGGTTTGTGTACAACCCATATTCTCCGAGGGTAGGACCCAATTCAAGCCACGTAGGCAAAATGTCAAAGTCAAAGGTCAACACGGAGGACAGGAGTCAAAGATTGAAGACAGCCCAACAAGTAGAGACAGCAGAAGGCCTGTGCGAGTATAGGCTAGCATGTGCGAGCAAGACCCTTATACTCGCCAGGTGGGCGACCATAGTGGATGCTCGCCGAAGCCAGGCGAGATTCCCCTCAATGTCGCGTAGTCGCCGGGCAGGGCTGGGCTATAAATATCCCCATCCCCTTTGGTTTGCCTATAAATAGGACCCCAAGACACAAGTAGAAAGCACCTTCACCCCCCTATGGTGGGCGAGTACATTGCCTGCCTCTCTTGTGCCGAGCTCAACATTGGCTTTAGGAGGGGAAGTTCCTATAGACTTCCGGGTATGTGGCGGAACCTCCTCGCTGCAGCACGCGAGTCTTGTTTATAGGCAGGTTGGAGTGGTTTTTATGCTCTCTAGCTTCTTATCACCTTGTCTCACGTGGGTCGACCACCAAACAAGTAGCCTTTGGTCACTCCCCAAGTCTCGAACATAGTTGGACGGTATCCGGGTTCCAAAATTTTTGGTGCGGTGAGCGTGGATCGTAGTCAGAGGGAGAAAGTCTGGTGAGAAGGCGAGATGGTCCGAGCTGGCGACCATGAAGGAGCTGCTGGTAGCTCGGCAAGTGGAGGCGAGTTCGTGACGCAGGCAGATTTCGAAGTGTTCGTGCGACGTTTGGAGGAGACCATGCGAGTAGCGCTTCTTCTTTAGGGGGAGGGCACGACGACCTCGCCTCATCGCATGGCTCCGTTCGAGGATGGTGGCCCTCCTCGGCGAGCAGGGTAGGACCCAGTGGAGAAGGAGCCGGAGCGATCAAGGGGGCCGCAGTTCTATCAGCAAAGCTCGCAGGGGATTCGATTCCGCGAGGTGGATGACCAAGCGAGATCCCGGGATACTCGCCCCTACGACGAGTATGGGGGAGCTGCTCGCCAGACTGAGGTTCGTCGCCTGTCAGGTGGGAGGAGCCCATTCTGTGAGGAGATTCTCGTTGCCCCCGTGCCAGAGGGGGTTAGAGAGCCAGTGATGGCCTACTACTCTGGAAGGGATGATCTCGCCCGACAAATTTACTTTTTAAAGCCTTCATTAAGAATTTTAAGAAAAATCTGAACATCATTTATGGTTTTAGCCTCCCTGGAAATTGAAGATGCAGTTCATCAAATGTAGCAACTTCATGTTGCTAGATAATTTTTTTACATTATGCATTAACAATAGATAAATAGTTGTGGATGAATAACATTGATGGAGATCGATTACACACCTTTTGAGGATTTATCGGGTCGACACTTTTGGAGCATCTTATTGATGATCACAGAATACCATCGCGTCCGTCACAAATTTTCATATTTTTTATTATTTTTGGACTTGTATAGTTGTATTTTCAGATTTACTTCAAGTTATCCGATCGAGCGTTTGAGACCGTTGGATGATTTAACTTAAACCCTACCTTATATTCCATTAGGCCTCTAGGGCTATGGGGATCGAGAGTTTGGTTCATTTACGGAAACCATTCAGTTCCTTCCCCCTCGATGCGACAATGAGGGATTTGACCGGTGCCGACGCCACAGTCTACAGCTCCTAGGGGTGGTGATGCACGCGTCTACTACCTCTCCTGCCTCCAACGAGTCTCTCCCGTTCCTTAGCCGCTGTTTCTGCCGCCCTAATCCGCCCTTTTTCAGCTGTCAATCCCACAACCGCCGCTCTTATCATTGTTTCCCCCACAAACCTGCCACCAACTTTCCTCTTCTCACATCCCTAGCCCTCGCCTTCTACTGCCACAACCCCCTCAACCTAGACGCCGCCCCTCACTGTGCAGTTTCACTTACCGAGATCCAAACAACCAAGTCCAGGCGTAGTTGGCACCAGTCCAGCCATCCCCCACCCACTACATCAGCCCCCCTTACAATCACTCAATAATCACCCCACACCCCTCTTGTCATCTGGGACAGCCACTACCACCTCCTCCACTAGTACCAATTTTGGGTGAGTTCTTACATTTCAGTTTTCATTTCCTATATTGTATGGATGTTCACTTATTGCTAGTAATCTTTGGCTCTGTATTTTGATGCGTATTGTTTACTCACCCTGCATTTTAATTTTCGTGCACTCTCAATTTAGTTTTTGCATTTGTTGCATATTATTGAATTTTTCTGATGTTTGTGCTTAATTGAGGTTAAATGCAAGTTTAAGATTATTGTTTAATTAATTGCATGTCGGAAGTGATTGCATTTGTTCGTGCTTGTTTGCATTGCATATAGGGTTAGGCGATTGCGTGTTTGTTACCTATAGATTTATCCCACGTCAAACATCCACATTCATGGATTGTCTTGGTGTGCTAAATGGCTAACAAGCTCAACTGCGCTGTGGTAGATTATATAATTTGTTTATCATGTTTATTTGATGGTTTGCTTTTAGGCCAGCCTATATTTATGATTGGTCTATTGATGATAATTACTGTATTTGCTTTTCAGGCAATCTCCGGAATCCTCCGAGGATATTGTTCCTGAAAATTGGCTACTACAACTTTTTGCAGTGTTGGAGAAGCAAGGAATATCTTTGCCTGAAAGGTTATTCATAGTAAATCTTGTTTTGATTAATTGTTAACTTATTATGCTTTGAATACAGCTCCCGAGTTTCTTTTGCAAAAAAAATGGGGGAGATGATCTATTAATAGAAGTTTAGAGAAGTAAATTTTTATTAGAAATGAAATACTTTCCCTGCAATAAACATACTTAACTTTTCCATAAATAATGCAGCCTATTGAATCTTAGAACATATTCAGAAATCAGCACTGGTTGGTATATGTAATTTGTACACGAGTGTTGAAGCCCAAACAGAAAAGCCCACCTCTTAGCCTATGTATATTTTCCTTATTCTCTTGTTTAGTTCCACATCTCTTGTGGAGATAGTTGTATTGTATAAAAGCCCCTGTAAATTCCCACTATGGATGCCCATATTATTTCTTCTCATTTTTTGGTCTCACACCTCTAATATTGGTTTGAGGTCACTCATCTTTGTGTATATATAGAGGTGTAATGTAATATTTATTCTTTAGATTTGATATAATATATTTTTCAGTTCTCAGTTGAGAACTGAGAACTGTGGCACCCTTCATTTAATGTATATATAGATGAGTGTTTTAATAGTTTATATAGAGAGTATAATAATAGAGATTCTGTGTTTGTACATGGTATCAGAGTGAAAACATAAGTCCTTGAATTCACTTCCATGCTAAACTCATTGTAGATCCCATGCGTCAACCAACTCATCTTCCAATAATATTTGTTTCTACTAAGTCGCCGATTTATCCAAAGAATCCATTGAACTTATCAGTGATTCGAGGATTTTTCTTCTCGTCGTGTCTCTTGCCTCACACAAACTGCTTGCGAGATAATTGTCTCACAAAACTCTTGCATCTTACTCCTCCCATCCCTGCATCTCCTGCACATGTGAATGGGAAGAGAGTGATGTCTTTGTTCGTACTTGGTTGGCAGATGAATGCTTGCTAATCATACGACATGATGAAACCGTCGAAGCCACTTGGGACCATTTGGCTGCCCTTTAATCTAACGGAGTGAAGACCTCGTGGTTCTACACTATTTACTCAGACTTATTTGCTCGACCCACTCTTCCCTTGATGCAACATATCAGTAAGTACAATCATTGAGTGTTGAACTTCTTTAACATTGTTCCTTCTCCGTTGACCTTGCTACTCAGTAAAGGCTTTTTGATGAACTTCTAATAGCCTATTATCTTCAACTACCACCTGAGTCCTATGAGATCACCCGCCAACAAATTTTATGAGAGCCCGCTAATCCGATATTGGCCAACACTGTCGTTCAGAGTCTCCTTTAACACCCTACCTAGTTTAAGAATTTTTCAAAAGCCGGTCCGACATTCATGATGTGCAGTAAACTAAGCAAAAATAATAAAATTGATACCATAACTGAAAATAATTGAAGTACATAGCGAAAACAAAATACTGGAGCTAGCGTTAAAGAAATACTTCAATATCTGAATCACAGAGCCAACTATAAGTATGTAAAACCTTGAACAAAGACTAATGAGTAAAGTTTAATTTCAATAAATCAAAATTAACAAAACCCAACGAAAGCCTCTCTAATGATGATAGAATTTGGGGGATGAGTACCAAGTGCACCTCTTTTTGCTATTCATGGTTTTATTTCTCCTAATTTTCGTTACATGATTTGGATTTGTTTCTCTCTAATTAAATGGATTTGCATTTGACATTAGCCTTTGTCATTAGCATCTAGCTTAGGCTTTTGGCTTTGGCATCTAATTACTTCATCTGATTATGTATCTTCAGTTTGGGCTTTTATGAGGATTTGTTGGTCTCTTTAAATGGGTGTTAAATGGGCCTTTAATCATTTTTCTTTGGTTCGTGGCTTAAGCGGGCATTGCTGTCTGTTTTGGAAATTGAAGCATTCCACTATGTCCATTATCTTGGGATTTTTGAGCTAGTGGAGGGGTAATGTCTTGGCTGCCCCTTAATGGAATATTGGTGGCTTAATTTAAGCCCTTGGATTATGTTACAGAACTGCACGACGACGAGCCGCCTTGGAAAGCTTACACACGCCGGGCGCGTATATCGAAGGGGCCCACCGTTCCCGCGGAAGTTAATTAATTATTTATTTGTTGTCTTCATATGCTTTATTTGTTGCTTAATTCGTATGCTTTATTTTAAGTAATTTTGTATCTCTGTTTGAATGTTTTCTTCTATATTCACTCCTCACCACTATAAGAGGAGGCGTAAGACCTGTATTTTGTTTATCCTGGAATGAAATTGAGTTTTCCCTCTCCTCCTCTCTAGTTCTAATTTTCTTCCCTCTCCCCCCTCTCTCTCTCGTAACCCTAATTTCCCGACCCCTAACAACTGGTCCGACCTGTCGCTCCGCCCGCTGCTATGGCCGCCGGAGACTCGCGCCTCGCTGCCCTAACTCCGCTCCATCGCGCATCCTCTCGCCATCGCCACACCCGCTGCCGCGCATCCCGCCTTGTGCGCCCGTCTCGCTCGAGCCTCGCTCCGCCTCGCATCACGGGATCCGCCTCTGTTTTGCGCTCGAGCCTCGCATCGCCGGATCCGCACCGTCTCGCTCGCGCCTCGCCTCTGTTCCGCTGCTGCTCTGCGACGTCCTCGCATCGCCACCTCCGTCCGCCGCTGAAGCCCCGTCCGCACGCAGTCCCGCCCACCCACGCTCGGGGGGATGGCCCCCAACACCCGCCCGACAACCGAGCTTCCAGCGGCCGACTCCAACGAGGCACTCCTCCGCCGTGTCGACGCACAGGAATCCCTCGTGGCCGCCATGCACGCCTCCCCTGTCTCTCTTCAGGCAAAGTTTGATGCCCTCCAACCCACCGCCACCTCCTCCGCCAACGGATCGACGTGTGCATCCATCCTCGGCGCGGCACCACTGCCGCACAACGGAGATCCCCCGACACCATTTCCCCCAGGCCGACCAACCCTTACCTTGAATCTTCCCACCTTTACCGGTGTGGACCCAATCGGGTGGATTGCCAAGGCGGAACAGTACTTCGATCTCCACCATACGCCCGAGCAGGACAAGGTCTCTACCGCCCTCGTAGGACTCGACGGCTCCGCCCTTCATTGGGCCCGGTGGCTCCGCCAAACCAACCCAGCTATCTCCTGGCCGGAGATCAAACAGGAGATGATCCGCCGCTACGACAGCCGCTATTTCGGATCTGCCATCGAACGACTGTGTGGAGTGCGCCAGATCGGCACAGTGGATGACTACATCGATGAGTTCGTGGCCCTCGTCACCCATGTTCCGGGCCTACCACCGGATCATTACCTTGGCTTCTTCATGCAGGGCCTCTAGCCCAACATCCGATCCCGACTCCGCACCCATCACCCCAGGACGGTTTCCGAGGCCCTCGACATGGCACGCCTCGTGGAGGCGGACCTGTCTCCGCGACCCTCACCGACTCCGGGCGGGCCTCCGCCGGGCGTCCGACCATGGCGTCCCGGTGCCCCGGAACCACCGGCCCCTCGACCGCCTCCAGCTGGCCGGCCAGGCCTCCTAGATCCCCCGCAACGTATCTCCAACCGCGAGTTCGACGACCTCCGTCGCAAGGGGCTCTGTTTTCGCTGTCGTCAACCCTACTCCCCTACCCACGTATGCGCAGTCAAAGAATTTCACGCCATCATCGGCGACTTTGAACCAGAGATCACCTTGCAGGACTTTGAGGACCTCGAGATCGCAGCAGAGGACACCACCGGAACCACCACCGATGTCGACCTTCACCGTCTGTAACTCCCTTGTTTTTCGGTGGGCGGCATCTCCGGCCCCCAAACCATGAAGTTGGCGGGCAAGTTAGGCGAACTCCGCATTATCATCATGGTGGACATCGGGGCTAGTCATAATTTTCTCTCAGATCAACTGGCCAAGCAGCTATGCCTTCTGATAGAGCCATCTCCGGACTTCTCCGTTAGCTTGGGCGATGGCCGCTGCCGCTCGATCCGGGGGCATTGTCCGAGCGCCTCGCTTTCCGTGGGCCCTTACTCCATGAAGACAGACTTCTACGTCTTCGGCCTTGGCGGGATCGACGCCATCCTGGGGGTGGCATGGCTGTGCACGCTAGGTGATGTGCGAGTAAATTGGAGGTCTATGACGATGCGGTTCCTACAAGACGGACGGGAGCATTGCCTTACGGGAGATGTCGCCCTACTTCGCTCCCCCGTCTCTTTTTGCACTATTCAGAGGACTGCCGACGTCGATTTCTCAGCATGACTCTGGTCCATCACGGACACGGCACTACCAACCCCATCTCCACCTCCGGAACTTCAGGCCCTTCTGTCCGTGTTTGCAGACCTCTTCTCAGCACCATCCGAGTTGCCACCCGCCCGAACGCACGATCAAGCCATCCCTCTACAGCCCGGCGTGATCGCAGTCTCGGCCCGGCTATACCGTTATGGACACGTACAAAAGGATGAAATTGAGAGACTCGTTCGCGACATGCTGATGGGGGGCCTCATCCGTCCTAGTGCGAGCCCCTTCTCTAGCCCGGTCCTCTTGGTCAGGAAGAAGGATGGCAGCTGGCGCTTTTGCGTAGACTATCGGGAGCTCAACAAAGCCACCGTCCCGGACAAGTACCCAATTCCCGTGATTCAGGAGCTTCTGGACGAACTCCACGACGCGACCATCTTCACCAAGCTGGACCTCCGTGCAGGCTACCACCAGATCCGCGTTCGTCCGGCCGACGTCGCCAAGACAGCCTTTCGGACCCATGACGGCCACTATGTGTTCCTGGTCATGCCATTTGGCCTGACTAACGCGCCGACCACTTTTCAGGCCACGATGAACGATATCTTTCGACCGGTACTTCGCCAGCATGTACTTGTTTTTTTGATGACATCTTGGTCTACAGTTCTTCTTGGCAGGAGCACCTCCAGCACGTCCGCCAGACGCTGGCCACGCTACGGCAACACCACCTCAAGCTCCACCCCACCAAGTGCTCTTTTGGGGTTCCGGAGGTGCGCTACCTGGGACACACCATCTTCGCCACAGGGGTCACAATGGATAGCGACAAGATCGAGGCGGTCCTCCAGTGGCCAACACCATCTTCTATCCGCGATGTTCGCGGGTTCCTTGGCCTAACAGGATACTACAACAGGTTCATACAGGGGTACGACACTCTGGCCCGTCCCCTCACCCAGCTCCTGAAGAAGTCAGCCGAGGGCACTTTCGAGTGGTCAGCGGCGGCCTCCGCCGCATTCGTCGCTCTTCAGCAAGCCCTGGTACGCGCCCCGGTGTTAGCCATGCCAGACCTTACTCAGCCATTCCTCGTGGAGTGCGACGCTTCAGGCATCGGCGTGGGAGCCGTCCTTATGCAGGCCGACCGCCCTGTGGCCTACTTTAGCCGCGCCTTCTCCGACACTATCCGCAGCCGCTCCGCTTACGAGAATGAGCTCATGGGCCTCGTTTTTGCAATACAACACTGGCGGCCCTATCTACTGGGCCGACATTTCGTGATCCGCACCGACCACCAATGCCATAGACTTCGGTACCTTATGCAGCAGAAGATCGCTACGCCCGCCCAACAGGTGTGGGTGACAAAGCTACTGGACTACGACTTCAGGATCGAGTTTCGGCCTGGCAAGGCAAATCGCGCAGCTGACGCCCTCTCCCGCAATTCCATTCTAGCAGCCATCTCCCGCCCCGTCTGGGAGGGTACGGAGGCCCTCCAACGAGAAATAGAAGCCGACCCGACACTCAACAGGATTCGAACAGCACTCAGCACAGACGCCGCAGTGCATCCACCGTATTCCTTGGTGGACGACCGTCTTCTCTTCAAAGGCCGCCTCGTACTCGCGCCCTCCTCCCCGTGCATTCCCCTGTTATTGGCAGAGTTTCATACATCCCCAACGGGAGGACATGCTGGTGCTTACCGGACATACCGACGATTGTCAGCCTCTCTTTATTGGCCTCACATGTTCCGACAGGTCAAGGCTTTCGTGGCCGCCTGCCTCATCTGCCAGAAAGCCAAGTACGAGACAGTTTTTTCGGGTGGTATACTTCAGCCCCTTCCGATCCCCGACCGTGTGTGGGACGACATCGCCATGGATTTCATCACACGAATGCCCCGATCACAGGGACACGATTTCATCTTGGTCATGGTGGACCGGCTCTCGAAGTATGCACATTTCATTCCCCTCTATCATCTATACACCGCCTCCACAGTCGCCGGCAGCTTCATCCAGGGGATCGTGCGCCTCCACGGATTTCCCCGGTCAATTGTGAGCGACAGCGACCCGCTATTTCTGAGTACCTTTTGGACTACACTGTTCCGTTTACAGGGTACCCGTCTTCGCATGAGCACGACATACCACCCACAGAGCGACGATCAGTCAGAGGTCCTCAACCGGTGCCTGGAAACGTACCTTTGCTGCTTCGTGGGGGAGCAACCTCGCAGCTGGGCCAAGTGGCTCGGATGGGCTGAGTACTCTTACAACACCGCCCACCACCAAACGACCGACACTACTCCTTTTGAGGTCGTCTATGGCCGCCCTCCACCATCTATTGTCCGCCACCTCCCAGGGGAATGCCAGGTGGAGAGCCTGGCCACCGCTCTCCGCGATAGGGATACCATTCTGGATCATCTGAAGCACCACCTACGACGGGCCCAACAGAAGATGGTTTCCTTCGCCAACAAGAAACGTCGGGACCTCTCCTTTGAAGTGGTAGAGAAGGTTTTCATCAAGCTCCATCCCTACCGCCAGCTTTTAGTGGCACGCCGACCATGCCCCAAATTGGCGCCACGGTTCTTCGGGCCCTTCGAGATCATCGCCCGCATAGGGGCGGTCGCTTACCGCCTACGCCTCCCAACCGGGAGCTGCATTCATCCGGTCTTTCATGTCTCACAGCTTCGGCGCGTTGTGGGGGACCACACCACTACGGACCACATCCCGAATGACCTCGACCTTGCCGGGGAAGCGCCTTACTACCCCGCCTCGATCCTCGACCGCAGGCACCGCACCACAGGGGACACTACATCAGAAGAGGTTCTCGTAACTTGGACTGGGCGGCCCGACTCGGAAGCAACGTGGCTTCCACGTGATGATTTCCGTCGCCAGTTCGCTGACTACTGCCTTGAGGACAAGACACATTTTCCAGACGGCGGCATTGTTACGGAACTGCACGACGACGAGCCGCCTTGGAAAGTTTACACACGCCGGGCGCGTATATCGGAGGGGCCCACCGTTCCCGCGGAAGATAATTAATTATTTATTTGCTGTCTTCATATGCTTTATTTGTTGCTTAATTCGTATGCTTTATTTTAAGTAATTTCGTATTTCCCTGTTTGAATGTTTCTTTTTGTATTCGCTTCTCATCACTATAAGAGGAGGCGTAAGCCCTGTATTTTGTTTATCCTGGAATGAAATTGAGTTTTCCCTCTCCTCCTCTCTAGTTCTAATCTCCTTCCCTCTCCCCTCTCTCGTTACCCTAATTTCCCGACCCCTAACAGACTAAATCTAAGGGAGGGCTTTAAGTGGCATGATTGGCTTTCTTGGTAGATGTCCCGTGGCTTCTTCATTAAGCTGAATACTTTCATTTATTTGACTCCTCTTATTACCTCTGATATTTCCTCTACCTCTCGGGTATTCCTCTCTGTGCTGCTTTTCTTCTCCCCTTCTCCTTCCCCCTTTCCGAGCTCTACAAGAGAAAGCATCTAGGTTTTTGGCTTGGGCTTGCTAAGCAAGTCTGCTGCCTTACTCCTCCGTAGCCTTTCTCCTAACTTGGGCTTGCTGGTTATTTGGATTTCTGGACTTCCTTTTCTTGCAATTAAGAGTGGTGAGCTTATGTATTTAAATTCCTTCTCTTCTTCTTCTTCCAGAGTGGTTTCATTTGCTACAGCACCTATGTGTATTATGGAGTATTAAGGGCCGTGTGTGTTGTTTTTATTGTTTCTTTGGGATTTAGTGTGTATTGAGGCTGAGATTAAAGGCTTTTGGCTGTATAAATATGGTTTAAATTCAGCGTGGGTGTGTGATTTAAGTGCTGCGTGTGTTTGTGCTGTGTTTGGGTGATTTAGGGGCCGCGGTAGTGAGTGTTTGCTGCTGTGTTTACTGCTGTAATTGTGCGGTTTTAAGTACTGTGTTTGGGTGATCTAGGGGCTGCGGCAGTGGGTATTTGCTACTGTGTTTGTGCGGTTCTTGAAGCTATGCATGAATGGTATGTGTGTGAGTTTTAAAGAGTGAATGTGTGACTTTTGTAACCCTTGATGGTGATTGAAATTATGTGTGCTGATATGGGATTTTCTTAAGTAAAAAGGCTTTTGAAATGTATTATTTTGGGAGGCTGATTGAGGGCTATTTTAGTGTCTTTAAAATAAAGAGTTATGCATCTACTCTTCCTCATTTCCATTTCCTATTCTAAGCTTTCTCTTCTCTCTTAACTCCTTCACACTTATATGGTATAAGAGCTCAATCATTTTGGGTTAAAGTTTTTAGTTGTCCTATTTTTCTTCTCGGGTGGGATATTCACTTTTTTTCTTGTGTCGCAACTCACATAAGATTTATATACCCCCCCATAAAATAATATAACTTGTACCTTACAGAGCTGTGCTAAAAAATCATCTACCTTTGAGATGGCCTCTAGAGATGGGATGAACGTTAACTCGAGGAGGGATATGGGAAAGGAAAAAATGAATGTGAGTTCTTATTTGTTTAATTTAACTTTATTTAAAATGCCTACTTTTAATTATAAAAATACATATTTCAAGACGAGCATTTCTTTTGTACATGAAAAGTACGCATGTTTGCAAAGGTTTTCCGATATTGTACTCGGCATGTTTAGAGCTTTCAGTTTTCTCAGCTTTATTTTAGTTTTTTTCGGCTTTCAACTTTTATGCACGGTTTCTTAGTACCGATTTCGTAAAATTTTGAAGCATTTATTTCATTTAGTTCTCCTTTCGTTTTGAGAGTTCAAAAATAAAAAACAAATAAAATTGGTACAAAGAATCCGTCTTTATTGCCTGGTTAAGAATTTAACCGTTGGCGGCATTGATGCATAAAGGTAATCTGAAGAAAGATAACTAAACACTCCACTCATTTAAAGAATACAAGTGTTTGCCCGGAAATCCGCGACCGCCCTTCTGAGTCAAGGTGATCATTTCCAGCTGTCTCAAATTTGCGAGACCGTCCAGACCGCCCCTCTTCTTAGTCCGTGATCCTTTCCAGCGGTCTCAGATATGCGAGACCGCTCAGACCAACTCTCTCCGGTCCAGGGATTCTTCAAAGTGCTCGGCGGTCAAGCTGCAGTCAGATCGTCAAACCGCGCGGTCTAGTCTTTTTTCTCCTTTTTTGTTATTAACACCTCCTTCCTCTGCCCCGGCTCTCCTGTATCCCGGGCAGCCCATAATTTTTTGGATCTGCCCGTTCGGGCAGCCTCCGCGTCTATAAATAGAGGGGTAGGGGTACCTGAAAGGGGACTTTTGGCTTCGAGCCCCCAGCTTACAACCTGTGTAAGCGGTCTCGAATTCTGTCGCTTTTCTACCTCGAATCCTGCTCTGCTTCTAAATTCCTCTGTACTTCCCTTTTTTGAGGTCAATCCAAGTAGCTTTTCTCCTCCTATTTTCCTTTACAGCATCTCTCGTCTTAAGTAACCTACACTCCGCAGTTGCCCCTCATCCTTCTCTTAGTGTGAGTTTTGGAGGTACATTTTTTGGTACCAACAGAACGAACACGCGACCTTCAGATCAAGAGTGTTTAGGTGAATCCAGTAGACAACGAGATGGCAGACCGCATGATGCGTGCTTGTCGGTCTTCCAGCAGTCGTCCTCACCCCGACTCGAATCCCTTAGAAGCCCTTGAGCGTCGTTTCGAGCTGCGCTTCGAGCAAGCCCTCCGGGAGGCCGCTCGAGCTCGGCAAAAAGCCGTCCAAGCTCAGCAAGAAATCGCGCGATCTCAGCAGGAGACCGCCCGAGACCGCCAGGAGGTCGTCCGAGCTCAGCAAGAGTCCGCTAAGCAGATCGAAGCCATGAGCCAGGTCGCCAGCCAAGCCAGATCGCCACCCCTGACCGCTTGGCCAACCAAGCCAGATCGCCACCCCTGACCGCTTGGCCAGCGATCACCCTTGTGCCGCGCGAGTCCTCAGCCCGCAGCCCCTATGCGATCTCAGCAAGGGGAGTTCGCAGCCCGTCGTGACTCTTTTAGAGCAGCAGATCAGGGTCTTCCAGCCCAGACCCTAAATTTCCAAGAGGATTATGTTTATCCTCCGGCCCCTCCTGCTCCTTTTCCTGCTTCTTCCAGCATTGTTGATTCAGAGGAGCCCTCTCCTTTTTCTGACAAAGTTTGTTGGGAGCCCATTCCCAATGGTTTTAGAGAGCCTCGACTCCCTATGTTCACCGGGGAGAGCGACCCAGTTTCTCATCTTCACGCTTTTGAGTCCGCAGTCGCTCTCAGGACTATCTCAGATGCTGTGAGGTGTAAATTGTTGATCACCTCTTTTGATGGATCTGCTAGGGAATGGTTCTATAAGCTGCCTTCCCAATCTATCCCGAGTTTTGCCGTCCTGAGGCACGAACTCCTTCTGAGGTTTGCAACTGCCAAGAAAAGGAAGAGTGGTCCTGCGGCCCTTTTCAAGATTAAGCAGGGAGATAACAAGACTTTGGCTCGCTTCATCGACCGCTTCCAAAAAGAAATTTTGGGAATCAGGGATGTTGATCCCGCTCTCTATATGGCAACACTGATTAATGGTTTGCAGGAAGGTCCCCTCAAATTTGAGGTCACCATAAGAGAGCCCAGCTCTTATCAGGAGTTGATTAGCATCGCCAATCGTCACATAAAAGGGGAAATCAACAACCCCGCCTATGTCTCTAACCTGACCTGTAAGGCTGTTCAATAAGGTTCCGCAGGATTTTATCCAGCTCCGCCATCATCAAAGCCACATCAAGAATTCCCGCCTCCCGTTCCAAGAGGCAGAAACTTCCGAAATCATCGCTCCAATCAGAGAAATCAGCGGTTCCAGCCCAAGGGACCTCTGCTGCCAACCCCTACTACCCCAGCTCCCCAAATCACTCCGGTTCATCCAATTCAGTATATTCAGCCGCCCCTTCTGACTGCTCAACCATTCTATAATGACTCCCAAGAATCCTTTACAGATCTTGGCATTTCTATGAGTTAGGTGGTTCAGATTCTCCAGAAGCAGCCCTTCTTTAAGAAGCCTGCTCCGCTCAATTAAGATCCAAAATCCAGGAATCCGGCTCTTTATTGTGAATATCACAGGGAGAGAGGCCATCTAACCGAGGCTTTTAGAGCCCTTCGCTTGCTAGTGGAGAAACTTTTGAAAGAAGGAAAGCTCCGAGATCTCTTCCAGAAAAGTGACCCCTCCAAGGCTTCGGCCTCCAAGAGCAAGGAGGCGGCGGAAGTCCATTGGGAATGTGAAGAAGTAGATGATGTTGGCCACCTCGGCAACATCGGTTTTCCCAATGAGTGCGTGGATGCAGGTGATGAAGGTACTTTGGGCAATCTTTTCTGCATCCACGGAGGGGCATGACCAGAATCCTCTAGGAAAGCTAGTCTCAAAAGGGTTTTTCAATCGGAAGTTGCTGTCACTTCCTCAACTCCAGTCCGGGGAACGGTTTACCTTCGGGGAAGAGGACCTCCCTCCGACTTCCAATCCCTTCGATGATGCGGTCGTTATTAAAGCAGCTATCGAGAATTATACCGTAGAAAAGATTTTAATCGATACTGGGAGCTCGGTGAACGTGCTCTTCAAGCCTGCCTTCGAAGCATTGAAGACAGGGAAGACTCTTCTCTCCACGGAGGGACCTCTCTATTGTTTCTCGGGAGAAAAGAAGGAAGTGGAAGGAGTCGTCACCCTCTCGGTGATTTTAGGAGGCATCGTGAAGCTTGTAAAGTTCATAGTCGTTGAAGCTCTTAGTAGCTACAACGCAATTTTCGGAAGACCCGTTCTAAACGGGTATCAAGCGGTAGTGTCTACCTACCATCAAGCTGTGAAATTCGCCTTGAACGGCAAGCTGCACCGGATCAGCAGTGATCCGAAGAAGGCCAGGGAATGCTATGTAAAAACGGTCAACATGATCGTATCTTCTTCTCCCCAGGTAGCTGAGATGTCTTCAACACCTCAAATTCCTGACCAGGTCGAAGTTGCGGAAGAAGTTGAAGAACTTGAAAGAGATGGAGTTCGCTTGGAACCTGCCCAGGCGACCCAAGGAGTGCCCATCAGCGAGGAAGATGAAAGCAAGAAGCTCTCTATCAACTTTGAACTGTCTGAAGCTGACAAGAATCGGCCATCTCTTGCCTCTTGAAGAACCTGGATGTCTTTGCCTGGTCAGCAGATGACATGCCGGGAGTTAATCCAGATATCGCCTGCCACCATCTCAATATCGATCACAACTCTACTCCTATCAAGAAAAAGAAGAGATCCGTGGCGATGACCCTTGCTCAGCCAATTCGAGAGGAGGTGGAGAAGCTGCTGAAGGCCAAATTCATTCAAGAAATCCAGTACCCGGAATGGGTGTCGAATGTTGTAATGATTAAAAAACCTGGGGGAAAGTGGAGAATGTGCGTAGATTTTACAAAACTTAATAAAGCTTGCCCGAAAGATTGCTACCCCTTGCCTCAGATAGATTATTTAGTGGATTCTGCGGTTGGGTATTCTTGTATGAGCTTTTTAGATGCATTCTCAGGCTATCACCAAATTAGAATGCATAAGCCCGATATCCCTCACACCTCGTTTATCACAAATGACGACTGTTTTTGTTATCTCGTGATGCCCTTTGGGCTGAAAAATGCTGGAGCAACTTATGAAAAAATGATGGATACAGTTTTTAAAGGCCAAAAAGGAAGAAATCTCGAGGTCTATATCGATGACCTCCTAATAAAGAGCAAATCATTCTCATCTCACCTTAACGATCTAACGGAAACATTAGCAACTCTTCGAGCTTTTAATATGAGATTGAAACCGTTGAAATGTGTTTTTGAAGCAAGCAAAGGAAAATTTCTTGGTCATCTCCTCACTCCGGAAGGTTTAGAGCCTAATCCAGATAAGGTAAAAGCCATCTTGGAAATGTCACCTCCTAAGTCCCCTAAAGAAGTTCAGCAATTAGGAGGGAGAATGACAGGTTTGAGTCATTTTATCTCTCAGTCAGGAGATAAAAGTGTTCCTTTCTTCAAGACCCTCCCGGGAGGGGCTAAGTTTGAATGGACGAAGGAGTGTGATGATGCCTTCAATCACCTCAAAAGGCAGTTGACATCAACTCCTCTGCTCCAAAGTCCAAGGGAGGGAGAAGACCTCTTTCTGTATCTAGGAGTTGGCTCCGATGCTATAAGTTCAGTGTTGGTTCGAGAAGAGAAGAAGCAGTTTCCAGTATACTATGTGAGTAAGATTTTGAAAGATGCAGAGACTCGCTATCCAATTCTCAAAAAGTTAGCCTTAATGCTCGTGACTTCAGCACGGAGGTTAAAGCCCTATTTCCAAGCTCATTCGACACGGGTAGTCACGGATCTTTCATTAAAGAATGTCTTAGAAAAGCCAGAACATTCAGGGAGATTGGCTAAATGGGCAATAGAACTTAGTGAATTTGACATCTCTTATATTCCGAGGGTAGCGATCAAAGCGCAAGTTCTAGCGGACTTCATGATTGATGCGAATGAAGCTAAATCGGAAAAAGAGGTTAAGACGCCTCTTGCCTGGACAATCTTTGTCGATGGAGCTTCAGGGAGGAATTCGTCTGGAGCAGGAGTTGTCTTGATCAGTCCAAATGGAGTTAGATTAGATCAAGCTCTGAAGTTCTTTTTCCCAGCAACAAATAATCAAGCTGAGTATGCGGCCTTGTTGGCCGGTCTCAGATTTGCAAGAGAACTGGGAATTGAGGATGTTCAAATCAAAACAGATTCTCTGGTGATGGCATCTCAAGTGAACGGGACTTTTGAGACCAGAGATCGTATTCTGAAGCAATATCTAGCTCTGGTAAAAGTTGAAATAGGTAAGTTCAAAAGTTTTACTATCCAGCATATTCCGAGAGAGAAGAATGCGGAAGCAGATGAACTGGCGAAGTTTGGTCTTCTTTCAGGAGGAACGACCTCTGAGTTGTTTCATCCAGCAATTGAGGAAGGAGAAGTTATGCAGATAGATCAACGCCCATCTTGGATGGATCCATTCATTCTCTACCTCTCAACTGGGAAGCTTCACTCAACGGTAAAAGATAAGAAAAGATTTAGGCTAAAGGCCGCTCACTATTATCTTGTTGCAGGAATACTCTATAGGAAGACCTTCCTGTCACCTTTAGCTCGGTGTGTCTCAGAAGAAGAAATCCCAGTCATTCTTCAAGAGGTTCATTCAGGAGAGTGCGGCAGTCACTCTGGAGCTAGTACCTTGGAGAAGAGAATTCTAAGGCAGAGATATTTTTGGCCTCAAATGAGGAAATCGGAAAAAGAGGTTAAGACGCCTCTTGCCTGGACAATCTTTGTCGATGGAGCTTCAGGGAGGAATTCGTCTGGAGCAGGAGTTGTCTTGATCAGTCCAAATGGAGTTAGATTAGATCAAGCTCTGAAGTTCTTTTTCCCAGCAACAAATAATCAAGCTGAGTATGCGGCCTTGTTGGCCGGTCTCAGATTTGTAAGAGAACTGGGAATTGAGGATGTTCAAATCAAAACAGATTCTCTGGTGATGGCATCTCAAGTGAACGGGACTTTTGAGACCAGAGATCGTATTCTGAAGCAATATCTAGCTCTGGTAAAAGTTGAAATAGGTAAGTTCAAAAGTTTTACTATCCACCATATTCCGAGAGAGAAGAATGCGGAAGCAGATGAACTGGCGAAGTTTGGTCTTCTTTCAGGAGGAACGACCTCTGAGTTGTTTCATCCAGCAATTGAGGAAGGAGAAGTTATGCAGATAGATCAACGCCCATCTTGGATGGATCCATTCATTCTCTACCTCTCAACTGGGAAGCTTCACTCAACGGTAAAAGATAAGAAAAGATTTAGGCTAAAGGCCGCTCACTATTATCTTGTTGCAGGAATACTCTATAGGAAGACCTTCCTGTCACCTTTAGCTCGGTGTGTCTCAGAAGAAGAAATCCCAGTCATTCTTCAAGAGGTTCATTCAGGAGAGTGCGGCAGTCACTCTGGAGCTAGTACCTTGGAGAAGAGAATTCTAAGGCAGAGATATTTTTGGCCTCAAATGAGGAAAGATGCAGAGAAGTTCGCGAAAAAGTATGTCCAATGCCAAAAATTTGCTCCTCTCCAGAATCAACCGGCTCAACAACTTAAATCAATAGCAACCCCATGACCATTTGCAGTTTGAGGAATGGATTTAATTGGGCCTTTTCCTTTGGCTAGTGGGCAACGCCGGTATATTATAGTAATGATTGACTATTTTAGCAAATGGATCAAAGCAAAAGCGTTGGCTTAAATTACCACTCAAGTTGTGAGAAATTTTATCCGGGGAGAGATAGTATGCAGGCATGGAATTCCAATGACAATTATCACGGATAATGCTTCTCAATTCAACAACTCTCAACTTATAAATTTCTGTGATCAGATTGACACCGAGTTGCGTTTTGCTTCTGTGCATCATCCTAGAAGTAACGGCCAGGTAGAAGCTGCTAATAAACTCATAATCAACCTTTTGAAGAAAACAATAGAAAATATCAGGGGCAATTGGGCAGAGCAGTTACCTTCAGTATTATGGGCTCTGAGGACGACTCCAACCTCAGCTACTGGAGAAACCCCTTTTAAATTGTCTCATGGTTCCAAAGCTCTTATTCCCGTTGAATTTGAGGTAAAAAGTCCGAGGGTGTTATTATCTCAACAAAACCAGGACGACTGGATGGAAGAGAACGATGAAGAGCTAAAGTGTAGTCTTGATCTTATCGAAGAATTGAGAGATATCGCAACAATTATGCAGGAAGAGGTGAAGAGAAGGATGACAAAAATTTTCGATAAAAATGTCAGAATTAAGGAATTCACTGTTGGTGATCTAGTCTTGAAAAAGGTAGACGCAGCAGCGAGATCTGGCTCAGTTGGAAAACTCAATCCGAATTGGGCAGGGCCGTTCGTGGTAAAAGAAGTGCTTAAGAATGGTGCTTATCATCTCCAGACTTATGAATTAGAAGAACTGCCTCACACTTGGAGTGGGGATGACCTCAAGCGCTTCTTCTCTTAAATACTTGTATCTAATTTTTCATTCTCTTTCTTGCTCTTCTCCTTTTGAACATTATGATGATGTGTTTGTAATCTTTTTGATATATGAGATAAAAAGAAGGTATCAAAAATAAAGTCATGAAAGGCTAAGGTCCTACCAAGGGAGGTATCGACGGATCCTATTTCATTCCCCCTCGACTTGAAGCTTGAGTGGTAAAATCTGCCAGGACCACAGTTAGCGGGGAGATTTCGCATCTGTGTAGCAGTGCCTCGCCAAGCTCGTGCGGAGGAACTTTAGGATGCCGGGTCCTAGCTGACATCTGACACACCTTTACGTTAAGGAGGGTTTTAGGTGAATGTTCAGCTCTGTCATGCATTGAAAGAAGACATCGTTACAGTCTTGATGATCTTTCCGGGGAAAGCAATGTCGGTGTAACCTCCGCGGTATGACCACACCTGCCTTATGGATCATCTTGTTTTGTGACCATCGAATACTCATTGGTATGAGGATAGCCAAAGAAAAATGTTTGTATGATATAACTTTGAGAAGTTCCTTGGGGAAAGCAATGTCGGTATGGCCTCCGCGTCATAACCACACCTGCCCCTTTTTTGTCCATTCGGAGTTGGCAACTGCTCTCTCTTCTTCTTCTCTCTTCCTAAAGTTATGCAAGATTGCCCCGAGAGATCCCGCTGCCAGGCTTTCATTAGCCAGGTAAGGCAGGTTGATCTCACTATGAGGCCAGCAAAAGAGAGGTTATACTTTTTCTTCAAGAATGAAGCGGTCTGAATTATGGGAGACCGCCAGTTTTGGTCCTTTTCTGGGTTTTCAGCGATCTTGAATATTTTGAGACCGCCGACGGGATCTCCTCCAGGACTTGGATGTTAGAGATCGCTGGTTGGCTTTCCAGAAAGGTTTTCTGAACAGAACTCGAGGCATTTAGAATCATTATCTAGAAATCTCTCTTGATTATCCTTATAATAAACGGTCTGAAGGGATTGAGAATGCAAGCTAAGTGATTACTTCTATTTCTCCAAAGTACACAGAGATGTCCATAGGTTCTCTATTTTTTAAATAACGGTCTGAGAAAATCAATATCGCACGATGTCCGACTAATGAAGCTCTGGGATCTAAACGGTCTGATATAATGAGGACCGCCGGTTACAATATCTCTATAGAAAGAACGGCTTCAGATATGTGGAATTACGGATTATCTATTACACAAGTTTTATTATTCAAGCAAGTTTTTATTTACTAAGAAGCGGTCTATGTATTGAAAGATCGCATCTTGTGTCTGCGCTCGAAATTATTCAGGAGTCAATATTTGTTGAGATCGCAAATACAATAGGCGGCTTTATACGATTGTGGTAAAATTGGAGATCATCAGTTGTGGGAAATTCTTTGTTAGTTCTTAATCAGAGTCGGCCTCGTCTCCTGATAATGCGGTCTGAAAATATAAGATCGCCCTTATCGAATTATGAATCTATTATTTAAAGGTCGGCAAATACCTAAGGCATTGTGAGATCGAATGCCAATTCTATCTCGTTATAACGAGATCGCAAACAATACATTCAATATATAAAAAGAAAAAGCACCAGAAAAATATTCATTCACAAAAAAGGAAGGTTTAACAAATATCTATTTATATGTCCATTCCAATGTTCAAATACATCAGACCGCCCGATCACTTAATTTATGGTCTCACAAAAGTAAAATTACAACTTTGCATCTATTCATTCTTTAATCTTTTGGGAGACCGCTCATCTGAGGAGAAGGAGTCGGTCTCTTCAGATGATTCTTCCAAACTCCCTCCTGGCATTCTGGATCCAGAGCTCGAGCCCGCTCCAGAGCTCATATCCTGGCCCACCACGTACTGACTCCCACTTTCTCTATCTTCATCAACGATCTCAACGTTTTCCTCTTCCTCATCAGTGGTCTGATCTGCGGTCACTGATTGTTCTTCAATTTTCCTTGCCGCCTCAGGGAAGAGATCGACAAATGTTGTATCTTTGAATTCTTCAGTGAAACCGCCGCGATCACGGATCTCAGAAATCACCTGATCAGCGGTCTCTTTTATATGATGCATTAAGGCTTTCTGAAACTCAGGATTTTCTGGATCATAAGCTGTTTCTCTTGCTTGCTGCAGAAAGAAAATAATTAGACCGCGCGATCGTAATAAAGAGTTTGATACATCAGGCAAAATTATCTTACCTTTCGTTCTTCATGCAGGATTTCGATCTCTTTTAAGGCACTTCGGAGAGATCGCACCATGTGATGATTTAAAACCGTGCTCCTAACAGTCGCCTGAGCACAAATGTCAGGGAGTATATCGGTCTCAAAATTATATTCTTCTGCTGCATTGTTTTTTCCATATAAAGCGGCAGTGACCGCAGAGGAGTGGCCAGTCAGCTTTCCACTCCAAAGGGGGAGATCGGTGGAGACCCTCACGGTTTTTTCCCTTAGCATCCCATTTGAGATGGGGTTTGCCTTTGATATCTTTCTGCTTTTTCATAAAGCCATGCAAATGAAATGGTTCGCTGGCGGTCTCAGGTGTGCTGCTGAGCCCAGCGGTCTCGCGATCCTCTTCTCTTCAATCTCTTTTCTCTTTGAGTAAGCACCTCTTCCGCTGGTGACACGGGATCTCTCGTTGGGATCGCGAAGGTCGCTGAAAAAAGGGAAAGTTAGTAAAATAAGAAATTATGAAAAGATTGTGGGAGACCGCTGGAGGAATACTCACTCTCTCCTGGAGAAATTTCAGTGATCTCGGGCCAGATCGCTAGGTAGTGAATAAGGTCCAGCCGCTTGCCCGCCAGAAAAGCTAAGATTTTCAACTCCTCTGAGATCGTTTTATTTTGTCTGAAGACACTCTCAGGTCGCGGAGAAGGTCGGCTTTGGAGACCGCCAAGATCAACCTCAAAAACAAGGAACCTCTCCGTCCAGGAAGGAACCTTGTTGGGAAGATTCACAATCTTAATTCCTTTAGCAGAAAAATATATCAGTCCTTTAAACTCTTCTTTCTTTTGACCTTCTTTTAAGATTTTTGCAGTGAAAGTCGCGCGGAAGAGCGCCATGGTGAATCTGATCCTTTCCGATCTCAAGTAGTTGATGAAGACATTAATGAGACCGATCGAGTTCGGTGGTAGCTGGGCGAACACCAATCCATAGTAATCCATCACCTCCAGGATTTCCCAAGGGATAGGGATTTTCAACCCATGATCAAAGTGATCGATGAGGATAATAAATTGGTTCTCCTCTCCAGAATTTAATCTTTCATTCTCTCTTGGCGGTCTCACAACGACCCGACTTTGAATCATGCGCTTCTCCAAGAAATGCACATATTCATCCTTGGAAAGGTGGCACGGTTTGTGATCGGATTTCAAAAAGACGTGTTGAAGAAGCTCGCGCGGACACCATAGCTGGAGATCGCTGAGACCGGTACTTTGGGCGCATTCAGAAAGTATGGAATAAGAATTCTAAAATCAGATATTTATAGAGAACAAGGGATATTTTGTAATGATTACTTCTCTCGAGACCATCCAGTAAAACTGCATAGACCGCCAAACCTGCACAAGGGTTGAGAAGTGGCACAGATATAATCAGTCTCAGTAATTGGAGATCGCAGCATCTCAGACGGTATAAATAAACAGCGCATAATAATAAAAATCATCACAGCAGAATAAAGGTCGCAGACAACAGAAGTTATACATATTACATAAGCAAGATTGTCCAGAAATAATATTACAAGACCGCATAAAATAAATAATTGTTCATTTCTTATGAGACCGCTTCCTTCCTACGTAGGCCGCGATGTCCTGCATTTCATTAACTGCGGTCAAAATAGACGCGAGGTTCTGATTGGCAGACATTGCAGCTCGGTGGATCTTAAACATCTCCCTGTCTACCTGCTCCATTGGAATAACCATAATCTCTGAGCACGGTCTCACTTCTGGATGATCGCCAGATGTCCCCGGCCTCTTCGTCATTTTTGTAGGTCCACTCCTCAACGTTGCGACCTCAGAGGAGAGAGGACAGAGCAACGACCTTCCCTTTATAGCATTCGACATCCTTCTCAGCTTTTCGAAGCGCTCGAGTGAGCTCATCGATCTTCAGACCGCACTCCTCGCGAACTTGCTTTTCGGTGGCACGGAGTTTTTCTTCAAGATCACGGAGTTGATCATTATGAACCCGCTCCCGAATCAGCATGGAGCGAATATCCTCAAATACTGGATTGAGGATGTTGGCGAGCTGGTCAGGGATCACGATCTTTTGCGGCGGAAGTTCTCCTTTGATCTCAACAATATTATCATCTGCGGTCAGAAGAATTTGAAGATTAGCTCAGCTATCAGAAGTTCAAATATAAAAGAGTTTGCACAGAAAGAGTACTTGGAAAGAAATTAAGACCGCAGTCACATAAAATATTTTCAATATACTTTGTGACCGCGGGTTCTGCCGTCAATAAGAGGCGGTCTGATCCCCTTAAGCGCTCAAGGTCCATTATTTCCAATTCTCTCTTTTGCGACCTTTCTCCTTCTTTTCTTCTCCTTTTTAATTCCTCGTTGCTAACAAGGATGTCGTCAGTTTCGATGATGACGATCTCACGTTGTCTTTTTGGAGATGCAGGTCGAACAACAGACAAAGGAAGAAATTCTAGCGGTCTGGTAAACATTTTCGCCTTACCAGTTCGCAGGGCAGAGACTGCTACTGCACGGTCCGCTGCAGCCCAGTCTAGTTGCTCTTCTTGAGCAGCAGAAGGGTTCGGCAGACCGCTAGAGAGCGCGGCTTTTTCCTTGGCGATCTGCCGGCTCTTCTCCTCTGCCTCTAGCTCAGAAACTCTCCTTCTTTTCGGCGGCCAGTAAGACCGCCTTTTTCTTCTCTTCCTCTGCAGCGAGCAGAGTCTCTCTTCTCTCTTCCTCACTTTTCTGCTTTGCAGCGATCAGAGCCGCTTTCTCTTCCCTTTCCTTTCTCTCTTTCCCCTCCCGTTCTTTCTTCTCTTTTTCTTCTCTCTCCTTCCTCTCCATCTCTTCTTTCAGTCTGATCGCTGCTCAGCGATCTCCTTCTCCCTGTCAGCGATCTCTTTTTCAGCAGCAACCGCCTTAAGATTTTCGGCCTCAAAGGGATCAAGCACCTGCAATATCGAAAAAGAAAAATCATTAGAAGAAGCTTCAAGATAAGCAATCAATTCGGAGTCCGCTTCTCTTGAAAAAGTTGAGATCGCAGAAGGGAAAAAGAGACCAACCGCACCCCTTACCTTCGTGGAAACATCTGCAGGATGCTTAAGACCGTCGCCTTCGGGGAGTGTGACCGCCTTTGGAGCGATCACTCCCTTAGTCCCTTCATCCTTATTCCTTTTGATGCTTTGAGTAGAAGGATTTGAATTTTTTCTCTTTTTTGCCTTCGAAGTATCCTTAGAATCGGCGATCCTTTGTCTAATCTTCTCGGCCTCAATTTTCTTCTCCCGCATTCCAGCCATGATGGTTTCAGTTGAGACGATCTCGTCATGCTGGGCAGCGGTCTGACCGAGCGCTTCCAAAGTATTTTGATAGTTAAAAGAAATGGAAAAGTCAGGAAGGTTCAGTACAGACCCTGAAGAACTAGTTGATAAGACAGTAGTAGTGTGGATCGGCGAGACCGTATTCTCCGGTAGGTCGGATTGTTTCTTCAGAGAAGTCCGCACGATCTCCTTCGACGTGATCGCCTTAGTCGAAGCTTTAATAGCCTTCACCACCTTCTTCGAGCTGGCGGTCTCCTTTTTCTCAGGAGCCCGCTTCAGGAGATTTATGGCTTACGAGGGACAATACAGTCACCATGCAGAGATCGCTTTTGCTTGAATTTCAGTGATCGCTCAAAGATCGATCTTGCCTACTTTTCAGAAAATTGTGAATTCTAAAGCTGTGGAAGTCCTATTTATAGACCTTCGGCGCATTAATGACGGTCGCAGTCTCGGCGGTCAAATGTTTACATTTTCGAAGTTCCAGCGCAACTTAAAAATGTGTGGGGATTATGTTTGCCCGGAAATCTGCGACCTCCCTTCTCAGTCACGGTGATCATTTCCATCGGTCTCAAATTTGAGAGACCGTCCAGACGCCCCTCTTCTCAGTCCGTGATCCTTTCCAGCGGTCTCAGATGTGCGAGACCGCTCAGACCGACTCTGTCCGGTCCAGGGATTCTTCCAAGTGCTCGGTGGTCAAGCTGCAGTCAGATCGTCAAACCGCGCGGTCTAGTCTTTTTTCTCCTTTTTTGTTATTAACACCTCCTTCCTCTGCCACGTCTCTCCTGTATCCCGGGCATCCCGTAATTTTTTGGACCTGCCCGTTCGAGCAGCCTCCGCGTCTATAAATAGAAGGGTAGGGGTACCTGAAAGGGGACTTTTGGCTTCGAGCTCCCAACTTACAACCTGTGTAAGCGGTCTTGAATTCTGTCGCTTTTCTACCTCGAATCCTGATCAGCTTCTAGATTCCTCTGTACTTCCCTTTTTTGAGGTCAATCCAAGTAGCTTTTCTCCTCCTGTTTTCCTTTTCAGCATCTCTCGTCTTAAGTAACCTACACTCCGCAGTTGCCCCTCATCCTTCTCTTAGTGTGAGTTTTGGAGGTACATTTTTTGGTACCAACAACAAGAACATAAGTTACACAATAATAGTTTGACATGCATGCAATACGATGAAGTTAAAGATAAACCGCAGGAAGGTGAATCACGTAAGTTAGGAGTTTGTGAGAACTCCAAGATGATTATGGCCTTGCAATAGATGCCCGCAGGTTGGCAATTGCTAAAACCCCTAGCAAAAATATTTCGCATGAGCCAGACCCACAATAAAAAAAGAAAGAAAAATAATCTACCATTAACCTTATCTTCGAACAAAAAAAGAACAGAAAAGAATAGAAGGAGAAAAGAAAAAGAAAAGGAGCAAAACCACAGTTAGAATTTAATGGAACGTAACCGATGCTGAAAGAATCAAATAATGAAAAATGAGTAGCAAAGTAAAAACGAAAGAATTTCTTTTATTATTCCAGCATTTCCTTTTTTAAACATTTCAGTTTTATTACTCTGCATTTATTTCAGTCAGGAGTTTCTTATTCATGTTAAACGCACTTTATTTATTTATATTGCATTTTGGTACTAATCCCCTTGAATTGTATGTAAGCAGTTAGAGAAGTAAGAATTCACTGAGTCTGTATGACTGCCGACTTTTAACCCTTATTATTTTAGGATAAGTAAAGTGAGGTGTCTAGCAGACTATTAGAAGAAGGGAAGAAAATACTCTGAGAGGAGAAATATCAGTTATGACTTAAGATAGTTATTGTAGTGACCGAGTACCTAGAGCGTCATAAGAGGACCTGTCAGGACGAGAGTTGTCCACATGATATAACCTAGCCTAGTTCTGAGTCAGATGGCCTAGCAGAGAGCAGTGAATTTTGGAGTGGCAGGTTTTGAGGTGTCTATGAGTAGGACTAGAGGTTTAGGCATCTCGAGTCTTGCGTATGTCCTGTCCAGTTTTCTACATGTTAACGATGTGGTTATATGGACATATTCAGATGTTGTATAAAAATTGTATTATACAGTCACACACACACGTGCATGCACGCACACACACACACACATATATGTATATCATTGTTGCAAGTTGCTCCACATGTTGAAAAGTTTTTGTTATTCTGCTTAATTTTATTTGCAAAGCTCCGCTGATAATAATAAAAGGCAGCATGGTGCATAAAGCATCCCCGTGCAGCGAGAGTCCGGGGAAGGGTCCCACCACAAGAGTGAAATGTAGGCAAACCTTACCCTGCATTTTTGCAAGAGGCTGCTTCGACGACTCGAACCCGTGACCTCAAGGTCACACGACAACACCTTAGCTGGTGCGCCAAAGCTCCGCTGCTAATAATAAAGGGCAGCCCGGTGTACAAAGTATCCCCGCAAAGCGAGGGTCCGGGGAAGGGTCCTACCACAAGGGTGAAATGTAGGCAAACCTTACCTTGCATTTTTGCAAGAGGCTGCTTCCAGGACTCGAACCCGTGACCTCAAGGTCACACAGAGACACCTTAACCGGTGCGTCAAGGTTCCGCTGCTAATAATAATAATAAAAAAGATCCAGCAAAACGCTGCCTTTAATAATGTTAAGCAAAAGACATTCTGGTTGAGTCCCTGATGGCAACCAGAGGTCCCCTGACCTGATACGTCCCTCGCGCGGAACACAGACTCGCATCTAACTGCTTCCATATCCTGAAGAATGGGTCATCGTTCCCTGATGAAGCTCATATAATCTACTGTGCCCTATGAGTATGATGGTGCACCTCCATCAATCATGAGAGAAATACCTCTCATGCCCCCTGAACTGATCATCTAGTGGTCGGTTCAATCATTCCATTATGTCGTTCATGAGGCCATTAGTCTTAGATTTATTACTTGTTTTACTCACTATTTCTTGCATAGCTTTATTTACCCCTTTTATCGCATATGCTTTTACTAGAAGGATTAAATTTCGCGTGATAACTAACATGTCAATTTAAAATAAACTATTTGACACTTAACATATAATAAAATTTCACGTGAAATTCGGATTCATGTACAATCTCGAGTAACTTAGGTAGTGAATCTATAAAATGTGATATGTTTAGTCAAGAGGAAGAGAATTCCTTACCTCAGGGTTACAACGTTCGTAGATGCGGCGTGGCGACATGATTCTTCTAGGTTATTCTGAAAACATGAAGTGTTCTTCTCTGATTATCAACGAAGATGTCCTTCCTCGATTCTCCCCAAGTACCATTGATCCAATGTCAGTAGAATAGTCAGAAAACACAAATCCTGCAAGGAACAACCTCTGTTTTGCCGGAGGGGTTAGGACCACCGAGAAGACATCGACAAAAGGATACCAAGACCTACTGGAAATCGCTAGACTAGAAGCCCCAACTGAATAAGACATCGACAGCCTGCACAAAATTGATGGATGGAGGTTGATTGTGTACAACGATCGACAGGAAGGCATCGTTGAGCCTCCACAACTAGAAGGAGAGAGTCGTCGAAGGCTTCCAGTGAGGGAGGAGAGGTTGGCGTACCCAAACGATAGGAGGAGAAGCCCTAACAGTGGTTTTTGACTTCTCGATAGCGTGCGTTCCCAAAATGCCGAAGGGAAGGGCAGCCGTTACTACTAAGAGGTGTTATAGCGTGAGAGAAACCGTGGGTTTACGGTTTCTATTATGTATGAAGAGTCGTTGGTTATAATAGGGTGAGTTAAATTATGAAAACATCACTACCCATTAAAATCCTATCAACAGAGGGTGACACGCTCTAGCGAAGTACTAAATCACACTTATATAAAATTCGTGAACTTCTTAAATAAGAATTTTAATTAATTGGCTAGCAAAAAGGCTAAAACGCATGATTACCTCAATCGAAGATGGCAACGACATTAAATTTGGTCAGAACCTGGATTTAAAATTATAAATTAATAATTAATTTTTTTGATGTTACAAATCTTCTCTCCTAATAAAATTTTCGTTCTTGAAAATTACAATCATACATGAATAAAAAAGGAAGGCATATTCATCATTGCTTAGAAGCTCGTTTTCTCTTTCTTATGTATACTTTGGTTGATCACAATTTATCCAAAGGACCATCACAAAATGAATCCCTCTGTTTCTTAGCTTCCGAATCCTCAAGTCCACAATCCTGATTGACTTAATACTCATTATAAGATTGATTTGATTGGCGCATCCTCTGTACTGATCACCTGACTAGGATCTCTGATTGCTCTCCTCAAGTAGGAGACGCGAAACTCATCATTTAATCCACACATCTTCTCCGATAAGGTTAACCTGTATGCAACCTCACCAATGCGTTCATGCACTTTGAACGGACTAACAAATTTGAAACTCAATTTTTTTATCCGCTTAAGTATAGTAACACCCTTAATTAGTCTGTTTTTAAGATAAACGAAATCTTTAACACTGAATTCGACTGTTCTATCCCTCTGGCCATTATACTTGGCTTATCTATCCCGAGCCACCTTCATACGCTTCTGAATGAGCTTGACTCGATCTGTGGTCTTGTCAATCCATGATTCTTTATTTGTAATTCTCTCTTCACTTTTAGCCCAACACAGTGGTATTCGACGATGTCTACCATAAAGAGCCTCGAAAGGTGCATGCCAATACTTACCTGCAAATCATTATTGTAGGAGAATTCTACTGAGGTGACATATTTCTTCCACATATCTCCAAAATCCAGAATACACATCCATAACTCTATTAGTACACTCTGTTTATCCATCAGTTTGAGGGTGAAAAACTGTGTTGAACTTCAACTTAGTACGCAGGTGCCCCTGAACGTATTTCCAGTCCTTAAAAGTAAATCATAAATGATAGACTTCAGTACACTGTGTAGTCGAACTATTTTGTCCACATAAAATTGTGCTAATCTTGGAGCTTGATCAACCTTCTTATTAGGAATGAAATGGATAACCTTAGTAAAACGATCGACGATGCTCATGGATAACCTTAGAAGGAGATGCACAAAATTCATCAAGATGTCTTCAAATTTCTTTTTTGGAATAGGAAGTCGTTGCAACTTGTCCCTGATGACATTCAGTTTTAACTAATTTGCAAGGCTCGCACTTCCTCACATACTATGCAACATCACCCGTCATTCATGACCACCAAACGAACTTCTTTAAATCTGCATACATTTTCGTACTATAAGGGTATATATAGTACTTGGAATTATGGTCCCCTGGTGTCATTCAACATTAACTAATTTGCAAGGCTCACACTTTCTCACATACTGTGCAACATCACCCGTGATTCCTGACCACCAAACGAACTTTAAATATGCATACATTTTCGTAATACCAGTGTGTATATAGTACTTGGAATTATGAGCCTCAATAAATACGTCGTTACGATGGTGATTAACATCTGGAACATATACTCTTCCTTTGTTTAACAGGAACTTGTTGAAACCCGGTAACCGGTTCAACGAAGTTCGGACTAAGAGGGGGCAGCTTGCGTTACTTGGCTCGCCATCGAATGCTTTAGAATTAGATATTCTGGGCCTAGAGATGACCCTCACCAGTGGAGAGTGGATTGCCTACACACAGACCCGCGAGCTGCAGCGAGGAGGTCCCGCCACATACCCAAAAGTTCTTTTCTCAACTTCCCCTCCCAAAGCCAAAACTGAGCTCGACACCTCGGACGACTCGGAGAAGAAACTCCAAAGGGGCGAGCCCTAGGAGGGTGGGTCTGCCTTCTCCGAGGTGCTTTGGGTCGTATTTATAGGCAAAACATCTCGAGGGTAAAATTGTCTTAAAAGGCCTGCAGGTAGCTTCCTCCGCCTTTACGGAAGTACTATTTGCAGATCCAGATGGTCTGCAGACAGCGGCCTTCGCCCTTTTGAGAATACTATTCGTAGACCCTGGCGGTCTGCGGATAACCAAAATACCAAGAGGCTGCTGCCCATTGCCTTGGCATGTACAATGGCTAAAAAACTATGCACTCGCCTTGCCTTTCTGATGGCAAGCACTACAGTGCTTGACGACCGATCGCCCTGGGCTCGCCTCGCCTACTCACTGACGAGTACTCCCTACTGCCCGGCCTTGCCCTTTAGACCGCGGGTTGAACCCACTTCCGATCTGTCGCTTATTTGGGTCCGCCGAAAATCATCTTTCCCCTGCTTGCTAAATACGGGTTTTACATAATCCCCGCTCTTTGCGAGCTCACTAGAGATCGGAAAGAAACGTTCAATCCCTTTTTAGCGAGCCCTGACTGCCGAGTGGTTAGGTCTGCGAGTCCACCTAATCCCTCATCTATAAATAAAGGGGTAATGCCACCCTCATCACCAGGAAGATGGCCTCTGAAATTCCTTCTACTGCCGAGATGCTTCAGGACAAAGATGAGGAACTCGCGATGTCCTCTCTTTTTGAGATGGTCGGCGGGCGCTCGTCGAAGCGTCATCGGGAGCGTGGCAAGAAAGGATCAAAGAAGAAAAGGAAGACCAACACTCCTATCGAGGAGAGACCCTCTCTTGTTCCTACGACGATCGCGAGGCGCGAAGCCTCTTCTAGAGAACCTGAGAACCCGCGAACCCGCCTGATGCTGAACAACCCGCCTTCAACCTCCTTAGCCCGGCGGAACTGGTTAACTCCGACTCGCTTTCATTTCTTTTAGAGCATTCGGCTCGAGTAAACTGTCTTAACGATTTCACGACATCTAGTAGGCTGGCGCTAATCAAACCATCGTACTGGCTCTGTCGAGTCCACCAGCTGGGGATGTCCGCGTGCAGGGCGAAGGGGTGAACTCAACCCCACATTCTCCAGCTCGCCCCGACTATCCAGGTTAGGAACTTCCTTCAGGCTGTTGCTGCGAAGCGCGTACTAACACCCTTTTTCTTGAACAGTTCCCACCTTTACTGCCCTTCCCGCCGAGACACAGCAAGGCGGAATGACTTCCACAAACGCACCCACTGCGTCCTCCAGAGCTTCGAGTCCAGCGGTTGTGGGACTGCTTGGCCCTGGTGAGCCCGTTAGACGACCACTTGGCGGGAAGTCGTTGTTGACTGTCCCATCGGGACTAAACCGCATTCCTCCTAGGAGGTCTCAATTCGCTGAAAGCCTTTGACCAGACTCGCCTCGTCCGCGAGGTGGAGATCCCATGCCATCAATAAGTATCTACACGCCTAGGCTCATCCTCCAGCCTCTTCTTTCTCTTGCCTTTTCTTTTCTTTTCTTTTTTGGTTGACTCCTTTTCTGCTCGATTCTTAGGTCGTCAGCGGTCCGCCTCGCCTTAGTAACTCGTTTCGGTCGACTCGCTGCTGGGGTCGCCCCCTCTTCTGATGACTACTCCTTTGCGGGAGCTTCTGGCGAATCCGCAGGCCGAAGATGCTGAGTTCAGGACCCGCCTGCTCACTGTCCTCTCAGCCCATGATTCCTTCTTCATGGACATGCTGCCTGTTGAGGTAAGGTAAAGACTCGCCGAAGTGCTGACTCGCCTCGACCAGGCAGAGCAATTTCAAACTCAGGTCGCGAGTGAAGATGGGTTGTACGCACTACGCACGCGTTCAAGATGCGGAAGTGAGGCTTTATGACTTAGAGGCTCACCAACATTCCATCGAGGAGGAAATACATGGACTCGCCCAGGTTGTCGGGACAGTGGGCGAGGCCACTAGGCTTGAGGAACACATCAGGCGAGGCGAGGAGCACCTCCGTAGAGCCTAACAAAACTTCCACGCCGCTAGGGACATTACCTGGAGGGCTCGTCATCCTCCTCGGGTCCGTCTGCGAGGTCGCGGGCCGGTGCGCCCCCTAATGTTCCAATGTTTTCTTTTCTTTTGTTGTTCTCGCCTAACGTTGTACTATCTTTTAGCAACTATAATGAAGTTTTTCCCTTTTTTGATGTTCTGTTTTTTGCGCCTGCTCCTGTCTTATCCTAATTTTGTTTCAATATTGTACTCACTCAACATTGTACTCGAATATGTTTGCTTTCATGTCTTGTGCTCGCTCCGTTACTTTTCTGACTTGCTTTATTTTTTCGTTGGCGCGCGAGCAGGCGAGCTCGCCTGCGAATGCGCGAGCCACGATGCGAGTTCACCCGAGACCATAGGTTATAAATAGGAGATACCCCGGGGTAGGTGGTACGCTTACTGCACTTAACCCCTCCTCTTTTTATCTCTGACTTTAGTACTCGTCTTCTCTCTCTAACCATGAGTCGCGAGAACAAAGGGGAGGAGGGGCGCACGAATTGCGTGGCAAACTTTAAGGGACATTACTTCGCCAGCTCGCAGACCTCAGCGGTTGAGTTCGCCACGTTTGAGGCCCGCTTTCTTCATGAGGGTTTCACGACGAGGCGCCTCGCTCCTGTCGGGCACATCAACTCCTTTCACGATGAACTCGCCTTCCCGTTGGCGCATTTCCAGGCCGGCTTGAGTTGCCTTTGTGGCTCGAGGTCCAACAGTTTTCAAATACTTCAGACTGATTTTCGGGCAGGTCAATTCCAACGCGATCAGGTCTTTGGTTGCGTTCATCTGCTACATGCGTGAGGAGAAAGTAGAGTTCGACCTCGTTGCCTTCCGGAAAATCTTGACGCTGAAGGCGACTGGCGACGACACTGTCTTCTTTTCCAATGCCTGTGTTAAGATCTCCGAGAAGCTTAACAAAGTCCACCATTGGACAGATAAATTCGTCTTTGTGCGAGACGAGTTTGGGACCCTCCCGTTCACACCAATTCAGAAGGGCGAGAGCGTGTACAAGCTGCCTTGCGTGGAGGGTGACACTCTCGCCCTCTACAACTTGAAGGGGCAAAAGTTCGATGTCGTCTACTTGCGGCGACACGTGGACCAACACGCCTTCGTCTTCCCTGGGACAGGTAGGTATATGCGTAAGCTCGCCGGTCTAGTTTCTTTTTAGCTTTTGCTTGAGCTGATGTTGCTTTTGCAGGTACACGCTCACTGCCGGATCACCCACCTTCTGAAGGCTTAAAGGTGCCAGTTTGCAAAGTTCCTGCTCCCCGCCCCGCTGAAACAATCGTCTTGAATGCGGGCAAGCCGTCCTCTCCCCTATCAAAGGGCAAGACAAAAATTCCTCCGGGAATCGCCTATTCCAGCGAGCTGTCGAGGAAGAAGCAAAAATCTGGCAGCGTGTTAGCCGCCAGAGCGCAGCCACGCGAGGACCCCAACACTCATTTCAACTTTGGGCTCGGGATGCGAGGCGAGGACATCAAGGGAGGCCTCCTTTTGCAGTGGGATGAGTCGCAAAACAGAGTCACCTTGAGCTCGCACCTCCCACTTGGATGGAGGATGAAGATCCAGACGACGATGCCTTCAACATCCTCTACGATCTTTATGGTCGGGATGACGCGGAGGTGCTTGCCAACACTTCCATCCGCGAGTTGGCCAATCGTGGCAGCCGGTCAGTCCTCCGCTCCGCGGAACTGTTTCATCAGACCGCGAGGCACGATCTTACCTTAAACCGGAAGCTTCGCGCTGAGAGCAAGGCTCGCTAGGCGGCTGAGGCGAAAAGGAACTCGCCTCTAAGGGCACCGCTGCACCTCCGAACGAGGTAAATTTCCCTCACTTTTTGGATTCGTACTCGCATTAATCTTTTCCTTGACCATCCCTTCTTTTTTTTTGCAGGAATCCGAGCTCGCGTGGGCCGAGTGGTTTTTTGCAATGGAGGCGGAGCTGAAGTCAGCGCGAGGCGATAATGACAACCTTACCAACCGGCTCGCCGAGGCGGAATCCTGTCTACTGGAATCTCGACATCAAGGAGCAGGAGAGTCGTCTCGCCCTCCCCAGGTGCTGCAATTTACTGCTGTGGAGGTGGAGGCAACTCGCAAGAAGTTAGTGATGACTACGGCTCAGCTTGCGCTTCCGGCGTCACGGTGCCCTGAATGAGGTGGGATTGAAGTTAACTCCACAATCACTCATGCCTGAGATGCCGGCGGGTCGAGGAGTTCTTCCTCAGGCTCTGAAGATGCGTCATCCTCTGACGGCGAATAGAGCAACGAATCCCCAAGGCGAGTCTCCGCCGAAGTTGGTGGAATGTCTTTTCCTTTCTTTTTCTTGTCTGTAACTGGTGTACTCGTCTTGTCATGTAATTTCTACCAGTCAATGAATTAGCAGACTCACATTTTTCCACATAATATGAATTGCACAATGTTTTATGCTCGTTTTTAATGAACTCGCCTTTACTAACTCGCAATACATGCTTTCACTATATTTTGCTTCGGCGTACACTTTCGTTATACCTCGCGCGATGACGATACTACGCTAGATCTTATACTCGCGTCCAGTGTACTCAAGTCACGTTAGGCTCTCAGAACTCAAGCGAGCTGACAATCTCTACATTCTGTACTTATTTTCTCCCATCTCGACGTGTGTTGCGTTCTCGCTTGTCACATGCGTCGCGATTAAGTTTTTGTAGGCGAGTAATCGGCGTATTCACTTCTCTCCCTGAGAATGATAACTAGATTATGATGTTTCCCCGCACTCGCCTCTAGAGAACTAGCCGATAGAACGTGCTTGGCCTCTATGACTCAAGCGAGTTGATCCTTCTTTCAGCAAGAGGCGACGACTGTGCGTTCATCAGTCGAAGGGGGATTATGGTAGTCCCCTCGCCCTTGCCCCAGGTCGCCAGGCGAGTTCAAGACTGTACTCGCTCAACATTGTGTAGATCTGACCGTTTAGACGATGTTTTCACACGGTCATTTAGACGGATGACTCACTTGAGGGGGCAAGTATCCGGCATGCAGGAGATGGGCTAGTGCAGGGACCCGGACTACGACAACAACACTGCTCGAGGGTTTGAACTTCACTCGAGGGGGCAAGTAGCCGATATGCAGGAGAGGAGCTTGTGCAGGGATTCAGAGTACGAAAACAACACAACTCGAGGATTTGAACTTCACTCGAGGGGGAAAGTAGCCGGTATGCAGGAGAGGAGTTCGTGCTGGGACCCGAACTACGACAACAACACAACTCGAGGATTTGACTCACTCGAGGTGGAAAGTAGCCGACATGCAGGAGAGGAGCTCGTGCAGGGGCCCAGACTACGACAACAACACGACTCGACGACTTAAACTTCACTCGAGGGGACAAGTAGCCGGTATGTAGGAGAGGAACTCGTGCAGAGATCCAGACTACGACAACAACACAACTCGATGATTTGAACTTCACTCGAAAGGGCAAGTAGCCGGCATGCAAGAGAGGAGCTTGTGCAGGGACCTGGACTACGGTAACCACACAGCTCGAGGATTTGAACTTCACTCGAGGGGGCAAGTAGCTGATATGCAGGAGAGGAGCTCGTGCAGGGGCCCGGACTACGACAACAACACAGCTCGAGGACTTGAACTTCACTCTTTCGGGGATTCGACTCTCTCGTGCCCGCTCGCATACGCAACATCGATGAAATAACAGATATTATAAAAAGTATACGTAAATATCTCAAAAGAGCATACAATTGTACCGTGAGACGAAACTGGAGTTACGGGTTGAAATACTTCGGATCGTCTCCGCTCCAAGTGTTTCCGAGGAAGTCCCCGTCGGAGTTTTGTAGACGGTATTCTCCGTTCTTCAATGCCACCAAGATTATAAAAGGACCCTCCTAACTGTGGTGAATCTCACATACGGCTGCAGATCTTCCCACGGCGTCCACCTTTTTGAGGACTTGATCCCCCTTTTCGAATTGCTTGATGCGAATATCTTTGTCATAATATTTGACCATTCTGCGTTTGACCTCCTCCTGACGGATCGTGGCAAGGTCGCGGAGCTCCTCTACAAAGTTCAGCGAGAGTCGCTGTGCCTCATCATTTTCCAATCTCCATTCTTTGTCGCCATCTTCCGCTGCCACTAGAGCTGTCACGGTTCCGGTTCGGTTCCGGTTCTATTAAAACCGTGAATCAAACCGCTAAGGTAACGGTTCTTCAAATTAGAACCAAAACCGTATTTGGTTTGACCGGTTCCGGTTCTGGTTCCGGTTCCAGCATAATTTTTGGAACCGTCGTGTTAACGGTTCCGGTTACGGTTCAACAAGAACCAAAACCAAACCGGTCACTAACGGTTCGGTCCGGTCCTATATGGTTCGGTCCGGTTCCAATCGGTTTCAACTAAAACCAAATTCAAACTTGGTGGAATGAATGAGGGTGGTTAAAAATAAAAAACTGGAGGGGAAAAGTATACCCGTTCGGTTTTTTTTTTGCAAGAGGGACTTCGAAGTCAGAGGCCCGGGCGCAGAAATTTTGTGTTACCCCAAGGCGGAGTACTTTTTGTATAATATATAGTAAGTTGGGCTGAAAGTTAAAATCTGAAACCACAAAATTGCATCAGACCGCACCGATTTTTAAAATTCAAAGATCATGATCGTGTAATGCTGATGCAATGTTCATGTTGCTGAAGATCACGACTCAACATAGGGTAAAGAACTTTGAATTATTGCTCTTGAAATCTTATTTTACAATTAAAATTGTTTGAAGAATATATTAGTTAATTCAATTTAACTAATTTATCAGCAACAATTAGATTTGTCTTTCATGATTACTATTAAATAGTAGTTGTATATCCTCTCTATTTTTAAAACAAAATATTTCGGAAAAATATGTGAGTAAAATTGAAAATACATTATATGACTGTACAAAACTGAAAGTACACCGCAATAACTGACTCGAAATCGCACAAATGTCAAATCACACAACACGATTTTGGTGTGGTGCGATTTTGTTCAGTCCAAAACAGACCCCCTTTGTTGAGATTGGGGTTTGGCTTCAAACCGCACAAGTTTCGCCCATAATAGTAAGTATAGATATTATAGATATATTATAAAAAAATAACAATATTATAATAATATTAATAATATTAATAATAATAAACGGGTTGCGGTTCGGTTCTGCTTCGGTCCGGTTCGGATCGGTTCTAAAAATCTTGAAACCGCTTGAGACTTGTATATTGCGGTTCCGATTCCGGTTCCGGTCCGGATAATAAAATGAAAGAACCACACCCGGACCAACGTCGTTCACGGTTTCAAAATTCAAACCGGAACCCAAATAATTCGCGAACGGTTCGGTCCGGTTCTTTGCAGTTCCGGTTCGATTCCGGTTCGGTTTACGGTTTTCGGTTTTAAGTGACAGCTATAGCTGCCACTACTCTCGGGCTTCTTACATTGAACTCCACCGGGATTAATGCCTCTGAACCATGAGACAGCTTGAACGGTGTCTCTCCCGTGGCCGAGCTGAGGGTTGTCCTCAAGGCCCAAAGGACCGAGGGGAGTTGCTCTACCCAGTTTCCCTTCAGGTTCTCCACCTTTTTCCTCAACAAGTTGACGATGAACTTGTTGGCCGCCTCGACCTGCCCGTTGCTTTGATGATGATGAACTGACGCGAAATGGAGATCGATCCCTAGCTGGCTGCAGTAATTCGTGAGTTTTGAGCTAGCGAACTGCGGCCCATTTTCTGTGATGATTGTGAGCGGTAACCCATGTCTGCAGATAATCTCTCCCCAAATAAAGTTTCTTACAACCTGGGTGGTGGTCTTTGCCAATGCCTTCACCTCGATTCACTTGGAGAAGTAGTCGATCATTAACATGAGAAATTTTTTTTGCCCGCTCGTCTGAGTGAACGACCCGACGAGATCCATCCCCTAAATTGCGAATGGCCACGAAGCTGTAATTGACCTGAGCCATTTAGCGGGCTGTAGTTGAAGAGGGGCGTGAAGTTGAGACTTGTGACACATCTTTTAGCGAATTGCTCCGCGTCCTTCCTGATGGTAGGCGAGAAGTAGCCTTGCCGCAATAATCTCTTCTCTAGGGTCCTTCCTCCCGAATGGCTTCCACATTCCCCTAAATGGATTTCTTCCAATACCTGAGATACTTCTGCCTCTGTGACACACCTCGCCAAAGGTTCGGACAAGGTTTTCCTATACAGACTTCCTTCGTGAAGCAGATAGTACGCCGACTTATATCTGAACCGCCTCTTGTTCTGAACCTCGGGAGGAAACTATCCCGTGGTCAGGAACACGAGAAGCGGATCCATCCACGATGGCTGCTGGTTGATCTCCACCAACTCCCCTTCCTCGATGGACGGTCGAAACAACTCGGTCACCGTTCCTCTTGCCGAACGTCCATAGTTAGCTGGTCCTCCTGTGAATTTTCCTCCTTGGCACATGCTGGATTGAGAAGGATCGGAAGGTTGCCACTAGCCCCTTGACCTTTGTCAAGTAACGCTGTAAAATCTTCTCTCACACCTTGAACTCTCCTCGGATCTGTGATGCTACCACCATGGAACCCGTATGAGCCTTGATGTCCTGTATCCCCAACTCGTGGGCTAGGCGAAGCCCTGCGATCACGGCCTTATATTCCGCTTGGCTGTTGGTGACCGGGAAACATATGTTAATGACTTGCTCAATTTTTATCCCTTGAGGACTTGTCAGGATGACTCCTGCTCCCACCGAGTATCTTCCCGACGCTCCATCCATGAACATCTCTCAAGACTCCCACCCATGCGGCCCTGAATCACTTACCTCCACCGTGTAGTCTGCTAAGAAGTCAGCCACCGCCTGGGCCTGCATTGCTAATCGAGGGATGAAAGATATGTCGAACTCGCCGAGCTCCACAGACCACTTGGCTAGCCTTCCCGAATGTTCGACCCCCTTCATGATATTGCGGAGCGGGTGATCCGTCAGTACTTTGATTGAATGAGCCTGGAAGTAAGGCCAAAGCATTCGAGCTGAGATGATGAGGGTGAAATCCAGCTTTTCTAGAATTGGTTAGATGGGAAGCTGCCTTTTCCCCTACTCGCGCACCGAGCTAACTGCCTCCGCCCCAACCCCTATGTAAAGAAATAGGTCCTTGCCTTCTCGAGGCCCTTGCAATACAGGTGCTCTTGTCAGCTGATGCTTCAAGATTTGAAAAGCCTTTTCACACTCCGCCGTCTGCTCAAACATTTTGTTGTTGCACAACATCCTGAAGAAGGGAGAGCATTTCTCCCTTGCCCTTTAGAGAAACCTACTCAACCCCGCAAGTCGACCCGCTAATCTTTGAACTTCCTTCACATTTCTCGAAGCTTCCATTTCCATGATCGCCTTGACTTTGTTCGGGTTCGGCTCTACCCCCGCCGGGGTCAAGAAATGACCAAGGAACTTTCTTTTCCCCGCGCCAAAGACACACTTCGCCGGATTGAGCCTCATCTTGAACTTCGGGAGGGTGGCGAAAGTCTCTGCCAGATCTTGAAGATGCTCCCCCACGCTCTTGCTCTTCACCATGAGATCGTCGACGTACACCTTAAGGTTCCGCCCCTTCTGCTATCTGAACACCATGTCCATCATTCTCTGGTAATTCGCTCCAGCGTTCCTAAGCCTGAAATGCATCATCTTGTAACAATAACATCCGTCGTTGGTGATAAATGAAACATTTTTCACGTTGGACGGGTGAATGCGGATTTGTGATAACCAGAAAAAACATCTATAAAACTCATGATAGGGAATCCGATGGCCGAGTCTACTAGCGCCTAGGAATGAAGACCGAATCGATCAAGGAGGTCGAGGAGAAGTCATCCAGAGAGTAGGATGCGGAGTATGAGGAACCATAGTGAGAGTGATCCACGGGGGAGCATGGCTCGGAGCCTCCCGGAAGGGAAGTCTCCATCAGATCTATCGCCGGAGTGTCTCCTCGACCACGCATGCACCGCCCCCGCTGGAGATCACTTTTTCAGAGGAGAACATGCTAGGGAATGTGAATGTCTTCCATGATGCCCTCGTGATTCAAGCGACCGTGGAAGACTTCACCGTCGATCGGATCTTAGTAGATAACAGAAGCTTTGTGAACGTTATCTTCAAAAAGACGTTCGATGGGCTAGGAGTCGAGCCAGGAAGGGTCACGGCTTCAAATGGTCCCCTCTTTAGCTTCTCAAGAGAGAGGAAAGAGGTGGAGGGAGGAGTGGATCTGCTAGTGACGCTCGGTGACACCTTCATCAGGTGTCGATTTGTCATCGTCGACGCCCTGAGCTGCTATAAGGCGATCTTCGGGAGACCGCTCATCAACTTCTTCAAGGCCGTCGCGTCCTCCTACCATCAGTGCTTGAAGTACTGCCAACGGGAGGTTCAGGTGAGGATCAGGAGCGATCCAAGAGCCGCTCGCGAGTGCTACCCCAGCGCAGTCAGCACCATCAGCTGGATGACGGACGCTGAGGAGATGGAGAAGGTGCTGGAAGGGATGGATAGGCTGGAAGCCGCAGAAGAGGTGAAGGAGATCGAGGTACTCTCCGAGTCTGGAGTACCTGGGCTGCTGAAGATAGGAGGGTCTCTGAAGACCGAGGAGAAGATCGAAATGGCGGCATGTCTGCAAGAGAATGTCGACATCTTCGTCTGGAGCGCCGCCGAAATTCCCGGGATTGACCCAGAGGTTGCTTATTATCGCCTCAATCTGGACCCCGGGGTCAAGCCCATCCGGCAGAAGAAGAGGTCAAGTGTCGACTTACTGGCCGGACCTATCAGGGAGTCAGTGTGGAAGCTGCTTGAGGCATGCTTTGTGTCAGAGATCCAGTATCCAGGCTGGGTCTCCAATGTTGTAATGGTAAAGTAGGGCGGGGGTAATTGACGCATGTGTATCGACTTTTCCCTTCTGAATAAAGCTTGCCCAAAGGATTGTTATCCCTTGCCTCGAATCGACGTGCTGGTTGATTCAACCGTCGGTTTTTCTATGATGAGCTTTCTTGATGCGTTTTCAGATACCACCAGATCTGGATGCATCCCCCCAATTGCCGCGATATTTCTTTCATCACTGGTGATGGTTGCTACAACTACATGATGGTGCCCTTCGGGTTGAAAAACGCAGGGGCTACCTATCTGTGGATGATGGATCATGTTTTCAAGTAGCAAAAGAGGAGTAACCTGGAATTGTATGTGGACGACCTCTTGATTAAAAGCAATAGCGTCCAGGAGCATGTTGCCGACCTGGTGGAGACCTTCGCGACGCTTAGAAACTTCAAGATGAGGCTCAATCCTACAAAGTGCATGTTCGGGGCGGGGTGAGGAAAGTTCTTGGGACATCTCCTCAACCCGGAAGGAGTAGAGCCCAACCCTGACAAGGTTAAGACTATCCTGGAGATGACCTCGCCAAATAGTACTCAAGAAGTCCAGAGGTTGACCGGAAGGCTTGCTTGCTTTAGCCGCTTCCTGTCAAAGACGGTGGAGAAGTGCTCTCTGTTCTTCAAGACGCTCAGAAAGAACGTCGACTTCGAGTGGTCCGAGGAGTGCAAAAAGGCTTTCGAGCGGTTAAAGCAATAACTAATCCAGACACCCTCCTCCAAGGCCCGAAAGAAGGTGAAGACCTACTCCTTTACCTGGGAGTAGGGGCGGAAGCAGTGAGCTCCGTGCTCGTCAGAGAAGAAGGAAGAAAACAACTACCAATCTATTTCGTTAGCCGGGTGCTAAAGAAGGCGGAGTTGCGATATCCCATCCCGGAGAAGCTTGCCTTCGCCTTGGTGGTGTCGACGCGGAAGCTCCGACCTTATTTTGAAGCTCACTCCATCCGGGTCGTCATCGATCATCCCCTCCGAAGTATCCTGGAAGGAGTGGAGCATTCAGGAAGGCTTGCAAAATGGTCGGTAGAACTCAGTGAGTTCGACATTTCCTTCTCGCCCCGGGTGGCGATCAAAACACAGGTAGTGACATACTTTTTAGTTGACGGCGGACCGTTTGGCCAAGTACGGTCCGAGGGCTGGAGGAACGATCACCGAGTTGTTTCGACCATCAATCGAAGAAGGGGAAATGATGGAGATCGAGCAGCGCCCTTCCTGGATGGATCCGTTCGTGGCATTCCTGACTACCGGTCAGCTCCCGGCAGATGACGGAGTTCAAAGGAAGTTTCGGTACAAGGTGACGTACTATCTTTTGCATGGTGGGGAACTGTATCGTAAGTCAATCTTGGGCCCCTTTGCCAGATTTGTTTCAGAAACTGAAGTACCTCGAGTTCTAGAGGAGATCCACTCAGGACAGTGCGAAAGTCATTCAGGGACTCACACTTTAGAGCAAAGAATCCTGAGACACGACTAGTTTTGGCCGACCATCCGGAAGGATGCCGAAGCCTTCTCCAAGAAGTGTCAGAAGTGCCAACTCTTCGCCCCTCTCCACCTACAGCCGGCTCGTCAACTTCGTTCCATTACGGCCCCGCGGCCGTTCGCTATCTAGGGAATGGATCTGATAGGCCACTTTCCCCATGCTCGCGGTTAGAGGAAGTTCGCTCTCTTCATGATAGACTACTTCTCCAAGTGGATCGAGGCCAAAGCTCTGGCCAAGACCACCTCTCAAGTCGTGAAGAACTTCATCTACGGAGAAGTAGCTTGCAGGTTCGGGATCCTTCTCGCCACCGTCACCGACAACGGTCCCCAATTTGCTAGCTTGGAGCTGGAAGATTTCTGCAAGCAGTTAGGGACAGATCTTCGATTTGCCTCAGTGCACAATCCTCGGAGCAACGGGCAAGCAGAGGCCGCCAATAAACTGCTCATCAACCTCCTGAAGAAGAAGGTCGAGAACCTAAGAGGGAACTGGGCGGATCAGCTCCATTCGGTCCTTTGGGCTCTGAGAACCACTCCTAATTCGACCACGGGAGAAACTCCTTTCAAGCTCTCCCATGGTTCCGAAGCTCTCATTCTTGTGGAGTTCGAAGTCAGAAGTCCAAGAGTAGTTGCGGCAGGGGATGGAGATGAAGAATGGCGGCTGGAAAATGAGGAGACTCAAAAGCTATCCCTCGACTACATCGAAACTTAGCCTCTGCTCGACAAGAAGAGATCAAGTGACGCGACCTCGTCTTAAAGAAGGTTGACGCGACAGGAAGATCAGCCGCCGTCGGGAAGCTTAATCCAAGTTGGGAAGGACCCTTTATCATCCACGAGTCATTAGCGACTGGCAGATACCGTCTGCAGAATCATGAAGGGGAGCTACTTGGGAACACCTGGAGCGGTGATGACCTGAAAAGGTTCTACTCCTAGCGAGAATGTGTATGTCCCCCTTCTGTAAAGTTACTTCACTTCAATAAATTCCTCGTCCCCTGAAACATTGGCTGCAATAGTTCTTTTTCTCTTCTAGAGGTTCTTTTCAAAGTAGGTAAAATCAATCTCCACGACCGGTTTGGGGAACAGGCCTCCTACTCTACTCTCGTAAAAATCCAAGTCGGGTGGTGGGACATCGACTCGCGAGTGAGTTCTCCTAAGACCAAGCCTCTGCATTGACGGTCGAGATCAGCTCCCCCTGCACGTTGGCCGAGTTACCCCCGGTTGCGCTTCTCATCCGGCTGGAGAAGTTATCAGAGGAGAGTCCTTACACCAACCCCCCAACTCGACGAAGAGATGACTGATTTGACCGACCAAAAGACCCTTGAATAATGACGTCGTTTACCCTTAAAGGGTTGAAAGCTCGCAACAAAGCATAATTTCTCTGCATTTATTCCAATCATATGAGTTGGTGTGATTAATCCCCTCTGATTGTTGAATACCAGGAGAAAGATCTTCATCAACATTCAACAACGCTGTAGGATGGAGCCCTCGGGATGGTGTGTCCCCTCGGACCTCCCCGACTGTCATTCCTTTCTCGTCAGCATCCAGCATGCAAGAAGGATGGAGGCCTCGGGGTGGTGTGTCCCCTAGGACCTCCCCGACTGTCATTCCCTGCTTATTCTTCTTATTCATATTCTTATTATTACGGCGTCTTAAAAACTCTTATCAGGAAAAAGTGGAAGCCTTGAGGGTATACGTCCCGCGGGACCCCTCGAGTGTTCTTCACAGCTCAAGCGTTATCAAAAACTCTGAAGTAGGCGAGTATCTACGGTGCGAGCATGCAGTTGCGAGTATATCACATGCGAGTAAGGTATGATCGTCGATCGCCTCAAGTACCTCCCAAGATCACACTAATCGTAACAACGATCACTCAATCTCGCTTCGAGCCTATGAGCCTAACGAGCACTCATCGCGTTCGAACCTAAGAGCCCAATCGATGTACAGGAAAGAATGCGAGTATAAGAAGAACAGACGAGCAAAAAATCTCTTTCTTTCATTTGTATGTTTTAACGTATTACATACACAAAAGCTTTACAATATCCCAGAGCAATCAAAAAAGTGCACTGGCGAATAGACATCATCCTCGCCTCCATCATCCTCGCCATCCTCCTCTTTATCCTCGTCGTCGACGTCGACGCCCTCCTCTTCATCTTCATCCTCGTCATCACTGGGCCTCGGGGAAGAAGCTCGCAGAGGAGAGGTAGACTCCTCGACGAGTAGCGCTGGGATGATGTCTATCACAGTCAAGTTCATCTCCTCCGGCACTAGATGGCCTTCAGCTCGCAACCTGCTCAGGACGACCTTCCCAGTTGCTCGCGCGATCTCCCGGTGAATCTGCGGCATCTCGTCGCCGTGGATCCTTATCTTCTTGCCCACCCGGGAAGGACCTGCCGAGGAAGGCTGTTGCTCGACAGGGCGAGTTTCCAGCTCGATTATCCTGGGGCGGCCTCCAAGGCGGCCCGAGTGTCCTCCAGCTCCTTCTCAAGCTGCGACATCTTCTTGGCCGCCACGATCTCATCCTCCTGCGAGCAAAACAGATAGTTGTTAGCAAGATAGTCGGCAGTAGGCGAGTAGCGATGAAACAAGAATACTTCAAGCCAAAGCGCGAATACCTTGCACTTCTCAAGTTGGAGGTCGAGCGAGATGGTAGTCCTGCCCAACGCCTTTAGTCGCTCTTCAGTGACGAGCAAGCTCCTCGTCGTCTGATGGCTTAGCTTCGCCGACCGCAGGAGCGGGCGCGAGGTCTGGTGAGCCAGATACTCGGCCGAGACCTCTTGTAGCGACTCGGCATCAACGCGACCATAAAGGGCGAACGTCGTCGAACGCCTCGCCTTTATGCTCCCAATCCTCCGTCCAAGTAGGGAGGTTGGTGCTCAGAGTCACCTCATGGGCACTCTCCTCCCAGGTCACCAGCGGGAGACCATTGGGATCCTTTCTTTGGTGGCCTTCATTGCAATTTGGATGGCAGGAAGGCACGCCAGCCTCGGAAGGGTCCGCCTTCGCGCCAAGGTCCCTTCTCGCGACCTCATTCTTCTTCCTCGAGGGCTCCTGGACCTTGCCCTTACTCTTCCTTTTCTTCGAAGGCCCGACCTCCTCACCAGAGACCACCGGGTCATCAGCGACCTGCGACAAATCGATAGCGGAGGTCGGCAACCCCGCGCCCCCCTGAGGAGGAACCGCCTCCTTCGCCACGGGGAGAGGCTCGCGCGGCAGAATGCGAGAAGCTGCAGAAGACAGAAGACAGATTAGTCGCCATTCAAAGATGAAGGTGCGAGTATAACGGATACTCGCTCAGTAATGTACCTTCAACCGGGAAGATCTCCGCGAACTCGTCTACTCGCCTTCGCCAGAAGACCACATCGAAGCGACGACTTCTGATGGAGTCGAGGAGCTTCTCGCGAGGTCCCTCCAAGAAGGGAGTCGCGAAGATATGCTCGGGGGGTTGATAGGATGTGTGAGGAATATCCTCGAAGTTGCCGCTGATGACAACTAGCTGCTTGCCCCAACGATGATTCTTATTCGCCCTGCCGACCAAGGTGCAGAAATGGTTGCAGAAGAAGATGACGCACTCGCCGGTTGCCAATAAATGGAAGATTATCCGGAAGCTGACCTCAAAATGGCGAATAGGGCAGACAATCTCGATCTCCACAAAGCTGTTCAGCCGCTCGTTCTGGCGAAGAAGCCTGACCAAGTACCCCAGGGACAGGTACATCTCCGAGAAATCGTCCAAGTCCTTCTGCCGCGAGATGGTCTTCTTGAAAGTGGTCGCCGCGAAATTCCTCGCATGGATGGCACGCCGAACAGTGGCCTCATCAGCCATCTCGATGCAAGGAAAGAAGAGAAGGTTAGCGAGTAGTAAAGGCGAGAAGGAGTGAATACTCGCGCGAAGAGAGGTAATGTCGCTGATAGCGTAATAAATACTTACCCACCCCCTATTTATAGGCAAATGTAGGGTATGAGAGATTGGCTACCCTCCCGCGACTAGAAATAAGGGGGTAACGAGTAGCACGAGAAGTCGCCGTGTCCACGATGCGCGTCAAAGCCGCCGACCTTCATCACGCGAGGACCTGCACTAAAATATAGAGCAACTCGCCAAATACACGCGGCGTTCCAGAAACAAATACTCGCAAAAATCAAGAATAAAGAAAATAAAGCAATAAATCAAAGGCGAGATTTAATGCTCGCCAAATAATATTACAAAATCAAATGTTTTTACAACTCGCCAGAGGTGTTCTACTCGACATACAAGCGAGAAACGAGAGAAAGAAAAACTATTGGGGTCCTTAGGGTATTCGCCTGAGGATGTCGCCTGACCCAGCTTATGCTGCGCGCGCGCTTGAAATGCTCCAGGGCCAGCGACATCGCATCCTCGCTTTGACGCAGTTGATCTTCAATCCTCGCCAGCCGGCCGACCGAGCCCATGCTCGCCCGCATTTCGACTAGCTCGTCATGATGAAGCTGCTGACGATGCTCGATCCTCCCGATCTGGCGCTCCAGGTCATGGATGGATTGGAAGCCGGACTCCGTGCCAGCTAGCCGAGTCTCAAACTCTCCCAGCTTGGTGACCCGCACCTCCAACTCGGTAAGGCGGCGATGAGGTTCGCTGATCACCCGACGCTCGACCTTCGCCTCCAGCTCAAGGTACGCGTGAGCGATCTTTTCTTGATACTCGAGGGGTGGGAGCCCGATAGCGTCGATCAACGCCCCCCCGACGTAGTAGCGCGAGCTGCAATTAGAGACAGAAACAACAGAGTCAGCAACAAGTCCAGCAAAGAATTAGCGAGTGTCAGAAAAGCGACGATTACCAGGCCGAGGCGCTTTGCTCCTCGCATCGCGACGAGTGTTGCGAGATCGTCCCCGACGAGGAGTTCTAACTCGGCGCGGAGAAGGGCTGCGATGATCCCGCCGACCTGCAGATGATCCGCCGAGGTGATCCTTGGTCGGCGGGATGATTGACAACATCCTTCGTAGAAGAAGGCTTCTTCTTCTTCTTTTTCTTCTTAGCGAGCTTCTTCTTCCTCTTAGAGGCGAGGAAGTTGTTGAGCTCGTCCTGTTCCCGAGTACGTTTGCGAGGAGATGACAGAAGCCCAGAAGAGCGAACATATCCTCGGCAGCCTCTTCAGCAGTAGTGCGCGACATCTTAAGCGAGTTCAGAAAGGTGGTCCGATAAAAGACCCCCTCTATATATAGAGTCCCGGAACTAGCCAGACGGATGCCGAATAAACCCGATACTCGCCTAGAGAAGCTCGTTGAATAAGGGTTGGATGATTCTTTCCGAGCTACTTCGTTGCTCGCAAAGAGCGGGGATTATGTACAACCCATATTCTTCGAGGGTAGGACCCAATTCATGCCACGTAGTCAAAATGTCAAAGTCTAAGGTCAACACGGAGGACAGGATTGAAAGATTGATGACAACCCAACAAGCAGAGACAACAGAAGGCCTATGCGAGTATAGGCGAGCATGTGCGAGCAAGCCCCTTGTACTCGCCAGGTGGGTGACCATAGTGGATGCTTGCCGAAGCCAGACGAGATTCCCCTCAATGTCGCGTAGTCGCCGGGCATGGCTGGGCTATAAATAGCCCCCCTCCCCATTGGTTTGCCTATAAATAGGACCCCAAGGCACAAGTAGAAGATACCTTCACCCCCTTTTGTTGGGCGAGTAAATTGCCTGCCTCTCTTGTGCCGAGCTCAACGTTGGATTTAGGAGGGGAAGTTCCTATAGACTTCCGGGTATGTGGCGGAACCTCCTCGCTGGAGCACGCGAGTCTGGTTTATAGGCAGGTTGGAGTGGGTTTTTATGCTCTCTAGCTTCTTATAACCTTGTCTCACGTGGCTCGACCACCAAACAAGTAGCCTTTGGTCACTCCCCAAGTCTTGAACATAGTTGGACCGGTATCCGGGTTCCAACAGTTTGTTTAAAATGCAAACATAAATTGATGAAAAGAGATATCAATTACATCTAATAAAATGTTACCTGTAACAACATCTTTCTATTTAGCCTCCTGCTGACCAAGTCCGTATGCTCTAGGTTGCACCAGCCTCGCCTTAGGACTGGCTTCGCATTAGCACTGACCACAAACCTCAAACTTCGACTACAGGATATGTTACAATAATATGTACTAGACTACATAGGAAACAAATTAAATCTGAGTGACATAAGACTTGTGATTAATTACCTGATTGCTCGTAGGTCCTGGGCAATAACGAGCTATGTGTCCTGCCTGTTGACACTTGAAACATACACCATGTGCAGCCAAACAGTCTCCCGGATGATGGCTGTTGCACTTAAGGTAGAGTGGCTAGCCTATTGTCTTTTTCCTAGACTGATTTCCTTGCTTATCGCACACGTTCTGTATCTTATTCCAATGTTGTCCCTGGTGACTATAGTTGGGTGGGTTCTGTGGCACGTTGTGATCGTTTGTTCTTGTAATTATACCGCCTCCGCACTTTTTCTTGATCGGCCTCCAACTTTATATCTGTATCCACCAACCTCCTGTAGCTGGCCTTGTCCATAGTCAGTAGTGGTTGTCTGGGCGAATCACGAAGGCCTACTATAAAGCGATAACATTTGTCCTCCTCATTGCCCAACAATGTGCCCGCATAATGAGACTGGTGAGTGAACTCCTGCTCGTATGCCGTAATAGTCTTATTACCCTGTACTAACCTAAGGCACTTCTCTTGTAGGGTTTGTCATGTAGGAGGCACAAACTAGTTGAAGAGCGCTATAGCAAATTCGTCCCAAGTAATCAGGTCTACTGTACTACCTACAATAAGGAAGATTTAATTAACATAAGTTGGGACTGAGGAAGACTAAAGGAAAGAAATCCATATTCAATTCTTATCCTCTGGGTCGTCAGCCAAATACCTGCTCCACCAATGATTTACCTCGCCCTTGAGAAGGAAAGCTGCTAAAGCAAACTTTCTATTCTCAGGGCACCATATCACGTTCAGCAGATCCCTGGTCTTAAATAACCAATCTTCAGTCTCCGTAGGATTTTCTTCTCCACTGAAGTTGGAAGGGCGAAGTTCCTTAAAGCTTATTAGATAGCGATCCATTCCAATCTCCATAATAGCAGGTGCAAGAGCTGGGACTGGAGCCTTTGTAGGTAATGTATTCCTAAACTCCATCAGGGCTAGAGTTATTGCCCTCGCAATTTCAGCTGTAATTTCTGCAGGTGTCGGAACTACTGGTGTATTAACTGCTTCCATTACAATATAAGACGTCCCGTTGTGCTACGAAGGTTTGCCTGTGTCATTATTACAAGGTGTCTGCGATATGTAAGGAGAAATCATTAACATTAAAAAAATTTCATGATGGAAGAAAGCTATAGACAACATTTAATGTTCACATACAGAACCTAAGGACAAGATTAGACTTACCGACTCTAACGTCCAAGGAGTGATTCATATGAAATCCTAAGACTTTGTGAATTTCTAGGGTTCAAATGATCCTAAACCTAACTCTGATACCAATTTGTAACATTCATACCTAGTTCAATAATATTTCAAAAGCCTGTCCGATACTCATGATATGCAGTAATCTGTACAACAATAATAAAATTGATACCATAACTGAAAATAACTAAAGTACACGTCATAAACAAAATACCGGAGCTAGGGTTAAAGAATACCTTAATATTTGAATCACATAGCCAACTAGAAAGTAGAAGTGCACATATCTGAATATTGGAATACAATATAAGTATGGTTCACTGAGTTCATAAAAATCAAAATTTCATCCCAAAAGAAGAGGGAAAAGTTCTAACGGAAGACATAAAGTGAAAAATGCATAAAGACACTCAGAGGTTCATCCTGAGCAAACTCCGACCTGTGTTCCCTGAAAAGAATAGTCCAAAGATAGGGTTAGCCCACCGACGAGTAAGAAAAACTCTTCCTCCGAGTGTTATACTAAGGGTCCGTTTGAAAAGGCGTTAACCTCTGTTCCATTCACGCCAAACTCGAATGCGATCGCCTGGTTACATTTGTTTTTCGCTCTCCGGTAGCAATGCTGGCGTTTTATATTTGTTATGTTTTATCGCCGTCCCCAACCTGTGAACCTCAGCTCCAGCCGCTCACGTTTGTTCACTTTTCTCCATCGAAGGCGAGCAATAGAGATCAGTCACCCATCTTTCTTCCCTGTTCTCCATCGACGAAAATACTCTCCATCCAAGTCGATATCAATCGCTGATTTTTCTTCCATGTTCTCCATTGAAGGAGAGCAACATAGATCTATCGCCGATCGTTCTTCACTGTTCCACCGTAATGTCCACAGATCTGCAACTCCACGATGTATTTTTCGCATGTGTTTTTGACTATCAGTGCATTAATAATAGAGTTAGCAGGAGTTACATGTGTTTTTGGCTGATTGTGCGTCCATCTTGTAGATCTTATGTAGTAGATATCATAGTTATCCAGATATCATTGTGCGTCGATCTTGTAGATCTTCTGTAGTAGATATCATAGTTTTTCGGATATCATGCAATAATAGGTATCGTAGTTACCTGGATATCTAATGTAAACTTTTTTTTTATTTGAAAAAAATTCACTGATAACAACGGTAAAAAAAACTCACTTTAAACAATGTCTGAGCTCCAGACGAATGTTCGTACTCTGGCCAAGAAATCGAAGAATTTGTAAATTTTACTTAGAAGATTAGTAAACGACTAAAAGCAATAAACTTTAGCTACCACTGGCGGCTTTGCACATAAGAACCTGCAAACAAATTTTAGAGAATGATAAGTAAAATATCATCAATGAGATCGGAAGACTGTCACACAAGCTTTACTTTTGATCACTTAGGCTCTGTTTGGCGTGGCAGTGGCGATCATGAACGCAGCGGTTGGTGGTGGCGTTCATGATCACAGTGGTTTGAAACTGCTGTCTTAAACACAATTGCACTGTTTGGAGAAACTACATTTTCACTGCTGTCATGAACGTGAAAGAAATTTTATTTGTTTGGTAGCACGAAACTGGGCAGTCGTTGAAATAAATTTCACAACATAAATATTCAAACTCATCATAGAAAAATTACAAAAAATATTGAGTGGCAGCCTTGAATATTGACTCTTCTAATTACAAAAAATAATGAGGATTTCTCTAGTATTGATTTTAGATATGTAATTTTTTTTTTGCTTTCTCTGATTTTGGAATAAAGGCTCGAGTGTTGTTGTTGTTTCTCTGATTTTGGAAAACTTGTTTAACGAAGTAATTGCAAAGGTTTCCTGTGATCTACATCCATCCTTACCAGATTTACTTCCAGAGCTTTCTTCAATGGCCAGAGTAGTAGTCGTCAGAGCTTCCTGTGAACTCGTAAAATTTATCCGACACTCCCCTGATGCCCCCAGATGTGCCGACGGGAGAAATTCACAGCTTAACGACGGAGCAGATCAGCGGAAGGAACCTCCGCCCGCCTCTCCATTTCGAACGCCTCCGGAGTTCTTCCTATCCAATCGCCAGCAGAGACCGGGCGTCTCTCGCCTGAACTTCTTGCTCCTTCGCGAGGGTTTCTCTGTCGCAGAAGGGAAATGAGAAAGAGGAATCGGGTGAGGGCTGGGAGAGGTGAGGCACGCGAATAAGAAACACGTTTATCAGATCCGCAGAATCAGAGGAGAAGGCGTGGGTCAAATACGCGAGTTTTTCACGTATTTTGGGTGGTTACGTTTGGAGTCCGACTCGCCAAACGGAAAAAAACTGCAGTGGCGTTTTTAAATAAACGCCACCGTAGTAAATCCGTTGTCCCAAACAGTACCTTAATGTTCTTTGGATAAAAAATATGTTAACAAACGTTTGAGTGTGAGATTACCTTGGTTGAGATTTCCCTGGCACGAATGTATCGAGATTACCCTTACGTGAAAGAGGTACAAGTGTGCAGTGGAGGGGCTTCAGATTGTTTGGATTGAGATGTGGTGTTTCTCGGGTAGGTTATGTTGGGAAGGTAGGGACGAACTGAGGCGGGAAAGGGTTGTAGGTAGAGGTAGCTATAGTGTTGGGTGTAGGAAAATGAGGATGTGGAGATCGCATGAAAGATAGGGTTTGGGACGGGCAGTGGTTTGAGGGGACTGATGTAACACCCAAACCTAGTTTAACAGCTATCAACAGTCCGTCTGGAACCCGTGATAAGAAGTAACTAAACAATAGTACTAAAACTGGTACATAACAGACATGAATGAAAGTACTAAATGAAAACTTACATCGGAAATAAAATGTACAGCTAAGGGTAAGAATGTTACCTCAAATTTTGATTCACAGAGCCAACTAAAAATGAAAAGAGCCATAAATCTGAATTACTGAAATCTTAAACATAGTCTGATACATTAAAACTTTAGATAATTTTAATACATTTTGTTATTAATTAAAAGAACAACAACTGAAATGAACAGAACCACTGAAAGGAAAGACAAACAAGTGTGTTGAACCGCAAACACTTATCCTAAGCGCAACTCCCTGCCGATGACCCCTGATTTTTTTTTTTGAATATAGGTCAGCCCAACTGGTGAGTAAGAAAGACAACTCCCAGTAATCCTAAAAAATACATAAATAATTTGTATATAAAAATATGAGCTTTTGATTATGAATGCATGCTTCTGAATAATCTGTCTGTAGATTTATAAGTTGTTTAATGTATTGATGCATTATAGATTCTGTCTTATTATCTGAGTTCTTGTATGTACTGATTTTTGGTACCTTGGATTCTTTCTAAAGATTGGGTAATCAACTTTGAAGTTTTATGATTTATTGCACTTAATCTGATTTTGGAGCCCAAATGGCAACCCGAAGGTGCCCTGAACTGAAGTATTCCCTGAGTGTAACACAGACTGTCATCTAAAAAATTACCAAGTTTGAAAGTGTGGTTGACGACCCCACGTCTGAGGCTCATGTGGACTACTGGCCATATGAGAATGGAGTCACTGATCTGAAGCTTATTACGTGTTCTGAGCTTTTTTATTTAGCCTAGTTGTATCTAACATCTTTTAATAACTTTGATCCTATATTAACATGTACATTCTTTATGTTTTGAGTGAATGTCGAATTACTTAAACAAATTGACATTTAATATTTTCTTTTAGGCTTCATGTATCATAATTTTGTATATAACTTGTATTCGCTTATTGTCTCGTAATATGCATTTATCAATTTACAAGTACTGCTACATATTATATGAATTCAAGAGCGGATTAGATAAATAATTCATAACTAATGATATGTCTAGCCAAGATGAGTCGAATTTCTTACTTCAGCATTGCGACGCTCATAAACGAGGCGAGGAGGCATGATTTCTCTGGATCGCTGAATTCTACACAGTTGAATTCCTCTTCGCACATAGGGTTTCGATGGATACACATTAATAATAGTTAAATGGTGGAGAGGGTATTTAACACATAATTAAATAATGATTTCTCACTTACCATTAGCAAGAACAATTACACTACGACGAGGTTGAGTCGGAGGGAGCGTGCCTCCTCCGATTTATTTCCCGGTCCTCCTTCCCACTACTAGGGTTTCTATGAACCTAAAATGAGTCAACCCGCTAAACTAAAAGAGATCCACAAATTGAACTAGGGCTTATCTGGAAGCTTGAATGATTATACATAAGGACAAAGACTGGAATTTGCAAGAAGGGGTTGAAATTACTTCTGGATTTTTGGGAAAGAGGAGATCGTAATTCTAAACTTCTGAAGTTTGAAGTATGAGGGAGAAGAAGTCATAGAACATTTGAAACGAGAATTTTCTGCGGTTTACCTGATGCAAAATAGAGGGGAAAGTCTTCCGAGAGTCACAACCTCCTTAGGAGGGGTTGCTGGGGTCTGAAAATTGCAGAGGGGGTTCCGACTAGGGCTGAGATTGACGGCCGACTGCTGAACAGGTACAGATTTTGTCGCTGGGAGCATCTACGAGAAGGGAACCCGGTGGTTTCGTTGATCGATTAACGAGAGGAAAATATGTCTGCGGCGCTTCCTGCTTCTGTCGTGGGTAAAAGAGTTATGGTGTGGTTTAACGGGCGTGAGTCACACCAGTTCTGACGTGGGAGGGAAATCGTGGCTTACGGCTTAATGAGGGGAAAAGAAATAACTCCCTCCTTATTTTCTTTAATTATCAATTATGCCGTTAACAAATAAAAACCATCTAAACTATTATCCCTCACCCTAACGAAATTCGAATCGAGACGAAGAATAATACGTAATATTTTTTTATTTATTAAAATACTTTGCTTAAATTGCCATCATCAAATTAAATCAAACACAAAGGCGTAATTACCTCGATACGATGCGGTCGCCCAAAATAATTAGATGAGCTCGGATCTTGAAATTACAAATTTCGGATGTTACAACTGGTTCGTGAAAGAGGGGATAAATTCGGGAATGGTCGTCGAAGGGGGAAATGGCAGGGAAGATGTTGGTCTTGAGGAGGGGCGTGGTTGGTAGAGGGCCAGAGGAGAGAATGAAGGCGATGGGGGGAATGGTGATGAGGTGTTGGGTAGGGAAGCTGTGGCGCATCGTGGAAGATGAACAGGACAAGCCTCTGGATCGGAAAAACGTTAATTGGAGGGCTCAAACTCGCCGAAGTAAGTCGGGAATGGGTCGCCGGTCGTCGACCGACCTTCATGGAGGGGTCGACTGCAACGTACGGGCTTCTGGAAGGCAGGACAGATGCTGTAGTCGCGAGGCCTGTTGAACCCGACGGACCGAGATGTTTCTCTTTCTGTAAGGTTTTTTTCTAGCTGATTTTAGATGCCAAGGAAATTTGTTTTAAATAATCTTTGAATTCATTAAGACAAATATGTGTTTCAAAGAGGTGTTTAACTCCACTTATGACACTCTTTGAAACTCCAAAATTAAATAGTCCAATTAATCTGTTAACACCCAAATGACATAAATTAGTAACTCCTAACGTGAAATAATTTAGATTTTGTACATTAGAATTTTATGAAGTGAGGTTTCTAAATATTAATATGCTTACTCACGTGTCTCCCGGACCTGCATTAAATGACCGATTTATTTAAGGAGAAATTAGTTGGTCGGACCAATAAGCTGAAATATACAATATGTGTGAAAGCGTCCCACAACTAGTCAATGTACAAACAAAAAAAAAATAAATAAAATATAACATGCGCGAAAACACCGCACAACAACACCATATTAAAATAAAATGCGTGAATAAAATGCATGAACGAAAAAATGCATGTGGAAAAATAAATTTAAGTTGATGCCCTCGGGGTGCCTCAATATCATCTGGATATCATGTAAATTCTCTTCAGTAGTCGAACATCCTTCCATCTTGTGCCCAATAGATATCATCTTGAATATCATGCTCTGCAACAAAAATTATTATCGGAAGACAACACTTTTGCATTGTGTTTTGTTTATGTGAGTATGTATGTGTTTATGTGTGTATGCATGTGTTTGTGCGTCTGTGTGTATATTTGTATTCTTGTATGTGTAGGTATGCTTGTCATTTTTATGCGGTTTATGTGTGTAGGTATGCTGGTCATTTTTATGCGGTTTATGTGTGTAGGTAACTAGGTATGTAATTCAACAAATTTTTTTAAAGCATTTTTTTTAACATAAACATCGCATCGCTGTTTTGCCAAACAATTAAAAAAAATCTCTGTTTTGAACAACTCTTCTAACATAGATCATCCAAATAGATTTTCATTCGCAACAACCAGATTCCTACAACTCTATTTGCAACTCTCTATTTACCACCACTCATTTCCCTGCCACTGTCGCTCTCCCAAACAGACCCTAAAATGACATAAGAAAAATTTGTATGAACATTTATAAATATGTAACAATTGAATCTTGGAATCATAATGTAATTATACACGCTTTTATATAAAATAATTTGTAATAACAAAAATCATTATTTCTTTAATTGCCGCAGTATGAGTTATAATCCTAGTTTTAAAATCTTGAAGTAACAAGATTTCTGAATTTTGTGATCTTTCCTAAAATTGAGATAAATCAATTTTGTAATCCTCTTGAGATTATGTTTCATGACTTAACTTACTGAACACATTCTGGGTATTGAGTCTTTGATGGCAACCATAGGTGCCTTGACCTGATGCGTCCCTTGTGCGGACCACAGATTTGTATCTAACTGCTTCCATACCCTGAAGAATTGGTCATCAACCCCTGATGAGGCTCATATGGTCTACTGTGCCCTATGAGTATGATGGTGTGCCTCCATCAATCCTGAGAGAAATACCTCTCATGCCCCCTGAAATGATCATCTTGTGGTCAGCTCAATCATCCCATTATGTCGACCGCACGAGGCTACTAGTCTGAGGCTTATTACTTGTTTTACTCATTACTTCTTGCCTAGCTTTATATACCCCTTTTTATCGCATATGTTCTTACTAGAAGGAATAAATTTTCGTGTGATAACTAATATGTCGTAAAGTAGACTATTCGACACTTAACATGCAATAAAATTTTATGTGAAATTTGGATTAATGTACAATCTCACGCAACCTAGGCAGTGAATCTATAAAAAGTGATGTCTAGCAAATAGGAAGAAAATTTCTTACTTCGCGGTTACGACGTCGTAGATGCGACGCGACGACATGATTCTTCTAGGTTATTCTGAAAACACGAAGTGTTCTTCTCCGATTAACTACGAAGATCTCCTTCCCTATTCTCCCCCAAAACCCCTAATCCAATGTCAGTATAATAGTCGGGAAACATAAATCCCGTAAGGAACAATCTTTGTTTGCCAGAGGGGTTTGGGATACAAAGAAGATAACGACAAAAGCTTACTAAGGCCGACCGGAAATCACTCGACTAGAAGCCCCAATTGGAATTTGACATTAACAGCCTGTGCATAAATGATAGAAGGAGGTTAGTTGTATACATTGATCGACAGGAAAAAAGTCTTGGAGTCTCAAAGACCAGAAGGAGAGAATTGTTGAAGGCTTTCGTTGAGGGAGGACAGGTCGACGCACCCAAACGACAAGAGGAGAACCTATAATAGTGGTTTTCGACTTCTCGGTAGCGTGTATTCCCAAAATGTCGAATTGGAGGGCAACAATTACGACTAAGAGTTGTGATAGCACGAGAGAAACCGTGAGTTTATGTCTTCTATTAAGTTTGAATAGTCGTATGTTATAATAGAAAGAAGAGTAAGACGGGAGACTAGCATCTCGGAGAATCAATTTGGATTCATGCTGGGGAGGTCGACCATGAAAGCTATACATCTCTTGAGGAGACTCATTGACAACTATCGAGAAAGAAAACAAGATTTGTATATGTTGTTTATCGATCTTGAGAAGGCTTATGATAGGTTTCCATAGAGATATTATGGTGAGTCTTATAAAAGAAAGGTGTAAATGTATAATACATTGACATAATCAAAGATATGTATACAAATTCAGTGACGAGGGTGAGGACATCTGGAGGTTTAACACATGAATTCCCTATCACCGTTGGCTTACATCAAGGTTTATCTCTTTACCCTTATCTTAGATGAGCTCACCGGACATATCCAACAAGCAATACCATGGTGTTTATTGTTTGTGGATGATATCGTTTTGGTCGATGAGACACGCGGGGGTGTAAACGCGAAACTTGAATCTTGGCGAGACACTTTAAAAAAGGAGGGTTTTAGGTTGAGCAGGGCAAAGACGGTGTATATGGAGCTTAAATTTAGCAGTGCAAGAAAGACGGATGACTTTGTTGTTAAGATGGGTGATCAAGATATTTCCCGCAGTGAGCGCTTTAAATATCTTGGATCGATAGTTCAAAAAGGTGGAGGTGTTGATAAAGATGTGACACATATGATCCAATCAGGTTGGTTGAAGTGGACAGGCGCGTCAGAGATCTTATATGATCGTAAAATACCATTAAAACTTAAAGGCAAATTTTACCATAGTGCAATTAGACCAGCGATGGTCTATGGTTCTGAGTGTTGGGCAATGACTTGTGTACATGAGCAAAAAATGGGAGTTGCATAGATGAGAATACTTAGGTGGATTTGTGGACACTCGAGACTGGATAAAATTAGGAATGAACGTATCAGGGATAAGACAGGAGTGGCACCAATTGAAGAGAAGTTGCGAGAAGCTCGACTAAGATAGTTTGGACACGTACAAAGGGACCATTAGAGGCACCCGTTAGGCATTGCGAGAGTTTAGTCACTAGGCATGCTAAACGGGGGAGGGGTAGACCAATAAAGACATGGAATGAGACTATAAGGAAAGACATGATATACTTAGGCATTAGTGAGATTTTGACTAAAGATGGGCACAATGGCGACAAAGGATCCATATAGCCGACCCCACTATAGTGTGATAAAGGCTTGAATGTTGTTGTTGTGTTGTTGTAGTCGTATGTTATAATAGGGTGGCTTAAATTACGAGAACACCACTGCCCATTAAAATCCTATCAACTGAGGGTGGCACGCTCTATCGAAGCACTAAATCCACATACATAAAATTCGTGAAGTATCTTATTAAATGAGAATTTTAATTATTTGGCTAGCAAAAAGACTAAAATGCATGATTGCCTTAATCGACGTCGACGAACTAAAGATGGTTAGACCCTGGTTTTAAAATTATAAATTAATAATTGATTTTTTTTTTGGATATTGCATCTCCACTGTCACTCATCTTCTAAATCAATCTTCATCTATCATTACCCCTCCTACAGAATTTTGCACATGCTGCAAGGAGAAGAGGGGGTCATTGTCGTGGAGGATGCACTGAAGACTGCAAGGAGCGTCTCCTTATTTATCGTCATTGCGAAAATTTGTCCATCTTGTTCGATACTTCGCCAAACATCCCCACCTTCTCTCCCAGGCTCATGTTGGAACTACTAACTCATTACTTCGTACCAGCCCTCTGCACCTTAACATCTGACACTGGTCGTTGGTTCTCCCAGGCTAATATTGAAGCTTTTATTGTTGTGTCAAGGAACTCAACCACAATTGCCTTGATGCCATCTATCTCATGGTAAGTAACTTATTGACTCCGACGCCACTAGTAATATGATTGGTGACTCGACGATTTTCACTCGCATGCACATACATGATACGATTCCTCCAATTGTTGTTGCAGATGGATCTCTTGCTTCGGTCCGGGGGTCAGGGGGTTGTCACTACATTCTCTCACCTCACAATAGAGAGGCCTTCTCTTGATTAGTGCTATTCAAAGGAGTTTAAATTGTTGTGGCTTATTCTTTTCGTCTCATTGCTATGTTCAGGGGACCGAGATGGGTGGACTATATTACTTGGATGACATCTCTTCCTCTGACACTTTTGCTAAGGTCTCTTCTCTTCCATACACATCAACATCTTGATCATCTACTCTCCCGTCTTCTTTGTCAGTTACTCTGTCCTCTGTATATTGAGTCTGTTTTAGATTGTGAGGATTGTCAAATTGGCAAACACCGTCGTACGTCCTTTTCCTCCTAAAATTGTTATCACTAGTACTAGCTTTTTGATGTATGGGATCCCAACTTCACTAGGCCTGTTGGTCAAAATAGTTTGTACTTTATCACCGTTGTTGATGATTTCTCTCAGTATATTTTGGTTTATCTTCTAAAAATAGATTTGAACTATTTAATGCATTTTAATCATTTTATTATGAAAACAAACTTAATTTGGTTCATCTTTAAACGTTCTTCGTATTGATAATGTCAAATAATATATGAACACCTTATTTCCCTCTTTTTGTACTTCTCATGAGATCATTTATCAAATAAGTTGTGCTCAAACATCACAAGAAAATGGTGTGACTGAATGAAAGAATTATCATCTCCTCGATGTCGCACATACCATATTACATCACATGCATGCTCCCAAATCATATTGGGGTCACACCATTCTTCTCTCTTGCCATTTGATCAATCACATGCCATCGTATGTCCTAAACGGGAAATCATACAATTGATCCGCTCTGTTGACTTTATATGTTTTCATTGATGTCACCTTCTTCGAATCCACCCCGTATTTCTCTGATCAAGGTAAATCCTTCTCCTTCGGACCTACTATACCTCCCGATTCTCCACCAACTGTCTCCTCCACTTCTACCCCAATCATGCATTATCTGCCTCTTGATCCCACTATTCACACTCCTTCCGCTCGATCTCTTATCATTCGTACATGCCACATAAGATAACCTCCTTCTAACCACGTTCCTCCTTCCACTCCCATAGTCCATTCCTCAGCTTCCAGGCCAGCATCTCATCCTTCCGAAGACTCCACTCCATTAGATAGTATGGTCACTGATCTTCCAATTGTCTTTCAAAAGGTGTTAGATGTTGCACACAACATTCCATTGCCAGTGTGATTTCTTTTAGACAACTGAGTCCCTCGTATGACAAATTTGCCTCAAATTTTAGACAACCACCTTTTCTTCATCATACCAAGAGGTTCTGACTATTCCCTGCTGGAAGGCCACTATGGATGATGAGGTGCCTGCTCTTCGTTCTCGTGATACTTGGAGACTTGTGCCAACTCCCCTTGGCGGTGACATTGTGGGGTGTCGTTGGGTCTTCATTATCAAATTCTTTCGAAATTACTAGATTGATAGTTATAAGGTCATTCTTATCTCAAAAAGGTTCACACAAACATATAACATTGATTTCTTTGACACATTTTCTATTGTAGCTCGTATTAGCTGTATATGATTCGTTTTCTTTACGGTTGTCAACAAATATTGACCTATGTTTCTGCTCGATGTCAAGAATGTCTTCTTCTATATCGATCTCAAAGAAATAGTTTACGTGGAGCAACCTTCATTGTATGTTGCTCAATACTTTCATGACATTGAGATTGCCCGACACAACAAAAGAATTGCACTGTCACAAAGGAAATATGTCATGGATTTCCTTAAGGAAATATACCTACTTTGAGCAAATCCTACTTGCTTCCCTATGCCTATGCGGATTGACATTTTGTTGGATGAAACATCACCATTACACTAAGATGTGACTCGACGTGGATGACTAGTTGAGAAACTCATATACCTTACTATAACTAGTTCCAATATCTCATATGCAGTAGGAAAAGTTAGTCAATTCATGCACACTCCCAGAGAATGTCACCTTAGTGCGACTATGAAAATCTTCGAATATATCGAAGGCTCTCTTAGAAAAGGTCTATGGTTCAAGGGAGATGATCATTTACGTATCAAAGCGTGCTCTGACGCTAGCTAAGTCGATGACAAGATCAATTAAAAAGTATACTTTCAGTGCAAAAGTCAAGTATCGTGGAATGACATAGGTAGCTTGTGAATTGAAGTGTCTTAGGACCCTTCTGAACGACTTGGGAGAAACTTACAATACACTCTTGCCTCTGTATTGTGACAATAAGACATCCATCTATCTCAAAATCCTCTCTTTTATGAAAGAACAAGGGATATAGAAGTGGACTGTCGCCTCGTAAGAGAAGAGGTTATCAATGGATGCATCTGCACTCCATTTGTATCACTAGGAAAAAGGGCCGACATATTCACCAAACCTCACCTTTCATTTTTTTTTATATATGTACCTAACTGGGCATGATTGATATATATGTACTAGCTTGAGCGGGAGTGTTAATGACCATTTCTTAGCCCATCTATATTTTCTTGTTGGCTTGTTTAGTCCCAGATCCTTTTTGGAGATTTGTGTACCCCCATTCAATGTATATATAGAAGAGTAATGCAATAATTGATATACAAACTATAATAATAAGATTCTGTGCTTTTACAATTAGAAATAAGGCATTTAGTGTACTATTAACATACTTTCTCCATCCCATAAATAATGCAGCCTTTTGAACCTTGAGAAAAAAAAATCAGTTTTCTGTAATGAGTTAGGGTTTCTTAAGAATGTCAGGACATGATGCTGAAATTACTGAATGAGTAGCTTGTTTTTTCTCGAAAGTTATTGTCAAGTTTAATCAAGCAGAAAGCGTAATGGAGAGCAAAACCAGACCTCTGATTATAATTTTAGAAAATTTGGTTTTCATTTTCTAAAGTCAATGTTTTGATACTGCTCTATAACATTATTCATATTACTATGGGCTTAACAATAGTTAGGAAATGGCTGATTAATGATTAGCTTGGGCATGCACAATGATGATCTAAAAAATTAATGTTTAATCCATGGGTGATTAATGTGAAAGGGTATGCTGTAAGAGTTAGAACAGTAGAAAGGAATTGGGAAAAATTCTTGATTGATTTGTATTCATCCATATAGGGCAGAATATATAGGAAATATATTGACACATACAACCTGACACACGATGTGAGACTAAACCCACGTACATCCAAATAGACTAATATAAAAATACGAAATTAATAATCTCAACTCTCCCGCTTAAGTTGGGAATATATATTGATCATTCCCAGCTTGTCAGTATTGTTCTGGAAGTTGTCACCGCTTAACCCCTTGGTAAAAACATCGGCTAGTTGATCATATGAGCTCACAAAAGGAGTACAGATGTTCCCCTTGTCAAGATGATCTTTAATGAAATGTCTGTCAACTTCCAACATGTTTTGTTTTGTCATGCTGTACAGGATTGTGCACGATACTGATGGCAGCCTTGTTGTCGCAGTAGACAGTAATTGGTTTGTTCACCTGGAGGCCCATATCTTGAAGAGTAGTCTTCAACCACAACCCCTCACACACTCCTTGTGCCATAACCCTATATTCTGCTTCAGGACTTGAGCGAGAAACAACATTTTACTCCTTGCTCTTTCATGAAACCAGGTTCCCTCCTACAAACGAGCAATATCCAGTGGTAGACTTTCTATCATCTTGACTACCGGCCCAATCTGCATCAGTAAACACCTCAATCTCCAATGCTTGATTAACTTTGAACAGAATCCCTAGTGCAGTTGTCTTCTTGAGGTATCGCAATACTCTGATTGCAGCCTGCAGATGGAGAACAGAGGGAGAGTGCATAAATCTGCTTAGGACCCCTACAACGTATGTAATATCAGGGCGAGTATGAGATAAATATATGAGTCTGCCAACCAAACGTTGGTATTTTGAAGCATCAACTTTCTCCCCACTAATATCCGCATCAATCTTGTGATTAACTTCAATTGGAGTATCTACGGGATCACACCCCAGCATCCCAGTCTCATCTAGAAGATCAATGGTATACTTCCTCTGAGAGATGAAGATCCCTCGTTGAGACCTCACTACTTCAATTCCCAAGAAGTATTTCAGCCTCCCCAGATCCTTGACTTCAGATTCCTCGCCCAGTTGTTTCAAGTGAATAATCTCCTCCAGGTCATCATCAGTAATGATGATGTCATCCACATATACAATAAGGATAGAAACTTGCACTCCTCTCTTCTTGATAAAGAGAGTACGATCAACATGTCCTTGAGTGTAACCCAGTTGAAGCATGGTCTTGTTAAAACGTCCAAACCACGCTCTCGAAGACTGTTTTAGGCCATACAGGGATTTCTGCAGACGACAGACCTTCCCATTACATCCTTCGCTAACGAAGCCTGGTGGTATATTCATGTAGACCTCTTCTTTCAGATCACCATGTAAGAATGCATTCTGGACATCGAGTTGACGTAGCTCCCATCCACGACTGGCAGCACAAGAGAGATGCACACAAATTGAGTTCATCTTAGCAACATGGGCAAAGGTCTCTTGGCAGTCAATGCCTTGAGCCTGGGTATACCTTGAGCCACCAAACGAGCTTTGTACCGCTCCACCACCCCATCTTGATTTTGTTTAACCGTAAAGATCCACCGGGACCCAACCGTTCGCTTCCCAGGAGGAAGACTAACAAGCCGCCATGTTTCATTTTTTCCCAAGGCACACAGTTCCTCCTCCATTGTCTGTTTCCACTCAGGTATCTGAACAGCCTCCTGCCATGTCTTAGGAATCATAATAGATGAAAGGGTTGAGATAAAGATTTTATGGACCTAAGAGAGGTGAGTATAAGAAATGTAGTTGGCAATGGGGTGTTTGGTGCTACCTTTTTACCAAAAAGACGAGCAAGAGGAACATGGAGGTCATCCTCTGAATCTGGAGTGGAAACAGACACCGGCACTGGCGGAACATCCACAGTCTGCACTTGCTCAACACTCCTGGGACGACGACAGTATGTGTATAATGTAGGAGGAGCGGAGATGGAAGGAACTGGAGCAGTTGACGCACTATGGGAAGGAGAAATATGAGGTGTGGCAACAATCGGAAGAGGAGAGGTGATGGTCTCATCACCGTTACTACTCGTCTCCCCCTGACGAGGACCGAAGTACGGCTCCCCCTCACGAAATGTAACATCAACAGTGCAATAGTAGCGACGAGTCGAAGGGTGATAACACTGATATCCTTTGGTAGTAGGAGAATACCCAACGAAAGCACATCGGAGAGAACGCGCATCCAGTTTATCCCGATGCGGGGTATGAACGTTGATAAAACAGACAGAGCCAAAGATACGAGGGGAAAGATGAAAGGTATGGACAATGTGGTTCTTGCCAAGACAGGAGAGTGGTGTATCATAGGAGAGGGTGCGGGACGGAAGGTGGTTGATGAGATGAGCAGCCGTGAGAACGACATCACCCCAGTAGGATTTGGGAAGGTGCATAACAAGGAGTAAACACCGAGCCACCTCCAGCAAGTGCCTGTTTTTCCGTTCAGCGACCCCATTTTGAGTGGAAGTGTGGACACAGGTAGTTTGATGTATAATGCCATTGTCAGCAAGATAGGCGCCAAACGCACCACGGTCATCATATTCCCCACCATTATCACTATGAAACACACGAATTGTACCGCCAATCTGTTGGGTCACCATTTTATGAAAGGACTGAAAAGAAGAAAGCATGCCACTTTTCTTTTTGAGGAGATACATCCACGTAGTGCGAGAGTGACAATCGATAAAAGTAACAAACCATTTATAGTCAGATAAAGATACTACCGGTGAACGACCCCATACATTAGAGTGAATAACATCAAATGAAAATAAACTAGGAACAAACAGATGACTAATATTCTGACGAACATGTTTAGATTGTTCACACGCATCACAAGAGAACGACTGAATTAAAGGACGAAAAATAGAAAACAATTTAGTAAGATATAAAGCAGAAGGGTGGCCAAGGCGCTGATGCCAGCGCCGGATGTCATGGAGAGTCGGAGATCTGGTGGATGAAAGAGCACTGGGAGAGGTCTGGTTCAGCAAGTACAGTCTGCCAACGTTCCTACCACTGCCAAGCGTCCGCCTCGTATCCATATCCTGAAACACACAAGCATCCAGAAAAAAAGTTACAGAGCAGTTTAACGAGGTAGTCAAGTGACTAATGGAAAGCAAATTGCGAGGAAATGACAGGACATGCAAAACCGAGGACAATGATAGATCGGGAGAACAGACAACAGTCCATTTACCAGCAATGACAGAGAGAGAGTCATTAGCAGCAATAACCTTATCACAACCAGAAAGAGGGGTATAAGAGGTAAAACCTGAGGCAGAACCAGTCATGTGATCTGTCGCACCCGAGTCGATAATCCACTCAGAAGGTGAAGAAGACACATCATGAGCACTAGACAGACCTGAAGTAGCAATAGCAGCATGAGATCTAGCAGTAGTAGAGTCGGTCTGGGAGCGTAACATACGACGGAAAGCCTCTAACTCGACAGCCGACAGGCCGCCAGAGATGTCCTCAACAACCTCTGTAGAGTGCGCTGAATAGTGAGTGCGATCTCCAGATTGACGGCCACCACCACGGTATCCACCTCTACCACGAGCACTAGAACCCCGACCAGCAGGAGCAAGGTGCGGGTGGAGACGAAAGCAAGAGTCTTTGGTATGACCTTTCTTCCCACAATGGCTGCAAACAGGAGGAGAACGGCGAGAAATCCCAGCTAGCGCAGAGTGATCAGTAGCGGACCCAAGAGTGCGACGACGATTCTCATCACTGAGAAGCACGCTGAAGGCCTCCCAAAGAGAGGGAAGAGGCTCGCGATGAAGGACATGCAAGTGAACAACGTCAAACTCCATGTTAAGGCCCATAAGGAAGACGTGAACCCGGAATCGATCTTTCTCTTTCTGAAGGGCATGTGCATCAGCAATACAAGCAGTAGTAAAGGCGTTGAAGAAATCCAGCTCCTGAGATAGACGCTCAAACTCAGAATAGTAGGCAGAAACAGCCATAGTACCCTGCTTTAGCTCCAGAACACGGCGAGTGAGCTCATACACTTGCATCGAGCTACCGGCCTGAGAGTAGGTATCCCGAACCCGGGTCCAAAAATCATATGCGGAGTCCAACAACATATTACTGTGATACACCTGAGGGGACATCGAGTGAAGTAACCACGAGACAACCAATGAATTGTCCGCATCCCATTTTTTCCATGAGGGATCGGTACGTGGTGGCTCAATAGTGGTACCATCAATGTGTCCGTATAGCTGGTGACTGCGAATAGCATGTTGGGCTGCCCTGGACCATTCCAGATAGTTTGTGCCATCCAAGGCAACAATGGTAATCTTCAACGAGCCAGACTGGCCATGACTACGAGGAGTATCGGCAGAGGCACCAGAGATAACACCGGAGCCAGATTGGCCATGACTCCGAGGAGTATCGGCAGACGTATCGGAGAGAACACCGGCTGGGGAAACATCGGAGGGGTCAGATGGATTACCCATCAAAGAGACAACGATCTCAAATCAGACAAATTCTCATTAAGGAACTCCTGCGATCAGGGAACAACAGAAAAAATGCGACAAACAACAAGAAATGGCGCCATGCAGCGGCGCCATGCAGCAGGAAAGGATATACATCAACGGAAGGGAGCAGCAAACACCGACGACAGCCAGCAGGAAACGTTGGAGAAGGAGAACAACCTCACCTAGGGTGAGCGGCGGCCGCTGGAGGAACTGGCGAGCGGCGACAGCGGGAGATGGGACTGCAGTTTGGAGAGTGGCGGCAGCGGGAGAGGAGACTGCAACAGGGATTAACCGGGGACGATAGGGGTGGTGGCGTCACAGGAGAGCGGCGACATTGCTCCCCTCAGCAACCGACGACGTCGTCTCCGCCGGACAGCCGCATCGACAGGACTGGACGAGGAGATGCTCAGATCTGGTCGACTCCCCTCAACTGGACTGGACGAGGAGATGACGTCGTCTCCGCACGCACGCACGGGAGAAGGCGGCGAGGAAACTAACGTGAGAAGCACGGAAGACGGGATTAGGTTTTCTGGCTCTGATACCAAGTAGAAAGGAATTGGGAAAAATTCTTGATTGATTTGTATTCATCCATATAGGGCAGAATATATATGAAATATATTGACACATACAACTTGACACACGATGTGGGACTAAACTCACGTACATCCAAATAGACTAATATAAAAATACGAAATTAATAATCTCAATTAGAACAGCTATGGATTATTCTGAAAAAGGTTTAATGGGGGTTGATTAATGTGAAAGGGTATGCTAAGTGTTCAGGACAGCGATGGATTATTGTGAAATAGTTTTCATACTTCTTTTTCTTCTTTAATTGCTGCAGACAATGCCCTTCCCAATTAATGTTCTACTTGTTGGCCATTATTCTATTTTGTTGACGGCTAAGGGATATGTGTTAGTATCTTGAAGCTAATCTTGGCCACACCTTCTTGGTCCATATATCAACCGAGGATCCTATGTAATCCGAGAAAGGTCCTCAGACAACACAAGTTTTAAAACTGCTGGTCTGCGTCAACATACCGTAAACTTTGTGCTCTTACAAATTAGATAACACTGTATATTATTAAACTAGCTATCATGATTAATTGTTTATCCCTACATTTCAAATTTGAAAAAAGAAAGAGTGAGCTTGCTTTATATTGTATTTGAATGAGCTGTTCTCGTTCCACCTAAAAGTTATCCTGCTCCATGAAAACTGAGTAATAATCCATCTTTTCAGGTTCAATGAAGATGAACTCCGTAGGTTTTATACGGTAGCAAATGGCGATCTTGCATGCTTAGTGTCGTCACTTAAGAAAACAATTAGATGGAGGGAGTCTTACAATATACTTTCATCAGCAGAACTTGAAGTGTGGTCACATTTGGTTTTTTGGCATGGTTTCGATGTTATGCTGCAGCCCTACCTAGTCATTCGCCTTGGACTAGCATGCTCCACTTTGGCACCTCATGATAGACCACGCTTTGCTCAAGCTATTGGTATGTATCTTCTACTGCACATGGTTATGTATATTTAATCAGGTTAGATTGTAGTTTCTATGTTATAGCATTTCTTTCTTCTTAACTTCTGAATAATTGTTCTTTGGATCAGAATACTGTTTTAATATTGTACGTAAAATTACCATGTATCTGTAATAGACTAGTCTTGCGGAATTCTAATTAGCTCTTTTTTAATATATTAGTGGTTAAAATTCCTAGCCGCCTATGATCATCAATTAAGGTGACTAGCTATTCTAAAATTAAGATAGAAGTCGCTGCATGAAATGTGGAGAATTGAATTAGAAGAAAAAATGTTTATGCAAGGATTATAAGAACACGTATTGCTTGTCTATAAGAAACAAAATGAAAAGAGGGGATACTCAACATGGAACTTGACACAGGTCATTTTGTAATGGTTAATAATAAAGATAGGGCAAGGATACTAGTGGATGGAGAGTTGAAAGGTTAATTTTTGTTTTGAATAGGATTAATAAAGTGATGATTGCTACTCATTTGATTATTTTTGAGAATATTATAAATATGATTAGTGTTTATGTCCACAAGTTGGATTAAAAGATAGTTTACAAAATAAATTTTGAGAAGAGATGGATAAGCTATTATAACATTGTACCACTAGGTTGAGATGATACTTACATGGTGGATTAAATAGACATATATATTCAAGTAGTATGAGATTTAAGAGGGTTATTGTTTATATGTATTGAAGAATTATGTATACGCCCTATGTAAAGGTCCATTTTCTTGGCACATTAAGAGATCCTCTCATGTATAGATTAGTCTCACACCTAAGTTTTGAATTAAGATCTCCCTCCTCCCTCCTATATATTTGTGCACAAATACTTGTATTCTTTAAGTTAATATGAAGCAATAAATATTTGTGCTTCGTATTTCACTTTCTCTACATGGTATTAGAGTTACACGACTCCTGAAGTAATTCTCTCGACGATTCAACTCCTGCTGTAATGACTCTTTTTTTCGTCAGCCGCCACAATTAAACATTTGCCTTTCATGTGTCATCAGAGATAGAAAATAAGAACTTTCAGTGTGAATCATATAGAACATACATTATATGACTACTAAAAGAGAACTGCGGTGTAAAATAAAACTTTTCATTTCATTCTTTTAAAGTGCAAAACTTTACATGGACAAAATGTCTTAGGTATAAACACAAAATTGGGGCACAAATAGCTGTATCATATTCTACTACAATGGACTATCCATCATCTAACATATACATATAAATACACTAAACGACACCTATCTACTTAAATTAAAATGAAAGTCTTCGTGTTTGTAGTCCAGGTCCCTGCATTTCTCCCGATGAGCGTCAAGTACTTCGAACAATGATGTGATAGTTGAGATTATTATATTTGTATGTGTGAGTGGGTTTAGTCCCACATCTTGTGTTAGGCTTAGTGTGTCCTTTGTAATGTTATAAATCTCCCCCTATGTGGATGAATAAGATTGCACTAGTTATTATCTCCCTCATTTCTCCTTTCTACTTGGTATCAGAGAATTAGGGGTCGCTTGATCCCGGTCCCGTCTCCCACTTCCGCTCTCCCTGCTGCTTCCACTTCCCTTTTTTGGTCCCGTCCCCGTCCTGCGCCACTGCTTGGGCTCCCGATGAGAAGAATCCCGCCCACTCCCTTCGACGGAATGGACGATTGACTCCATCGACGGGAGTGGCCGCCTATTCCCCTACGTCGACGTGGGCTCCGTCCCCTGCTTCTCCTGTCGAAGACGACTACTATTTCTGCCATCGACGACACGACTCTTCTTCCCGCAGATCTCGCTGCTCGCCTCTGCCTCCTGCTCTCCTATTGTCGTCTGCGCTCATCCCCTTCTCCGCCTGGGCTCGTCGCTGTCTTCCCTTATTCTCGTCTTCCTGCTGCTTTGGGTTGCTCTTCTAATCCTGCCGGTGATTTGGATCTGATGCCTCCCTTCCATGATGCTGTTGATTGTCCCCACTACAGTTCTTGTCGGAGGGATTGTTCCCTGCTTCTCTCCACCGCCGTTCCTTGCTGCCGTTCCTTGCTGTATTGATGCTATTTCCATTGATGCTACACGAACACTTGTTATTGTTTAGTCTAACACTTCGATGCATAAGAATTGGACTTGAACTGCATTATCTATCTCCTGCACTTATGTACTAATACACGACTGCCATTCATGACACATACGATGTTCCTTGAATTAGTTTTTCTAAAATCTTTTGACATTGTATGCAAACTCATGTGTATTTACTCTCGTGTCATGTGTCCGATTCATATAATTTATACCAAGTTTTTAAATGCAAAACTGTTTAATCTTAAAATGGTATTTTGATTTCCCCGTGCATTTTGACCCATGTCATTTTTCAAGTCTTTGATTATATTTCGGTCAACCCTTATTCCTATCATGATTTACTTTCTATGTGTGCATTATTCTTCAAATCCACTGCATCTCTGATATCTTATGTTAGTTTGATCTAGACCACCCCTTTTGCTAACATCAAACGGGGAGAATAGAGAACGTTCATGAGCTAGTCATGTGCTAGTCATCTAGGGAAGATCACTTATAGGGAGAGATACTCTTATGAAGTGCACATCGATAGGGGGAACACGTATGTAGGGGGAGACATACTACTCTAGTGCAAGTTCACACTCTATGATCTATCTTGATATATAAACCTGTTCATGTTTCATGATTTGTTGATTACGCTATACCATGCTTTTAATGATTTATATTTCATGAACGGGATTTGATATTATCAAAAGGGGGAGTTTGTTGCAACATGCATTCTGCATCTCTTTAGTTTGACAATATCAAATCTCATATTGTATTTGATTGTACATGTCTTGGGTATAGTGTGCAGGTTTACAGGCGTGAAGACGTCGAGAATTCCATTCTCTGTGACCTACCGGCGGGAGCTACTTCTACCGCCAGCGATAGCCTTTTCGATGTGACTTGCTTCAACGCAAAGACAAATATCGACGTGAAGAGTTATGTCGTCGAGATGATGTCGTCGAGAAGACTACCTCCACGCGCTAACTTACCGCGACGCTAGCTATGTTGACGAGACTGCCAACGTCGACTTGAAGGATGCGTCGACTTGATATTATGTCGTCGAGACGAATGCGTCGAGATGGTATCGACGTGACTGCTACCGCGGGCGCTAACCTACCGTCGCGTGTTAGTTCTATCGACGAGAAGACTACGTCGACCTGGTGCTTTGCTGTCGTCGAGAAGAATTCAACGTGACTACTACCGCGCCGCGCTATCCAAAGACAGTAAGAGAATGTTTTTCCGGCACCCTCCTGATTTGGTGTTGGACAGCTGGCGAAAGCGCGTAAAGACGCTACCGCCGCGCGGTAACTCTACCGCCGACGGTAACTTAAAGAATCAGCTATAAAAGCGTTTTTTTCTTTTCCAAAAGTGGGGCTGCCGAAACCTAAAAGAAGAAGTCGGCTGTTTCGCCATTTATACACCAAGGAAACATCACCGGAAGAGAGGAACACTTTTCCTCAAGCTATAACGAAGAAGGTCATCAGGGTGCGGCATAAGAACGAGAATCTGATCACCAACGAGCGCATCGTACACGAAGATCAAAAGCGCCGTTCGCTCACCGCATCCGGAGACATACAACTTCTCATCTCTTTTAAGTCTTTCTTTTTATTGTTTTACTATTTTGGTGTGTGAAATCATCCGGTGTGGACGTCGGAATCCGGTTTGGAATCCGTGGAAATCGACCGGGGAGGTCTTTAGAACGAGGATTCCATAGGAAATCGTCCTGGGAGGATGTCTAGATCTGGGAGATCTAGTGGGCTCTAAGACCCTTCCTGTGAGGAGGTGAGGAGTAGCTCGAAGACTTTTCCTGGGAGGAAAGGGAGAGAGCCAACCGGTCCTTGGATTTGGGTCGGTATAGAAAACCCAAGGTTTTTATATTCATCGCCTCCGATCTCCGCCGGCGTGATGGAGATCTAAGTGTAATTGTGTAAACAATGTTTTTATCATTCAATTATATCATGATTCTATATTTTATAATATAAACTGCTGTGATTTTTCTTGTGGAATATTAATTGGAGCAGTGCGATTCCCGAAACGATATTCTGCATTTACTGTGTTGTTTCCTTAGCTAACGCCACACAGTAGGGTTACCGCCCAGCGCTAGCTCCAGAACGCGCATTCCTGCAGTTATTTATTTAAATCTCCAATATTTGATTGAAACCCTTATTCACCCCCCTCTAAGGGCGCCAGTAGATCCAACATTTATGGCCTCATGCAGTCCCCTTGAGCTTGGTTTGACAAGTTTAGTCAGGTCGTTCGGGATTTTGGATTCACTCGGAGCTCGACAGACTTCACCTTATTTACTCGTCGTCATCCAGCAAACACTATAATACTTCTTGTGTTTGTTAATGATATTCTTGTCACGGACGATGATCTGAATGGTATCTCTATGATCGAAAAACACTTAGCCTCACACATTCAGACCAAAGATTTGGGTAGCCTCTGATACATCTTGGGTATTGAGGTAGCTTGTCGATCTGATGGACTCATTTTGTCTCAACGGAAGTGCTGCCTCGATCTTCCTCAAGATGCAAACTATTCTGGTTGTAAGCCTGTTGACACAACAATGGATGCCAACCACAAGCTCTGTGCTAACAAATTGACTCGGATCTGCTTCTCCCTAATCCAGAGTACTATTGTCGCCTTGTTGGCAAACTTATCCATCTGACTGTCACGCGACCAGATATCTCTTTTGATGTTGGTATGGTCAACCAATTTATGCATGCTCCTCGGATCTCCTATCTCACAACTATCAAGCTAATCCTCTGGTATCTAAAGAATGCCTCAAGACAAGGGCTTGTGTATTATCCCTCCATAATATTAATTGTTTATTCTTATAAAGATTATGCTGGCTCTCTCGATGATCGTCGGTCTACGAGTGACTATTGCACATATTTTGGAGGAAACCTGGTCACTTGGCAGAGCCAGAGGCAAGCGGTGGTTGCACGCTCCTCTTTGGAGGCGCAATATCATTCAATGGCGTCAACCATTTTTGAACTCACGTGGCTGAAAAATCTTCTTACTGATCTTGGTGTCGAGCTCCCTTCTCTGGCCGTCCTGTACTGCAATAGTCAAGGTGCCATCCATATCATCGATAATCTAGTTTTTCATGAACGTACCAATTATATCGAAGTCGATTGTCATTTTATCAGTGAAAAGTTCAACTTCGGAAACTTGATCTGCGACATACACCCACTGTCGAGTGAATCACTAATATCCTCACCAAAACCTTACCTCAACCCATATACCGCCAGCTCATTTCCAGGTTTGGCGCCTACAATATGTAACTCCAGCTTACGGGGGAGTATTGAAGAACTATGGGTAAGCCCAATGTAAAGACCCAGTTTCTTGGCCCATTAGGAGATCCTTTTCATGCATAGATTAGCCTCACACTTTGGTTTGGAGTTAAGATCTCACTCCTCCCTCCTATATATATGTGTACAAATACTTGTATTCTTTTAGTTAATATACAACAACAACACTCAAGCCTTTATCCCACTATAGTGGGGTCAACTATATGAATCCTTTGTCGTCATTGTGCCCTATCTTTAGTCTTAATCTCACTAATGTCTAAGTACATCATGTCTTTTCTTATAGTCTCATTCCAAGTCTTTATTTGTCTACCCCTCCCCTGTTTAACATGCCTAACGACTAAACTCTCACAACGCCTAATAGGTTCCTCTAATGGTCTCCTTTATACGTGTCCAAACCATCTTAGTCGAGCTTCTTGCATCTTCTCTGCAATTGCTGCCACTCTTGTCTTATCCATGATACATTCATTCCTAATTTTATCCAGTCTCGTGTGTCCACACCTTAGTTCTTCAAGGCGCACGAAGGCGCAAAAGGGTCTTGGAGCCTAGGTGCAGGCGCGCACGTGATGAAGGCAAGGCGCAACCACATCCATTTAAAATAATCAACATCAATCATCATTTCAGCTTTTCGATCAAATTCTTCAAACTAGTCTACTAATTAATCATTCATTACTATCATTTATATCTCTTACAAAATAGAATTAATGTGGTCACTTGCATCATATCTAAGTCCCAACGCACAATTATCTTCCACAAACACTAAATCAATACAAAATTATTGAGTTCTTACATTATTTTTTTCTTTATTTTTGAAAAAAAATTTACAACAAAAACTCACTGAAGCGTGCATTTTATGTTCCAAAGGCGCAAATAAGGCGCACAAAGGCGCAAACCTCTGAGCCTGGTGAGCCTTATGCGCGCCTGAGGCGCGCCTTTAACAACAGAGGAGGTCCACACATCCACTGAAGCATTCTCATTTCCGCAACTCCCATTTTTTGCTCATGTACATAATTCACTGCCCAACACTCATAACCATAGAGCATCGTTGGTCTAATTGCAGTACGGTATAACTTGCATTTATGTTTTAATGGTACCTTACGATCACATGAGATCCCTGACGCACCTCTCCACTTCAACCAACCTGCTTGGATTCTATGTATCACATCTTTATCAACATCTCCATCTTTTTGAACTATCGATCCAAGATATTTAAAACACTCATTGCGGGAAATATCTTGATCACCCAACTTAATAAGGAAGTCATCCGTCCTTCTTGCACTGCTAAATTTAAGCTTCATATACTCCATCTTTGCCCTGCTCAACCTAAAACCCTTCTTTTCTAAAGTGTCTCGCCAAGATTCAAATTTCGCGTTTACACCCTCGTGCGTCTCATCGACCAAAACAATATCATCCGCAAACAATAAACACCAAGTTGTTGTTTGTTGGATATGTCCGGTGAGCTCATCTAAGATAATGGTAACGAGACAAGGGCTTAAAGCTGAACCTTGATGTAAGCCAACAATGATATGAAATTCCTTTGTTAATCCTCCAGATGTCCTCATCCTCGTTACTAAATTTGTATACATATCTTTGATTATGTCAATGTATGATAAATTTACACCTTTCTTTTCTAAGACTCTCCGTAAGATCTCTCTTGGAACCATATCATAGCCTTCTTAAGATCGATAAACAACATATGCAAATCTTGTTTTCTTTCTCGATAGTTGTCAATGAGTCTCCTCAAGAGATGTATAGATTCCATGGTCGACCGCCCTGGCATGAATCTAAATTAATTCTCTGAGATGCTAGTCTTCCGTCTTACTCTTCTTTCTATTACTCGTTCTCATAGTTTCATGGTATGTCCCATTAATTTAATTCCTCTGTAATTAACACAATTGTGTATATCTCCTTTGTTCTTATACAAAGGTACCAAGATACTTTCTCTCCATTGGTCCGACATCTTCTTTGACTTCAATATCTTATTGAAGAAACATGTAAGCCACAAAATTCTTTCTTTCCCTAGATATTTCCATACTTCGATGGGTATATCGTCTGATCCTATCACTTTTCCATTTTTCAATCTTCTTTCGAACATCATTTACAGGGGATTTAAAGCATCAGAGAATGACGCTCTGAAGAAGATGAAAAATGCAAAGACGGTTGTGCCAGACGATAGAACCATTGAAGTATGGAAATACTTAGGGAGAGAAGAAATTTTATGGCTTACAAGTTTCTTCAATAAAATACTAAAGACAAAGAGAATGCCAGACTAATGGAGAGAAAATATTTTGGTACCTTTGTACAAGAACAAATGAGATACAAAATTGTGTCAATTACAGAGAGATTAAATTAATGAGTCATACTATGAAACTATGGAAACGAGTAATAGAGAGAAGAGTTAGACGAGAGACTAGCATCTTAGAGAATCAATTTGGATTCATGCCAGGGAGGTTAACCATGAAAGTTATACATCTCTTGAGGAGACTCATTGACAACTATCGGGAAAGACAAAAAGATTTGCATATGTTGTTTATCGATCTGGAGAAGGCTTATGATAGGGTTCCAAGAGAGGTCTTATGGAGAGTCTTAGAAAATAAAGGTGTAAATGTATCATACATTGACGTAATCAAAGATATGTATACAAATTCAGTGACCTGGGTGAGGACATCTGGAGGATTAACACAGGAATTCCCTATCGCTGTTGGCTTACATCAAGGGTCAGCTTTAAGCCATTTTCTCTTTACCCTTATCTTAGATGAGCTCACCGGAATATCCAACAAGCAATACCTTAGTGTTTATTATTTGCGGATGATATTGTTTTGGTTGATGAGACGCGCGAGGGTGTAAACGCGAAACTTGAATCTTGGCAAGACACTTCAAAAAAGAATGGTTTTGGATAAGCAGGACAAAGACAGAGTATATATAGCTTAAATTTTGTAGTGCAAGAAGGTCGGATGACACCATCATTAAATTGGGTGTCCAAGATATTTCCTGCAGTGAGTGCTTCAAATATCTGGGATAGATAATTCAAAATGATGGAGGTGTAGATAAAGATGTGATACATAGAATCCAAGCGGGTTGGTTGAAGTGGAGAGGCGCGTCTGCAATCTTATGTGATCGTAAAGTACCATTAAAACTTAAAGGCAAGTTTTACCGTACTGCAATTAGGCCAGCAATGCTCTACGGTTCTGAGTGTTGGGCAGTGAATGGTGTACATGAGCAAAAAATGGGAGTTGCGGAGATAAGAATGCTTAGGTGGATGTGTGGTCACACGAGACTGGATAAAATTAATAATGAATGTATCAAGGATAAGAATGGAGTGGCGCCAATTGTAGAGAAGATGCGAGAAGCTCATTTAAGATGGTTCAGACTTATACATAGGAGACCATTAGAGGCACATGTTAGGCGTTGTGAGAGTTTAGTCACTACACATGTTAAACGGGGGAGGGGTAGACCAAAAAAGACTTGGAATGAAACTTCAAGGAAATATATGTACTTAGTCATTATTGAGGCTATGATTAAAGATTGAGCGCAATGACGACAAAGGATCCATATAGCCGACCCCACTATGCTGGGATAAAGGCTTGAGTGTTGTTGTTTCAAACATCATTACCTTCGATACTTGAATTTTATGATAAAACGTTATGTTTTTATACTCCTTCGATTTACCTAACTCTTCCAGGTTCAGTTCATTGTCTTCTGTTTCTTTATAGAGTTGGTAAAAATATCTCTTCCATCGCTCTTTTATAGCCACTTCATCCGTCAAAACTGTATCTGTTTCATCCTTTATGCATTTTACTTGGCTTAAATCTCTTGTTTACTCTCTAGCTCGAGCAATTTTATATATGTCACGCTCTCCATCTTTGGTATCTAGTCGCTTATAAAATTCTTCATAAACTTGACTTTTTGCTTTACTTACTGCATGTTTAGCTTCTTTCTTGACAACTTTATAGCTTGTCAAGTTTTCTTCATTCCTACAAGCGTAGAATGTTTTATAGCTGACCCTCTTTGCCCTCACTTTGTTTTGCACTTTCTCTTTCCACCACCAAGATTCTTTATTTGGGAGTGCACGACCTTTTGATTCTCCAAGTACGTTCTGTTCACTTATCCTTAAATGTGAAGACATAACTTCCATTAGACATTAAGATCAACATAAGACATCAACTAGTTGTTCCATAACTGTTGGCTTGAAAACAACCTGTTTTTCCATCTTCTAGTTTCACCATCGAATTTTTGGCAACACTTTTGTCTTTTTCTTAAATTTATTATATTTAATTTGCACGCCCAACACCACTAACCTATGTTGTGCTGTCAAATATCTCTTGGTATGACTTTGCGAGTCATAAAATAATTAATTTGTGACTTATTTTGTCCGCTTTTAAACATAATTAAATGTTCTTCCCTCTTTATGAAAATCGTATTTGTCACAATTAGCTCATGTGCTATGACAAAGTCTAAAATTGTTCTTCCTTCATTCTTTTAGTTAATATGAAGTAATAAAATTATTTGCGCTTCGTATTTCACTTTCTCTACAATATGGAAAATAAGAGAAGCTATATTTGATTTTGTAGCATAATGCCCAATAATAAATGCACACTTTTAAGAAACAGGAAGAATATTTAATTTCTTCCAAACGGTGAAGCATCAAACCATAAATAATGTTATATTTTTACTAGGGATGGAGAATTCTTATTTTTGTAGAGCTTGCAAGATGGTTAGATAAGAAAGTTTGACCATTCAACATAGTGCGGTGGTTGTGAATCTATATTATGGAAATATTAAGTAAATAGCTAAAACAAATATACATAGGATAACATAATGGAATTTGAAAGATGATATAATAATCAAACTTTCAAGATGGATGCTGAAAGAAACAAATTTGAATTCTTTATTTGTGCTGAGTAAGATTTAAGATAATTATAGGTATTTTCACTAAGAATATTGACATGAACTTTGAAGTGTCTCAATATAGATCCTACACAATAATGAAGCTTTTGTTGGAGTTTCTACGGTGATCTCAAAGCAATCAACAATTAGTCTTACTGCCAACACAATATGAGCCTATAGAGTCGCACATAATAGTGCTAAGAGAAATTGGAGGATGATTTGTGTTGGCTTGTTTTTTCTCGAGAAATTGTTTCCCGTGAAAAAGAGCCAAACCGCTGGGACGACATTCGTCAACCGCTGGGACGGCATTCGTCAACCACTGGGACGGCATTCGTCAACCACTGGGACGACATTCGTCGACCGCTGAGACGGCTGAAGTATGCTGCGTTCGACGAACGGATAGCGTAGCGCGTTCGTCGAGCGGGCAGTATACTGCGTTCGACGAACGGCTAGCGTAGCCAATTCGTCGAATGGGCAGTATACTGCGTTCGACGAACGGCGATTATATTGCGTTCGACGAACGACAATTATACTGCGTTCGACGAACTGTTGCCAATTCGTCGAACGCAGGGGATATAAAAGAATACGATTCTTTTATCCTAAGTGTGCGGTTCCCTTTTGCTCACCTAATTTTGCGAGAGAAATATAGCGGCGGAAGTGTTCCGACTAAAATATTTTTGACGGAAGAGTTGCGTTCTTCTCCCTCCGCCGCCGCCGCCGCTTCCTCTCCCTGTTGTCGGACCTAGCAGTCCGTGGGAGATAAAGAGAGCAGTTCTTCTCTGACCTAGATCTTGTGCGACAAGATACTAGGGTTCTCCAACACTCGTGTAGATTTCCTGTAGAGGTGATGATCTATTTCAACGCTAGGAACTCAGATTCCTGCCATTGGAGCATCTCGGTTGAGTTTAATCTTAACCCCCTTCAGGTATAAATTTATTTATTGCATTGTGATGCTTTCATTCATTTCTTGAATCATGAAATCTCAAGATCCAAACTCTTTTGGGTTGTTCTAGTTATCGTTTTATTCCGCTGCGCATATTAGATATGTTGTCATCATTTTGAATGATGCTTAAGGAAAACCCAACAGTGGTATCAGAGCGAGGTTTTCTGAAATGGTTTAGTTTTCTGAATTGATCAAGCAAGAGCGTAAGCTCTATATCTTGGAAGAGGATCCCCCACCAGAGCCGACCGGGAACACGTCCCGTGCCGAAAAGGATGCTTATAAGAAGTATCAGGATGAATCCCTTGATGTCGAATGCCTCATGCTCGCTACCATGACCTCTGAGCTTCAGAAGCAACACGAGACCATGTGTGGCTTTGAGATTATCAAGTACCTGAAGAAAATGTTTCAAGGGCAGGCTCAGCAAGTGAGGTTCGACGTCACTAAGGCTTTATTTCAGTGTAAAATGAGAGCAAGAGACCCAGTGGGAACTCATGTACTTAAAATGATTGGGTACATTGAGAACCTTCAGAGACCGGGGTTTCCTTTAAACCAAGAGTTGGCTACTGATCTGATCCTGCAATCGTTGCCGGACAGTTACGAGCATTTTGTCTTAAACTATAACATGAATGAGATAGATAAGACATTGCTCGAGAACCTAGGAATGTTATGAATTGCCGAGAACGACATGAAGAAGACCAAGTCTGCTAGCCCCATACTGATGGTGCATAGAAGCAAGGGCAAGGCCAAGGGATTCAGGAAGTTTAAGGTGGGACCTAAGACTAGCCTGGATCCCAAGTCTTCAACACTGAAAAAAAAAAGATTAGCTAAAAAAGGAAATTGCCACCATTGCGGTAAGGCAGGACATTGGAGGAGGAACTGTCCCCTCTACATCGAGGATCTGAAGAAGAAGGGAAGTGTGACTTCCACTTCAGGTATTTATGTTATAGAAATTAATCTGTCTGCTCTTTCATCTTGGGTATTGGATACCGGATGTGTTTCTCACATTTGTGCGAATGTGCAGGAACTAACAAGAAGAAGACTACTGGGTAAAGGAGAGGTGGACCTACGCGCTGGAAGTGGAGCAAGAGTTGCTGCCGTTGTCGTAGGATTGTATCGTCTTTTCCTTGCCCACTAGGCTTATTATTGAACTTGATAATTGTTATTTTGTTCCTGCTATAACTAAAAACATCATTTCTATTTCATGTTTGGACATGATTGGTTTTACTTTTGTTATTAAGAACAATTGTTGTTCTATCTACAAGAATGATGTTTGTTATGGCGTTGCTCAAATGTTTAATGGTTTGTATGTTTTAAACATAAATCATCCAATCTATAACATAGAAAATACCAAACGACTAAAAATTAATTACTCTAATCCAAAATATCTCTGGCACTGTCGTCTAGGTCATATAAATGAGAAACGCATATCCAAGCTCCATAAAATGGATTATTGGACTCATTTGATTATGAATCATTTGAGAGATGTGAGTCATGTTTATTAGGCAAGATGACAAAGGCCACTTTCACTAGTTGTAGTGAGAAGGCTAATGATCTTTTGGGTATCATACATAGTGATGTATGCGGACCCATGAGTTCTACGGCTAGGGGTGGGTACTACTACTTCGTTACATTCACTGATGATTTCAGTAGATACGGATACGTGTTTCTTATGAAGAACAAATCCGAAACCTTTGAAAAGTTCAAAGAGTTTAAAAATGAAGTAGAGAACCAACTGGGAAAAAGGATAAAAGCACTCTGATCTGATCGAGGTGGCGAATATCTGAGTCATGAGTTTCGTGATCATCTGAGAGAATGTGGTATTGTATCACAGCTCACTCCGCCCGGAACACCACAACATAATGATGTGTCTGAGAGGAGGAATCATACTTTGCTAGACATGGTACGGTCAATGATGAGTAATGCAGATTTGCCTGTTTCTTTTTGGGGATTTGCTTTAGAGACTGCTGCCTTCACATTAAATCGTGCTCCAACCAAAACGGTTCTAAAGACACCATATGAGATATGGACTGGGAAGCATCCCAGTATGTCTTTTATTAAGATTTGGGGCTGTGAGGCATACGTACGACGTCAAATGCCTGGCAAGCTGGAACCCAAGTCGAATAAGTGTTATCTTGTGGGATATCCTAGGGAAACCAAAGGGTATTACTTCTACCTGCCGTCCGAGGGCAAAGTGTTTGTCGCAAGGACTGACGTCTTTTTGGAGAAAGAGTTCTTATCCAGAAAGACTGCAAAGGTGGAACTTGAGGAAGTTCAAGAACCACAAACAATAGTTGAACCGATTTTAGATCGTGAGCAAGGACTACAAGTTGTTGTAACTAGAGAGCCTACTCAAGAAACACAAGTCCGACGTAGATCTGATAGACCAAGATTTGAGACTGAGAGATATGGATTTCTCGTGTCTCAAATCGGTAATGTGTTGCTCATGGATCATGATGATGAGCATGCAACCTATCAAGAAGCTATGTGTGGACCTGACTCCGAGAATTGGCTTGAAGCTATGAAATCTGAAATGGACTCCATATATGTAAACCAAGTTTGGGATTTGGTGGAACCACCTGAAGGGGTACGACCCATAGGGTGCAAATGGGTTTTCAAGAAGAAGACCGACATGGATGGGAATGTACAGACATTCAAAGCCCGGCTGGTGGCTAAAGGTTTCAGGCAAATTCATGGTGTTGACTATGATGAAACTTTTTCCCCTGTAGCCATGGTCAAGTCCATTAGAATTCTACTTGCTATTGCTGCGTATTACGACTACGAGATCTGGCAAATGGATGTCAAAACGGCTTTCCTTAATGGAAACCTCCTTGAGGAAGTGTACATGACACAACCCGAGGGTTTTAAATCTCCAAGTGAAGCCACTAAAATATGCAAGTTGAATCGATCCATTTATGGATTGAAACAAGCTTCTCGATGTTGGAATCTTCGTTTTGATGAGAAAATCAAAGAGTTTGGTTTCATCAAGAACGAGGATGAACCTTGTGTTTACAAGAGGACTAGTGGGAGCATTGTCGTTTTCCTGGTATTATATGTGGATGACATACTATTGATCGGAAATGACATTCCAACCCTGCAAGCTGTTAAGAACAGGCTAGGGGACTGCTTTTCTATGAAGGACTTGGGTGAGGCGACTTACATACTTGGTATTAAGATCTATAGAGGTAGATCGAAGAAGTTGCTGGGTTTGACCCAGAGTACATACATTGACAAGGTGTTGAAACGGTTCAACATGCTTGAGTCCAAGAAAGGACTCTTACCCATGTCACATGGTGTGAGTCTCTCTAAGGACCAATGTCTTAAATCTTTGGAAGATAAGGACCGCATGAAGTTGATTCCATATGCTTCGGCAATTGAATCAATTGTGTATGCAATGTTGTGTACTCGACCCGATGTCTCTTATGCTTTAAGCATGACGAGCAGGTATCAGTCTGATCCTGGTGATGGTCACTGGATAGCCGTCAAAAATATCCTGAAGTACTTGAGAAGGACTAAGGATTTATTTTTGGTGTATGGTGGAGAGGAAGAACTCAGTGTAAATGGTTACACAGATGCAGGCTTCCAAACTGATAGGGATGATTCAAAGTCCCAATCAGGCTTTGTATTTTCCCTTAATGGAGGAGCTGTAAGCTGGAAGAGTTCCAAGCAGGAGACAGTTGCCGATTTTACGACAGAAGCCGAGTATATTGCTGCTGCAAATGCGGCAAAGGAGTCTGTGTGGATTAGGAAATTCATCAGCGAGCTTGGTGTAGTTCCTAGCATTGTTGATCTCGTAGTTCTCTACTGTGACAACAACGGTGCTATTGCACAAGCTAAGGAACCTAGATCTCATCAGCCCTCCAAGCACATACTTCGGCGGTTCCATCTTATTCGAGAGATTGTCGATCGAGGAGATGTGAGCATATGCAGAGTACCGACTGAAGAAAATATTGCGGATCCACTGACGAAGCCTCTTGCACAGAGAAAGCATGATGGTCATACTAGATCAATGAGTATTAGATACCTGAATGATCGTCTCTAGTGAGAGTCTTGTGGATTGTATTTGTCGGTTGTTGACTGTTCATGTGATGGATAGAGTACTTTATGTTTTATTTTACATCTATGACAAGTTCTTTTATTATGTCAAATGTTTCTACTGTTGGATTAATTAGCATAATAAATGCCCTTAGAATGCCTGTTTACATAGGAATTCAAGTACGTGACTTGAATGTGAGGGCCTATGTTTAAATGAAGCTTCATTCTTAAATGGTCCCTGGTCGAGGTATCATCTTAGAAATTAGGGCAAGGATGAGACCATGAGACTAGCATGTGCGTTGACTGATGACCGGTTCTCACAGGTCATGATATTGTGATATCAAGTCATCACATGGGTACTTGTTAGGAACAAGTTGTACTGGACAGACCCACCATTCGACTACTTTGTGGATTGTTATATAAACGTGTCACAAGTAGGTCTCAAGTGACAATGGTGTTTGTGGTCCTTTGACCTGAAGTCACAGCATTCATCAGGTGATGAAGAGTATACTTTGATGCCATCTAAAGTCTTCTCTTGAGAAAGGTTGACGATAAGGGTGGTTGTTGGGTATGTTACGAATCATTTGGATGTTTGTGTGTGAGCAGAAATGAAATTTGTCCTCCTTTATGACATGAGTTACATCCATGGGCCTCTTGATGGAATGAGACTGAAAATGCATGGCCATGCTTGGTTAAGTCAATATATGATATTGAGCTCACCAATTTTGTCAGTCTATTCTAGATCAGGAAACTGGGATTGAACAATTACGAGGGTGATACGGTCCATGCCTCTAGTTCTATCCGGATGTAAGGGACAAAGAGACATGACAACACTGATACATTGGTCATGACAGGCTTGTTGAGTTATAAACTCTTATTGCTTGGGTACCAATGATGTATTGCTAGATGCCGCTCATTGTTTGTGAGACTTTTGGTGACACTTTTTGATCAAGTGGGAGACTGTTGGAGTTTCTACGGTGGTCTCAAAGCAATCAACAATTAGTCTTACTGCCAACGCAATATGAGCCTATAGGGTCGCACATAATAGTGCTAAAAGAAATTGGAGGATGATTTGTGTTGGCTTGTTTTTTCTCGAGAAATTGTTTCCCGTGAAAAAGAGCCAAACCGCTGGGACGGCATTCGTCAACCGTTGGGACGGCATTCGTCGACCGTTGGGACGACATTCGTCGACCGCTGGGACGGCATTCGTCGACCGCTGGGACAGCATTCGTCGACCGCTGAGACGGCTGAAGTATACTGCGTTCGACGAACGGCTAGCGTAGCGCGTCCGTCGAGTGGGCAGTATACTGCATTCGACGAACGGCTAGTATACTGCGTTCGACGAACGACTAGTATAATGCGTTCGACGAACGGCTAGCGTAGCCAATTCGTCGAACCGACAGTATACTGCGTTCGACGAACGGCGATTATATTGCGTTCGACGAACGACAATTATACCGCGTTCGACGAACTGTTGCCAATTCGTCGAACGCAGGGGATATAAAAGAATATGATTCTTTTATCCTAAGTGTGCGGTTCCCTTTTGCTGACCTAATTTTGCGAGAGAAATATAGCGGCGGAAGTGTTCCGACTAAAATATTTTTGACGGAAGAGTTCCGTTCTTCTCCCTCCGCCGCCGCCGCCGCTTCCTCTCCCTGTTGTCGGACCTAGCAGTCCGTGGGAGATAAAGAGAGCAGTTCTTCTCTGACGTAGATCTTGTGCGACAAGATACTAGGGTTCTCCAGCACTCGTGTGGATTTCCTGTAGAGGTGCTGATCTATTTCAGCGCTAGGAACTCAGATTCCTGCCATTGGAGCATCTCGGTTGAGTAAAATCTTAACCCCCTTCAGGTATAAATTTATTTATTGCATTGTGATGCTTTCGTTCATTTCTTGAATCATGAAATCGCAAGATCCGAACTCTTTTGGGTTGTTCTAGTTATCGTTTTATTCCGCTGCGCATATTAGATATGTTGTCATCATTTTGAATGATGCTTAAGGAAAACCCAACCGCTTTATGGTGAAGTGATGTGTTTGAAAGCGTTACAACAACAACAACACTCAAGCCTTTATCCATACTTGTTAAAGGCGCGCCTCAGGCGCGCCTAAGGCTCAAGGCTCACCAGGCTCAGAGGTTTGCGCCTTCATGCGCCTTATTTGCGCCTTTGGAACATAAAAGGCACGTCTGAGTGAGATCTCTTTTTCGGCAGCAGCTGCCTGAAGATTTTCGGCTTCAAATGGATCAAGCACCTGCAATGATGAACAAGGAGGATCATTAGAAGAATCTTCATCAAGATAGGCAATCAATTCAGAGTCCGCCTCTCTTGAAAAAGTTGAGATCGCAGAAGGGAAAAAGAGATCGACCGCATCGCTTACCTTAGAAGGAGCATCCACAGGATCCTTGTGATCGCCGCTCTCAGGGAGTGTGACCGCCTTCGGGGTGATGACATCCTTAGATCCTTCACCTTTTGATCTCTTAGCGCTTTGAGTAGAAGGATTTGAATTCTTTTACTTTTTCGCTTTTGTAGCATCCTGAGAATCGGCGATCCTTTGCCTAATCTTCTCAGCCTCAAACTAAGAAGGGAGGCAAGTTGACCGCGAGCTGCAAGCCGCTAACCTGCGAACACAGAAACCGGTCAGACAAGATCTCAAACCGCGCGGCCTCAAACTAAGAACGACACAATCAAGCCAACTTTGGTTCTTACAGTTCTCATTATTAATGACTGACCCTGCACCCCTATTTATAGGCGGACAGACGGATGTCGTCACCGCACAAACCGGGATACTATAACCGCCCATCAGATCGCGAGCGGTCTCGCAAAGCAGACCGCCCGAGCTCGGCAAAGCTCACAGCTCCCTTATTAAACCTTGCGGTTACAACCAAACCGCCCGGTCACTGCGGTCTCAATAAGCAGACCGCCCGGTCTTCTTCCAATGAAGACACCAAGGACATCTGGCCGACTTAGGATAAGTCGCCAGACCAACCCGCGCAAGCCGCCTGGACAGAAGAGGCGGTCTCCCAGATCAGACCGCTCAGAACCAACCGCTGAGTCAAAACCGACCAGAGAACCAACGCAGACCGCGCGGTCTCTGCGGTCTCCAATCCGCAGACCGCCCAGCTCAAATCCACTTCCACTTCAAAAATTTAACACTCCCACTTGAAGTGGGAAGTGGAAGTCAGCCCAAGCAAACTCTGCAACCGACCAAAAGGTCCCTTCGCCAGCGGCTTAGTAAAAATGTCAGCAATATTCTCCTTGCTCTGCACATGCTCCACTGTCAGAGATCCCTCCAACACCTTCTCACGATTGAAATGATGATGAATCTCTATGTGCTTCGTACGCGCGTGACAAACTGGATGGTTCACCAGTTTGAGAGCACTCTCGTTGTTACCACGTAGCAGAGTAGGACCTCCCACCTCCCTATGAATGTCCTCCACAAGCCTCCTAAGCCAGATGGCTTCCTGAGCCGCCAAAGCCGAAGCTTTGTACTCCGCTTCCGTGGTAGTGACAGACACAGAATCCTGCTTCTTGCTGCACCATGATATAGCTGTAGAGCCCATCATAAAGACGTATCCAGACGTCAATCTCCGATCATCCGAATCTCCTCCATAATCAACGTCCATGTACCCGTGCAAGCAAAAACCCGAATCTCTTCCATTGAAGAGACCCAAATCCGAGGTGGATTTGACATATTTCAATATACTCCTAGCCGCCACAAGATGAGGCTTCCGAGGCTCTGCCATAAACCGACTCACCCTGCCAACTGCATAAGCAATATCTGGTCTTGTGATCGTCAAGTATATCAAGCTTCCGACGAAAGCCCGGAACACCAAAGGGTCGGTAAGAACCTTCCCTTCATCTCGCCGAAGATGAACTCCAACCTCCAGTGGAGTAGAGCTGCTCTTTCCCCCTTCCATGCCGAACCTCTTCACGATTCGATCCGCATAGCCCTTTTGAGAAACGAGCATCCCGCTCTCTGTCCGCTCCACTTCGAAGCCTAGCTACCTCCATCTCAAAATTCCCTGTGACGATCATATCGTCAACGTACAGCAGCACCAAGACCTGAAGCTCCCCCGTCTTCTTTACGAATAAGCTCGAATCTGAATCAGAAGCAAAATATCCGCAGAACTGGAGGTATTCTGCGATCTTCCCATACCACGCCCGAGGTGCTTGCTTCAAGCCGTAAAGAGCCTTCTTGAGCTTGCAAACATATCTTGGGTGCTCTTCGGATACATAACCAGGTGTCTGATCCATGAAGATATCCTTGTCAATCTCGCCATATAAGAAAGCGTTCTTCACGTCGAGTTGCCAAATCTTCCGTCCTTGGCAAGCTGCCAATGCGATCACCACCCGAACCGAAGTCATCTTGGCAACGGGGCTAAACGTTTCTTCATAATCCTCCCCATACTTCTGAGAGAAACCTCGAGCTACAAGGCGAGCCTTGTACCGCTCAATACTTCCATCAGCCTTCTTCTTCAGTTTGAAAACCCACTTGCAAGTCACCGGAGTAACTCCCTCAACTTTAGGCACCAAGTCCCAAGTCTCATTCTTCCTGAGGGCAGCCATCTCTTCATCCATGGCTCCTTCCCTCTCCTTGACTCCAACGACATTTTCAATACAAGATGACTCTCTCATCCAGGGGACCTGCGAAGAAACATGAGACAAAGCTCACCAAATTCCCGCCCGTATACCGATCAGGTGGAATAATAGTCCTCTTGGACCTCCTCAGAGCTTGACTCTGAACCACCTATTTCACTGCAGCTTCTGGACTAGCTCTCCTCTCAGGTAGACATGGAGCATCGCTCCCCCTGCTTCCAGAACCTGAAGCCCAGAGCTAGAAATACCTGGAGCATCTGGAGAAACAAGCAACTCTACAGAACATCCTTTGCAGCTTCCTCTGGTCCACCATCTACCCTGTTTCCTTGTAACTCAATAAAAGAGTTACCTTGGTATGACGTCAACTCGTCGAATACCACATCCCTAGAGACCACATATCTCTGTGTCTCGGGATCCATGCATCTCCACCCTTTCTTCCGGTCATCATAACCGACGAAGACTAGCTTCCTTGCCTTAGCATCTAACTTCGTTCGAAGGGCATCCGGAACATGCACATAGCAGGTAGAACCAAACACTCGAAAGTGTTCCACGCTTGGCTTCTCCTTAAACATCAACTCATGGGGGGTCTTCATGTTGATGGCTTCTCCTTAAACATCAAGACATTCCCTCTGCCCAGAAGGACTTTGGGATACTCTTGACATGAAGCCAACATTTGCAAGTCTCCGTCAGGTGACGGATCTTCCGCTCTGCAACTCTGTTCTGTTGTGGAGTGTGAGCACAAGAAAGCTCCATTTGGATGTCATGCTTCCTGCAGAAGTTAAAGAACTCCTTGGAGGTGAACTCCCCTCCATTGTCTGTTCTGAACTTCTTCACCCGCAGGTTTAGCCGACCTTCCACCAGCTCCTTGAACTCCACAAACTTCTCGAACGCCTCCGACTTCTCCTTCAGAAAATATACCCAGCTATATCTGGTGAAGTCATCAACCAAAATCAGCATATACCTACTACCTCCAAGACTGGCAGTGTTGGTAGGTCCAAACAGATCACCATGGATGCACTCTAATGGTCTTTTACATCTGCTTTGTGATTTATCAAATGGAAAGCGCTGAGCTTTACCAAACTGACAACCTGCACAAACGTGACCATCCCCGAAAGATGACAAGCTAGGCAGACCTTTCACCAGGCCTCTTCCCGCCATAGCTTTCAACTTATCCATTCCAACATGCCCAAGTCTTTCGTGCCAGATAGCAGCACTGTCGTTAGCCCTCATCTTATCAACATAAGAATTTGTTGAAAGAACAAACAAATTCTTCACCCGCCTCCCAACATGAGTGACCTCAGCTTTCACCGCTGAAACGTTTCGGAGAAATTTCACTTCTGTTGGACCAAACAGAACGTGATAGCCAGCATCCACCGCATTGGTCACAGAGAAGAGGTTCTTTTTCATCCCCGGAACATGATAGACACTCTTCAACGTAAGAGTACCTCTATCATCGTTCAATGAAACCACACCCTCTTTCTCAACTGCATGAATAGTATCATCAGCCGTAATGATAGCGTCATTACCTGTATATGTCTGCAACGAGGAGAACTTCGACTCATCCCCAGTGAGGTGATGACCACACCCAGAGTCCACAATCCAATCGTCCTGATAGTTGATGGAAGCCATGACCCGAACACACGTGCCCGTCATGAATGCATCTCCACCACCCCAACTACCTTCAGAATTGGAACCAGCCTCCTCCTTCCCTGCAGCATGTCCTGGCTGAAGATTCACCTTGCAGTCCCTTTTGAAAGGACCAACCTTGTTGCACCTGAAGCATTTAGGTCCTTCTTGCTTCTTCCCATCACGCTTAGGAGCATGGCTCCTCTCCTGCTGATATGAAGTAGACGGACCATCACCTCCAGACGTCTTCTTCTTCTTGTCCCATCTCTTCTTCTTGCCAGAGAAGAGAACCTCACCTTCTCCCCCAGAGACTGACATACCAGCCATTTGCTTAGCTAAACTTTCCTGTGAAGCAAGTAAGTTCTCCAGCTCCAGCAACGAAGGCTGATTGACCCAGCCTTGAACAGAAGTCACAAAGGCCACATACTCCCTCCGCAAGCCGCGGATTATGTGCCTCTTCAGCGTAGCTTCTGAGATAGGCTTGATAAGTAGAATTATCCCTATTTTAAATTTATAATTTAGTTTAATATTTATTATAAATTAGTAATATTTTTAGTATTTTCGTTTATAAATAGTTTGTTTTATATTTTGATAACTTAATTATTTTTATTTCTATTTTGTAGGAAAAATGTCGCTACCGCGCTCATATCGTTGAAAAATGAAGTATTCACTGAAGTTGTCGCGTTGGTCGCGCCCGTTCGAGCCGCACTCGTCCACATAATTTCATGTCGCCGCAACATCCTCTTCGCCGCGCCATCTTCACCAACCCCAACTTCTCTTGTCAAACCATGCAAGCAAAGTCTTCCCGCCACCTTTGCATGTCGCCGCCGCGACATCTTTTATGTTGCCTGTCATCGTCGCCATTTAACCATACAAACCCATGCATTCCATTCAACGTGAAACCTTTTTATCATTTCCCCATGCATGCAATATTAACTCTAGGTGGCATTATTATTATTATTGTTTCAAGCCGTCTATTATTAAATTATTTCAGCATGCATTATCAAAATCATATTGTGCTTCACCAATGCTCTGGATGCTGAATGAAGGAAGCATGGTTATGTGCACATAAATCAAAATGGATTCTTGGGTCTGCCCTCTCTGATGTCTTTGGCTTTGATTTGAGGGCATGATTCCGCAGCAAACGCGATGGTATAGGGGGCCACTATTTCAGTGGTACTCTGTGAGCAACCACTTTGTGCATTTATTGTCAAAGGTTAGGTCTTTCTCCTCTGAGAGAAGCCACTTTGTGCATAGTGCCAAAGGTTAGGTCTGTTTCCAATCTTCCCCCGCCCATACCCCCAATGATTGGGGACTATATGGGTTCTGTTGTTGTTGTTGTTGTATTATCAAAATCATTTTAGCCTATTAATATTTCAAGCATGTAGCCGGTCCACACTAATTCCTCCATCAATGTCATTCAGTTTTTTCTCCTCTACAAGTGCAACCAGTTCATTTTTTCCATCAATGCAGCCCTTCACATCCTCTCCAATTTAATACAGCTGCCATTTCAATTCAATGCAGCCATTCGGTCCTTCAATCCAATGTAGCCCTTCATATTCCTCCTATATGAAAGCATCCCTTCACGTGAAGCTCATTCCAATCAAGCTGCATGCCCGTCCACCTCCCTCCAAGAGCAGCCCATTATTCACGTGATTTATTTATCTATGCAGCTTATTATTATTCTTGCATGCACCCGGTTTTACCTATTCATATTCCATGCAATATTATTCTTATTATTATTCCTATGTTGTCCACTTTTTTTTATTTATCAATGCATTATTATTATTATTATTATTTCAAGTTGAACTTTTCCTCTTCTATAATAATACTCTAATGTATGCAAGCCTTCATGTGGATATCCAATTAAATGCAATCTATTATTTCACCATATATCATGTTATTATTTTTATGCAACCCTTTCCTCTTCCCCCTAGCCGAAAATTCCATAGCCACAACATTAACTTTCCCATCTCGATTCATTCCTTAGAGTTAATACCCTTGGGATGGTTCTAGATGGTTTTTCATCTATAAAAGGGCAAGACAACCATGATGGAGAAGAGGAGATTAGATCATGTGAAGTATCAAGAGAGTGGAGATAAAAAGTTAGAGGTTTTGAGAGGCTTTCTTCCCCTGCCCATTTGGGCAGGTTTGCTATTCCATTTTCTGTATTTTTATTTCAAGTTAATTTTATTTCATGTTATTTTATCTTAAGCAATGCTTTTATTTCATGTATTTTTTTTCATTATGAAATGATAATTTAGTTTAATTTCCAGCAATGTCTCGTTCTTATTTCTTTTTAATTCTCATGCCCTTTTAATTTCATAGCAAGTAGTTATAATATTAATTTAGTCTTGATCATTGCGAACGTTGAGTGAAATTATCTTTCTCTTTATAATCGTTTTTTTCCACCTACGATTTATTGTGATTAATATCGGGTTCATATGTCGACGTGTGGGCTTTCGTATCTGATTTTGTATTCTAGTTAGCCGAGAGGCTCATGCGCCGTTGCTGGGGATTATTTTTGTCGATATTTTGAAAATAGAGAATGGTATTACTTTTATCTTGTTCTTTTTTTCCCTTATCTAAAAAATTATGTTCTAATTAAAATCTTGGAAAGGGAGATTTGGGTTTAAATCCCATCGCATCTCCTAGTACCTTGCGAGCCCTTCACCGGGTAGACCTTGAGAAGTCTAAGACTAATTAAAACATAAAAAAAATCTCTTTTATCATTTTTTTTGTTCTTACATTTTAAAAAAACATTTAAAATTCAAAAAAAAATTTATAAAACATATTAAAAAAAATTGGCAAAAATATTTTCTTTTGTTTTGTTTGGCTTTATTCTAACTTGTTTTGCAGATGTTCGTGCGACCTCTCCGTCTCCAAATCAGGGACGTGTTATTTTCCCTCTTTCTCGTTTTTTTCCTTTACGCACATGTTCTCTTTCTTTTTGTTTATTTCTTCATACTTAGTTTTCAACATTGGGGACAATGTTGAATTTTAAGTATGAGGGAAGTGTTTTCCCTTTCTTTTTAAATATTCCAAAAATTCCAAAAAAATTATAAAAGTACAAAATAACAAAAAAAATATAAAATCCAAAAATTTAAAAATTTGTTTTTTTTTTCTTTTTTTTTTGCCCTTTAAAATTTTAAAATCACAAAAAATTAGAAGACTCCTAAATGCAAAAAGAATTTTAGTATCATACTTCTTATGTTATTTTCTTATCTAGTATTTATAGCTTATAAAAAAGTTCAAAAAAAGATCTGATTCAAAATTCCAAAAAATATGAAAAATCGTTAAAAAATCCAAAAATGTAATAAACCCTTGCTTAGTCTTTGTTATTTTCAGAAATTTAGTATGAGTTTATTTATAAACATTTTTATTATTTTTGGTTGGCTAATCATTTATTTTGTCATTGTTTGTTAGATTTAATATTTAGGTGATTTAGTTTTATGAAATATCTTATGATTTTAATTTGATTAGAGTAATTTATTTATCATCTTTTTCTCTTATATTTTAAGTAGCTTTATTTTGTAGTAGTTTTGCTTAACATCTTTGGATTTTAATTATGTCTACCTCGTGCTTTTAGATTCTTAGGAAATTTTAAGCTACTATAGTTGCTCTCTAAATATTTTGGTCTATAATCTATCATTTGTTTAGCCTTTTTAACCCCTCAGCCTTCCCTTATCTTTTTTTTTTAATTTTATTGTTAGATCATATGTCATGGGAATAAGGAGATGTTAGTTTTTTATTCCTTGGTAAACATATGCAACCCCCAAAAAATGAAGAGGAAAAAAAGTACTTATATGTCGTGGAAAATGATAGGATAATTGTCTATCATTTTTTGGTAAACATATAAAAATAAGAAAAGAAAAAAAAGTAGGGTGAGAGGATAAAATTCATCACCTCCAATCAAAGACCTCTTCATATCCCTTGTCTCCACCAAAGCCCTTTAGCCAATATTATTGTCTTAGATTTAAATTAAAATATTGGGAGAGCATAAGTAGTATGTTGCATTTTTCCTCAAGTTTCTTTAAAGTTATGGTATTATAAGTTTAATCTAACCTTGTTTGCTAATTACTCAAATTTGAAAGGCTAGTTAATTTATTTGAGAAATTTTTGGCTAAATATTTCTCTCTTTTCATTTTAATTTCATAATTTGGGAGTTAACTTTTAAATTCCTAAATTTTATTTTTTAGCTTACTTGTGATTTAATAAATTTGTAGTGTAATTGAAAATTTTATTTATGTCTTATAAATATTTCTCATTCTTTTGCTCTGGAATAGCAAAAGCTCAAGTATGGTGGTATTTGATAAGTAGAATTATGCCTATTTTTAATTTATAATTTAGTTTAATATTTATTATAAATTAGTAATATTTTTAGTATTTTCTTTTATAAATAGTTTGTTTTATATTTTGATAACTTAATTATTTTTATTTCTATTTTGTAGGAAAAATGTCGCTACCGCGCTCATAGCGTTGAAAAATGAAGTATTCACTGAAGTTGTCGCGTTGGTCGCGCCTGTTCGAGCCGCACTCGTCCACATAATTTCATGTTGCCGCAACATCCGCTTCGCCGCGCCATCTTCACCAACCCCAACTTCTCTTGTCAAACCATGCAAGCAAAGTCTTCCCGCCACCTTTGCATGTCGCCGCCGCGACATCTTTTATGTTGCCTGTCATCGTCGCCATTTAACCATACAAACCCATGCATTCCATTCAACGTGAAACCTTTTTATCATTTCCCCATGCATGCAATATTAACTCTAGGTGGCATTATTATTATTATTATTATTATTGTTTCAAGCCGTCTATTATTAAATTATTTCAGCATGCATTATCAAAATCATTTTAGCCTATTAATATTTCAAGCATGTAGCCGGTCCACTCTAATTCCTCCATCAATGCCATTCAGTTTTTTTCTCCGCTACAAGTGCAACCAGTTCATTTCTTCCATCAATGCAGCCCTTCACATCCTCTACAATTTAATACAGCTGCCATTTCAATTCAATGCAGCCATTCGGTCCTTCAATTCAATGTAGCCCTTCATATTCCTCCTATATGAAAGCAGCCCTTCACGTGAAGCTCATTCCAATCAAGCTGCATGCCCGTCCACCTCCCTCAAAGAGCAGCCCATTATTCACGTGATTTATTTATCTATGTAGCTTATTATTATTCTTGCATGCACCCGGTTTTACCTATTCATATTCCATGCTATATTATTCTTATTATTATTCCTATGTGGTCCACTTTTTTTTTATTTATCAATGCATTATTATTATTATTTCAAGTTTAACCTTTCCTCATCTATAATAATACTCTAATGTATGCAAGCCTTCATGTGGATATCCAATTAAATGCAATCTATTATTTCACCATATATCATGTTATTATTTTTATGCAACCCTTTCCTCTTCCCCCTAGCCGAAAATTCCATAGCCACAACATTAACTTTCCCATCTAGATTCATTCTTTAGAGTTAATACCCTTTGGATGGTTCTAGATGGTTTTTCATCTATAAAAGGGCAAGACAACCATGATGGAGAAGAGGAGATTGGATCATATCAAGTATCAAGAGAGTGGAGATACAAAGTTAGAAGTTTTGAGAGGCTATCTCTTCCTCTGCCCATTTGGGCAGGGTATACATTTTATTTCCTGTATTTTCCTTCTTATAGTGTTAGATTTTATTTTACTTCTTTTAGTTTGTTAATGTAGTCTTGATTATTACAAACGTTGGAATAAAATTATCTTCTTCTTTATAATCGTTCATTTCTACCTTCGATTTATTCGTGATTTATATCGGGTTCATATGTCGATGTGTGGACTTTTGTATCTGATTCTGTATTCTTGTTAGCCGAGAGGTTCATGCGTACGAATTGATCGCTCACGAATAAAAAGAGTTGATCGTAACCCTCGAGAGAGGATGACGAAAATCTCCTTGATATGAGTCAAATCCTATAGCTGGATTCACCTCGTTAAAGCGAGTTTTAGGGGTTTCGATTGTAGAACGAGAGTTCGGTCGATCAACCTAATCTCAGGTGGGCGTATTTCTCGAGAGAGGTGCGTTCATGAATCGGGAATCTCCACGGTCAAGGATTTGATTAGACGATTATAAATTATAATATTTTATTTCATTTCAAGGGTTGTTTTGATCAAGTTAGTTATTTTTTTATTTCGTATTTTCGTTCCTCTTATAATTTCTCGTAAAATTTCCATCCGATAAAATAATAGTTGTTTTCTCGAAGTAGAAGTACTCGACAAACCCGAGTTTTAATACGACCATGATATTCTTTATATCATATGTTATATTTCGATAGGTACACTTGCCTTAATCGAGTATAGATTGGAGAACACGATTTTTCTCTATCAAGGCTCATCCGGGTCCAAAGCCGATATCTCTGCGTAGAGGTTCTTCATCTTGAAGAAGAACGTTGAAATGGACAAATCCCCCTGAGTTGCTTTCGCCAACTCATTTTCCAAGAACTGTAGCCTAGCTACATTCTTTTTATTGAACAAGCCATCCAAGGCTGTCCAAATCTCAGCAGCAGATCCACATCCGATGATGTGATCAAACAGCTCCGGAATGATAGCTCTCTTGAGAGTGAACTCCGTCTTAGCATTCGTTCTCCTCCAAGCCTTCACAAGCTCATCATTCCCTTCAGCAGGAACAACAGCTTGTCTTGCTTCTCCTCCTACAACCTCCCATAAATCCTCGCCAAGAAGATAGCTCTCCATGCAAGACTTCCACTTCTTCCAGTTAGTCTGCATAAGGAACTCAATACCGAGACCTCTAGCATATCCTCCTTCCATTGCTATCCCACTGATTGCTACTCAACTTGAGAAACCCGAGAGAAGTATCAGCAATTTCTGCTTAGCAACCTCAGCAACCTACCTCTGATACCATATTGAAAAATTTGAGGTCTGGAGATGAAGTGAAAAACAATGCGGAACACACTTCACAAAATCTTTCACAAGTGTAGCACAACAGTGACAATGGGAAGAACGAATAGTACTATGGCATTAACTATCTCTTTACAATGCGAGGTATACATGGCGAGACATGATTCATAAGAATCACGGAGGAGAGAAGCACAAAACACAAGTGTAAAACAAGCTGCAGCGACCTGACACCCTGAGACCGCCAGACCGCGCGAACAGACAAGTCGGACGGAAGCCGCTGAGACCGCGCGAACAGAGTACAAGCCGCACCTGCAAGACCGCAACCACAGACCGCCAACTTGCTGTTTTATTTCACTGCTGAAAACAACCAGTTCGCACTTCTTGATCGCACAAACCGCACGGTCTTGATCAAAGAAGAACCCGCGAACTCTGAACAGAGAACTGCAACTGAGATAGACCGCAACTCAAGACTGTCTGGCCACTTAAGACCGCCTGATCAACTGAGTCCGCTGCACCAGATCAAGAACACCTAAACACAGTCCGCCCGGACTGGTTTATTCAAAGCTGGAAGAAGGGAGACAAGTTGACCGCGAGCTGCAAGCCGCTAACCTGCGAACACAGAAACCTGCCAGACAAGATCTCAAACCGCGCGGCCTCAAACTACGACCGACACAATCAAGCCAACTTTGGTTCTTACAGTTCTCGTTATTAATGACGGGCCCTGCACCCCTATTTATAGGCGGACAGACGGATGTCGTCACCGCACAAACCGGGATACAATAACCGCCTATCAGATCGCGAGCGGTCTCGCAAAGCAGACCGCCCGAGCTCGGCAAAGCTCACAGCTCCCTTATTAAACCTTGCGGTTACAACCAAACCGCCCGGTCACTGCGGTCTCAATAAGCAGACCGCCCGGTCTTCTTCCAAAGAAGACACCAAGAACATCTGGCCGACTTAGGATAAGTCGCCAGACCAACCCGCGCAAGCCGCCCGGACAGAAAAGGCGGTCTCCCAGATCAGACCGCTCAGAACCAACCGCTGAGTCAAAACCGACCAGAGAACCAACGCAGACCGCGCGGTCTCTGCGGTCTCCAATCCGCAGACCGCCCAGCTCAAATCCACTTCCACTTCAAAAATTTAACAATTATGATCATGGATGTATTTCCGAAGCTGACTGACATGAAAAATATCATGAACACCGGACAACGAATCTGGTAACTCTAAACGATAAGCAGATCCTCCAACACGCTCTGAGATGGCGTACGACCCCACAAACCTCGGGCTGAGCTTATGATGGCGACCAAACTGTTTCAACCCAGGAGTAGGAGAAACCTTCGAGTACACCTGATCGCCTGCGACAAACTCCAACGGACGGCGGCGTTGATTGATATACTTCCTCTGTCTTTCAACGGCACGACTGAGCTGAAGACGAGTTTTCTTGGTGGCTTCTTCCATTTCCTGAATTAACTCAGGTCTCAACACCACTTTCTCACCAACTTCTGACCAATAAAGAGGAGTCCTACAACGACGCCCATACAATGCTTCGAAGGGGGCCATCTTGAGGCTCTCCTAATAGCTATTGTTGTAGGCGAACTCGACCAACGGTAGGTGCTCATCCCAAGCTCCCTTGTAGTTCAGAATATAACACCGAAGTATGTCTTCAAGAATCTGATTAACCCTTTCGGTCTGCCCATCAATAGTTGGATGATAAGCGGTGTTCAGGTTGAGCTCGGTACCCAAAGCTTGTTGAAAACCCTTCCAAAAAGTGTGAAACGAACCTCGAGTCACAATCAGAAACAATCCGCAGAGGAATCCCATGAAGTCTTAACTATCTCAGAAACATAAATCCGGGCCATCTTCTCGGTGGAGTGACCTTCATTGTACGGGATGAAATGGGCCACTTTCGTCATGCGATCCACTATAACCCAAATCGCATCATGCCCTCTCGGAGTACGGGGCAAACCCGTGATGAAGTCCATAGAAACATCTTCCCACTTCCATTCGGGGATATGCAAAGGCTGCAAAAGACCACCAGGATGCTGACGCTGAGCTTTCACCTTCTGGCACGTCAGACATCGAGAGATGAAGCGAGCTATATAATTCTTCATACCATCCCACCAAACGATCTGCTTTAAGTCATGATACATCTTATTATTGCCTGGATGACTAGATGTGCGGGACTCGTGAGCTTCTCGACAAATAGTATCGAGCAATTCAGGAACATCAGGAATGCAGAGGCGACCTCAGAAACGCAGAACATCGTCAGAGATTGAGAAATCCGGATGAGTCCTAAGTTCAACCTGTCGGCGGATGCGCTGGAGTGCTGGATCAGATAGATGCAAATCCTTCACCCGCTCTACCGATAACGGAACAGAAACCTCTTCATGACCCTTAGGTGCTATGGATATATCCATCCGATCGAGGTCGTCAATCAAGGCTGCTAGAATAGCTGACATGGGCGCACAAGCGGCTACTGAGGCATGCCGACTCAACGCATCTGCCACTGAATTGGCTTTAACAGGAACATACGTGAGCTGCAAGTCATAATTTGCCACGAACTCGAGCCAACGCCTCTGACAAAGATTGAGGTCCTTCTGAACAAAGATATACTTTAAACTCTGATGGTCGGTGAAAAAGTGACACTTCACGCCATAGAGATAATGACGCCAAAGCTTCAAAGCAAACACCACCGCAACGAACTCCAGATCATGAGTGGGGTAGTTGCGTTCGTGTACCTTCAACTGCCTCGACCCATAAGCAATAACGCGGTCATCCTGCATCAGAACATAACCCAAACCAACTTCGGAAGCGCCAGTGTAAACTGAAAAGTCCAACCCCTCTGACGGAAGAGCTAAAACAGGCGCTGAACACAGACGTTGCTTCAACTCAGAAAAGGACTGTTCACACTGATCTGACCACTCAAATCTAACATGCTTTTGAGTTAGTCGAGTCAGGGCAACAAGAGAGGAAAAACTCTTGACGAAGCATCGATAATAGCCAGCCAAACCAAGGAAACTGTGGATCTCGGTAGGGGTGAAGGTCGCTTCCAGTCCATAACTGCGGAAATCTTGGCAGGGTCAACAGAAAGTCCATCTCCTGAAATGACGTGGCCTAAGAAGGCAACACGATCGAGGCAGAACTCACATTTTGCCAACTTGTCATAAAGTTGATGCTGACGAAGGGTTGAGAGAGCGAGTCTAAGATGGGTTGCATGCTCCTCGCGGGTCTTGGAGTAGACCAGGATATCATCAATGAAAACGATGATGAACTTGTCCAGGTACTCACGGAAGATACAGTTCATCATATCCATGAATGCAGAAGGGGCGTTAGTTAACCCAAAAGACATCACCAAAAATTCGAAATGCCCATACCGAGTCCGGAAGGCCGTCCTGGGATGTTGTAGTCCTTGATCTTCAGCTGATGGTAACCCGATTTGAGATCTATCTTAGAAAAGATGGTACTGCCTTTAAGCTGATCGAATAGGTCATCCACATGCGGGAAGGGGTACTTATTCTTGATGGTTACCTTATTAAGATCTCGATAGTCGATGCACAATCTCATAGATCCATCCTTCTTTTTCACGAAGTGTACGGGGGCTCCCCAAGGTGAAAAACTAGGGCGAATGTACCCACGCTCAAGCAATTCGTCTAACTGCGATCTGAGTTCTTCTAACTCACGCGGTGTCATACGGTAAGGAGCGCGTTCCAAGCTCTACATCAATACAGAACTCTACATCTCGATCAGGAGACATCCCGGGCAATTCCGCGGGGAACACGTCAGAAAATTCCGAAGCAATAGAAATAGACTCGAGTTGAGGAGAGATAGCATCCGAGTGCGAATCATAAACGAAGCAGGCAGAATATCCTTGGCTAAGAAGTCGAGTGGCGCACACAGCAAATATTACCTTCAGGTGGCTGCGGGTCTGAACATGAACGTTGCAGTGGAAGTCGGGTGCTCGATCCCCGGACTCAGCAACCCGTTGTTCCCTGTGGTGGTGCCAGAGACCGGTTGGGGTGTACGGGCTCCAACCCTGATAATGCCGCTTGGGTGGACTTCTGGGTGGGCCCCCTGGTGGACTCCCGGTCCTGCATCATAATAGTGCAACTCAGATGGCGATGATAGTCTTCCTAAAAACTCTTTATCAAGGAGGTCGGGTGCTTGATCCTCGGCCTTAGCAACCCGTTGTTCCCTGTGGTGGGGCCAGAGACGGGGTTGGGTGTACGAGCTGCAACCCTGATAAAGCCGCTCGGGTGGACTCCCGGGTGGGCCCCCTGGTGGACTCTAGGGTGACAGACATGTAGACTCTTGGTCCTGCATCACTTATGGTTTCGTCGATCTGCATTTTAGGACAATGTTGAACAAGTGAATCGATCGCTACAATAATTTATCCCTGATCGTGCTTTTCAATAATCAACCTGAAGTTTTTTCTGTGATCAAGACTAGACGATTAAACAGGAAGACCTTTAATATGACCTGAAGGTGGCGACAAAGAGGAGGAAAAATCTACTCATCTTTTCAGTTGAACAAAAGTTGGGTTAAACATACAACTCTGAGCGTTTTATAGCTAGTGCATAAAACACAGTTTAAATAGAACCTCTAAATAGCAAAATTACAAAGCGACATACTTGTAATAAATGAGCTTCCATTTAATTAAGGGCGATGTTATTAGCAGTCCTACGATGGTTGTTCACAGTCCTAAAAATACCTAAATCGGCTATTCGCAGTCCTAAAAATACTTAAATTCATTGGACTGCGAATATGAATGGATTGCGTTTAGCCGTTTTAGGACTGCTTATAACATTGCCCTTAATTAATTTGACTCTTGGCTCAATCTAGTTGCTCCAGGAATTGGCAGACTAAACCGTTTGAGTACTTTAAGGCAAATGATGAGGTTGTGTAAATTCCTCAATTTAACTTTTTTTCTGATTCCAAACAACCAAATTAGTCTTTAGAAAAGTAAAAGCTTTCAAAGAGGTTAGTAAATGCTTTATTACGTATTATTGACACTTGTGGTTATTTTGAAAAGGTTAGACTGGGAATTATTAAGCATAATATGATTGTTGAAAATTGTTAGCGAAATCCATGTAATAGGCCCATGTACAGGCCCATTTAGATCTCCTTCTCTTTAGGCCCACACCTTGTATAGGTTTTTCTGTCTCACTCTCTCACCTATATACAGTGTTGTAGATGTCGGCCGACATGTCCGACATGTCGGCCGACATAAAGGTTTTAGGGATAAAACGCAACGACATCGATATTTTAAACAAAAATGTCATTTTTGAAAATATCTCCTGATATATCGGTTTAACCCGATATATCTGGCGATATTTCGCGACCGATATATCGTTTCGTGCATCTCTTTAATTCTAGCGTTGACGATTTTCTCATCTCGCTCTCATTTGGTGATCTTTATGCCGTTTATTGCAGTCGTCATCTCTTTGTTATGTAATTTATAAACATGCATTATATGTATATATGTTTATTTTGTAGTTTATAAACATAAATTATGTATACAATTATACATATTTATAAAAATTGTGTATATATATGAATAAATTTATTTAAATATTAAAATACGACATTATAAAATATCTCCGATATATTCCCCGCAATCCGACATCCGACATTTCAAACTCAAACCGACATGAATCCGACATCCGACATCTACAACCTTGCCTATATATATGTATTTTTCCTTTGTATTTACACACAAAAGAAATATATACATAAGTTTCGGGGACTTTGAACATGGTATCAGAGCTAGGTTCAAAAATTGCGGTCTCCCAATTTTTTGACCGCCCCTTCCCCGTAACAAGCTCTCGCGGTCTCATTTTTTTTTGAGACCGCTTCCTGCTGCTGCCTACTCTCAGTACTCTGCCTCTTCTCGCTATCTCTCTACTTTGGCTGTTTTTTTATAGCCCTCTCCTCCCTGACACGTGGGACCGACCTCCCAAGCCCGTTGCTCTCAACCGCGATCTCTCGCTGCTCTGCCTGCGATCTCCCGCTGCTTTCTCCAGTGGTCTTCTTCCCGCGAGACCGCCGACCTCCTGCGATCTTCTTCCCGCAAGATCTTCTCCTGCGACCTTCTTCCCGCGAGGTCTTCAACTGCGGTCTTCTCCCGCTCGCTGCTCTGCCCGCGGTCTTCAACCGCGATCTCCCGCTGTTTTCTTCCCACGGTCTTCTTCCCGCGAGACCGTTGCTTGCGCCAGCTCGCTGCCAAGTCCGCCTCCAGACCGCCGCTGCCTGCTCGCCGCCAGCCCGCTGCCTACTCGCCGCTAGCCCGCTGCCTGCTCGCTGCCAGACCGCCTGCTCCAGACCGCCGCTGCCTGCTCACTGCCTGCTCCAGTCCGTGCGCCAGCTCGCTGCCCAGTCCGCTGCCAGACCGCCTGCTCCAGAAGGCGCGATCTCCAGCTCGCCAGCTCGCTGCCAGACCGCCGACCTCCTGCTCGCCGCAAGGTTGCTTCAGATCGCCCTGTCCGCGTCTGTAATAGCGCGGCCCCTTGTCTCGGATCCCTCTTGCTGCTCTGATCGGTTTCATGGGTTCCTCAGTAAATTCCTCTGGAGTGCGTGCTGCTAGCGTCACTCTTCCCGGAATCCGTGATGAGCTACGGATCACCACTATTTCCCTCTCCGGAAAGAAGAATTTTGTACCTTGGGTGCACTCCGTTCGCCGGGTCCTTCAGGCAAAAGGACTTTTACTCCATCTCACGCAGGCACCTCCTTCCCCTTCTACCGACGATTGGCTGCGGAATGACGGTCGTGTTAAGACATGGCTTCTCAATTCTATGGATGGCGAACCGTACCAAATGGCCATGTACCACGAGACAGCCAAGGGCATGTGGGATGAGCTCCATTCCTTGTACTCGGGCAAGGACAGCCTCCAGCACCTCTATGACATTATTACTGATCTTCCATCCCTGGATACGGGCGGGGTTGCGGACATGACTTCCTTTGTTGCTCGTGCTAAGGGTCTTACTGAAGCATGGATCCAGCATCAGCCATCTACCACCGATCTCGCAACTCAACGGACTCAGAAGGAGGTCGTATGTATTGCTATGATGATGGCCCGTGTCCCTCCACATCTACACAGTGTTCGAGCTCAGATACTCTCCTCCACTACCACCCCTTCCCTTCATGATGTTTGCTCTATGTTACTCAGGGTAACTCCTCCATCTGAGACTCCCACAGTTTTCTCTCCAGTTCTTCTTCAACAACCTCTCCTGCCCACTCCTCCTGCTGCTCGCGGGCCTTCCACCAGGGGAGGACGCCACCCGTCTTGGGGACGAGGACGTGGTGGCTGCTCTTCTTTGAAGTGTACTTACTGCTCTCGTGAGGGTCATTTAGAAGCTACATGCTACCGAAAACATTGTCTGCCTCCGCATCTGTCCGCCTCCGCTACTCCAGCTTCTTCTGCTGCCCCTGATACCTCCACCCTTGGTGCACCTACTCGCCAGGAATATGAAGACATTCGCACTCAGTTCCAGCAGCTCCAAGGCACTATTGATAGGCCATCTGGCTCGGTTGCCTCCTTCTCTGCTCAAGGTATAACCTGTCTTTCTTACAGCTCTCACTGGATCGTTGACTCTGGAGCAACTCATCATATAACATCTCAGAAACCGCCTCGGTATTCGACAACCTCTCACCTGCCATCTATTATTGTTGCTAATGGGAACACTACCCCGGTCTCTGGTGTTGCTGATCTCCGCCTCACTCCTACCTTGCTACTCTCCTCCGTCCTTCATGTTCCAGGCTCCCCGTTTAACTTACTTTCTGTTAGTCAGTTAACACGAGATCTTGACTGTTGCATAACTTTCTCTCCCTCATCTTTTATTTTGCAGGATCGCCGTACACGGAGTACCATTGGTAGCGGTCGGCTGACGAATGGGCTATATCTCTTGGATCTCCCACCCATCAGTCTTTCTTCTATCTCCACTTTTGACTGGCATCGTCGTCTTGGGCATGCTCCCCTTCCGGTTCTCAAGAAAGCTCCTCCTGGTGTTTCACTCCAAGAGTTCGCTTGTGAATCGTGTATCTACGGCAAGCAACATCGAGTTTCTTTCTCTCCTTCTTGTACCCGGAGTGATACTCCGTTATCTTTAGTTCATTCTGATGTATGGGGTCCATACAGGATCCCCAGTGTATTTGGACATCGCTACTTTATTACTTTTATTGATGACTACTCGCGTATTACTTGGCTTTATTTTCTTCATGATCGTACTGAGATGACTACTCGCGTATTACTTGGCTTTATTTTCTTCATGATCGCTCTGTGCTCAGAGTTTGGTGTTATCCACCAAACCTCCTGTGCCTACACACCTCAACAAAATGGCGTGGCCGAACGGAAAAATCGTCATCTTCTCGATACCGCTCGGTCCCTCATGTTCGAAATGCAGGTCCCAACAGAATTTTGGCACTTTGCTATTTCAACTGCTTGTCACCTCATCAATCGCATGCCCTCATCCGTTCTCAGCTTTGCCACTCCACTAAGCCTTCTTCTTCCTGTTGGAACACGGTCTTCCGCATCTCCTAGGTTTGAGAATAACAAATCCTATGTGTGTATTTAATCTTGTGTGATCTAAGTGTGCAGGATAACATGTCAAAACGACTCAAGGTTTACATATGGTGGTTGCCCCCGAAATTGAGTCATCAACTCCAAACTGATCACTAGCGCAGGCGATAGTGGATAGCGCCGGCGCTAGCTCGATGCACAGAAGGCATTGTAGGAATTGTTGCCTCGGATTGAAGATCTTGCCGCGCAAAGAGTTTCCTAACCAGGGATAGCGCCGACGGTAGTGGATAGCGCCGGCGGTAGCGGAGCACACAGAAGGAATAGAGCAAGGGGTTGCCGCGGATGGGAGATTCTGCCGCGCAAAACGTTGCCTAATCCGGGCTAGCGACGGCGGTAGCGCGTGGGCTATATAATGGACCCCTCACCTCTCGTTTCAGACAGAGATTAGGAAGAGAGAGGCAGTGCTACAACTCCAGAGGCTATCTTGGCCGAAACTTGAGGCCCCAGCGAAGCTCTGCAAATTTCTGAAGGAGGATTCCATCACGCCAAATCCAAACGAAGTCCGCTTCAACAAATGCCGATTCTACAGCGGATCTTCGCCCCAATCTTCAGAAGTTCATCTTGAGGGAGTTTTTATATTATTGTCTTTTCATTTCTTATCCTTCTTGTAAACCCGTTAGTGAAATCGCCTCGTGTTGGCGACTAGGTCTGGGGTAGGACTTAGGGCTGAAAATCGCCTTGTGTTGGCGACTAGATCTAGGCTAGGTCTAGGGGGTGCTCGAGGCCTTTCTGGGGATAGATTGGCTAGAGCGGCTTGAGGCCGTATCTGGGGAGAGATCGGCTAAAGCCAACCGGTTCGTGGGGATACGAATCGGTATAGAAAACGAAAAAGGATTTTTATTATTCGCCTCCGATCTCTAGCGCCATTGAGATCAAGTTTTGTAAAACATTATTTAATATTAATAAAGCATGTCTCTTCATTATTGTTTTACTTGATTTCTCATTGTTTCAAATATTGCAATATTCCAAAGCTTTTATAAATAAATTCCATAGTTTTTGAAAACCCTTATTCACCCCCCCCCCCCCTCTAAGGGCGCCGACCGATCCAACAAGTGGTATCAGAGCTAGGTTATTCCAAATTGGCTTAACAACAGGGAATAATGGCGTCTCATGATCTCGCTTCTACTAGTGGGGTAAATTTGTATGAAGAAGAAAAATCTCCTAAACCACCTTTATTCGAAGGGAAAAATTATAAAGGGTGGAAATTATTAATGGAAAAATTTATTAAAACTTTAGACATCGAAGTATGGAACTTAGCAATTATAAGGCGTGCGGATGAATCAAATAACAAAGAACGTCAGCTAAATGCCAAAGCCAAACACTATTTATTTTGTGCACTATCTAATGAAATCTTCAAATTCATATATTGCTTTTCTAGTGCATACAAAATATGGCGCTTTCTTGAAGAAATGTATGATCTTCCTCTCGCAGGTGTGGAACAAACACAGGAGGAAAAAACGTACAAGCATCCATAATCATCCAAGAAGATCTCTCTCGGAGCGAAGCCATGGAGAATATTGAAATAGAAAAGGAGAACAATACACCAAGGGAAAGGGAAGATATAGATCCATCTATAATGGAGGAAGAACTAAAAGATGACGAAGGAATTTCATGTTCACAATCTGCCTCCTCCAATAGCGCTGTAAGGAAGACTAAATCTTCTTCTTTTGTGATAACTTCCATTTCTAGTTTCAATATACTAAAAACTGCTAAACATAAGATCAAGAAATTGAAAATCACTATTAAAAATTTACATTTAGAAAATAAGCGATTAACAGCTAATGTTAATTTAGAATCAAATTGTGATGTGTTTTCACCATCTTGTCCTTTACTTGAAAACACAAAACCTTGTTTTGATTGTGATATTATTAAGGAAAGACTTAAGGAACTTGAAAAAGAAATTATTTTTATAAGAGAACAAAATGAAAAATTATGTTTAGAAAATTCATCTTTAAAAAGTAATTGTGCTAAGTGTAAGGACTATAAAATTGAAATTAAAGAGATGGATGAAACATTTGATGAATATAGAAACAACTATCAAGATCATATAGATTCAATTGTTTCCACTCTTAAAAATAGCACAATCGCTTATAATAAAGCTAGACATAATTTTAAAATTAAAAATGATGAATTAAAATCAAAAATCAACTTGCTTATGAAAATTGTAAATACAAATTCTCAATATCAAGAAATATCCAAAAGCAAGTTGAACATGAATATGAATATCATAACTAAGTCTAATAATGGGAATAAAAAACATAAAGAATTTGTAAATCAAAATCACCATCATTTACAAAACTATGTTTCTTCAAAATTAAAATCAAATTTGCAAAAGTTTCCTATGAAAAATGATTTCAATAGTCATCATTATTTTAAGCCTAAATTTAATATATATGGAAATTTAATGCAAAATTATAATATTAAACCTAAGTATGAGTGGAGACCCAAAATTAAAGATGAAACATCAACTCCACTTGAAAGGGTCCCTTCGTACTTGTCTCCCCAAAAGTTATCTCGCTATATTTGGGTACCCAAAGGAACCACTACTCCCGGTCCTCTTTGGATACCTAAATCTCTTACTCATTAGTATCCCATCATTTGCATGAAGTAGAAATCAATTAAAAATGAAATATCATTTCTCTACTTCATGATATGCTTAAACCTTTTTTTTTGTTTATTTTCTTTTGCTTTTGAACTATCATGTCATGGTCATCCTATACAATATTGAAAATATGATCTTATCTCTTAAAAGCTTAATATGTTTATAAAATCAAATTGATCAAATTCAAAATCATATTTTTATTTTGATGACCTATCTTTTATTCTTATATTCATTGCTTCTAAATATCTTATATTATCCATATGAATCAAACTTTAAATTTGCTATAAGATATTTTCAATTAAATCCGGTTATTAGGCTATTAAGATTCTTAGCCTTCACCAACAAGTGGTTTAGTGAAATTACTTAAAGAAAATTCAAGATCTAAATAAAAGTTCAACTTTCAATATGGTTGTCATTGTTCACAAAAAAAAAAATTATATTGTGTTCACTCCTTGATGTCAAACATGATCTAAACCATCATTATTGTTCACCTATCAAAAATCACATATATTCAAAATTCTTAATTAAAGGAAAATCACTAAAATGTATTGAAAGAATTTATCTTCATAATGAATATTGAATTCACAAACATCACTATGATCTATTGATACCTTTTGCTAAAACTCTCTAAAATCATAATTCATATCAAGAATTATCTATCACATTGGTATTATAATCACTTACTATGATTGGTATATTATGTGTATTGTGATTTATTTCAAGTTTAGACCTTTAAATCATCTTGATATCTAATCAAATTAAATCATCACTTCATTCTAGGTCTCTAAGTTGAAACACAATCAAAACTTGGTATAACATTAATCTCAAACTTATGACTCTAACATTGCCACCTAAAGAATATCTGTGTCTATGTTAGGCTTTATTTGTTTACCAAGATATACAGGCTAGGTATTCTCATCTAGGGCATATCCTTAGTATGATTATGCATGAACATTATTATTAATCTCTAAAATCATGCATATTTGACTTGTTCATTCATGTACAATCATGCTTACGTTTCTAACTACATTGGTAAATATAAGCCCTAAAATATTAAAATGGAGATATAATGAGATATATCACTTGCAAAGTTTATTTGGAAAAGTCATATACAAGATCGCTAATGTTTCATGCAATTTGGACTATCTAGACATCTCCGAAAAATCTGAAAATTCAGCATGAAACTACTAATGGGACACCTAATCAAGTCCAAGCATCAAAATTTTCAAAACCCTAAAAAATCACTTACTGTTTCCCGCGGTAGCGCTAGCGCCGGCGCTAGCGTCGAGTTTCGAATTTCTGTGTTTTTAAAATTTCTAAAAAATTCCTAAAAATATTTTGATCTATATTTTCTACTTAGTTTTGCACTTCGGTGTTTCTTTATTTTTTGAAAAATCAAATACAAAACTACAAAAACCAAATTACAAAAAAATATGTTTTGTTTTTTCGCTTGTGTGTTTCCTTTATTTAAAGTTCATCTTTATGTAAAAATCAAATATAAAAATTACAAAAGCAAAAATTACAAAAATATGCTTTTATTTGTAAAAATCAACTACAAAAATATAAAACAAAACAAAAACAAGTATCAAAATTATTCTTCTGAACTTAACTTTTCTATGTATCTTGCGAAAGGGTGATTTGGGCTATCATCCTATCATATCACCTAGTACCGGGCGAACCTCTCACAAGGTAGTCCTCGGGAAGTCCAAGATCAATCTTATGAGTTCAAACTTTAATTCAAAATTATTTCTCAAAAATATCAAAAATACTGTATGGACTGTATTGAAAATCAAGCATGATTTAACCCATCATTTAGAACTTCTATGATGTTGCAATTTATCTTTTCAAACTACTTTGAACATTGCTTTCATCATGCTTTGATACATCTATTAATGTGTGCATCAATTATATTGTAAAAGTTGTGTAGAACTATGCGTAGCATGCCTCTAAGTATGAGTAAATGTTTTATGTTTGATAATGATCTTTATTCACTCACTTATTTTTGGCATTGTCTACATTTGTATTTAAATCTAAGAATGCTTGTGTATGTTCTGTATTAGTACAATGAATTAAAATTGCACAAGTATCTTATCTACACTCCTTTATTTGCACTTGTAAAAGAAAAGTGGTTATATTTTTTATAAAATCTATTGATTTGCAAAACAAGTGTATTCGGAGAACTTTGTACAAAAGAAAATTATAAAATAAATGACAAAGATAACTCCACCAAGCACTACTTGAACCTCCTGATAAGTCTTAATGAGCATTGTGAGGTTGAGCACCTTGGAAAGAATAATAAAGTGTCTTGTGCAAATTAAATCTTTCTTTCAAAAATAAGAAAAACCACTTTCTCTTAAGTACACCGGATCACTAGTCTCAAAATTCAAAATAAAATATGTGATCCCCCAAGCACTACTTTGCACCCTGATAAGTCTTAATGAGCATTGTGTGTGCAGAGCACCTTGGTTGTTGTACATTTTTCTTTGTGCATTGAAGTGAGTGGAAGTAAAATTATTTGTGTTTTATTGTGCTCTTTACTTTACATATTACTTGTATTTTTGATTAAAACATTTGTTTACTCTACTCAAAAATACACTTATGTGCACATCATTATCTTCCATAACACTTCTTCTCATGAGTATTGGATCCTAATGCAAACTCTATACTACTCTTTACTTATGAAATGCACTAGATAACCTAGCATGCTTTCTACAATGTTTGGTATGACTTGAAATTGTGAATTGAAATAACATTGTAGTAATCTCTTTGTGATAGTATTATTTCATGCTTGGTTATTTTTGTCAACCATAAAAGATTTTCATTGAAACATGATTTACATAATCATCTTCTTTTTGAAATTAAACTCATATATTTTTTTATGGATTATTCTTGATTACAATAAGATGTTTCATGTATTTCTACAAGTCTTCCGCATCATCACCATATCAATTTTTACCTTGCGATTTCATGCTCATATCAAGTCTTAAATCTCATTTTTTTCTAAAAACAAGTGGTAGACTTGCTTGGTAGAATTTATATTGGTTGTTCTAACACGTATATCATTTCTCTGATTCATCTCTATGAAAACTTTCATGATAAACACTCCTCAAATAAGTAAAATATCACCGATAAAAACATCCTCTTTTTATTGAATTTCAAATCAATATTTTCTTCTCTAATTGCTATAAGGATGTTGTTTCTTTATTCCAAAATGCTTCAACTGTTATCTTTTTAAAGTTCATTTTGAAACTCAAAAACATCTTTTTTTGAACTTAAACTCTTATATTGTATTATGATGTTTCTTTTTCGAAATCTTCCGCAATGCTCAAACTCTGATTCATTCTTGAATATAGCTAAGAGTACTTTATGTCCTAATAAAAACCCAAATGCTATGAATTTTCCCATTAGAGTTAAATGCTTAATGTTTCCAATAACCTTTATCCGTGACTTCATATCTCACCATAGCGGGGGCGTAGGGTTGTAGACATTAGATAACCTTATCTCTAGTCATGTCTTGTCCTTAACCGGGGAGGGTTCCAGTGAGGCCTTGCGAGGCACTGAGGGGAAAGAGTGCTAGGTTAAGTTGTGTCTAGTGTTTGCATATGGGACTAACACCCCAACCTACGGCATGTGTGCAGCTCCTCATGCCCATCCGTCACTTAGTACGGGGCTAGGGTGTAGACGTATTGTCTGGGTAGATGGATTATTTGGAAATCATAATTTTTTGCTTAAACTCTGATATATCAAAGGGGGAGAACTACAAACAAAAGGGATAAAATAAAGTCATAACTCTGATCATTTTCAATGAAAGACAAGTCTAAAACTCCTTATCATTTACTTAAAAAGCTCGATCATGCCTTCTCTTTTATTAACACACTTTTAGTGCTGTGTTTCCCTACCCACTTTTGCTAATAACAAAGGGGGAGAACTGACATGATAAAATGCAAAAAGGGGAGAACTAACATGATAAATATATAATCCGCTATCAAAATGAAAACCCAACATGATTGATTAAGTTGATAGCATATATATTAGGGGAGCATTCACATAGGGGGAGCATGTATTTAGGGGGAGCAATTCTAAATGCTAAAATCAATAATCATCCTAAAGTCATCACTCTCACACACACACAAGTATAGTCTCATCATGCTTATTTTATTAATGCTTTGTTTTATCATTAATGGATTTGTTATTATCAAAAGGGGGAGTTTGTTGGAACACGGTCTTCCGCATCTCCTAGGTTTGAGAATAACAAATCCTATGTGTGTATTTAATCTTGTGTGATCTAAGTGTGCAGGATAACATGTCAAAACGACTCAAGGTTTACATATGGTGGTTGCCCCCGAAATTGAGTCATCAACTCCAAACTGATCACTAGCGCAGACGATAGTGGATAGCGTCGGCGCTAGCTCGATGCACAGAAGGCATTGTAGGAATTGTTGTCTCGGATTGAAGATCTTGCCGCGCAAAGAGTTTCCTAACCAGGGATAGCGCCGGCGGTAGTGGATAGCGCCGGCGGTAGCGGAGCACACAGAAGGAATAGAGCAAGCGGTTGCCGCGGATGGGAGATTCTGCCGCGCAAAACGTTGCCTAATCCGGGCTAGCGCCGGCGGTAGCGCTAGCGTCGGCGGTAGCGCGTGGGCTATATAATGGACCCCTCACCTCTCGTTTCAGACAGAGATTAGGAAGAGAGAGGCAGTGCTACAACTCCAGAGGCTATCTTGGCCGAAACTTGAGGTCCCAGCGAAGCTCTGCAAATTTCTGAAGGAGGATTCCATCACGCCAAATCCAAACGAAGTCCGCTTCAACAAATGCCGATTCTACAGCGGATCTTCGCCCCAATCTTCAGAAGTTCATCTTGAGGGAGTTTTTATATTATTGTCTTTTCATTTCTTATCCTTCTTGTAAACCCGTTAGTGAAATCGACTCGTGTTGGCGACTAGGTCTGGGGTAGGACTTAGGGCTGAAAATCGCCTTGTGTTGGCGACTAGATCTAGGCTAGGTCTAGGGGGTGCTCGAGGCCTTTCTGGGGATAGATTGGCTAGAGCGGCTTGAGGCCGTATCTGGGGAGAGATCGGCTAAAGCCAACCGGTTCGTGGGGATACGAGTCGGTATAGAAAATGAAAAAGGATTTTTATTATTCGCCTCCGATCTCTAGCGCCATTGAGATCAAGTTTTGTAAAACATTATTTAATATTAATAAAGCATGTCTCTTCATTATTGTTTTACTTGATTTCTCATTGTTTCAAATATTGCAATATTCCAAAGCTTTTATAAATAAATTCCATAGTTTTTGAAAACCCTTATTCACCCCCCCCCCTCTAAGGGCGCCGACCGATCCAACACTTCCTTCCACTCCTCCTTTCCCCCTCACACCCCGAGTCTTTGGGTGTGTGTGTTATGTTCACAACCTCGGTCCGCCGACAGACAAACTTGCTGCTCGTGCTACCAAACAGATGTTTGTTGGCTACTCTCGAACTCAGAAGGGCTATGTGTGATATTCTCCTACAACAGGAAAAGTGACTGTCTCGGCCCATGTCACCTTCCGTGAAGATCAACCGTTCCACCTATCCACCTCTCCCCAATCCATACCTTCTACTATTACTCGTCCTATCATTCCAGTCACACCTTCCTCTCCACCGTCTCCTCCATCCCCGCCTTTGATTCATCCGCCCATTCGCTACGTCTATTCTCGCCGTAAATCCAAGTATATTTCCATACCGGAGCCGTCTGCTACCGATGACACATCGACCGCGGTTGATCCAGCATCTTCCTCTACGGCTCATCCTATGGCTAGCTATGTGTCTCTACACCGGCTTTCTCCACCACTACACTAGTTTGCTACTTCTCTTTCCTCCATCTCTATTCCTAACTCTGTGCAGGAGGCGCTTCAACATCCGGGGTGGCGGGCAGCTATGGAAGAAGAGATGAATGCCCTCTGGGCTACTCAAACCTGGGAACTGGTTCCCCTTCCTCCGGGTCAACATTGTGTTAGTTGCAAATGGGTATTTGCGGTCAAACAAAATGCGGATGGGACTGTTGATCGCTTAAAAGCCCGTCTCGTGGCCCGGGGCTTCACTCAGCAACACGGCTTGGATTATGAGGAAACCTTTTCTCCAGTAGCAAAGCTCAACACTGTTCGGGTTCTTATCTCCGTTGTTGTGCACCGCCGTTGACCCCTTCTTCAGCTCGATATTAAGAATGCCTTCCTTAACGGCGATCTAAAGGAAACTGTCTTTATGTGCCAACCTCCCGGGTTTGAGACCACGGGGGAGTCTCGTGAAGTTCGCGTTTGCCGCCTTCTGAAAGCTCTTTATGGTCTCAAACAGTCACCACGAGCTTGGTTTGATAAGTTCTGCAAGGTTCTCTTAGCACTTGGGTTTACTCGAAGCTCTGCCGACTTCTCCCTATTCACCAAGCATGGACCAACTGGCACTGTGATCCTTCTTGTCTACGTTGATGATATCCTGATTACCGGCGATGACCTCTCTGGGATACAACAGCTCAAGGAACATCTGAAATCGGCCTTCCAGACCAAGGATCTTGGAAATCTTAGATACTTCCTTGGGATTGAAATCGCCCGACGACCCGATGGGTTGGTTATGTCCCAAAGGAAGTACTGCATCGACTTACTTCATGAAGCAGGATACTCCGGGTGCAAACCTGCAGATACTTCGATGGATGCTAATCAGAAATTGTGTGCTGCTGGGTCAGACTCTGACCAGCTTCTTGAGAATCCAGAATATTACCGACGATTGGTTGGGAAACTGATCTACTTAACGGTTACTCGACCGGATATCTCGTTTGCTGTTGGTGTTGTGAGTCGCTTCATTCATACTCCGCGCACTTCTCACCTTCAAGCTGTTGAGCGTATTCTCAGATATCTAAAGACTGCTCCAGGACAAGGCCTTGTCTACAAACAATCCAACTCACCATCTCTTCTTGCTTACTCGGATGCTGACTATGCCGGGTCCCCTGATGATAGGCGTTCCACGACTGGCTTTTGCACTTATTTTGGTGGGCACCTCATAACATGGCGAAGCAAGAAACAGACTTTGGTCGCCCGCTCCTCGGCTGAGTCTGAATACAAGGCTATGACTGCTGTTGTGTCAGAATTAACATGGCTTGAAAGCCTTCTTGGTGACTTGGGTGTTAGAATTTCTTCTCCGACAACACTTCGGTGCGACAGTCAGGCTGCAATTCATATAGCCAACAATCCAGTTTTCCATGAGCGAACAAAGCATATCGAGGTTGACTGTCACTTCATCAGAGAAAAGGTTCAAGCAAAGAAAGTAGAATTGGAGCATGTTCTTGCTGCGAGACAAATTGCTGACATCCTAATAAAAGCTCTTCCTCGGCCACTATATCTTCAGTTCTTATCCAAGCTGGGTGCCTACAATTTGTACGCTCCAGCTTGCGGGGGAGTGTTAGCGAAATTCATGTAATAGGCCCATGTACAGGCCCATTTAGATCTCCTTCTCTTTAGTCCCACACCTTGTATAGGTTTTTCTGTCTCACTCTCTCACCTATATATATGTATTCTTCCTTTGTATTTACACACAAAAGAAATATATACATAAGTTTCGGGGACTTTGAACAAAAATGAAACTCATAAAGAGGCGGTAAGGCTACCGGAAGTTGACCACACCATACGTAATAATTCAATGGATTAATGTATTGCGGAGATTTACGAGAGGCTAATGGCTACCCATGTAGAAGGATCAAGTAAAACTTTTTTTTGGTGATGAACTAAAACCTACGGCTGCAGGTACTTCTCTCTTTTGATTCACAATAGTTTTTTTCCCATGGTATCGAAGCAGTGATCTGGGAGCGATGAGTCTGCCTTTGTCAATGCACTGCTACGATTTGGATTTGTATGTTGCTGCATTCGTCGACGACATTGCTGCCTTTACAGTGCAAGCCATGAGTCATTTACTTGGCTCTACTGCCGGTCCTCTATCTATCTACACTGACATTGCCTGTTTCGATAGAAATGTTGGGATTGACATTTCTTTGCTTCGACCGATCTCAGCAAGTTGATCACCTGATTGATGGTATTTCTTCCTAACGGGATCAACATTCCTTCGCTTGGACCAATCTCTTTAGTTCATTCCTTTTTTCCTGTTGTTTGGTTGTTTCCTCTGTTGGATTGCTTCTGGTGCTGTTGCTGCTTGTTGAAGTTTGTTCTTGCCCAGTCCAGGATCTCATGCGTCGATTGGATCTGCCTTCATATTCTTGGATCTGCTTTGACTGATCTCTACAGTCCAAGATCTATTTCTTGGATCCACATCGATTTGCTTCGATTGTTATTTTCTTATTCTTTGTGGTTTATTCGTGATGGCTAGAGAAGGTAAACAGATTACCACTACCCAAACCAATCCTTGATGTGTTTATACTCATGTGATTCAACCATCCTATTCACATGGTGTGACTCAAGTTAAACTCAATATACGTAATTATCTTCAATGGGCAAAATCTTCTCGTGTTAACATGAATGCCTCCTGTGAGGAGTGGGAAGGAGAAAATCTAATTGTTATGGATTGGCTTCTCAATTCGATGGAACCAAATATTTTCAACCATTTCTTATTTTGCCGGACAACCAAAGAGATGTGAGATCTAATTGAGATTTTTTTTCAAAAAAAAAGGATCTTGCTAGTGTTTATCAATTGCATGCCGTACGGATCTGTATGGATCTATGCAAAACTTTGAAAGCTACTACAATCAATTAACTCATAAATGGACAAAAGATCAATCAATATTTTGATTTTAACTCATAAACTTTGAAATGTTTGCAGGTCTTCCTCCTGAATTTGAATTTCAGAGAGTTCAGTTATTAGGAAGAAACAATATTCCTGACCTGGACTCTGTCGCTCATTATATTCGGGGTGAAATTAGTAGAATCAACTTTTTCTGCTCCAAACAATATGTCAATATCACTGAAATTATAAATCAGGATAATAAAGACACTGACCATTCCTATTAAGTAGGGAAAGTGTGTCAAGATGATTAGTTGGCTCATTAGCATCATAGATTTGGAGATGCCAGTTTGAAGGCCTTGAAACATGTCTTCCCGAATTTACCTTTTGATTGCATTAGATGTATTCATTGCCAAGCTGCGAGCTTGGAAAACATTGTCGTATCACTTACTCTTCCAGTTTTATTAGGATTATTAAATGTTTTGACATGACACATTTAGATGTGTGGACTGCACCTATTAACTCTGTCAATGACTTCCGCTATTTTATCTCATTTATTGATGATTTTCTTATTTTACTTGGCTATATCTAATGAAAAGGAAAAATGAAGTTTGCCCAATATTTAAAATATTTACAATTATGTAGAAACTCAATTTGATGCTAGAATTAAAGTACCCGGGAGTGATAATGGAGGAGAATTCACATATAGAGAAATTCAAGGATTTTTAAAACAGAAAGGGATTGTTTTTCAAACATTTTATCCTGCAACCCTTCAACAAAATGGAGTCATTGAAAGGAAGACCTCACACATATTAGATACTATTGGGTGTCTTTTACAAGAAATGCATGTCCCTATAGGGTTTTGGGAAGGAGTTCTCATCGCTATCTTCGTGATTAATCACATGTTATCAGATAGCTTGGGAGAAAGGTACCTTCTACAAATCCTCGTTCCTAACTCCTTTTATACTCCCACCTAAGGTTTTTGGTTGTGTTGCCTTTGTTCATATAATAGGCCCTAACAAGAACAAACTTGGACCACAAGTAGTCAAATGTATTTTCTTAGGATATGCAGTTGATCAAAAGTGCTATAAATGTTATTCCCCTCAGTTGCACAAGAGGTTTATATCGAAAGATGTTATCTTTTTCATAGATATTCCTTATTAATGCAAACAAGGTTAATAAATTACTACCCTAAGAGAACGCCAACTTAACTATGATCAGGACACTCCCTCTCTGGAGGATGAGACCGTTCCTCTTCATATCTTGGTTAACATCCAGCAAGAAATACCGAGTGATGATGTTTCTAGTGGGAAGGTTGAAAGAGAAATTCTATTTCTAACTCAGAAACTAAAGAAGTGGCATGACCTTAGAAGTAGAACCTATCTGAGACAAATGAACATCCATGTTTATCAGAATAGGAGGAAAGCTTATGTCGAGGGTGAGAAGAGCAATACTCATTGCCCACCACTTATGTCTCCTCCACCTGATCCAGAGACGGGGTCTGTTTCCATTGCTGCACTTATTTTACTTACTCTTAAAAGTGGGCGGACCATGTATCCTATTCACCAATACTGTAGGTGTCATTCTACTTCTCCCTATTTACAATCATATCTTGCTTCTATTTCTTCTATTTTCATTCCTAATAATTTCTATGTTAATCCATCAAACAACCAATCATATCACTGTCCTGATTGTTTATCGATGAAATTATCATCACAAGAAATAATGAACACCATATTACAAATGTTAAGAGTGATATGACTTCCGCCTTTGAAATTAAATACTTTGGGTTGCTGAAGTACTTTCGTGGAATTGAGGTTTCTAGGTCAAAATGGGGATCTTCATTTCTCAAAGAATTTATGGTGAGTTTATTGATTCCGACTACAAAGTTCATAATGTTGATTCTCCTGACTTGGAGAGGAAGTTAAAGTTCCAACAGTGGGCGGGAAAGCTGATTTATGTAACCATTACTCGACCCAATATTTCTTTTGTCGTTAGTCTTGTGAGTCAATTTATGCACAATCCTATGTTCATCATTATGAAGCCGTTATGTGTTCTTTAAGTATTCTAAGGAAGCTCTTGCAAAGGGATTCTCTATAAGATCCATCTACACCTGGATACGAAGAGATTTTGTGATGTTGATTGGGATGGATGGATTTGCTGCGGACAAAAGGTCTACTAGTGATTATATTATATTTGTTGGGGGTAATCTTGTGCCTTGGAAGAGTGAGAAATAAAATGTCGTTGTTAGATCCTCTACTGAAGCTGAATATAGAGCTATGACCTTGTCTACTTGTGAACTTTTATTGTTGAAATCTTTTATAGGAGAATTAAAATTTCTTGTCCTTGGGCCCATGCTTCTGCACTGTGATAATCAGATTGTCATTCACTTAGCATCCAATCCTATTTTTCATGAGTGGATTAAATATATTGAAATTGATTGCTATTTTATCAGAGAGAAAATTCAAGCTAAACTTATTTCTACTTATTGCGTCCCTTCTCATACTCAATTGGCAGATAGGTTCACTAAAGCAGTGTCTGGCCAAAGTCTCTCTAGAAGCTGTTCACACTTGGGAATGTTAGATGTTTATTGTATTCTGTTGAGGTAGGGTGTTGAAAATCAAGCTCATAAAGATATGGTAAGGTTACCAGAAGGTGACCACAACATCCAAAAGGTTTTATTTTAACGAAAGGCAAGGGACTACCCATATAAAAGGATCAAGTAAAGCTCTTCTCTTTGATGAACATATTAGTATTGCTGTATACATTACTCTATTATATATAAGGAGTGACCCACCTTTAATAAAATTAAAATGAATTTCAATATTAACATGGTATAAGAGCTGAAATATGGTTTCGCTCTTACACTTCCATCCGTTTGCCTACTTCTGCCGATTCCCGATTTCATGTGTTGATCGATCCTCCGCCGCAACTCCGAACCTCGTAACTCTCTTTCCAGTCGACGCAGAAGCCTCCTCCAGCGAGGAGACCTTCCTTTAATGTGTTCCCACCTGTTGCGTCAATCGGTGACGATCTACACTGATAGATTGGACTGGAGTGCTGAGCCCATTTCGACTATCAGATCCACTCCAGATTCCCTCCACATCTTCCTATCTATCATCCCTATGTCATACTAAAGGGATTCTTGGATTTATTAGTTGGATCTTCCTAGATTTCAAATCTAGGTTTTGGGGTTCTTCCTTCTTGCTTGGTCTCTGATGCACAACTAGCTCTTCTATGGCCCTCCAATCTTCATAATGATGTGTCTCGGGACTTGGCTGGTCATAATGAGGGATTTATCATTCTCTTCTAGCTTCGGTGATTCTCTGACTTGTTTTTCGACGACTGTTCAACAGGCATTTTGTGCTTTGCTTTATTCCCCAGTCCCCCCCCCCCCCCCCCCCCCCCCCCCCCTTATTACTGTTAGATATGTTAGATGTTGTTGATTCAAGGGACCGATTGACTCCCGCTGGATCTACCTGTGGTAGTCATTATCATGATGTCCCTCAGATTATGACTATTCGCCTCGTTAATACAAAATACTTGTCTTGGTCGAGGTCCATTACTTTGGCACTTAACAACCGAAAGTTGTTTGTCTATGTAAATGGAGCATAAGAGAGCCCGCACAAGATACTGCTACCTGTGGGAAATGGGACTCCGAGAACTTATTAGTCATGTCGTGGCTTATAAACTCTATGCAGGGGTCGATAACTTGCAACTACTTGTTCTGACGAAGGTCACCAGATTTATCCACAGACGTCGAGATGGTGATGTCAACAAACTAGTTTGTCTTTTCATCGAAAATGTAGTTTGGTACCACGGTGTGCCCAAGACTATCATTTCTGATCGAGAAAAACAGTTTGCAGCGAACGAGTGGCGGAGGGTGGATGCCTACTTGAGGCCGAAGCTCACTTTCAACATGACTTTTCATGAGCATCAGAGCAAAAACGATCTAGATTTATGAAGAAAAATCACAACTGGTCTACCAAAGTAGACTGATTAGTTCGCATACGAACTCGTGCAACATAAGTCTAGTGGATCATAAGAAAAAAAACATGATAAAATACGACAACTTCTGCAACAAGATCGACTTTGGTTGTTTTTCCCACCTAAAACATAATCTAAGATCGTAAATGCACATTCCAATTTTTTCATAGACATTAAACCTTAGAAAACAAAAACCTCAGGGATCTTATGGACCAATGATCGGGCTGCAAAGACCCTCTTTGATACGGGTGTCACCCACTCCTTTGTGTCCCATGATTTTATACACAAGGAGCCGAGGGTGGTCCACCTCAAGGGCAGCCAGTACGGGTGCGACTTCCTGATGGTTCGAAAATGACTTATTCTGCAAGTTCAAAGTCAGACTGGATGACCGATAACTGGAGGTCACCACTGGGGTGGGGACACTCACGGTGACCTAAGATCACGTAGGACCTAGTGATAGTTCTTATGCATCCTATACGTTTTCCCGCCATTTTATTTATCTCCACTTATCGTATTTCATAGTTTATACATGATTTCTAGTGATTAATGTACAAAAGGTCTGAAAATGAGTAAGAATATAATTAAGCATGAAGGCAAACATTTTTTATTTGAAACTACAATTCTAATGATGTCATGAACTCGGGTAAAACTATGTTTATAATCATGACATCAACGACCTCCCCAAGCATATGCTCTGGATTTGGAGAGGCAGCAGGTCATAACCAACGTGGTGAACAATACATAAATTATACTTTTTTCTACATACATTAGACATTAAACCTTAGAAAACAAAAACCTTAGGGATCTTATTGTTCAACGTTCGTGCTGCAAAGACCCTCTTTGATACGGGTGACACTGTCGTCGACATTTGGAAGAGAGTTGTATCCACTTACTCTAGAAAATGGAAATCTACCAAGATATTTCAACTTATAAAGAAGATTTTTCTCATTTGTTAAGTCAACCGTCCTCCACCTGTTTACTATTCCGAGTTCACTCAATTATATCAAGAGTATGACTACTTTGATTCGCTGACCTTGCTTTGCCATTGCGATGAGCTTCTCTTCAGGGAACGAGAATATTTTAACGGTGTGCTTGAGTTCTTACATGATCTTCATAGGGATTTTGATCAGATCATTGTGCAGATTCTGGGTCGCATACCTATTCCTTTCTTACCTGAGGTTTATAGTCTTGTTTAGCAGGAATATGATCGTAGATAATTATGACTACCTGAGCATGCACAAGATGTCTATGCTCTTATTACATACTCGAACTTCATAGGGCACCCTTTATGAGATTTCAAGCCAAGGACTACAGCCAAAGATCATCTTTGTGACCACTGTGGTAAAACTCAACATACCTGGGAGACTTGGTTTAAGGTCCATGGTTTTCCCCCTTCCCGAAGAGGACCTACGCCATGATGAGGCCATGGTCGTGGGAGATTCCTAGGGAGGGGGCCTTCTCCCCACCGTGCTGCTCATTTGACTCAAAACTTTGAAGACAATAATGTAGGGAGTTCTTATTCTGACCCCATCTTCGTGCACATCTTATTGGTATTTCCAAGGTGATCTCAAAGAAATCAACTAGTTAATCTCACTGCCAACGCGATATGAGCCTATAGAGTCACACATAAGAGTGTTTGGAGAAGTTGGAGGAAGGATTGTGTTGGCCTTACTCATATTGGATATGAGTGAAAGACCAATCCTATGACTCATTGGAGTTAGGTCAAGTCGGCTGAATGTTCCACAGATATTATTAATATTGAATGAAGCATGTTGGCATGTGTTCAAGACAACATTATATGTATCGTCGAGATCATCACGATGATATTGTGAATATCGTCGAATAGTCACGACGATATGGCCGACTAACAACCTTTGATGTATCGTTGAAGTGATGTGCGATATCGTTTTGATTGTCACGACGACATTCTAGTTGTCACGACGATATCGTCGAGATCGTCTCGACGATATAGATTGTCACGACGATATCTTCGAGATCGTCTCGACGATATAGATTGTCACAACGATATTTTCGAGATCGTCTCGACGATATAGGTTGTCACGACGATATCGTCGAGATCGTCTCGACGATATTTAGTGATCACGACGATACTCATTGAATATTCCTATTAAAGACTGTGGTCTGCGGATATCTGATTTTATGCCCCTGTGTACTCAGAGTGCGTCTTCCAGATCATATCTTGGAGCATCTTGGTTGAGTGTTGACTCAATCCCTTTCAGGTACATTGCAATGCGTTGCTTTATGTATTTCTTGATTCATGAAATCATAAGATCCGAAATTCTTTTGGGTCATTCTTGTTTATTTATTCCGCTGTGCATCTGGGATGTGTTGTTTAAAGAAAACACAACAGTGGTATCAAAGCTACGTTGCGATCCAGTGCGTGTAAATCAGGAAATTTAGAAGTGTTCTAAATGTCAAGATTTCTTCCTGGAACATCAATTTTGATGTATTTTTCAATGGTTTCTGGTAGTATTTTTCGACCAGCTCAACAGAACTAACTTCCTAGACTGGTACAGAAACCTGAGAATTATTCTCAGGGAAGAGCGCAAGCTCTATGTCTTTGAAGAGGATCCCTCCGAAATGCCGACCGGGAATTCGTCCCGTGCCGACAAGGATGCTTACAAGAAGTATCAAGATGAATCCTTAGATGTCGAATGCCTCGTGCTAGCTACCATGAACTCTGAGATTCAGAAGCAACATGAGACCATGTGTAGTTTTGAAATTATCGAGCACCTGAAGAAAATATTTCAAGGGCAGGCTCGGCAAGAGAGGTTCGACATCTCTAAGGCTTTGTTTCAGTGTAAGATGGGAGCTCGAGACCTAGTGGGAACTCATGTACTCAAGATGATTGAGTACATCGAGAACCTTCAGAGAATGGGGTTTCCTTTAAGCCAAGGGATGGCTACTGATCTGATCCTGCAATCGTTTCCGGACAGTTACGGGCAGTTCATCTTGAACTACAACATGAATGAGATTGACAAGACACGTCCCGAGCTCCTATGCATGTTGAGAACTGCCGAGAACAACATGAAGACCAAGCCTGCTAGCCCCATATTGATGGTGCATAAAGGCAAGTGCAAGGGATTCAAGAAGACTAAGGTGGGACCTTAGTCTTGCCTTGATCCCAAATCTTCTGCACTGAAAAAGAAGGGATTAACTAAGGAAGGAAATTGCCACCATTGTGGTAAGGCAGGGCATTGGAGGAGGAACTGTCCTGTCTACATTAAAGATCTGAAGAAGAAGGAAGTGTGACTTCTGCTTCAGATATTTTTGTTATAGAAATAAATATGTCTGCTCCTTCATCTTGGTTATTGGATACCAGATGTGGTTCTCACATTTGTACAAATGTGCAGGAACTGAGAAGGAGAAGAATGCTGAGTAAAGGAGAGATGGACCTGCGCGTTGGAAATGGAGCAAAAGTTGCAGCCGTTTTCGTGTGAGTGTACCGTCTTTCCTTGCCCACTGAGCTTATTATTGAACTTGATAACTGTTATTTTGTTCCTGCTATAACTAGAAACATCATTTCTATTTTATGTTTGGACATGAATGACTTTTCCTTTGTGATTAAGAACAATTGTTGTTCTATTTATAAGAATGATGTTTGTTATGACGTTACTCAAATGTTTAAGGATTTGTATGTTTTGAACATTAATCATCTAATCTATAACATAGAAAATACCAAAAGACTAAAAACTAATGACTATAATCCTACATATCTTTGACATTGTCGTTTATGCCATATAAAAGAGAAACACATCTCCAAGCTCCATAAAGATGGACTATTGGACTCATTTGATTATGAATTATTTGAGAGATGTAAATCAAGTTTATTAGGAAAGATGAGAAAAGCCCCTTTCACTAGTTGTAGTGAGAGGGCTGATGATTTCTTGGGTGTATTACATAGTGATGTATGTGGACCTATGAGTTCTATGGCTATAGGTGAGTACTACTACTTCGTTATATTTACTGATAATTTCAGCAGATACTGATATATATATCTTATGAAGTGTCAAATGTAAATCCAAAATATTTGAAAAGTTCAAAGAGTTTAATAATGAAGTACAGAACCAATTGTGAAAAATGATTAAGGCACTCCGATCTGATTTAGGCGAATACTTAAGTCATGAGTTTCGTGATCAACTGAAAGAGTGTGGTATTGTATCACAACTCACTCCACCTAGAACACCACAATATAATGGTATTTCTGAGAGGAGGAACCGTACTTTGTTAAACATGGTGTGGTTGATGATGAGTCTTGCAGATCTGCCCATTTCATTTTGGTGATTTGCTCTAGTGACTGCTACTTTCACTTTAAATCGTACTCCAACGAAAACGGTTCTAAAGACATCATATGAGATATGGACTGGGAAGCGTCCTAGTATGACTTTCATTAAGATTTGGGGCTGTGAGGCATACGCGCGACGTCAAATGCCTGACAAGCTGGAACCCAAGTCGGATAAGTGTTATCTAGTGGGGTATCCTAGGGAGACCAAAGGGTACTATTTCTACCTGCCGTCTGAGAGCAAAGTGTTTGTCGCAAGGACTGACGTCTTTTTGGAGAAAGAGTTCTTATGTAGAAAGACTGCAAAGGTAGAACTTGAAGAATTTCAAGAACCACAAACTGAAAACGAACCTCAATTAGAACCTGAGCAAGGACTACAAGTAGTTGTAGCTAGAGAGCCTGCTCAAGGAACACAAGTCCTACGTAGATTTGGTAGACCAAGATTTGAGTCTGAGAGATAAGGATTTCTCATGTCTCAAATAGGTAATGTGTTGCTTATGGATCATGATGATGAACCTGCAACCTACCAAGAGGCTATGAATGGACCGGACTCCGAGAAGTGGCTTGACGCCATGAAATCTGAAATGGACTCCATGTATGCATACCATGTTTGGACCTTGGTGGAACCACCTGAAGGGGTACGACCCATATGGTGCAAGTGGGTCTTCAAGAAGAAGACCGACATGGATGAGAATGTACAGACATTCAAAGGGCGATTAGTGGCTAAAGGTTTCAAGCTAATTCATGGTGTTGACTATGATGAGACATTTTCCTTTATTGCTATGGTTAAGTCCATCAGAATTCTGCTTGCTATTGCTGCGTATTATGATTACGAGATCTGGCAAATAGATGTCAAAACAACTTTCTTAAATGGAAACCTCCTTGAGGAAGTGTATATGACACAACCCGAGCGTTTTGTATCTCCAAATGAAGCCACTAAAATATGCAATCTACTGAGATCCATATATGGATTGAAACTGGCTTCTCGAAGTTGGAATCTACGTTTTGATGAGAAAATCAAAAAGTTTGGTTTCATCAAGAATGAAGATGAGCCTTGTGTTTATAAGAGGATTAGTGAGAGCATTGTTGTCTTCCTGATATTGTATGCAGATGACATACTCTTGATCGGGAATGACATTCTCACCCTGCAAGTTGTTAAGAACAACCTAGGGAACTGCTTTTCTATAAAAGACTTGGGTGAAGCAACCTATATACTTGGTATTAAGATCTATAGAGATATATCGAAGTTGTTGGGTTTGACCTATAGTACATACATTGAGAGGGTGTTGAAACGGTTCAGCATGCTTGAGTCCAAGAAGGGATTCTTACACATGTCTCATGATGTGAGTCTCTCTAAGGACCAGTGTCCTAGATCTTTGGAAGATAAGGACCGCATAAAGTTGATTTTATATGTTTCGGCAATTGGACCAATCTTATATGCGATGTTATGTACTCGACCCGATGTCTCCTATGTTTTGAGCATGACAAACAGATATCAGTCTGATCCCGGTGATAGTCACTTGACAGCCATCAAGAATATCCTAAAGTACTTGAGAAGGACAAATGATGTATTCATGGTATTTGGTGGAGAGGAAGAGCTCGTTGTAAAGGGTTACACAGATGCTAACTTCCAGACTGATAGGGACGACTCAAAGTCTCAATCAGGTATTGTATTTTGCCTGAATAGAGGAACTGTAAGCTGGAAGAGTACCTAGCAAGTGACAGTTGCTGATTCTACGACTGAGGCCGAGTATATCACTGCTGCAAATGCGACGAAGGTGACTGTGTGGATTAGGAAATTCATCAGCGAGCCTGATGTAGTTCCTAACATTGTTGATCCCGTAGTTCTCTACTGTGACAACAACAATGTTATTGCACAAGCTAAGGAACCTAGATCTCATCAGCGCTCCAAACACATAATTCGGCGATTCCATCTTATTCGAGAGATTGTCGATCGAGGAGATGTGAGCATATGCAGAGTACCGACTGAAGAGAATATTGCGGATCCACTGACGAAGCCCCCTGCACAGAGGAAGCATGACTGTCATACTAGATCAATGGGTATTAGATACCTGAATGATCGTATCTAGTGGGAGTCTTGTGAATTCCATTTGTTATTCATGTGATAAATAGAGTATTTTATATTTCATTTTACATTTATGACAAGTTCTTTTATTATGTCAACTGTTTCTATATGATAGATTAATTAGTATAATAAATGCCCTTAGAATGTTTGCTTCCATATGAATTCAAGTACATGACTTGAATGTGAGGGCCTATGTTTATAAGAAGCTTCATTCTTAAATAGTCCTTACTCATATTGGAGGGTCACACATAAGAGTGTTTGGAGAAGTTGGAGGAAGAATTGTGTTGGCCTTACTCATATTGGATATGAGTGAAGGATCAATCCTATGACTCAGTGGAGTTAGGTCAAGTCGGCTGAATGTTCCACAGATATTATGAATATTGAATGGAGCATGTTGGCATGTGTTCAAGACAACATTGTATGTATCGTCGAGATCATTACGACGATATTGTGAATATCGTCTAATGGTCACGACGATATGGCCGACTAACAACCTTTGATGTATCGTTGAAGTGATGTGCGATATCGTTTTGATTGTCACGACGATATTCTAGTTGTCACGACGATATCTTCAAGATCGTCTCGACGATATAGATTGTCATAACGATATCTTCGAGGTCGTCTGCGGATATCTGATTTTATGCTCCTGGGTATAAATAGGGAAACGATTAGGTTTTCTCTAATGCCTTTTTATCTGAGATTGAGGTGGAACAGTTCCGCTAGGTCTTCCGCGAGACCCTTTCGTCTATCCTTGTCGTCGCCGCCTCTCCCTTGGGCGGATCTAGCAATCCGTGGGAGTCGTTGAGGGCACTCCTTCTCCGACCCAGTTCTTGTCGCACAAGAAACATGGGGTTCTCCTTCGTTCGTGTGGACTGCTGTAGAGGCGCAGATATTCTTTCTGTGCTTGGAACTCAGAGTTCGTCTTCGGGATCAGATCTTGAAGCATCTTGGTTGAGTGTTGACTCAATCCCTTTCAGGTACATTGCAACGCGTTGCTTTATCTATTTCTTGATTCTTGAAATCGCAAGATCCGAAACTCTTTTGTGTCATTCTTCTTTATTTATTCTGCTGCGCATCTGGGATGTGCTGTTTAAAGAAAACCCAACACATCTCTCTCTCTCTCCGCTGAGGAAATACTAGCCTTCCGCAAGATGATGCAAAACCTCTCTACCGAGCCTTATTTTGAACCGTCCTCCTTTTTTGCCCGCACAGGTTTTCCGAGTGCCCACTCTACTACTCTCCACTCACCTTCTCACTGTATTATTTATTCCGGTGCTACATATCACATGACTGACTCATCAGGTTTTGTTTCTTAATTCCCATTATCTGGCAGAGAGAAAGTACGCATTGTGAATCCACTTGCTGTTCTTATCTTACTTTAACCTTTGTCCTCATGTACCAAGCTTTACTTTAAATGCTACCATCCTCCAACCGGGAGAATTCTTTTCTCTATTGATGTCACTTTTCAGGAAATTGATCCTTAATATGAGGCCTCTTTTCACGGGGATTTTTCACCTACATTGGAAGTGAGTCCTTCTACTCTTCCATTTTCAATCTCTCCACCGTATATCATGTCTGTTGTGGGTCGCTTAGGGCTCTTGGTAGACCTGTCGAATTAAACTACCTTAGCTCGGGAGCGAACCAAGCGCGCAAACAGTCACAGAGAAATTCGTTGAGTACACTGGGACTTTTTAGCGTGGAAAACCCGGAAAAGGTAAAAAACCACGTGGCCGGAGCTGTGCCGACCAAACTTCCACTATCTTCTGGGGGGTTACAATTAGAGATTTAGAAGTCGAGCGCGACAGGCCGCTGCTCGTTACAATATCAGAGAGAGAGAGAGAGAGAGAACGTTCCGAGGGCGACATGCCACCTCTCGGAAAAACTAAGTCTTTTTCTTCTGAGAACGGTAGAGAACGAAAGTGAGAATGCCTTGTCCGCTTTCGTGAAGACGAAAGTGAGAGCGCTGTGTCCGCTTTCGTGAGAACGGAAGTGAGAATGCCTTGTCCGCTTTCGTGAAGACGAAAGTGAGAGCGTTGTGTCTGCTTCGTGAGAACGGAAGTGAGAATGCCTTGTCCGCTTTCGTGAAGACGAAAGTGAGAGCGCTGTGTCCGCTTTCGTTAGAACGGAAGTGAGAATGCCTTGTCCGCTTTCGTGAAGACGAAAGTGAGAGCGTTGTGTCCGCTTTCGTGAGAACGGAAGTAAGACTGCCGAGTCGCCTTTCCGGACGAAGGAAAACTTCAAGTTCACGAAGGAGATCTTCAAGCGCCGAAGGAGAAATCCGTGGAAATCTTCAAGGAGCTCTCCCGGGTCCCTCAGGCCAGGTCCTCTCAAATGAAGCCTAGGGGGTCCTTTTATAGCTTTGGCCGGGGGTAGCGCGGTAATTTTGCCGTTGTAACCACCATAACCACCTGGGAGGACGAATCATATTTTCCGGTTCAGAGCCCACACCTCACCATTTTTCGTAAATGACCATCCTGCCCTTCGAGGAAAGGCGACAAGCTGTTCCTGAAAAGTGAGAAACTGAGAAGACAAAAAGTGAGCGAGCCGAGTCGGAAAAGTGAGTGAGTCGGAAATGTGAGAAGTCAGAAAAGATAAAAAGTGAGATAAGCGCGCTCAGAAGCGTTCTGAGCACGTAACGAACGGGGAATTACTCCGAACGGAGACCGGAGCCCGAAAAGCGTGCGGCGAGCCGGCAGAGGGGGGACTCACCCCAATCTTGCTACGGGGGAGAGCGGTTCGACCACACCCTAAAGGGGGGGTGTGCCCGGGCCGTACCCCAAGAGGGATGCGGCCTGGCCGCACCCTAAGAGGGGGGTGCGGCCTGGCTGCAGCCCGCACCCCAAGGAGGGGGTGCGGCTTGGCCGCACCCCGAGAGGGGTGCGGGCTGGCCGCACTTCGAGAGGGCGGTGCGGCCTGGCCGCACCCCGAGAGGGGGGTGCGGCCTGGCCGCACCCCTCAAGGGAGGCTCGGTGCTACCGCGCGCGCTACCGCGCGGTACCGCCGGGCGGTAGCGCCGCGCTTGCTGCGGGCGCTACCGCACGCGGTCCTGCTTTGTGCGGTGCTGTAGCGTTCGGATGCGGCGATCGCACGCGGTCTTGCACGGGCGGTTGGTGGCGGAGTTAGTGGGCTTGCCCACTCTCCCACTTCCCTCTTATTATCTTAGTGGGCCTTTGGAATAACCACCTCCTTAACTTGCATGAATGAGAATCTTGTATGAGTACGCATCATAAGCCCCCCAAACCTTCGGAGTCCAAATTACTGCGCGGAGGAGTTCGGAGGTTTTGATTTTCCTTTGCGGCAATTTGGATCATCGTCGTCTTCGTGCGACGTTCCGGAAGTCGACGTTCGGCTCTAGTTGTGGGAGAAACTTTTATCTCGCCTTGTTTGGTTGCGAGCTTGTCGTCTCAGCGTCGAAGCCTGAGTAGCTTGGGGGCGATGCGACGAAGCAGCGCTGAGGCGAGGTGCGCAAGGTGTGCTGATGCGAGGTTCCCAAGCAGCGCTGAGGCGAGGTGCGCAAGGTGTGCTGCTGGGTGTTAGTACCGAAGATCGTGGACTTGAATAGGACCATTTTTAGGACCCCCAAAATTTCTGCGAAGGGCTGGCGCTTCGTGCCGTAGTAATGAGGTCACTGGGGGAGGATAGCGAGCTCTCGCGTCTGGTGGACGTTGGGCCCTTTGAAAAATATCAGAGCCTCTACTTTGGGACACCCGGTCGTTCTGTTCGGAAGAGCTCGACGTTTTTGTATGACATATACAAGCACTTGTTATGGGAGTAGTCAGAGTCTCTTGTCGGACGATCTGAACATTCTGTTCTGGGAGAGGTCAGAGTCCGTTGTCGGACAATCTGAACACTCTATTCTGGGAGAGGGCAGAGTCCTTTGTCGGACAATCTGAACACTCTGTTCTGGGAGAGAGCAGTCCTTTGTCGGACAATCTGACCACTCTGTTCTGGGAGAGGTCAGAGTCCGCTGTCGGACAATCTGAACACTCTGTTCTGGGAGAGGGCAGAGTCCTTTGTCGGATAATCTAAACACTCTGTTCTGGGAGAGGGCAGAGTCCTTTGTCGGACAATCTGAACACTCTGTTCTGGGAGAGGGCAGAGTCCTTTGTCGGACAATCTGAACACTCTGTTCTGGGAGAGGTCAGAGTCCGCTGTCGGACAATCTGAACACTCTGTTTTGGGAGAGGGCAGAGTCCTTTGTCGGACAATCTGAACACTCTGTTCTGGGAGAGGGCAGAGTCCTTTGTCGGACAATCTGAACACTCTGTTCTGAGAGAGGGCAGAGTCCGTTGTCGGACAATCTGAACACTCTGTTCTGGGAGAGGGCAGAGTCCTTTGTCGGACAATCTGAACACTCTGTTCTGGGAGAGGGCAGAGTCCGTTGTCGGACGATCTGAACACTCTGTTCTGGGAGAGGGCAGAGTCCGTCGTCGGATGATCTGAACACTCTGTTCTGGGAGAGGGCAGAGTCCTTTGTCGGACAATCTGAACACTCTGTTCTGGGAGAGGGCAGAGTCCGTTGTCGGACGATCTGAACACTCTGTTCTGGGAGAAACAGTACAATTGAAAATGACGCTTGAGGTTTGGGTGCATGATGAAGAGCAAAATAGAATGTTATTTGTTTGTTACATTGATGCTGAAAACACGAGATACAAGTAAACACGTCAGGCGTAGAACAGGCTATTCTTCGGGACTATCGCTCTGGGGATTGCTCCCCTGCCGGATCATTCTTGACTTGTTGATTCAGGATCCTTGGTTTGGAGAAATTTTTCAAGGAGTCCCCGACGTACGAATCGTTCGATTTCTGCGCTCAGTCGCGAACAATCTTCTGTTTTGTGCTCGCGACCTCGATGGAAGTCGCAGTATTTGGATTGGTCTCCGGAATTTGGTGCAAGAGCCCTAGGCCTCTGGAGAGAGGGATGATCGCGGATGGCAAGGAGAACGTTAGTCCTGGTTGTGTTCAGGGGAGTGTAGTCTTGATGCTGGCGAGATCTTCGGTCTCGGCTGGGGTTGTCGTGATGCTTGTTGTTCTTGTTGGGAACTGTCTGCAGTGACGACTCCTCTTTCTTCCTCTTTGATCTCCCCTCGAACTGCCGGCGGTGTGCTTCGATGGCCTCGTCGGCGGCTATCTGAGCTTCAACTCGGTGAACAAGGTCGGGGTAACTTGGTACGGTTTCTCTCATGAGAGCTGAGTAAAAGCCACTTGGGCGGAGTCCTCCAAGGAGGACTCCCCGCAAGAGCTCGGGATCTACTCCTGGGATCTGTCGAGCCTCCGTAGTGAAGCGTCGGAAAAAATCTTTGAGTGTCTCTCCATCGTTTTGGCGGATCCCTGAGAGATGGGGGGGATCTCGGGCAATCCTTCGATTCGCGACGAATTGGTCCACGAACTGCTGCGTCATTTCTGTGAAGTTGTTGATAGCCCCATTCCGCAGGGAGTGGAACCAAGTGCGCGCTTGCCCTTTCAAGGTTGCCGGGAACACCTGACAGAGGAGCTGATCAGGGGCGCTGTAAATCCTCATGACGGTGGTGAAGTGATTGACATGTTCCCACGGATCGTCCGTCCCGTCGAATGTCTCGATGTTGGGAAGCTTGAAACCATTCGGAATTGGATGGGCCAAAACTTGAGGCGACAGTGGGGAGCCGTGGTGTGCGGGACGGTGGGCGAGAGCTGCGCGTCGTCCATTTGCCGAATGCGCCCTTCCAGCACCGTCGCAAGCATAAGCACTGCCTCTTCTGCGAGAGGCGCATTGATGAGTGAGTGGGAGGGAGCTGGGTCGACGCGCCCCTCCGGGATTGAACCTTCAGTGGTGCGAGCACTTCTTCTGGCCATTGCAGTTGGCGGTAAGTGTCACTTTCAGTAGTCTTTGCTGAACTTTGGGAATTCCTTCCCACAGACGGCGCCAAACTGTTGCGGGTTGCTTAGGGCTCTTGGTAGACCGGTCGAATTAAACCACCTTAGCTCGGGAGCTAACCAAGCGCGCAAACAGTCACAGAGAAATTCGTTGAGTACACTGAGACTTTTTATCGTGGAAAACTCGGAAAAGGTAAAAAACCACGTGGCCGGAGCTGTGCCGACCAAACTTCCACTATCTTCTGGGGGGTTACAATTAGAGATTTAGAAGTCGAGCGCGACAGGCCGCTGCTCGTTACAATATCAGAGAGAGAGAGAGAGAGAGAGAACGTTCCGAGGGCGACATGCCACCTCTCGGAAAAAACTAAGTCTTTTTCTTCTGAGAACGGTAGAGAACGAAAGTGAGAATGCCTTGTCCGCTTTCGTGAAGACGAAAGTGAGAGCGCTGTGTCCGCTTTCGTGAGAACGGAAGTGAGAATGCCTTGTCCGCTTTCGTGAAGACGAAAGTGAGAGCGCTGAGTCCGCTTTCGTGAGAACGGAAGTGAGAATGCCTTGTCCGCTTTCGTGAAGACGAAAGTGAGAGCGCTGCATCCGCTTTCGTGAGAACGGAAGTGAGAATGCCTTGTCCGCTTTCGTGAAGACGAAAGTGAGAGCGCTGTGTCCGCTTTCGTGAGAACGGAAGTGAGACTGCCGAGTCGCCTTTCCGGACGAAGGAAAACTTCAAGTCCACGAAGGAGATCTTCAAGCGCCGAAGGAGAAATCCGTGGAAATCTTCAAGGAGCTTTCTCGGGTCCCCCAGGCCAGGTCCTCTCAAATGAAGCCTAGGAGGTCCTTTTATAGCTTTGCCCGGGGGTAGCCCGGTAATTTTGTCGTTGTAACCACCATAACCACCTGGGAGGACGAATCATATTTTCCGGTTCAGAACCCACGGATCACCATTTTTCGTAAATGACCATCCTGCCCTTCGAGGAAAGGCGACAAGCTGTTCCTGAAAAGTGAGAAACTGAAAAGACAAAAAGTGAGCGAGCCGAGTCGGAAAAGTGAGCGAGTCAGAAATGTGAGAAGTCAGAAAAGATAAAAAGTGAGATAAGCGCGCTCAGAAGCGTTCTGAGCACGTAACGAACGGGGAATTACTCTGAACGGAGCCCGGAGCCCGAAAAGCGGGCGGCGAGCCGGAAGAGGGGGGACTCACCCCAATCTTGCTACGGGAGAGAGCGGTTCGACCACACCCCAAAGGGGGGGTGTGCCCGGGCCGTACCCCAAGAGGGATGCGGCCTGGCCGCACCCTAAGAGGGGGGTGCGGCCTGGCTGCAGCCCGCACCACAAGGAGGGGGTGCGGGCTGGCCGCACCCCGAGGGGGGTGCGGGCTGGCCGCACCCCGAGGGGGGTGCGGACTGGCCGCACCCCGAGGGGTGTGCGGGCTGGCCGCAACCCGAGGGGGGTGCGGCCTGGCCGCACCCCGAGGGGGGTGCGGCCTGGCCGCACCCCGAGGGGGGTGCGGCCTGGCCGCACCCTGAGGGGGGTGCGGTTAGGCCGCAACCCTCAAGGGAGGCTCGGTGCTACCGCGCGGTAGCGCCGGGCGTAGCGTCGTGCTTGTCGCGGGCGCTACCGCACGCGGTCCTGCTTTGTGCGGTGCTGTAGCGTTCGGATGCGGCGATCGCACTCGGTCTTGCACGGGCGGTTGGTGGCGGAGTTAGTGGGCTTGCCCACTCTCCCACTTCCCTCTTATTATCTTAGTGGGCCTTTGGAATAACCACCTCCTTAACTTGTATGAATGAGAATCTTGTATGAGTACGCATCAATGTCATCCCACAATATTATTAGACAGGGGGTGATTATACCTCCTCCACCGAAGACAAATCGTCTGCAGGTTTATTCTAAGAGAAGCAAGGACTCGACGACCCATCCTCCCATACCAAAACCAATCACGACTTCGTCTTCAACTCTTACGACGTTACCTATCCACCTATGTGAAGGTAATAATACCAAAAACTCATTGTCTAAATATGCTTCCTTTGCCTCTTTAACCCCATTACATCAATCACTTATTTCCTCTTTATCCTTTATCACAGTTCCTACCACATGGCTTGAGGCACTCCAACATATAAAGTAGAATAGTGTTATGATAGAGGAAATGCAGACTCTGGAAAAAAATAGTAGATGGTGTATCTTCCAAATGGAAAAAGATTGGTGGGGTGCAAATGGGTATTTGCAGTAAAACAAAATGATGAAAGGATAGTGGAATGCTATAAAACATGATTGATGGCGAAAGGTTATACCCAAGCTCATAAGATTGATTATCAAGAGACATTTTACCCTGTGGCTAAGATGAACCCAGTATGAGTTCTGTTATTACATGATGCATGTAAAGGGTGGAACCTCCAACAGTTGGATGTAAAAAAATGCCTTCCTCTGTGGCGAACTGGAGGATGACGTTTATATGTCTATACCTCCTGAATTCGTCTCAAGTATTTTTAAAAGAAATGTATGCAAACTAAACAAGACTCTATATGGATTGAAATTATCCCCGAGAACATGATTTGTTAGATACTTAGATTCCACAAGTTAATCTATTTTGGGTATACTCTAGTAATGTCGATTGCACTCTATTTATCAGATGAATGTAGGGAAAGCTGACAACTCTTATCGTATATGTGGATGATATTGTGATAACTGGGGATGATATCGAAGAGATTAATATCCTCAAAGAGAAGCTAGCAAAAAAGTTTGAAGTAAGAGATCATGGAAAACTAAAATATTTCCTGGGCATTGAGATTGTAAGGTCAAAACATGTCATATTTATTTCATAGAGGAAGCATCAATTAGATCTATTAGAACAATCAGACATGTCGCTGACATTCTTGTCATGGCGTCGCCTAGGCGACGCCTAGGCGTCCAGGCGCCCAATTGAAAGCAAGGCGACGGGCGCCTTATTTTTTTTTTTTAAATTGGAGAATAGATAGCGGTTATATAAAAACCGTTGTCTATACTCGAATAGACATCGCTTTTTATATAAACCGATGTCTATTGTACCAGGAATGATACAATAGACAGCGGTTTATATATAAACCACTTTCTATTGTATCATTCCTGGTACAATAGACAACGGTTTATATATAAAAACCGTTGTCACTGTAGACAGTCTATAGTCCCCTGGCAGTCACTATAGACAGCGGTTATTATAATAACCGCTGTCTATAGGACTATAGATGCGGTTATTATAATAACCGCTGTCTTTAGTCTTCATTTGTTTTTAAAAAAAAAATTATCGCCAGGCATTTGCTCGTCTTATTGTCGCCTAGGCGTCCGCCTTGTCGCCTAAGCGTCAAGGCGCCCGACGCTCGCTTTGGTGCGCCTTGACGCTCGCTTTGGTGCGCCTTGACGCCATGACAAGAATGGTCGCAAAACTGTTCCTAAGTATCCTTTTTTTTGGTACACCAGAAGTTCATGGGCATTTTATATAGTAGTAGTCACAAAGCAAGCCAGCGAAATCATAAAAGCAATTATACTTGGTTGAATTGTAACAATAAAAATTGTAGAACCTCTTTTCCTTATAATGTTCTTTTTAATTGTTGATGACTGTTTATTGCTCTTTTATTTCCTGCCGCGCTTGAAACTGTTTCAGTCGAAGGCACAGTTCTCCTTTTACCTACTGTTATTGGCATATGACATAGGTGGTTGCTGCTTCCTTTTTCTTACCAATTTCTCGAACTAAAAAGTTTCCTATTGTTATGAATCAGCTGAACGCTTATGAAGGAGATAACTACACTTATCAAATGTAAATTATTCATGATGCAGTGTCTCAAGTTGATCATGGCATATGGAATTTGACTGATGATAAAGATTCACAAATCACTGTGTTGATGGATTGCGATGGTCTATCTCCATTTAGGTTTCCCATGAATATGATGAGATCATGCTCCACACTTGTACAAGATCACTTTCCTAATCGATTAGGAACCTTATACATATTGAGACTACCTCCGGTTGTGCGAATTCTCACACAGACTTTCATTCAGGCAAGGATATCCTTCTCCTAAATAATGCTTGATCTTTTGTTTTTAACATCTTTTATTTTTGTTGTGTTTTTAAGTCACCCATCCTTCAAGTTTGAACTATGAATTTATATTTGGAATGCATGTAATGGGGCAATCTAGTTTTATTCCAAATTGACCACTTTTAGGACTTAAGATAACTGACAAATTTACCAATTTGCTAATCGGAACCAAACCAATGAAGTGTAACCTGATCATCTGAACCAATTGGTTTGATTCATTTTATATATAGTTTTTTGTACTACTGTTAAAATTTGTGTGTAATTGTTGAAGAATGAAGAATCAAAGCCCACAAAATAGTCATTATTCTTGTTCATTGTATTTGGCCATTTTAAAGCCCATGTTGTGTTCTTTGTTTTTTAGTCCCACATTGTGTACTGGGAGTTTGATTGTAGTTTGTCTCCCTATATATAGGGTGTAGTTTTACATGGAAATTAAGAAAGATAATAGAAATACTTCTATAATTAAATTTGTTCCTCAATCTTGACTTTTCTTACAATGTATCAGAGCGCGTGATCCTAAAATTTTTTTTTGGTGCAATCTTGCTCTCCGCACGCCACAAGGCTCTTTGATTGTACGGTATGGCGATTTTAGTTCACAGACCGCGTATCTCCCGCTCTGGCTCCGATCTCTACTGGAATCCACCACCGCCTTCCGCTTTTATAATTTCTCCCGCTGCTAACCGGGCCTTCATACTCGCTCTGTTCGTCGTGAGTTCTCCCGCGATCGTTCATTCGCTCAGGTCGCAAGACTCACTGGTCGCACTCTTCTTCTGGTCGCGCTCTTCTGGTCGCAAGCCCATGCGATCGCCTTCATCCTCTGATCGCGCTCGATCATCAGCGACCTCCCATGCGATCGCCTTCATCGTCTGGCCCGAGCCTTCATCTCTCATAGCTCCACCACCTGAACATCTTGCAGTGTCCCAGGGGGAGATGCCTGCATCAAACCAGGAGGAGTTTCTCACAACAGATGCGAATCAGGTCCTAGAGGATGTTATTACTGTTGCCCAAGAAGCTGCACATATTGCCGAAGGTAACTGCATTATTTCAGGGGGAGCTTCACAAAAGAGTTAATCAAATGACTGAAGAAGAAAAAGAGAAGGATGATGTTAGGGATGTTGAAGAGGAGGAGCCTCTTGTCTTTCCACCCGGACATGTGCCTACTCAAGTCTTCACCAGAAGAAGGAAAGCCTCCTCTCCAAAAGACAAGTTGATGTCAGGTGAACAGGAAATAAACATTTACTTCTATCTTTCTGATGCACATATTTGAGATACTTGAGATATAGCTTCGACAGACAATCACATCAATGATAATTTCAAAGCTATCATGTTATTCTGATTCATAGTATACTTTTCTGTATTCTCTTTTATTTAGTATGTTTGAAATTACTTAAACAATTTGTAAAATTTGTTAAGATAAATAGGGGAGATTGTTGGGAAAAACATCTTTTGATTTATCTTACAAATTAAATTCAAGTGATTTCATTATCTATGATTTATTACCCATGTTGTATAGATAGGGTAATTTTATCATTAGATGTCTTGGGATGTCACACTCTAATGATGGTGTCAAAGACCTGTCTAGAACAGTCCAAAATTCAGTTGAGTTAAAACTTGCCTCGAATAGAAGTCGACGCAACTTCGATTGGAAGTCGAAGCAACTTCGAATAAAAGTAGAAGTAACTCAGACTGAAGTCGAAGTATAAGTTGTAGTCGACGCACCGTCGAGATGTCCTCGACGCAGAAGACGAAGCCAGTCGAAGCAGTATTATAAGTCGACGCAACATCGACTTGAAGTCGACGCAGAAGATGAAGTTCAAAGTCCAAGTCTTCAACTCGACGGATACGTCGATAAGAATTCGACGCAACGCCGATATGAGAGTTCAGTTCAAAGCTAAAGAGGAATTCGATGCAGCTTCTATTAGAACTCAGAAGTGCATTGACTAGAATGTAAATGTATTCGACGCTACGTCGAATACAGACACAAAAATAGAATACAATCTGTATTCTTTTCTTATGCTTTTCCAGAAGGTATACAAGTAATTTGAACTCTAACGGTTCGTTTATTGCCAAGAATGGAAAGAAAGACTCTAGAGAGACAATAAAGACATTCTTGGAAGTTTTTCAAAAATGTGATTGACGTGTCAACATAAATGGAAAGAGAACGGTATTATCCCGTGAACATTCCTAACAGAGACACAACAGAAGAGGAAACAAATTCAAATGTTATTCGACAGAGAATATACTCTGAAAGAGAGATAAAAAACAATTCAAACATTCTATTCTGTCTTCTTCTTCCTCAAGGTCTCTATCAGACTGAAGAATACAACATCTCCGTACAGAAAACACAAAAAGGCTTATGCTTCTTTTTTCTTACAGCAGAAAACTAACAAGCATACAGATATCACAAGGATCATAAGCAAAACAACTCATGTATTCTTTTCTATCTCAAGCAAGGGTTCATCTACTAAACAGATCCTGAAGAACACCAAGTGATTGAATCCTCAGTGATAGCTGCAGGAGGATTCAAACAGAAGAAACATCTTCATTTCTTCTCCTTCTTTCTTACTCTCTTTTTCTTATTGTAACTTGAGTAAAGAGTTTTTAGAATCCCTCTCCAAAGGATTCAGTGGTTCAAGATCTCCTTATCAAAAGATTTAGATTGGTTCTAAGAGTATCCTTATCAAAAGACTCAGTCATTGGTTCTAAAAGTCTCCTTACCAAAAGACTCAGTAGTTGTTCTAAGATTCTTCTTACCAAAAGACTCAGTGGTTCTAAGAGTCTCTTTATCAAAAGACTCAGGCACTGGATAGTGTATTCCTACCAAGGTAGTAGAAGAGTGGATGTACCCATATTTTGGGGAACCACTATTGCTCTTGTCTTTGTGCTGTGAATTTCTGTGTTCATTTTTTTATTTCTGCATTTCTGTGCTTACTTTATTCTGGATTGATCAGCTGAATGCATAGGAATTAGAAGTATTTTATTGTGTATGCATTATATTTGAAGAAAGTTTTAAAACTTTATTCATCCCTCCTCTAGAGAATACTCAGAGGTAACACTGTGCACTATCAAATTGGCAGGCGGCCAAAGTTGATCCAAAATGGCAAGCAACAATGAATGAGGAGGTGAGAGCTCTTGAGAAGAATAAGACCTGGGAGATGGCACAGCTACCAAAGGACAAGAGGGTTGTCAGGTGCAAGTGGGTTTTCACCGTGAAGCAGAATCCGGATGGACAGATCGAGCGATATAAGGCTCAATTGGTCGCAAAGGGGTACAACCAGACGTATGATATTGATTACGACGAGACATTTGCACCTGTGACATAGATGAGCACCGTTCGAACTTTGATCAGCTTGACAACTAATGGTGGATGAAAGTTGCTCCAACTAGATGTGAAGAATTCATTTCTTCATGGAGCTCCAGCTGAGGTGTACATGGAGATACAACCGGGGTTTAGCACAGCCGAGACAGAAGGCAGAGTTTGCAGACTGAAGAAGTCTCTCTATGGATTGAAGCAGTCCCCATGTGCGTGGTTTGACCGATTTAGGAAGACTATGATTGGGATGAGGTATCAGCAGATCAATGCTGATCACACTGTGTTCTTCAGACAAATTGAAGATCACCATGCTTGCGTTGTACGTGGATGACATGATCATCACAGAGGATGATGAACAAGAGATTGTTCGCCTCAAGGAAGCGTTGGGCAAGGAGTTCGAGGTAAAGGATTTGGGTTTGCTTAGGTACGTCCTTTGGATTGAGATTGCCTATGGTACAAAAGGAATTGTTCTGTCCCAAAGGAAGTATGCCTTAGATCTTCTCACAGAGACAGGGATGTTGGGGTGCAAGCCTGTTGCAACGCCGATCGACCCGAAGTGTAAAATGATTGTTGAGGCAAGTGAACCGGTCGATCGGGAGATGTATCAAAAAAGAAGCTAATTTACCGGAGCTACACGCGTCCGGACATTTCCTTTGCCGTGAGTGTGGTGAGTCGTTATATGCATGACCTTAGAAAGAGCCACATGGATATTGTGTACCAAATTCTTCGTTGAAGACTGGCCCTGGAAAGGGACTGTTGTTCAGGAGGAACGGGCATGTGAAGATTGAAGGCTACTGTGACTCTGATTGGACTAGCCGTGCAGACGACAGGAGATCCACCTCAGGATATTGTATATTCGTAGGAGGCAACCTGGTCTCCTGGAGGAGCAAGAAGCAGTCGGTGGTGGCCAGATCGATTGCAGAGGAAGAATATAGAGCTATGACATTGGGGGTTGCTGAATTTTTTTGGCTAAATGGAATGTTGATGGAGCTGAAATTGGATAGAGAAGATGTGATGAAGATGTGGTGCGACAGCTAGGCAGGCATCAGTATTGCAAATATTCCAATCCACCATAATAAAACCATGCATATCGAGATCGATAGGCTCTTTATAAAAGAGAAGTTGGATAGTGGGCTACTGCAGCTTAGTCACGTCTCGACCAAGGATTAGGCCGCAGATTGTTTGACCAAGGGTCTTAGCTCAAAGGATATGATCAGGAATTGTGACAAGATGAGCTTAGTGAATATCTTTCGTCCACTTTGAGGAGTGTTAACATTTATTTATGTTTATAACCGGTGTGCGTTTAACATTGTTGTATAGATATATAGGAGGATAATGAAGAGTGACAAAGATTGCCCTAATTCTTTTTCAAGCAACACAAACAAACACCACTAAATAGATTTGGTTCTTCTGCAAATGATGGATTCAAATGATTGTCATGTTCGTGCAGATTTAACTTGGACTCTATTTGGCGTGAACTGTACAAAGTCCCCCTCGCCCTTTTGAATTCTTGCATGCAATGCGTGCCTTTTAGGATCTTCGAAATCTAGCTGAACTTTATTTGGGCCCTTTGGAGAGAAAATGCCATGGCCATAGAAATTGGATGGATCCTTGCATGACTATAGAGATGTGAGCTTCCAACATCTGAGCAACCCAAAGTATAAAGAAGATAAGGCAGGATTCGAGAATGTTTGACTGCTGTTGGAATCTCCAAAGAATTCAAAAGCAGGACGGGATTCCCAAATGCTTCTCCCTGCATTGGTTAACCTTGGCACCATATTTATAGGTCTCCTTGCAACTCCAGACGCACCGGAGCCCAGACGCCCAACCAAACGCGCCCGAAGTGATTTAGCCATTAGATCGTTCGGCATTTGGAAGAAGAAGTGGGTCATATTACGGGATATGTCGAGCTACAACTTCGCTAAACAAGACGATATTGTGATGGCGACTATGACATTGCATAATTTTATTCGACGGCACCTTTCACGAAGAGATATTGATTTCAGTGACTGCGAGCAGGGATGTGTGGATGAGGGGGTGAGCACACAAGGGCATCAAGAAATTTGTCCTGATACTGCAGGCGGGGTAGAAGAGATGATCACGTTGCGTGAAAGTATAACGCAACAGTTGTACGCTTCTAGATCGTAGATGGTGGGAAGAAATGTTGTTATTTTTATCTATTATAGTAACTATTATCAAGGTTATGTATTTTATGTGTATTGAGTATCATATTAAGAAAAAAATTCATCAAAAATTCCATTTTGTTACCAAACAAAATTTCCAAAACTCCATTTCAATGAGCACTGAAAACTCTATTTGACCCAAACAGTTTTTATGACAAAACTCCATTTCTAAGAAACAGCTCTTTTTCAAAACTCCATTTCTGATCAGCAGCTTTTCATCGGCAACAGCCCAACCAAAAGCACCCTAAATGATTGACTTCACAAGATAAGTTATATGGGAAAATAAATAATGTGGCCTTGGCATGCTGACTATGGTTTTTCGCGGAGTTTCAGTGATTGCGGCTAGCCCAAATTGACTAGTTTCAGTTTACCTTACTTCCGAGCCAATTAGCTATATGCCCATTTGTGCTTATCGGATTTTAACTGACCCCGACTAAATGGACCACCAGAGTCAAACCACCTTTCATGTTGCAGACATGGCTATATTATACTAGCTGCTTCAATTTTTGGTTGACTTGATTTTAACCCACCCAGTTTTCGTTGACCTGATTCATGGCTGATATGATGTACAGAACCCCTATGAGTTCGTGGTTGGGTTTTTTCCGCTTTACTGTACAATTGAAAACCCCTAGTGATAACAATCAAAATCTTAATCCATTGCAACCCTACATGGGTATCATGTTATCAACATCTTGTAAATGCCTAAATCAGAGTTTTCTTAGATCAATAGCTTGCCGGCTCTGAATAGAGTAGTGACATTTGTGAGAACAATAATTCTGCCATCTGAGTGCTGCTCCACTTTCTATGGTCTGGGTGTTTTTCATAACTGCGTTAACAACCACTAACGCACTCAAATCGCTCTATAAACAGGTCCTTAGTCGGATAATTGTTTTGTGTGCGGGCATATGATAACCATTTTCACATGATTCGCTTGCTTTGCATCAGGTGTTGAGGCCAGTTACCCGCCAGAAACTGCGGTTTCTGGGAGAGAACGACCAGAAATTTCTTTCCAAATTTCTCCGGACCGTACCTGCGTTTCTTGGCGGCGATTGCAAATGCTCGAGGTGTGGAATGCTATCATCAGGCAACACCCCTCGCATTATCAAGGAGATCAGCAATGGAGAGCCCAGCGGAAATGCGGCAGATGATGTTTGCGATACAACTGATTGTTCGCCCACTCAGCATCCGTTCACCGGTAGCTGCGATCGTCTCCTACGGTCCGCCATTCTCGCCATCCTTGTGCTGTGGGTTCTCATCGCCTTTTTCTACGGGATGCATGATCCAGACGCGCTTTCATCCTTCTTGTGAGAATACTTGGCTCCAGATGAGAGTTTCAACTATGTTATATCATATTTCCATGTTTCTGAACCTGTGGAGGCTTTGTTTGCTTTCCAGATAAGAGTAAATTATTATTTTTGTTATATTGAAGGACAGGCTTTAGCAATACACTTTCATGTATCTATCTTTTTCTAGTGCTAATAATGTAGAAGGCATTATTTTTAGTTCTGAATTAATAGAAAATGTTAATAAAATGTGGATTGTAATGCCTTTCATTTATGAGGCTCTGATTTATTATTAAAGGATGACATAATATTTATTATTTTTGGTGCAAGAAAGGAGTATATGTAATGTTGTGATGTGTAATATGTTTGTCTTAAAGTCTGATGTGTAAAGTAGAATGGATCTTATCTCTTAAGATAAGATATATTATATGTTGAGTTTCATAGAAGTAAAGTACAGAATCTTATCCCGTGTGATAAGATATAAAGTTATTCCTACTTTGCATGCTGACTTATTGGAAGATTGTTCGACTCTACACAACATTTGATAACTTTAGGTATTACACCAATAATAATTTATCCCACACTATGGGGTAGTTCATTTTCTTATTGAACCAAATCAGAGTAAAATGATTTATTCTGATTTTGCTACATTCATTCATATGGTATTTGAACTGTGACAATCTTTAGGCCAAACTGAATACCCTTTTAAAAAGCAGACACTTGTGCATATACTATTTTAAGATACTTGCTAGTTACTTTTACTTTATGTGGGGGGGGGGGGGGGGGGGGGGGGGCATTATATATATATATGAAAAGGTTAATTATCTGGACCTCCTTGGGAGTTTGCATGTTTACATTGATGTCCTATGTATATTTCGAAATTATAAAAATCTCTCATATAGGTTTGTTCAGTTTATACTTGTATGTGATAAAACCAGCTAAAATATTTTCTATTTTTTCAAGCTTACCATTTATATTAACTTAATTTTGACTTTACCATTTTATTGTCTCATTATTTGCAAATTTTATTTATTAATATTTAGATAATCAAAAATATTTTGGCTGATTTTATCACTTTCTATTGAAAATTTTTACGAAATGGGAAGCACCGTAAACATGGCAAATTTATAGGAGATATTTTTGTAATTATGCGACTCCTCTCAGAGGAGAGACCTTGATAAGTAAACATATATATACATTGTTTATTTTGATTACTTCAACATTACTATTCTTGTTATGCATTATGGCGGGGGTATAGTGGAGCATAGCTATCCCACTGCTTTGAGAATGAAACACCGAGCCATTGCTATCTTGTTGCCATGAAAGATGTCACGTAATTCCATTGATCTGCGATGATTGGTTGGGCGTTGAGAGGGATATATGACATAGGTCTTGCTCTGAGTATCCCTTGTAATAAATTAGGGGATAAAGAGGAAGCCTTTTCGAAATCAAAATTCAGTGTAGAAATCCCTTTAGAAATTTGCTTTGTAATAAATTGTGCCATAGTCAAAAAAAAAAATTGTGCCATAGTCAACCATCATCATTTGCCGCATTGATATCCCTAAACCCCCAACCCTTTAGAAAATTGCTTAGTAATTATATATAAATCAACCCTTGATTGCATGCAAACATTGTAATGTTAAGGATTTAATAATAATATGTCTGCGTGTCCGAATCGACACGGCAGGTCTTAACGGGTTGCGTGTCGACCTAGGGCTCGGTCCCTAAGCTGGAGATACTATTTAACCTCATTCCAAACTTGATGAGTGCAGTAGAATATCTTGAGCAAACCCTAATCCTAACATTCTCAAGATATTAGGATCAGGGAGCGTCTGCAGGTGAGGGAGCAGTCGCGATTTAGGAGACAATAGAGGCCCTGGCGACACGCGTCGACTCTTCTTCTTCGATCGACAATAAGCGCGATCTTCCTCCTTAGCAGATCGGATCTTTCGTCGATTGGCAGCAGAGGACGATGCAGAGAGGAACCAACGACGGACCTCTCCTATTTTTGATTGGCGCAGGCGAGAACGGGAAACATCTCGGGCGAGAGAGCTAACTCCTTCCGGCGAGCAATTTTCCAGAGAGACGAAAAGATTGGTTGTTCTTTCGTGAGGCGACGGGAGCGTAACGGTAGCACACAAGAGCAACACATGAACTCCTTGTGATCAGCGACGGGATGGAGTGCGGGATTCACGATCTTGATCGGCACTGCACGCAGAAACTCGCGAAATCGGGAGCACAACACTGCGGCGAAACGGGAATCAGCAGCGAACCCTAATCGGGAGTTATCTTGAGAATTCTCTAAACCCTCTCCTCGACATGACCTACAGTGCTTACAAAATTGCGAAAGAAATCTGGGATCGCCTGAACGCACACTTCCAGAAAGAAGAGGGATTGTCGAAGACTCTCCTCGGCGAGAATTTTTTATTTTCAAATTTAATTCAAACTCATTAGTCACCTCCCAACTGATAGATCTGGAGAATATGCGCCTCAAGATAGAAGACGAACAACCTGATATGTCTGATAATTTCTTCGTAAGACTGATTCAAAGCAAGCTGCCTCCTAAATGGAATACCTTCAAGACTGAAATGCACAGATTGAAGGAGACGATCGCATTGGATGAACTCAAAAGGTTCATCCACATCGAAGATCAAAACGCTGCTGGTAAAAGCCTGAAGCAAGCTGGCCTACCCTCACAGGTTGCCAACTTTCTTTCTCGACCCAACAAGCCTCCTCGGAAGCCCACAACTCCCAAAAGTGAAGCCTCTGCACAGCAACAGACCAAAAAACCCTCTCTCAAAAGGAAAAGAGGCAAGTGCCATAACTGCGGCAAGTGGGTCACTGGGCCACTGAATGTAAAGGTCTGAAGAAGAAGGAGGAAGCCCCACAGAATGCTATGTATATGTTGGTCGACATCTCCAGTCCTACGTCTTTCGTGGCTATTATTGGGAGCAGTCACTGCAGCGCATCTTCAGAGTGGTGGCTGGACAGTGGTGCAACATGTCATGTGACGAATGACAGAGCTCTCATAACTGAAGTTACTGAGGTCCGAGACAAGGTGGAAAACTGCAATGGAGGAGAGACCGAAGTCAAGCATGATGGGACAACACATATGGTCCTCTCTACAGGTAAAACTTTAACTTTACAACATGTTAGAGTAGTTCCTAGTTTAACTAAAAACTTAATTTATATGAGTTTGTTAGATAAAGCAGGAATGTCTTTCACAACCTCTAGCGGTAGAATAATTTTAACTGCTAATTCTCATTACTTGGTTGTGCATATTTGATCAACGATATGTATAGACTTAGCCTTAATAATGATAGCATAAACCAAGTGAGTTCAACCTTAATAGATCTTAAATTGTTACATAACAAACTAGGACATGTGAACTACAGGGAAATGCGAGATCTAGCTAAGAGTCATAACATCCACTTAGATCTTTCTATTCAATTTGATAAGTGCGAGTTGTGTGCACAAACCAAGATCACTAGAAAACCGTTCAAAACAGTTTCTAGAAGCACACAACTTCTTGATTTGATACATTCAGACCTATGTGATTTTAAGAGTCATGCCACTAGAGGGGGAAGAAAGTAGCTCATCACCTTCATCGACGATTATTCTCGATATTGTCATGTATATCTATTGAAATCGAAAGATGAAGCTTTCGAGATCTTCAAATCTCTGGTAGAAAATCAGTTAAACCTGAAGATTAAGCGTTTTAGAAGTGATCGAGGAGGAGAGTATACTGCAATTGGGTTTTAAGACTTTTGTGCCTCTGCGAGTATTATCCTGGAAACCACTGCCATAATATGTCATACAAATTTTTTTAGGATTTTCATCCTTAATACTTTTAAAGCTTCGGGTTACCGCTTCCAAAGTGACACCACTGTTTTGAGTTTTCCGCATTGCATCACGCTGTCTTGTATGAAATCTATATCCATTAATAATATAAGCAGAGTACATTTTTGAAATATTATTTGGTCCCCGAGACAACTCCTTTACCCAATCAGAAACATCATCGTTCATGGCACGTGTTTCAAACCATTGAATGAAATCATCTCTTTGATTTTTACATTTGCTCCATGTAATTCTTTTTTTGTTATTCTGAAGGTAAACTTCATGTTCTCTACAAAAAAAATATCATTTTTAAAACAAATTTATTTTTATTTATTGGAAAGATAAAATATTGCAATAAGCAAATAATATTACCTTATGTAGTCTTCGACTCCGTCAGAATTAAATAAAATATAACCATGAGCTTGATTTTGTGACTTTTGATCAAGAGAAAAGAGAGTCCTCGCCCCAATAGAATAGCCAGTATTTGGAAATTCACTAGTATTTCGTGTCATTCTATTCATCCGTGTATCTACATCACTAGATAAATATCTTGAACAAAATGTCAAAGACTCCTTGGCCAAATATGCTTCAGCAATAGAGCCTTCCGGGCGACTTTTATTACGAACAAATGATTTTAATTCACCTAAATATCTTTCCATATAATACATCCATCGAAACTGAACTGGTCCACCTAATCTAACCTCATTTGCAAGGTGGATCGGTAAATGGACCATTACGTCAAAAAAGCTTGGAGGAAAGATTCTCTCAAACTGGCAAAGTGTTTCAGCGATCTCTACTTCCAAATGATCTAAACATTTCAGTTCAATAACCTTTTGACATAAACAACGAAAGAAGGAACAAAGTCTAATCAAAGGAATTGCAACTTGATTAGGGGTTACGCCTCTTATTGCAATTTGTAGCAAAAAATGTAGCATGATATGAGCATCATGACTCTTGTACCCAACTATTTTTCCTTCATCAACGTGAGCACATCGTGAGATATTAGAGGCCATACCATCAGGAAATTTTACATCCTTTAAAACACCACAAAAAATAGATTTCTCATTTTTTGTTAGAGAAAAACAAGCTTTTGGGAGCTGAGTTTTTTTGCCATCACGTGTTGCCTTCAAATGAAGCTTCTTTCTTATCCCCATGTCTTGTAGGTCTAAACGAGCCTTTGCATGATCCTTTTTTTCCTTCAATCTCTAGGAGGGTCCCAATTATATTATCACATATGTTCTTCTCAATGGGCATGACATCAAAATTATGACGTAAGGTATTGTCCTTCCAATATGGCAATTGCCAAAAGATGGATTTTTTCCATGGGCCAAACATTCTTTTCTTATCATTCTCTGTGAATACGTCAGGAAAGACTTGTAAATCTTCTAAAATTCTTTTTGAATCTAACAAAGAATGAGCATGTCGATATTCTGTCTTTCCATTAAAAGAAATTTTATTGGATCGCCACTCATGATTCAAATCCAGAAAGACCTGATGGCCCATGTAGCACATCTTCCGACTATGTTTCAAGTAAGTAGAAGAAGTTTCGTAATTACAAGCAGGGCATGCCAACCTTCCTTTTGTGCTCCAACCAGATAACATAGCATATGCAGGGTAGTCACTAACTGTCCACATAAGAGCAGCACGCATCTGAAATGTTTGATTTTTGGAAACATCATATGTTTCTACCCCAACATCCCACAATATTTTTAGCTCTTCAATTAGTGGTTGTAGGTACACATCAATAGCATTTCCAGGTGATCGCGGTCCAGGAATAAGCAATGACATCATAAAATTTTCTGGCTTCAAGCATAAATTTGGAGGGAAATTATATATTGTTAATACCACAGGCCATGTACTATGTGATAGACTCATATTGCCAAATGGATTAAACCCATCACTAGCCAATCCAAGTCTTACATTACGAGTATCAAGAGCAAAATCTGGATTCTTCACATCAAAGTCGTTCCATGCTTGTCCATCAGCAGGATGTCTTAACTTACCATCCTTTGAACGCTCTTCTGCATGCCACCTCATTGAATCAGCAATCTTTGAACACGTATAGAGTCTTTTTAGTCTTGGAATTAAAGGAAAATGTCTTAGCACTTTTGCAGAAATTTTATGAGCTTTCTTAGATACCTCGGACTCACTCACTTCGGGATATACAATCCACCGAGATTCACCACAAACATTGCATTTGTCATCTTTCTCGTGCTCCTTCCAAAATAACATGTAATTATTTGGACAAGCGTCAATCTTTTTATAATCCAAGCCTAAGTCACTTATCATAGATTTTGTTATATTGAAAGAGACAGGGATGTTCAAGTCGGGTATAGCCTCTTTCAATAACTCTAAAAGAGAAGTAAATGATGCATTGCTCCATCCATGAAGACATTTCAGTAAATACAGTCGAATAGTAAAAGATAATACAGAAAATTTTTGACAACCGGGATATAATTCCTGATTTACTTTCTCAACAAGTTTATAAAACTTCTTTGCATCATCATTTAAGCCTTCATGTACTGCATCTTCTTGAGCTGCATCTTTAAATGTCTCAAACAATAAGCCATCAATATCATCAGATGAGACATTGTCATTGGTATCTTGATCAAGATCCATATGTTTAATCTCTTCCCCATGATAAATCCAATCTGTATAGCCTTTTACAAAACCCTTACTTATCAAATGATCAAACACCGTGTCTCTTTTACCCCATATGTCATTACAACAAATAGCACATCGACATAAAATATCTTCTCCTTCGACAAACCCTTTACTGAATGCAACATCCAAGAAATAATTAACACCTTTAATATATTCTTCACCATAGCGAGGCAAATTAATCCACTCCTTTCTCATCATATTTTGTTTTCAAATCTTGAATAATGAAAATACCTACACAAGATAAATATACATCATTTGATATGTTTGTTGTAGGGATATTAAAGATAAAAATACTTGTATTATTTTTCCAATATGTGAAGAAATAAAATATTTATCGACTATGTATTCTATTTCTCTATAATAGCAACACAAGATAAATGCACATCATTTGATATACCTGAAATCAAAGGATAAATGCAAAACCAAACCACCAACTCAATCCTTTGAATTCCTTTGGCTCCAAATCTAGTGGCAGAGCAAATACCCAATACTTCTCCTAATCTAAAAACCTGCAAGAGGAAAAACAAAAAATCTGAATGGATTTCCTTAAAGTCGACTGCTATAGGTAATCGAAAAAACTGTCATTCTTCAAATAAAAAATCCAAACTAAAAAAGCATCAAGTCACTAACAATGACAATTACTCGATTATAATGATCTAAGAACTTTGCACTCCAGCGAAAAATATAAGGAGTATTAAAAGCAATTTTAGTTTAATGCTCGTCTCGCCACACTTTTCTTATACAAGTTCCGCTATGTTTTGATATTTTTCTTTAAATAGGCTTTGAATTAGAACATGTTGCATCGATATTATTTTTATTCCATCTTACTTAAAGCACTCATCCTTTGATAATCTTAACAATACACCCCACAACAAAATCATCTATTACAAAATTAAATATGATTTGTCAATACACCCCACAACAAAATCATCTATTACACATTTATAAGTAGCTCAACAACATCTAAAATCTGATTATGCTACCCAAAAAAATAAGTAGCCATCAGAGGATCCACAGAGGTAAAACAAAAATGTAAATGCAAGTGGGGAACATAAATAAATAAATAAGTGAAGAATTTCACTTTCATGTTTCAATCATATAGCATAATATCCTCTATAAGCTGCAGAGTAAGGTATATTTCAGTAACATGATACTTCACTTGGCCAAGCAGTAGCATCAGAATCACCAAATAAAAATTATATGATGTTCCTACAAGCCTACATAAACAAAACACATACACACACATAACACAAATGAATGATGACTATCCAAAAATAATTAAGTTTAACATATGGTGTTTAAGGATAACAGTTGTCTTAACATTGACTAGATATGCTGAAAACATTGACTTGTAGGTGTGGTTCTGAGGGAGATCAGCTCCAGATAAAAGCCCTTCATCAGGACGGCTTTTGATTACCAACCAAAAAAAAGAAACCAAAAAAACTAAAGCAAAGCAAATATTTTTTTGGGGGACCAATTTCCAAAATATTGAAAAAGAATTAACAAAAAAAACTTACCTCACAAGCCTCCAACTAGCGGAGAGAAAATAACTTCTTTTTTTTCTGCTGGCTTTCTCCACCGAAGGAGAAACCAAATCTGTCATCGCCTGAAATAAAAATAGAACCAGTGCTCGCCGGCGGTCGGAAGAACCACAGGAGATGACAGAATCAAAAAAGGCAGGATCTGAATCAAAACAGGAGGGTCAGATTGCTACTCTACACTTCGATAGGGGTCGGATCAAAACAAGAGGGCTTCATTGTGACCTGTGAGGGGTGAGCAGAAGAAGGCCGGTGGATATGAGGGAAGAGTTAGGACGTGCGGTTAGGGTTTGGGGAGGGAATGTGGAGAGAGGGTTAGGGGAGGCGATATTTGGGGGTTTTGTGCGCGATGAGAAGGAAAATCGTAGAGTTTGAGAGAGATAATTATTAGTGGGATTAGCGGGATTAGAAGGCCGGAAAACTGAAGCGCGTACATAAGGCGGGATTGGATGATTTTCGGGATCGGGATGAGAGGGAAAATCGTAGATTTTGGGGGTCACATATACGGCTCTAGTCTTATTTTAAGTAATAATATTGATATTATAAATAATGTCATATAAGAATGAAATATAGTTACTTTAAGAGGCAAACAAAAAATGAGTTGAAAGTGGAGGTAACAAAATAAATTAGCTCTATCTAAAATATTTTTATCATTTTAAAATTTTAAAATATCCTTTTGTGATTACATAAATCATGTTATTAATTAAAATTTATTTTAACACTAGAAAAAATGAATTAGTGAAAAAAAAAATTTCAGTGTCTATAATAGTGATCTAGTCAAAATTAATTAAATTTTCTAATATGTTAAAGTTTAATGATTTTATTGTTAAATTATTTTTTATTTAGGAGGAAAAGTCGTGATTATAATAACTAGTGACCAAATTATTTTGCCACTAAATATTAGTAATAGTGATCGAATTTATATTGCGACACTAAAGACGTGGTTTTAGTGACTTAGCTTATATTTCATCACTAAAGTCATGTCTCTAGTGACCGAAATTTATTTCATCACTATAGACATGTCTTTAGTGATTGAAATATATTTCGTCACTAAAAACACGGCTTTAGTGACGAAATATATTTCGTCACTAAATTTTAGTCACTAAAGATCAGTTTTCTTATAGTGATTAGAACTTTATGGTTTGTGAATAGCTATTTTGGGTGTGCGAATAGCCGAATAGTCATAGAAAGCTATAGGAACATTTTTAATGTGTTGCAAAAGATTATTTTAAAAGGAACACCATATAATTGTTGCTTAAAGTGCGTCAACAAAAACAAAATTTTGAAACTGTTCTCAATAATTGATAAGACAACATTTATTGCATGTTGCGTCAAAAATGTTGCCTAAAACTATTACTTAATGGCAACATTTATAAACTGTTCTCTATTCAATGTTTAGGCAACATTTTTTGAATGTTGCCGAATAAAGTGTTGTTAAAGGCCAAAAATGTTGTAGTGTTTTGGGAAGACAACCCGTGCGAAACTAATAGAACTACGTGGGACTGAGGCCGTATGCATGATGATACGGAGTATGTAGGCGGTCGCGGGAAGACTGCCACGACCTAATAAGAGTTCAGATATCCCCTCCCTTATAAATGTTATATTATGTTTAATGTTAATAGGGTGGGATTCTATTCGTGGTTCTAATAACTTATCCTTAGTACCGGTGCCAGTTTGGGTGAGAGATAGCACCCAGGTGTAGATGAAGCCATGGAGTAGGCTACATCAGGATTTAATGCGGCAGAGATATTGAAATTATTCTTACAGGTCTTGAGTTTGAGGTTTCTGTGATAGTTAATCTTCCGCTATAATACTACCTCTTCCGCTAGGTACCATAAGGTGCACTCAATTGTGGTGCCTTCCACTAGAGAACTGCTTCGCTACTTTGTGGTGTGTTGTGACATTCGCTTAACAGCACCCCTAGTATTAGGAACATTGCCCTCAATGTTCCTTTGATTTGAAGAGGCATCACTGACAATGCTAAGTACATATTGTATTTGATAAACCCTACTTTGCTTCAGGAACGTTTATGGTTAAGACATTCCAAACATTGGAATAAGTTCAGAGGTTTGCTGTTAAAACCGCTGAGAAGGAGTCATTGTCTTAGCGGAACCGCTGAGACGGGACTAGGTGCCGCTGAGAAGTGATCTGCCTCTACTGAGCTGCAGATAGACAAAATCCGCTGAGAAAAGAAACTGTCTCAGCGGATCCGTTGAGATGAAAGCAGTTCAACCGTTGAGACAGAAGGCTGTCCCAGCCCAACCGCTGAGAAAAATTCAAATCTAGAAGAAGACAGTGGCGCAACTGGATTTTGGCGCAAACAACTATAAAGGAGAGATAAAGCATCTTATCCTCTTCTAATGTGTCTGGGGCCCTTCTAAGAGCCGTTGAAGACACATGGAGTATAAAAGAACATGTTAGGGCACTTTCAAAAGAACTGGTTGGTGTGCTGAAAAGAAAGAGAGCTCTAATCACCGTTCCATTGTCTGCCTTCAAGCTCTCTCCTTCTCCTGCTTACTGAACCAGCAAGAAGACATAATGAGAGAAGATAACTCTTCTCCTTAGAAGAACAAGGTGATCTTTTCTTCTCAACTGAAGAGAAGGATCAGATAGAAGTAAGGCCTGAAGTTTACCTTCAGCCAAGTTTCAAGGAAGCACCACCAGTGCAGGAACAACAAATGACATCATTCCAGTGCTGTCTAATGTTGTAAGCTTAACATTTATACTCTGTAAGAACTGTAGTGTTCTGAGCTTGTAAGGCACATTGCCTGAGTGTGTTGGGTTGCTGAACCTGAGCTGTAGGGCTATTGGAACCTTAGTTTTGATTTGAGTTAGGATCCATCTTTGGTCTAAGTTTCTATCATAACATATCTTGTATAAACTAGATCAAATCTCATTAAGACAAGAGACTCAGAAAAGAAAATAATATAAGTTGTCTGCGTTCGATGAAATGCTTCCTGCGTTCGATGAACGTCTTGCATACTGCGTTCGACGAATTGCTCTCTGCGTTCGACGAACGACTTACACTCTGCGCTCGACGAACGGCTTACACTCTGCGTTCGACAAACGACTTGCCTCAGTCTCAGTAGTCGACGATCTTCATCTCAGCATCTCAGCGGCTCAGCGGTCGACGATCTGTCTCAGCGGTCGACGAACTGATTAAGTCTCAGCGGTCGACGAAATATTAAGTTCGACGAAAAGCTAACTGTGATCGACGAAAGTTCTCTTCAGCTGCGTTCGACGAAAACCAAGCAGCGCTCGACGAAAGGACTCTGAAGCTGCGTTCGACGAATTACAAGCAGCGCTCGACGAAAGTTCTCCAGCAGCTAATCAATGATCAGATCGACAAACGTCAAGCTCAGCCCGACGTACTTCAAGCTGAGATCGACGAAATATTATCAGCTTTATAAAAATGTCATTTCTCAACACGACTAAAATTCTAGATCTGATAAAGCAATATTTTGCATTGTTTCTATTTATATATTTGTATAAATTATCACTGCCTCACATTAATGATATAGTCGTTGCAGAACAACAATTAATATATCCATTGCAGAACATTAATGATATAGCCGTTGCAGAACAGCTTAAATTAAATATGGCAATTTATCTTCTCGAGGAGTCCAGTTAATAAAAAGAGAATCCATCTCTTTCCCTTTTTCAAAGTATTGAGAGAAGGAGAAGAATTGAACATAAGGGAGAGAAGCTCTCCAGATTACACATATATAGAGAAAGCAAAAAGAAGAGACAGAGAACAATATATTATTATCTATCTTGTTTGCTAACTCTTCTCTGCAGATCATCTTCATCCCGAGACACCTAATCCAGATCATTTGCTCAGGATCTCAACTGCAGAAGAAGAAAGAAAGGAGTACCACATTCTAAAGAAGATGCTTACTCACCTGATCATCAAACACTAATCAAATCAGGGGGAGCTCTTCAACATCAATAAGGATCACTAGAGTCTTCTTAGAAAGAGAAGAACAATATATTTTTTGTTTTCCTTTACCTGTATAAAGGGTTATAACTCCCTTCAAAAGTTACAGCCATTGGTGGCAGGGCACCTGATCAAAAACTTATAATTTGGTTAGAGCACCTGATCAACAGCTCACTTGGTCTGTGGACACCTGATCAAAACTCCCTTGGTGGCAGGGCACCTGATCAACAACCTGTAGTGGAATCCTACCAAGTGTGGTAGAAGAGTAGACGTACCCAGGTTTAGTGGGGAACTACTATAAAATTAATGTGTCGTCTGTGATGTGCTTATTTTGCTGTGCTGTGTTGTTGTGCTTCTTTATTTTATTTTATAACTCACTCTACAATACACATATAAGTAACACTATTTTAATTCCGCTATAAAATTAAGTGAAAAACCTTTTAAAGCTCTATTCACCCCCTCTAGAATAAATCTAAGATCTAACCTCACCTTCAATTGGTATCAAAGCGTGGTTGATTATATCAATCACTTTCAACTAATATCAATTGACCTTTCAATTGGTATCAGAGGTTGGTTGATTTTATACAGGCTAACACCTGAATCAAAAAGATCAATTAGATCTTAAATTTATCTTAGAGTTTTTATCTTTTTCATGGCACAAGAAGAATTTTCAAGCTTCAGACCACCTATCTATAATTTGAATAACTTCTCTTTATGGCAAGCTAGAATTAGATTATATATGAATGCAATAGATGAAGAAATTTATAATTTTGTCCTGACAGGACCTTCAACTTCATCAACATCAACAGATGCTCAAAAGAAGCTGAAAAGTGTTGATGCCAAGGCTATGGACATATTAGCTCAAGCAATGTCAAATGACATTTTTCAAAGAGTTGCTGATTGCACTTCAGCAAGAGACATCTGGAACTCCCTCACAAGGATGGTAACTGAATCTTCTTCCACCTCAAGTGATTCAGAAATAGAATCATCATCTAGTTTAAGTGAAGAAGAAGAACAGAAAACTATAGAATTCTGCATGATGGCCATAAATGGCTCAAACCACAACTCAGATGCAGAATCTGAATCTGATGAAAATGAGGTAATTTTAAGTTTTGATTTTACTCCTAAAAAATGCAAATCAAACTTTAAATTGCTATGTACAGATTTAATAGAATCTGAGAAAGAAATCAAATCTCTCAGAAAAGAGTTAACAGAAATAAACACTTTAACTTCTGAAAATACTAAAGAAGATTTGAAAATATCAGAAGAACAAATTATTTCTTTGAAAAAAAAATCAATTAAGGCTGAAATTTTTGAACAAACTCTTAATGGAAGAAATATCAAGATAATGAATATCACAAGCACTAAAAATGCCAGATTAAATGGCAGCAAACTTGGCTTAAGATTTTCATCAAATCTATCTCATATTCAAAAGAAAAATACTCTGAACATAGAGAATAAATACAACTATTCCTTAATCAGAGGTCAACGAAATCACTGCACTTCGTCAACCCGAGATCGACAAAATCAGAATAGTTTATCAAACATATATTTCAATGATTATAAAAGAAAACTTTCAATAGGTAAAAGAAACTTTCAATTAGTAAAACACTTAACAGATACAAAAGCCAATATAACTAACTATAAGGCAATGTTGAAAATCTTTTAACTCCAATTGTAATCAAACAAAAAGTTATAGGATTCACTTAAATTTTCTATCTTAAAAACAAAGTCAGATAACTTCATGTTCTAACAGACTTTCTCAGGTCCATCAAGATTTGAGTATTCTACTCTAGTTGCATTGATCAGAAATGATCATGGCACTGAGTTTTGAATCTCTTCTGATGAGAGAATTCTGTAAGAAGGAAGGTATCGGGCATTGTATTTTTGAGAAGATAAAAATTCCTTAGAATCCATTAACAGTTATAGCAATTCAAATCTATAAAAACTTTCTATCTTAAAAATTCCTTAGAATCCTTTAACAGTTATATCAATTTATCATATTAATAGAATCAAAATTGCTTATATTCCCATTTACCCTTCTTCTAGGGGTCTTGATCCAGGTATCGATGATTCAAGACAGGGGGAGAAAATTTAAAAGAAGGAGAGAAATTAAAAGAAGAAGAAATTCAAACGAAGAAGAAATTTATTAGATGAAGAGAAATTTAAAAGAAGAAAAGAAAATTATTAGAAGAAGAGCAATTTAATTTATGATTAAATTTTTTCAAAAGAACAATTAATTTTATTATCTGTTCATCTCCTTAAAGCTCTATAATATATTTTGAAATATATTATGCTTTGAGTTATTCTATTTTTGGCATCCTAAACCAAATAGGGGGAGATTGTTGGATCAACCAGTATTGATTTGGATTAGGATCCCAGTATTGTTTTAATTAGGATCCCTATATATTTTATATGTCTTTAATTTCAAATCTGTATCCCAACTCAAATAGGGGAGATTGTTGGAACCTTAGTTTTGATTTGAGTTAGGATCCATCTTTGGTCTAAGTTTCTATCATAACATATCTTGTATAAACTAGATCAAATCTCATTAAGACAAGAGACTCAGAAAAGAAAATAATATAAGTTGTCTACGTTCGACGAAATGCTTCTTGCATTCAACGGACGTCTTGCATACTGCGTTCGACGAATTGCTCTCTGCGTTCGACGAACAGCTTACACTCTGCGTTTGATGAACGACTTACACTCTGCGTTCGACGAATGGCTTGCCTCAGTCTCAGCGGTCGATGATCTTCATCTCAGCGTCTCAGCGACACAGCGGCTCAGCGGTCGACGATCTGTCTCAGCGGTCGACAAACTGACTAAGTCTCAGCGGTCGACGAAATATTCAGTTCGACGAAAAGCTAACTGCGATCGGCGAAAGTTCTCTTCAGCTGCGTTCGACGAAAACCAAGCAGCGCTCGACGAAAGGACTCTGAAGCTGCGCTCGACGAATTACAAGCAGCGCTCGACGAAAGTTCTCCAGCAGCTAATCAATGATCAGATCGACAAACGTCGAGCTCAGCCCGACGTATTTCAAGCTAAGATCGACGAAATATTATCAGCGTTATAAAAATGTCATTTCTCAGCTCGACTAAAATTCTAGATCTGATAAAGCAATATTTTGCATAGTTTCTATTTATATATTTGTATAAATTATCACTGCCTCACATTAATGATATAGTCGTTGCAGAACAACAATTAATATAACCATTGCAGAACATTAATGATATAGCCATTGCAGAACAGCTTAAATTAAAGATGGTAGTTTATCTTCTCAAGGAGTCCAGTTAATAAAAAGAGAATTCATCTCTTTCCCTTTTTCCAAGTATTGAGAGAAGGAGAAGAATTGAACGTAAGGGAGAGAAGCTCTCCAGATTACACATAGATAGAGAAAGCAAAAAAGAAGAGTCAGAGAACAATATATTATTATCTATCTTGTTGGCTAACTCTTCTCTGCTGATCATCTTCATCCTGAGACACCTAATCCAGATCATTTGCTCCTGATCTCAACTGCAGAAGAAGAAAGAAAAGAGTACCACATTCTAAAGAAGAAGCTTCCTCACCTGATCATCAAACACTAATCAAATCAGGGGGAGCTCTTCAACATCATCAAGGATCACTAGAGTCTTCTTAGAAAGAGAAGAACAATATATTTTCTGTTTTCCTTTACCTGTATAAAGGGTTATAACTCCCTTCAAAAGTTACAGCCATTGGTGGCAGGGCACTTGATCAAAAACCTGTAGTTTGGTTAGATCACCTGATCAACAGCTCACTTGGTATGTGGACACCTGATCAAAACTCCCTTGGTGGCAGGGCACCTGATCAACAACCTGTAGTGGAATCCTACCAAGTGTGGTAGAAGAGTAGACGTACCCAGGTTTAGTGGGGAACTACTATAAAATTCTCGTGTCGTCTGTGTTGTGCTTATTTTGCTGTGCTGTGTTGCTGTGCTTCTTTATTTTATTTTATAACTCACTCTGCAATACACATATAAGTAACACTATTTTAATTCCGCTATAAAATTAAGTGAAAAACCTTTTAAAACTCTATTCACCCCCCTCTAGAGTAAATCTAAGATCTAACCTTACCTTCAAGGGCTGTTTATCCTGAGCTGTAATTTCCTGAGAAGTAGGGCTTCTTGATAGGCCTGAGGTAGGAGGTCAAGGGGATCTCTGAGTTGTAGGAGTGGGAGCACTCTAAGTAGTAGGGCTTGGATCAAGCCTGAGAGATCCCGAGGGATCTGAGTTGTAAGCTCTAGGAACTGAGATTGGAGGAGATGGCCTTGTCTAACACACTGTTAGAAAGGTGTAGAGGGAAAGTGGACTAAATATAGACACACTGTCTTGGGGAACCATTATTAACACTTATGTGTTTTCTGTGTGTGCTTATTATTTTGTATACTAGCAAAATTAATTAAGTAAAAAATCAGAGACACCTATTCACTCCTCCCCCCCCCCCCCCCCCCCCCCCCCCCTCTAGGTGAATTAGTCCACATACCTATAAACTATCAAGTGGTATCAGAGGGAGGTTGGTCAAAAAGGACTTAACAGTTTGACCAGGCCCTACATAGGTATTGTTAGATCTAAATCCAATGGCTACCAATGGAGTTCAGAAGGAGATGGGGTCTATGAAGCTTCCTATATGTAAAAAGGAACCTTTGGCATTTGGAAGCAAAGGGTTAGGCTTTTCATGGAGGCCTTAGACACTAGGATTTATATGATTATTCAAGAAGGCCCCTTTCTTATCACAAAGCCCTCCACAATTGATCCTACTAGGCAGGTAGGCAAGTCATACATTGAATGACAAAGGATGAGATAACATTGGCAACAATGGACAAAAGAGCTCAAAACATTATAGTCAATGCAATTGATGATTCAACATTCCAGAACTTGGTACACAGTGAGACTGCCAATGAAATGTGGGATACATTGATAGTGTACATGGAAGGTACTGAAGAGGTCAGGGATGATAGGAAGTCCCTCCACAATCAGGAGTATGAAGCCTTCAGGCAACAAAGCCTGGAATGCATAGCTGATTGCTATGAAAGATTCTTTAGGATAGTGAATGAGTTGAGGACCTATGAAAGGACCTTCACTAATTATGAGCTGAATGACAAATTCCTAGGATCTCTAACTAGAGACTAGGATACCAAGATCTGTGCCATCAGGGAGGTGGCAAAGTTGGGTGAGACTCCTCCCCATACTCTGTTTGGAAAGATGCTCTCCTATGAGATGCAACTATCTGCCAGGAAGGAGGAGGACACATCCTCCAGACCTCATGCAAGGGAGAGGAATGTGTCCCTCAAGGCTGAGGGATCCAAGAAGAGCAAGGCAAGGATGCCTACACCCCTAAGAAGGGATGCTGGCTCAGAAAATTCTGAGTCTAGCTCATCTAATAGCAGCTCTTTTGATGAGGAGTTTGTTGCCTTCTCAAGGCATTTCAAGAAGATGGTGAGGAAGAAATAGTGGAAGAACAAGACTTCCTCCTCCTCACATTCCAGGAAGGATCTCAACAGATCAGACTAGCAGCACCCCAAGGGGGACATGTATGACTCTAAACATGTTAAACATGTTTCATCTAATTTAATTTTATTGCTGCAGTAAGCCTGGACATGTCATTGCTGACTGTCCAGTCAAGAGGAAGGAGAAGGGTGATAAGAAAGCTTATAACCAAAAGGGAAGAAAGGGAGAAAAGTCCTTCCTAGCCAAGTAGGAAAAAAACTGGAGTGAATCTGAGTCTTCATCCTCAGACTCAGATGAAGAAGAAGAAGCCTATATTGGGTTGTTTGCAGCTTAGGAAGATGAGGACTTTTCTGTTGCAAAGGTGGGCATCAGGGCCCCTCTATCACATTCAGATAGTGATATAGAGGAGGATAAAGATGCAAGAGAACATCATGGCTTAATGGCCATAACAGATGATGATGAAGATAGTTAGGACATTCCTGACAAGGTACATATTCTTCCCCTTCTTCGGAGTATGAGTCAATACCAGACTCTGAAGCATGCTCATCAACTGTTGAAAATGATTCAGAACCTGAAGTGGATGTCAATCAATTGATTGACAAGTATGATGCCTTATTGTATGCTCTAAAATAGAGCAAGAAGCTGGCCAAGAGGCAGGCTCAAGAAATTGCTTCCCTTAAGTTGGCTAAGAAATATTGCACTGAGTCATCTACCCTGGTGACTCAGATGAGTAGAGAAATAAGCCAACTCAAGGGGATAACAGTTGTCCAATTGAGCACCATTTCCCAAAAGAACAAGGTCATCAAGGATCTTGAGGAGATGCCTCTTAAAGAAAAGAGCCTAGTCGCTCAATTCTCCAAGCCCAGATCAATGCTTCCAATTATTGACACCTTTTCTTCTCAAACCAATAGAAGATGACTAGGGTTCAATAAAATGGAAGTGGGTGAAGGGAGTGGAGAAAGTGGCAAGGTTAAGGCTAAGCCTCATACCACCTTTCAAAAGGTGTTACTTCCCTCTAACAGGTATGAACATGACAACATCTATGGTCACTAGAAGAATGAGAGTTCCCATAGTGGAAGAAAGGGCATGGGGATGAGTGCTATGAAATCTCCCCATGAAGAAATTCAAATGGCCCGTACTAGACCATTTTTTTTGGTACCTCAGCTCCATCATTCAAGAGTAAGGAAGCAAGCTCTTCCAAGTTCATTCCAGTCAAGCTCTTGGCTGTTGTCAAACCTGTAGACAGGTCCAACAACTCAGTGTCTGATGCCATCATATCTTGCCTAGCTTCCAAGCCATGGCAAGTTGATGTCATTATGAGAAAGGCTACTAAGACTGTCCACAAGTTAACCTTTAGCCAGATCATTGTTGAAAGGAACAAGAAGAATATTGTTGTCTCACCTCTTGAACATAAGCATATTAATGCTCATTTCACCGTAAGAAATGTTCAGAAGAGGAGATACAATATTCATGAATGTTAGTGCTGTGGTAAGGTGGGACACTTTGCCATAGATTTTTGGCACAATGTGCCAAGTGCAAAGAAGAGCCTTTCTGCAAAGGTTGCAGCAGGTGTGATGTCATCTTTTCATGCTAACAAGAACCTATGACCAAAAATTAATTGGGCTCCTAAGGGTAATTAAATTCCTTCTTGTAGGTTTGTTCAAGTACCAGCCTTGGGCAAATATGGTACTTGGACAGTGGGTGCTCAAGGCACAGGATAGGTACCAAAAGTCTTCTACAGGAACACAAAGCTGTGAAGAATGGACCTAAGGTCATCTTTGGTGGATCAAAAAAAAGCATCACCCGAGGTTATGGTATTATTTCCAATGGCATAGTCTTCATCACAAAAGTGGCTTATGTTGAAGGTTTGCAACATAACCTTGTAAGCATAAGTCAACTGTGTGACTTAGGCTATGTCATTGAATTCCACAATGATAAGTGCTTGATCAAAAAGTCACATGACTTAAAGATCATTCTCTTAGGCACTAGGAGAGGGAATGTGTATTGCTTAGATTTCATTTGCAATTCTTCTTCTTCTCCTGTGTGTCTTATGGCTAATGAAAATGAGTCTCTTTGTGTTCAATGGCACAAGAGACTTGTTCACATTAACTACAAGACAATGTATATGTTGTTTTCTAAAAATCTAGTTAGAAATAGTCCTAATTTGAAATGTGTTAAAAGTGGTCCATGTCATGCATGCCAAATGGGCAAGCAAACAAAGGCCATCTTAAGCATTGGATCCAAAGACACTGAAAGATGTCTTTATCTATTGAACATGGACATGTTTGGTCCTTTGCTAATTCAGAGCCTAGGAGGAAGGTTGTATACCTTGGTGATTGTTAATGATCATTATGTTTGTGTTTCCAAGGTGATCTGGAAGTGATCAAGCATTTAGCCTCACTACCAACGCGATATGAGCCTATGGGGTCACACACAAGAGTGTTTGGAGAAGTTGGAGGAAGGATTGTGTTGGCCTTACTCATATTGGATATGAGTGAAGGACCAATCCTGTGACTCTCTAGAGTTAGGTAAAATTGGCTAAGTGTTGCATAATATCATCTTGATTGTCAAGATGATGCTTTGGTCTTCAAGACGATATCGTTGAGATTGTCTCGAAGATATAGGTCTTCAAGATGATATCGTCGAGATCATCTCGACGATATATAACTCTTCAACACGATATATGTCTACGTGACGATATTGGTCTTCAAGATGATATCGTCGAGGTTGTCTCGATGATATAGGTCTTCAAGATGATATATGTCATCAAGACGATATTGTCGATATCGTCGAGATAATCTTGACGTTACATGTGTTCACTACAATACTTGTTGACTACTCCAATACTAGTCTCGGGTCTACGGATATCTTGTTTTGCACCTGGGGTATAAATAGGATACAATTCTATGCACTCAGTGTGTTGTCTCCTTTCGGGATTTTATTAGAGCGACGGAAGTGCTCCGCAAGCCGATGGAAGCGTTCCGACCGGCCACGATATCCCGCAACCCGCCGTCGCCGTTGTCTTTCCCCTTTGACGGATCTACCAGTCCGTGGTAAACGTAGAGGACTTTTCTTCTCCGACCTAGTTCTTGTTCGACAGGAAGCTAGGATTCTCCTTTGCTCGTGTGGATTTCCATAGAGGCGCAGATCCTTTTCTGTGCTCGGAACTCGATGTTCGTTCTAGGGACTTCGCCTTGGAGCACCTGATTGAGTGTTGGCTCAATCCCTCTCAGGTACTTTGCAATGTGTTGCTCTTATATTTCTTGATTCATGATATCGCAAGATCCTGTAACTGTTTCGGGTTGATCTTTCCACTGCGCACTTTTGATGCGATGTTTAGAGAAAAACCCAACAGTGGTACAGAGGGAGGTTGCGATCTATTGCGTGTAAATTGGAAATTTAGAAGTGTTCTAAATGTCTGGATTTCTTCCTGGGCATGGGGATTCCGATGAAGTGTTCTAAATTGGAACCCCGCCAGAAATGCATGTGATTGCGTTGCGATTTTATTATTTTAGAAATTGTTTCTCCTTTGCAGTAATCGTCCCTCAAAGTGGTTTGTGAAACCAAATGTCTTACATTTTGAATCTGACATGGAGAGACGAGCTTGTCTACTGCATAAGTGGAGTTGTTATTCATTGGTCCAATGCATGTAAATCTGGATATTTAGAAGAGTTCTGAATGTTCAGATTTAGCCCTTTTATCAAAGTGTTGATGATTTTATTTTGTGCACTGGGATGTATTTGGATTGTGAATGTTGTAATTTTAGTTTTTGTGAATGTGCACAATGATTATGTATTAATCACGATGAAATGTTCCTCGATTGAATCATAAATAAAATCCCTTATCCAATATTAAGTATTCGGATGCCTTCCGATGGATGACACTTTTCTTGCCTCGATCGATGAAGTGTGGGCTTGCCAAAGCAAGGCGCATTAATCTATCTTGGTAAGGGTGCGAGCAGATAATTGTGATATCCCACTATCGACATCGGGTCTGACTTAACTAGGTGACCTCAAAGGTTGAGTTCCTAGAGGCATAGGGTTGGCATGCTCCATATGATGGATGCGAATAAAGAGTTATTCACCAACCATACAAGAGTTGCATGATGATGCAATTGGCAAGTGTTGTTGATGAGTAATTTATTTACTTATCCTGTAGTATAGTTTTAATATTGTTTTAATATGAAATGATATAAATTATATGAATTATATCATATAAATCATTCCCTTTTTGATTTCATAAACTAACTTAAGCTTTTCTGTGTTTTTTAGATTTTCTGGGCAATTTGAGCTAAAAGTGCAAGTACACGCCCAAAGTCACGGGCGTGACCAACGGGCGTGTAACCTTCGAGGCGCTCCAGACATGTTTCCGCCACCCCGGGGTCCTTCCGTGGAGATTCGCCAAGTACACGCCCCCAGGTCATGGGCGTGAACCAAGGGCGTGACCCAGTGACACGGCCGCGACCCGCCACCAGCATCCAGAGCACGCCTGCCATGTCAATTAAAGTTACACGCCCCCAGTCATGACCGTGACTATGGGGCGTGTCATCCAGCACACGGGCGTGACTCATCCCGCGCAACTGCCTGTCGAAGCTTCCCGCCAGCAGCCTATTTTAAATTTACACGTCCCTAGGTCACGGGCGTGACTTAGGGGCGTGACACGCATGTAACGCCCGTAATTACTCCAGAAGGCGCCCTCTCCGCTGCTGCTTTGATCACGCCTCTTACACGCCCCTTGGTCATGGGCGTGACCAAGGGCGTGTAACCTCAAATTTGCAGCAATATAAATCCAGCTCCAGCAGATGTTTGGCAGACAAATTTTAGGACTCAGACTCTTCATTTCTTGTATCATTTTCCTGTTTTAAGTAGTTTCTTATATTTCTCTTTAATCTTGTACTTGTAGTTTTCAATTCAATAGTTATAACTTTCAATTCTTAGTTTGTAATTCCCTTTGCAGCAATTAATAAAATAGCTCTTATTTCTCTCATTCTCTTCTTCCTTCTTCATGTATTCTTTTATTTCTTTTGATTCCTCCATCTCCATGAGTAACTCAAATATTATTAGTACTCGATCGAGATAATCCAAGGAATAATAAAAGTTTTGAAGGAATTTAGAATTGCTCTTTCTCTTTTCTAAAAAGCTCAAGATTTATCCTTGATTTTAAGATAACGAGATTATATTTTTGATATATAATTCTTGTTCGTGTTTTCGTTCTTTAGTTAGCCGAGAGGCTCGTAAGACGAATTGATCACTCAAGGATAAAGAAGAGTAGAATGCAATCTTCGAGTGAGGACGACGTTACCCTTCCGGATTGGAGTAAAAACCAATAGCGTGATTCACCTCGTAAAGCGAGTATTAGGTGATCGACTAGAGAATGAGAATTCGGTTGATATTTCCTAATCTTAGTTGGGCGTATCCTCAACCCAAGGTACGTTCATAATTCGGGAATCTCCACGGTCAAAGTTGTTTTATTAAGAGAATGCGATTTTATTCTTTCTTCTTATTTTTATCTCCAAGGTGATTCACAGATCGAGTGCTAATCGTCCTTTTTATTCTTTATTTTAATTCTTCTCTCTTTAGTACAAAAACCAAATCCTAAACTTTTAATTGATAAAATAATAGAGATTTTCTTGAAGTAAGAGCACTCAACCGCCCCGAGTCTAATACGGCCTTATTTTTCTACGAACCTATACTACATTCAATACCGTACACTTGCCGTTGTCGTTTACAGGCATAGTTATTCGCATCAAGTTTTTGGCGCCGTTGCCGGGGACTTCTGTTGATATTTCGAAAAAAGAAATATCTAATAATTTTATCGTCCTATTTCTTCCCACCTTCTCTTAAATTTTTTAAATATCTTTAAAGGCGTAATTTAAATTCTCAGAAAGGGAGATTTGGGCTTGAACTCCCATCGCATCTCCTAGTCCCTTGCGAACCCTTCACCGGGTTGACCTTGGGAAGTCCGGGACTAACTAATCCCACTTTTTGAAAAAAAAAATCTATAAATAAATAATTTTTTTAATATATTATAATTATTCTCTAAAATTCCATTCATTTGAGTCAATGTTGTTTTCTTTTTCTTTTTTTAGTTTTAAATGAATTTATCTGATTTGGCCGTAAAGGTTGCTGGGCTTCAAAACCAAGTTAATCTTTTGGAAGCCGCACGAAAATGCCAAATTAGTTGTTATTATTGTGGTGCGCCTCATCAAAGTGAGAAATGTTATTTACATTCATATTCTCATAATAATTATTATGAAAATAATTTTCCTCAATATTATGCAAATAATTTTGATTATAGTTAAGATCATAATATTTCCTCTTTTAATGAAAATAATTTTTCAAACTTTGATGAAAATGTTTTTTCTAATTTTCATGAGAATAATTTCCCGGCGTTTAATAATTGTTCCTCTAGCTCCGAAGTAGATTATTCTTGGTGGTAAGCTCACCCGGATAGTTCTCGGAGCGGTGAAGAAAAATCTTTAAATCTGAATTTTTTTTCTTCTTCTTATGCGCCGCAATTTTCTTTCTCTAATTTTGAGGAATTTCCACCGATTCAATTTAATACTTCCCCCAAAAATTTAGAGGAGAATTTTACTTCTTCTAGTACTTTTCTCCATCCTTTGATAATTTAGTTATGGAGGAACATGTGCTTTCATGTAATCCCATAACTTCTTTTACCAAAGATGAAGAAAAATTTTCTTGCAAAGATTTTCTTCTGTTGTGGGCACCCCGGATGAACTAGAAGAGGAACAAGTTTCTTCCCCTACTTCACCTGGATCTTCTTTTCTTTGTCATGAATTTTTGCAAATCTCTTCTATTCAACCAAACATTCATGAAAGTTTTGTGTCCGAAAATTTTATTCCACTTGGTAATGCACTAGATTTTTCAAAAGAAAATTTTATTTAGAAAAGGAACAACCGGAGCTTAATCATATATTTTCGTAAGCACCTCCTCCTTGCGAAAAATTATCTGACATGTTTAATGGTGATTTTATATATACTAATATTTTTTAGGTTGAAGATGAGCCGTTGCTACCCCAATTAATTGATGATCCATATGCCGCTCATCTTTATATATTCAAATCACCTCAGGTATGTATAGGTGCTTTGGATTTGCATATTCAAGTCCAACGACAAATGGAGAATCACACGTTAAGGGGAGGAATAGTCGAGAGACTGACGTCGGCACATTTACCTACGCGTGAATTAAGGGAGTTACCTGTCCATTTTCAATTTAAATTTCCTTTTAGCTAACCCCTAATCGTCCAGCTTAAAGACGAGAAAAGGAAAGCGCTCTTGGGAGGCACCCCTTGCTTATCATTAATTTTATGTATTTTTCTTTTAAAGTTTATTTTTCAAGTGTTCTTCATACTTAGTTTTAAACATTGGGGACAATGTTTAATTTTAAGTATGGGGGTGTAGCTTTGCGTTCACTGTATTTTTATTTGAAAAAGAAAAAAATTTATATTTAATAAAAATCTAATTTCTTGGAAAGGGAGCATTGGGCTTGAACTCCCATCACAGCTCCTAGTACCTTGCGAACCCTTCACCGGGTAGAGCCCTCGGGAAGTCCAAGAAATAATATTTATGCAAATAATAATAATATATACGCCTAGCCTTGTTGTTTTTAGTTTTCTAGAAATTTAGTTTGTGGTTTGATTATAAGTATTCTTACATTTTTAATTTAGCTAATTTTTTTTGTTTTATCAGAATTTGTTAAATTTAAATTTGATGTAATTTAGTTTTAAGAAAGACTTTATGTTTTTAATTCAATTAGAGAATCTATTTATCACTACTCCTCCTTTTAATTTTAAATAGCTTCACTTTATGGTAAATTGGCTAAACATCTCTACATTTTTATTATATTCTCTTTTAACTTTAAGATCTTAGGAAATTTCATTCCACTAAAAATTTGCTCTCAAAATAGTTTAATTTATAAACTCGAAGTATTTCTTTACCCTTACCCTTTGTTGGCAAAAAAATGTAGAAAAAAAGATCATATGTCATGTGAATAAGAGGATAAAATTCATTATTTCCTAAACATATGCACCCAAAATCATTCAAAAGATTATATGTCATGATGTAAGAGGATAAAATTCATTACATCTAAAAATATACATTTTGGGTTTTTGATTGAAGAGAAATTTTAAAAAGATTATATGGCATGGAAAATAAGAGGATAAAATTCATTATTTTCCTAAACATATCCATTTTCGTATTCAAATAAGGTGAGAGGATAAAATTCATCACCTTTATTTTAGTATCTCTTCATTTTGCCATTTCGTTTAAACCCATCCCTAGCCAATTTCATCGTTTCTAGTCCTAAACTAAATTATTAAGAGAGCAATATTTTGGTAGGTGTCTTTTCCTTAAGTTTCTTTTATGTTAAAGTGTTTATAATTTCAATCTATTCTTGTTTGAAAATTTCTATAATTTTGTTTGCTAAATAGTTATCTTGAGAAGTAGTTAGCTAAACAATTTTCTCTTTTTAAATTATCACCATAACTTATGACTTAATTCTTGAATTCTTAGAATTTACTTTTAACTTACTCTTGGTTTAACTAAATTTTAGTTAATTAGAAATAATATCGATGCTTTGTAATTCTTTCCTCATTCTTTTGCTCTGGAATAGCAAAAGCTCAAGTATGGGGGTATTTGATGAGTAATTTATTTACTCATCTTTTAGTATAGTTTTAATATGAAATGATATAAATTATATGAATTATATCATATAAATCATTCCCTTTTTTGATTTCATAAACTAACTTAAGCTTTTCTGTGTTTTTTAGGTTTTCTGGGCATTTTGAGCTAAAAGTGCAAGTACATGCCCAAAGTCACGGGCGTGACCAATGGGCGTGTAACCTTCGAGGTGTTCCAGACATGTTTCTGCCATCCCGGGGTCATTCCGTGGATATTCGCCAAGTATACGCCCCCAGGACGTGACACGGTGACACGGCCGCGACCCGCCACCAGCATCTAGAGCACGCCTGCCACACCAATTAAAGTTGCACGCCCCCGGTCATGGGCGTGACCATGGGGCGTGTCATCCAGCACACGGGCGTGACTCATCCCGCGCAACTTCCTACCGAAGCTTCCCGCCAGCAGCCTATTTTAAAGTTACACGCCCCTAGGTCACAGGCGTGACTTAGGGGCTTGACACGCACATAACGCCCGCAATTACTCTAGAAGGCGCCCTCTCCGCTGCTGCTTCGATAACGCCCCTTACACGCCCCTTGGTCACGGGCATGACCAATGGCGTGTAACCTTAAATTTGCAGTTATATAAAGCCAGCTCCAACAGATGTTTGGCAGATGAATTTAGGACTTAGACTCTTCATTTCTTGTATCATTTTCCTGTTTTAAGTAGTTTCTTATATTTCTCTTTAATCTTGTACTTGTAGTTTTCAATTCAATAGTTGTAAGTTTCAATTCTTAGTTTGTAATTCCCTTTGCATCAATTAATAAAATAGTTCTTATTTCTCTCATTCTCATCTTCCTTCTTCATGTATTCTTTTATTTCTTTTGATTCCTCCATCTCCATGAGTAACTAAAATATTATTAGAACTTGATCGAGATAATCCAAGGAATAATAAAAGTTTTGAAGTAATTTAGAATTGCTCGTTCTCTTTTCTATAAAACTTAAGATTTATCCTTGATTTTAAGATAATGAGATTATATTTTTGATATATAATTCGTGTTCGTGTTTTCGCTCTTTAGTTAGCCGAGAGGCTCGTAAGACGAATCGATCACTCAAGGATAAAGAAGAGTAGAATGCAATCTTCGAGAGAGGACGACGTTACCCTTCCGTATTAGAGTAAAAGCCAATAGCGGGATTCACCCCGTAAAGCGAGTATTAGGTTATCGACTATATAATGAGAATTCGATTGATATTTCCTAATCTTAGTTGGGCGTATCCTCGACCCAAGGTACATTCATAATTCGGGAATCTCCACGATCAAAGCTGTTTTATTAAGAGAATGCGATTTTATTCTTTCTTCTTATTTTTATCTCCAAGGTGATTCAAAGATCGAGTGCTAATCGTCCTTTTTATTCTTTATTTTAATTCTTCTCTCTTTAGTACAAAAACCAAATCCTAAACTTTTATTTGATAAAATAATAGAGATTTTCTTGAAGTAAGAGTACTCAATCGCCCCGAGTCTAATACGACCTTGGTTTTCTATGAACATATACTACATTCAATACGGTACACTTGCCGTTGTCGTTTGCAGGCATAGTTCTTCGCATCAGTTGTCTACCTAAATAACCGCATTATGAGAGGAACGCCAAAGCGAACTCATTGTGTTGGTGAAATACGGATCTTGTCCACTATGAGAGTAGCTCACATAAACTCTCTGAATTGATATTAAGGGTTATCAATTTGAATAAAATAGTGGGAGATTTTAATAAATGTCCTTATTAAATAAAATGTATTTTGAAATATAGTACTAAAATCTATTTTTCAAAATTTCTTGTAGAATTTCCATGGCAAGCACATCACACTCCACCTTGTCCCTAAGAGCCATCCTTGATAAGGACAAGCTCAATGGAACAAACTTCATTGACTGGTACAGAGACCTGAGAATTATTCTCAGGCAAGAGTGCAAGCTCTATGTCTTGGAAAGGGAAGCCCTTACAGAGCCGACCGGGAATGCTCCGCGAGCAGATAGAGATGCTTACAAGAAGTATCAGGATGATACCTTGGATATGGAATGCCTCATGCTTGCTACCATGTCCTCTGAGCTTTAGAAGCAACACGAGAGCATGTGTGGTTATGAGATAATTGAGCACCTCAAGAAAATGTTCGAGGGGCAAGCTCGGCAAGTGAGGTTTGACATATCCAAGGCATTATTTCAGTGCAAGATAGGAGCTCGAGACTTAGTAGGGACTCACGTACTCAAGATGATTGGGTATATAGAGAACCTTGAAAGACTGGGTTTTCCCTTGGGCCAAGAGTTGGCCACAGATCTGATCCTGCAATCGTTGTCGGACAGTTATGAGCAGTTCATCTTGAACTATAAGATGATTAATATAGACAAGACACTGCCTGAGCTCCTAGGCATATTGAGAACTGTCGAGAACAACATGAAGAAGGTCAAGCCTGCTAGCCCCATACTGATGGTGCATAAAGGCAAGGGCAAGGCCAAGGGATCGAAGAAGACAAAGATAAGATCTAAGTCTCATCTTGATCCCAAATCTTCTGCACTAAAAAAGAAAGGTATGGCGAAGGAAGAAAAGTGCACCACTGCGGTAAGGCAGGGCATTGGAGGCGGAACTGTCCCCTCTATATTGAGGATCTGCAAAAGAAGAAGGGAAGTATGAATTCCAGTTCAGGTATTTACGTTATAGAGATAAACATTTCTGCTCCTTCATCTTGGGTATTGGATACCGGATGCGGTTCTCACATTTGTACAAATGTGCAGGAACTGAGAAGGAGAAAAATGCTGAGTAAAGGGGAGGTAGACCTGCGCGTCGGAAATGGAGCAAGAGTTGTTGCTGTTGCCGTTGGTGTCTGTTGTCTTTCTTTGCCCAGTGGGCTTATAATAAAACTAGATAATTGTTATTTTGTTCCAGCCATAACTAGAAACATTATAAATGAGAAACGCATATCCAAGCTCCATAAAGATGGACTATTGGACTCATTTGATTATGAAAGGTTTTTTATTTATAATTAAGAACAATTGTTGTTCGATCTTTATGAATGATGTTTGCTATGGTGTAGCCCAATTGTTTAATGGTTTATATGTTTTGAACTTAGACTATCTGATCTATAATGTAGAAAATACTAAAAGAATAAAAACAAATGACTCAAATCCTACATATCTCTGACATTGTCGTTCAGGCCATATAAATGAGAAACGCATATCCAAGCTCCATAAAGATGGACTATTAGACTCATTTGATTATGAATGATTTGAGAGATGTGAGTCATGTTTGTTAGGCAAGATGACGAAAGTTCCTTTCACTAGTTGTAGTGAGAGAGCTGATGATCTCTTGGGTATAAAACATAGTGATATATGCAGAACCATGAGTTTTATGGCAGAGGTGGGTTCTACTACTTCATTACATTTACTGATGATTTCAGTAGATACATATACGTGTTTCTTATGAAGAACAAATTCGAAACCCTTGAAAAGTTCAAAGAGTTTAAGAATGAAGTAGGGAACCAACCGGGGAAAAAGATAAAAGCACTCCGATCTGATCGAGGTGGCGAATATCTGATTCATGAATTTCGTGATCATCTGAAAGAGTGTGGTATTGTATCACAGCTCACTCCACCCAGAACAACACAACATAATGGTGTGTCTGAGAGGAGGAATCATACCTTGATGGACATGGTACGGTCAATGATGAGTCATGCAGATTTGCCCGTTTCCTTTTGGGGATTTGCACTAGAGACTGTTGCTTTCACTTTAAATCGCGCTCCAATGAAAATGGTTCAAAAGACACCATATGAGATATGGACTAGGAAGTGTCCTAGTATGTCTTTCATTAAGATTTGGGGCTGTGAGACATACGTGCGACGTCAAATGCCTGACAAGATGGAACCCAAATCAGATAAATGTTATCTAGTGGGGTATCCCAGGGAGATGATGCGTATTCGGCAAGTGCACCGGTCGCTGTCAAGTAATAAAATTGGGAACAGCTTCCCCGAATATCGTCTCACAAGGAATGCAGGTTCTGGTGAACGAAATGCGTGGTGAATCGATTGTTACACGAGCGAATAAAGTAAAAACAAGGGCATTATGATTTGGTTCCTAAGCTAATGCGGGAAAGAGAGATGCGGGTCAAAACTCCGCTTTCGCAAGGTGGGATGGATGCAACGGCCGCGATGCTGTGCTTTGGAAGGCGCGTGGACTGAAAGTAACTGTGATGGTTGAGGGTCGCACACACCTCTTCTCCAAGCATCACCACTATCAAATTGCTAGGGCTTCACACAAAACGAACTCAGAAAATCACAACAAGGAAAATGCTACTCTCACACCACCGCATCATTGCACATGAACATAATAAAAGATCTATGACATTAAGCAATGCAATAGTTCATTACAACAACACAAAGAAAGCACAAGCATCAAGTTTAGAGAGGACCAATAGGAAGATGTCACCGCATCTTGGGTTCTCGGCCGGAACGAGAGGTTGTCGGGCTCTCTCCGGGCACGACCCTCAGATGGTGTGCGGACTCAATGGAGGATATCACCGCTCCAACGACCTACATCACTTCCATGGCTTCCCACAACGAGGAATGCTTGAACACTTGATGGAGAATGCTTGCTAACACTCCCGAATGGAAGAATGGTGGTGGAAATTGCCGAAATATGGTCTCCTTGGTGGTGGAGGTGAAGGAGAAGCCTTCAGACCTCAGAAACGGCGGGGAGGACCTGATTTCCCGCTCCCCTTACGAGCTCTCCCGTTGACTGCGACGTATCCTGCATTTTATACTAAACAGGTAGAAAAATGGTCACGCACGGTCGAACGCACGACCGTGCGTTATTAAATGATAAAATTTGACTTGAGGGAGACGCTGCGCCGCCCGTGCGTTTTTCTCACGCATGGGCAAATCTGCCTGTGCGTACAAACGCACGGGTAAATTCAGAATGACCAAAAACAAGAGGAAACAGGTCGATCGTGCGTTTTACTCACGCACGGGCAAATCTACCCGTGCGTACAACGCACGACTAAACTCAGATTGTCCATTTTCTTCCCAGATACAGACGCACGATCGCTACCGTCCGTGTGTCAAGGAAACGCACGACCGTGCAATATGCACAGACTAGATTTTGGGAGAAAACAGGACGATCCGGCCACCTGCACATAAGACATACCAGCTGGGAATACACCTCCAGCACCAAATGAATACAGAAAAAGGATTAGGGAGCACCATGTGCTTACCCCCAATAACAAGGAGCGCAAATGCACACCGAAACGGGCCTAAGAGTGCACCTAGCAAGGAATAGCAAATATAATCAAAAACATGCCTAAAGTGTGGTGCATCGACTAGAAATACGGCCCAGATGAGTCCATAAATGTGTATATAAATGGGACTCATCAGGAGACCAAAGGGTACTATTTCTACTTGCCGTCTGAGGGAAAAGTGTTTGTCAGAAGGACATGCGTCTTTTTGGAGAAAGAGTTCTTATCCAGAAAATCTGCAAAGGTAGAACTTGAAGAAAATCAAGAACCACAAACTGAAAATGAACCTGAACTAGAACTGGAGCAAGGACTACAAGTAGTTGTAGCTGGAGAGCCTGCTCAAGAAACACAAGTCCTACGTAGATCTGGTAGACCAAGATTTGAGCCGGAGAGTTATGGATTTCTCGTGTCTCAAATAGGTAATGTGTTGCTTATGGATCAGGATGATGAGCCTGCAACCTACCAAGATGCTATGAATGGACTTGACTCCGAGAAGTTGCTTGAGGCCATGAAATCTGAAAAGAACTCCATGTATACAAACCAAGTTTGGACCTTAGTGGAACCACCTGAAGGGGTAAGACCCATAGGGTGTAAGTGGGTCTTCAAGAAGAAGACAGACATGGATGGGAATGTACAAACATTCAAAGGTCGACTGGTGGCTAAAGGTTTCAGACAAATGTATGGTCTTGACTATGATGAGACCTTTCCCCTGTTGCCATGGTCAAGTCCATCAGAATTCTACTTGCTATTGCCGCGTATTGTGACTACGAGATCTGGCAAATGGATGTCAAAATGGTTTTCCTTAATGGAAACCTCCTTGAGGAAGTGTATATGACACAACCCTAGGGTTTTGAATCTCCAAGTAAAGCCACTAAAATATGCAAGTTGAATCGATCCATTTATGGATTGAAACAAGCTTCTCGAAGTTGGAATCTGTGTTTTGATGAGAAAATCAAAGAGTTTGGTTTCATCAAGGACGAGGATGAGCCTTGTGTTTACAAATGGATTAGTGGGAGCATTGCTGTTTTCCTGATATTGTATGTGAATGACATATTGCTGATCGGGAACGATATTCCGACCCTGCAAGCTGTTAAGAATAGGCTAGAGGACTGCTTTTCTATGAAGGACTTGGGTGAGACTTATATACTTGGTATTAATATCTATAGAGATAGATCAAATAAGTTGCTGGGTTTGACCCAGAGTACATACATTGAGAAGGTGTTGAAACGGTTGAACATGCTTGAGTCCAAGAAGGCATTCTTACCCATGTCACATGATGCGAGTCTCTCTAAGGACCAGTGTCCTAAATCTTAGGAAGATAAGGACCACATGAATTTGATTTCATATGCTTCGGCAATTGGATCAATCATGTATGCAATGTTGTGTACTCGACCCGATGTCTCATATTCCTTAAGCATGACGAGCATGTTGGAACATGGTCTTCCTCATCTCCTAGGTTTGAGAATAACAAATCCTATGTGTATTTGATCTTGTGTGTTTAAGTGTGCAGGAAAACAAGTCCATATTACTCAAGGATAACATAAGAAGGTTACCCCCAAATTTGAGCCATCAAATCCAACATTCCCACTAGCGTCGGCGGTAGCACCTAGCGCCCGGCGCTAGCGATAATAAGCGCAATTCTGGGAACACATATAGAAGGAGCTAGCGTCTGGCGGTAGCCGATTGCACAGGCGGTAGCGCGGAGCACAGAAGGCAAGAGAGAAATGTTTCCTCGGATTAAAGATTCTGCCGCGCAGAATATGTCCTAATATGGGATAGCGTCGGCGGTAGCACTAGCGCAGGAGCTAGCGCTGAGGTTATAAATTGGACCCCTCTTCTCTCATTTCAGAGAGACATCACAGAGAGAGATTGAGTGCTAGAATTCCAGAGGCTGCCTTGGCTGAAAGTTGATGTCCTACCAAAGTTCTGCGAATTTCTGAAGGAGAATCTCTTCACGCTGGATCCAAACGACGTCTACTTCTACAACGCTTATTCTACAGTGGATCTTCGTCTCCAACTTCAGAAGTTCTTTAAGAGGGGGTTTTTATTATTATCATTTCATATTTCTTGTAAACAGTTAAATAATTCACCTCGTGTTGGTGACTAGGTCTGGGTAGGACTTAGGGAAGAAATTCGCCTCGTGTTGGCGACTAGATCTAAGTTAGGTCTAGGGGGTGCTCAAGGCCATATCTGGGGTTGGATTGCCTAGAGCGGCTTGAGGCCGAATCCGGGAAGGATAGGCTAGGGCCACCGGTTCGTGGGGATGCGAGTCGGGATAGTAAACAAAAAGAGTTTACTATTATTCGCCACAGATTTCTAGCGTTATAGAAATCATTTGTAAAAACTTATTTCATATTAATAAAACATGTCTCTACTTTATTTTAATTGTTTTACTTGATTTCTCATCTTCTTAATCACGCATTATTTAAAAGATAATCAACATATAACATAAGTTTTAAAAACCCTTATTCACCCCCCCCCCCCCCTCTAAGGGCGCCTACCGATCCAACAAGTGGTATCAGAGGGGTTTTATTCCAATCGGCTTAACAACCTGTAATAATGTCGTCTCATGATCTCGCTTTTCTGGAGGGTCAAGGAGTTAGTCGACCACCTCTCTTTTCTGGGTCAGATTTCAACTATTGGAAAAATCGAATGATGTGTTTTCTTATGACCATGGATGTAGACGTATGGAACATGGTAGAAGTTCGATACTCTCCTCCTACAACTGCAGTGGGAGAGGCGACATTACTATAACCTAAAGATAAATGGGATGATAACGATAAACTAAGGTGTAAAAATAATGCTAAAGCAATGAACGCTTTATATTGCGCCTTAAATAGGACTGAGTTTAATAAAATTTCTGCATGCATAACTGCTTATGATATTTGGAATCAATTGGAAGTTACTCATGAAGGTACATCGCAGGTGAAAGATGCAAAGCTATTCCAACTAAAATCTGAATATGAAAAATTCAGGATGGATACCGAAGAGGACATCAACTCGATGTACACTCGCTTCACCAAGATCGTCAACGCTTCAAAGGCACTTGGAAAGATCTACTCAGACGGGGACTTGGTGAGGAAAATTCTTCGCTCTTTACCTCCAAGGTTCAATCCAAAGGTGACAACCATCTCGGAGTCGCACAACTTAAGAACGCTCCAGATCGAGAACCTTATTGGGAATCTCAAAACCCATGAGGTAGAACTCCAGATTCAACACGATGAATACAACAAAGAGCCAAAGAAAAAGGCGCTAGCACTAAAATCAAAGAAGGAGAGTATCGAAGATGATGATGAAGATGAAGAAGGTCTCCTGGTGAAGAACTTCAGGAAGTTCATCAGGAATCCGGAAAGAAGGAACACATTCCGAAAATACTTCCAAAAGGATGCTCGACGAAAGGGATCTTCCTCTTCATCAAGGAAAGGAAAAGGAAGCGAAGATGAAGAAGAAAGACCACCACCGGAGTGCTACCACTGCAGAAAGACCGGGCACATTCGGAGCCAGTGCCCGAAGTATCAAAAGGAGCAAAAAGAATAATACAAAGCAAAAGAGAAAAATAAAGTATTGAAAGACGCAAATTGGGATGATTCTTCCTCTGAAGATTCAAACGAGTCTGAGTCAAGTAGCGAGGAGGAAGCAAACTTACGCTTAATGGCAAAAAGCAACGATGACGACACCAGTGTTCTTAGCGACACTAAGGTAACTCCTCCTACCTTCGAAGAACTCTATGTTGAATTTGTTCTAACTTGCAAATCCTATGATCAATGTATAAAAGATAATATTATATTAAATCGTGAAAATGAATCTATTATCAAAGAAAATCATAAGCTCACAAAAAAATTGATTTCCCTTGAAAAGAGAAAGGTTTCATGCCAAGAATGTGAGCACTCTTTATTTAAGACTAAAGAACTTGAAGTTTCTCTTTCTAAGGCCCTCTCACAAAACAAAACTATTGCAAAAGAAAAGGAGGACTTAGAGAGAAAACTAAAAACCTCTCTTTTACAAATTGAAAATAACAAAAAGGGCTTTGAAAATAAATGTGTTATGATTGTACAAGAAAATACATTTCTTAAAAAACAAAATCACGACCTCAATATAGCCATAAAAAATTTCGGGATTGGTCAAAAATCCTTGGATATGATTTTGGGAAACCAATGTTATGGTTCTGGAAAATTTGGGGTCAGATATCAAAGTGAGACCTACCGCCCGGCGCTAGCCACTAACGCCGGCGGTAGCTCAACAGTTAAAAAATCTCCTGTTTTTTCTAAATTTCAAACATCATCCAGCAAGAGCAATGAAGAAATTCAGAATAGGGTCTCAACCCCCTTTATTTCGTCTGCAAATTGTCTTAAGTTTGGACACACGTCTAGCTCTTGCAGGAATATAAAACAATGATCGTTAAAACAAATCTGGGTACCTAAGAAATCCACTTACTCTATGGGTGGTACCTCTTGGGTATCTGGATCTTTACTCTCATCTTCTCTCTATATTTGCAGGAAGGCTAAGGAAACGGAGGATGTGTGGTACTTTGACTCAGGATGCTCCAAGCACATGATGGGCAACAAAGCAAAATTCCTTAGCCTAGAAAAGAAGAAAGGAGGGATCGTAACGTTTGGTGATAACGGTAAAGGAAGGATCATGGGAGTAGGTACAGTGGGTAACGAATCCTTTCTTATCTCAAATGTTCTTTATGTAAAAGGATTAAAACATAACTTAATATTTATAAGTCAACTGTGTGATAAAGGATTAGATGTATTATTTGAATCATCCACTAATCTTTGCAAAATATTTAATCCTAAAACAAATGATGTGTTACTAACTGCACCTAGAATTCACAATGTTTACATAGTTTCATTTCATGATCTTTCCAAATCATCTATAAAATGTTTTATAACCAAAAATGATGAATTAGAACTATGGCATAGACGTTTAGGTCATGTTAGTACGAAGCACATTGTAAAACTAGCAAAAAAGGAATTGATTAGAGGATTGCCTAAATTGAATGGAAATTTATCTTCACTATGTTCTCCATGCCAAAAAGGAACATTTACAAAATCATCTTTTAAAAGCAAAAACAAAATTTTTACTTCAAAACTATTGCAATTAATTCATATGGATCTCTTTGGTCCCATTTACACCGCAAGTCTTGGTGGTGGAATATATACTTTCGTTCTAATAAATGATTTCTCAAGATATTGTTGGACTTTATTTCTCTCTTCCAAATCTGATGCGTTTTGCGAATTCTCATAATTATGTACTCGTATTCAAAATGAACTAGATTTAAAAATAAAATGCATTCGCTCAGATCATGGAGGAGAATTTGAAAATGAAAATTTTAAATCTTTTTGTGAAATATTAGGTATTAAGCATGAGTTCTCCACTCCGCGCACACCTCAACAAAACGGTGTTGTAGAGAGGAAAAATAGGACAATCCAAGATTAGCACACACCATGTTATCTGAATATAAATTACCTAAGTCTTTTTGGGTCGAAGCCGTAAGCACATCATGCTATGTAATGAATAGAGTCATGCTTCGTCCATCACTAAATCTCACACTGTATGAACTATACTATCAAAAGAAACCTAACGTATCTTATTTTAAAGTATTTGGTTGTATATGTTTTATTCTTAATACAAAAGATTCTTTAGGAAAATTTGATGAAAAATGTGATGAAGGAATATTTCTTGGATATTCTTCAACCAATAAAGCCTATAGAATATTTAACAAAAGATCGAGCAAGGTTGAAGAGTCTATTAATGTTAAATTTGATGAATTTATTCCGCGTGCAGAAAGACTTCCTATAAGTACAAATGATGAACCTTTGCCATCTTTGGAGCACGACGAAGAGGAACCTTCCAAAGAAGAGGAGGAGAAGTCCAAGGAAGATGAATATGTACCTCCAAGCATTTTGAACTTCTCAAAAAATCATCCAAAAGAGCTAGTCATTGGGGAACCTTCTACTGGGGTAAGAACTCGATCTTCTCTTCATGAAACGTTTTCAAACATTTGCTTTGTTTTCGAAATCGAACCTAAAAACGTTTCCACCGCTTTAAATGACGAATTTTGGTTTTTGGCTATGAATGAAGAGTTAGATCAATTTGAAAGAAATAAAGTTTGGAATCTAGTAGATAGACCATCTAATCATCCAATTATCGACGTAAAATGGATCTTTAAAAATAAATTAGATGGTGAATCTAGGATTATAAGAAATAAAGCATGCTTAGTTGCTCAAGGTTATTCTCAAATCGAGGGGTAGATTTTGAAGAAACTTTTGCACTCGTTGCTCGCTTAGAATCTATACGAATATTTTTGGCATTTGCGAGTTTTAAAAGAATAAAATTATTTCAAATGGATGTTAAAAGTGCCTTTTTAAACGGGTTTATAAAAGTAGAAGTTTATGTAGAACAACCCCCTTATTTTATAAATGAAAAATTTCCTAATCATGTTTACAAATTGGAAAAAGTGCTTTATGGTTTAAAACAAGCGCCCCGTGCATGGTATGATAGACTTACATCGTTTTTGTTAAAGCACGGTTATGTTATGGGAAGTGTCGACAACACACTCTTCATTAAGCATAATAATAACGATCTAATTATTTTACAAATATATGTTGATGATATCATTTTTGGAGCCACTAATGAAGAGTTGTGTAATGAAGTAGTCTTAGTAATGAAAAATGAATTTGAAATGAGTCTTGTAGGAGAACTATCATATTTTCTTGGTTTTCAAATCTCACAACGAACTGATGGTATCTTTATTTGCCAAACAAAATATATTCACGATATGCTTAAACGATTTGGATTTGAAAATCTTAAACAAGCTTCTACTCCTATGAGTGCTTCTTTAAAACTAGGAAAAGATGAATCTGGAATTTCCATTGATTAAACGTTATATAGAGGAATGATATGATCTCTTCTTTACATAAGTGCATCTAGACCAGATATAATGTTTGTCGTATGTTTATGTGCTCGCTTTCAAGCCAATCCAAAAGAATCTCATTTAAAAGCGGTAAAACATATTTTTCGTTATCTATTAGGGTCATCTAAATTAGGATTATGGTACCCACACAATGATTCATTCACACTCCACGGCTATTCCGATTTGGATTACGCCGGTTGTTCAATAGATCGAAAAAGCACTAGCGGTACTTGTCACTTTTTAGGACCCTCATTAGTTGCTTGGTCTAGTAGGAAACAATCTTCGGTTGCACTCTCCACCACGGAGGCCGAATACATCGCACTTGGTAGTTGTTGTGCACAAGCGATATGGATGAGCCAAACTCTAGAGGATTTTGGATTTCATCTCAAAAACATTGATCTTAAATGTGACAACAAAAGTGCAATAGACCTCACATATAATCCCGCACACCACTCTAGATCCAAACACATCGATGTTCGTCATCATTTCATTAGGGATCACATTAAGAAAGAGCATGTAAAAGTAAGTTTCATTGGCACGGACTCTCAACTCACTGACATATTTACTAAACCTCTTCCCGATGCAAGATTTTGATTACCACGACTTGAGTTAGGTGTCCTAGATCTTTCGAGTTAAAACACATTCATAAACGCAATTTTGCAATTTTTAACCATCTAAAACATCTCCTAAAATTCTGAAATTTCTGCATGAAACTACTATTTGGACACTTAATCAAGATCAACAACTAAACATTTCAAAATCATCAAAAATCATGTACTGTTTCCCGCGCTAGCGCTAATGTCGGCGCTAGCGCACCTATTTATTTTTTTGTATTTTTAAAATTTTGAAAAATTCTTATAAATATATTAATCTATATGTACTATTTATTTTTGCACTTCTGATTTTATTTCATTTCTTAAAAATCAAATACAAAAATACAAAAGCAAAATTATAAAAAAAAATATGTTTTGCCTTTTTATTTTTGTCATTTGTTTAAATTCTATTTCTAAATGCAAAAATCAAATACAAAAATATAAAATACAAAAACTAACAAAAAAAAAACTGTATGGAATTTATTGTGATAATCAAGCATGATTCAATCTATTATTTAGAACTTTTATAATGTTGCAATTTATCTTTTCAAACTACTTTGAACATTATTTTCATCATGCTTTGATATATCTATTAATATGTGCATCAATTATATTGTAAGAGTTGTGTAGAAGCAAGCTTAGCATGCCTCTAAGTATGAGTAAATGTTTTATGTTTGATAATGATATTTATTCACTCACTTATTTTGGCATTGTCTACATATGTGTTTAATATAAGAATGCTTGTGTTTGTTTTGTATTAGTACAATGAATTAAAATTGCACAAGTAACTTACCTACACTACATTTATTTGCACTTTTAAAAGTTAAGACAAGTGGTTATGTTTTCATAAATTATATTGGTTTGCAAAACAAGTGTATTCGGAGAACTTTGTACAAAACAAAAATCATAAAATAAAGTGACAAAGATAACTCCACCAAGCACTACTTGAACCTCCTGATAAGTCTTAATAAGCGTTGTGAGGTTGAGCACCTTGGAAAGAATAGTAAAGTGTCTTGTGCAAACCTTATCTTTCTTTCAAAATAAAAAACACTAACTTTTAAGTACACCGGATCACTAGTTTCAATATTAAAATAAAATAAAATATGTGATCCCACAAGCACTACTTTGCACCCTGATAAGTCTTGATGAGCATTGTGTGTGCAAAGCACCTTGGTAGTTGTACATTTTGTTTGTTCATTGAAGTGTGTGGAAGTAAAATTATTTGTGTTTTATTGTGCTCTTTACTTTACGTGTTTTATTGTGCTCTTTACTTTACATATCTCTTGTATTTTTGATTATAACATTTGTTTATTTTATTCAAAATACACCTATGTGCACATCATTATCTTCCATAACACTTCTTCTCATGAGTATTGGATCCTAATGCTAATTCTATACTACTCTTTATTTGTGAAATGCACTAGATAACCTAGCTTTCTTTCTACAATGTTTGGTATGTTTTGAAATTGTGAATTAAAATAACATTGTAGTAATCTCTTTTTGATAACATTATTTCATGCTTGGTTACTTTATTGATAAACTTAAAGATTTTAATTGAACAATGATTTACAAAAACATCTTGTTTCATTTTATGAATCATCATGTCTTACAAAAGATGTTTGATTGTATTTTGTATACAAGTCTTCCGCAACTTTACATTTACCATGTATTCTTTTTATGCTTCAAACTCTTATATATCGGAGAGAACTAACAAGATAATATTGATTACTTGGCAAATGTTATATTATTCATCTTTATGCTCAAAACTCTGATCAATTTTAATGAAAAGTATTCTAAAACTCCTTATCATTTCCTTCTCTCTAAAAGCTCGATCATGCATTTATCTTCTTATCAAAACTTTTAGGTGGTGCCTCCTTACCCACTTTTGCTAATAACAAAAGGGGGAGAACTAACATGATAAATATAATCCGCTATCAAAATAGAAAACTAACATGATTAATTTAGATGATAGCTTACATATTAGGGGAGCATTCACTTAGGGGGAGAATGTATTTAGGGGGAGCAATTCTAAATGCTAAAATTGATAATTATCCTAAGTCATCACTCTCACACACACACAAGTAAGTTTCATCATGCTTATATATTAATGCTCTGATTTATCATTAATGGATTTGTTATTATCAAAATGGGGAGTTTGTTGGAACATGGTCTTCCGCATCTCCTAGGTTTGAGAATAACAAATCCTATGTGTATTTGATCTTGTGTGTTTAAGTGTGCAGGAAAACAAGTCCACATGACTCAAGGATAACATAAGAAGGTTGCCCCCAAATTTGAGCCATCAAATCCAACATTCCCACAAACGCCGGCGGTAGCACCTAGCGCCCGGCGCTAGCACCTAGCGCCCGGCGCTAGCACCTAGCGCCCGGCGCAAGCGATGATAAGCGAAATTCCAGGAGCACATATAGAAGGAGCTAGCGCCTGGTGGTAGCCGATAGCGCAGGCGGTAGCACGGAGCACAGAAGGCAAGAGAGAAATATTTCCTCGGATTAAAGATTCTGCCGCGCAGAATATGTCCTAATATGGGATAGCGCCGGCGGTAGCACTAGCACAGGCGCTAGCGCTGAGGTTATAAATAGGACCCCTCTTCTCTCGTTTCAGAGAGACATCACAGAGAGAGATTGAGTGCTAGAATTCCAGAGGTTGCCTTGGCCGAAAGTTGATGTCCTACCAAAGTTCTGCGAATTTCTGAAGGAGAATCTTTTCACGTCGGATGCAAACGACGTCCGCTTCTACAACGCTTATTCTACATCAGATCTTCTCCAACTTCAGAAGTTCTTCATGAGGGAGTTTTTATTATTATCATTTCATTTTTCTTGTAAACGGTTAGAGAATTCGCCTCGTGTCGGCGACTAGGTCGGGGTAGGACTTAGGGCAGAAATTTGCCTCGTGTTGGCGACTAGATCTAGGTTTGGTCTAGGGGGTGCTCAAGGCCATATCTGGGGTTGGATTGGCTAGAGCGGCTTGAGGCCAAATCCGGGAAGGATAGGCTAGGGCCACCGGTTTGTGGGGATGCGAGTCGGGATAGAAAACAAAAAGAGTTTACTATTATTCGCCACAGATTTCTAGCGTTATAAAAATCAACATTTGTAAAACCTTATTTCATATTAATAAAACATGTCTCTACTTTATTTCAATTGTTTTACTTGATTTCTCATCTTCTTAATCACGCATTATTTAAAAGATAATCAACATATAACATAATTTTTAAAAACCCTTATTCACCCCCCCCCCCCCCCCCCTCTAAGGGCGCCTACCGATCCAACAGAGCAGGTATCAGTCTGATCCCGGTGATGGTCACTGGATAGCGGTCAAGAATATCCTATAGTACTTCAGAAGGACGAAGGATGTATTCTTGGTGTTTGGTGGAGAGGAAGAGCTGGTTGTAAAGGGTTACACGGATGCTAGCTTCCAGACTGATAGGGACGATTCAAAGTCCCAATCAGGTTTTGTATTTTGCCTGAATGGAGGAGCTGTAAGTTGGAAAAGTTCCAAGCAAGAGACAGTTGCCGATTCTACAACCGAGGCTGAGTATATTGCTGCAGCAAATGCAACAAAGGAAGCTGTGTGGATTAGGAAATTCATCCGCGAGCTAGATGTAGTTCCTAGCATTGTTGGTCCCGTAGTGTAATTGCTCAAGCTAAGGAACCTAGATCTCACCAGCGCTCTAAGCACATATTTCGGCGGTTCCATCTTATTCGAGAGATTGTCGATTGAGGAGATGTGAACATTTGCAGTGTACCGACTGAAGAAAACATAGCGGATCCACTTACAAAGCCTCTTGCGCAAAAGAAGCATGATAATCATGTTAAATCAATGGGTATTAAATACCTGAACGATCGTCTTTAGTGGGAGCCTTGTGGATTATATGTTTATTGATTATTCATTTGATGAATTGTGATTTGTACTGTGTTTTTCATTTTATGTTTATGACAAGTTCTTATTATTATGTAAACTGTTTCTACATGATAGACTAATTAGCATAATAAATGCCCTTAGAATGTTTTCTTCCATAGGAATTCAAGTGCGTGACTTGAATGTGAGGGCCTATGTTTAATTAGAAGCTTCATTCTTAAAGGTCCCTGGTTAGAGTATCATCTTAGAAGTTGAAGGGAGATGATGGTACATTAAGACTAGCATGTGCGTTGACTAATGAGTGGTTCTCACAGGTCATGATATTGTGATATCATGTCATCACATGGGTACTTGTTAGTGAACAAGTTGTACTGGGCAGACCCACCTTGAGACTACTTTGTGGATTATTATATGAACGTGTCACAAGTAGGTCTCTCCTAATGAAAATGCGCTCCATATGCCTATAAAAATTCTTATTTCTTATTAAAATTATTCTTTCTCATGAAAACATCATTGGAGTCATTTCGGAACACAATTGATAGAATCTATAAAGATCATTGGTCGTTGTTTGATGGGTTGGTAGAAAGCACCTCAGTCAGCACTAGATGAATGGGTGAAACTACTAGATGTTTTTCATGGTTAATACTCCGTAACTATTATTTACAAATAATCTAATATTTATGTGCTAAATCGTTTAGATAATACGCATTTTAGTGATCACAAGCTGTGAAGTTAGTGCCGAAAGTACGGAAAAAGTTTGTCTGAACTTATAATTATATAAAAACTTATTTTATTTTGTATGTCATATATATTTGAAGTTTAGCTTTCAAACTGTTTATGGTATCACTTACATTTGACGATTATACTAATTTGAAATAAATAGTCACAAAAATTTCATTTTTACTAAAGTGTATTATTGTACTATAAACAACTTTGCAAACAATAATATTTCACCCAAATAGTTTTTACTTTCAGATTCATTTCAAACAGCTCGCTTTCAATCAACTTCAGCTCTTCCAAACATACCTTATATAATTTTTTACAATAAAACTGAGTAGGTGCTCTAATTTTTATATTTCATTTGTGGAGTTATTTTTTATTTCTTATTAATTTTTTCGATCAGCACACGTTCCGCACTCCTTCCGGCTTCCGCACTCCGCCACTTTCCCCTCCACGCAATTTTATCAAAGCAAACATTTTATCAAAGTAGCGATTTTATCCCTCATGTGCCCTAACTTCTTCTGCTTAATGCCTTCCTCCATCCCACTTCCTAGAGACCTAGACGGCGCAGCATCGAGGACGAAGACGAGCATCCCCGCCCAGTCCCCAAATCCTTCGTCGGGGACGAAGACGAGCATCCACGCCCAGTCCCCAACTCCTTCGTTGAGGACGAAGACGAGACATAGACGAGACGACGTGTCGACGGCGAGGACGAGCAGGCTACGACTCTATTTCGTGAAATCAGGGGAGGTAAGCTATTTTATTCTGTGATAAAGATATTTCGTTCAATTCCTTACTCAGTTACTCTGATATTTTTCTTCCATTTCCTAATTTTTTTGAACTCTGGATGCATAACAGCAAAAGTTAATTACTTGGTTGAATGCTTGTGGCCTGAACTTGCAGAATCTGTCCCTAATCCCTTCCTGGCTGCCTGATTGCAAGTGCCTCCCTGGGGTAAGATTTGTCTTCCCATTCGATGATTCGATTTAGGTTTTTTTTTCTGGACTGCAAGTGACACTCTGGTGTATTATTCTAATATGATCTGACTATTTTATGGAGCCAAAGAGAACTCAATATGGAGCCAAACAGAACTCAATATACCCAATTTTACTTCATAATTCATAATATGATCTGAAGGCTTTTCAGAATTTGCTAATTACTGTTTTACCGCTGATTTCTTCATTTGTATCTCATGATATCTGAATATAAAGTTTATTTTTGAAAATGAAAATAAATGCTCTCTTCTGTGTAGTAGACCACTACTAGACTAAAATTGTATCTGCCAATTTATATGTGTTTTAGAGATCAGCTTGTGTATTAAAATCTTGGTTGTGATGATGTTGAATGTTTTGTAGATAGATTATTGTTATCTTTATTACTTTCTAGAATACTTCATAAAATTTATTATCCTAATGCATAGATATTTTTTCCTGCAACTTTTTCCCATTTTCTTTCTACCTTGCAATAGTACCTAACTAAATCTTTATCTTGCATATGAAATTGCTTTATTTACTAAAATTTTGTTCCATAGACAATAAACACTACATTTTGTATTTTTGTACAAAAATTTCTCCTGGGATATTGATTTAGTAGTGATTCAAGCCACCAAAACTGAAGCAAAACAATTATATCTATTTTTTATTATTTGTTTTAGAAGAGGAGGATTTTAGAAACAAACTGTGAAGAATTTAAAGAGTCATTTATTAACTTAGCTAATTCATGTGTCATCAGCTCTATCCTAAATATTTGTGATCTACTATATGAGATGCTAAGCCTACACTGTACATATTATTTTGAATAAAATAATTTCAAGGCAAACACAAATGCAATCATCTATTTACAGATTAATGGCTTAATGCACGGTGTCTTTTTTTTGGTGCCTCTAACTCTATTAAAAACTATGGTGATCAATTTTAAGTGAAGGGAACTATGTGAATTATATTAAACTTACTTAAGATGATACCTTGTCAATAGATAGGTTGAATTATATGTCTCTTTTTGGGAGAGTTGTGGTAGCGTTTCTTGTCATAGATGTTGCTTCCACTTCGTTGGTCTTCAATACTTTTTTAAAATATGTGATCCAACAAGCACTACTTTGCACCCTGATAAGTCTTGATGAGCATTGTGTGTGCAAAGCACCTTGGTAGTTGTATATTTTGTTTGTTCATTGAAGTGTGTGGAAGTCAAATTATTTGTGTTTTATTGTGCTCTTTACTTTACATATCTCTTGTATTTTTGATTAAAACATTTGTTTACTTTATTCAAAATACACCTATGTGCACATCATTATCTTCCATAAAACTTCTTCTCATGAGTATTGGATCCTAATGCTAATTCTATACTACTTTATTTGTGAAATGCACTAGATAACCTAGCTTGCTTTCTACAATGTTTGGTATGTTTTGAAATTGTGAATTAAAATAACATTGTAGTAATCTCTTTTGGATAACATTTTTTCATGCTTTGTTACTTTATTGTTAAACATAAAGATTTTAATTGAACAATGATTTACAAAAACATCTTGTTTCATTTTATGAATCATCATGTCTTACAAAAGATGTTTGATTGTATTTTTTATATAAGTCTTCCGCAACTTTACATTTACCTTGTATTCTTTTTATGCTTCAAACTCTTATATATCGGAGAGAACTAACAAGATAATATTGATTACTTGGCAAATGTTATATTATTCATCCTTATGCTCAAAACTCTGATCTATTTCAAATGAAAAATATTCTAAAACTCCTTATCATTTCCTTCTCTCTAAAAGCTCGATCATGCCTTTATCTTCTAATCAAAACTTTTATGTGTTTTGCCTCCTTACCCACTTTTGCTAATAACAAAAGGGGGAGAACTAACATGATAAATATAATCCGCTATCAAAATAGAAAACTAACATGATTAATTAAGATGATAACTTACATATTAGGGGAGCATTGTAACACCCCCATCCGTTCGGGAGCATATGACAGAAGGTCCGGCCGGGGCCCCACGCCATATACTACAAAACAAACGGGAACGTCACTTAATTGAAATATCGAACGACACTATACAACGATGCCTAACTCAGAGCATTCTATGCGGAAGCTGAAAAGAGACAAGATAAACCCCAAAACCTGTACCCGGGTATGTCCACTTTTACTAAAATAGGAATAAATGTTTTACAACACAAAATTTAGGCACGATGGACTTACAATTTACCAACATCGGCCCGCAGGCCGGCCATACATGAAAAGCAAAAGGAACATCAAAAAGGCCTCAAGGGCCGCAACAACACAAGGGCTTCAGCCCGCTTTGAGCCCGCTATGTTCCCGCTCGGTCCAGCACCTGTACAACAAGCCCACCAAAAACGGTGGCAAAACAGGGCAACGGTTAGCTAAAGCTGACCAAATTATAACGACCCCACCCCTTCGAGGGGGTGGCAGTACTAATCATCCCTGCAAAACAACCACAGCAGCATATATATATCTATATATATATATATAAGAGTGCGACTAGCAAAGCCCACAACAGTTCATACATATGCAACAATCACAAACGTGGGAATGGCCTCCACGTCTCGTGCTCTCAGGCACTCTTTGGTGTACTCCGCTTTCCACCTCCATCCACTCTTGATGGCTTTTGCCCTTCGAGGCTAAAGTCGGTGACCCGAATACCAGGGTACCCCGTACTTTAATTGTGAACTTCCCATAGTCCGAAGACTCTTCCCCATTGCTTCCCGACATGCTGAGCGAGGCTTACTAATCAGGCGCACAATGGTTCGGGTGCGGGTTCGCCAAATGTCCGTTGTTCACACACTCATTGTACAACACGAAATGCGGGTATGGCGTCCCCTCAGCCCAGGTATTCTCAACTAGCCAGGCCCTAAGGCGACTAGGTTCCCTCAACTAGACCCCTCACAGGGAAGGCGTACGCGCCTCGGATCGACCCAGCAGGACATTACAAAACACAGGCACGCAGGACGCAAGTCCCACAATAAGCTGGGCACAGCAAACATCAACAGAACCAAGTCTGGGAGCTGTCGCCTGGCGATATCCAATATCGCCAGCGACAATGAACTTAACTCCAAATTGTCTTCTAGCTGGGGGTGCTTCCCGGGGCACACCCCCAGGCATTGCTGCACATGCAGTAGCACTCCCACTGCCTCAGAACGCACATGATCACCAGAACCAAGTCTGGGAGTTGTCGCCTGGCGATAGTCAATATCGCCAGCGACAGTGAACAGAACTCCTTTTCTGCTTCTAACTTCGGGTGCTTCCCAGGGAACACCCCCAGGCGTTGCTGCGCATGTAGTAGCACTCTCTAGTCCTACGAAGCAGGATATCAACACAGAGTTTTCCCCCGGCACGCACAATATCAAAAAGCATCACCAATCCGGACGCACCGTCTCGGATGGGCTTCACACAGCGCGCCTACGTCCATTTCACGCATGGACTCCACATGTATGCAAGATTTGACGGGGATAACACAAATCAACCGTCGGAAGCCACGACCTCACCCTTTTGGGTAGGGGCCTCAACGATGCACGGAACGGACTAGAACGTGTCCAAATGAGGGTAAAGAGAATCGTTACCCTTAAACGTCACTTCGAAGTCATAACTTGATTTTTGGCACGGATGGAAAGGAGCGTATAGCCCTCCTCTACGCGTAGCCACCAACGATGAGGGATTCTGATGCATGTAGCTCCACCAAGGATGAGCTCTAGGGTTGGAAAACCCTATTCATCTCCTTCTCCAAGCTCTCTCTCTCTCTCCCTCTTAATTAAACCCTTAAGAGAATAATGAATAAAGGGGGGTTTTCGGCCACACTATGCAGCCACCGAGCCTCCTCAATCCAAAATAGCCCCCAAAGTCAAAGTGCCATAAATGGCCACGATTTTGGCTGCAAAGTACGATTTGGAGCTGTCGCCGGCGACAGCCGCTGTCGCCTGGCAACAACGGTAAAGAACCGACTTTGACCCGTCAACGCCACCGCTGCGAACAGTGCATGACACATGCCACGGTGTCGCCAGCGTTAGCACTTAACGCCGCCCGACAGCCTCTCCAGAACCCTTCTCAACAGAACGCTATCGCCGGGCGATAGCCACTATCGCCGGCGACAGCGCTGGATTCCAAAAATCTGATTTTTCTGATTTGGGGTCTTACAACCCTCCCCTCCTTATAAAAATTTTGTCCCGAAATTTGTAAAAACAGGCATATATATATATCCAAAAAGGTATTTACATAAAAGGGGAAAAAGAGAGATAAACGTCACCGAAACAGCTCGGGGAACTCCTCCATCATCGTCTGCTCACGCTCCCATGAGAGTTCCTCGCGATCGCAGCTGTCCCAACGGACCTTTACCATACGAATCGCCCTATTCCGCAACTGACGCACCTCAGCATCCTCGATGCTCACGGGCCTGACCGCCGTCTTAAGCCCACTATCCACGGGCACCTGATCCGCCGCGACCATATGCGTAGGCTCTTGCACTGCCTTCCGCAACACGGAGATGTGGAATACATCGTGTTGCCCGCTCAGTTCCGCCGATAGTGCAAGCCTATAAGCCGCCTCGCCGACGCGCTCGATGATCTCAAACGGTCCAAGGTATCTCGGACTCAGCTTTTTCAAGCGCCGAATCCTGGATACACCCTTGAACGACCTGATCTTTATGTAAACCCAATCGCTAATGGCGAACTGGACGTCGCGGTGCTTCGCATTATAGTACTTTGTCTGCCTATCCTGCGCAACCAAAAGCCTCTCCCGGATCATACGTACCGTCGAAGTCGCCTCTTCGACGTCTTTCCTCTTGAAGAGCTTCGTCTGCGGATGAAAGGTCGTGCTAAACTGCAGCTTCGTACCCAATAGACGGTTGACTGGCCTACAGTCGCTCGAAGTAAAGCGTCCTTCTCGGTCATTGACGATGCTACGGGGCACCCCGTGCAGTCGTACTACTGTATCAACATACAGCTTTGCCAACTTCTCCACCGAGTCATCCCTCTGGTTGGGGATAAAGTGCGCCACCTTCGTCAGCCGGTCTACGACTACCTAGATGGCATCGTTCCCGCTCTGCGACCTCGGCAGCCGATGCACGAAATCCATGGAAACGTCATCGAATTTCCACTCTGGAACCGGTAATGACTTCAAAAAGCCACCGGGCTTCTGACATTCCGCCTTCACTAGCGCACAAGTGTGGCACTTGGCCACGTAGTGAGCGATGTCCCTCTTCATACCCGGCCACCAGAAAAGGACCTTCATGTCCTTGTACATCTTCGTGCTCCCCGGATGAACTGAATACCTGGTACGATGCGCCTCGTACATCAACTCATCGAGCAGCTCACCCACCTTGGGGACGCACAAACGGTCGCCTCTCCACAGCAACCCGTCACGCACCTGAAACTGGGCATCCGGCCCACCACCAGCCTCCTCCGCATACCGCTTTAAACTCGGATCGAGTTCTAAAGCCTGGCGGACTCTATCTGCGAGGTCATACTGTACCTCAGTCCAACTCAAACAGGCACCGGCACTGCTCCTCTTCTCTACACAAGAAATACCCAAGGCCTCCAGGTCACGTATAAGGTGCTCATCATGCATCTGAATCTAGTTGGCCTGCGCTGGAGCCCTGCGACTGAGTGCATCTGCGATAACATTCCCCTTCCCGGGAGTGCAGTGGATCTCGAAAGTGTAGTCCCCAAGGAACTCCATCCACCTCTGCTGATGCATATTCAGCCCCTTCTGCGTCAGAAGGTACTTCAGGCTCTTATGGTCCGTGAAGATGTCGATCTTCAAGCCATACACATAATGCCGCCAAAGCTTCAGGGCAAATATCACAGTCGCCAACTCCAAGTCGTGGACCGGATAGTTCCGCTCGTGCACCTTCTGTTGGCGAGAGCCGTACGCTATTACCTTGCCATGCTGCTGCAGAACACAGCCAAGGTCGCTCCCATAAGCGTCGGTGTATATCTCGTAGCCTTCCGTGCCGCAAGGCAAACATAAGATCGGAGGCGTGGTAAGCCGCCGTTTCAACTCCTCGAAAGCCTGCGCACACGCGGGAGTCCAAATAAACTCCTGCATCTCCCGTGTCAGCGTCATAAGAGGCAGCGTGATCCGTGAGAAGTTCTCCACGAAGCGCCTGTAATAGCCCACCAGCCCAAGAAAGCTACGGACCTCCGCTACAGAAGAAAGAACAGGCCACTCCCTGATGGCCGCAACCTTCACCGGATCTACCGCCACACCCGCTCCACTAACCACATGGCCTAAGAACGCCACAGAAGGTAGCCAAAACTCGCACTTCGAGAACTTGGCATACAGCTGGTTCCTCCTCAGAACCTCCAAGACTACTCGCAGGTGATCACTGTGCTCCTCCTCGGACTGAGAGTAGACCAGTATGTCGTCAAGGAAGACGACCACAAACTGGTCGAGGTACTCTCAGAAAGTCTGGTGCATCAAGTCCATAAACACCGAAGGAGCATTAGACAGCCCAAACGGCATCACGGTGAACTCATACTGCCCGTACCTTGTACTGAAGGCAGTCTTCGGGATGTCGCACTCCCTGATCCGCACCTGATAATAGCCGGACTTCAAGTCCAGCTTCGAGTATACTGTCGAACCAATGAGTTGGTCGAACAAGTCGTCTATCCTCGGAAGAGGATACTTGTTCTTCTCGGTCAGCTTGTTCAGCTCCCGCTAAACGATGCAAAGCCGCAGGCTACCGTCCTTCTTTTGACAAAGAGGACCGGTACACTCCAAGGTGAGGAACTCGGACGCACGTAGCCCTGCTCGAGCAGCTCCTGCAACTGCAGCTTCAACTCCGCCAACTCCTTCGGAGCCATACGATACGGCGAGCGGGCCACAGGCTTAGCGCCTGGCACCAACTCAAACGTGAAATCTATCTCCCGCTGCGGTAAAGCACCGGGGAGATCTCTCGGGAATACACCGGCAAACTCCCACTCTACCAGAACGTCAGCTAGGCTAGGCTTTGGCTCTGAAGCCTCAACTAGGGAAAAGAGCAGCTCTGCCCCTCTACCGCACCGCCTTGGACACCTAGAGAACGGACATCAACATCGTGCTCATTCCACGCATGCCCGCAAAACAGTCTTGCGGTCGGTATTTCGCCCCTGCCTAACTTCCTAAGACGTATTTGCACGAAGGTTCTCGGACTCCAACCGCACATGCTATCACAACGTCACGACGGTACACTTTGCGTGGGGTTTGAACACGTAAGTGTTTCACCTCTGCAATATACTATACTTTCTTGCACCAGCTTAGTGCCCAACGCATTAAAGCACATATTAAAAGCTAACTACACATTAACAGAAAAGTGGGGCCACAAAGGCACCCAACAGCATGGTTAAGCTTCAACAACATCTCATTACCGCCAAAGTGTGCAAGAAGAGCAGTACAAACTATATACAAGCATACATTGCCATCATAGTTTTACCCAAAGATATTGGCTACCCAGCTTTCCCCTCGTCTATACAAGACGTACAATACACTCGCAGGCGCTATGGCCTAACCCGCCACATCGATAACAAACAGGGAGCTCTCGGCTAGTCATCGCACCCGAAGCTCGAGGAGGAGTTGGCTCCTCTACTTTCCTCTTCTTCCGGCCACTGCGACAAACTCGAGCTATATGCCCCGCCTTACCACACGTAAAGCATAACAGGGGAGCTCGTCCCACAAGCTTATCCTTCTTCCTCCTACTCTTTCGCGTTCCCTTTTTGGGCTGATGACATTCCAGCTTTTCAGCGTTCACGACTTGTTTTCTTTGGACATGCTGGAGGTCTCGCTCCAACTCCCTCGCAGAGGTCACCAACGCATGAAAGCCCAATAGCTTTGGGCCCAGAAGCAACAACCGTAAGTCATCTCGCAAGCCCAAGTAGAACCCATCTACCTTGGTCTTTTCGTCCTCCTCCGACGATGATCCCACAAAGTGAGTTAACTTAATAAATTCACATAAGTACTCGTCTACCGAGCGCTCACCTTGCCCCACACACAAGTGGAACCACTGATTGAAGTCTCTTGTCATTACGTTTGGCTCAACGACTGTTGCTGGCTTCGTGACCACCACGGGAGAAGGAAGGTGTTCAGGTCTTCTTGACTGAGCGTTGAGCATGCCTACGACCACTTCAGCAATCATACAGATCGTCTGCACCAGGGAAGGAGGTGTAGACACCTCAGTAGATCCACTACTTTGAATCATCTCACGAGGACGCGACGGTCCCGCAGCACTTTGAGTATCCTACACAAGTGCATCGCACAGTTAGGCGACAAGCATGGTCACAAACTAACCACAAAAGGAACACTCAGGTTCCACAATCATGCATTAATTGTTGGTTTGTTGTTACATTTTATTCCTAAGTGGACATTTTTGGGTTTATTTTACGTCTCGATGGTAGCGCACACACGTGCTCACCACCCCTTAAAAGAATTCGTCCACGAATTCCATAGAAGGATACGGAACCTTAGAAGCTGATACCAATTTGTAACACCCCCGTCCGTTCGGGAGCATATGACAGAAGGTCCTGCCGGGGCCCCACTCCATATACTACAAAACAAACGGGAACGTCACTTAATTGAAATATCGAACGACACTATACAACGATGCCTAACTCAGAGCATTCTATGCGAAAGCTGAAAAGAGACAAGATAAACTCCAAAACCCGTACCCGGGTATGTCCACTTTTAATAAAATAGGAATAAATGTTTTACAACACAAAATTTAGGCACGATGGCCTTACAATTTACCAACATCGGCGCGCAGGCCGGCCATACATGAAAAGCAAAAGGAACATCAAAAAGGCCTTCAAGGGCCGCAGCAACACAAGGGCTTCAGCGCGCTATGAGCCCGCTATGTTCCCGCTCGGTCCAGCACCTGTATAACAAGCCCACCAAAAACGGTGGCAAAACAGGGCAACGGTCAGCTAAAGCTGACCAAATTATAATGACCCCACCCCTTCGAGGGGGTGGCAGTACTAATCATCCCTGCAAAACAACCTCAGCAGCATATATATATATATATATATATATATATATATATATATATATATAAGAGTGCGACTAGCAAAGCCCGTTCATACATATGCAACAATCACAAACGTGGGAATGGCCTCTACGTCTCGTGCTCTCAGGCACTCTTTGGTGTACTCCGCCTTCCACCTCCATCCACTCTTGATGGCTTTTGCCCTTCGAGGCTAAAGTCGGTGACCCGAATACCAGGGTACCCCGTACTTTAATTGTGAACTTCCCATAGTCCGAAGACTCTTCCCCATTGCTTCCCGACATGCTGAGCGAGGCTTACTAATCAGGCGCACAATGGTTCAGGTGCGGGTTCGCCAAATGCCCGTTGTTCACACACTCGTTGTACAACACGAAATGCGGGTATGGCGTCCCCTCAGCCCAGGTATTCTCAACTAGCCAGGCCCTAAGGCGACTAGGTTCCCTCAACTGGACCCCTCACAGGGAAGGCGTACGCGCCTCGGGTCCACCCAGCAGGATATTACAAAACACAGGCATGCAGGCCGCATGTCCCACAACAAGCTGGGCACAGCAAACATCACCAGAACCAAGTCTGGGAGCTGTCGCCTGGCGATATCCAATATCGCCAGCGATAGTGAACTTAACTCCAAATTGGCTTCTAGCTGTGGGTGATTCCCGGGGCACACCCCCAGGCATTGCTGCACATGCAGTAGCACTCCCACTGCCTCAGAACGCACAAGATCACCAGAACCAAGTCTGGGAGCTGTCGCCTGGCGATAGTCAATATCGCCAGCGACAGTGAACAGAACTCCTTTTCTGCTTCTAACTTCGGGTGCTTCCCGGGGCACACCCCCAGGCGTTGCTGCGCATGCAGTAGCACTCTCTAGTCCTTCGAATCAGGATATCGACACGGAGTTTTCCCCCGGCACGCACAATATCAAAAAGCATACCAATCCGGACGCACCATCTCGGATGGGCTTCACACAGCGCGCCTACGTCCATTTCACGCATGGACTCTACATGTATGCAATATTTGACGGGGATAACACAAATCGACCCGTCGGAGGCCACGACCTCACCCTTTTGGCTAGGGGCCTCAACAATGCACGGAACGGACTAGAACGTGTCCAAATGAGGGTAAAGAGAATCGTTACCCTTAAACGTGGCTTCGAATTCATAACTTGATTTTTGGCACGGATGGAAAGGAGCGTATAGCCCTCCTCTACGCGTAGCCACCAACGATGAGGGATTCGGATGCATGTAGCTCCACCAAGGATGAGCTCTAGGGTTGGAAAACCCTATTCATCTCCTTCTCCAAGCTCTCTCTCTCTCTTAATTAAACCCTTAAGAGAATAATGAATAAAGGGGGGTTTTCGGCCACCATATGCAGCCACCGAGCCTCCTCAATCCAAAACATCCCCCAAAGTCAAAGTGCCATAAATGGCCATGATTTCGGCTGCAAAGTACAATTTGGAGCTGTCGCCGGCTACAGCCGCTATCGCCTGGCGACAGCGGTAAAGAACCGACTTTGACCCGTCAACGCCACCGCTGTGAATAGTGCATGACACATGCCACGGTGTCGCCAACATTAGCACTTAACGCTGCCCGACAGCCTCTCCAGAACCCTTCTCAACAGAACGCTATCGCCGGGCGATAGCCGCTATCGCCGGCGACAGCGCTGGATTCCAGAAATCTGATTTTTCTGATTTGGGGTCTTGCAAGCATTCACTTAGGGGGAGCATGTATTTAGGGGGAGCAATTCTAAATGCTAAAAATCGATAATTATCCTAAGTCATCACTCTCACACACACACAAGTAAGTTTCATCATGCTTTTATATTAATGCTCTGATTTATCATTAATGGATTTGTTATTATCAAAAGGGGGAGTTTGTTGGAACATGGTCTTCCGCATCTCCTAGGTTTGAGAATAACAAATCCTATGTGTATTTGATCTTGTGTGTATAAGTGTGCAGGAAAACAAGTCCACATGACTCAAGGATAACATAAGAAGGTTGACCCCAAATTTGAGCCATCAATCCAACATTCCCACTAGCGCCGGCGCTAGCAATGATAAGCGCAATTCCGGGAGCACATATAGAAGGAGCTAGCGTCTGGCGGTAGCCGATAGCGTAGGCGGTAGCGTAGAGCACATAAGGCAAGAGAGAAATGTTTCCTCGGATTGAAGATTCTGCCGCGCAGAATATGTCCTAATATGGGATAGCACCGACGGTACCTCTAGCGCAGGCGCTAGCGCTGAGGTTATAAATAGGAACCCTCTTCTCTCGATTCATACATACATCAGAGAGAGAGTTTGAGTGCTAGAATTCCAGAGGCTGCCTTGGCCGAAAGTTGATGTACTACCAAAGCTCTGCAAATTTCTGAAGGAGAATCTCTTCACGCCAGATCCAAACGACGTCCGCTTCTACAATGCTTATTCTACAACGGCTCTTCATCTCCAACTTCAGAAGTTCTTTAAGAGGGAGTTTTTATAATTATCATTTCATATTTCTTGTAAACGGTTAGAGAATTCGCCTCGTGTTTGCGACTAGGTCTGGGTAGGACTTAGGGAAGAAATTTGCCTCGTGTTGGCGACTAGATCTAGGTTAGGTTCGTGGGGATGTAAGTCGGGATAGAAAACAAAAAGAGTTTACTATTATTCGCCACAGATTTCTAGCGTTATAGAAATCAACTTTTGTAAAACCTTATTTCATATTAATAAAACATGTCTCTACTTTATTTCAATTGTTTTACTTAATTTTTCATCTTCTTAATCACGTATTATTTCAAAGATAATCAACATATAAGATAAATTTTAAAAACCCTTATTCACCCCCCCCTCTAAGGGCGCCTACCGATCCAACACTTCCTCGATAGATAACTCCACCTTACTGTGCTCCTTAGAGATTCGATACTTGGGGATTCACTCCCATACTTTATATTACTTGAACGATCGCTACACTGCCGTTTCGTGCTGCAGTCTCGCTCCCGCCTATAGCAGAGTGCTAGATTTGCGCATCAAGTTTTTGGCGCCGTTGCGGGGGAACAAAGTCGTGTGAGTTTCTTTAGAGGGAGCGACAAGAGATAAAGTTCTTTTCCATTTGTGTATCGCATTTGTTTTAATTTAGTTCTTGTAAATTCGCTTTTTATCTGTTCTTAAGTAGTTCAAAAATCATGTTTTTTTTATTTAATTTTTCCTTCGTGCATACCAAGTTATTTGTGACTCCTTCATTGCACCACTATGTATGCCTATCAGCAATGTAGATGGTGTGATTCGTTTAATCATTCTAGCGATGAGTGCTATTTAGGAAGCCATAATTATAATTCGTATGGTTCATCGTATGGAGAATCTAGATCTTCATACAATGAACCTACTTATTATAATTATGTGTCCCCATCGCGAGCATCACCTTCACCAGGTGGTTTGGCCTCTCCATGGTCAAAACCTACCGGGAAGCGCTGCTTGTGTTGTAGGAGTCTTGATCACGCATTGAAGGAATGTGAGATATGTAAATTGCAATTGGAAGAGGATGATGAGACGGAGCTCATCACCATTCCACCGTTCCCATATCATACTGCTCCTCCCATCATTGAGGACATATACGCCATGTCCCCATATCCTCATGGGAGCATGGCGGATGTGTCCACTAGCATCGTTGTTGATCATTACAATGACATTTTGGAGTTTTCTTCCTCTACTGTGCCATCATTTTCTGTGGATTCTGTATCTGATGATATTTCTTCACTCATATCGAACTCTATCTTAAGTCCTGTTTCTACTCAGATATTTTCTTGTATCAGTATGCATGTATCTTCTACTCTTATTGCCGAATTTCTAGATGTGCAGGATGAGCCTATGGAGCCCGAAGCTGTGCCGAGTTGCACTGAGGAGGATATTTTCCTTAGTGAAAAGGTTTCTACCTCATCACCGGAGGAGAAGGTCCAACTCATCACAGAAGTTCCTAGCTGTTCATATTCTTCTTGCAGTGCTCTTAATGCGGTCGACAATGAGTCTTTTGTAGAACCTGATGGGAGTGACACTGGGGCCACTCCTCCTGTGTTTGATTCTTTTAGTTCTTCATCAATTTAATTTCCTAATCCTCCTTCTAATAATGTTGATATTGATAAATTCATCCTTCCTGCTCCCTCTCCTGCTTCAATTTATGATATTTCGTATATCCCCTGCAGGTGCATGAATTTTTGGACCCATTTTTGGGTGATTCTGAGTGGCAGTCTTAGAAGGAAAAGCAAATGGCAATGATGAATTCAATCGCCTATTCCACCTCATCATCATTGCCTGCGTTTTCCTTGAAAGTCTGGGTGCAGGGTGGTAAGCGTTATTTCATCAATGACCGTCATTTGGAGGAGATGAAGAGGATGAAGAAAAATGAAATTTGGAGATGGAAAGCCTCCGTTCTTCTCGTCTGTTGCTGTTGGGTCTTCGGACCCTCTTCTTTTATTTCTAGTTACTACTTTAAATCAACTTATAGTTGATTATTTTGCTGATCATGTAATAATAATTAGGATTTATTAACTTTTGGTTTATGCTTAGACACGTATTAAAACTGCTTAATACATGTATTTAGTCCAGCTTAAGGACGGTAAACAAAAGCGCTAATGGGAGACAACCTAGTTTTGGTTATTTTTATTTCTCTAATCCACTAATAATTTAGTATTTATTTCTGTTATTGCATGGTGCGTCCTTTTTGTAGGGTGGTGATATTTTGGTGGCGGACTTGGATTTCCATCGCAGTATTAATGCCAATCTTCTGGTATGCTCATTTCTGAGCATGGGTAACTTTTCTTCCCCTAGCCTTTTATTAAATTTTCATGGTTACATCATTTGCGTCTATTGCTTAGATTGAGTCTGGGGGAGAGACACTATGTGTTACCCATTGCACGTGCACATATCAGTACATGATGGAAGTATTATATTTCAGTTATACTATGTGTTCATCTTCATCGCACACCACATCACCCACTTGAGCGCGCACTCACTTGTTTGTATGCCCCAGTATATTCAATTCTTGGTTGTGATGTAGGAATTGTTGTATTAGCCTAAAAATTGCAAGATAGAGTGGCATGTTGACTCTTGTAGTGCTCTAGTTGAGTACTCGTGTCTTGCATCGGGATTTTTGTAGGATTAGTTTATATTTATTCTTTTAATTTACAATTAGTAGATTTGCGTAGATTTTAATTTAGTTTACTCAAAATAGTGAATGTGCTTGAATCCAGTGGTAGCGGTGTATTGTGTGTAGGCGAGCGCGAGGTTCGTGTTGCTCGAGTCGGGAGGAAGGATTACCTTTCTCGGGAGCTAAGAACTTGCCCCAAGCGACTCTCAAAGCATGGGTGCGAACGATTTGCAAGTTGAGCGTGACGTAGGCCATCTATTTGGCAAGCTTGAACATTGTTCTACCATTCCTATACGCTAACCGTTGCTAGCCTATTTTTGTGCTTATCCGACCTTTTGTTTCAGCTCCACCATACTTCACCAAGGCCTAAAAGATAATCCCATTTTTGCAACCAAAAATTAGCCAAAAGAATTAGCGAATTGTAATTTGCCAATGCGGTGCGGCGATGAGAAATTTTAGTGTTGATGTGGATTTCTTAAAAAAAAAAATTCTATATGCCGAGTTTTTTTGCGAATAGATTTGGGGATAAAAAAAAGAGAAAGAAAAAAAATAAAAGCAAAGAAAAAAAATATCCTTAGCGTTTTAATTGAAACATATAGTTCTATCGATTGGAGTAGGCCGTGTGCACACCCAGTTTCAAAGTCAAGTCTGGGGGGTGTTACACGTGTATTATTGGGGCTGCTATGATTTAGCACTTTTATATGCTCATTTGGGTTGCGATTAGCCTTCAAGTTTATCTTTGTATTCCAAACCGTAACCTAAGCCTCGTATTAACAAAAAAAAGTCCTATTGATTCATCTTGTGAGTTCACTAGAGTCATGGAGAGAGTGTGACAGTGCGAGCTTATGGCTCTCGACATTGATGGATTTCAACGGAGATAATTCCTAGTTCCAGTCTTGGGTAACACTCCCCTTCGCGTCTAGCTTACATTCGTACTACGCGTGACCACGAGATTCACCAACATTCCATTTTTGAGTAAAAATAAATTCCTTTTTACTCATCTACACTTTTTATAAATTAGCTAGCATATTTAGAAACTTCTTCTAATGAATTTCTATGCACACAAGTATGCAACTTCACATACTACTCCATGTCGCAATTCTTAAGCTAGCTATGCTTATCCTACTCCGCCGGATTTGTTTGCTCGGGACGTGCAAACAGGTAAGTCTGGGGGTGTGATGAGTCCGATTTATAGTGTTTTTCGGACTCATCTGGGCTAGTTTTCACTCACTTGCACTTCACTTTTAGTTCATTATTGCTTATATTTCACTTGAACACATTTCTTCACAAAGTGCACTCTTTGGGCCCATTTTGGTATGCAATTGCGCGCTATGTTTGTTGGGGGTAAGCACATAGTGCTCCTCAACCCTTTTTTTGTATTTGGATTGAGCTGGAAGTGTATTCCCAGCTGTGTGATTGCTATTTGGTGCTGTGTAGGTGGGTAGAACATCCATTATGCCCAGATTTCACGTCTGTATGAATCACACGGTCGTGCATTTCCTTGACGCCCAATCGATCCGACCATGCGCGTTCATCTATGGCCCAAAATATCATTCTGGATTTGGTTGTGCATTTTGTTCACGCACAGTTGGTTTGCCCGTGCGTGAGTAAAATCGCGCGAGCTCCTCTTTTGTTTAAAAAAATTATGTTTTATTTTGTTCACGCACGGTCGTGCGTTTCTAAAATGCACGGTCGTGCCTGAACAAAATTCTGCACTTTTTCTATTTAAGCTGTGATTTTTTTATGTTTTGAAGAACCGAACTGTTCTGCGATTTCTTCCGCCGGAAGCAGCGACTGCTCCATTTTCTTCCACTCTACCCCCCCCCCCCCCCCCCCTCTGAAAGTGCACAGTTAACTTCACTAGAATTCTCTAGAGGGGGGGGGGGGTGAATAGAGATTAAAAATATTTTGTGCAAAGTTAATATATATGTGTATAATCACAAATTAGAGCTTCCCACACACCAACAAGAATTAAGCAAGAAAATAAAGTAAATGCAAGAAAATAAATCACAGCACAACACAAGAAAATATAGTGGTTCCCCAAACTTTGGGTAGTCCACTCTTCTACCCCCTTGGTAGGAATTCACTATCTTGTACTGAGTCTTTTGATAAGGAGACTCTTAGAACCACCCCGAGTCTTTTGACAAGGAGACTCTTAGAACCAACTGAGTCTTTTGACAAGGAGGCTCTTAGAACCAGTACACTGAATTTTTTGAAGAGAGATTCTAAAAACTCTTTTACAATGTTAGATGTAAGAAAGAAAGCAGGAAAGATATAAGGACAAGAATGAATCTTCTTCCTAGCAAGAAGATTGGAAGCACAAGAAGTGAATTGAATCTTTCTTCAATAGAGAGAAGATGATTTGCAGACTTTCTCTCTTTGTGAGAGCTATCAGATTTTGCAGCAGTGTGATTTCAGAAGCAGAAGAAGAAGAAGTGGTTGAATGTTGCTGCAGAGTTTTTTTTTCAATTTCTCTCTTTTCTCTTGGGAGCTTTTCCTCTATTTCAAAATGTATGTGGTGGATCACTCAACTGTCATTTTCTGCCGACCTCCTCTTTATTTATAGCTCTGTGTATTCAAAATAATGCTATAGGAGGATAATTAATTAGCAGTCAGAAAAATAGAAAGATGAAAATGTTTCCATAATATTTATTTCTGTAGAAGGAAAGAACCAATTCAGATTTCAAATAATATCCAAATAAGTTAAATCAAATTAGCCAAGAATCAGATATAAGGAAAGAATGATTCAGAACGGCTACAAAATATTGACACTTATTCCATATAAATCAGATCTATTGAAAGAAGGAAAGAAATCTGGCGCATATTTAAATTCTGTCATGGAAATCGACGTGCGTCGATTACTATTCGACGCAAGCGTCGAGAGCATCCTTTCTAGACGTTGAGAGAAAAATAAGGAAGGTGCGTCGACTGAGGTGCGTCGACTTCATTAGATGCGTCGACTAGAAATCAGAGTGGCGTCGACTAGACTTACGTCGAAATCTTCCTAGAGTTACTTCGACTCAACCTGAAGGAAACGTCGAATACTATTCGACGCATATTTACTTAGCCTTGTTTTTTTCATTCTTAGAATTCATTTCTAGGGGTTAAGAGAAATCATTTTCCCAACAATCTCCCCCTATTTGTCTTAACCCTATTTAGAGGGAAATTGTACTAGCATATAATTAACCCAGCACAGCATTTGTAAAGATAAGAAATATATTGAGTAACCAAAAATGAAAGAAGGAAAGAAAGTTGTATATACACCAACTCAGAAGAGAATATATATATATTGACCAATCAATGTTTTGAACATAAAAATTTTCATTAATGTTTTTAGAAACCAAATTAACACTCAGGAGGGGTAGAAGGAGTCTTTCTTTTTCTTTTGAAGACTTTGGTAGGTTGCTCCTTCTCAACAGCAGATAGCACCCTCATCTCCCCCTGAGTCACAGCAGTTGAGTCCCTTTGAGTTTCATCTAGCTCCCCCTGAGTTTCAGCTTCAGGTAACACAGCATCTGGCTGCTCTTTTTCATTTTCAGCTGTATTCACAATGGTATCCAGCTCCTTAGCTCCTACTTCAGCTACCACAATTTCCAGCTCCCCCTGAGGTTTAGTTTCTTTAACTTTCTCATCATCTTCCCCATCTTCTTTTTCAGCTCTGCTTGCTTCCCCTTGCAGTAGTGCCACTTGGTCTGCAACCTCTCTTGCTATGCTGAGTACCTCTATTGTTTGTTCATCAATATGGAGCTCAGGCACTATCTCATTCCCAAGGGTTTTGAGCAGTGCTAGACTGTCAGTTTTTGAGGTAGGAAGGGATTTGTGAGAAGGAGATTTAGGATTGGAGGGCTGATCTTCATCTAGATTCTCCCCCTTCTTGACCTTCTTGGCCAAGGAGGTTAAGAAAGACCTATTCACTCTAGAGGAAGAGAGAGATGACTTCAGATCTTGCACAGAGGCACTGACCCCATCTATTTGGGTGTGCATGTGAAGGATGGAGGAATGAATCTGGGAGCAATGCTCATCTAGCATTGCTTGGAATCTTTGAGCTGTGGATTGTATGCACTGGGTGATGAGAGCCTCAGTGGATTCAGATGGTTCATGGTGTGAGAGTTGATGAGGAGGTGATGGTGGAGGAAGAGGTGATAGAGGAGGAGGAGGAGATAATGGATGTGGAGAGGGGATTCTATCATCTTGAGGAGGCATATTTGATGGAGGAGGTGGAGGAATAGAAGAAGGTTGAGCAGGTGATTGAGGAGGTATTGGTGAGGATGATGCTGGGACAGAAGATGTGACTGTTTGAGAAGGAGGAGGAGGAGGAGGATGAGCAGGAGAGATAGGAGGAGATGGAGTCCTTTCAGGGATGGAACCAGGCTTAGGGATTTGCCTGGCCCATTTAGAAAATAGGGCTATGGACATCAGCTGGTTCATTTCCATCTAGATTTGTACCAGCTTCATTTTCAGCCTCATTCACTACTTTGCTTCCTTCCCCCTGTAGTGGTGTCATTTGATTTGTAGCATCTCTTGCTATGTTGAGTATCTCTATTGTTTGTTCATCAATATGGAGCTCAGGTACTATCTCATTCCCAAGGGTTTTGAGCAGTGCTAGACTGTCAGTTTTTGAGGTTGGAAGGGATTTGTGAGAAGGAGATTTAGGATTGGAGAGCTGATCTTCATCTAGATTCTCCCCCTTCTTGACCTTCTTAGCCAAGGAGGTTAAGAAAGACCTAGTCACTCTAGAGGAAGAGAGAGATGACTTTAGATCTTGCACAGAGGCACTGACCCCATCTATTTGGGTGTGCATGTGAAGGATGGAGGAATGAATCTGGGAGCAATGCTCATCTAGCATTGCCTGGAATTTTTGAGCTGCAGATTGGATGCACTGAGTGAGTAGAGCCTCAGTGGATGCAGATGATGGAGAGTGAGGAGATGATGAATGTGGAGAGGGGATTCTATCATCTTGAGGAGGTATATTTGATGGAGGAGGTGGAGGAATTGATGAGACTTGGGCATATGGTTGAGATGGTATTTGTGTGGATGAAGAAGGTACAGAAGATGTGACTGTTTGAGAAGGAGGAGGAGGAGTAGGATGAGCAGGAGAGATAGGAGGAGATGGAGTCCTTTCAGGAATGGAACCAGGCTTAGGGATTTGCCTGGCCCATTTAGAAAATAGGGCTATGGACATCCTTTTTCCTGGAGGGATGGGAATTCCTTTTGACCTACATAGGTCAGGGAAGGAGTGGAACAGTACTTGACTCATCATTCTCATGTAGGCATTTTCTTTGTGGGAATATCTAAAGCCTATCATCTTGAGCAAACAGCTGGCCCAGTCTATTTTCTTCTTTAACACCAGAGCTCCCATGATGTTCAGTTGCTGCTTGGGCACTGCATCATGGGCAGATATCTTACATAGTAGTATCTTTCCTACTATATCTGCTAGTAGTCTATACTCCTCAGAAAAGTCTATTTTCTTTAGATGGATTGGTTTATCCCTTGAGAACTTCATGGTGGTTAGCAGATGCTTGATTTCATCAGGTGTGAGGTCTATAGATTCATCACCTAATAGGAAATGATGAAGACTTATGAGATTTCCTTTCCCTATTTTAGTTGAACAAAGATGACATTAGGATATACCTGATGGGAGATCAAAGGTGGCCCTAATGTGTTCTGCTGAGATTGAGACTGGTGTCTCATATAGTGTTCCTTGGATTTCTCCTTGTTCAGAAATCTGAACATGATTTATGAGCTCTGTGAGCTCAGTTTCCAGAAGCTTGCACCTAGTGGAGATGAGCTTGTCCAGTACTGCTTCAGTGAAGAGAGCTATGATGTTCTTATAGTTCTCTATTGCTGCTTGGAAGGATTCGAGGTCGATATCGAACCCAGAATTTATCTTGGGAGCCATTGAAGATCGGTGAGAGAGGGAAAAAGAATCAGCTGGACAGAGGAGCAAGAAGGATGATAGATGCAGAATCGCGAAGGTTTTCTAACTGAAGAGTTTATTTAAGTCAGGTGAAGCGTCGAAATGGGACTCAATTCGAGGCTTATTCGGTACTTCAGTGGATGTGACTGAGAATATTTTAGTATTGCCGCTCGTTTTTATGAAGTCGACGTTACAGCGAGTGGAATTCGACGTGAACGTCGATATGGTCTGATTTGGTATGATAGGGTTTCCTATCGACGTATGCGTCGATAGTAGTCGACGCATGCGTCGATTACACCTGTTGATCTGAGTCATCTACGGAGCGTCGAGTAGAAGTTGACGTGACTTTTGATTTTTCTGAACCACTCTATGTTCTTATTTCTTGTTGTCTCTTCCTAGTCCTAAAGCTTTTCTAAGACAGCCTAGGACTAATTTTTACAGTTAGTTTGATTGATTATGCCAACATTGTTTGGCAAGGTGGCCAGTTTTGTTACATATATAGCATTTGATTATCCTATTATTATGAGAATTTGAGTTTAGAGTAGGATAGAAGTGTTGATGAGGATAAGAGTGTTGGTTAGAATAGAGGGTTTGATTTGGATAGAATTCATGATTAGGATGAACGGGTCCTGAATAAGGGTTAGGATGAAAGACTTTTGGAGGAAAGATGTTTAAATTGTTCTGAATTTTTGTGCGTCGATATCCATTCGACGCATGTTGATAGTCACGTTGATTTGTATTCCGCGCTTTCTCCTGATGGTGTCGATCGGATTTCGACGCATAGAAAAAGTTGCGTCGATTGGAAGTCGACGTGCTTTTGTTCATCCATCTAGAAGAGGTCGAAGCATCTGAGAGATTGCGTTGAGTAGAAGTCGACGCACTATCATGCATGCATCGATATGAATTCGACGCAACTGTATCTTCATAAATTTTCATTTTGCCTATCTCTGTTTTTACTCCTTTATGTCTTGTTTTTCTTGGTTTGATTGTTTCTTCAGATGAAGTTTGTGAGTCATCAGCTGAATAATAAGATGTTTCATCAAATTCCTTTATTTCTTTGAAGGAGTTTTCTTCCTTATCTCGTGGGTCTTTTTCTTGGTTTGTCATTTTGACAGGTTTAGTGAATTTTACAGGGCTCATCCAAGCAGGTTTGTTGGATGGAATTAGGCTGATTGAGGGATCAGCCCCTAGCCCAAGATGGTTGTGTCTTATTGTTTGTTTTCAGTGATTTCCTTAAGAGTTTGGCTTCTCATTTTTATTGATTCTTCAAAGGCTTTTGCCTGGGTTACTTTATCCTTAAGGAACTGATTTTCTATTCTAGCCCTTTCTATTTCCTTTTCTATTCTGCTAGCTATTGATTCATAATCTTTAGAGGATTTAATTTCTGTGTTTCTCTGGTTTTTAGCTACATTGATTTGTTCTTTTAGATCTTTAATTTCTTGTTTTGTTTTTAGTTGATCTAGGTACATTCCCATAAAATCATTTCTAAAATTATCACTTTGAAAATCTATTTCATCAAACATGCTTACCTCATCCTCATCCTCAGATTCCTCAATGAGAATGAGGTTCTTTTCTTTTTCATCATCAGAAGATATGCTTTCTTCTGATCCTGTTTCACTCCATGATTTATCATCATTCTTTGAGTCTTCAAAGGCCATCAAGTATAGGTCTTCTTGCCTAGATTCTTCATTGTCACTCTTAGAGGATGAACTATCCTCAGAGTTTGTTTCACTCCAGACTTCTGCAATGAAGCCTCTTTCTTTCTTCTTCCCCTTTTTCTTCAGATCTTTCTTTTTCAGATCCTTTTCTGTTTCAGCATTCTCTGGACATTCTGGGGCAATGTGTCCAGGTTTCCTGCAAGAATAGCAAATAATTTCTTTAGTGGGGGTTTTGTCATACCTTGGTTTTGACTCCCTCCTTTTTGATCCATCTGTCTTGACCCATTTCTTAAATCTTCTGGCCAAGAAACTGAATAATTCTTCTTCAGTGATAGGGGTTCCTTCTTCTGTTCCCTTTAGAGCAATGTTCCTGCTTTTTGAGGAAATTGGAGTGTTTTCTCTTCTTTCCTTCTCCTCTCTAGTTTTCAGCAACTGCTCATAGGATCTGACTTTTCCTAAGAGAGCATCTGTTGAGATCTCTTTTTGTCCTCTTGTGTCTCTTATTGCCCATATTCTTGAGTCCCATGAACTAGGGAGACTCATTAGCAATTTGTCATTAATCTCAGTGAGAGAGATTTCTCTATCCAAGTCTCTTAGTTGATTGATGATCAGATTGAATCTGTCATACATTTCAGAGATGCTTTCTTCAGCCTTCTTTTGGAAGTTCTCATATTGAGAGATCAATAGAGCCTTTTTATCTTTCTTTTCATCAGCACTTCCTTCCACCATCTTTGTGAGAGCATCCCAAATTTCTTTGGATGATTCACAGTCAACAACCTTTTGAAAAATGTCATCTGAGAGAGTTGAGACAAGTATGTTCATGGCCTTTAGATCATATGTTCTTGCCTTCTTTTCATCTTCTGTCCACTTAGATCTTGGAACAAGTGTTTGTGTGACATTGCCATTTGCATCCTTTCTATAAGGCTTTGGGGGACCTGTCATAGTAATATCAAACAAGTCAGCATCAATGGAATTCATATAAATTCTAATTCTTGTTTTCCAAACTGCAAACTTTTCAAGATTGCACATTGGAGGTCTGGTGGAAGCATAATCTTTGATTTATGCCATATGATAAAATAGTTTTGAAAAATATATATATATATGAGAGGTAAGATCTTTTTGATCAAGGAGTTATCCTTTTTAGATCAACCTCGCTCTGATACCAATTGAAAGTGCACAGTTAACTTCACTAGAATTCTCTAGAGGGGGGGGTGAATAGAGATTAAAAATATTTTGTGCAAAGTTAATATATATATGTGTATAATCACAAATTAGAGCTTCCCACACACCAACAAGAATTAAGCAAGAAAATAAAGTAAATGCAAGAAAATAAATCACAGCACAACACAAGAAAATATAGTGGTTCCCCAAACTTTGGGTAGTCCACTCTTCTACCCCCTTGGTAGGAATTCACTATCTTGTACTGAGTCTTTTGATAAGGAGACTCTTAGAACCACCCCGAGTCTTTTGACAAGGAGACTCTTAGAACCAACTGAGTCTTTTGACAAGGAGGCTCTTAGAACCAGTACACTGAATTTTTTGAAGAGAGATTCTAAAAACTCTTTTACAATGTTAGATGTAAGAAAGAAAGCAGGAAAGATATAAGGACAAGAATGAATCTTCTTCCTAGCAAGAAGATTGGAAGCACAAGAAGTGAATTGAATCTTTCTTCTATAGAGAGAAGAAGATTTGCAGACTTTCTCTCTTTGTGAGAGCTATCAGATTTTGCAGCAGTGTGATTTCAGAAGCAGAAGAAGAAGAAGAAGTGGTTGAATGTTGCTGCAGAGCTTTTTTTTTCAATTTCTCTCTTTTCTCTTGGGAGCTTTTCCTCTATTTCAAAATGTATGTGCTGGATCACTCAACTGTCATTTTCTGCCAACCTCCTATTTATTTATAGCTCTGTGTATTCAAAATAATGCTATAGGAGGATAATTAATTAGCAGTCAGAAAAATAGAAAGATGAAAATGTTTCCATAATATTTATTTCTGTAGAAGGAAAGAACCAATTCAGATTTCAAATAATATCCAAATAAGTTAAATCAAATTAGCCAAGAATCAGATATAAGGAAAGAATGATTCAGAACGGCTACAAAATATTGACACTTATTCCATATAAATCAGATCTATTGAAAGAAGGAAAGAGATCTGGCGCATATTTAAATTCTGTCATGGAAATCGACGTGCATCGATTACTATTCGACGCAAGCGTCGAGAGCATCCTTTCTGGACGTCGAGAGAAAAATAAGGAAGGTGCGTCGACTGAGGTGCGTCGACTTCATTAGATGCGTCGACTAGAAATCAGAGTGGCGTCGACTAGACTTACGTCGAAATCTTCCTAGAGTTACTTCGACTCAACCCGAAGGAAACGTCGAATACTATTCGACGCATATTTACTTAGCCTTGTTTTTTTCATTCTTAGAATTCATTTCTAGGGGTTAAGAGAAATCATTTTCCCAACACCCCCCTTTTTCCCGAGGCCACCTCGCATCATCCAAGCGCTTCAAGGAGAGGATTCTACACTCATCTTCATCGCCAAGCAAGGAGTTCTTCGCATCGGATGTGGCTGGATTGTAGTTTACCGGAGAAGATGGGTCCATTGGGAGTAAGTGACAGCCCTCCTCTACCCCGGATGATAGTTGGGACCGAGCTAGGACGCAGATTGACACCCTGACGATTCCTACCGTGAATCTACAATAAGCTTCCGGATTTGGTTGTATCTCTTGCATTTTTCTCCTCTTGGGCTATTGTTGTTAGTGTAATCTTCTTTATTTGATGTTGTTTGCACTCTACATTTGATTTAATCTTCATCTCATTGTTATGCAATGTATTATTCTTGTATGAGTGCTTGAGGTGAGCTCTTGTGGTAATTATGGTGTGAGTGTTTGGGTTTGCTATACTAGCAATTGCTAGGTTTGAGCTTTGTGACGAGGTGCTTGCGACCCTCATTCCGCCGGTGCGACCCATTCCATATGCAAGCCTACTCTTCCATCCGTGGAGCGAAGCGGTGCATAGCAGCCCGTGTAATCCATCCGCCCAGTAAAGCAGCGCATAGCGGCTTGCAGAGGGGTAGTTTAGTTTCTTTTCTTTTATTTTCTATAAACCAAATCACCCCTACACATTCCACCCGACCTAAAGGACTTCGATCTGAAGTCCTTCCTCGATAGATAACTCCACCTTACAGTGTTCCTTAGATATTCGATACTTGGGGATTCACTCCCACATTTTATATTACTTGAACGATCGGTACACTGCCGTTTCGTGTCGCAGTCTCGCTCCCGCCTATAGCGGAGTGCTAGATTTGCGCATCACATAGCTACGGTAAAGATATCCTCTGTTTCACTTAAGCAACTTATTACAGTACACGGCGGAAGCCATCAACACAACTCATTAGGTAAAACCAAACCTATAGACCCTTAAATTTTGAGATCGTTCGACACCTATAGTGGTCTACAGTATGTCCCGTTTTGAATCTCCATGACCCACTCGCATTTTTGGGGACGAAAATCTTCTCTGTTTTATTGGTTTTTAACATCCCAACTTTAAAAAGTGGTCTAACCGGTTCATTTGAACCCTTGTAAGAGCTTAGAATGGGTCGTAGAAAACCACGACCCGACCTTCACCCCAAAATGGTGGTCTTTTAGAGAAATGATTGTTCTGGGTAGCATTGTGCTTCGCCACAATAATTAAGTTGTATAGGAATCATACGTGCTCTGAATTGACTTCCGTCAATTGCGTTAGACTCATATGGTCGAGACAAGTGCTACGAAACTCATTTCGTTCCAATCCGAGGTCATTTGGTGAAAGTGACTGTTTTGAGTAACGTAGCGCATAACAACGACGACATTTTAGTATAGTGAGCATACGTGCTCCAAATCGACTTCCATAAGTTGTGTTAGACTCGTATGGTCGATAAGAGTGTAACAGAATTCGTTTCGTTCCAATTCGAGTTCATTTGGTGAAAGTGACCATTTTGAGTAATGTAACGCGTAACGACGATGCCATTTTAGTATAGTGAGCATACGTGCTCCAAATTGACTTTCGTCAGTTGTGTTAGAATCGTATGGTCGATACGAGTGCAACAGAACTCCTTTCGTTCCAATCCAAGGTCATTGGGTGAAAGTGACCGTTTTGAGTAATGTAGCGCGTCGCGACGACGCTATTTTAGTATAGTGAGCATACATGCTCCAAATTGGCTTACGTCAGTTGCGTTAGACTCGCATGATCGATACGAGTGCAATGGAACTTGTTTCATTCCAATCCGAGGTCGATTTGAAAAAACGACTATTTTGAGTAACGTCGAGCGTCGCAAAAAAAACTCCCTTATAAAATATTGAGCAAATAAGCTCTAAATTGAATTCTGTCAGTTGCATTTGGCTCGTATAGACAATACGAGTACAATAGAAATCATTTTGCTCAATTCTGACATCGTTTAGTCAAGTAAATAAAATTAAACGCAATCTCGAGATACGTGAACGCTGGATTTCAACCCCATCACATTGATGTTGACTCGACACTCGACGAATCAGACCCATATCGACCTTGACCCATATGGGGGACCCACTTAGGGTTGACCTTAGTCAACCCTCCTCAAAAGAATAATTTTCTTAAAAATTAAACTCTCTCTCCACTCATCCGCACTCAACCAAAAACCATAATCACCATGCTCACCCATGATTGGTGGATCAGCCACCCTGCACTAATCCCAAAGTCAAGTCTTAAGCTTAAGCTAACCCTAATCCACCCTAAGCCAAATCTTAATCTCCCCCCTAGCCTAAGCCCAAGGAAGTGGACCTAGATATTTTTAATGCCTCTAATGGATGACTGACACCTTCACCTTCCCCTACCCTAGTTGGCCGGCAACCCAACCACGGTTCAAGTCTAACCAAGGGAGAGAAGAGGGAGGAGGGCTCTCAGCCACCCTATTTATGGTCTCCCATGGCTTCACCAAGGGTGACCACCTTAGGAGTACCTCTCTGCCCTTTTCAGAACCAGCCCCACCACCCCACACGCCCGCAGGAGCCGGAGAAGACACTCAAGATCCACCGCCACCTCCACCATGGCGACATCGTCGGAGGGCTCCTGGAGGACCCCAAACCAGATGGGATCTCCTCCTCTCCTCCCTCCCTACCTTTTTTACGTCTCGCATGTGAGCTCTGGTGTCCGGAGCATCGCCGCCGTTTGCCCCCTCTCCTCCGTCTGAAATAGGAAAATAAATAACTCCGACGGTGGCCGGCGGCTGCAGGCCATCAGACCACCGTCGGAGTGGTCGCCTGCCCCCTAAGAGTTGGCCGGGGGCGGATCCATGGCCAGCCGACGGCCGGCGGCGGGGAAGGCCCGCAAGGGGAGGAGGGGCGTATAGGAAGCACGTAGTTTTGATAAGTTTGTTTGTAAATTTTTATGATATTTTATAATTTATATCTATTATACCGTTCAATTTTTCGGGGCATTATAGGAAGCTTAAATGCAATAACTTTGAACATGAAAGTTGCTCATCTTGGCAAGGGTTACCTTCGGTAAAATTTTCATAATTTTTGGAAGAGGCTAAGTTATTTGAGAAATTAAAATACCTCAAATATTTGGGTTTTTGAATTAGCAGGGGAATTTAAGTAGATCGGAAAGTTATGATATGAATATGGGATGTTTCCAGAGCCCATGTACACCTGGGGTAATTATTTGAATTTTTTTAGAACTCGTTATGATAATTTAATGATTTAATCAAGCTCGGTCCTTTACTTGTAAAAATTCCAGGGGGAGATTTTCATGACCCACATGGCTCAACTTTTTATATAATGTGTATTGGAGTATGGTACAACTTAGGAAAAATAATCAAAATATTATATTGATTCCTGATATTTTTCAAGGATTTAATCAAGGTGGGTCCTTTACATGTAAAAATTCCAGGGGGAGATTTTCATGACCCACATGGCTCAAATTTTTAAATGATGTGTATTATAGTATGGCACAGCCTAGAAAAAATATTCATATTTTACTATGCATTTCTGATATTTTTAAGGATTTAAATGAGGTAGAAATTGCTGGTTTAATAATATCCGAGGCTTTTAACTCCGTCATAAAATTTTGAGAGAATCTCCAAATAATAGTGGATTTGGTGATTTTGATAGGTGGGCTTCTTTTCAAATATAAAATAAAGAGCTTAATCGAGGCAAACAAATCGTCGAGCTGCACTTAAGAAAATACTCGAACATTGGAAGTCGCATCTTTTAGGAGAATTTAAGGGACTCATAATAATGTTCCTCTAACCTGTTTAAGCTATGTTTAAAAGGCACAATTAAAACCCATGATCGGACTGTAAATAATGAGGAAGAATTTGGAAGAGACTCATATGAACGGAGATAGAACAGAACATTCCTCCTATGAACGGAGATGGAACCGAAGCCTCCTATGTATGGAGTGAAGGACTACTAACCCTTTTATTCTATTGCACTTTCTATTACTCCAGTCTCGTACTGGTCCCGCTCCTTTCAGTTTCAGTACCTTCCGTTCAATTTCTTTTTGGTACCACTCCAGTCTCGTACTGGTCTAGTTCATTTTGTACTTTATTTCAATATTGCTTTTGGTTTAGAATTGACGTGAAGATGGCACATTCCTCAGGGTCAACCCTAAATAGTGCCGAACTGGCCGCCGCTCTTGGAGAAGAGCGGACAGATCGATGTTTTGGTTTTATTCCAGCATTTCAATTACTGCACTGAATTTCAGTATTTCAGTTACTCTACTTTATTTCAGTATTGCTTTGGTTTAGAGTTGACGTGAAGATGGGACATTCCTTCAGGGTCAACACTAAATAGTATCGAACAGGCCGCCGCTCTTAGAGCAGAGCGGGCAGATCGATGTTTTGGCTTTTCCTTCATTATCGCCTATAATTTAGAGTTGTCGTGAAGATGGGGCATTCCTTCAGAGTCAACCCTAAATAGTGCCAAACTGGCCACCGCTTGTAAAGCAGAGTAAACATATCGATGTTTTGGCTTTTCCTTCATTATTGCCTATAATTTAGAGTTGACGTGAAGATGGGGCATTCCTTCAAGGTCAATCCTAAATAGTTCCGAACTGGCCGCCGCTTGTAAAGCAGAGCGGACAGATCGATGTTTTGACTTTTCCTTCATTATTGCCTATAATTTAGAGTTGACGTGAAGATGGGGCATTCCATCAGGTTCAACCCTAAATAGTGCCGAACTGGGCGCCGCTTGTAGATCAGAGCGGACAGATCGATGTTTTGGCTTTTCCTTCATTATTGTCTATAATTTTGAGTTGACGTGAAGATGAGGCATACCTTCAGGGTCAACCCAAAATAGTGATGAACCCGCCGCCGCTTGTAGAGCACATCGGACAGATCGATTTTTGGTTTTTCCTTCATTATTGCCTATAATTTAGAGTTGACGTGAAGATGGTGCATTCCTTCAGAGTCAACCCTAAATAGTGCCGAACTGGCTGCGCTTGTAGAGCAGAGCGGACAGAATGATGTTTTGGATTTTCTTTATTGCCTATAATTTAGAGTTGATGTGAAGATTGTGCATTCCTTTAGAGTCAACCCTAAATAGTGTCGAACCGGCCGCCACTGGTAGGGCAGCGCAGACGAATCAATGTTTTGAGGTGTTATTCATGTATTGACTGTAAGTTAGATTTAACAAGAATATATTGTGTCTTCGAGAAATATTCCTACGGGAATATATTGTGCCTTCGAGAAATATTCCTACGGGAATATTTTGTGCCTTCAATATATATTCCTTCAAGAATATATCGCACCTTCGAGAAATATTCCTTCGGGAATATATTATGCCTTCGATACATATTCCTTCGGGAATATATTGTGTCTTCAAGAAATATTCCTACGGGAATATATTGTGCCTTCGAGAAATATTCCTACGGGAATATATTGTGCCTTCAAGAAATATTCCTACGAGAATATATTGTGCCCTCGAGAAATATTCCTACGGGAATATATTGTGCCTTCGAGAAATATTCCTACGGGAATATATTGTGCCTTCAAGAAATATTCCTACGAGAATATATTGTGCCCTCGAGAAATATTCCTACGGGAATATATTGTGCCTTCGAGAAATATCAATGCGGGAATATATTGTGCCTTCGAGGAATATTCTTATGGGAATTAAATGTGCCTTCGGAAAATTGCCTTGGGAGAATGTCGGATGACCGATGAGTTTTACTCTAAGGCAACCTGCACGAGGGACGGTCTGGGAAGAAAACCTATGCGAAACTAATAGGACTACATGGGTTTGAGACTGTATGCATGATGATACGGAGTATGTAGGCGGTGGTCGCGGGAAGACTGACATGACCCAATAAGAGTTCAGATATCCCATCCCTTATAAATGTTAAATTATGTTTAATGTTAATAGGGATGGGATTCTATTCGTGGTTCTAATAACTTGTCCTTAACATCCGTGCTAGGTTTGGGTGAGAGATAGCACCCAGCTATAGATGAAGCCACAGAGCAGGCTACATCAGGATTTAATACGACAGAGATATTGAAATTATTCATCCATGTCTTGAGTTTGATGTTTCTGTGATAGTTAATCTTTTGCTATAATACTACGTCTTCCACTAAGTACCATAAAGTGCACTCGATAATGGTGCCTTACACTAGAGAACTGCTTCACTACTCTGTGGTGTGTTGTGACATTCGGTTAACATCACCCCTAGGCGTGACAACGGAGTGTCCAAGGAAGGGGGTTGGAGAAGCTAGTACCTTAAAACATGCTTGATTTTCACAATAAATTCCTTACAGTTTTTTTGTTAGTTTTTGTGTTTTATATCTTTGTATTTTATTTTTGCATTTAGAAATAGAATTTAAACCAATGAACAAAAAAAGGAGTAACAGAAATATTTTTGTAATTTTGGCTTTTGTAATTTTTTTTGTTTTAATTTTTCAAAAATCAATTCATATGTAGTATATATAATTGAGCATAATTTTAGGTATTTTATAAGTTACATAAAAACAGAACCAAGCGATACCGCTCGTGCTAACGATAGCGCTGGCGGTAGCGCTGCTTTATTTAATCCCCTTTTTACTTTGTCATTTCGGCCATTACCTCTCTCTCCCAAAAAACCCTAGAATATCACGCATCCCACACATAGATCTAAGGTAAAACTTCATCTTTTCTTATGATTTTTGTTTTAAACTTTGATTTTGATGTTAGAGATGAAGATATTTGAAGTAATTAAGTGGTTTTAGATGATAGATCTACAATGCTTGATTCTTTTATATTTGAAGAGAGGAACTAGAATAAATCTTCATCATTTTTATGATTCTTGTTTTTCATTTTGAATTTTTATGAAGATTTCTAGTTTAGATTATGTGGGTTTCTTGGATCTAGTAATTTGAGAAAGTTTGGATTTGGAAATTTTTTATAGTAGAGAAATCTTACCATTCTAGATCAGAGGACTAGCGCTGGCGCTACTGAAGGCGCTAGTGATTTTTGCTTAAATTTTAATTTTTATTTTAATGTGGCAGATGGCTCCTGGAACAAAGGAGAAGAAACACGCAGGACTAGCTGTGGAGGAAACAATAGTAGGTGTCCCATATTACGTGGAGTTTTCCATGCCAAGACACCATCATATCATGCAACTGTTCGCAACCTCCGAAGTGTTGAATGTGTTTCTTTCGGAGGGGTTTTCTTTAGAGTTAGTACGAGAGTTCTATATGCACTTGGAAGACCCATCGCAGACTGATTTGGATGGAGGAGTGCGGTCTCAGGTGCATGGACAAGTGGTTACTATTACTCATGATGACTTGAGGGAGACGTTTGGGTTGACCGAGCATCCAAATAAGTTGGATATGGTTGAAAAGTTTCGACTTGATAGGGATTGGACTCATATAAATATGGCACTCCACCACAGGGAATGCAGAAGTTTGATCCAAACGGTGGGGTCACTTACAATGGATGCCCTTACTGTGCAACACAGCTTAGTCTTGTCTCATATTTTATTCTTGAGGAGGAGAGATTCGATGTAGCAAACTTGTTGCTTTCATTGATCAGATATACATACAAGTTGCGGGATCCTTCTCGTCAGAGATACAACAACCTCCCACTCGGTGGCATAATACAGAGGGTTATTCTTCATAGGTACCCTTCTATTGAGATTGGTTTTTTACTTGATAAATTGCTTTCCTCCTATATATAGTACCTCACACCTACGAGCTACATCCCTCCTGGATGAGCCATCAACATCTACTCGACCACCACTCTGACGAGGAGCGTCATCCCGAGGGGCTCGAGATGATTCATTTGAATCTTTTAGAGAAGAAATGGGAGAGCGGGTGACAAGAGTGGAGAAAGATGTTTCCGGTATAAAGAAGATGATAAAGTTCATGATCAAGGCATTAAAGCTAAATCCATCTACACCAGAGCGAAGGGAGTGGGATAGCCCAGTACAGGATCCACGTCGTCATTTGATTCGGAGGAGTCACAGAAGACGATCTCCAAGTGCTAGTGTGGAGGAGATAGACGAGACAGAGTAGAGGAGTAGGAATGTCATGAGGGAAACTAATATTCAAGTTGTGTAATAATATAGGAATTTGAACACATGTTTATTGGAGATTGTCTGCTAGCGTCGGCGCTACCAGCTAGCGCTAGCGTTATCTGTAATGATTAATTTTGATTTTTTTGGATGTTTGACTGTTTTTATCTGGTCCTTCTTTGGTTTTGAAGGTTTTGTTTTATGTTTTATTTATAAATTTGAAGTTGTATGAAGTGGAAATGTTTAAGCAATTTTAAGATCATAGAAGTAGTATATGTTTGAAATCATATGACTTGAGATTTTAATATCACGCAGAGAATTTTGAATTCAATTTATGTTGATGATATATGATGTATATATATGCAATAAATAGTAAATTGGTCATTAGAATTAAAGGGCATGACTTTAAAATTTGATAATTTGATTTATACATTTGTATGTGATAAAGTCTTGTGTTTATATGATGACCATACCATGATAGCAAAAAATAACATAACAAATAAATTATATCATGAAGTAGTAATTTGTATATTTCATTTTTTGAAAATATTCTACTTCATGTATTTGGTGATTACCTAATGAATAAGAGATTTAGGTATCCAAAGGGGACCAAGTGTGGTGGTTCCTTTGGGGTACCCAAATATAATGTTTAGGTTTGTGAGTAGATAATGATGAATGGGTTCATTCATGTGAAGTTAAAGTTTCAGTTTTAATCTTGGGCCTCCATTCAAACCATGGTTTCTTATGCATCAAATTTTCATTGTGATAATCTTTATATTGAAGATTATGATTGTAATGATTATTGAAGGTATTGTTTATAGGAAATTTGTGTAATGTTGCTTTTAAGTTAGGAGAAACATGATTTTCTAAATAATGGTGATTTTGACTTTAATTTACAAATTCGTTGTGTTTCTTATTTCCATTATTTGGTTTAGTTAAAATATTCATATTCAACATATTTTTAGATATTTCTTGATATTGTGAATTTTTATTTATAATTTTCATAAGCACGTTGATTTTTGATTTTAATTCATCATTCTTAATCTTTAAATTATGTCTAGCTTTATTATAAGCTATTGTGCTATTTTTTAGAGTGGAAACAATAGAGTCAATATGATTTTGATTGTCGTTTCTAAATTCCTCAAATGTTTCGTCCATCTCTTTGATTTCAATTTTATAATTTTGGCACGTAGCACAATCACTTTTCAAAGATGAATTTTCAAAAAATAATTTTTCATTGTGTTCTTTTACACAAATAATTTCATTTTCAAGATCCTTAAATTTTTCTTTAATATCATTACAATCAAAACAAGGTTTTGTTTTTTCAGTTGAAGTGACATGGGTAAAGTTAGATAAATCAGAATTTGATTCTACTTTAACTTTTGCTTTCAAATCTTTATTTTCTAAGCGCAATTTGCAATTCACATTTTTTAATTTCTTAATTTTGCGCTTTGTAATTTGTAGCAATTGTAAAGTAGAAATAGAATTGCAAACAATAAGAGGATTTGATTTCCTTACAGTGCTTTTGGATGCTGTGAGATTTGAGCATGGATTTTCTTTGTTATCTTTATCTTTTTGGCATTCCTCTTCCAAAGATGGGATTTCTTCTTTTTCACTTAATGTACACTCCATTGATCCATCATGAGATGAGCTTTCTTGACCATTTGTGCAATCTTGTATGTTTTCTTGCATTTGTTCCATACCTGTAGATGGAGAATCATACATTTCTTCAAGAAATTTCCATACTTTGTATGCACTAGAAAAATAATATATTAATTTTGAAATTTCTTGAGATAAAGCACAGAAAATACTATTTAAAGCTTTTGCATTTAGATGACGTTCCTGTTTATTTGATACATCCGATGGTCTAACTATTGTTATATCCCATGCATTGATATCTAAATTTTTAATAAATTTTTCCATTAAAAATTTCCACCCTTTATAATTTCTCCCTTTGAATAAAGGTTGTTTAAGAGATTTTTTTCTTCATAAAAATTTACCCCACTAATAGAAGTGAGATCATGAGATGTCATTATTCCTGGTTTTTATGCCGATTGGAATAAAACCGCTCTGATACCACTTGTTGGATCTATAGGCGCCCTTAGAGGGGGGGGGGGTGAATAAGGGTTTTAAAACTTTTTCTTATATTATGAATATTTGGAAATAATAAGTGATTAAGAAGGTGAGAAATCAAACAAAACAATTGAAATAAAGTAGAGACATGCTTTATTAATATGAAATATGGTTTTACAAAAGTTGATTTCTATGACGCTAGAAATCGGTGGCTAATAATAATAAACTCTTTTTGTTTTCTATCCCGACTCGCATCCCCACGAACCGGTGGCCCTAGCAAATCCTTCCCCATATTCGGCCTCAAGCCGCTCTAGCCAATCAAACCCCGGATATGGCCTTGAGCACCCCCTAGACCTAACCTAGATCTAGTCTCCAACACGAGGTGAATTTCAGCCCTAAGTCCTACCCAGACCTAGTCGCCAACACGAGGTAAATTCTCTAACGGTTTACAAGGAATATAAAATGATAATAATAAAAACTCCCTCTTGAAGAACTTCTGAAGTTGGAGACGATGATCCGCTGTAGGAGAAGCGTTGTTGAAGCGGACGTCGTTTGGATTCGGCGTGAAGAAGTCCTTCAGAAATTCGCAGAGCTTTGGTGCGAGTTCAACTTTCGGCCAAATCAGGCTCTGGAATTCTAGCACTCAACCTCACTCTCTAATGGTTGTGTGAAATGATATAAGAGGGGTCCTATTTATAGCCTCAGCACTAGTGCCAGTGCTACCGCTACCGCCGGCGCTATCCCATATTAGGTCATATTCAGCGCGGGAGAATCTTCAATCCGAGGAAACATTTTTGTCTTGCCTTCTGTGCTCCGCGCTACCGCCTGCGCTATCCGCTACTGCTTAGCGCTAGCGCCTTCTAAATGTACTCCCAGGATTGCGCTGATCATCGCTATCGCCGGGCGCTAGGTGCTACCGTCGGCGCTAGTGGGCATGTTGGAATTATTGGCCCAATTTTTGGGGCAACCTTCTTATGTCATCCTTGAGTCATATGGACCTTGTTTCCTGCACACTTAAACACACAAGATCAAATACACATAGGATTTGTTATTCTCAAACCTAGGAGATGCGGAAGACCATGTTCCAACATGGTCCAGCTCTCCTGTTTTGACAGGTAATGAACAACAAGTACAAGACATGTCTCTCCAAGACATACCCAGCACAAGCAAGGTCAATTCAGAGGCAGCAATCCCTGAAGTTGAAGATCATCAAGCTGCTGAAGATGATGTTGCTCAAGAAGAAGAGCTGTAGATAGCTGACAGGTTGCCTGCAGCAAACAAACACCAAAGGGATCATCCAAGAAACCAAATAATTGGAGATGTAAACCAAGGAGTGGTTACCAGAAGCAGGGCTTACAATGAAGTCCTATTCTTGAGCTTTCTATCACAAATGGAGCCCAAGAAATTTGAAGAAGCAAATGAAGACACCTTCTGGATTCTAGCAATGCAAGAAGAACTGCTTCAGTTCAAGATGTGGAAATTGGCGCCAAATCCTCAAGGACACAATATCATTCGCACCAAATGGATCTACAAGAATAAGCTTGATGAGAATGACACCATCATCAAGAATAAAGCCAAACTAGTGGCCAAACGGTACAAGCAAGAAGAAGGTATTGACTTTGATCAAACTTTTGCCTCCATTTGCAAGGTTAGAAGTAATAAGACTATTCCTAGCCTATGCTGCCCACAAAGGGTTCAAAGTGTGCCAGATGGATGTCAAATCAGTATTCCTGAATGACAATCTAAAGGAAGATGTATATGTGGAGCAACCCTCAGGTTTTGTTCATCCTACACTCTCCTCTCATGTTTATTTCCTTAGGAAAGCTCTATGTGGTCTAAAGCAAGCCCCTAGGGCTTAGTATGAGACCTTGTCTAGCTTTCTCATCAAGAACAAGTTCTTGAGGGGAAAGATAAATAACACATTGCTTCTTAGGGAAACAAAGGGCAAGTGTCTTCTAGTCCAAATTTATGTTGATGACATAATCTTTGGGTCAACAGATGACAACCTGTGCAAAAGGTTTGCCATCCTTATGCAGGGGGAGTTTGAGATGAGCAGTATGGGAGATCTCAAGTACTTTTTGGGCCTCCAAGTGAAATAGTCTGATGAGGGAATTTTCATCTCTCAGACCAAGTACACTAGGGAGCTTATTAAGAAGTTTGGAATGGAATCAGCCTCCACCATGAAAACTCCCATGGGGTCCAACATTTCCCTGGACAAGGATGAAAAGGGTAAGCCCATTGATGAATCCATGTACAGGTGCATAATTGGGTCCCTGTTGTATCTAACTGCTAGTAGGCCAGACATTATGTATGCTATATGTGTTTGTGCTAGGTACCATTTATGCCCTAAGGAATTTCATTACTCAGCTGCAAAGTGGATTTTGAGATACCTTAAGGGCTGCCAACACCTTGGCCTTTGGCACCCTAAGAACAATGATTTTGAACTAATTGGCTTTTCAGATGCAGACTTTGTAGGTTGCAAGGAAGATAGGAAAAGCACAAGTGGAACTTGTCAATTCGTAGGAAGAAGGCTGATATCAAGGAGCAGCAAGAAGCAGACCAGTGTGGCAATATCCACACATGAATCTGAATATATAGCTGCAGGAAGTTGTTGTGCACAATTATTGCGGATACAACATCAGTTAGAGGACTATAACCTCAAGGTAAGTAATTTTCCCCTATATTGTGACTCATCCAGTACTATCTCTATAGCTAAGAATCCTGTTTCACATAGCAGGACTAAGAATATAGAGATAAGATATCATTTTATTAGAGAGCAGGCAGAATGTAAAGACGTATGCCTTGAATTTGTCCCCACTGACAAACTACTTGCTGACATCTTTACAAAGCCATTGGATGAGGCAAAGTTTGATGCTTTTAAAATTGAGCTTGTGTAAGACCCCTTTTTTTTCTCAAACATCCGGGTCTTAGGCCCAGAACCGTCGCTTTGCGGTGACACCTTCACTCGGAAAGGTCGCCACTACAAAATGCCGATCCTGCCGGCCAAATCGATCACAAAGAAAAGTGCATTAAACAAGACAAGTCCACAGAATCAACATGAAATATAAATGTCCACATAATATAACTGAATAAAAGATAACAAGGGTTACATTAATAAAGGGCTCATGCCCTGTACATCATGCCCTCACGACAAGTTCACTCGCGGAAGCTAACTACTAATCACCCACTGATCCCGAATCCTGTGCTCCTGTACTGCACCGGCCCGCCTCCGTCTACACCGGTCCCTGATGTTGCTGCGTCTCCTCGATCCCCTAAAATGATATGGTCCACCGACCGTTAGTCAAAAAGACTAAGCCAATCCCCCACACCTCCCCCGGTGACTCCTAGGCACCGAGCGGGAAGGATGAAGCGGTAAATCAAAAAGCAGGTGGCAGCGGATTTTGTTTACAGGAAATGTTTCTACACTACACATGTGTATATATATAATTGAAGCAGTAAAAGAGCATAGTAAGAGCAGGTAAGGAATAAGTAAAGTGCAGTAAGTAAAGACATGTATATAAAATGAAAGTAACCATTGATTTATAGGAATGCCCATACAAACCTATAGACCAAGGGGTCGTTTAGCAAGGCCTATCGTATAAGAAGTCCCATAACTGACTTATACGATAGGGGTAGGGGTTGAAATGCAATTTTTATGCTATGTCAGGCAAGGTATGCCGTTATGCTATGTTCATACAAGTGCAACTCACCAACTTCGACTCGATGCGCATAGACCTTTAATTCCTCCTTTTTGGAGAGAGCTAGACTCCCAGGATACTCCCGTAGTGGCAAACGGAAGCCGTGGGTTGGGCCTCGCCCACCTCTAGGTTGGTATTCACACTACCCTACCTAGACCTATCATACGCCTCAATGCAAAATAGCAGAGCATCTGCGTACTCTTACTGGTTGGACCACCAGACTTTCAAGGCTAAGTGCAAATTCCACACTTGCCGAGTCAACGTATTGACGTCGGTGTGAACGACCGTCCAATATCGAAGACCCACCACCTTCATGCACATGCAACATGTTCTACTATATCCCGAGCCATAAAATCCACGGGCTAACCCGCCCGTGACCATAACCTTCCGAGCCACCGGCACGCCGGACCAACCCGTCCGTACCAACAAACCTTACTGAGTCACAAGCTCACCAGACTAGTTAATCTACTGCTACAACCACCGAGCCTACCGCTCGTACAACCAAACCAACTAACCTCCCGTAACTACGGGGTGTGCGTGTGTGCGTTATTAAGTTCATCTTGTACATCAACTTATCCCTACAATTTATGGTTAATCTTGGACTTCCCGAGGATTACCTTGTGAGGGGCTCGCTACGGTACTAGGAACTATAATGGAACGACACCCCAAAGTTCCCTTTCTCAAGACACTTAGTGTTGTTGGTATCTACCCATAAGATTACCCCATCCTTGTTATTACACTTGGATTACCCTAAGTGACTTATGACTTTCCAAGACGATCTTTCGTCGACCCCGAGTGCAACTTACCTCTAACTCACCAAGCACACCTTTACCATCTATAATCCTTCGTGTTGACCATCACACCTTTTAAACTAAACTAGGTAACCACTTACCTCCCATTACCTCCTAAGGATCCACTTGATTCTCAAATTTCACAGTTTTACTATACGCAGACCAAACTAATTATTTGAAGCTCACAACTAGAGGTACTCAAAATATTCATCCAACTGACCCAAGCTATTTACTGGAGGTCTATCATGATGTTATAAGACTAATTCCAGAGAATCATATTTTTACCTAATTAATTAATATTTATTTTAATTTCTCCAAACATCTGCCAAGTATGAAAATGAACATGAAGTGTAAGTAAATCTTATGATATGGCTCTCCAAAAATTATGATAAATCTATGATGACTAAATAACATCAGAAACAACATATCATATTCTTACTATAAGAAATTGTCCTCTAATTTAATTACTTATCATCTATCCAAAATTGTAGTTTTATGAAGGAACCACCAAAAAGATCAACAATAAAATTATGGAAAAATTACCAAACTCTTGTAATCACTAGAAAAAGCCACTGACTAAGTTTCAGTATTTAAGGAAATCATTTTCTCACTAAAATAAAGACTTTTAAGAAAACCTCAAATTAAATGAATTGTGAAGTAGCCTACTGATTTAAGTCTTCAAAAATTCTATAAAAATTTATAGAGCTTTCTAATGCTTTGAAAGGTCCAATCACCAATTTGCACAATTTAACAATGAGTTTTGGACCCTCAAATATTTTTCTTAAGTCTAAATCAAAACAAGTGCCTTGTGAAAGAAGTACTGATTAAATCATTTAATAAAATTCACAAAAATTACCAGAGGTCTAAAACATGATTATAAGGGCACAACCAAAGTCTCACCATCATCCAAGACTTTTTAAGCATGTAAATGTTTCTTATAAGAAGTTTCCCTAAAGAGGTTATGTCCTAATTCAAAGGGAATATTGGATCCTAAAATTCTTATAAAATTATCCAGTGCCTATTTACACCTTATGAACCTATCCACCAAGTTTCATAACCATCAAGGGACTTTTGACCACATGGCCTTCACAAGGTCCTAAATGCACACCTAGGAATAGAACTAGTGTTCTAGGGCTTAACCACATCCACACCACCCCATATCACTCATGGAGGTGTCTTAGGTGATCCCAAACCAGTTACCAAGGTTCCAATTCATAGTGATGAGTTTTGACCACCATACCCCAAGGTAAACACCATACCCTAACTTTGACCCTATTTGTCCTAACTTGGGTTTAAAAATTACATAAACAAAACAGTCCCAATTGGGCTGAGATTTTAACCTAGGTCATACAGTAACCTTAAGGAGCACCCACCAAAAGTTGGGGGGCATTGGAGGTCTTTTGACCCACAATTTAATTAATATATTAATTATGATATTATCTCAAAAACCTTAGAAACGGTTCTCCTAAAAAATCCCATCTTTGGATATGATGTGTGTGTAGGTATAAGTAGACTATGTTTCAAATCTCAAGTCTATATCTTTTCCCAATCAAAAGTTATTCAAGAAATGGTGGCTGTCCTACACTAGGGACCAGCCCTACCAAAATGGACCCACAGGGAGCTACAGAACTCCTTTTGGGGTGAAATCAATTTTAAAATAAAGCACACTCCAAGGGCTACAACTTTGGTGTTGACCACGTTTTCATCAGAGGGACCTAAGTATTTTTAATAATTAAATCTGGGTACATCAAAATAAGTGATAGAAATTGCATAAACATTTATGTATATAACTGTTTCAGCGTTCGACGAAAATATTAAAAATCGCTCGACGAAAGCAGACCAACTCTGCGTTCGACGATCTTAACTGCGCTCGACGAAGGCAAAACAACTCTGCGTTCGATGAAATATTCATTCGACGAATTATTTCCTGCGGTCGACAAAGTTGACATCTTATAACAACGCTCGACGAACGCAGAACACATCAGCGTTCGACGAAATATTTGCTCGACGAAATCAGAGCATAACAGCGCTCGACTAATACAGAGTTAAACAACGCTCGAGGAAAACCTATTATAACAGAGCTCGAATAAAGCTGAACACCTCTCGTTCGACGAATTATTCGTTCGACGAATTTCTTACAGCGCTCGACGAATCAAATGATATAATCGTAAACATTAATATTAAGATCCGACGGCTCTCCATCATCGTCCCCAATCGTTGGACGGCTCGCGACAGCCCGTCCTGGGCCTCTTTGTGGGGTGATTTCCCGGCCACCTACGCCTCTTTCCGGTCGGCCAATGCCACCACCACCTCCATTGAGGTGTTGGCTGGCGATAGGGGTGGTTGGCCGGCCGGAGGTGGTCGGATCTAGTTTTTAGAGGAGGGAAAAAGGGTACAAAACGTACTCCTTCGAAAACACAATCCGAGCCCTATTGTGCACGGATCAAGCCCCGAAATATGAAGAGATTTAGCACTGAGGGAGGAGAAGAGGATCAGACCTGTGTGGGGGCTTGATGGCGTGAATTCCGGCGAGTTGCCATTGACGGTGCTGGAGCTTTTGGTGACATGCCGATCCTTGCTCCTGGTGCTCGATTTCTTCGGGGAAGAGGGGGGTTTCACTCCTTTCCAACCTCTGAAGATGTTAAAAGGGTCGATTGTGGCTAAGGGTGGGGAGTTACTCGGATTGCCATTAAAGGCCATGAGTGGAGATTTCGGTTACACTTAGGGGGGATGAATTGGCCATCAATTAGGCCAGGAAGAAGCTGAAAACTTCTCCTCTCCCCAAGGGGAGATGAATGGAGCCATTAATTGCTCAGATTGAGGGGTTTCTCCTTCTCCTCCATTAACTCCCCCTTCTTTCTCTCTCTTCCAAAATGGGCTATCTCTCTCCTGGCCGACTCTCTCCAAATTGAATGGCCACCTCAGCAGAATTCAATCCCCATTAGGGGGTGGACCACCTTAATTGGGTCTATCCCAAGTGGATTGGGTCCAATTTGGGCAAATTAGATCATTTTGACCTAAATTAGGGCAAGGGTAAATCGGTCAAATTGCAAGTCCCATGATGGGGCGTTTTGGTCCATTAGGCTCCTAGTACCCATATAAGGGTAGGGGCAGGGTCAATTTGGCATGGTGGTGGCCAATTGACCTTAATTGAGCTAGTTTGACCAATTTAGGGTTAAGGTTGACTTTAGTCAAATTGCCCTCTTAGGTTGACCCCAATGGGTCACTGGTGCTTCAAGGAGACCTCTAATGGGTTAGGGATGACATTGTGTGGTCAAGGTTCAAGGTGGGGTCCTAAAGCCCAACCCTAGGCTTGGTATCTGAAAATTGCTATTTGTAGACCACTTGGGTTTTCTCCTTCTCACCTATGTTCACAAGGTCTTGAGCTCTTCCTATGGTTTTGTCATGACCTAGTCATGACAAAACCAACTTAGGGGTCTAGCTGTTTGGGGGATGTTACAAATCCCAATAAACAAAAAAATAATTTCGTCCTCGAAATTCAGGTTAGGCTTGCGGGGTTTTTCACCAAGAGTGATTGAACGTAACATCCCCTAAGAACTGAAACTATTCCTGGCTCGAAGAGCACCGACTATCCCTGCCACACCATCTCTAGTGGCTCCCGGGTGTGCTCCTCCTGTCCATAATTTTACAAGATGATTTTTACCTACGGAATCTTTTTGCGTCGCAAGACTCCCACCGTCGTATCATCTATCCTGACCGGGGTGACCTAGCTACCTTGGTCAATCTATCCTCGATCTCCCATTCTAACCTGGGCAGATTCTTATGCCTCTAAAGATTTCTTCACACGTTCAATTTCTTACTCCTTCAGGTGCGTCCGAGTAATCACTCATCTCTACTCTACAACTTTTCCAGTTCTTACTACTGATGGAACTAATCAAATCGTCTAGCATCCCAATCATCCTTAAATTTTAATGGGGGCACATTTGAACCTTTATGAGTACATGTTAACCAACCACAATTGGTTTCCATGTTGGTAAGACGACTCCCAATCATTTTCTACGTGGAGTTTGATTCATAAGGTATACGGGTAAAATTTTTTTTGAAACCCTAAGATTTTCACAAGTCAATTTCATCAAGAAAATATCTTCACGTTTATTCCACCAAATTCCTATCACTTCCACATATGCTAGTCTCGATCACTTTCGAATGGTCCAAGGTAAGATAAACTTAGTTTTTTTTTATCATAGTAAACTCAAACACTATATTCTAATTCCAAATAGACATCATCCAAGATCTTTGGTTATTCATCATCATAACTCCCAAGGTATAAGGGTTATTATTGTAGTTAAAATTATTTACCAAGACAGGGCGTGATTTTTAACGAATCATAAATTAATCACTTTCGAAGCCCCAAACTACCAGAACTTTCAAATGTAACTAAAGCTTGCACGACCTAATTTCAGTTCCCAACTTCCAGAAGGGTATCTGCATCCTTAAGTGATTAATCTTGGCAACTTACATTTCCAATGATTCAACTAAGGTCAAGCTGTTGTTCTATCTACGATGTCCTTTCATTGTCCCGGTAACACCTCAGATCATCATTCCAGACCTAATTTTACACCATCTCATCTTTGTCCAAGTGACATCGAATATGATCAACCTCAAAATCATTATTGTTCACGACACGAAATTTGTCTAACTTAGGTCTAAGGGAAATCCAAGTCCGTCATTAATTTGCCCAATAAACAAAAGGTAAGCCCCAATAAACAAAAGATTAGCCTCTATCTATTTTTGGGCGAAGTATCTTCAATATCATCATGTTATACTCGTCCCAGGTATGCAAGCAATCCTTAGGGCACACAACCTTAGACTTGGGGTTCTATCTTGAGACTTGTTGGTATACTCCGCACTTTAGACTCTTCTATATATCCTCTACTACAACCTTATCAGGATCAACATGTCACCCAATCCCAAACAGGTCCCTTCTGAACTTCAATTCTTATCCGACCCTCAGTGCTTGTCATGGTGGTATCTTAATGTAATCCTGTCACCGGTACAAGGGTTGAATCTACGAGTCTCATCCCATTCTACTTATGTGTTAACTCTCTTTCTCTAGCCTCTTTGGGGTATCCTCGTACCTTCACCAAAGGTTATACCTACGGTCTATTTCAGACTAGGTCACGGTATACATTGTTAAGGTAAGTTACGTATCCTAGTGGGGTTGAGTCTAACTCGTTGAATAAAGGACTAACTAAAGAGATCTTTGCAGCCGGAGGTATTCCATGCTGGGGGCAGGGTTCGCCGCAGGCTACAAAAGAAAACTTGACACTCGTAAAGAGATTTGGCTAAAATGATTCAGTTAAAAGTGGACTTTTCATGTGATTTTCCCATATGGGCACACCACTGCTTCCGCTGCTAGTTTGTCCTCAAACTAAGCACGCGTGGGGTGGCCCAGAGTTTGTGAACTTCTTTTCTTCAGATCGAGGTTTAATCTGATACCACTTGTAAGACCCCTTTTTTTCTCAAACATTTGGGTCTTAGGCCCAGAACCGCCGCTTTGCGGTGACACCTTCACTCGAAAAGGTCGCCACTACAAAACGCCGATCCTGCCGGCCAAATCGATCACAAAGAAAAGTGCATTAAACAAGACAAGTCCACAGAATCAACATGAAATATAAATGTCCACATAATATAACTGAATAAAAGATAACAAGGGTTACATTAATAAAGGGCTCATGCCCTGTACATCATGCCCTCACGACAAGTTCACTCGCGGAAGCTAACTACTAATCACCCACTGATCCCGAATCCTGTGCTCATGTACTGCACCGGCCCGCCTCCGTCTACACCGGTCCCTGATGTTGCTGCGTCTCCTCGATCCCCTAAAATGATATGGTCCACCGACCGTTAGTCAAAAATACTAAGCCAATCCCCCACACCTCCCCCGGTGACTCCTAGGCACCGAGCGGGAAGGATGAAGCGGAGGACAACAAGGGGTATAATCAAAAAGCAGGTGGTAGCGGATTTTGTTTACAGGAAATGTTTCTACACTACACATGTGTATATATATAATTGAAGCAGTAAAAGAGCATAGTAAGAGTAGGTAAAGAATAAGTAAAGTGCAGTAAGTAAAGACATGTATATAAATGAAAGTAACCATTGATTTATAGGAATGCCCATACAAACCTATAGACCAAGGTTTCGTTTAGCAAGGCCTATCGTATAAGAAGTCCCATAACCGACTTATACAATAGGGGTAGGGGTTGAAATGCAATGTTTATGCTATGACAGGCAAGGTATGCAGTTATGCTATGTTCATACAAGTGCAACTCACCCACTTCGACTCTATGCGCATAGACCTTTAGTTCCCCCTTTTTGGAGCGAGCTAGACTCCCAGGATACTCCCGTAGTGGCAAACGGAAGCGGTGGGTTGGGCCTCTCCCACCTCTAGGTTGGTATTCACACTAACCTACCTAGACCTATCATACGCCTCAACACAAAACCGTGGAGCATCTGCGTACTCTTACTGGCTGGACCACCAGACTTTCAAGGCTAAGTGCAAATTCCACACTTGCCGAGTCAACGTATTGACGTCGGTGTGAACGACCGTCCAATACCGAAGACCCACCACTTTCATGCACAGGCAACATGTTCTACTATATCCCGAGCCATAAAATCCCCGGGCTAACCCGCCCGTGACCATAACCTTCCGAGCCACCGGCACGCCGGACCAACCCGTCCATACCAACAAACGTTACTGAGTCACAAGCTCACTAGACTAGTTAATCTACTGCTACAACCACCGAGCCCACTGCTCGTACAACCAAACCAACTAACCTCCCGTAACTACGGGGTGTGCGTGTGTGCGTTATTAAGTTCATCTTGTACATCAACTTATCCCTATAATTTATGGTAATCTTGGACTTCCCGAGGATTACCCTGTAAGGGGCTCGCTACGATACTAGGAACTATAATGGGACGACACCCCAAAGTTCCCTTTCTCAATACACTTAGTATTGTTGGTATCTACCCATAAGATTACCCCCTCCTTGTTATTACACTTGGATTACCCTAAGTGACTTATGACTTTCCAAGATGATCTTTCGTCGACCCCGAGTGCAACTTACCTCTAACTCACCAAGCACACCTTTACCATATATAATCCTTCTTGTTGACCATCACACCTTTTAAACTAAACTAGGTAACCACTTACCTCCCATTACCTCCTAAGGAACCACTTGATTCTCAAATTTCACAGTTTTACTATACGCAGACCAAACTAATTATTTGAAGCTCACAACTAGAGGTACTCCAAATATTCATCCAACTGACCCAATCTATTTACTGGAGGTCTATCATGATGTTATAAGACTAATTCCAGAGAATCATATTTTTCCCTAATTAATTAATATTTATTTTAATTTCTCCAAACATCTGCCAAGTATGAAAATGAACATGAAGTATAAGTAAATCTTATGATATGGCTCTCCAAAAATTATGATAAATCCATGATGACTAAATAACATCAGAAACAACATATCATATTTTTACTGTAAGAAATTGTCCTCTAATTTAATTACTTATCATCTATCCAAAATTGTAGTTTTATGAAGGTACCACCAAAAAGATCAACACTAAAATTATGGGAAAATTACCAAACTCTTGTATTCACCAGAAAAGGCAACTGACTAAGTTTCAGTATTTAAGGAAATCATTTTCTCACTAAAATAAATACTTTTAAGAAAGCCTCAAATTAAATAAATTGTGAAGTAGCCTACTGATTTAAGTCTTCAAAAATTCTATAAGAATTCACAGAGCTTTCTAATGCTCTGAAAGGTCCTATCACCAATTTGCACAATTGAACAATGAGTTTTGGACCCTCAAATATTTTTCTTAAGTGTAAATCAAAACAAGTGCCTTGTGGAAGAAGTACTGATTAAATCATTTAATAAAATTCACAAAAATTACCAGAGGTCTAAAACATGATTATAAGGGGACAACCAAAGTCTCACCATCATCCAAGACTTTTTAAGCATATAAATGTTTCTTATAAGAAGTTTCCCTAAAGGGGTTATGTCCTAGTTCAAAGGAAATATTGGCTCCTAAAATTCTTATAAAATTATCCAGTGCCAATTTACACCCTATGAACCTATCCACCAAGTTTCATAACCATTAAGGGACTTTTGACCACATGGCCTTCACAAGGTCCTAAATGCACACCTAGGAATAGAACTAATCTTCTAGGGCTTAACCACCTCCACACCACCCCATATCACTCATGGAGGTGTCTTGGGTGATCCTAAACCAGTTACCAAGGTTTCACTTCATGGTGATGAGTTTTGACCACCATACCCCAAGGTAAACACCATACCCTAACTTTGACCCTATTTGTCCTAACTTGGGTTTACAAATTACTCAAACAAAACAGTCCCAATTGGGCTGAGATTTTTACCTAGGTCATACAGTAACCCTGAGGAGCACCCACCAAAATTTGGGGGGCATTGGAGGTCTTTTGACCCACTATTTAATTAATATATTAATTATGAAATTATCTCAAAAACATTATTAAAGGTTCTCCTAAAAAATCCCATCTTTGGATATGATGTGTGTGTAGGTATAAGTAGACTATGTTTCAAATCTCAAGTCCATATCTTTTCCCAATCAAAAGTTATTCAAGAAATGGTGGCTGTCCTACACTAGGGACCAGCCGTACCAAAATGGACCTACAGGGAGCTACAAAAATCCTTTTGGGGTGAAATCAATTTTAAAATAAAGTAGACTCCAAGGGCTACAACTTTGGTGTTGACTACTTTTTCATCAGAGGGCTCTAAGTATTTTTAATAATTAAATCTAGGTACAGCAAAATAAGTGACAGAAATTGCAAAAACATTTATGTATATAACTGTTTCAGCGTTCGACGAAAATATTAAAAATCGCTCGACGAAAGCAGACCAACTCTGCGTTCGATGATCTTAACAGCGCTCGACGAAGGTAGAACAACTCTGCGTTCGACGAAATATTCTTTTGACGAATTATTTCCTGCGGTCGACAAAGTTGACATCTTATAACAGCGCTCGACGAACGCTGAACACATCAGCGTTCGACGAAATATTTGCTCGACGAAATCAGATCATAACAGCGCTCGACTAATACAGAGTTAAACATCGCTCGACGAAAACCTATTATAACAGAGCTCGACTAAAGCTGAACACCTCTCATTCGACAAATTATTCGTTCGACGAATTTCTTACAGCGCTCGACGAATCAAATGATATAATCGTAAACATTAATATTATGATCCGACGTCTCTCCATCATCATCCCCAATCGTTGGACGGCTCGCGACAGCCCGTCCTGGGCCTCTTTGCGGGGTGATTTCCCGGCCACCTACGCCTCTTTCCGGCCGGCCAATGCCACCACCACCTCCGTTGAGGTGGTGGCCGGCGATAGGGGTGGTTGGCTAGCCGGAGGTGGTCGGATCTAGTTTTTAGAGGAGGGAAAAAGAGTACAAAACGTACTCCTTCGGAAACACAATCCGAGCCCTATTGTGCACAGATCAAGCCCCGAAATATGAAGAGATCTAGCACTAAGGGAGGAGAAGAGGATCGGACCTGTGTGGGGGCTTGATGGCGTGAATTCCGGCGAGTTGCCATTGACGGTGCTGGAGCTTTTGGTGCCATGCTGATCCTTGCTCCTGGTGCTCGATTTCTTCAGGGAAGAGGGGGTTTTCACTCCTTTCCAACCTCTGAAGATGTTAAAAGGGTCGATTATGGCTAAGGGTGGGGAATTACTCTGATTGCCATTAAAGGCCATAAGTGGAGATTTAGGTTACACTTAAGGGGGATGAATTGGCCATCAATTAGGCCGGGAAGAAGCTGAAAACTTCTCCTCTCCCCAAGGGGAGATGAATGGAGCCATTAATTGCTCAGATTGTGGGGTTTCTCCTTCTCCTCCATTAACTCCCCCTTCTTTCTCTCTCTTCCAAAATGGGCTATCTCTCCTGGCCGACTCTCTCCAAATTGAATGGCCACCTCAGCAAAATTCAATCCCCATTAGGTGGTGGACCACCTTAATTGGGTCTAGCCCAAGTGGATTGGGTCCAATTTGGGCAAATTAGATCATTTTGACCTAAATTAGGGCAAGGGTAAATCGGTCAAATTGCAAGTCCCATGATGGGGCTTTTTGGTCCATTAGGCTCCTAGTACCCATATAAGGGTAGGGGCAGGGTCAATTTGGCATGGTGGGGGCCAATTGACCTTAATTGAGCTAGTTTGACCAATTTAGGGTTAGGGTTGACTTTAGTCAAATTGGCCTCTTAGGTTGACCCCAATGGGTCACTGGTGCTTCAAGGATACCTCTAATGGGTTAGGGATGACATTGTGTGGTCAAGGTTCAAGGTGGGGTCCTAAAGTCCAACCCTAGGCTTGGTATCTGAAATTTTCTATTTGTAGACCACTTGGGTTTTCTCCTTCTCACCTATGTTCACAAGGTCTTGAGCTCTTCCTATGGTTTTGTCATGACATAGTCATGACAAAACCAACTTAGGGGTCTAGCTGTTTGGGGGATGTTACAGCTTGGCATGTTGAATTTAGAATAAATCTTATTCTGCCAACTTATTTGTCTTGCTCATGATGATTATTACCTAGCTTTATAATAGCATGTAATCATAGGAAAAGTAGCAATCTAAGTAATTGGTAGCATGTTTAGGTCTTGACACATGCCTAAAGTTTAATACTATCAAGTGCTATATGAAATTAGCATGTTTAGGATCAATGATAGTGAAATCAGCTGAAACAGCTGAGAACGTATCGGCTGAACCGTTGAGATAGCTGAGAAGATCTCAGCTAAACCGCTAAGACGATGAGATCTGTCTCAGCGGTTGATAATGCTTTGTCCCAGCGGCTAACAAATTTGTCTCAGCGGTTTCATTGTGATGGGCTGGCCACTTGAACAAATGCAATATTTGACACGTCAGCAATGTAAAAACAATTAAATTGAATAAGTCCAATCAACATATACACTTAGGGCAAAACTAACCTAAATCAAGCCCCTATAAATATCAGAATGTTGATTAAAGTATTACACTTTCCATTGACCTAGTCGACGAGATGAACCCTTCTACCTCCTGTCTCAATGACCTGTCGTTCAGAAAATATGGTGCCAAAAATGACAAAAGAGCTGTATGAAGGCTATGAGATAGTTCGAAATGGATTCATGCATGTTTCTGTAGAGATAAAAGAAGTGATTCAACTTCTATCAGACCAAGGGCTGGACTATATGCTATCTGAGCCAACAACGATTCTAAGAACTGAAGTTCTGGAATTCTTCTCTAGTGCTAAGATGTCCTCTTCCAATTGCTCCGTCAAAGGAAAGATAGGGAGTGACAAGATTAAAATCTCTCCTAAGAAAATGGAGAAGGCCCTTCAGCTGACCTCTTGTAGTGAAGAAGAGGAAGATGCAATTTCTAAAAAGGATAAAGACCTGGCCTTACAATGGTGTGAATATAGTGATACCAAACTTGGCTCACAAGGAAGTTCTGAAACCAGAGAGGCAAATTGCTCTCTGATATAGTAGGAAAAGTTATCTTGTGTAAGACAGGATCCCATGACACCATATCCAAACACAAGTTTGAGTTGATGTCAAGAGTCATTTTTAAGAAGAAGACATCATGGGATGAGGTGATATTTCAAAGGATAAGGGAATGTCTGCAAGCCCGCAACCTAGGCAGAATTATGTCCCTCTACCTCTTAAACGCATATCCAGACAAGTTTGACAAGTCAAAAGGAACACACCTCCATTACTTAAAAAGGATGGACAGAAAGATCCTGGACAGATTCTCAAGGGTCCTCCCCATGAGCCAACCATCAGAGCCCAAAGGGAAAAAGAAGAGCTTAGTCAAAGGGCTGAGAAAAGCCCGAATAATCTGCTCTGACTCTGGGTCAGAGGCAGAAGAGGATGTCCCAGCTATGGACAATCAAGGTCCATCTAGCAGTCCTCCAAAGGATGATCAAGGAGGAGATCATGACACTGAAGGTCATGAAGGCAATGATCCCGAGAAAAAGCATGAAGGGAAAAAGATGATGATGCTGAGAAAGAGCATCAAAAAAATGAAGATGTTAATGTTGCTGCTGAGGACATGTCATAAGGACATGAAGAAGATCACACTACTAGTGATTCCTCCAATCCTGCCATTGCTGATAAAAGTGTGTAGGTCATACCCTCCTCCTCAGAAGAACATGAGGATGATGAAGACAATGCAGCTACTGATCTTCATGGTAAGATTGACTCACTTATATCCAATCTAGAGCAAAGAATTAAGTTAATCCCTCCTGAACCTACAGACTACTGGGGAGATGATCAAGACAATGATGATCCTTCATCTGAGGGGGAGCAGCAGAAGAAATCACTTGTTAAGGAAAAAGAAGATGCTTTAGCTGAGGGGAGCAAGCAAAGCTGGATGCTCAAGCCCAGATATGTGATAAAGCTGAGGGGGAGCATCATCTGAAGGCAGTAGAGCCAGTGGCAGCTGAAGCCCAAACATCATCAATATCCCATGAACAGCTGCTCAACTTCATCAATAATGCTAGGTTGTGTTCCCTCCCAATTTGGCCTCGTATAATATGACATAGTCCGTAGCGGAGCCTCATTATGGTCGGGGTCGTCCATTATATCTTCGTTAATTTCTCCGATTGACTCTTCGCGAATTATTGGTAGATCACTAAATCAGAGACGTCGCCGCAAGGTGCGCTCGATTTCCGGATCAAAACAAAATTCAAGATTAATTGAAGAGTTTCCTCGGGTCATAAAGCAAAAGAAAAAAAAAAGATGTGGAAAACGAAAAAGGTAAAATAAAATTTTAGATAAATATATTTATTATTATTATAATTTTTTAATTATATTTTATTTTTATTTATATATATTTTTTTGTAGATTTTTTTAATTAGGTGATTTAATATTAGTCCTGGACTTCCCAAGGTCAACCCGGTGAAGGAGCCACAAGGTACTAGAGGCTGTGATGGGAATTCAAGCCCAAAGCGTCCTTTCATAGAATTTAGTTACACCTTAATAAGAAAATAAGAAACGAAAAGATAAAATTAATAGATTTTTTTTTTTGAAATATCAACCGTATGTCCCCGGCAACGGCGCCAAAAACTTGATGCGCAAAACTATATCCGCAAACGATAACGGCAAGTGTACCGTATCGAATGTAATATAGGTTGTAAGAAACCAAGGTCGTATTAGACTCGGGGCGGTTGAGTACTCTTACTTCGGAAAATCTCTATTATCTTATCAAATAAAACTTTGGGTTGGTTGTTTGCAAGAAAGAGAAATAGCTTATTTTAAAAAAAACTGAGTTAGAAGACTAGTACTCAACCTTGAATCACCTCAGAAAATAAATATAATAACTAAAACTTCTAATTCTCTTAAGAACTGACTTGACCGTGGAGGTTCCCGAATTATGAATGTACCTCTCTCGAGGATACGCTCAACTGAGTTTAGGTTGATCAATCAAACTTTTGTTCTAGAATCAAAATCCCTAAAACCCGCTTTATCGTAGTGAACCCCTCTATTGGATTTGACTTCAATCAGGGAGAATTATGTCATCCTCTCTCGAGGAGTGCATTCAACTCTCTTTATCATTGAAGTGATCGATTCGAATTCAAAACCTCTCGGTTATTAGACTACGAAAAGAAGAATGAGAATTATATATCGACAATATAATCTCAATCCAATAAAGTTCAAGGATAAATCTTAAGTATTCTAAGGAAGAGAAAGAGAAACTAAAAATTAAATCATGAATTATATTTTCCTTGGATCATCTCGGTCGAGTACTAATAGAAATTTAGCTACTCATAGAGATGGAGGAATCGATGAAAATAAAGAAGTGCATGATAAAAAAAGAAGAGTAGAATAAGAGAAAAAGGACTATTTATTGATTTATAAATGAAGTTACAACTAGAAATTGAAATTTAGATGCTTTTGAAATGAAGTACAAGAAGGGAAAGAAGTACAAGAGTAAGAAAACAGTACAAAATAAGCTAGAACTCCAAAACTTCGTTCCCTATCATCTGGAAAAGCTCCCTTTAAATAGCTGAATTTTTGGTGATACACGCCCTTGGTCACGCCCGTGACCAAGGGGCGTGTAAGGGGCGTGATCGAAGCAGCAATGGAGAGGGCGCCTTCTGGAGTAATTGCTGGCGTTACGTGCGTGTCACGCCCCTAGGTCACGCCCGTGACCTTGAGGCGTGTAACTTTAAAGCAGGCTACTGGCGGGATGCTTCGGCGGGAAGTGGCGCGGGATGAGTCACGCCCATGTATTGGATGACACGCCCCCTGGTCATGGGCGTGACCTGGGGCGTGTAACTTTAATTGACGTGGCAGGCTATCTGGATGCTTGTGGCGGGTCACGGCAGTAACACTGGGTCACGCCCCGAGGTCACGCCCGTGACCTGGGGGCGTGTTCTTGGAAAACTCCATGGAATGCCCCCGCGGTGGCGGAAATAGGTCTGGAACACCTCGTAGGTTACACGCCCTTGGTCACGCCCGTGACCTGGGGCGTGCAAATGTACTTTTTGTTCAAAATGCCCAAAAAACCTGAAAACACAAAATAAACTTAAGTTAGCTTATGAAATCAAAAAGGGGAAGATTTATATGATATAATTCATATAATTAACATAATTTCATATTAAAATTATAATAAACCTATACTAAAAGATGAGTAAATAAATTACTCATCAAGAAGCTGCCTAGGAAAGGTTTGAGATGGAGTGCCCTAGATCGATTCTGCGGCCGGGCTCTCATTAGACGGTGGGTCAGGTTAATCTATGGAGAGGCTGTCTAGGATAGATTTGAGCTGGAATGCCCCAGATCGATTCCGCTGTTGGGCTCTCATTAGGCAGTGGGTCAGGTTGATCTCTGGAGAGGCTGGCTAGGAAAGGTTTGAGCTGGAATGCCCTAGATCGATTCTGCTACAAGGTTCTCATTAGACGGTGGGTCGGGTTGATCTCTAGAGAGGTTGGCTAGGAAAGGTTTGAGCTGGAATGCCCAGATCGATTCCACTGTCGGGCTCTCATTAGACGGTGGGTCAGGTTGATCTCTAGAGAGGCTGGCTAAGGAAAGTTCATTCTGGAATGCCCCAGCTCGATTCCGCTGCCGGGCTCTCATTTGCAGGTGGGTCAGGGTGATCACCGGAGAGGCTAGCAAGGTTTCTGGTAGCGCTCAGCTTCCTCAGGTCAACTCCGCCGCTGGGCTCTCACTGGCCCCGGGGGGTGGATTGATTCCTGGATAGGGAAGGCATGTGAAAGTGGGGAAGGTGAATCATCTCAAATGGGTCTCCTAACCAGGCTCTCACCTAGCTGGAAGGACCGGAGGCCGTTTTGTTGGCAAGAAAAGAAATTCAAGAGGCTATAGAGAGCCAGGATTTGCGAGTAGGCCAGCCAGAACGGGCACTCGCTTGGCGAGAGCACATGGGCGAGAACTCATTAGTAAGGAGATGGAAAAATCGTGGTATCAGAAGCCCGGTTAGTGTATGCAAATGAGCCTACCGGAATGGGCATTCGCCTCGGCGAAGAGCCCGCATGCAAGAGCCTATAACGTATGCAAAGGACGAATTCGTGCAAGTCCTACGAAGACGGGCAAGTACGCGGGTGCTCAAGTGATATGCAGGTGCGCGCGTGGTGCGTGTCGTCGATGCACGACCACATAATCGATTGGCAGTTGATGAATAGTAAATAATGCATATTTTTAGTATAATTTCTAGCCTAATTTTGGGCAATTTTGTACATATTACATACAAATTATTGAATAAATCACTTCTTTTTATATGTTTATAAATATTCATATAAATTTTGTTAAAATAAGTAATTATACTTATATAAAAATAAATTTTGAAATAACTTTGTATTATGTATTTAATATAAATATAAAGAAATATATAAATATATATAATAATTATAGTAGTATATATATATATGGACAGATCTATACAAATTCCACGAGATTCCACGAGATTTCACGGGACGAATTCCACGAGACGTCACGTATTTCACGGGTTTTCACGGGATGTTTCGACGAATTGCAGTAAAAGTTGGGTATTTCTACATACAATATGCAAATTATTAAAATAAATAGCTTGTTTTATCTTATATGTAAATATTATAAGTATAAATAAATATTGATATTTTTAATACATATATATTTATGTATATATGTAATAATAAATACATATATGTTAATATATAATAATAATAAGTGTATATATAAATAAATAAGATATATAATAAAATATATATTATAATAATGATAAGAATGTATATACAATAATAATAATAATAAGTATATATAGTAATATTTAATAAAAATAGTAATATGTATATGTATATAATAATATAGTAGTATAAGCTATTAACATAATAATAATATCGTATAAATATATATGTATGTGTATAAATATATGTATTATATATGTATATGTGTAAATATATAAATAATAATAGTATATAATATATAATAATAACATATATATTTATAATAAAGAATAACATATATATATTAAATCATATAATTAGTTATGTAAATTAAATTAAAAATGAAAATAAAAATATCTGTGCTGATCATAATATATTTAAAATACCCCTTTACTTTACAGATGGAGCCACTTGGCTCGCTGGTTCTGCTCTTGGTTGACCCCGGAACCACCCTGGGATCGAATCCGGGCAAGCTCAATTTTGCTCCGGATTAAATCCGCCTGCCCTGCTGCCCGCGCCCTGCCCGATCCGCCCTGCCCGCGCCGCTGCCCGATCCGCATGCCCGCGCCCGTGCCAGCGATCCGCCCTGCCCGATCCGCCCTGCCCGCGCCGCTGCCCGATCCGCCTGCCCGCGCCCCTCCAGCTCAACCCGCCACCTGCTGCACCCTTCCAGCTCCCTAACCGCACCCCACATGCTTCCAGCTAACCGCACCCCCCTCAACTCAAAACAAATTTTGCTTCTCTCAATGTGCAGCCAGCTGCCCCTTTTTTTTTTTGCTTAATGCACCCCCCCAATTCCTCTATAAATAAGGGGGGTAGGCCATTGTATTAAAGGTTCAAAATTTTGAGAGCTTGTTCTTAAGGTTTTGATCCAACTAGTCTTTTGTAATTTTCATAATTTTGTGCACTTTCTCTCTCTTGTTTTGTAATCCTTTTATGATGAAAATAAAATAGCTTGTTTTGTAAAAATTGTTCCCTTTGTTCTTGTGAAAATTGTTCTCTTTTTAGTCTTTTTCTTTTTATTTTTAGTTTTTGTAATTTTGTAATTTTAATTAGTTTTGTCCATTTTAATTTGGGTGTGTGTGTGTATGAGTGCAATTTTCATATTTTTAGCTTAGTTGTAATTTTTAGATGAATATATATTAGTGTGTGTGAGTGTAGGAGTTTAATTAGTTTTTTTTTGTTTTGTTTTGTTTTCTTTTGTTTTTATTTTCTCTTAGCCTTTTTTATAAGTGTGTGTGAGTGTATGAGAGTAACTTTCTTGTTTTTAGTATTGTTGTAATTTTTAGATGATTTCATGTTAGTGTGTGTGTGTGTAGGTGGCTAATTAAATTGTTTTGTTTTGTTTTGTTTTCTTGTTTTTACTTTTTCTTTCTCTCTTTTTGTAAGTGTGTGTGTGTGTATGAGAGTAATTTGTATTTATTTTAGTTTTGTTTTGTTGTTAGTGTGGGTGAGTGTATGAGTATAGCATTTCTTTTCTTTTAACTTAGTTTTCATTATTGTTGTGTGTGTGAGTGTATGAGTTTAGTTTTGTTTTATTTTTAATTAAATTTCATTAAAGTAGAGTGTGTGTGTGTATGAGTATAAATTTTTGCTTTCTTTTAATTTAGATTTCAATTTCAAGTAGAGTGTGTGTGTGTATGAGTATAAAGTTTGCGCCTTTTTTGTAATCGAATAGTTTCCATTTGCGTCACGCATTTATTTCCCGCCTATCCGTTTGGATAGGACTTGCTCACGCATTTATTTCCCGCCTATCCGTTTGGATAGGACTTGCTCACGCATTTATTTCCCCTCTACCTCTTTGGGTAGGGATCGCATTTCTTCAATTTCTGCAATTTACCGCTTTAATTTTAATTCCGTAGAGTGCGTGCGTTTTCAATTAGTGCGTCTTTTATCTTTTATATATTTGCTTTTTGCTTAATCACGCGCCCCGCTCAATCGCTAATTATCGCCGTAGTTATCATTATAGTTTCATAAAACCCTAAAAATTTCTAAGCAAAACTACTTTTCAAATTAACGTTTTCGTTCTTTTTCTTTTCATCGCTTTTCTTGGTTTTTGCTAAACGCACACCAAGCCCGCGATAGTTATCGTTTTCGTCACTAACTTTTCTATAAAATCATAAAAATCTTCAAACTCTTCTCGATAAGATAATAGCGCGTTCCTAACAAGTAGAAATAATCGATACGACCTTGGAAAAATACGACCTTGATATTTCAAAAGAAATATCCTATACTACTATCGATAAGGTCCACTTGCCTTTATTGATTTTAGTCCGGATAATTACATAAACCCAAAAGCTTTCTCTCTAAAGCACTCTTTAAAACTCTTTTAAAAAAAACACTAAAAAATTGTTGCAACGCCTCTTTGGTTGTTGCAACTAGCTCAAGGTAAAAGAAGTTTTAAAACGCTCTTAAAGAATTGTTGCAACTACTTAAAAAATTGTTGCGACAATATTTTCAAAAAGCTTTCAATTTAAATTTTAAAAAGTAAAGTAGCTTTTTTCTTCTTTTCATTTAGCCTTCAAAGGACGCGGCCGAGGAGGAATCCTCGATATTTCGAAAGAGAAAGAGTCCGTTACTTCTATCCTTCGATAGGATAACGGATAATTCCTCGAAGTAGGATTACTCGCGGGGCTCTTCGAAAACGTCTGCCCAAGGTTGAATCGAAAAGGAAGAAAGAGCTTTCATCTCTTTCGTAATTAAAAAAACGTATCAAGTTTTTGGCGCCGTTGCCGGGGACTTGTGTCGTTATTTTGAAATAGGAAACGCTATTAATTTTATCTTATATTTCATCACTTTTTCTATCTAAAAAAAACAAAAAAAAAACAAAAACAAAAATATATCTAAGTAAAGAAAAATCAAAAAAATATATAAACACATATTTTTCAATTTTCTTTTTTTTACATATATTTTGGAATATAACTACTTATATGTTCATATAAAAACCAAAAAACCAAAAACCAAAAACCAAACCAAAATCACAAAAACAAATAAAAACCTTATCTTTTTCTTTCTCTTTATTTTAAATTCCTCCTAAAAGTAAAAGCCCCACAAAAATCAAAAAAATATATATATATTTTACTTAAGTAAAGAAAAACCAAAAAAAATATATTACTTTCTTTCACTTATTTTTCTTTTTTTTCATCTTGTACAAATCTCTCTAAAACAAAAAAAAACCAAAAAAAAAAAATCTATAAAAAGAAAAACTCTCTTTTTCAAAAAAAAAAAAAAAAAATTTGCGAATAGTGTATGACCCGAGGCGATTCTTCGAATAATCCGACTATACCTTTTGATCCTGAAATCGAGCGCACGTTTCACGAGCGCCTCCGATCTCATAATCAAAATCTACAAATAGATCCCGAAGAATCCGTCGGCGATATACATATAGGAGTAATGGGCGATCCTAATCCACCTGCGGCTCCGCAGCGGACCATGGCCTACTATGCCAGGCCGAATTTGGAGGATACAGGATCGAGCATCACTCGCCCCGCGATAGCAAATAACAATTTCGAAATAAAACCCAGCACGATTCAAATGGTACAGCAGTCGACTCAATTCGACGGCTTGCCAGATGAGGACCCAAACCTTCATCTATATAACTTTTTAGAAATTTGCGACACGTTTAAAATTAATGGCGTCAGCGATGACGCCATTCGCTTGCGCTTATTTCCCTTTTCCCTGCGGACAAAGGCGAAATCGTGGTTGACTTCTCTTCCGAGAGGGTCCATAACCACGTGGGCCGATTTGACGGAAAATTTTCTAACTAAATATTTTCCTCCGTCAAAAACTGCCAAATTACGCACCGACATCGCATCATTTATACAATTCGATTCTGAGTCTCTCTACGAGACTTGGGAGCGATATAAAGAATGTCTGCGTAAGTGTCCTCATCACGCGCTACCACCTTGGCTACAGGTACAAACGTTCTATAACGGCTTAAATTTCTCGACTCGACAAATGATCGACGCAGCCGCCGGGGGAACGTTAAACAACAAAACCCCGGAGGCCGCTCAAACTTTGTTCGAGGAAATGGCCATGAACGCATACCAGTGGAATGTGCCAAGGGCGCGTCCTTCTAAAGCGGCTGGGATTTTTGAAGTGGATGTCACTACTCACTTAGCCTCGCAGGTAGAGCGGCTAAGTAAGCAAGTGGCGGAGATGACTGCTTCCTCCTCCACTCCCGCGTGGGCTAATAATAATAATAATAATTTTAATAATCTTAATAATAATAATCTTAATAATATTAATAATAATAATAATTTATGCGAGGAATCGGTGGATTACGTGGGTAACCAAGTGCGGGGGCCCTTCAACCCTTATAGTAATAACTATAACCCGGGTTGGAGGAATCACCCGAACTTCTCCTGGAGTAACCCAAATAATGCGCAACGCCCTCCACCTGCGATCCCGCAAGGATTTCCGCATGGATATCCCCAAGGATTTCAGCAGGGTTTTGCGCCTCCTCCTCCAAAACCTTCTCCGCTCGAGGAGCTTTTTGCAAAATACATGGCTTCCAACGACGCAAATATCCGGAATATAACCAGATCGCTAAAAAACTTAGAAATGCAGGTTGGCCAGCTTGCAAAAATGGTCTCCGAGCGGCCACATGGAGCACTACCGAGGAACTCGGAGCAGAACCCGCGTGAAAATGCCCACGCCATTACCCTTCGCAGCGGCAAGGAGGTCGACTCCCCATTGCGGGTTGAGCATCAGGTAACTGTTTCGCCTCCGACCCCTGCACCCTCGTCTTTTATTTTATTAGATACAGAAGAAAAATTAGCGCCGGGCGTCTCGAGCCCGCAAATTCCGTACCCCGCAAAACTTAATAAAGAGAATGAGGACGAACATTATAAAAAGTTTTTACAAATTTTTAAACAAATTCAAATTAACGTCCCCTTCTGCGAGGCACTCTCACAAATGCCGAAATACGCGAAATACCTTAAGGAGCTCCTTTCTAATAAAAAGAAGCTCGAGGGTATTTCGCGTGTTTCCTTAAATGCGGAATGCTCGGCGGTCCTACTTAATAAATTGCCGCCAAAACTAAACGACCCGGGAAGGTTTTCCATCCCGTGCCTTTTTGGCAATTTATTAATAAAGTACGCCCTAGCGGACCTGGGAGCGAGCATCAATTTGATGCCCTTCTCCCTCTTTAAAAAACTTGATTTGGGTGTTCCCACCCCAACGAAAATGAGCATCCAACTCGCGGATCGCTCGATAAAATATCCTATCGGGGTAGTGGAGGACGTTCTGGTCAAGGTTGACAAGTTTATCTTCCCGGTAGACTTCGTCATCCTCGACATCGAGGAGGACGCCGAGGTGCCAATTATCCTCGGTCGCCCTTTCCTCGCGACCTCCCGCGCTTTAATTGACGTGAGTAACGGTCGCCTCCTCCTTCAGGTAGGGGACGACGAAGTTACCCTTCTTATTAATCCCTCGATGCGAAATTCTTTATCGAACGACGATTCTTGCTTTCACTTAGAATCCGCGTTCGAGGATGAGTGTTCTTCGCTTGCAGAATTACTAGCTTTAAATTTAGACGAAACGGATTTGGCGGACCTCGCCCCTTTGGACGAGCTACCGCCAGATTCGCCTTTCGAATCTTTTAATTCTAAAAGTTTAAAAATTTCAACATCTTACGAAGAACCCCCGGTCTTGGAGCTTAAGCCACTCCCCGACCATTTAAAATACGCTTTTCTCGCCGCGGACTTAAAACTCCCGGTTATTATTTCGTCTTCTTTATCTGATTCGGAAACTTCCGAATTAGTTAAAGTTTTGTCCACGCATCGCCATGCAATTGCATGGCAGATTTCCGATATTAGGGGGATAAATCCCTCTTTTTGCACGCACAAAATATTCTTAGAAGATAATTCCCGCAAAACCATCCAGCCTCAGCGACGATTAAACCCAAATATGCGGGAGGTCGTTAAGGCTGAAGTAATAAAATTACTGGATGCGGGGATTATCTACCCTATTTCTGACAGCACGTGGGTTAGTCCCATTCATGTCGTGCCTAAAAAGGGCGGTATAACGGTAGTGGCAAACGAACATAACGAATTAATTCCAACTCGTACTGTTACGGGTTGGAGGGTGTGCATCGATTACCGAAAATTAAATGATGCCACCCGCAAAGACCACTTTCCGTTACCGTTTATCGATCAAATTTTGGAGCGGCTATCGGGCCATCCTTATTATTATTTTCTCGATGGTCTATCAGGATTTTTACAAATTCCTATCTCCCCCGAAGACCAGGAGAAAACAACCTTTACGTGCCCCTTCGGTACCTTCGCGTACCGAAGGATGCCATTCGGCCTCTGCAACGCGCCAGCTACATTTCAACGATGTATGCTAGCGATATTTGGAGAGCTCGTAGAGGATATTATGGAAGTCTTTATGGATGACTTCTCGGTTTTTGGAAGCTCCTTCCAAAACTGCCTCCAAAATTTAGATCGAGTCCTCCAACGATGCGAAGACACGAACCTGGTTTTAAACTGGGAAAAGTGTAATTTTATGGTTCGAGAAGGCTTAGTTCTCGGCCACAAAATTTCTGAAAGAGGGATGGAGGTCGACAAGGCCAAGGTCGAAATAATTGAAAAACTCTCCGCGCCCTCAAATATTAAATCAATCCGTAGTTTTCTTGGCCACGCGGGTTTTTATAGGCGGTTCATCCAAAACTTTTCTAAAATAACAAAACCGCTAACCCACCTCCTAGAGAAGGAATCTCCATTTATTTTTGATAACGCGTGCGTAGAGGCATTCAATGCCATAAAAAATAAACTTATCCATTCTCCCATTCTGGTGGCGCCCGATTGGACCCTTCCGTTTGAGATTATGTGCGATGCGAGCGATATAGCGGTAGGGGCCGTATTAGGCCAACGCGTAAATAAATATTTTCATCCTATCTACTACGCGTCCCGCACGCTCACGGCCGCACAGGCTAATTACACGACAACGGAAAAGGAACTCCTTGCCGTCGTCTTCGCCATAGATAAGTTTAGGCCATACGTCACGCTTTCAAAAATTATTATATTTACCGACCACTCCGCCCTAAAATATTTATTAGAAAAAATGGACGCTAAGCCCCGCCTTCTTCGATGGATCCTCCTATTACAAGAATTTGATTTAGAGATCCGCGATAAGAAGGGGGCCGAAAATTTAGCGGCCGACCACCTTTCTCGTTTAGAGCACCCAATCGCGGAAGCGCTCTTCGAACCGGAAATCGATGATCGATTTCCCGAGGAGCGTCTTTTAGCTTTAAATAATTTAAAAACTTCTCCCTCGCCTTGGTTCGCAGACTACGCCAACTATTTAGTTGCGCGGGTGCTCCCGAAAGACTTTTCAAAACAGCAAAAGAAGAAATTCTTTTCTGATTTGAAAAATTACTTTTGGGAGGACCCTTTCTTATTTCGCGTCTGCGCGGACCAAGTCGTGCGGAGATGCGTTTCGAACGAGGAGGGTGCGCAAATTTTGCGGCACTGCCACGAAGGGCCGGCCGGGGGGCATTATCAAGCCAACCGGACCGCGCAGAAGGCGCTGGAGGCGGGCTTTTATTGGCCCGCTCTCTTCAAAGACGCTCACACTTTTGTGAGCGCATGCGATAGCTGTCAACGGTCGGGTAACATCTCTCGTCGCGACGAGATGCCCCAAAATTTTTATTTAGAATGCGAGATTTTCGATTTATGGGGCATAGATTTCATAGGCCCCCTACCTCCTTCTTATACAAATCGCTACATTTTAGTGGCGGTCGACTACGTATCTAGGTGGGCGGAAGCGCAAGCTCTCCCCACCAACGATGCGAGAGTCGTCGTCAACTTTCTTAAAAAATTATTTTCTCGCTTCGGTACGCCCCGTGCGATAGTTAGTGATAGGGGTACGCACTTTTGCAACGCCCAATTTGCAAAAATATTAACCAAATATGGCGTCACGCATAAACTCGCCACCGCCTATCACCCCCAAACGAGCGGCCAAGTGGAGGTCGTAAATCGGGAAATCAAACGCATATTAGAAAAAACCGTTTCAATAAATAGGAAGGATTGGGCAATTAAATTAGACGACGCGCTGTGGGCATATCGTACGGCGTACAAGACCGCAATCGGTTGTACGCCTTATCGATTAGTCTACGGCAAGGCGTGCCATTTGCCCGTAGAATTAGAGCACCGCGCTTTTTGGGCGTTAAAACTCTTAAATCTCGATCACAATTTAACCGCCGAAAATCGGAAATTCCAATTAAACGAACTCGATGAATGGCGTGCGAACGCTTACGAGAGTAATAAATTTTATAAGGAACGCTCGAAATTTTACCACGACCGCAAAATTAAATTTCCAAAATCATTTGCGCCGGGCGATCTCGTCCTCCTATATAATTCTCGTCTTCGTCTTTTTCCGGGGAAACTAAAATCCCGTTGGTCCGGCCCCTTTCAAGTGAAAGAGGTTTGGCCATACGGGACCGTCCTTATCACCCACCCGGAAAAAGGCGACTTAAAAGTTAACGGTCACCGACTAAAACTCTACCACGCGGGGGATCAACTGGGAGGGAAGCTAAATTCCATACCCCTCCCCCACCTCTAAAAAGATCGTACCCCGCCACCGCGTCAAGCTACGAGACGGTAAACAAAGCGCTCGTGGGAGGCACCCCCATATTTATCCAATTTCGCTCTTTCACATAAAAAAAATGATGAAATAATTTTTCATTTCAAAAAAAAAAAAAAAAAAAAAAAAACTTAAACAAAAATAATAATAATAAATAATAATAATAAATAAAAAAATAAAAAAACAAAATGAAAAAAAATAATAATATTAATAATTATGCATATTTTAAATTATCATTCTCTTTTTTCAAAAAGAAAAATGAAACAAATAAAATAATGCAAAAACTTTAAAAAGAAAATCAAAACGATTTTTGGGAAATTTTAAGATAAGACAATAGGAAGTTTCTCAAAGTAGGATTATTCGACAGACCCGAGAGGGGATTTTTGTCGATATTTCGAAACAAGAAAACCCCGTTGCTTTTGCCTTTCTATTTCTCTTATTTCTTCCTTGGTTTTTATCTTAAAGTTTTCTCTTTATTTTCTTTATTTTATCTTTCTTAAAATTTAGATATATTTTAAAACATGCTTATTTTCATATTAAAACCAAAACAACAAAAAAATACATATAATATAAATAATAACATAAAAAGATGATAAAAATTTATTTTTATCATACCAAAAAATATATGTTTTCTTTTTCTTACTTCTTTTATACTTATTTTATTCATGTTTTGTACATTTCAAAAAACTAAAACAAACCAAAAAAACAATTTTGTATATATTCGTGGAGTCCCTTTTTTTTTGTAACTATTCTTGTATATATTTTTTCTTTCTTGTAATTAAAATATTCGTCTTTTTTGTAAATATTTTCGTTCCTCACACTTACCTTCAACATTGAGGACAATGTTGGTTTTAAGTATGGGGGCGTGTTTTCCCTCTTTTTTGTAATTATTTTTGCCCCTCCCTTATCAAATGAAAAAAAAAAAAAAAAAATTTATGTTTTATATTTATGTCTTTATTTGTATATAAATATTTATGTCTTTATTTGTATATAAATAAACCTTATTTATAAAATCAAAATCAAAAAAAAAAAAAAAAAAAAAAAAAAAGATGAAAAGTTTTACTAAAAAATTTGTTACAACAAAATTCACAAAAATTTTGTCATAACATTCAAAAAATATATGTCTTTCTTTTTCTTTCTTTTTCCTTTTTTTAGTATTAATGTAAATATATATGTATTTACATATGTTTTTTTTGTTGTTATAAATCAAAAAAAAAAAAAAATGATGAAAAAAGTACTTAAAAATTTGTTATAACAAAATTAATTTTGTCATAACACCAAAAATATTTATGTTCTTTTATTTCTTTTCTTTTCTTTCTTTTTTCCCTTTTTTTATGTGCATATTTTTAACAAAATTAAAACATTCAAAAAAATTATGATGAAAAAAAAAAATATCTTAGAAAAATCAAAAAAAATTTTGTATTTATATATGCATTTTGTTATAAAGAAAATCAAAAATCCAAAAAAAAAATCATATCTTAAAAACAAAAAACAAATATTTGAAAAACTTATCAAAAAAAAAAAACCCAAAAATAAAATAAAACCCCTACTTAGCTTTTTGTTATTCCCAAGGCGAGGTTAGTTTTATCTCTAAGCGCTTTTCATTATTTATGATTTGCTAAATCAATTTTATTTATTTCATAGTTTGAAAAATTTAAATCGAGGAATTTTCAGTAGTAAAGAAAATCTTACGATCTTAATTTAATTTGAGAACAGAACTTTTAGCACTACCTCGAGTTTACCCTAAATTGATTCATTTTTGTATTATATTGGCAAACCATCTTTAGATTCAATTATTCTAACTCTAAACTTGTGAAACTTTAGGAATGTTTTTAATCTACTAAACTTGCTCTCAAAATCTTTCTTTATTAATCTAGAATTTCTCTCGAAACCCAAGTATAAACACCCTTTTAGCTTGGCATAAAAAAGTAAAAGAAGAAGTTTTAAAAGAAATCCTGTGTCAATGGGAATAAAAAGATTCCGTAAACACAGGCACCCAATATTGTTAAAAGAAATCTTGTGTCAATGGGAATTTAATTCCGTAAACACGGGCATTGGGTTAAGTTTAGAAAAGATTTCGATTATCCCGCGTAAACCAACGCTGGGAACCAAAGCAAAACCACCAAAAAGGTGGGGTGAGAGGATACAATCCGTCACCCCTAAATCCAAGCACTCTTCTTTTTGCCAAGGCTACCTCTTTTCCCCTACCCCTTAGCCAATAAAATTGTTCCTAGATTTTAATTTAAAAAAGTTTGAGAGAGCATAATTAGTAGGCTTTATTTATTCTTAAAAACTTTCTTAAAAAAGGTTAAAGTTTTATATAATTCTATTCTAATTAAAAGATACCAAAGACTGCAATAATCGACGCTATTTAGCTAACTTTAGAAGTCTCGCTAAAATTTTTTCGCTCTTTTTAAATTGCTTTCATAATTTTGGACTTACCTCCTTAAACAATCCTAAATTTATTTCGATCTTACTTATGATTTAATAAAAACTTTAGTAAATTAGAAATTTTATTAAACGTCTTATAGGTATCCCTTACTTTTGCTCTGGAATAGCAAAAGCTTAAGTATGGGGGTGTTTGATGAATAGTAAATAATGCATATTTTTAGTATAATTTCTAGCCTAATTTTGGGCAATTTTGTACATATTACATACAAATTATTGAATAAATCACTTCTTTTTATATGTTTATAAATATTCATATAAATTTTGTTAAAATAAGTAATTATACTTATATAAAAATAAATTTTGAAATAACTTTGTATTATGTATTTAATATAAATATAAAGAAATATATAAATATATATAATAATTATAGTAGTATATATATATATGGACAGATCTATACAAATTCCACGAGATTTCACGGGACGAATTCCACGAGACGTCACGTATTTCACGGGTTTTCACGGGATGTTTCGACGAATTGCAGTAAAAGTTGGGTATTTCTACATACAATATGCAAATTATTAAAATAAATAGCTTGTTTTATCTTATATGTAAATATTATAAGTATAAATAAATATTGATATTTTTAATACATATATATTTATGTATATATGTAATAATAAATACATATATGTTAATATATAATAATAATAAGTGTATATATAAATAAATAAGATATATAATAAAATATATATTATAATAATGATAAGAATGTATATACAATAATAATAATAATAAGTATATATAGTAATATTTAATAAAAATAGTAATATGTATATGTATATAATAATATAGTAGTATAAGCTATTAACATAATAATAATATCGTATAAATATATATGTATGTGTATAAATATATGTATTATATATGTATATGTGTAAATATATAAATAATAATAGTATATAATATATAATAATAACATATATATTTATAATAAAGAATAACATATATATATTAAATCATATAATTAGTTATGTAAATTAAATTAAAAATGAAAATAAAAATATCTGTGCTGATCATAATATATTTAAAATACCCCTTTACTTTACAGATGGAGCCACTTGGCTCGCTGGTTCTGCTCTTGGTTGACCCCGGAACCACCCTGGGATCGAATCCGGGCAAGCTCAATTTTGCTCCGGATTAAATCCGCCTGCCCTGCTGCCCGCGCCCTGCCCGATCCGCCCTGCCCGCGCCGCTGCCCGATCCGCATGCCCGCGCCCGTGCCAGCGATCCGCCCTGCCCGATCCGCCCTGCCCGCGCCGCTGCCCGATCCGCCTGCCCGCGCCCCTCCAGCTCAACCCGCCACCTGCTGCACCCTTCCAGCTCCCTAACCGCACCCCACATGCTTCCAGCTAACCGCACCCCCCTCAACTCAAAACAAATTTTGCTTCTCTCAATGTGCAGCCAGCTGCCCCTTTTTTTTTGCTTAATGCACCCCCCCAATTCCTCTATAAATAAGGGGGGTAGGCCATTGTATTAAAGGTTCAAAATTTTGAGAGCTTGTTCTTAAGGTTTTGATCCAACTAGTCTTTTGTAATTTTCATAATTTTGTGCACTTTCTCTCTCTTGTTTTGTAATCCTTTTATGATGAAAATAAAATAGCTTGTTTTGTAAAAATTGTTCCCTTTGTTCTTGTGAAAATTGTTCTCTTTTTAGTCTTTTTCTTTTTATTTTTAGTTTTTGTAATTTTGTAATTTTAATTAGTTTTGTCCATTTTAATTTGGGTGTGTGTGTGTATGAGTGCAATTTTCATATTTTTAGCTTAGTTGTAATTTTTAGATGAATATATATTAGTGTGTGTGAGTGTAGGAGTTTAATTAGTTTTTTTTTTGTTTTGTTTTGTTTTCTTTTGTTTTTATTTTCTCTTAGCCTTTTTTATAAGTGTGTGTGAGTGTATGAGAGTAACTTTCTTGTTTTTAGTATTGTTGTAATTTTTAGATGATTTCATGTTAGTGTGTGTGTGTGTAGGTGGCTAATTAAATTGTTTTGTTTTGTTTTGTTTTCTTGTTTTTACTTTTTCTTTCTCTCTTTTTGTAAGTGTGTGTGTGTGTATGAGAGTAATTTGTATTTATTTTAGTTTTGTTTTGTTGTTAGTGTGGGTGAGTGTATGAGTATAGCATTTCTTTTCTTTTAACTTAGTTTTCATTATTGTTGTGTGTGTGAGTGTATGAGTTTAGTTTTGTTTTATTTTTAATTAAATTTCATTAAAGTAGAGTGTGTGTGTGTATGAGTATAAATTTTTGCTTTCTTTTAATTTAGATTTCAATTTCAAGTAGAGTGTGTGTGTGTATGAGTATAAAGTTTGCGCCTTTTTTGTAATCGAATAGTTTCCATTTGCGTCACGCATTTATTTCCCGCCTATCCGTTTGGATAGGACTTGCTCACGCATTTATTTCCCGCCTATCCGTTTGGATAGGACTTGCTCACGCATTTATTTCCCCTCTACCTCTTTGGGTAGGGATCGCATTTCTTCAATTTCTGCAATTTACCGCTTTAATTTTAATTCCGTAGAGTGCGTGCGTTTTCAATTAGTGCGTCTTTTATCTTTTATATATTTGCTTTTTGCTTAATCACGCGCCCCGCTCAATCGCTAATTATCGCCGTAGTTATCATTATAGTTTCATAAAACCCTAAAAATTTCTAAGCAAAACTACTTTTCAAATTAACGTTTTCGTTCTTTTTCTTTTCATCGCTTTTCTTGGTTTTTGCTAAACGCACACCAAGCCCGCGATAGTTATCGTTTTCGTCACTAACTTTTCTATAAAATCATAAAAATCTTCAAACTCTTCTCGATAAGATAATAGCGCGTTCCTAACAAGTAGAAATAATCGATACGACCTTGGAAAAATACGACCTTGATATTTCAAAAGAAATATCCTATACTACTATCGATAAGGTCCACTTGCCTTTATTGATTTTAGTCCGGATAATTACATAAACCCAAAAGCTTTCTCTCTAAAGCACTCTTTAAAACTCTTTTAAAAAAAACACTAAAAAATTGTTGCAACGCCTCTTTGGTTGTTGCAACTAGCTCAAGGTAAAAGAAGTTTTAAAACGCTCTTAAAGAATTGTTGCAACTACTTAAAAAATTGTTGCGACAATATTTTCAAAAAGCTTTCAATTTAAATTTTAAAAAGTAAAGTAGCTTTTTTCTTCTTTTCATTTAGCCTTCAAAGGACGCGGCCGAGGAGGAATCCTCGATATTTCGAAAGAGAAAGAGTCCGTTACTTCTATCCTTCGATAGGATAACGGATAATTCCTCGAAGTAGGATTACTCGCGGGGCTCTTCGAAAACGTCTGCCCAAGGTTGAATCGAAAAGGAAGAAAGAGCTTTCATCTCTTTCGTAATTAAAAAAACGTATCAGCAGTGAGGAAAGCGAAAATAGAAGATGAAAGACTTAGAAAATATTTTTCGTTTCATTACAAAAAATGGTTTACATCAAGGGTGGTGATTCTCACCATACAAAAGAAAAATTCAAAATAAAAAGTTTACATCTCATGACTCGTCCACTGACTTCTCTCCCTCGCTATCTGCGCTGGGTGGGATCGGCTCGAACAGCTCTGGGATGACCTCCTCGACTGTGAGCTCCTCCGTGTCGACAATGAGAAGCCTGGCCCCATTCAGGGTGTTAAGGATATGATTAGCCGCCAGAATCGCATTGTCCCGCAGCATCCCCTCCTTGGCGCGCTTTAGGTTCCTCACGGTCCTTGGGCTGCGAGGGGCAGGAGGAAGGGCGGCCCTGATGAGCTCCTGGTTCTAGGCCTTCAACATGGCGACCTCCTTCTCTAGCTCTGTCTTGCGGGCGAGGTGTTGGTTCGTAGTCTCGGGGTCCTGCGAAAGGCGAATGGGTTAAGAAGGAATGTTGCGAAAGGAAGTATGTGAAGTTCTTGGCAGACTTACCATCCCATCCTTGAGGCTCTCGAGGAGGCCCTCGTTGACCACCTATTTTTCCTTCAGATCAGCGAGCTCCTGCTTTGCCTCCTACAGCTCGTGCTTCAGCTCCTCGGAGTTCCTCTCGGTCGATAGACAGCGGTGACCGGCCATATGGGCGAGCTCTAGCCTGCGAAGCTGAGCTCATGCGCTCTCATACGCGAGTGCTCGGGAGGTGAGAACGTGGAAGTCCGCAACATCCTCCCGCCCATAGAGATCGAAGGACAAGGCGAAGGCCTCTCCTCTGATGTTCTCCTACTCCACCTAGGAGGGGTTAAGGGTGGATATCGAAACCCTGCTGGAGTCTGAGTCCCACTCCAACACGGGCTCGCCGGCCGCATCTCGGTGCTTGGTGCTGAGATAGAAGTTTCTGTGGCCCACCGGTGCGGGTGCGGTCGGCACACTGGCGGCCAACTCAGTGGTCTCCTCGACTCCCTTGTCGGCGGGAGGGTCCACTGGGGGTTCAGCCCCAGTCAATCTTTCAGCGGGCCCCTTCCCCTTGGCGAGGGTCGAGGGTTGTTGCTTCTTTGGAGGCGGAGGATTGAGGGACGATCCGCGGCTCACGCGTGCAAGCCGCTTCTTAGAGGTGGAGGAGGTGCTGGGGGCCTCGCGGTAGGCATCGGCGGCGGTGGAAGCAAGCTGGAGGCCTGGGGTGATAGTCGCAACCTTTGCGTAAGGGGGTGGAGTGGGAGATCTCGCTTCCTTGCGAATGACAAAAGGCAGGTTAGGAAAAATATATAAGGGTATAATGCGAGACGGGAAGAGATCGCGAGTCAAACCTGTCCCGGGCGGCATGGGGAGTAGTGAGTCCACATGCCTTCAGAGGTATGCGGCCTCGAAGTGGGTGTGCATGTACTGGAAGAGCTCGGCCTCGTGGCCGCTGAGCTTGGAGGGATGGTAGGTAGGCTCATCCCGCTGGACGAGCGAGAAAGGGATGTTGCCGAAGGGCCCCTTAACGAACACGAACTTCTGTGTCCAATAGTGGATCTTGTTCACCGTCTCGTGAACCTTGGCGTGCTGGCTCGCAAAGAAGGTTGTTCCATCCTTATTCGCCCGGAAGGAGAACAGCTTACGGAAGACCAGCAAGCTGAACTCGATGCGCTCTTCGCGCAAGTTGCACGCGAACCCCACCATGACCGCGATGGAGTTTGAGCTCATCTGGCCTGTGATGATGCCGTAATATTTCAGCAGTTGAAGGATTCGTGAAAAGCAATTAGAAAGAAATCTTAAGCGAATGCGAGAAAGGAAAAAGGGATCGGGCGAATACCTAGCTGATTTCTGGTAAGAGGGGGAGCCATAGGCGCACTCCGAAGTGGGCCACTGAGATGGCAAGCTCGTCCGTGTGGAGGTCATTAATGTCCTCTGTCTTCGCAGGGCGGCGAGCAGAGAATGCAGGAGAGATGTAGTTCACCGCAGTAGAGTGGTACTCGCTCTCTGTAAGCAAGCAGGCGAAAAAGGAGTGGTCGGAGAAGGTGAACGCGCACTTGGCCCGGCCTTCCATATCGCCATCGCCACCCATGGCTGTCAAGAAGGAAGCGAATGCGAGAACGACAAGGCGAGTATGGGAGAACAAGCACATCAGAGGTTGAGGGAGTTGAATGCGGTGGTTGACTATTGATAACATGCCAATTTATAAGAAGCTAAAGGCAGCGGGAAGGAATCGAGGAGTCGTGGGGTGCGATTAGCAGGATCTCTGGGCGATACGATTCGGTACTTGAACTGACCCACTCCCCTCGCACTCGCAGTGATTCAGCAAGGGTGGTTCGCCGCCAGGCGAGACCAGTCCCATGTAAGCCGCGAGAAAAAGGAATTGAATGAAAAAATTAGCGAGTACCATAGACGGCAATAACATAGTGAGCAATGACAAAAAGAAAGAAAATCCCGCGAATACTCAGGAAGCATCGAACTAACAGCATCATTTGCAGATTGTCCAGAAGAAAATAATAATAAAAGTAAATGACATTATCTTTTAAGTTCGTCAGGCGAGTGCGGGAAGGATCAATATTGGATCCACCTCCATCGGCCTTGTCCCCGCACCCCCGAGCTCGGTGGTATGCGCGGGTAGTGATACGCGCGGACCGTGCGGAGCTTGCGCTGCAGCAGGTGGATCTAATCCTCCACTCGCGAGAGGTTGACCCCGGGAGAGGTGGCTCGCGGCAGGCATCATCTTGCAGTTCGGCGAGGACTCTCTCTAACTCATCATCGATCATGGCGAACCGCTCTTCGGAGGCCTCTCTGTCCTCGCGCGCCTGGTGGTACAGCTCTCGCAGCATGTACCCTTTCTTCTGGTGCACATCAGCGACTCGCCGCTTCATCGCTTCAGGGTCCTGGGGATCGCCGAGGAAGTCATCAATCTTGTCCGGCGAAGGCACGGATGACATCTCCTCCTCTCCAAGCTCCAGCTCGGCGGAGGACTCCTGGACACCTACGAGAAGAGATTTAGCAAACAGATTGAGAAGCAATCTGTTGATTATAACCGACCAACCTGACGAGGCCGCGACCGCTTTACCAGGTCGTTGGCGGAAGGAGCTTGGTTACTCCTGGAAGGCCTCTGTGTAGATCAGCATGATGGATTTTCCCAGGCCAGGGACGTGGGGGAGGCTGCTCGCAACCCGGAAGTCGGCAGGGGGCAATCTGCCGGTGATTCAATGGCCTAGAAGGTTGAACCCGGGGACGGAGACTGTCCTGTCCGGTGGGGGCAGCGAGTCAAGCGGGGACTGCGAGCCCGGTGGAGGCTGCGAACCGGGCGGGGGAAGAGAATCAAGAGGGGGCGGCGAACCTGGTGGAGTTGCGCACCTCCCGGGCATCGCGGGGAGGTTGTCTGCAAGGAGAGAAAAAAAGTCAGTTGGGGAATTCACGAAGAGGATAATATCGTAATCTCACCAGGTAGCGACGAGGTAGACATGTCGAGGACTTCCATGTGGGCGACCGAAGAATTGTTTCCCCCGGGAGAATGAAGGCGAGCATCGTCCAGGGGCTCGCTCACGAGGACTTCCGCCAGAGAGGCGCTCTGAAAATTAATATGTTAACACAAAATAGGGGAGAAGGGCACGCGAGTCCGAGTACCTGTCCAACGAGTGCGGGATCATGCGGCATGTCCTGGAGGGAGGACCCAGCCGTCCTAAAGTGTCTCCGCACCACCTTCCCCCTCTTCACGTTGGGGAGGGGCGGAGGGGTCCGCCGGGCGCCCTAAGGTATGAGCCAATTCGCAACAGCGCGCTCCCTCGCACGGTACGCAGCCAAGCGGGCTTGAGCTTCCTCCGAGAGAGGCATTTTTGTCAAATGCGGTAGCAAGTAGCGAAGAAATGGAAGAAAAGAGAAGGTCCCCCATCACCCAGAGATACTGGTATTTATAGCACTGGGAATGGGGCCCACCAATGATTCGTGCCAGCTCATCCTCGTCTGGAGAACACGGAGGGTTGGATGTTTCTTCATGAGCTTAGCATAATCTCACGAAGAGTTGGAATTGTGTACAACCCAATGTTAGCCGAGCCGTAGAGAAATCAATCACAGGCGATTTGGGGAGTTCTCGCCTATTCGCGGTGAGCACCCTGCCAGGGCAAGGCGAGGCGGATCAGGGATCTCGCTCACCGGTGGCAAGGGGCGATGGCTCAGCGAGTTGCAAAGGACCGCTCTGGGGTGCATTTAACTAAAGTGAGTCAAGGGAGGTTTCGCAGTGTCAGTCTGGCGAGGCAAGTGGTGGCTTGCCCTACTCGCGAGAGGAGGTCTCGTGAGGCCAGTTCGCAAGGAGGCTAGCGAGTGGCGCCTTCATGGACCACTCGCCCGACAGGGGTTGCAGGTGAATTTACCTTAATACCCTTGGTGGGCTGCCAATAGCCCTCCAGAACAGCAGAGTTTGGTTGTTAGTAGACCAATTTGGGGCGCGTATAGCAAAACTAAAAAGGCGGAAGCCAGCTATTAGCAGACAAGTTCAGAAAGGCTATAAATAGACCCTTTGGAGCACCTTTGGAGAGCAATCTAGACCTTTAGAAGCGCTCAAAAAATCTTTCGGGTGTGTGGTGGGACCTCCACGCTGTTGCAAAGGGTCGTATCTTTCATTCTAAGTCTTCGGTCAGGTTCCTCCGTGGGATCAGTAAGAGCTAGTTGCCCCCTTCACAGTGGTATGAACTCCTCGTTGTGCCAAATACTGGTAACAATAAAGAAGCTGGCCTGGTTGAATGGGGCTTGATCCGCATCTGGAGTATCATCATGTGGAGGTATATTATCCCTTAGGGGATCCGGTAGATGTCTCTCTAAGTCTTGAGGAGGTGGAGAGGGAGGAGGTGAAGGTGCATCTTGACCAGGCTTTAGGATCTGCCTGGTCCACTTGGAAAAGATCCCAATGCTGATCCTTTTCCTAGGAAGAATTGGCACACCTTTTGATTTGCACACTGCAGGTTAGTTGTGGAGAAGTACTCTACTCATAACTCTCATATATGCATTTTCCTTATGAGAGTACTTGTGCCCAATCATTTTCAGGAAGCATCTCCCCCAATTTATATTCTTCTTAAGAACCAGAGCCCCCATTATCTGAAGTTGTTGTTTGGCAATAGCATCATGTGCTGAAATCTTGCGTAACAGTACCTTCCCCACAATATCTGCCAAGAATCTATATTCTTCTCCAAGGTCAATTTTCTTCAGATTGATGGCTTTATCTTTCTTGAACTTCATAATCTCCAGTTCCTTCTTTATCTCATCCCCTGACAATTCATCTGAGTCACTCCCAGTTGGAAGATCATATGTCTGGTTTAGTAATTCCTCTGTTATGTTGATATCTGTTTAAGACACTTTTCCCTTGAGTGATCCATCCTCTCCTATTTCAACATTATCTTTAAACTCAGTCAGTTCGATATCCAGGATCTTGCATCTTGTGGATATCAGTTTGGTTAAACCAGCATCTTGAAATAAGCCAAGAATGGCATTGAAGCTTTCGGCCGCTGCACTGAAAGATTCGACATCCACATCAAAACCAGAATTCACTTTTGGTGGAGCCATCGATTTGAGGTACCTACAAACACAAGAGAAAACGAGAGAGAGAGGGAGAGAAAAAGCACGAGAGAACTGGAGAAGGGGAGAGCACGAGAGCAACGAGAAGAGAATTCGATGCCGATCTTTCTTAAAAAAGATGATTCATCGCTACTTAGAGTTTTATCCGTAGCACCGTCGAAAAGATCAATAGAGAGCGCATAAAAATGTGTCAAAGCAGCTTCTAGAAGTAAAACTGCGCGCGCTGTCATGTCGACGTTGCGTCGATTAAAACTCAATGCATCTCTGAATTTGACGAGCGACTATTTATTCGACGCATCCGTCGATATGAAGTCGACGTTGCGTCGAATGCTATTCGAATTATCTGATTCAGATGGCTCTCAAAACTGGCGTCGATTAGAATTAGACAGTACATCGAATTCTATTCGACGCAGCTCTGAATGAATCGTTCTATTTTCTTAGAAAGTTTTTGCTGTTTTTCTCAGCAATGATGTTTATTGAAAATAATATTTATACTATTACCTTTATACGCTAAAGAAGAGAAGATGAAGATTCAAAGTAGAAATCACTCTCCTGCTAGATTTGGGTCTTAATTAGACCATTGTTCTTCCTTCCCCTTCGATTATCTCCTAGGAAGGATCCTACCTGCTCCTGCACAATTAGCTCAAGGATTAGAAGGAACTTAGGTTACCTTGGGCCCTTTGCTTTTACCATTGTAAGGTTCAATGAAAGAGTAGAAGGGTCTTTCATGATATCCCTTTGGATGACAGAGAGTGAATTATCAAACCTTGATCTATTATTTTGATAATTCATGTGTATAATATGTGTCTAAATATAATAAATTAGCAAAATGTTTAATTAATCTACTTCTGACTTTAGCCTTTTAATTATGATTGGTTAGTTTCTCTGCATTACTCTTTCCTAGAGATTTCTTTTCTTTGTTTGGATTTATGTTATTAACTACAAATATTTTATCTGGATGATTAATATTCTGATCCTTTGGTTTTGCCCTTTCCTTACTAGATTGGTAGTCACTAGGTCTAATGAATCTAATTAGATTTTTCCAGGCAGGTTTCATAGGGACTTCTGTGCTAGTGCATGGGTCTTCTCCTAGACCTAGGTTCTTAAATCTCATGGAGAGATTTTGTGTAATATTTTTGAGCTTTTGACTCCTCACATTGAGGGAGCCCTCAAAGGCCTTTGCCTTTGTTAGCTCTTCTTTTAGTTCTAAATTTTCTTTTCTTATTTCAGCTAGTTCTGACTCCTTATTATGAATTTCTTGCATTAAGTCTTGATTTCTCAAATATAGTTCATCTTCCTTTAGGTTATCTGGTTCTGACCTAGCTGTTTCAATTTCTTTTTGTAACTTAATATGATCATTGCAGAATTCTTTAAAACAAGTTTTAAACTCATCAGAGTTGAAATCAAAATTATCAAACATGGATACCTATTCTTCCTCATCATCTAAGGATACCGCCAGTGCCATCAAGCAGGCAGCTTCTGCTTCTTCATCACTCTCAGATGAAGAGGAGCTTACTTCTGCTTAAGAGTCACTCCAGGTTTCAGCAATGAATCCCTTGCCCTTCTTCTTGTATTTCTTCCTGAAGGACTTCTTCTTCTCCTCATCCTTGTTGCTGCTCCTGTCCCTTTGTTCCTGTGGGCACTCAGGGGCTATGAGCCATGGCTTGTTGCAGGAGTAACATATTATCTCCTTCTTTGGAGTCTTATCATATCTGGGCTTTGAACTCCTCTCTCTTCTCCTTGAGTCTTCTGTCTTGACCCATTTTTTGAATCTCATTGTTAGGAGATTGAACATTTCATCTTTGGGAGTGGAGGGCTCTCCTTCAGTAGCTTTCAGAGAAAGGCTTCTTTGGATAGGAGTTGGAGTTGTCTCCTTTGCCTATTTTCAGCTCTGTTTTTCAGTAGCATCTCATATGAATTTAGCTTTCATAGCAATGCCTAAGTAGAGATTTCTCAATGGAATATGGACTCTCTTTTGGCCAAGATCCTTGAATCCCATGAGCTAGGGAAGCACATGAGGATCTTATAATTTATTTCTGTCAAGGATATCTCCTTGTCCAAACTCTTCAGCTCATTGACAATGATACTGAATCTGTCATACATCTCAACACCAGATTCATCAGCTGTCTTTTGAAAGTTCTCATACTGGGATATGAGAAGGGACTTCATGTCCTTTCTTTCATTAGAACTTCCTTATACCAAAAAGAGTTACGGAAATTGTGACTTTATGAATCAAGAAATAAAAGGAAGAAGCAACGCATTGCAATATACCTGAAATGGATTGAGTCAACACTCAACCAAGATGCTCCAAGATCTGATCCCAAGACCAAACTCTAAGTTCCAAGAACTAAAATGGATCAGCACCTCTATAGGAGTGCACACAGTGAAGGAGAACCCCACGACTCTTGTCGAGCAAGTGTCTGGGATGGAGGAAGAATACCCTCTGCGTCTCCCATGCTAGATATGACGACAAGGAGAGGCGATGGCAGCGATCTAACGGAATGTCGAGACCTATACGGAACTATTCTGCTTTGGCTCTGGTAGCTTTTCGAAAAAGATTATCCATGTAGGAAACCTAATCACTTCCCGTTTTATACTCAGGGCATAAAAACACATTTTCGCCGAGGCAATTCGACGCAGCGTCGAAATGATTTCGACACAGCTTCGAGTACAACTTGTATCGTCGAGACAATTCGACGCAGCGTTGAGACGATCTCGACGCAACTTCGAGTACAAGTATCGCCGAGACAATTCGATGTAGCGTCGATGTTGTTAATGGAACGTTCAACTAGAGGGGGTGTTAGGTGATCTGGGTTCTTTTTTAATATTAGTGCGAGTTACGAGTATTCAAGCGTAGCACAAAAGTATCACACAAATAAAACACAGCAGACGACATAAGATCTATAGAGGTTCCTCAAGACAGGGTGTCTTGAGTAGTCCTCTTTCCCTCTGCGCCTACCTAGCAGTGTGCTAGGCTTGGCAAACTTCGCCAAATCTTCAGGCCCGCAAGCCTTATAACACAAACCCGCAAGTCCTACAGCCTAGGCCCGCAAGCCCTTACTGCACCCGAGCCCTCAAGCTCGACACTCAGGCCCTCAATCCCTACACAACACAGACCCACAAGTCCCGTGCCTACAACCTAAGCCCGCAAGCCCTTACTGCACCCAAGACCTCAAGCTCGACAAAATCAGACATGCAAGTCCACTGCCCTGGCCCTCAAGCCTCGCATCTCTCCATCCCTCAAGCTAGACGGTGTCGGACCCGCAAGTCCACTGCCCTGGCCCTCAAGCCTCACAGCTCTCCAGCCCTCAAGCTAGACGGTGTCGGACCCGCAAGTCCACTGCCCTGGCCCTCAAGCCTCACAGCTCTCCAGCCCTCAAGCTAGACACTTAAGCCCTCAAGCCTTACAAGAAATTACAGTGATAACAACTGCTTCTTCTGCCTGATGGAGATCGGCTTCTTGAGGTTGAAGAAGATGTTTCTGATTCAGATCTTGAAAGCACAGTTCTTCTTCAATCTATTCTTTTAGCCTAATGAGGAACGACTTCTTATCAGTCGATGGAGATGACAGATTCTTCTGAGATCGATTTATTCTTTGTTCTCTACTTTCTTTACGCCGCTTTTACTGTTCTATTTGATATATTGCCTATGTTCTTTTTTTGATTGATTCTTTTTAGGGCAACCTCTTATCTCTTTTATAAGACTGCGAGGCTCCCAACGGTCTTCTGAAAAGTTCCTTAAGAGTCAGATGCCCCATTCCTTAAGAGCACGCGCTGATTGGACAATCAGGCGGCAACATTATATGCTGACAATGCATCTGCAATTTTGAATTCCGTCTCGACGATATTTCCAGCTTCATGTCAATACTGACCGCTTTACGTCGATATGGAAAATACTCGACGACAGGACTTTGTCGATGCCTTAGGCCTTGGAAGATCTTCAAGTCTTCTAGCTTCTGCCTCTGATATTGATATCTCAATGATACGAGATATTCTGGCATTCCTGCATATACGACGATATGTTATTTCTGACTGTGTCGTCGTGATCTTCTTCCTTCTACTCTGTCGTCGTAATCACTTTGTTCTTTCGACGACATGAGCGATATCATGTCGATAGACTATGCCTTAGCAACTGCTTATCTCCAGCTGACCTTCTTCAGTCTTCTCGACGTCACTCCTTCTTTACGATGATGTCAGTTCTTCTTGACGACAAGGCTACTCTGTTGATGTCTTCGATATTGCATATTCTCGACGACATTCCTTCCTTTGATATCTTCATGTCTTCTCTGCGTTCGATGATCTTCCTTCTGCGTTCGACGAACAGCATTCTGCGAATGACGAACTTCATTCTTCTATCCCGTCTCTGTGTTCGACGAACAACATTCTCTGCGTCTGACGATCTCCATTCTTCGGTTCCATCTCTGCGTTTGACGAACTTTATTCTGCGTTCGACGAACTGCATTCCGCGTTCGACGAACTGCATTCTGCGTTCGACGAACAACATTCTGTGCTCGACGAACTCGCAAAGTCTCAGCTTTTGCTTTGCTCATCATCATGACGACAAGCATACTTTGTCGACGACATCTCCTGTTCTTCTCGACGACATACCTTTAACTTCCTGAGATTATGATCTAGAGAAGTGATCAAATACAAAGTGAAGTTTTCTTAACTTGGTGACTTCTTCAAATCAGGAATCATGTGGGCAAGATTCCCAATAATCTCCCCCTATTTGAAGAAGTCAGAATCTCAATTCAAGACTACTTTCACTTGATAAAAAAATGTTATAATCTTAAATGGAAGGCATGAGCATTTAAGATGAAAGTGCACAGTTAACCTCACTAGAATTCTCTAGAGGGGGGGTGAATAGAGATTTAAAATATTTTGTGCTAAGTTAATATATATATATGTTTATGATCACAGATTAGAGCTTCCCACACACCAACAAGAATTAGACAAGTAATTAAAGTAAATGCAAGAGAGAAAATCACAGCACAACACAAGAAAATATAGTGGTTCCCCAAACTTTGGGTAGTCCACTCTTCTACCCCCTTGGTAGGATATTCACTATCTTGCACTGAGTCTTTTGATAAGGAGACTCTTAGAACCACCCTGAGTCTTTTGACAAGGAGACTCTTAGAACCAACTGAGTCTTTTGACAAGGAGACTCTTAGAACCAGTACACTGAATTTTTTGAAGAGAGATTCTAAAAACTCTTTTACAATATTTAAGTAAGAAAGAAAGAAAGAAAGAAACAATAATGAATCTTCTTCCTAGCAAGAAGATTGGAAGCACAAGAAGTGAATTAAATCTTTCTTCTATAGAGATAAGAAGATTTGTAGCCTTTCTCTCTTTTAGTGAGAGCAATCAGATTTTGCAGCAGTGAGATTTCAGAAGCAGAAGAAGAAATGGTTGAATATTGCTGCAGAGCTTTTTCTCAATTTCTCTCTTTTCTCTTGGGAGCTTTTCCTCTATTTCAAAATGTATGTGGTAGATCACTCAACTATCTATTTTCTGCCGACCTCCTCTTTATTTATAGCTCTGTGTATTCAAAATAATGCTATAGGAGGATAATTAATTAGCAGTCAGAGAATTTGAAAAAATAGAAATGTTTCTATAATTAGCATACCAATAGAAGGAAAGAATTCATTCCAAATTCAAATAATATCCATAATGAGTTTTATCAGATTAGCCAAGAATCAAATAGAAGGAAGGAATGATTCAGAACGGCTATAAAATATTAACATTATTCCATATAAATTAGATCTACTGAAAGAAGGAAAGAGATCTGGCGCATATTTAAATCTGTCATATAAATCGACGTGCGTCGATTACTATTCGACGTAAGCGTTGAATTCATCATGGCTGGACGTCGAGAGAAGAATAAGGAAGGTGCGTCGACTAAGGTGCGTCGACTTCATTAGATGCGTCGACTAGAAATCAGAGTGGCGTCGACAACACATACGTCGAAATCTTCCTAAAGTTACTTCGACATAACCTGAAGAAAACGTCGACTACATTTCGACGTTGCGTCGAATACTATTCGACGTATATTTACTTAGTCTTGTTTTTCATTCATAAAACTCTTTCTTTAACTCATTTCTAGGGGTTAAGAGAAATCATTTCCCCAACAATCTCCCCCTATTTGTCTTAACCCTATTTAGAGAGAAATTGTATTAGCATAAGAAGTATGTCACTTTAAAAAGTGAAATTTAGATAAGGAGATCAAATATTCCAGAATCATATAAACAGATTTCATTTTCATACCAATTCATTTTCAACTATAGGATGAGATATATCAGCAATGTTTTCAAATACTACTCAGGTGGGGTAGGAGGAGTCTTTCTTTTTCTCTTGAATACTAATGTTTGAGGAGAGGAGGATTTCTCTTTCCCACTTGTAAGAAGTTCATTTAGCTCCCCCTAAGCAGGTAGCTCCCCCTGGGATAGAGCTCCTTTTATTTCTTCTTCTTCAGCCAACAGAATATCTGTCTCTTTTTCTTTTCCAGTATCAGCTTCATTTCCTTTCTCAATGACATCAGCTGGTTCATTTCCATCTAGATTTGTACCAGCTTCATTTTCAGCCTCATTCACTACTTTGCTTCCTTCCCCCTGTAGTGGTGTCATTTGATTTGCAGCATCTCTTGCTATGTTGAGTAGCTCTATTGTTTGTTCATCAATATGGAGCTCAGGTACTATCTCATTCCCAAGGGTTTTGAGCAGTGCTAGACTGTCAGTTTTTGAGGTAGGAAGGGATTTGTGAGAAGGAGATTTAGGATTGGAGAGCTGATCTTCAACTAGATTCTCCCCCTTCTTGACCTTCTTGGCCAAGGAGGTTAAGAAAGACCTAGTCACTCTAGAGGAAGAGAGAGATGACTTTAGATCTTGCACAGAGGCACTGACCCCATCTATTTGGGTGTGCATGTGAAGGATGGAGGAATGAATCTGGGAGCAATGCTCATCTAGCATTGCCTGGAATTTTTGAGCTGCAGATTGGATGCACTGAGTGAGTAGAGCCTCAGTGGATGCAGATGGTGGAGAGTGAGGAGATGATGAATGTGGAGAGGGGATTCTATCATCTTGAGGAGGTATATTTGATGGAGGAGGTGGAGGAATAGATGAGACTTGGGCATGTGGTTGAGATGGTATTTGTGTGGATGAAGAAGGTACAGAAGATGTGACTGTTTGAGAAGGAGGAGGAGTAGGATGAGCAGGAGAGATAGGAGGAGATGGAGTCCTTTCAGGAATGGAACCAGGCTTAGGGATTTGCCTGGCCCATTTAGAAAATAGGGCTATGGACATCCTTTTTCTAGAGGGATGGGAATTCCTTTTGACCTACATAGGTCAGGGAAGGAATGGAACATTACTTGACTCATCATTCTCATGTAGGCATTCTCTTTGTGAGAGTATTTAGAGCCTATCATCTTGAGTAGCCATGTGGCCCAGTCTACCTTCTTCTTCAACACAAGGGCCCCCATGATGTTCAGTTGTTGTTTTGGTACTGCATCATGTGCTGAGATCTTGCACAGTAGAACTTTCCCTACTATATCAGCCAGCAGCCTATATTCATCAGAAAAGTCTACCTTTTTCAGATGGATTGGTCTATCTTTTGAGAATTTCATGGTTGTAAGTAAATGCTTGACTTCATCAGGTGTGAGTTCAATGGATTCATCACCTAATAGGGGAATAATTTATACTAGTTGAGTCATTCATGAGAGGCTCATTTTCTTTTCCTATTTTATTGAAATGAAGATGACATTAGGATATACCTGATGGGAGGTCAAAGGTGGCCCTAATGTGGTCTGCTGAGATTGAGACTAGTGTCTCATAGAGTGTTCCTTGGATTTCTCCTTGTTCAGAAATCTGAACATGAGTTATGAGCTCAGTGAGCTCAGTTTCCAGGAGCTTGCACCTAGTGGAGATGAGCTTGTTCAGTCCTGCTTCAGTGAAGAGAGCAATGATGCTTTTATAGTTCTCTGCTGCTGCTTGGAAGGATTCGAGATCGATGTCGAACCCAGAATTTATTTTGGGAGCCATTGAAGATCAGTGAGAGAGGAGCAAGAAGAATCAGCTGGACAAAGGAGCACGGAGGATAAAAGATGCAGAGTAGTGGAGGTTTCTGAAGAGTCTTTTTAAGTCAGGTGAAACGTCGAGACATGGCTCAATTCGAGGCTTTTTCGGTACTCCAGTGGATGTGACCGAAAATATTCTAATGTTGCCGCTCTTTATCATGAAGTCGACGTTACGGCGAGTGGAATTCGACGTGAACGTCGATATGGTCTGATTTGGTATGATAGGGTTTCCTATCGACGTATGCGTCGATAGTAGTCGACGCATGCGTCAATTACACCTGTTGATCTGAGTCATCGACGGTGCGTCGATTAGAAGTCGACGTGACTTTTGGGTTTTCAGAACCACTCTATGTTCTTATTTCTTGTTATCTCTTCCTAATCCTAAAGTTTTCTAAGTCAGCCTAGGACTAGATTTTACAGATAGTTTGATTGATTATACCAACATTGTTTGGCAAGGTGGCCATTTTTGTTGCATATACAACATTTGAGTATTTTGAGATTTTGAAAGTTTGAGTTTAGATAGGGATGGTGGTATTGATTAGAATAAGAGTCTTGATTTTGATAGAATCTTTGTTTAGGATGGAAGTTTTGTTTTGGATAGAAACTATGGTTATGAAAAAAATTTGGATGAGAATTTTGTTTACTAAGTTTTGGGTAGAAATTTTGGTTAGAATAGAGATGTTGATCATGATCAGGATGAATGGGTCCTGAATGGAGGTTAGGGTGAAAGGTTTTTGGATGAAAGGTATTTAAGTTGCTCTGAACTTTTGTGCGTCGATATCTATTCGACGCATGTTGATAGTCGCGTTGATTTGTATTCGGCGCTTTCTCCAGATGGCGTCGATCTGATTTCAACGCATAAAAAAAGTTGCGTCGATTGGAAGTCGACGTGCTTTTGTTCAGCCGTCTAGAAGAGATCGAAGCATCTGAAAGATTGCGTTGAGTAGAAGTCGACGCACTATCGTGCATGCGTCGATATGATGTCGACGCATCTGTGCCTTCACAAATTTTCATTTTGCCTTTCTCTGTTTTTACTCCTTTATGTGTTGTTTTTCTCGGATTGATTGTTTCTTCAGATGAAGTTTGTGAGTCATCAGCTGAATAATAAGATGTTTCATCCAATTCTTTTATTTCTTTGAAGGAGTTTTCTTCCTGTGGGTCTTTTTCTGGGTTTAACAAATTAACAGGTTTAGTGAATTTTACAGGGCTCATCCAAGCAGGTTTGTTGGATGGAATTAGGCTGATTAAGGGATCAGCCCCAAGCCCAAGATTCTTGTGTCTTAGTTTTTGTTTTTCAGTGATTTCCTTAAGAGTTTGGCTTCTCATTTTTATTGATTCTTCAAAGGCCTTTGCCTGGATTACCTTTTCTTTAAGGAACTGGTTTTCTATTTTAGCCCTTTCTATTTCTTTAGCTTTTAGTGCATAATCTTTTGAGCATATTTTCTCTTTATCACTTTGGTTCTTAACCATGTTAATTTGTTCTTTTAGATCTTTGATTTCTTGTTTTGTTTTTAGTTGATCTATGTACATTCCCATAAAATCATTTCTAAAGTCATCACATTGAAAATCTATTTCATCAAACATGCTTACCTCATCCTCATCCTCAGATTCCTCAATGAGAATGAGGTTCTTTTCTTTTTCATCATCAGAAGATATGCTTTCTTCTGATCCTGTTTCACTCCATGATTTATCATCATTCTTTGAGTCTTCAAAGGCCATCAAGCATAGGTCTTCTTGCCTAGATTCTTCATTATCACTCTTAGAGGATGAACTATCCTCAGAGTTTGTTTCACTCCAGACTTCTGCAATGAAGCCTCTTTCTTTCTTCTTCCCCTTTTTCTTCAGATCTTTCTTTTTCAGATCCTTTCCTGTTTCAGCATTCTCTGGACATTCTGGGGCAATGTGTCCAGGTTTCCTGCAAGAATAGCAAATAATTTCTTTAGTGGGGGTTTTGTCATACCTTGGTTTTGACTCCCTCCTTTTTGATCCATCAGTCTTGACCCATCTCTTAAATCTTCTTGCTAGGAAACTGAATAGTTCCTCTTCAGTGACAGGAGTCCCTTCTTCTGTTGCCTTTAAGGCAATGTTCCTGTCTTTTGAGGAAGTTGAGGTGTTTTCTCTTCTTTCCTTCTCTTCTCTAGTTTTCAGCAATTGCTCATAGGATCTGACTTTTCCTAAGAGAGCATCTGTTGAGATCTCTTTTTGTCCTCTTGTGTCTCTTATTGCCCATATTCTTGAGTCCCATGAACTAGGGAGACTCATTAGCAATTTGTCATTAATCTCAGTGAGAGAGATTTCTCTATCCAAGTATCTTAGTTGATTAATGATCAGACTGAATCTGTCATACATTTCAGAGATGCTTTCTTCAGCCTTCTTTTGAAAGTTCTCATATTGAGAGATCAATAGGGCCTTCTTGTCTTTCTTTTCATCAGCACTTCCTTCCACCATCTTTGTGAGGGCATCCCAAATTTCTTTGGATGATTCACAGTCAACAACCTTTTGAAAGATGTCATCTGAGAGAGTTGAGACAAGTATGTTCATGGCCTTTAGATCATGAGTTCTTGCCTTCTTCTCATCTTCTGTCCATTCAGATCTTGGAACAAGTGTTTGTGTGATGTTGCCATTTGCATCCTTTCTGTAAGGCTTTGAGGGACCTGTTATAGTAATATTGAACAAGTCAGCATCAATGGAATTCATATAGATTCTGATTCTTGTTTTCCAAACTGCAAACTTTTCAAGATTGCACATTGGTGGTCTGGTGGAAGCATAATCTTTGATTTGTGCCATGTGAAAAATAGTTTTGAAGATATATATATAAGAGGTAGAATCTTTTGATCAAGGAGTTATCCTTTTTAGATCAACCTACCTCTGATACCAATTGAAAGTGCACAGTTAACCTCACTAGAATTCTCTAGAGGGGGGGGGGGGGGGGGTGAATAGAGATTTAAAATATTTTGTGCTAAGTTAATATATATATGTGTATGATCACAGATTAGAGCTTCCCACACACCAAGAATTAGACAAGTAATTAAAGTAAATGCAAGAGAGAAAATCACAGCACAACACAAGAAAATATAGTGGTTCCCCAAACTTTGGGTAGTCCACTCTTCTACCCCCTTGGTAGGAATTCACTATCTTGCACTGAGTCTTTTGATAAGGAGACTCTTAGAACCACCCTGAGTCTTTTGACAAGGAGACTCTTAGAACCAACTGAGTCTTTTGACAAGGAGACTCTTAGAACCAGTACACTGAATTTTTTGAAGAGAGATTCTAAAAACTCTTTTACAATATTTAAGTAAGAAAGAAAGAAAGAAAGAAACAATAATGAATCTTCTTCCTAGCAAGAAGATTGGAAGCACAAGAAGTGAATTAAATCTTTCTTCTATAGAGAGAAGAAGATTTGTAGCCTTTCTCTCTTTTAGTGAGAGCAATCAGATTTTGCAGCAGTGAGATTTCAGAAGCAGAAGAAGAAATGGTTGAATATTGCTGCAGAGCTTTTTCTCAATTTCTCTCTTTTCTCTTGGGAGCTTTTCCTCTATTTCAAAATGTATGTGGTAGATCACTCAACTATCTATTTTCTGCCGACCTCCTCTTTATTTATAGCTCTGTGTATTCAAAATAATGCTATAGGAGGATAATTAATTAGCAGTCAGAGAATTTGAAAAAATAGAAATGTTTCTATAATTAGCATACCAATAGAAGGAAAGAATTCATTCCAAATTCAAATAATATCCATAATGAGTTTTATCAGATTAGCCAAGAATCAAATAGAAGGAAGGAATGATTCAGAACGGCTATAAAATATTAACATTATTCCATATAAATTAGATCTACTGAAAGAAGGAAAGAGATCTGGCGCATATTTAAATCTGTCATATAAATCGACGTGCGTCGATTACTATTCGACGTAAGCGTTGAATTCATCATGGCTGGACGTCGAGAGAAGAATAAGGAAGGTGCGTCGACTAAGGTGCGTCGACTTCATTAGATGCGTCGACTAGAAATCAGAGTGGCGTCGACAACACATACGTCGAAATCTTCCTAAAGTTACTTCGACATAACCTGAAGAAAACGTCGACTACATTTCGACGTTGCGTCGAATACTATTCGACGTATATTTACTTAGTCTTGTTTTTCATTCATAAAACTCTTTCTTTAACTCATTTCTAGGGGTTAAGAGAAATCATTTCCCCAACATAAGATTTTACTTATCTTGTGCTGAACTTATGAGAACATCAAGCTTGTAGCTCCCCCTTGATTAGATGGCTCTTCTTTTGTGGCCCCCCTACTCCATTGCTCCCAATTGATTTGAGGTCTTCTTGAGCATCTTGTCTTGAACATATTGATGTCATTTCTCCCCCTTTCTGACTTCTTTCCTGCAGCTCTTCTTTAGGTAGACAATAGTCCAAGCTCCCCCTTGCTCAGTCATAGTTCATCCAAATCTTGAGAGATTTTCTAACCAATCATCTAAAAAGGGATTAGTGAAGGGGTTAGGATTATTCTAAGTTTAACATCCCTATTGGAATTTGAAGAAGTTAAACTTAGCTTCATCTAGGGGCTTTGTAAATATATCAGCCATTTGTTTGTCTGTTGGGACAAACTCAAGGGTGATATCTCCATTTTCCACATGCTCCCTGATGAAGTGATACCTGATCTCAATATGCTTAGTCCTGCTGTGAGAGAAGAGACAGAGTTCTTAGCAATTGAGATTGCACTTGAAGAGTCACAAAACAGGGGTGTTTTGGTCATCTTTAGATTGTAGTCTTCAAGTTGATGCTGAATCTATAGCAGTTGGGCACAACAGCTCCCAGCAGAGATATACTCTGATTCTGCTGTTGAGATTGCCACACTGGTCTGCTTCTTACTGCTCCAAAAAAGCAGTCTTCCACCAAGGAATTGACATGTCCCTTAGGTACTCTTCCTATCTTCCTTGCACCCTGCATAATCTGCATCTGAGTAGCCAGTCAGTTCACATCCATTGTTCCTAGGGTACCATAGACCAAGATTTGATGTACCCTTTAGGTATCTTAAGATTCTCTTGACAGAGACATGATGAGATTCCTTAGGATTCACCTGATATCTAGCAAAGACACATGTAGCAAACATTATGTCAGGTCTACTTGTAGTTAGATAAAGCAAAGATCCAATCATGCATCTGTATTTGGTTTCATCAAAGGGTATGCCCTTCTCATCCTTGTCCAGAGACACAAAGGTTCCCATTGGAGTCTTCATTGAAGAAGCACTCTCCAATCCAAATTTCTTGACCAGCTCCCTAATGAATTTGGTCTGGGAGATGAAAATACCATCTTCATATTGTCTCACTTGGAGACCTAGGAAGTATTTGAGCTCAACCATACTTCTCATCTCAAACTTTCTCTGCATCAAGTTGGCAAACTTTTTGCAAAGATTGTTATCTGTAGAGCCAAAGATGATTTCATCCACATAGATCTGCACTAGCAAGTGTTGGACATGTGTGTCACATCCCTTTGTTTGAGAATAACAAATCTCAAATTGTATTTGATCTTGCTTGTCGTGTATTTAGAGTGTGTAGGAACTGTTGGTGCAACACTCCACAGGTAGAAAACAAATTGGAAATGACTCTCTGAAAATTGTGCTAACGCTCGCGTTAGTTGTTAACGCCCAGCGTTAACAACCGCTGAGAAGCAAAACCGTTGAGAAGCAAAACCGCTGAGAAGGAACCTGCGTTCGACAAAATCTGAACTGAACTGCGCTCGACAAATTGGAGAGTTCGACGAACTCTGAAGGCGCTCGACGAAACCTGAAGGAACCTGCGTTCAACGAAATCAAAATTGAACTGCGCTCGACGAATTGGAGCGTTCGACGAACTTGGAGTTCCGTTCGACGAAATTGCCTGCGCTCGACGAAATTGCGCTCGACAAGCTGTGTTCGATGAACTTGGAGTTCCGTTCGACGAACTTGGTTTCTGCCACGATCCCGACGGTTTGCACGATCCTGACGGATGCGGTTTTCCGTTCGACGAAGGTGCGTTCGACGAAGGTGTGTTCGATGAAATCAGTCCCGTTCGACAAAATTTTATTCAGCCACGCTCCCGACTTTATGCACGATGTCAGCAACTGCCGCACACGATTCACTAACGCCAAGCGGTAACATTAACGCCGGGCGTTAGCTCCAGTGGTTATTTAACAAGGCCTGATCTCGTTTGTTGCTAATAAATTGGCTGGGAGGATTATTGAAGGCTTCATTCCAGAAATTTGAGAGAGATTCCAGAGAGAATATTTGTGCCAAAACTCCATTGATGTTATGCTGAAAAAGAAGGATCTTCCACTAAAAGCTTAAGGAGAATTCTGGAGGAGGACTACGCCACGCTACATCCAAAGGACGATCGCTTCGACCTTGCTCATACTACAGTGATCCTTCATCTCCGACTTCAGAAGATCTCATATAGGGAGTTTTTATTATTATTGTCTTTACTTTCATTCCATATATTTTTGTAACCGTTTAGAGAATTCGTCTTGTGTTGGCGACTAGGTCTGGGTAGGACTTAGGGAGTAATTCACCTTATGTTGGCGACTAGTTCTAGGTGATTAGATCTAGGGGGTGCTCGAGGCCATATCCGGGGAAGGATTGTCTAGAGCGGCTTGAGGCCTTATCCGGGGAAGGATAGGCTAAAGCCAACCGGTTTGTGGGGATACAAGTCGGTATAGAGAAGGAAAAATTGTATTACTTTGTACGCATCCGATTTAAAGCGATATTGAAATCAATTTATGTAAACACCTTTTTTATATAATATAATCATGTCTCTTTGTGTTTACTTGATTTCTATCATTTGGCATAATTTATAAAATTGCAAATTACAATTGTTTCCTCCTTTAAGTTAAATTATTATTTCGTTCTAATTTACTCTAAACAATTTAGTAAATTGTCTAAAAAATTATAAAGAATTTTATTCCCTTATTCACCCCCCCCCCTCTAAGGGCGCCAATCGATCCAACAAGTGGTATCAGAGGTAGGTTATTACAAACGGTTTTAAAACTAGGAATAATGGCGTCGTATGATCTCGCTTTTTCCAAGGGCCAGGGAATTAGTAGACCTCCACTCTTTACCAGGTCATATTATAATTACTGGAAAAATAGGATGAGATGTTTTTTTATGACCCTAGATATTGAGGTATGGAATATGGTAGAAGAGGAATACTCTCCTCCTACATTTGTAGTTGGAGAGATAACTTTAGATAAACCAAAAGATAAATGGGATAATAGGGATAAGCTAAAATGCAAAAATAACACCAAGGCTATGAATGCTTTATTTTGTGCGTTAGATAGAAATGAATTTAATAGAATTTCTGCATGTACCACTGCATATGAGATTTGGAATCATTTGGAAGTTACTCATGAAGGTACATCGCAGGTTAAAGATTCAAATCTTTTCCAACTTGAGTCGGAATATGAAAAATTCCGGATGAATGAAAGTGAAGATGTTGATGGCATGTACACACGCTTCACCAAGATCGTCAATGACTCCAAAGCACTTGGAAAGACCTTCTCCAACAGCGACTTGGTCCGAAATATTCTTCATTCTCTTCCACCAAAATTCAACCCGAAGGTGACAGCCATTTCAGAATCGCACAATCTAAGAACGCTCCAAGTTGAGATCCTCATTGGGAATCTCAAAACCCATGAGGTAGAACTCAAAATCCAATATGATGAATACAACAAGGAGCTAAAGAAGAAGGCATTGGCACTAACATCAAAGAAGGAGTGCCAAAAGGATGAGGATGAAGATGAAGAAAGCCTTTTGGTGAAGAATTTCCAAAAATTCATGCGAACTCCGGAAAGGAGAAACAGTTTCCAGAAATTTACCCAAAAGGATGCAAGGTGGAAAAGTTCATCCTCAAAGAAGGAAGACCTCCACCGGAGTGCTTTCATTGTAGGAAGATCGGGCACATTCGGAGCCAGTGCCCAAAGTTCTTGAAGGAGAAGAAGGAAAAGCGGCACAAAGGGAAAGAGAAGAAGAAGGTGCTAAAAGCTAGAACATGGGATGACTCCTCCTCCTCCTCCTCCTCCTCTGAAGAATCAAGCGGGTCTTCATCAAGCGAAGATGAGGAAGCAAACTTGTGCCTCATGGGACATGGAAACAATGGAGACGACACCAGTGTTCTTAGCGACACTGAGGTAACTCCTCCCACTTATGATGAACTCTTTAATGAATTCCATGAAACTTGCAAAGCTTTTGATAAAAATATGAAAGATAGTATTTTATTGAATCGTGAAAATGCATCTCTTATTAAAGAAAATCAAAAGCTTTCCAAAAAGGTAATTGTTTTAGAAAAGAGAAAGGTTTCTTGCCAAGAGTGTGATCACTCCACTAAATTGGCAAAAGATATTGAAGAGTCACTTTCTAAAGCCCTCTCTCATGCCAAAACTCTTACAAAAGAGAAGGGGGAATTAGAAAGGAAATTAGAAGCCTCACTTTTGCAAATAAAAAATAAAAAAAAGGTTTTGAAAATAAGTGTGTCATGCTTGTGAATGAAAATTCTTCACTTAAAGCACAAGTTCATGATCTCACCATGGCCATTAAAAAATTTGGAATAGGCCAAAAATCACTGGAAATGATTTTAGGGTACCAGTGCCATGGGTCTAGAAAATTTGGGCTCGGTTATCGAGGAGAGGGCTACCGCCCGGCATTAGCCACTAACGCCGGCGCTAGCACCTCATACAGGAAACCTGAATTTTCTTTTTCAAAATGTTTTTCTTCTGTAAATCCAATTTCTTCCAGCAAGAAAATTTTCCATAAAAGGGCCTCAACCCCCTTTATTTTGTGTGCAAACTGTTATAGGTTAGGTCACACATCTAGTTCTTGTAGGAAAAAAAACAAAATACTTTAAAACAAATCTGGGTACCTAAGGCTTCCACTTATTCTATGGGTGATTCCACTTGGGTATCCGAATCTTTACTCTCATCTTCTTTCTAGATGTGCATGTTGAAATTGTTGAAGTGGAGTGGAAGCTGGCCGGCGGTCTGTAATGTGGTGACCGCAGAGACCGCGCAGTCTGCGCTGGTGCTCTGTCGGTCTGACTTTGCCGGTCTGATTCTGGCGGTCTGCTGGTTGGCCGGCCTGTTCCTGTTTGTTGCGGTCTCTTCCTGGGTTGTTTTGCTTGGTTTGTCTATCTTCTTTGTAGAAGACTGGGCGGTCTGTTCTTATATAACCGCCTGACAGGGCGGCTTATGCTGGGCGATCTGGCGACTTGTCTAAAGTCGGCCAGATGTTCCTTGTTTGCTCTTGGCGTTCTAAGGAAGGAGTGTCTTGTGTTCGCGCGACTTGTGCACGGTTTGCCTGCTGATCTGCGGTCTTGGACGGAAGGTTGTCCAAGTTGTGTGATCGCGCGGTCTGCTCTATGAGACCGCTGGCGATCTGGCGGGTGGTGATTGTATCTCTCTTGCGGCGGTGACGACATAAGTCTTGTCGCCTATAAATATGGGTGCATGGCCCGTCATTCATAACGAGAACTGTAAGAACTAGAGACTGGGTTGTTTTGTGCGGTCTTAACTTTGAGGTCGGGCGGTCTCGGAAGCGAGTTGATTGTTTGTTGTGTTCGCAGGTTTGCGGTCAGCAGGTTGCGGTCTCCTTCCTTGGTGATTTCCCAGCGGCTTGAATAAACAATTCGGCAGCGGTCTGTCTGCGAACTTGTTTATGTTGTTCTTGTGCTGTTCGCAGCAAGCTCGGCGATCAGGCGACCTTCAGCGGTTAGGCGATCTGAGTTGCGGTCTAGAAACAGCTTCAGTTCTTCGTTCAATTCAATAAGCTCCAGTTCGTGCGGTCTGAGGTGGCGGTCTTACAGTGCAGGCATCCTGTCTGTTTTCTGTTCGTGCGGTCTCAGGTCAAGCCGGGCGATCTTTGGAGTTCTGCGGTCTGTGCGGTCTCTGCTTATCAAACTGCCAGTTTTGTTTTTTGGTGTGTTTTGTTCCTCACCTTCGTGATTCTTATGAATCATGTCTCGCCATGTATGTCTCGCACTGTAAATGAAGTTTGTGATTCAATAAAGTCTATTGTGTTGCTGTGTGGTATTGTGGTTGTTTGGGTATAACTCAGTTGATGCAAATCCTGCTTACTACTAAATGATTCAAATCAAAAAATTTAACAGTGCAGGCAGGCTAAGGACAATGAAGACATGTGGTACTTGGATTCAGGATGCTCCAAGCACATGACGGGCAATAAAGCAAAGTTCCTTAGCCTAGAAAAGAAGAAGGGAGGGATCGTGACATTTGGTGACAACGGAAAAGGAAGGATCATGGGAATTGGTACAGTTGGTAACAAATCCTTTACTATATCTAATGTTCTTTAAGTGAAAGGATTAAAACACAATTTGTTTTCTATTAGCCAATTATGTGATAAAGGATTGGATGTCTTATTTGAATCTTCCACTAATCTATGCAAAATATCTAATCCTACTACAAAAGATATTTTACTAATTGCACCAAGAATACGTAATGTTTATCTAGTTTCTTTTCATGATCTTTCTAAATCATCTATAAATGTTTTATCACAAAAAATGATGAATTAGAACTTTGGCATAGAAGACTAGGACATGCTAGCACAAAGCTCATTGTAAAACTTGCCAAAAGTAATTTAATTAGAGGATTGCCTTGATTAAATGGAACTTTACCTTCACTTTGTTCACCATGTCAAAAAGGTAAATTTTCTAGATCCTCTTTCAAAAGTAAAAATTTCATTTCTACTACAAGACCCTTGCAAATAATTCATATGGATCTTTTTGGTCCCGTTAGCACTGCAAGTCTTGGTGGTAGATTATATACATATGTTTTAATTGATGATTTTTCAAGATATTGTTGGACATTATTTCACTCTTCCAAATCCGATGCGTTTTGTGAATTTACAAAATTATGTACTCATATTCAAAATGAAAGTGATTTGAAAATTAAATGCATTCGCTCGGATCATGGAGGAGAATTTGAAAATGAAAAATTTACATCCTTTTGTGATATGTTAGGCATTAAACATGAGTTCTCTGCACCACGCACACCACAACAAAATGGTGTTGTAGAATGAAAGAATAGGACACTTCAAGAACTAGCACGCACTATGTTATGTGAATATAAATTACCTAAGTCCTTTTTGGTCGAAGCCATAAATACATCATGCTATGTTATGAATAGAATCATGCTTCGCCCATCTCTTAATCTCACACCATATGAACTCTATTTTCAAAAGAAGCCTAATGTATCTTATTTCAAAGTTTTTGGTTGTAAATGTTTTATTTTGAATACAAAAGATAGCTTGGGAAAGTTTGATGAAAATGTGATGAATGAACTTTTCTTGGGTACTCTTCAACTAGTAAAGCTTATAGAATTTTTAATAAAAGAACTAGTAGAGTTGAAGAGTCAATAAATGTAAAATTTGATGAGTTTGTTCCTTGTGTAGAAAAACTTTCCGCAGGCAACGAAGATGATCTCTTACAACCTTTGGAGCATGGTGATGAGGAACCTTCCAAAGAAGAAGAAGAGGAGGTCAAGGAAGATGAATATGTACCTCCAAGTGCCTTGAAATTCACAAAGGATCATCCACGGGAATTAATAATTGGTGAACCATCCATCGGGGTAAGAACACGCTCTTCTCTTCATGAATCATATTCAAATATCTGTTTTGTTTCCGAAATTGAACCAAAAACCGTTTCTACTGCTTTAAATGATGAATTTTAGTTTTTGGCTATGAATGAAGAGTTAGAACAATTTGAGCGACATAATGTATGGAAATTAGTAGAAAGATCATCTAATCACCCGGTTGTAGGTGTAAAATGGATTTTTAAAAATAAATTAGATGGTGAGTCTAGAATTACTAGGAATAAGGCACGCTTAGTTGCACAAGGATATTCACAAATCGAGAGGATAGATTTTGATGAAACTTTTGCACCCGTTGCTAGGTTGGAATCCATTAGAATTTTTCTAGCATTTGCAAGCTTTAAAAGAATAAAATTATTTCAAATGGATGTAAAAAAGTGCTTTTCTCAACGGGTTTGTAAAAGAAGAAGTTTATGTTGAACAACCCCCGGTTTTATTAATGAAAATTTCCCAATCATGTTTATAAACTAGAGAAAGCGCTTTATGGTTTAAAACAAGTGCCACGTGCATGGTATGAAAGACTTACATCATTTTTATTAAAGCACAGTTATATTATGGGAAGTGCCGATAATACTCTCTTCATTAAACATAATAATGATGATTTAATTATTTTGCAAATATATGTTGATGATATAATCTTTGGATCTACTAATGAAGAGTTGTGCAATGAAGTTATTGAAGTGATGAAAAATGAATTTGAAATGAGTCTAGTAGGAGAACTTTCTTATTTTCTTGGTTTTCAAATATCACAAAGAAATGATGGTATTTTTATATGTCAAACCAAATATGTCTATGATATGCTTAAGCGCTTTGGATTTGAAAACCTTAAACATGCTTCTACACCAATGAGTGCATCACTTAAATTAGGAAAATATGAATTGGGAATTTCAATTGATCAAACCTTATATAGAGGTATGATATGATCCCTACTTTATCTTAGTGCAACTAGACCCGATATTATGTTTGTCGTATGCTTATGTGCTCGATTTCAAGCCAATCCAAAAGAATCTCATTTAAAAGCGGTAAAACGAATTTTTAGATATCTTATTGGGTCATCTAGATTAGGATTATGGTACCCGCACAATAATTCATTTACACTTCACGGCTACTCCGATTCAGACTACGCTGGTTGTTCACTTGATAGAAAAAGCACTAGTGGTACTTGTCATTTTCTAGGACCTTCATTAGTTGTATGGTCTAGTAGGAAACAAAATTCGGTTGCACTCTCCACCACAGAGGCCGAATACATTGCATTAGGGAGTTGTTGTGCACAAGCTCTATGGATGAGCCAAACTTTAGAGGAATTTGGTTTTCATCTAAAATTTATTAAATTAAAATGTGACAACAAAAGTGTCATTGATCTCACAAATAATCCGTTACACCTCTCTAGATCCAAACATATAGATGTGCGTCATCATTTCATAAGGGATCACATTAAAAAAATGTTAGGATTAGTTTCATTGGCACGGACTCTCAACTTGTTGATATATTTACTAAACCTCTTCCCGATGCAAGGTTTCAAATGTTAAGGTTGGAATTAGGAGTCTTAGACATCTTAGGATGAATAACATGTAAAATGCTAATGTTTTATCCAAATTTGAGCAATCAAGACATCTCCAAAAAATACAAAATTTCTACATAAGACTACTCTAAGGACTCTTAATAAGTATCAAAAATCAGAATTTTCAAATTCTCAAAAATCGTGTACTGTTTCCAGCGTTAGCCCTAACGCTGGCGTTAGCTTTGGTGTTGGAATTTTCTGATTTTTCTAAAAATCCTAATTTATATTTACTAATTTGTTTTTGAATTTCTGACATTTATTATCTTTGTTTTAATTTATATTTTAGAAAATAAACTACAAAAATTCAAATTTCAAAAATACAAAAAATATGTTCTTGAGATTTGTGTTTTTATTTATATTATGCAAAATCAACTGCAAAAGTTTAAAATTCAAAAATACAAAAATATGTTTTTGTGATTTTCTATTTTTATCTCATTAAAAAAAATTTGATAAAACAACAAAAAAACTGTATGATCTTTATTGCTAATATCAAACATGAATGAATTCTACTATTATTTACAATGTTAAAATTTATTCCTTCAAATTACTATGAACATTGTTTTGTTTATCATGCTTTGATATATCTATTTAATGTTGGAGCATGCGTTTCGCACTCTTCCGGTTTGATAATAACAAAATCTCGTTTGTATTTGATTCTATTTTTATTGATGGTGTGCATGTAACAGGTATGAGATGTTCACAATTCTGATTGGAGCTCAATTTGACTATATGGAGAATTTCGATGTCGGAATTTTCCGACATCTACTGTCGCCCAGGCGACAGGACAGAAGTTACAGCAACAGCCCGCACGGCAGCACGACGAGTGGCAGTTTGGCGCTGTCGGAATTCCGATAGCGATGTCGCCCAGGTGACAGAACAGAAGTTAGAGCAACAGCGCGCACGACATCATGACGAATGGTAGTTTGGCGCTGTCGGAATTCTGACAGCGATGTCACCCCGGTGACAGTGAAAAACTATAAATTGGTTCGTTTTGTTCGTGCATTCCAAGCTTTGAGAATTCTAAGTCCTTTCCTGAGTGCATACGAACCAGAGAGCTCCAGAACCTCATCAACTCCCATTTTTTGCTTAGAAGGTTTGAGATTGAAGACGAGATCGGACGCGCTTCTACATCAACGATCATCTCGAGGCTTCAACCTTCCTTTCAGAGATCTGAATTTCTAGGGAGTTCTTCATTTTATTTTGTATTTTCATTTATATACATTTCACTATTGTATTGGTAGGGAAATCGTCTCCTTGTGCGTGACGTCTAAGTCCTTGCGTGGCTTAGGGGAAAATCGATTCCTTGTGCAGAGCGTCCAAGTCCTTGCGTGGCTTGGTAGGAGATCGTGGCCTTGTGTGCTACGTATAGATCTTGGGAAGATAGGCTTGCGCTTGGTCTAGGGAGAGACAAGTGATAGCCTTCTGATCCTTGGGAGAAGGATTGGTAAACTCAAATTGTTAAAAGATTATTATCATATTTGTGCCTTGATCTTAAGCATTGTTAAGATCATTTTTATTGTATGTGAATTTCATTATTAAAAATTATGACTTATTCTTTAATTGCAAATTTGGTTGACTAATCTTTAACTTAGAAATTTGTGTTTGAATTAATTTAAAATTTTCATAGTTTGAAAATCTTTATAAGTGATTTTTAGAAAAGCAAAATTTGTTTTAAAAATTCTTAAGTAAAAACTCATAAATTAAAAAGGCCCTTATTCACCCCCCCCCCCCCCCTCTAAGGGCGCCACAAGATCCAACACGTGGTATCAGAGCTAGGTTACTCCAAAACAGTTTTACCACCGACAGTAATGGCGCACAACGATCACGCGTTCGTTGAGGGGCAAGGAATTAGTAGGCCACCACTTTTTACGGGCACAGACTATAACTATTGGAAAACCCGAATGCGGTGTTTTCTAATAGCTCTCGACATAGAAATTTGGAATATGGTCGAGACGAGTTATACTTCCCCAACATTCGTTGTAGGAGATGTAACTATAGACAAACCCAAAGACAAGTGGGATGACAATGATAAATTAAAATGTACGAACAATGCAAAAGCCATGAATGCTTTATTTTGCGCACTAGATCGCACTGAATTTAATAGAGTTTGTGCTTGTAATACTGCATTTGAAATTTGGAATCTTTTAGATGAAGGTACTTCACAGGTAAAGGATTCAAAGCTATTTCAACTGGAGTCAGAGTTCGAAAGATTCAAAATGGAGGTGGATGAAGAAATTGATACAATGTACACACGATTCACTAAAATCGTGAACGATTCAAAGGTGCTGGGTAAGGTTTTCTCCAATGGAGATTTAGTAAGGAAAATCTTAAGATCACTTCCCCCAAAGTTCAATCCTAAAGTGACTGCAATTTCTGAGTCACATGATCTTAAGACCTTACAATTGGAGAGCCTCATTGGGAATCTAAAAACCCATGAAGTGGAGTTGAAGATTCAAAGCCAAGAGTACAATTTGGAGCCCAAAAAGAAGAGCTTGGCTTTGAAATCTAAAAAGGAAATTGAAAGTGAGACTGAAGAAAGTGAGGAAGATGAAGAAGGACTGTTTGTGAGGAACTTTAAGAAGTTTATGAGAAATCCTGAGAGGAGAAACTCATTTAGAAAAAATTTCAAAAAGAAGGATTTTTCCTACAACAAAGGCAAAGGAAAAATGGATGATGAAGAAGAACGTCCGCTACCGGAATGCTATCATTGCAAAAAGTTTGGACATATAAGAAGCAAGTGCCCAAAATATCTGAGAGAGCAGAAAGAGAAGAGGCACGATAAGAAGTTCAAAAAGAAGGTTCTGAAGGCGGAGACTTGGGATGACACAACTTCTGAAGGCTCAAGTGAAGCAAGCGATGAAGATAAAGAAGAAGCAAATGTATGCTTGATGGGGAAAGAAAATGCGTCATCTGACGACGATAGTAATGTCCAAAGCGAGGTAACTCCTCCATCCTATAATGATTTATATTCTGAATTTATGAAAACTTGCAAATTTTTGGATAAAAGCCTAAAGAAAAATGATTTTTTAAATGTGAAAATAAAGATCTTTTGAAAGTAAATAAAAAGTTATCAAATGAGTTGAAATCTATTGGGAACGAGAAGGTAATTTGTCAAGAGTGTGATCACTCTTCGACAAGGATAAAAGAACTTGAAAGTACTATTTCTAAGTCCGATCAAAAAATTGATCTACTTATAAAAGAGAAAAAGGACTTAGAAAAGGTTATTAAAACCTCTCATTCGCAATTAGAGAATTATAAGAAAAATGTTGCAAATAGATGTGGCATGATAGTAAAAGAAAATTCAATTTTAAAGTCCAAAGTAAATGAGTTGAACATGGCAATTGGAAAATTTGGTGTTGGAAAAAAATCTCTGGATATGATTTGAGCCAACCAATGCCATGGGACAGCAAAATTTGGGCTAGGATACGTTTCTGTAAGATCTGGAAGCTGTCGGAAATTTTCGACAGCTGATGTCGGAACCAGCGACAACTCCAGGTTCAGAAAACCTATTTTTCAAAATGAAAATTTTTCTAAGTCCACACATAAAGATGTTTCCTCCAGCAAGAGTCCAGAGAAACCATTGAAAAATGGTTCCTCACCATTCATTGTATGTGCCAAATGTCATCGATTTGGTCACATCTCGGGCTCATGTTGGAAGAAAGGAAAAGTTCACATTAAACAAATCTGGGTACCTAAGGCGTCCACCTATACCATGGGAGGGACCACTTGGGTAACCAGATCTTTACTCTCATCATCTTTTTAGGTGTGCGTGCAGGCTAGGAACAAGGAAGACGTGTGGTATTTGGACTCTGGATGTTCAAAACACATGACGGGCGATAAATCAAAGTTCCTTAGCCTGGAGATGAAGAAAGGTGGAACAGTGACATTTGGAGATAATGTGGCAAGGGTAAAGTCAAAGGCATTGGAGTAGTAGGTAACGAAGAATTTAAAATTTCAAATGTTTTATATGTTAAAGGTCTGAAACATAATTTAATTTCTATTAGTCAGCTATGTGATAAAAATCTAAATGTTTTATTTGACTCTAGCTCAAACCTTTGCAAAATTATTGATTCTAAAACAAACGAAATCGTACTTACTGCACCAAGAATAAACAATGTCTATACAATCACTTTTCATGATTTATCTCATTCTACACTTAAATGTTTTATTTCAAAGAATGATGAACTTGAATTATGGCATATGAGACTAGGAAATTCTAGTGCTAAACGCATAGTAAAGCTTTCTAAAAATAAAATAATAAAAGGTTTACCAAATTTGAATGGAAAGCTTTCTTCATTATGTTCAGCATGCCAAAAAGGAAAGTTTACAAAATCATCTTTTAAAAGCAAAAATGTTATTTCTACTACTAGACCTTTACAATTATTACATATGGACTTGTTTGGTCCAATTACTACACAAAGTCTAGGAGGTAGAAAATATACATTTGTTATTATTGATGATTATTCTAGATTTTGTTGGACACTGTTTTTGAATTCAAAATCTGATGCTTTTGATGAATTTGTAAAACTAATTTCACGTATTCAAAATGAACTTGATTTAAAAGTAAAATGCATTAGATCTGATCATGGAGGAGAGTTTGATAATGAAAAATTTATTTCATATTGTAATGAATTTGGGATAAAACATGAATTTTCCGCTCCTCGCACACCATAGCAAAATGGTGTAGTGGAGAGGAAAAATAGAACACTTCAAGAATTAGGACATACTATGCTTTGTGAATTTAAATTGCCAAAATATTTTTGGGCCGAAGCCGTTAGTACTGCATGCTATATTATTAATCGTGTCATGATTCATCCTACATTACAATTAACTCCTTATGAAATTTATTTTCAAAGAAAACCAAATGTATCTACTTTAAAGTTTTTGGTTGTAAATGCTTTATTTTGAATACAAAAGATAACTTAGGTAAATTTGATGAAAAATGTGATGAAGGAATTTTCATTGGTTATTCTTCAACTAACAAGGCCTATAGAGTTTATAATAAACGTACTAAAGTGGTTGAAGAAACTATTCATGTAAAATTTGATGAAAACATTTCTTGTGTAGAAAATACTAAAGTTGTAGGTAATGAGAAAAATGAAGAAGATGTAGAACAAAATCTGAGGAAAAATGATGATGATGATGATGAAGAAAAAGTAGAGAAAGAAGATGAAAAAGATGGTGAAGAAGGAGAAGAACAAGGCTATGTACCTCCAACCGAGCTAAGGTTCTCAAAAGATCATCCGCAAGAATTTGTTATTAGAGAACCATTAAGTGGGGTACGTACACGTTCTAGTTTACATGAAAGTTTTTCAAATTTATGTTTTGTCTCAAATATTGAACCAAAAGATGTTGCCACCGCTTTAAATGATGAATCTTGGTTTCTATCTATGAATGAAGAACTTAACCAATTTGAAAGAAATAAAGTTTGGATTCTTGTAGATAGACCTAGTGATCATCCTGTGGTAGGAGTCAAATGGGTTTTTAAAAATAAATTAGATACTGACTCTAGGATCACTAGAAACAAAGCTAGGCTTGTAGCGAAGGGATACAATCAAATTGAAGGGGTAGATTTTGATGAAACTTTTGCACCCGTTGCACGATTGGAAGCATTTAGAATTTTTTTTGCATTTGCTAGTCATAAAAAATTTAAATTATTGCAAATGGATATTAAAACTGCATTTTTAAACGGGTTGATTAAAGAAGAAGTTTATGTTGAACAACCCCCAGGCTTTATAAATGAAAAATTTCCTAATCGCCTGTATAGATTACTAAAAGCTTTGTATGGTTTAAAACAAGCACCACGAGCATGGTATGATAGATTGACCTTATATTTATTACAAAATGGTTTTAAAATCGGTGGTGTTGATTGTACACTCTTCATTAAGCAAGTTGATGATGATTTAATTGTTTTACAAATTTATGTTGATGATATTATTTTTGGAGCCACTAATGAAGAGTTATGTATATTTTGTTAAAATGATGGAAAGTGAATTTGAGATGAGCATGGTAGGAGAACTAAAATATTTCTTAGGATTTCAAATTATTCAAAAACATGATGCAATTTTTATAAACCAATCAAAATATATACATGATGTTTTGAAAAGATTTGGATTTGAAAATCTTAAACAAGCTAGTACTCCTATGAGTGTCTCTTTAAAATTAGGAAAAGATGAAAGTGGAATATCCATAGATCAAACTTTATATATAGGCATGATAGGTTCACTTTTATACTTAACCGCTTCTAGACCAGATATTATGTTTTCAGTTTGTTTATGTGCTAGATTTCAAGCCGATCCCAAAGAATCACATTTAAAAGCGGTAAAAAGAATTTTTAGATATTTAATTGGCACATCTAAACTTGGTTTGTGGTATCCTCATAGCAATGATTTTACTCTTTTTGGCTATTCTGATTCTGATTATGCCGGTTGTTCACTAGAAAGGAAAAGCACTAGTGGCACTTGTCACTTTTTAGGCCCTTCACTCATTCTGTTGCCCTCTCAACCAAATTTCATGGTCGAGTAGGAAATAAAATTCTGTTGCCCTCTCAACCACCGAGGCCGAATACATCGCACTTGGTAGTTGTTGTGCACAAGCTCTTTGGATGAAACAAACTTTAGAAGACTTTAACATTAAACAACAAACTATAGAGCTATGGTGCGATAACAAAAGTGCAATTGATTTAACTTACAACCCAGTTCATCACTCTAGGTCTAAACATATTGATGTTAGGCATCATTTTATAAGAGACCACATTAAAAATAATCAGATTAAAATTTCCTTCATAGGAACGGATAATCAACTAGCCGATATATTCACAAAACCATTGTCGGATTCCCGATTTTCAATGCTAAGGCTTGAATTAGGAATCCTAGATATTTCAAACTAAGCATATCCAATATGACAAATCAAGATAAAGAACAATAGAAAACATCATTTTAAATCAAAACATTGAATTTGAATGACTTAACAAAAATTCTCACATCATTAATAATTCATACAAATTGTTCCAGAAAAATAGTAGAAATCAACATAAGATTAAGTTCAGTAAACAGAAAAATGAAATCTGGGTAAGTTCACTGTCTCCCATGCGACAGTGAGTGTCAGAAAATTCTGACATCAATCATAAGCAGCAACCTGCTGGAAACTACTCAGAATCATCATATCCAGCCCCGCTACTTTTTGGACAGTCTTCTGAAGATCCACGTCTTACAGCCTTTCCACGTCGAGTCCGCCTAACCGATTGGCGTGACGGTTCTTCATCTGGGATTTCCCATTCGGCCGCTTCTTCAGGAGTAGGCTTTAACTTCAGTCCCTTCACCAGAAATTTCATAAATTTCTGCAGTCTACTGCGATCTTTCTTCACTTCTTTCTTGTGTTCTTCAAATGAATCACGAAGATCATCTATAGACTCTCGTAGTGATCCTCCTCTAGGATTTGTAGGCTCTCTAATCTATATTCCAGGATGAGGCTTTTTATGAGACTTCTTCACATTCATGGTACCCGTATAGTATATTTTAGGAACACAATCATCTAAGTACGAATCTTGACTTATCCATTCATACTTCTTATATAGAATATGTTGAATTATAGCCCCCATTGGCAAAGTATGAATCTTCACCCGTTTTGGTTGTTTTAATCTAAAAGCATAACGAATCTGGGCAAGGATGAGGTCCGCTACATCAAAGGGTTCCTCCTCTATAATAAAATATGTAAACAACGTCAACTGTGCTGTGATACTCCTTGTATCACCACTTTTTAGCATGACTGTGTTTCTCAATATGTCTTGGACTAAATAGGCATCAGGAGTGAGAGAAGAGACTTCCGTGATTAGGGTCCTCTTTTGACTTCCATGTAAACTCATGTTTACAAGAGTCCAATCTCTGTCCATTCTATAGCTTTCTACTATGTCTGGCATATGATCACTCATAAGAAGACCAAATTCATCTCGAAGATCAACATGTGTTATTTCCACTTGTTGACCTTGGATTCTCGATCGCAATCCCCCATCCAATTCAGTGTATTTAGGGTCTTCCAAATGATTGTAAAACTCTCGGATCAAGACAGATGAGAACATATCTACTGAAATTACTGATAATATACCTGCATTAGGAAGACGAGTATAGATATGGTCGTGCTTAGGAGAGTCAAATTCTACATATTTTGAAACTCCAATTATTGCTTTCTCAATCCCCGGATATACTTGATATGAACTATGTGCATCTTCAGATATACTTTTACGAGCCTTAGAACTGGAAGCCATTCTGCAAACATAATGAAACCAAATTACAGTTAATCACTGTTCTGTGCACTGGAACAATGTCGCCCAGGTGACATTGACTGTCGGAAAATTCCGACAGTAATCCAGTGAGCTTTTTAAATGATTTTTCAACTAGACTTCCAGATCTACTCAAAATCAAGCTATATTTCTGTTAAAAATTTTATTCACAAACACTATTCATCATCTTCTTCCTATAAACAAAAAAAACACCACAAGATTCAAAGTTCAAAGTTAAACAAAAAAAACACTATTCATCATCTTCTTCCTATAAAAAAAATTTCAAAGTTCTAATTTTTATTTCTCTATATCAACATCACAAGATCTAAACCCTCTTTTGAACACCAAGATCTAAAATGTCTAGATCTCCTAAACCTTCTACATTTTTTTTCTTTCTTCACAAAAAAACTCAATGAAAAATCAAACCCTCTTTTGAACACCAAGAGAACTATCACAATCACAAAAAAATTTGAAAAATTTTAAACAAAACTTGAAAAATCCAAGCTCTTTACCTTAGATCTAGGGTTGTCACCGCACTCCGACACTTTCCTCTCGCCTTCCAGTCTAGAAAATGATGTACAATCGGGTTTGACTCGGTTTTTAGCCCTTTTTATACTTTTAGCTGTCGCCCAAGCGACAGTGAGTGTCGAAAAATTCTGACAGCTCCCAAATTTGATTAATCTTCAATTTTGGTCACTCTGATACTCTACACTAGTTATATGTCATTTTTAATGCCACAACTCATGAATTGATGTCAAACCATGTGCTTTCTCTTTTTTAAAAATGGCTATTTACATGATTATATGATTTCATTTCCGCTCTATCATAGTATTGACACTCCTGCTAAGTGGTTTAGACTATTGGAAATTGTTTTCGCATGCCTCTAAGTACGAGAAATTGTTTATATATAATAATGAGCTATCACGTTCACTTCTTTTGATCCATACTTATGTCTTTCTATTTAATATATACATGAATCATGTTTACTTTAACATAATACAATAACATTTCATAAATACTACTTTCAACCTTGATTTGTTAGCACAACCAAATATCCACCATCTTTTGCGATTCAAGTGAATTCGGAGATCCTTGGTCAATTAAAAATAAATATCTATACAAACTACAACGTTAAGATATCACAACCTTTTGTGATCAACAAAAGTTTAAATTGAGGACAAGGATACTCCACCAAGCACTACTTACCCTCCTGATAAGTCTTAATAAGCATTGTGAGGTTGAGCACCTTGGAAAGAATTGTAAAGTGTCTTGTGCAAAACAAAAAATGGTATTCTATTCTTATTGTGCTATATCTTCAAGGTCAAAGTTGTTTTTATATGCTTATATTATGTTTTCTATTCCAATGATCATGTAAATTAAAAAATCTCATATGTTTGATCAAAGCAACACTTGTACACATCATTATGTTATATAAACCTTCATCTCATGAGAATTGGACCGAAACGATTCCAATTTTCTATACAAAATTGTGTCTTTCTATGATACTTTAAAATGACATTAATCATGTTTAAGTTATTTTTTTTATTCTACTACTTCATATGGCTATACCATCTCTTCATGAGTTTATTCAATACTATGGCATATTACTATTATTTCAAGACCTTCAATCATTTTCAACACAAGTGCTTCCGCTTACTCTTATTCTCTACATCCTATCTCTTCCCTTAAGAACTACTCATTCATTTCAAATTAACTTTTGCTAATACCAAAAGGGGGAGAATTATAAGTATATTCAAGAAATCAAAGAACAATAAGAACAATTCCACCTAAATCTTCCACCTAAACAATACATCATTTCAATTTACTTTAACATTTAGGGGGAGCATTCATTTAGGGGGAGCATTCATCTAGGGGGGCTTATATTTTAGAGGAATATATCTTATTCTTGTTTGTGAACACACCATATGTTAAACACAACAACCTAAATAGACATGATTTCTTTTTATACAGATTTGTTATTATCAAAAGGGGGAGATTATTGGAGCATGCGTTTCGCACTCTTCCGGTTTGATAATAACAAAATCCCGTTTGTATTTGATTCTATTTTTATTGATGGTGTGCAGGTAACAAGTATGAGATGTTCACAATTCTAATTGGAGCTCAATTTGACTGTATAGAGAATTTCGATGTCGGAATTTTCCGACATCTACTGTCGCCCAGGCGACAGGACAGAAGTTACAGCAACAGCTCGCACGGCAGCATGATGAGCTGCAGTTTGGCGCTGTCAGAATTCCGATAGCGATGTCGCCCAGGCGACAGGACAGAAGTTACAGCAACAGCCCGCTCGATAGCACGGCGAACGGTAGTTTGGCGCTGTCGGAATTCTGACAGCGATGTCGCCCCGGCGACAGTGAAAAACTAAAAATTGGTTCGTTTTGTTTGTGCATTCCAAGCTTTGAGAATTCTAAGTCCTTTCCTGAGTGCATACGAACCAGAGAGCTCCAGAACCTCATCAACTCCCATTTGTGCTTAGAAGGTTTGAGATTGAAGACGAGATCGGACGCGCTTCTACATCAACGATCATCTCGAGGCTTCAACCATCCTTTCAGAGATCTGAATTTCTAGGGAGTTCTTCATTTCATTTTGTATTTTCATTTATATACATTTCACTATTGTATTGGTAGGGAAATCGTCTCCTTGTGCGTGACGTCTAAGTCCTTGCGTGGCTTAGGGGAAAATCGCTTCCTTGCGCGGAGCGTCCAAGTCCTTGCGTGGCTTGGTAGAAAATCGTGGCCTTGTGTGCTACGTCTAGATCTTGGGAAGATCTAGAGGATAGGCTTGGGCTTGGTCTAGGGAGAGACAAGTGATAGCCTTCCGATCCTTGGGAGAAGGATTGGTAAACTCAAATTGTTAAAAGATTATTATCATATTTGTGCCTTGATCTTAAGCATTGTTAAGATCATTTTTATTGTATGTGAATTTCATTATTAAAAATTATGACTTTTTCTTTAATTGCAAATTTGGTTGATTAATCTTTAACTTAGAAATTTGTGTTTGAATTAATTTAAAATTTTCATTGTTTGAAAATTTTTATAAGTGATTTTTAGAAAAGCAAAATTTGTTTTAAAAATTCTTAAGTAAAAACTCTTAAATTAAAAAGGCCCTTATTCACCCCCCCCCCCCCCCCCCTCTAAGGGCGCCACAAGATCCAACATTTAAAGTGCATCAATTGTATTGAAAAATATGTGTAGAACCAAGCTTAGCATGCCTCTAAGTATGAGTAAATGTATTATGATTGATAATGATACCTTTCACTCACTTATTTTGGTAATCAACATGTGTGTTTAAATCTAAAAATGCTTGCTTGTGTATTGTATTTGTACAATAAATTAAAATTGCATAATTTTATTACCTACACTACATTTGAATTGCACTTATGAAATTTTGAAAAGTGGTTAAGTTTCAAAAAATTATGGGTTTGCAAAACAAGTGTATTCGGAGAATGTTGTCGCACAAATGTGAACAACAAGCACTACTTGAATCTCCCAATAAGTCTTCATAAGCATTGTGAGGTTGAGCACCTTGGGAAGAATAGTAAAGTGTCTTGTGCAACCCTTGTTTAATATACCACTTTTTATAAAATAGTGTGCATTAAAGTATGTGGAAATTAATTTACTTGTGTTTTATAATGCAATTTACTTTACATATGTCTTGTATTTTGTGATTTAAATCAATTGTTAACATTGCCCAAAATACACTTATGTGCACATCATTATCTTTCATAACACTTCTTCTCATGAGTATTGGATTCTAATGCTTTATCTATACTACTCTTTATATAAAAAATGCACTAGATAACCTAGCATGATCTCTACAATGTTTTGGTATCTCTTTAAGTAACATTGTAGTATATTCTTTTTGATATGATCATTTTCATGCTTGGTATTTTTATGTAAAACTACGAGATTTCAAAAAAGGTTAAAACATCCTTACATTTTGAACTTAAAACTCTTATTTTTACTTATGTTTTTCATGCTTACAAAAAATGTTTCTTATAATCTTCCACTTGCTTACAACTCTCATCTTTTTATTTGAAATCTCTTATATATACTATGCTTAAAATTTTTATCATTATCTATATTACAAAAGCTCGATCATGCCTTATCATTTATAAGAAATGCCTCCTTACTACCCTCACCCTACCTTCTTTTGATAATACCAAAAGGGGGAGATTAATTGCAGAAATCTATATAGGAGAATAATAGAAGAATACGGGGAGAATCAATCATTTAGGGGGAGTAAAACATAAATTGCATTTATGTAGGGGGAGTATTAAGATAGGGGGAGTATGCACATTATCATGCATATCAAATACTATAGTTGCACTATTATACTAACACTTATCTTATTCTATAATCACTTTTAATGATTTCTTGCTAAGTGGATTTGTTATTATCAAAAGGGGGAGATTGTTGGACATGTGTGTCACATCCCTTTGTTTGAGAATAACAAATCCCAAATTGTATTTGATCTTGCTTGTCGTGTATTTAGAGTGTGTAGGAACTATTGGTGCAATACTCCACAGGTAGAAAACAAATTGGAAATGACTCTCTGGAAATTGTGCTAATGTTCGCGTTAGTTGTTAACGCCGAGCGTTAACAACCGCTGAGAAGCAAACCGCTAAGAAGCAAAACCGCTGAGAAGCAAAACCGCCGAGAAGCAACCTGCGTTCGACGAAATCTGAACTAAATTGTGCTCGACTAATTGGAGCGTTCGATGAACTCTGAAGGCGCTCGACGAAACCTGAAGGAACCTGCATTCGACGAAATCAAAACTGAACTGCGCTCGACGAATTGGAGCGTTCGACGAACTTGGAGTTCCGTTCGACGAAATTGCCTACACTCGACGAAATTGCGCTCGACAAGCTGCGTTCGACGAACTTGGTTTCTTCCACGATCCCGGCGGTTTGCACGATCCTGACGGTTGCGGTTTTCCGTTCGACGAAGGCGTGTTCGACGAAATCAGTCCCGTTCGACGAAATTTTGTTCAGCCACGCTCCCAACATTATGCACGATGTCAGCAACTGCCGTACACGATTCACTAACGCCGGGCGGTAACATTAACGCCGCGCGTTAGCTCCAGTGGTTATTTAACAAGGCCTGATCTCATTTGTTGCTAATAAATTGGCTGGGAGGATTATTGAAGGCTTCATTCCAGAAATTTGAGAGAGCTTCCAGAGAGAATATTTGTGCCAAAACTCCATTGATGTTATGCTGAAAAAGAAGGATCTCCCACTAAAAGTTTAAGGAGAATTCTGGAGGAGGACTACGTCACGCTACATCCAAAGGACGATCGCTTCAACCTCGCTCATACTACAGCGATCCTTCATCTCCGACTTCAGAAGATCTCATATAGGGAGTTTTTATTATTATTATCTTTACTTTCATTCCATATATTTTTGTAACCGTTTAGAGAATTCGTCTTGTGTTGGCGATTAGGTCTGGGTAGGACTTAGGGAGTAATTCGCCTTGTGTTGGCGACTAGTTCTAGGTGATTAGATCTAGGGGGTGCTCGAGGCAATATCCGGGGAAGGATTGGCTAGAGCGGCTTGAGGCCTTATCCGTGGAAGGATAGGCTAAAGCCAACCGGTTTGTGGGGATACAAGTCGGTATAAAAAAGGAAAAATTGTATTACTTTGTACTCCTCCGATTTCAAGCGATATTGAAATCAATTTATGTAAACACCTTTTTTATATAATATAATCATGTCTCTTTTTGTGTTTACTTGATTTCTATCATTTGGCGTAATTTATAAAATTGCAAATTACAATTGTTTCCTCCTTTAAGTTAAATTATTATTTCGTTCTAATTTACTCTAAACAATTTAGTAAATTGTCTAAAAATTATAAAGAATTTTATTCCCTTATTCACTCCCCCCCTCTAAGGGCGTCAATCAATCCAACAGCAAGATCTTGCCCTTTACTTCCCTTAGGAACAATGTCTTATCAATCTTTCCCCTTGAGAATTTGTTCTCAATTAGAAAGCTTGACAGAGTCTTATACCAGGCCATAGGTGCCTATTTTAAACCATAAAGAGCTTTTCTAAGAAAGTAAACATAATCGGGGTGAGTAGGGTCTACAAAACCTGAGGGTTGCTCTACATATACCGCCTCTTTGAGGTCACCATTTAGGAAGGCTGACTTCACATCCATCTGGTAGACCTTGAAATCTTGGTAGGTTGCATAGGCTAGAAATAGTCTTATTGCATCCAGTCTGGCTACTGGAGCAAATGTCTGATCAAAATCTATCCTTCTTCTTGTCTGTAGCCTTTTGCCACTAGCCTTACTTTATTCTTGGTGATGATTCCATTTTCATCCAATTTGTATCTATAGACCCATTTAGTTCCTATGATGTTCTGTCCTTGGGGTCTTGGAACTAGTTTCCAAACTTTGTATCTCTTAAACTGGTTCAGTTCCTCATGCATTGCTGCAATCCAAAATGGATCCTGATTTGCTTCCTCAAATTTCTTGGGTTCAATTTGAGAGAGAAAACTCAGGTATAATGCTTCATTTGCAGCTCTACTCCTTGTTACATATCCTGGTTGACAGCTCCTTTAATTTGCTCCTGAGGATGATATCTTACTTGTCTCAAAGTGGTTGGTAGTATTCTGGGGGTTTCTTCAGTTGCAGGTCTTTCAGGATGCACTTCTTATGCTGCTTAGTGTCTTCCACAACATCTGTTTCAAGCTCAACATCTATTGATTGATCTTTACTTTTAGCTGAGGTTCCAGCTTGGTCTTCAATGCATAATTTTTCAATCTTCTCATCAGTACCTGCATTCACTAGAGAACTAGACCAGCCTTTGTGAATGAGGCTGGTCTCATCAAATACAACATGTACAGATTCTTTCATTGTTTGGGTATCAATGTTGTACACTCTATAGGCCTTGCTATTAGAGTTGTAGCCAACAAAGATACCCTCACTACTTTTCTCAGCAAACTTGGTTAGTTTGGATTTTCCATTATTAAGGACATAACATTTATTACCAAAGATCCTAAAGTAGGATAGTGTTGGTTTTCTGCCCTTCATTAACTCATAGGGAGTTTTCTTATGGTTGACAGTGTTGACAGCCTCATAGGGAGTTTTCACCAACCATACAAGCAGTGTTGACAGTCTCTGCCCAGAAGTATTCTGGTAGAGAGGAGTCACTTAGCATTGTCCTACTTACCTCTATCAAGGTTCTGTTCTTCCTTTCAGCAACCCCATTCTGTTGAGGGGTTTTGGGTGAAGAAAATTCTTGAGAGATACATAGTTCTTAGCAGAATTCTGTCATGGCCCCTGACTGAAATTCTGTCCCATGGTCACTTCTGAGTTTGACCACAGTACAGTCCATCTCATTTTGGATCTGCCTGACAATGTTTCTCAAGATATCTAGGGTATCTGATTTCTTTTTGAGGAAGAATACCCAAGTGAACTTTGAGTAATCATCAACAACTACAAGGGTGTAGGCCTTCCCTGCTAAGCTATGAACTGACATAGGACCAAACAAATCCATATGTAGTAAAAATAAGCACCTAGAGGACTCTTTGTTAGATATGATTTTAAAGCAGGTCCTAGTCTGCTTTCCTGGTTGTCAAGCTTGACAGGGACCATCTTTGATGCACTTAATATTAAGTCCATTCCTAACTAGGTCTTGTGCGAAAAGCTTGCCTATTGTCTTATAATTGATGTGTGCAAGTCTCTTGTGCCATTGTACACATAGAGCCTCTTTACCATCAGCTACAAGACATATGGGCATGTAAGAATTTGTATTGAGAAAGTTTAAGAAATAAATATTGCCACTCTGAGTGCCAGTTAAGGTAGCCTCAGAATCTGAGGACTTCTTAATTAGGCACTTGTCCTTGTGGAAAGTAATAACAAAGCCTAAATCACAAAGTTGACTTATGCTTATGAGATTGTGTTTCAGCCCCTCCACATAAGCTACCTTTGTGATGGTAACTAACCCATTAGAGATGTTGTCATAGCCCCTAGTCACCCCCTTTTCTGAACCTCCAAAGATCACGGGTGGTCCATTATCCACAGGGATGAACTCTCTTAAGTACTTTCTGACTCCAGTCATGCTCCTGGAGCAGCCACTGTCCAAATACCAAATTGGAGATTGGTTGGCATTTGGACATACCTGCAAAACAAATCACTTCCCCTTAGGTACCCAATATGGATTGGGTCCTTGGTTTCTGTTAGGGTAGTATAATGGAACAACAAACCTCTGAGGGTTCTGCACTCTCTTTGCATTGAGCCTTGTTGGGTTGAACCAACAGTCCAAAGCAAAGTGGCCTACTTTCCCACAACACGAGCATTCATATCTGTTATATCTTCTCTTCTGCTTCATCTTCTGAATGGGGTGGCAGTGCTGGTGAGCAGGAGAGAAGGCTTCTTGCCTAACAGATCTTGGGTGAACCTCATTAGTGTGAGTCTGGGGAGGAATTGGTCTCACCACATTTTGATTCATCTTCTTGGGAACAGGCTTTGTAGGAACAACCTTTCCTCTACCCTCGACTGCTATTGCTGCAGGTTTATGGGCTGAAAGACTTGACACCAGCACCTTCTTATAGGAAGGTCTAGCTTCATTCTCTTTGCCCGTAACTGTCTCCTGATTGAAACTGATACCAGTTATGAACTGTCCAGAGAAGGTGTCGATGATGGGCAGGATTGTTTTGGGCATAGAGAAGCTGGATGCAAGTTTCTTCTCAGCCAACAGCATTTCCTCAAGGTCCTTGATGACCTTGTTCTTCTGTCCTAATTCAACATTTTTAAGCCTTATGGCTTCCTTGAATTTGTCCACTTCTTTGCTCATAGTGGCCAGCTTCTCAGCTGTCTCCTGGAGCTTAGATTGAACCGGCTTCAAGGAATCTAACTCCTTGGTCTGGACTTTGAGGAATTTCTTACAGCTTCTGAAGGCTTTCCACAAGTCTTTATATTGCCTTATTAGTTCATCTTCAACATCATATTGGGATCTTGAGGCTGTATTGTTGGAAGCAGACACATCCTCATTATCATGCAAGGAATCTGCTGCTGATTCAGAATCAGAGACAAATAAAGAAGTTTTATTATTTACCTTCCCAGGAGAGATGTCATCCTGGTTGTCTTCACCGATGGCCATCAAGACAGTGAGTGCATCTTCCTTAGTACCATAGGAGCTTGAGTCAGAGTCACTCAGTGTTTTGACCTTCTTGGCCACGAATCCTTTTTCAGATTTCCTCTTGCTCCTTGAGCTTTTTCTATCTTCATGGTTCCTCGACTCCTTCTTCTTAGAGGGACAGTCAGCAGCCATGTGACCTGTCTTGCTGCAGGAATAGCAAACGGTATTATTTAAATCATATTTAGCAGGGTTAGATCTGTACCATTCCTCTCTGGGGCTGTGGATCTGTCATGATAATTAGATCTTCTGGAGCTTGAGGAGGAGTTTTTATGATTGTCCCTCCTCCTTCCGTGTATCAGCTTCCTGAACTATTTTGAGAGAAGGGACACCTCTCCGTCAGTATCATCAGAATCTGAAGAGATGGCTTCTGATTCTTCACTGCTCTCAGATCTGTTCTGAGTTGCAGAGGTCTTACCCTTGGATCTTCTCGTGCTCTCAGCTTTTAGAGCCAAGGATCTGTCTCTTGAGCTCCCCTTTGAGCTTTCTTCTTCAGCCTTCCTGGTGTTGAGCTGAAGTTCATGAGACAACAACTTCCCATACAGGTTCTTGGGCTCCATGATGCACAGCTGACCCATCTCTCTGATGGCACAGATCTTGATTTCCCATTCTTTTGTGAGGGATCTAAGAAACTTGTCATTAAGGTCAGAGTTGGTGAACTCTCTTTCATAGTTTCTTAATCCATTCACTATCTTGAAAGATCTCTCATAACAGTTAGAGATTGTTTCATTCTTGCCTTTCTTGAAGGCCTCATACTCCTGGTTGAGAAGGGATTTTGTTGGAACAACCCTATTTCTGATTTGGGCTAGGATCACTATATGTTGACTGAGGACAAAGTTGACCCCAATGTATAGTTTATAGGTCATGAGTTTTGGCTGTTAGAACTAGAGAATTCTTTCAGATTCTGCGTTCAACGAACTCCACACTGCGTTCGACGAATGTCTATCTGCGTTCGACAAACGGCTATCTGCGTTCGACGAACGGCAGGCGCTCTGCGTTCGACGAACGACTTGTATTCTGCGCTCAACGAACGACATGTTCTCTGTGTTCGACGAACAGCGCTCTGCGCTCGACAAACCCGACGCAGCGGTCAAAGAATTTGTCTAAATGCAGCGCTCGACTAATTATATTCAGCGGTCGACAATTTTGCTCAAGCTCAGTGGTCGACGATTTTGTTCAGGCTCAGCGGTCGACGAATACTTCCGGTCGACGAATCTGAGTTCGACGAATACCTTCAAATCGACGAAAGTTATCACAGATCAACAAATTTAATTATTCCGGCAAGTTTTATTTGAGGTCGACGAAGTAAATGTTGTGTTCGACGAAAATCTTGAGGTCGACGAATCTGCGTTCGACGAATTTTATTCAGATCGAAGAATTATTATTTAAGTGCAGATTTATTTCAGAATATTATATTAATTTATTCTCTGAACTCAGATCGACGACAGCAACGGCTCTTTCCATCAGATCAAGTAAGGAAAATATATTTCCTTTATTTATTTAAGTTATAGTCGTTGACACTTCCAGCTGAAAAGGACAAATCGTGGAAAAGGAAGAGATTACTGCGTGACATTTGCTATTCCCAGAAATATTCCTTCAGAATAATATATTCCTTAATATAAGGAATTTGCATTTAATTTCTGTCAGTGATTTCAAAAGAAAGAAGATATTACAGAATAATTTTACAGATGTTTTTACACGACAGATCAAATATAGAATACATTACAGATCATTGTTGTACAAAAAACGACAGAAAAAAGGAAGAAAGAAGTATACAGGAAGAATAGAAGAATAAAAATACACAGATCTTCATCTTCTTCCTGCTCAGCATTTTTCAGAGAACAGAACTTGATCTTCTTCCTCTTCAGCAACACACATTTTCTGAGCACAACTACACTATCTCTCAGATTTCCTGCTGCAAGATTCAGATCAAGAAAGAAGAAAAGCTACAGGAAGAAAGAAGAACAGAAAAAAGTTTATACAGATCGTCTTCTTCCTTGAAGCAGCATTCATTTTCTGAGAACATTTGCTTTCATCTCTCAGTCATCAGCTGCAAGCACAAATCTCCAAAGAGCAACAAACAATCTAAGAAGCATTCTAGTTTCTCTGATTTATCAGCTACAGGAAGATTATTTCTTCAAGAAAAGCTCTAGCAAAATCAACTGTCAAACATCTCATATCAGACAGAGGAGTTCTTTTCTACATCAACATCCACTAGAGTCTTCTCTATACATCTTGACAGAGAAGAACATCTAAACCCCTCTCCATCTCATTCTATGCAGGGTTAAAACTCCCTTCAAAAGTTTACCCCATTGGTGGCAAGACACCTGATCAAAAAATCTAGTTGGTTTTTGGGCCCTTATCAAAAGCTCATTGGTGTGAGGGCACCTGATCAAAAATCCTAGTGTATTCCTACCAAGGGTGGTAGAAGAGTAGACGTACCCAAGTTTAGTGGGGAACTACTATAGTTCCTTGTGTCCTCTATGTTTGATTTCTTTTCTGTGTTGTGCTGTGTGCTATTTTCATTATTCATTTTATTTCTGTTTTTTATTTATCACTCACTCTCTACACATATACTTATATCAGTATTTTCAATTCCGCAAATAAAACTAACGGAAAAGTTTTAAACTCTATTCACCCACCCCCCCCCCCCCCCCCCCTCTAGAGTTAATTTAAGATCTAACCTCCACTCTCAATTGGTATCAGAGGGATGTTGATCTTATTTACAGGCTAACACCTGGATCACAAAGATCAATTAGATCTTAAATTATTTTAGAGTTTTTATTTCATTTATTTTGTTTAAAAACTCATGGCACAAAACAAAGAGTATTCTAGCACAAGACCTCCTATATGCAATCTTAGTAAGTTTGCACTATGGAAAGCAAGGATTAGGTTATATATGAACTAAAATTTTGAAGAAATTTTTAATGTGATTTTGACAGGGCCTCCAACACATACAACAACAGCAAGTACTGGAACAACAACTGCCAACAATGTTGTCCCACCTCCTGAATGGAAAGAAGCACATAAAAAGCAAAGGAGTGCTGATGCAAAAGCCATGAACATTCTGGCTCAAACAATGTCTGATGACATTTTTCAAAGAGTGGTGGAATGCACCTCGGCAAGAGAAATATGGATTTCTCTCAACAACATGATTGAGGGATCTGCTGATGAAAGGAAAGACAGGAGATCTCATCTTATTTCTCAATATGAGAATTTCAAGAAAGGAGAATCTGAAAGTGTTGCTTATATGTACAATAGGCTCAGCCTCATAATAAATGAGATGAGGACCTTGGAAAAGGTGATCTCTATCACTGAGGTCAATGACAAGATCTTAATGTGCTTCCCCAGCACATGAGATTCTAGAATCTGGCCAATCAAGGAAGCCAGAAGCCTCAATGAGATTACCACTGAAACTTTGTTGGGCAAGCTCAAATCCTATGAGCAGCTCATCAAATCCAGGGAAGATGAATCATCTACTTCATCTCCAGCAATAAAGAGAGAAAAGAATATTGCTTTCAAAGCAGCTGATGAAGAAGAAAAATCTCCAAGGGATGAGGAGTTCATGAGCCTACTTGCCCAAAGATTCTACAAGATGGCAAGAAAAGACTTCAGGAAAAAGTCATCCAGGAGCCATGAAAAGCCAAGGTATGACAAGTCAAATTCTAAAGAAATTATTTGTTATGGTTGCAGGAAACCTGGACATATTCTGCCAGATTGTCCAGAAAATCAGAAGAAGGAGAAAAGAAAAAGAAGAAAGAAGACACTCTAGCAAGTCTTCCTCCCACAAGCATAAAAAGAAGGGAAGAGGATTTGTAGCAGAACCCTGGAGTGAAACTGAATCAGAACAGTCATCCAGTTCTTCAGATGATGAAGAAGAAACAAAAGAAAATGACCAATGTCTGATGGCAATTTATGACTCAGACTGTGAGTCAGGAAATGCTTCATCATCCAGTGATGATGAAGATATTGAAGAAGAGAAGAACTTCTGCATGATGGCAATCAATGCCTCAGCCAACAATTCTGATGAAGAAGAATCAGAAGCAGAAGCAGAAATTGATGCTGATCAGGTAATATCTAACTTTGATTTTACTTCAGTTGAAATCAAAGCTGAATTCAAGGTTCTTTGCTTAGACTTACTAAAATCTGAGAAAGAAATAATCTCACTGAGAAGTAAGCTAGCTGAAATGAAAAATATATGTGAAGAAAATATAAATCTTAAGAAAGATTTGGCTGACTCCAGGGAACATATTGTTCTCATTGAGAGCAAGTTGTCTGAAGCCAAAAAGTTTGAAGAATCCCTAAATGGGAGAAACATCAAACTGATGGACATTACAAGCACAGTAAATGCTAGACTTAATAGCAAACTAGGCTTAGGTGCTTCATCAAGTGATCCACCTCTAATTAAGAAGAACATATTATGTACACCTATAAAATTCGTCTTTGCTAAAAGCAAAGAGGTTGTAGATGAAAATAAAAACATTTCAAGTAAGACTATCGAGAATAACAAAATTCAGCAGAATTCGTCGAACGGAGCTCGACGAAATGCACCCACTTCGTCGAACGGAGCTCGACGAACTCTGAAGATAGATTTTCTATATAGTCATTATATGAATGGGGCTCGACGAACTCAACTCAATTCATCGAACAGAAACTATACAGCAAATCTGAACAATTCTTATTCTTCATATTCTAAGAATCCTTTCACTGAATGGATAATACCTCCAAGGAGATATCATCCACAAGGTTACAAGGACCAACCTGAAATGTCTTTTATTTCAGATTTTTGTGGAAATACAAAAAGACCCAAGGTAATCTGGGTCAGGAACAAATAGACTGTTTTTCTGTTTTCGCAGGTACACAGCTGTCCAAGAATAAATGAAAAATGGTATTTGGATAGTGGCTGTTCAAAACATATGACAGGAAATAAGGTCAAACTGAAAAACTACAAGGCAAAGCTTGGACCAAAAGTTATATTTGGAGACTCTAACTGTGGACAGACCAAAGGCTATGGAAAAGTCAAGGTTGGAGAAGTCACCTTCAAAGAGGTAGCTTATGTCAAGGGACTGAAGCACAACCTCATCAGCATAAGTCAATTATGTGATGAAGGGTATCAGGTAACCTTTAATAAATTGAAATGCCTTATTAAATCTGCTGATAATGTTATTGTTTTATCAGGTATTAGGCAGGGTAATATATATTTAGTAAATTTCAATTCATCAACATCAGAAATTTGTTTATTTAATGAATTAAGCAAACCACTTGAACTTTGGCATAAGAGATTAGGACATGTAAACCTTAGGACCATTGCTAAATTATCTAAGGACAATCTTGTTAAAGGTTTACCTTTAGGTTCATATAAGAAAGAAGGTCTTCGTAGGGCATGTCAACTAGGCAAGCAAACTAAAAATAGTTTTAAATCATTATCTAAAAGTGATTCACCTAGAATCTTTTATTTGCTACATATGGACCTTTTTGGACCTATAGCAACAAAGAGTTTGGGGGGAAGTCTTACACTCTAATTATTGTAGATGACTTCTCTAGATTCACTTGGGTGTTCTTTTTGAGAGAAAAGTCAGATAACTTTAAAGTTCTTACAGACTTTCTTAAGAGCATAAAGATTGAGTACTCTAATGAAGTTGCATTGATCAGAAGTGATCATGGCACTGAGTTTGAGTCTCTTCTTATGCAAGAATTCTATGAGAAGGAAGGTATCAGACATTGCTTCTCAGCTCCTAGAACTCCTCAACAAAATGGGGTAGTTGAAAGGAAAAATAGAACCCTAATTGAATCAGCAAGAACATTGCTTGCAGATGCTAATTTTCCCCTATCTTTTTGGGCAGAGGTTGTTAGCATAGCAAGCTATGTATTGAATTGAAGTTTGATACACAAACTTAAGGGTAAGACTCCTTATGAATTACTTAAAGGGAAGAAACCTAAAGTTAACTATTTTAGAGCATTTGGCTGTAAATATTTTGTTCATAATAATGATAAAAAATATCTTAGAAAATTTGAACCAAAAGCTGAAGAAGGAATTTTCTCAGGTTATTCACAAATCAGCAAAGCATATAGGATTTATAATAAATCTTCTCTTAAAATTGAAGAATCTATGCATGTTTCCTTTGATGAAACGAATATGTTTTATAAGGAGAAGAATTCTTCTACCATAGAAAATCTGCAGGTACCTACACTATGTGAGCAGCTAGATCAATTAGCTCTACATAAAGAAGGATTTCTAAATCCTGTACAGCAGAATGCTGAAGAAAGTGAAGAGGAAAATCACCCAGATTTTGCTGAAAGTTCAGTACAGATAACAGCAGATCATCCTCCATAGGATATAGCAGCTGAACAAATTCCCCAAGTGGAAATTATTGCTGAACCCACTCCAACTATTGATCACATCACAGTTAGAGATCACCCAATATCTCAAATTATTGGTGATATTTTAGCAGGTGTGCAAACAAGACATCAAGTAAATCAGAATATGATGCACACTTGTTTTCTCTCTCAGATTGAACCTCAATCCCTACAAGATGCAGAACAAGATCCCAACTGGATCATTTCTATGCAAGAGGAGCTCAATCAGTTTGAGACAAACAAAGTTTGGGATTTGGTTCCTAGACCGAAAGACCATCCAGTGATTGGAACTAAGTGGGTCTACAGGAATAAACTAGATGCAGATGGCAACATTATGAGAAACAAAGCTAGACTAGTAGCTCAAGGATACTCACAGGGAGAAGGAATAGACAATGATCAAACTTTTTCACCAGTTGCAAGGTTAGAAGCAATCAGGATTTTCCTTGCATTTGTTGCATACAAGAAATTCAAAGTTTATCAAATGGATATAAAGAGTGCATTCCTGAATGGAGAAATCAAAGAAGAAGTCTATGTGGAACAACCACCAGGTTTCATCTCTCCAAGTCATTCCTCTTTTGTATTTAAGCTTAAGAAAGCTCTTTATGGTCTCAAACAAGCTCCTAGAGCATGGTATGAGACTTTAGCTAGTTTTCTTTTAGAGAATAAATTCTGTAGAGGCATAGTAGACAAAACATTATTTTTCAAGATACATAAAAATCAAATATTACTAGTTCAAATATATGTAGATGACATTATTTTTGGCTCTAGTGATTCAAACTTATGCAAAAGATTTTATAATCTGATGCAATCTAAATTTGAAATGAGTAGTATGGGTGAACTATCATACATCCTTGGTCTTCAAGTGAAGCAGACTCCAAATGGAATCTTCATATCCCAATCTAAGTATGCTAAGGAATTAGTGAAAAGATTTGGTATGTCTGATTCTTCCACCATGAAAACACCCATGCCCTCTAATATTGTTGTTGAAACTTATGAATCAGGGAAACCTGTTGATCAGAAGGTATATAGAGCAATTATTTGCTCTTTACTTTATTTAACAGCTAGTAGGCCTAATATAATGTTTGATACATATATTTGTGCTAGATTCCAAGTTAACCCCAAAGAATCTCATCTAATTTTAATAAAAAAAAATTTGAGATATATAAAGGGTTGCCCTAATCTAGGACTTTGGTATCCAACAGCATCTGAATTTGAATTAGTTGGATTCTCAGATTCAGATTATGCTGGATGCAGAGTAGACAGGAAAAGCATGTCAGGAACTTGCCAGTTCTTGGTGATAGGCTTGTATCTTGGTTTTGTAAGAAACAAACATCTGTGTCTACATCAACAGCTGAAGTTGAATACATTGCTGCAGGCAGTAGCTGCTCACAGATATTGTGGATACAAAATCAGCTCCTAGACTATGGTGTCAACTTAAATAATTCAATTATATCTTGTGACAATACTAGTGCAATATCTATAGCTTAAAATCCAGTTCTTCATAGTAGGACTAAACACATAGAGATGAGGCACCACTTCCTTAGGGATAATGTGGATAAAAACAAAATCTGCCTACAATTCATCTCTACTGATTTGCAAAGAGCTGACATTTTCACCAAGCCCTTGAATGAAAAGAAACATATCATCTTTATAAATCAGCTAGGTATGATAGATGGAGATTCAATCTGTTAAAAAATTAAGTTTTCTACTTACCCATCTCTTCATTGAACTCAGGTTTTCTGAAGCTTTTTATTTCAGCCTGTCATCATTAATAAATTTTTTTATTATAGCTGAATATCTACAGAATTGTTTCTCTTTCTAGTTCCCTTTGCACTTGATCTCTATTTTATTGTGCAGGAACAACAGCAATATAAATCTTGCATCCTTCCCTACCTCCATCAAATGTCCCTTCTTCAAGGGGCCTAGCTTCAGGCCTTCCTGAACTAGGCAGGGGGAGAAGTTTGTGTAAGACCCCCTCCCGGAACACAAGACACGGCCGAGGGGAGTCTTATGCCCAGGACAGCAGCCTTGCGGAGCGCCAGCACATGAGCTAGCCTCCCCCACAAGACGCCTATCCTGCCGGCCAAACCAAGTAAACAGCGCCAACCCATCAATAAAAGAAAGCATTAAAAGCCATAGATTCACAATAAGTAATAATGTCCAAATATTAAGTACAAGAAAGACAGAAAGCTACACAAGCTCCTACAAATCATCAGAGTATCATGAGAAATGCCCCAAGGGCTACATCTCAAAACACTCACTCGCCTCTGTCACTGACGGTAGCCAAGGTATCATGGTCTCCGGCCCTGTCATCCTGGCCTGACTATCCTCCTCCAGCACCGTGCACTGCTGCTCTAAGGAACACTCCTAAAAAGAGGGACGTAGCAACCGTTAGTCATAAAGACTAAGTGGCTTCACATCCGCTCCCCCGGCGACTCCAAGGCACCGGGCGGAAGGAAAGGAAGAAAAGCTGCAATATAAGCAATAATATATACAAGCAGGTGACAGGAATGGTTGTTCATATATGTCGGTTGTAAAAGTACCCAAGTACTTGCAATGGCACTAACTACGATGTTGATAATTATATAAGTAGCAATGGTTATAAATGCAAGTACTAGTAACAGGTATAATAAGCACAACTAACAAGTTTGAGGCAATGAAAGAATGTAAGCAAGTAGTGAAAAAGTACAGAAGTAAGCAGTTCATATCGTACCTTAACTTATATGAATGCTCATACAAACTTATAAGTTAAGGTTTCCAATTTGGGACCCATCATATAAAAGAGCCCATACTAATTTATATGATGGACACGATGCAGTGCAATGCTATGATTATGAAGGATGAATGCAATGCAATGATTATGATATGATGAACTCACCCATGCATTTTGCTATGTCGACATAGACCTTTAGTTCCCACTTTTCGAGGGTAGCTAACCACTCAGGCACCTCGCGTCGTGGCCAAACGGAGACTGTGGAACGGGCTTAATACTACTAGAACTAGGCTTATGTACGCCTCAACGCTAAGAACACACAGCAGAGCCCCTGCGTACTGCTCGACGCTAAAAACACACAACAGAGCCTTCAAGGACACAGAAGGGGACTTGGGTAGGTGAGCACCAAGAGTCCAACCCAACCGGTCTAGATTCTAACTGTCGGCTTCTATCGGTGTCACGACTAGCAAGCCCGTAGACCCGCCACAAGTAATCCTCCAACCAGGATCACTACACCACCATGTGTGAACCATGCACATTCATGTAATTCTCATGCATAAACCGTGTTATCAAGCACCAAAGGACTCACGAATGGAGCCTTCTTACCTTTCACATCATACCCACTCAACCGATGCTAATTAGCATCCAAGGCCCCAACCACCGGGTCCTTAACATTTCACCATAAGATATAACCATATCTTATAATCCACACCGATCCATCAATGCTACCCATACCGAGCTATCATGACTCTATGCAGTAGCGTGTGTATATCATGGAAATTACTCTACAAGATCCTGTAGGACTACTTGTGCGTACGATGTCGTATTCATATTTTACTAAATATGTAAGCCCGAACATATCACCAATATTCAATCGTCTTATGTACAAATCACAATGTGTTTCAATACGATTAAAGCTATCAACCTTATGGAGAGGTTATCACCAATCTACACCATCCAATAGATTTTCAAGCGATATGAACATTAATTCATACATGTCCTTTTTACGATTCCACATAAATCTACAATTGAAGGTTCATTCAAGGAGTCATCTTAACAGAAATAAATCTGAAATCATTATCACGAGACAATGCTAGCATATACATGATTCATACAAAATTCCGGCCCAAACTGGCTTCACATTCAGCATTTATATCCCCTCCAAGTTATGAAATAACACGGCAATAACTTTAATAATACTTAATCATAAATTATGAATTTCAACAGGAATGTACATATTGTTATCACAAATGTCTCCACCAATATTCATGAGCATACAACCAATATAATGAGAGAAATCCACAAAATACTGAGATCGAAGGTGTTATGACACAGTTTACTAAAACTGGATTTCTAGGTGCTACAGTTGTCCAAACATTATGATCCACCCCAATTTGGAAAGCTAACAACAAGGGATACAACATTCCTATTGAGTCCTAAACCCAGATCTAAGAGGATCCTACCAAAAATCTATGAAGTCAACTGCAGAAATCTGGACAGCAAAAACAACATGCACTAAACCCATTCCAGCTTTCTGGACAGTCCACTCGACTGGACCTTTAGGGAGCTACATGTCACTTCAGAAAATGGGTAACCTATCATTGGAAAGCTCTTTCCGAGGCCTACAACCTTTGTGTTGAGCTCGAAGTCTAAATCCAGTGGGATCAACCCTAAAAATTGGCTTGACCCCAGCTGCGCACAGATTTCCTTAATAACCAAGTGCAAAATTATAAATTGAAAACTTCTTTAGCCGGGGGGGGGGGGGGGGGGGGGGGGGGGCTATCATCACATTTATCGCACAAATATATAATTAACAACCCTAATAAATAGAGGGCTATTCATCATCTTTCCCAAACAGGGGTTAGGTTAAAACCCTAAATGACATTCCCCTCACTCTCCCTCAACGACCATGGGTTTGCCCCAAATCAAATCCCATCTCTTCTTCTTGAAGAGAAGAAATGATTCCTAAAACCTCGTGGCGAACGATGCCCTAAATTTGAGGTTCCGGCTTGGTCTTCCTAAGGAAACTCCATTAAAGCTCACACGAGAAGCTCTCTTGAGACTTCATCTCTCCAATTGTGATCTAAGACACTAGCACCAAGGGAGAGGGGTCGGAAGTCACCTTATTTTATGGCCATGGATCGCGGTTGCCTCCTCGGCTACATGGCGGCAGTTGGCCAAGCTCAAATTCTTCTCCAAGCTTTGCTCCTTCAGAGCTCCATGGATAAAACCCTTAAGTTAAAACCATCAGGTGGGAGGGAAGGAGATGAAGAAGAAGAAGAAGATCCATCCGGTAATCTGACCTGCAGCTGTTTTGTTAAGAGAGAAGAGAGAAAGAAAACATTCATGAACATTTAATGAAATCCCAAGTTCCAAGACTTGTGTCAGCCATTTATTGACTTTTAATTCCACTTCTAGCCTAAAATATAAGCATTCAGGCTTTATCGGGCGACGGGAATAAAAATTCCCAGAATCGTCGAACGGGAACATTTCGTCGAGTGCTACAATTTTCTTCGATCGTCGATCGTCGATCGACTGTAAATTCGTCAACCGCTGAAATAATATATTTCATCGAGCGCTGGGATTTTCGTCGAACGGCGCTGCTACACTTCGTCGATCATAGCTTAAATATAATTCGTCGATCGCAGCTAGGCAATATCTTCGTCGAGCGCAGCTATGTAATATTTTAGTCGAGCGTAGCTATATTTAATTTCGTCGAACGCAGGGAGCCTATAATTCGCCGAATGCAGAATCCTATACTTCGCCTAATGCTGCTCCCCTTCGACTTTCGTCGAACGGAACTGCCCTTCGACGTTCGTCGAACGAAGCTGTCCTTTGACGTTCGTCGAACGAAATCCTAAAAATAACATTGATATTACAGAGACATATTGTTATTCCATTCCCAAATTTCCTACAGCAATATTGTTATTCCTTTCCCCAAATTAATCCAGATCAGAGCACGTACTGGAAAGCCCAAAACTGGGATGTTACAAATCCAATAAACGAAGAAACAATTTTGTCCCCAAAATTTAAGTTGATGCTAGGGGGTTTAAGTTTAGATCACAAAAGTCATTGGTGTACACTATAGCATATACTCCAGAGATTTCCTAGCATAAGAATCCAGAATTTAATAAATCAGGAAATTTATTTTAGCATGAAACTAGGGAAATTCTCTAAAACTCCCAGCACATAATCTCTAGCATAAAACCAGATAGCCACCAACATATTTCCCCAAAAATTTCCTGGAGTATAAATCCAAACAGCCACTATAAGAAGGGGAAAGCAACCAAATTTCCTGAATAGATTTTCCTGGAGTACACCCAAACAACCACTATAAGAAGGGGAAAGCAACCAAATTTCCTGAATAGATTTTCCTGGAGTACACCCAAACAGCCAAAAAAAAATATAAGGAGAATACTATAAATAATCTCCTAGGAAATGTAGAATCTAATTCTCCAAACTGCCAAGAATTAGAAAACAAAATTTCCGGGGAAATTAAGATCCTATTTACCCCGGCCCATCAAGAATTATTAAGCATAATTTCCAGGAGGTTTAGCTCGCCAAAACATCAAAACTTAGCCAACAAAAGTAAAAGTGCAGGATTGGAAATTAGCCAAGCAGACCACTTATACTTAACTAAATAAATGAGTCCAGCATTTAGCCAATAACATATAGTCCAAGGAAAACTCCAACATCTTATTCAAATACACTTCACCACGATTCATTCATCAAAATAATATATAACAGGGCATTTAATCAAGGCTTATTTCAAACCAAATCCTATGAAATTTCTATGATATCACATAATCATCACCTCGAATATTTCAACCAATTTTTAAGCCTCATTTATATTTTCCAAAGTTATTTACGACACAATAAATTTATAAGAAGAGGCTAGCCATATTACCGTAAATATATATCCAAAATTCATAATTCTGATCGGGGGTGATCTCAATACCATTAGGCACATGTCCGCCAAATTTCACGAGCATCCGGTAAGTAATTTGAGAGAAATCCATACAACATTATAAACTTTACGTGTGGTCGCTGTTACCGAAACTGGATCGTAAGATCTTAGAGCATGTGTATCCATATTTCATACAGCATAATATAGACGTGTACCACAATATTAAGTTCAAGTCTTTCGATTTCGTATGTGTCCGAAGACTAAATTAAGAGAGCTCCAATAATATAATAATCTATATATTAGGGATACAGCTTACGGAAACTGAAATTCCCGTAGCTACAGGCCACCAAAAATTACGTGTCACACCATTCCAAAAATTTTGCGATAAACGAAGATGGCCTCAAAGTCAAACGGGTGATCAACCATAAAATTCACGATGTCATATCCTTGGGTCAAACCTCAAATACCCAAACCATTATTGTACTCGCAACATTGTCTCTCTTATGTATACAAAAATGTAGAAGTGATGAGTCCCAATTATATACACTTTTATGGACTCATCTGGGCCGATTATCTAGTCAATGCACTACACTTTAGGCATGTTTTCGTTCATATTTGATGTTCCATGCTAAGTGCACTTTTAGGCCCGTTTCGGTGTATTTTCATGATTATCTTACTCATGCTTTATGTTGCAATTTAATTTCGGAGATTTGAGAATGTGTGCAATGCCCATTTGCGTGGCCCGACGATCTTTCATGTTGATACGGGGGTTGTGCGAGTGTTCCGGGGCGCAAAAACTGCATAGGAACACTGCGCACGAGCACTAGCCATTAGTGCGCAAGACCACTGGTCGTGCGCCACTGATCGTGAATTAATTCTCACTTAAAATGGGCCTGTCCGGCACTGCGCACAAGTGGTCGTGCGCCACTGATCGTGCGCTATTTTGCAGTTCAGGATTATGCTACAGGTTCTTCGCGCACTATCACAGGCATTCCTTCATGCACGGTCACTGGTCGTGCACCACTGACCGTGCGCGCTCAAAATTCTGCTTTCTATAAATACGCGTTTTCACGAATCCTTTCGCCAAAACCCGTATTTTAGGTCTATTTCAGCGCCGTTTCCTACTCCATAGCGCCCATCTCGCCTATCCATCACCGCCCACCTTCGGGAGGAGCTCCGGCCTCCATTCTCTTGCAAATCTCAAGCCGGAGCATCCTCTAGGCCTCCTCCATTGATCGTGCATCTCCAAATCTCCATTTCAAGGGATTTCCTGCTGCGTATATGAAGTTCTCCAGTGAGATCGTGGCCAGAGAAGATTGACGGAGAAGACGGGTATAATAGAAGAAGGTGACAGCTCTTCCGGACCCCGGACGGTAGTTGGAGCCCGAGTCCGGACAATGATTGACAACCCTAGATTCCGGCCGTGAACCTCTGATGAGTCTCCGTGCTTTGGTTGTAATCTAAACCCCCTTTATACTGTAGTATCGTTTTCCTTTATAGTTTGGGTGTATGAACAATGTTTGCTTAAACCTTATCATGTTATTTTTGTATTTCATTAATGTAAAATTGATATGAGTGGTTTATGCAAGTGAGGAGCGCCCCATTCCATCCTCCATCCCACCATCACGTTCGTGTGCCGCACTAGCAATTGCTAGTGGCATGCTTGTCGACGAGGTGCTTGCGACCCTCATCCGTATGCCTACTCTTCCATCCGCCTAGCAAAGCGTGGCATAGCGGCCCGTGTAATCCATTCCGACTCCGCCGGTGCGAACCATTTCATCCGCTAGCCTTCTCGTCCATCCGCCTAGTGAAGCGTGGCATAGCGGCCCATGTAATCCATTCGCCCAACGAAGCAGTGCGCTCAAGGCCTGCACAGTTCGACTCCGCTTGCCTACTCGTCCATCCGCCCTTGCGACGCAGTGCGCTCAAGGCCTGCCTAGTCTCCATCCCGCCAAGCGAAGCATTGCATAGCGGCATTGCATAGGAGTAGTTGTAGTTGTTTTCTTTTATTTTCCAAAAGCCAACCCAACTCTCCCGCATTCCATCCGACCTTTAGGACTTCGATCTCAAGTCCTTCCTCGAACGTTAACTCCACCTTACTGTGTTCCTCCGAGATCGATACTTGGGGATTCATTTCCATTTTATATTACTTGAACGATCGGTACACTGCCATTTCGTGCCGCAGTCTTGCTACCGCCTATAGCGGTGTGCAGGATTTGCGCCATCAAGATGCAAGCCTTAATCTCATCTTCTAGTATAACCATCATTATTCATATCATTATCAACCACTTCCATCAATGTCATCTCGTCCGAGGCAATTATTCATACAACACGCATCTTTTACACTTAGCACGGCCTCCACTTGATATTATGTTTCAACAATCATTATGATCACCTCATAATAATTCATGCAAAAGCCACCAACCAAGTTCAGTATCTAGTTATGGCAAGATAATTACAATGGTCAAACATCATGGATGTTTACCGCTTTACTTGAAATCTGTATAATAGTCAAGTCCTGCAATCACCCCACCATACTTGCCATGACATTATGCCCTTTCAATCCATACCAAAAATGATGTTACCAACTCAAGGGTTTAAGCTCAGGAAGCTTTTATGTTTCTAAATAGTTTCCAAATTCCGCACATGATCATCCGATAATGCTTATCAATTGGTTCTGGTGATATTATGAATCGCTATCGAGGCTCAAAGTAAGGTGAATCCATGACTCTACACCTCGCATGGGTTATAATCACATCATTTCCTTCTAATAACACATGACCTCGAGTCAATTATTACTTTTATTTACTCCCGGTTCTACTTAGATTTGCTCCGGATTCAAAATTTTGTTCTACTTTTATCTCGTGATTTAATTCATTTCATTTAAGGACTCCTAAACCGTATACAGAGCCTTTAGGGACTGCCTTGTCGAGGCAATACAATTACACATGTGCCTACTTGTATGTATAAAGACATATTCATATCTTATTAAATAAGTACATTCAACTTATCCTCAATATTCAATTCACGGCGTGTATCAACACCCTTGACGCTCTCACCCGTATTGAGAGGTTATCACGAATCCAATCATCATTGTTCACGTACTATTTGAACAAACAGGATCCACGGGAAAACGGAGTCGGTACGTAAATTGGCCAATAAACGAAGGGACAAGCTCCCATACGTTTTCGGACTAAATTTCTCCCACCGCCCATATGGTACATTCATCTCACATATGAGCACAACCTTAGGGGCATATCTTCCTCGACTTAGAGTTCTTACCCTATAGATCCCTGAATTGACGCACTTATATATCAGTCGTGATGTAAAAATTCAAATTTTACGGCGATGACCAAGTTGCATCTCATTGTAATGAGAGCATGTGCAAATAACATCCAATCACCCGGTACATTTAAATATGTTTGAACTTAACACGAAACAAGGTGTAAGGCTCGGGGTGATTTCCCTTCGTCACGGGTTATGCAGACTACCAAAAGTAGGGCATACTTCACAATGTGATAAACTAAATCAAGTCCATTACAAGTGCCCTACCATCCCTGCCACCGATCATCCATGGCATGCAAGTTTATTTTACAAAAACTTTTATGCTTTTAGATTATCAATCGAGTCATATTAATCTTGTTGACTCCACCGCCTAACACTTATTAATTTCCCAATTTCAAGTATTTACAACACTAAAGGGAACGTTCACCAAGAATTTCCAAACTGAGGGGTAGTTTATCATCATACCGCAATGCATGCACAAAATTTCATTAACTTCCCAGTTATAATGTTATCACAACATAGTTGCATATCCCCAAAGTGTTAATTTACTACTCTCCTCGTTACTTATCCACATAAGCTTAGAACAGTATCGAGAATATTAACATCTTTAAAAATGCTTTCCTCTCTTGTTACGCTAATAAAATTCCTATCAACCCAAACCTGGCCTTAGCAGTCTGCTTTGCTTAAGGTGAATTAACTCTCAAGGATCAAAACTTCCAATTTCAAAAATTACAAAGATTCTAACTCCTCAAGGGATCCAAGACGGTACATAACTAGCCCAATAAACGAAGAGATAAGCCCCCATATCTCTTCGACTGAGTTTCTTCTGCCACCAATATAACACATTCGTCCCAAAATGAGCCTTCTCTGGATCCGAATTCTTATCGTAACTTCTCCATATGAAACCTTCTACATAAATATAAGTGAGAGGTATCCACATACAGTATAAAAGACAAGCTTGGTGGCCTCATACTAAGCTGATGATAGATTTCAGGCACCAATCTCATTGAGATTGCCTTAATATTTTGGGTAAGGTGATAATATTACTCCATATCTAGGATAGAAATCTCAGGGTGTGAGTCTCTAGCATCTACACTCACGTTAAACTCTTCCCTTAGTCAATCAAAGTCACTTATTGCTTGGTCCAATCATCCCCAAGATCAGTATAAGGTTAGGGTATGTCACGACATATCCTGCTAAGTCGACCAAAAATGGTATCCTAGTTAGGTTGGCATCAATCTTATGCCAAACCAACTCTAATGGTTGGAATGGGAATACCAATTACTGTCTCGGAGTGAGCCAACATTTGTATGTAAGGGCACGAGTTTGGCTTAGGTTGGCACTTTCTATAGGAAAAAGAGGGCATACTTAATGTGAATCAAACTGATTTAGCTAGCAGGTGTGGACTAGTGGGTTAATGGACTTCCTTATCTCAGGATCGTTACTTTGATACCATTTGTAAGACCCCCCCCCCCCCCCCCTCCCAGAATACAAGACACGGCCGAGGGGAGTCTTATGCCCAGGACAGCCGCCTTGCGGAGCGCCAACACACGAGCTAGCCTACCCCACAAGATGCCTATCCTGCCGGCCAAACCAACTAAACAGCGCCAACCCATCAATAAAAGAAAGCATTAAAAGCCATAGATTCAGAATAAGTAATAATGTCCAAATAGTAAGTACAAGAAAGACAGAAAGCTACACAAGCTCCTGCAAATCATCAGAGTATCAAGCTAAATGCCCCAAGGGCTACATCACAAAACACTCACTCGCCTTTGTCACTAATGGTAGCCAAGGTATCATGGTCTCCGGCCCTGACATCCTGACCTGACTATCCTCCTCCAGCACCGTGCACTGCTGCTCTAAGGAACACTCCTAAAAAGAGGGGCGTAGCAACTGTTAGTCATAAAGATTAAGTGGCTTCACATCCGCTCCCCCGACGACTCCAAGGCACCGGGCGGAAGGAAAGGAAGAAAAGCTGCAATATAAGCAATAATATATACAAGCAGGTGACAGAAATGGTTGTTCATATATGTCGGTTGTAAGAGTACCCAAGTACTTGCAAAGGCACTAACTACGCTGTTGATAATTTTATAAGTAGCAATGGTGATAAATGCAAGTACTAGTAACAGGTATAATAAGTACAACTAACAAGTATAAGGCAATGACAGAATGTAAGCAAGTAGTGAAAAAGTACAGAAGTAAGCAGTTCATATCGTACCTTAACTTATATGAATGGCCATACAAACTTATAAGTTAAGGTTTCCAATTTGGGACCCATCATATAAAAGAGCCCATACTAATTTATATGATGGACCCGATGCGGTGCAATGCTATGATTATGAAGGATGAATGCAATGCAATGATTATGATATGATGAACTCACCCATGCATTTTTCTATGTCGACATTGACCTTTAGTTCCCGCTTTTCGAGGGTAGCTAACCACTCAGGCACCTCGTGTCGTGGCCAGACGGAGACTGTGGAACGGGCTCCTCCACAACTAGGTGGGTATGAACACTACCAGACCTAGGCCTATGTACGCCTCAACGCTAAGAACACACAGCGGAGCCCCTGTGTACTGCTCGATGCTAAGAACACACAGCGGAGCCTCCAAGGACAAAGAAGGGGACTTGGGTAGGTGAGCACCAAGAGTCCAACCCAACCAGTCTAGAGTCTAACTGCCGGCTTCTGTCAGTGTCACGACTAGCAAGCCCGTAGACCCTCCACAAGTAATCCTCCAACCAGGATCACTACACCACCATGTGTGAACCATGCACATTCATGTAATTCCCATGCATAAATCATGCTATCAAGCACCCAAGGACTCACGAATGGAGCCTTCTTACCTTTCACATCATACCCACTCAATCGATGCTAATTAGCATCCAAGGCCCCCAACCACCGGGTCCTTAACATTTCACCATAAGATATAACCATATATTATAATCCACACCGATCCATCAATGCTACCCATACCAAGCTATCATGACTCTATGCAGTAGCGTGTGTATATCATGGAAATTACTCTACAAGATCCTGTAGGACTACTTGTGCGTACGATGTCGTATTCATATTTTACTAAATATGTAAGCCCGAACATATCACCAATATTCAATCGTCTTATGTACAAATCACAACGTGTTTCAACACGATTATAATTATCAACCTTATGGAGAGGTTAACACCAATCTACACCATCCAATAGATTATCAAGCGATATGAACATTAATTCATACATGTCCTTTTTACGATTCCACATAAATCTACAATTGAAGGTTCATTCAAGGAGTCATCTTAACAGAAATAAATCTGAAATCATTATCACGAGCCAATGCTAGCATATACACGATTCATACAAAATTCCGGCCCAAACAGGCTTCACATTCAGCATTTATATCCCCTTCAAGTTATGAAATAACACGGCAATAGCTTTAATACTACTTAATCATAAATTATGAACTTCAACAGGGATGTACATATTGTTATCACAAATGTCTCCACCAATATTCATGAGCATCCAACCAATATAATGGGATTAATCCACAAAATACTGAGATCGAAGGTGTTATGACACAGTTTACTAAAACTGGATTTCTGGGTGCTACAGTTGTCCAAACATTATGGTCCACCGCAATTTGGAAAGCTAACATCATGGGCTACAACATTCCTGTTGAGTCCTAAACCCAGATCTAAGAGGATCCTACCAAAAATCTGCTATGAAGTCAACTGCAGAAATCTGGACAGCAAAAACAGCATGCACTAAACCCATTCCAGCTTTCTGGACAGTCCACTCGACTGGACCTTTAGGGAGCTACAGGTCACTTCAGAAAATGGGTAACCTATCGTTGAAAGCTCTTTCCGAGGGCTACAACCTTCGTGTTGAGCCTGAAGTCTAAATCCAGTGGGATAAAGCCTACAAATTGGCTTTACCCCAGCTGCGCACAAATTTCCTTAATAACCAAGTGCAAAATTATAAATTGAAAACTTCTTTAGCAAGGGGGTGGGGGGCTATCATCACATTTATTGCACAAATATATAACTAACAGCCCTAATAAATAGAGGGCTATTCATCATCTTTCCCAAACAGGGGTTAGGTTAAAACCCTAAATGACATTCCCCTCACTCTCCCTCAACGACCATGGGTTTGCCCCAAATCAAATCCCATCTCTTCTTCTTGAAGAGAAGAAATGATTCCTAAAACCTCGCAGCGAATGATGCCCTAAATTTGAGGTTCCGGCTTGGTCTTCCTAAGGAAACTCCATTAAAGCTCACACGAGAAGCTCTCTTGAGCCTTCATCTCTCTTATTATGATCTAAGACACTAGCACCAAGAGAGAGGGGTCGGAAGTCACCTTATTTTACGACCATGGATCGCGGTTGCCTCCTCGGCGGCATGGTGGAAGTTGGCCAAGCTCAAATCCTTCTCCAAGCTTTGCTCCTTCAGAGCTCCATGGATAAAACCCTTAAGTTAAAACCATCAGGTGGGAGGGAGGGAGCTGAAGAAGAAGAAGAAGAAGATCCATCAGGTAATCTGACCTGCAGCTGTTTTGTTAAGAGAGAAGAGAGAGAGAGAGAGAGAACATTAATGAACATTTAATGAATTCCCCAAGTTCCAAGACTTGTGTCAACCATTTATTGACTTTTAATTCCACTTCTAGCCTAAAATATAAGCATTCAGGCTTTATCGGGCGACGGGAAGAAAAATGCCCAGAATCGTCGAACGGGAAGAGTCATTTCGTCGAGCGCTACAATTTTCGTCGATCGTCGATCGGCTGTAAATTTGTCAACCGCTGAAATAATATATTTCGTCGAGCGCTGGAATTTTCGTCGAATGGCGCTGCTACACTTCGTCGATCGCAGCTTAAATATAATTCGTGGATCGCATCTAGGCAATATCTTCGTCGAGCGTAGCTATGCAATATTTTAGTCGAGCGCAACTATATTTAATTTTGTCGAACGCAGGGAGCCTATAATTCGCCGAACGCAAAATCCTATACTTCTCCTAACGCTGCTCCCCTTCGACTTTCATCGAACGGAACTGCCCTTCGATGTTCGTCGAACGAAGCTGTCCTTCGACGTTCGTCGAAAGAAATCCTAAAAATAACATTGATATTACAGAGCCATATTGTTATTCCATTCCCAAATTTCCTACAGCAATATTGTTATTCCTTTCCCCAAATTAATCCAGATCAGAGGACGTATTGGAAAGCCCAAAACTGGGATGTTACAGTTTGTATGAACAAGCTCCATTTGATGCAGTGTTTTGCTCAGGGGGATTTGTTCTATAAACTAGGCAAGGAGAAAAAGTTGAAGAACCTCCAGTCTCAGGGGGAGTTGATGTATGCAGTTTGCTGTTTGCAGTTTCTGTTTGCAGTTTCTGTTTCAGAAACATTTAGATAAAGTGTAGAAGAAGATACAGCTCAGAAGAAGAATTTTGATATAGCAAATTCAGTATCAGTTATTGCTACAGCATAGCTAATCTCACTTATAAAGCTGTTCAGAATTAGAAAGCAGATTGCAGATTCAGATTTCAGAATATATTTATATGCAGATTTCAGAATACTGTTTTGGATTTAAAAGAAGCAGCAGTTAACATATTCAGAAGATAACAAATTCAGTTCAGAACAAATTCAGAAAGCTGATTTACTTAGCAGATACAGTTCAGTTCAGATCAGAATTTCAAAATTCAGAAAGAAAGAATTCAGAGAAAATCAAGGTTCTGATTGTATTTCTATCAGTTTTATTTTTGTTGAATTGTTTCAAAACTCAGAGTACTATTTATTTTATATCTGATAAAATACTTAAAATATATCAGATATATTCATGCTCTGTTGTTTTTGCTATTTTAGTATTTCTTTATTTTCAATTTTTTGTCAAATAGTGTCCTAACCCAAATAGGGGGAGATTGTTGGAACAACCCTATTTCTGATTTGGGCTAGGATCACTATATGTTGACGAAGGACAAAGTTGACCCCAATGTATAGTTTATGGGTCAAGAGTTTTGGCTATTAGAACTAGAGAATTCTTTCAGATTCTGCGTTCGATGAACGACTATCTGCGTTCGATGAACGGCAAGCTCTCTACGTTCGACGAACGGCTTGCGTTCTGCACTCAACGAACGACATGTTCTCTGCGTTCGACGAACGACGCTCTGCGCTCGACGAACCCGTCTCAGCGGTCGAAGAATTTGTCTAAATGTAGCGCTCGACTAATTATATTCAGCGGTCGACGATTTTGCTCAAGCTCAGCGGTCGATGATTTTGTTCAGACACTGCGTTTGACGAACGGCTATCTGCGTTCGACTTTCGGTCGATGAATCTGAGTTCGATGAATACCTTCAGATCGACGAAAGTTCTCACAGATCAACAAAATTAATTATTCCAGTAAGATTTATTTGAGGTCGACGAAGTAAATGTTGTGTTCGACGAAAATCTTGAGGTCGACGAATCTGCGTTCGACAAATTTTATTCAGATCGAAGAATTATTATTTAAGTGCAGGTTTATTTCAGAATATTATATTTATTCATTCTCTGAACTCAGATCGACGACAGCAACGGCTCTTTCCATCAGATCAAGTAAGGAAAATATATTTCCATTATTTATTTAAGTTATAGCCATTGACACTTCCAGCAGAAAAGGACAAATCGTGGAAAAGGAAAGAGATTACGGCGTGACATTTGCAGTTCCCAGAAATATGCCTTCAGAATAATATATTCTTTAATATAAGGAATTTGCATTTAATTTCTGTCAGTGATTTCAAAAGAAAGAATATATTACAGAATAATTTTACAGCTGTTTTTACACGACAGATCAAGAAGGAGGGGGTGCTTCGGGTGATTGTGCTGCTGTACGTGGATGACATGATTGTCACCGGGAATTCGAAGGAAGCTGTTGCAAGACTCAGGGCTGAGCTTGCTATCAGATTCGAGATGAAGGATCTGGGGGAGCTTCACCATTTCCTTGGACTCGAGGTCCAGAGGCGGGAGAGCGGAGTGCTCATTTCTCAGGAAGGATATGCGGAGCGAATCGTGAAACGATTTGGCATGGAGGAAGGAAAGAGCAGCTCTATACCTTTGGAGCAACATCATAAGCTTCGAAAGGATGAGGGGAGAGTCTTATCTGATCCGTTGGTGTTACGAGCTCTGGTTGGGAGCTTGATCTACTTGACGATCACAAGACCAGATATTGCTTATGCAGTTGGCAAAGTGAGTCGGTACATGGCGGAACCACGGAAACCTCATCTTCTAGCGGCTAAAGGCATCTTGAAGTATGTGAAGTCGACCTCTGATTTGGGTCTCCTATATAGGAGAGGGTCAAGCTTGGAGTTGCATGGTTTCATGGATGCTAATTATGGGGGAGACGTGGATGATCGGAGATCAACGTCTGGTTTTGTCTTTATGACAGGTCCCACAGCTATTTCTTGGTGCAACAAGGAGCAAGACTCGGTGTCTGTATCTACCACAGAAGCGGAGTACAAGGCTTCGGCCTTAGCAGCTCAGGAAGCTATTTGGCTCAGGAGGTTGGTAGAGGACGTTCATCAGGAGGTTCGAGGTCCCACTATGCTACGCCGAGACAATGAGAGTGCTCTCAAGCTGGTTAACAATCCAGTCTGTCACGCGAGGACCAAACATATAGAGATTGAGCACCATTTCATTCGTGAAAAGGTGTTGGGAGGATCTCTTATGGTCGAGCATGTTCGGAGTGCGGACAATGTCGCAGACATCTTCACAAAGCCGCTGGCGAAGGGACCGTTTATTCGGTTAAGGGAGCTGCTCGGGCTAGTTTCCACTTCCCACTTCAAGGGGGAGTGTTGAAATTTGTTGAAGTGGAGTGGAAAGGAGTCCGGCCGGTCTGAAGGCTGGAGACCGCAGAGACCGCGCGGTCTGCGCTGGTGCTCTGGCGGTTTGGTTCTGGCGATCTGGTGTGATCGGCCAGCTTGCTTCTTGGGTTTGGCCGCTGGTTCTGGCGACCTGATGCGGGTTGTTTCCGGTCTTGTTCTAGTCGGTCTGTTCCTGGCTAACTGCTGTGACCGGGCGGCTTGGTTGTGTTGTTCTGGCGACTTGGTTCAAGTCGGCCAGTTGCTTCTCTGTGTTGGCGATCTCAGGAAGGGTGATCGCTGTGTTCGCACGGCTTGTGCGCGGCTTGCTGCTGTCTTTGGTCTTGGACTGAATTTTGTTCAAGTGCTGTGTTCGCGCGGTCTATCTTTTGAGACCGTTCGCGATCTGATGGGTGGTGACTGTATCCCGGTTTGTGCGGTGACGACATCTGTCCACCCGCCTATAAATAGGGGTGCATGGCCCGTCATTCCTAACAAGAACTGTAAGAACCAGAGCCCGGATTGTTTCTCGCGGTCTCAAGTTTGAGTTCGCGCGACTTGGATGCGAGTTAACCTTTGTTGTGTTCACAGGTTTGCGGTCAGCAGGGTGCGGTCTCCTTCCTTGGTGATTTCCGGTGGCTTGAATAAACAGTTCGTCTGCGGTCTGTCAGCGAACTGGGTTATTGTATTCTTGTGCTGTTTGCAGCGGACTCAGTGATCAGGCGACCTTCAGTGGTTAGGCGGTCTGAGTTGCGGTCTGGCAACAGCTTCAGTTCTTTGTTCCAATAAGCTTCAGTTCGTGCGGTCTGGGATTGCGGTCTGGCAGTGCAGTTTGTCTGCTTCTGTTCGCGCGGTCTCAAGGTGTTTCTGCGGTCTGACTGTGCAAGCGGTCTGGGAGTACAGCAGAACAAGCCGGGCGACCTGAGCCTTTGTTGCAGTCCGAGCGGTCTCTTTCTGGCAGACTGCTGGTTTCTGTTTTTTGGTGTGTTTGTTCTTCTCATCTCCGTGATTCTTATGAATCATGTCTCGCCATGTATGCCTCGCATTGTAAGGCAGTTCTATTTCAATAAAGATTTCTTGTGTTGTTGTTTTGGCATTGTGGTTGTTTGGCTATAACTCTTGTTGATACAACTCCTGCTTACTCCTAAACGGTTCAATCAAAATTTAACAAATTTCTATAACAAAAAATACGTGAAGTGGAAGTCACACTTCCCTTCTTCTTCAGATCCTCGATGTAGAGGGGGCAATTCCTCCTCCAATGCCCTGCCTTACCGCAGTGGTGCCAATTTCCTTCTTTAGCTAATCCCTTCTTTTTCAGTGTAGAAGACTTGGGATCAAGGCAAGACTTAGGTCCCACCTTAGTCTTCCAGAATCCCTTGGCCTTGCCCTTGCTTTTATGCACCATCAATATGGGGATAGCAGACTTGGTCTTCTTCATGTTGTTCTCGGCAGTTCTTAACATGCCTAGGAGCTCGGGAAGTGTCTTATCTATCTTATTCATGTTGTATTTCAAGACAAACTGCTCGCAACTGTCCGACAACGATTGCTGGATCAGATCAGTAGCCAATTCTTGGCTTAAAGGAAACTCCAGTCTCTAAAGGTTCTCAATGTACCCAATCATTTTGAGTACATTAGTTCCCACTGGATCTCTAACTTGCATTTTACACTGAAATAAAGCCTTTGTGATGTCGAACCTCTCTTGTCGAGCCTGCCCTTGGAACATTTTCTTCAGGTGCTCGATAATCTCAAAGCCACACATGGTCTCATGTTGCTTCTAAAGCTCAGAGTTCATGGTAGCGAGCATGAGGCATTTGACATCTAGGGATTCATCTTGATACTTCTTATAAGCATCTTTGTCGGCTCGGGACGAATTCCTGGTCGGCACTGGGGGGATCCTCTTCCAAGATGTGGAGCTTACGCTCTTGCCTGAGAACAATTCTCAGGTTTCTATAGCATTCAAGGAAGTTAGTCCCATTGAGCTTGTCCTTCTCAAGGATAGCTCTTAGGGACAAGGTGGAGTGAGATCCACTTGCCATGGAAGTTCTATAAAAATTATGCAAAATAAATTTCAGTACTATATTTCAAAATACATTTTATTTAATAAGGACTTTTATTAAAAGCTCCCACTATTTTAATCAAATTGATAACCCTTAATATCAATTCGGAGAGGTTATGCGAGCTACTCTCTTAGTGGACAAGATCCTTATTTCACCAACACAACGAGTCCGCTTTGGCATTCCTCTCATAATGCAGTTATTTAGGTAGGCAACACTTGCCAATTGCATCATTATGCAACTCTTGTATGGTTGGTGAATAACTCATTATTCGCATCCATCATATGATGCATGCCAATCCTATGCCTCTAGGCACTCAACCTTTGAGGTCACTTAGTTAAGTTGGACCTGATGTCGACAGTGGGATATCACAATTATCCGCTCGCACCCTTACCAAGATAGATTAATGTACCTTGCTTTGGCAAGCCCACACTTCATCGATCGAGGCAGAAAGAGTGTCATCCATCGGAAGCCATCCATAAACTTAATATTGGATAAGGGATTTTATGATAATCGATTAACAATTAATCAATGAACACATACACAAAATTACAACATTCACAAACAAAATACATCCCAGATGTGCACAAAAATAAAATTATCAACATTTTGGTAAAAGGGCTAAATCTAAGCATTTAGAACATTCTAAACCTCCATATTTACATGTATTGCACACAAGAAAAAACAACTCCACTTATGCAGTAGGCAAGCTTGTCTCTCAATGTCAGATTCAAAATGTAAGACACTTGGTTTCACAAACCAATCCGAGGGACGGTTACTACAAAGGAGAAACGATTTCTGAAACATGAAAATCGCAGCGCAATCACATGCATTCCTGGCGGGGTTCCAAGTGGCAGCACCCCTGGAGATGGTCTCACTGACCGATCAGCGAGTGGGGTCAAGGGGCAGAGCCCATGCAGGGTCAAGGGGCAGAGCCCCGACTAATTTTTGAAAACATACCACCAGAAACCTATCTCTGATACCACTGTTGGGATTTTCCTTAAAATAACACATCATATGTGTGCAGCGGAAAGAAACAAGAACAACCCAAAAGAGTTACGGATCATGCAACTTCATGAATCAAGAAATAAAAGGAAGAAGCAACGCATTGCAATATACCTAAAATGGATTGAGTCAACACTCAACCAAGATGCTCCAAGATCTAAACCCAAGACCAAACTCTGAGTTCCAAGTACTGAAATGGATCAGCAACTCTATAGGAGTGCACACCGTGAAGGAGAACCCCATGACTCTTGTCGAGGAAGAGTCTGGGATGGAGGAAGAATGCCATCTGCGTCTCCCACGAACTGCTAGATCCTACGACAGGGAGAGGCGGTCGCAGCGATCTCGCGGAATGTCGAGACCTATGCGGAACTATTCCGCTTTGGCTCTGAGAGCTTTTTGAAAAAGATTATCCACATAGGAAACCTAATCGCTTCATGTTTTATACCTAGGGCATAAAACACATTTTCGCCGCATAAAACACATTTTTGCCGATGCAATTCGATGCAGCGTCAAGACGATCTCGACACAGCTTCGAGTACAACTTATATCGTCGAGACAATTTGATGCAGCGTCGAGACGATCTCGACGCAACTTCGAGTACAAGTATCACCGAGACAATTTGACGCTACGTCGAGACGATCTCGATGCAACTTCGAGTACAAGTATCGCCGAGACAATTCGACGCAGCGTCAAGATGATCTCGACGCAACTTTGTGTACAAGTATCGCCAAGACAATTCAACGCAGCGTCGAGACGATCTCGAAGCAACGTTGAGTACTACATTTTCTATCGAACCGTTCTCGACGCAACTCCAATCAGTTACAGGATTGGTCCTCCACTCATATCCAATATAAGTAAGGCCAACATAATTCTTCATCCAACTTCTCCAACACTATTATGTGCGACCCTATAGGCTCATATTGCATTGGCAGTAAGACTAACTATTTGATTGCTTTGAGATCACCTTGGAAAAACCAACAGAAGCTCCACTGGCATCTTTATTTGAATGGAGCTGGAGGACCTGAAATGATAACATCAAAGATGTCCTCATCAATAGAGTTCATATAAAGTTTTATTCTGACATTCTAGAGTGTAAACTTGTTCATATTACACACAGGGGGTCTTGTTGATGCATAATCCTTAGAACTCATTTTATTTAAAAAATAGTTTTAATCAATTTTAAAATGAATAAATGAGAGTAGGAGATCTTTTGATCAAGGTGTTAACCATTTAATGATCAACCTCCCTTTGGTACCAATTAAAATTGCACAGTGTGCCTCTGAGAATTCTCTAGAGGGGAAGGGAGGGGGGGTGAATAAAGATTTAAATATTTTTACCCTAGCTATGTATAAAATAAAAATACTAAGGTATTATGCACTGAACAAAACCCACACAGAATAAATAAGTGATGTAAATACAAAGCAGGAAAACAACAAGCTATAAAAGGGACAGCTCAGAAAATGCACAACACAGAAGACACCAGATTTTTATAGAGGTTCCCCAAAATGTGGATAGTCCTCTCTTCTACCTCCCTAGTAGGATTGCACAACCTGTGCCTGAGTCTTTTGATAAGGAGACTGTTAGAACCAAAGATCTTTTGAAAAGGAGATCTTGAACCACTCAGATCTTGTGATAAGGAGATCTTGAACCACTGAATCCTTTGGTAGAGGGATTCTTAAAACTCTGTACAAGTGAAGGAAATAAGAAGGAGAAGAGAGAGGTTGAAGAATAGAATTCTGTTTTTCAGAACTCTTCAGAAGTTTTGTTGATGCTTCTATCTTACTTTCACTGGATCTGAAATAATAAACCCTTGCTTATGATAGTGGTGGTTTGCAAGGGTTGTTCATCTTGATCCTTTTATCTCAGCACTTCTTGTTGTTCTGATGCTGTATGATAATGAAGAAGAAGCAGCAGATTATGTTCCTGTGCAAAGAGTGCTCTTCTCTGAATCTGTCTTTTAGGGTTTGAGGAGAAAGAAGATGAAGACCTTAATCGACAGCCAGAAGAATGCAATAATTATTTTCTTTTTCTCCTCCCCTTTTTGCATACTTATTTTATATGATTGTATTTTCAAAAGCCTTTCTTCTTTTGGCTTGTCCTGAAAAGGAATTCACCTAAATTCCTTTCCTATTTTATTCTCGACCCGTCAATCCATTTTGAATAGCTTCCAAAAGTGATTTGTTGTGTCCTGAAATGCTTCATTCTATTCTTGGCAACAAACGAGTCGTTGGAGAACTGTCTCTAGCCTGGCGGTCCTTCTGAAAAGGTCCCAAAAGAATAGCTGGAAAAGCTTCCTTTTTCTGACTGTATTCAATGTTACGTCGACTTCATCAACCTTCATGTCGACGCACCTCTGAGTTCTTATCGACATGGCTTCAAATTTCTTCTTAGCTTTGGATTAACTCAGATGTCGACGTTACGTCGATACCTTATCGACGTACCCATCGAGTTGAAGCATTTAGACTTGATCTCTTAACTTCTGCGCGAATTATAGTCGACATTGCGTCGACTTGTTAGATGGCTTCGACAAGCTCTATCTTCTGCGTCGAGTTCCTTTCAACGTTTCGTCGACTTAACTTATACTTTGACAGGCTGAATGGTCTGCTTCGACATCAACTCAGATTTGCATCAATATCAAGTCGAAGTTGCGTTGACTTGTATTTGACGCAAGTCTTAACTTAACTGACTTTAAGCTTGACTTGACTTGATCTTGACACTCTAAGTTGAGTGTGACATCCTAAGACATCTAATGAACAGATTACCCTTACTATACAATGTGTGTAATAAACCTAAGAAATAAAATCACTTATAGTTAATTTGTTAAGTTAAATCAAAGGGGGTTTTCCCAACATCTTCCTTTTGCGTCGAGTTCCTTTCGACGTTGCATCGACTTGACTTATACTTTGACAGGCTGATTGAGTTGCTTCGACTTTCAGTCAGAGTTACGTCAACTTCTAGCCGAAGTTGCGTTGACATCTATTCGACGCAATTTTTAACTCAACTAAATTTGTACTTATCTTGACCTGGTCTTAACACTCTAGGATGAGTGTGACATCCTAAGACATTTAATGACCAACATACCCTTTCTATACAATATGGGTAATATAACCTAACTGATGAAATCACTTAAAGTAATTTGTTAGATAAATCACAAGCATTTTTCCCAACAATCTCCCCCTATTTATCATAACAAATTTTACAAAGTAAGGTAAGTGATTTCAAACATGCAGTTGAATAAAAACTCAGTACAGACACATATGCAATAACATATTGACATGGTAAACAGAAAACTTCTGATTAATGTAAATAGATGTTGAAAGACTTTAATTAAGGGTAGCTAATCACCTAGAGGGGGGGTGAATAGGTTATTTAAAAACTATTGTAGTTCTTGATGATAACCAAAATAAAACTGATCAGAGCTTTCAAGAATAAGAACACACACATAAAAGACACACAGATTTTTATAGTGGTTCCCCTTATCTTGGGTAATCCACTTTCTCCCTTCTCCCCTTCTAGCAGTGTGCTAGATAGGGTTTATAGCTCCTCCAGATCTCAGACCACAAACAGGTCTTACAGCTCAGATCACAACAGATCTTACAGTCTCAGATCTCACAGATCTTACTCTCTCAGATCTCAGTAGATCTTACAAACTCAGATCTCATAGATCCTACCTCAGCCTTTATAACTAGGCCTACAGCTCAGATTCACCCCTGAATCCTACAACTCAGATCACACCTGATCTTACAACTCAGATCCTTGATAGATCCTACACTCAGATCTGACAACTCAGATCCTACAGGAATTTATAAAGATAATAACAAATACTTAGACTCAGATTCTTCAGATTGTTGAGTCTTCTTGAACTGCCTGAATGATCAGACAGAAAACTTCAATAGAATAGCAGCAGCAGATGATCTTCTTGATTCGACAGGCTGTGATGGTTGTTCTTCTTCTTAGGAAGACAGATTCTTCCTTCTTGGTCTTCTTCTTTCAGAAATATGTATCATCACCAGATTGCTGAATGAAATCTTCAAGTTAGATTGGTTCTGAAAGGGAAGACGACTTCTTCAGATTCTTTCTCAAACTTTCCCTCAAACAGATGGAGACAAGAATGGCTTTCGAAAGATAGGAAAAACTAACTTAACTGCATAACCCATAAGTCATGCCTTCTATTTATAGCCCGCCATCTGCCACGTCTGTTACGCTCCTCCACGTCAGCATGACGTTAAGTCTTCAACGGTCTTCAATTTCTTCTGAAGAAATAAAGTCTTAGCTAGCTATAGAAGATATTCCTCAGTTCAGAGTATCTGTAGAAGAGGCGTTGAGCACTGAGCATCTCTGTCGATGCTTTTTCAATTAGGCGTCGAGCGATATGTAGATACTCGATGCATACTCCTTAGACTGAAGCTCTCGACTCCTCCTTCTTAGGCGTTGAGCAATCAACAGTAAGTCGACGCTTTTTATCTGTAGAAGTCGAGCAACATACAGAGGCTCGACGCTTCTTAACTAATCCTTCATATCTCGACTCTTCTTGTTTGCGCTGAGCCGACTGAATTTTAGTCGACACTTCTCTTTCCATGGCGTCGAGTGATATAACTTGGCTCGACGCTTCCAAACTTGGTCTCAGAACTTCAGCGGCGACCTTTTCTATTTGAGCAGTAGACATGAGTCAACGCTTCTAGGTCACAGGTGTCGAGCGATGTATGATGTCTCGACGCTTGTGAACTTGGATGAATTCCATGAGCATTTTGCCTGACCTGATCTCCTGCACATTGATTCTAGAGAGAATATCAAATACATTCTGAGATATATCTTTGACTTAGGAATGAACTTCTCCAAATCTAAGACATTGTGGGCAATGATCCCAACAATCTCCCCCTATTTGAAGAAGTCATAATCTCAGTCAATGATATATCTCTCATTTCAAGGATAATCAATATTTTCTAATTTCTATACAGGTAATCAATCATAAAGAGTATAATACTTTATAAAATTAGATTACCAAAACATACTATCCACAGAAAATATTTCAGACATGATTTCTCATATAAGTGCAAAAACACAAGCAATTCAGAATAAGACATGTCATGAAGAGAAAACAGATCACATCACAGGCATATATATATATATATATATATATGATCATGAAAAAATAGTTAGCACTGGGAATTCATCAAAATTGTTCAAAAATATATCAAATACATTCTTCTGAAAATACTTAGTAAAAATTAAAATTTCTAAAGCTGCTCAGGATCCTTGAATTCAATTCCTCTTTTGGCTCTTTTGGAAAGTGCTTCAGCAACATCCTTTCTTCTCTTGAAATAGCCAAATGGCTTTGGAAAGTATCTGATTGGCTCCATATATCCTGCCTGAACCTTCCCAGCCATTTTGTCAGCCTTGAATTTGATCTTCAGTTCCTCTTGATCCCTATGCTTTAACCATTCAGCTTCAAAATACCACTTTCCTCTTTCCTCTGGGTTACTTTTCACAGCTTCCCATGCTGACAGAATTAATTCTCTGGAAGATGGAGACCAATGTTCAAAATCAACTCTTGATTGAACCTCCTCTCTGAACTTTCTTTTACTAGATTCAACTTGCTCACTAGTAAAGTGCTCTCTTTTGCTCTTATCTTCAGGACTACACATTTTAGCAATTTGCTTTTGAACCTGAGTAAGAGAAGCTGGGCTGGTCTCAGAAACTTGATCATTCTCATAATCAATGGGAGGATATCCAAGAATTTCTCTTATAGAGTTTGAGGTCCACACAGCATGCTCAGAGCTGACTTGAATCATTGACCTCTCCCCCTTTAGGACTTCTTCAACAATATGATTTCTTATAACATTTTTCTGAAACCTGACTTGTTCTTCCAAGTGATTAACTCCACTTTCAATGGTTTTCTTTACCTGAAAGAGATGGTCATCTATGGTATCTGCATGCAACTTTGCTTGATCTTTTAGAATTGTGGAGCTCGCATCAATTTTAGCCAAAATATCAGCATTCTGCTGTTGCAGTCTAGCTTCAATCTTATTTGTACCTGTAAGAACTTGTGCAACCTGTTCTTTATACAAAACTTGCATGTTGCTACTTAGTATTCCTTGATTTGTCTGAACATCATCCACTATCTTTGTAATTCCAGCTTGTGACTCTTTAAGAACCTTTGATGTTTCTTTGATTACATCAAGTTGTTCAGTTGTATAATCTACTGAAGCACCAGCTCTCTTAAAGAACTTTACCATCTCCTTTCTCAATGCAGATATCTGATGATTGACTTCAAATCTAACCAATTTCAATTGGAAATCTACCTCATTTTTTCATTTTTGTATTATTCTCCTCAATATACTGTTCTAATAATCTTCTTTGATTATTAAGTAACACCTCCAGCTGAGGTAGAATAGGACTAAGATCCACATTGATTTCCTTTTCCATTTCAACACTTCTACTGTTTTTTTCTCTCATGAAAGAGTCATTTCTCTGGCTCATATGGGAGCTAGAGGATTCTATCTTGATTACCTTCTCAACATGTTTCTTTGTTGCTTCAGGCTCTCCTTCTACATCCATAGCATCAGCTACAGAATTTATTTAGCAGGGATCTCAGCCTGAGACTCCCCCTCAAATGGTGCATTGTCTTCAGCTGGAAGTTCATCTTGAGGCTCCCCCTCAATCTCTGCATTGATCCGATCAATTTTATCCTGAGCAGGGATCTCATCCCGAGCCTCCCCCTCAACTGCTGCTTTGCTCATTTCAGAATTGTTCTGAGCAGGAATCTCATCTTGAGCCTCTTTCTCATTTAGAAAAACCCCTTCAAGTCTAGCAGGGGATACATGAAGACTTCCTCTTTCTTCTTCTCCTTTCTCACTCTCATCCTTTTCTTTCTCATTCTCATCCTTTGGTGTATCAGGAGAACTGTCCCTTGCATTGTTCCCTTCTTCTTCTTCAGATGTTGTAAGGTTTGGATCATGAATTGGAGAAGATCTAGTTTTTCTTTTGGAAGAGGATGAGCTTGATGAACTTGAAGAAATCTTCTTCTTCTTTTGCTTCTTGGCTTTCTTCTGCTTGGGAGAAAGATCAGCTGGAGGACGATTTGATAAGACTCTGTCCCATCTCTTTATCATTCTAATATCCATTTTCTTCATGTGGTTTATCTTGGATCCAAGTTTACTATTCAAAGAGTCAGGAATGACTTTTACTAAATACAAAGATAATATCCTACCCATGTTGGGTACTTGGATACATTCAACTATCCTTTCAAACACCACTCTCCCCCAATCTGTTCTCAGAGAATGAATAATCCTTGTTAGTAGAATAAACATTTTTCTGGAAATTTTGTCATGTGATCCAGTCTTGCACAACAGGCCCTTTCCTATCACATCTGTTAGCAATTTTCCTTTCGAATTCATTCCTTTTCTCAGAATGCTTCCAGTGATTTCTCGCGAAGTTTCAATTCCGCACCAAATTTGTGCTGATTTAATCTGTTCTGAGGTCACTTCTTCTTCTTCTTCATTCCTTTTTAACCTAGGCAGTTCTAGTGCCTTAGCGAGTCTTGATGGAGTGATCTTAATCTTCTTACCATTCACACTGGTCTTAAGCTTTGAATTGACGGAGTCTATTATTATATTGGAGTAAAGCTCTAATACCTCTCGTTTCCAGATAAGAGATAGTTCAGATAGCACAAATTCCAGTCCTGCTTTGTAGATTAAATCGATGCTTGACTTGATTTCTACAGGAGCTGATTGAAATCCATTTCGAACAAGCTCGCTTCCTTCATAAAGATAATCACTGCTTTTGGGAGGCATTATGGTTGATGATCGAAGAGAGAGAGAATTGAAGGAGTGACCCGCTATTTCCACACTGCTAATTAGCGGGCACGAAATGCGGTACGACGGCAGTGCACCAGTCATTGTCAAGTAATAAAAGTAGGGAGTAGCTCCCCGAATATCATTCTCAAAGGACCGCAAGTTGGGTAATACGATTTGCTCGTTAGGAGATTAATTATGGGGGTTTCTAAGTTTAGCAAAACAAGGGGGGTTGGTTGGTTTTATAGAACGGGAAATGAGAAAACTAAACACTATGCGGGTCGCAATCACCGCGTCGCTTGGTGAATGGATTTAGTGTAGGCCGCGATGCCGTGCTTCGCTTAGCGGATGGCCGGTGAGCATATGGATGAGGTGAGTGCAAATGTGAGGGTTGAGGGTCGAAGGCACCTCTTCGTTATCGCTTCCAGCTTTTGCTAAAGCTAGTGATAGAACGTGTGGGTGTAAGTGGAGCGGGGGCGGAGCGCATCACAACACAGCATACCGTAAAGAACACATTCATAAATAAACTCCCATTCATAGACAAACAGATGTTCACTTAGTTCATTACAACCATAAAGAGTACAAATCACAAAAAGAGAAGGGGTAGAAGTAACCACGAGATGAGAAGTCTCGCCGCGGATCTTGGTCGGAATGGGGGTCGTCACGCCTCCTCCGAGCTCAGTCCTTGGTTGCTTCCGGGGTTTAGAGGCTGTCACTACCTCCAACCGTTGCCCGTCTTCTTCTCAGAGCTGGGTCACTTCTCCTTCGCCCGATGGAGATGTCTTCCTCATGGAATGCTGGCCGTAGATGGCGGAGAATGCTTCCGAAACCCTAGATGGACCTTAGGATCAATGGATGAAGCTTTCCCAAAGGGAGGAATGGAAGGGGGGACCTTGGAGAGGTGGAACGGCGGACTCGCGCGCAGAAATCGCGACCCAAAACAGTGCCCGATCCCTAATTTCGCGGAACAACGGCTTAAATAGGCAGCAGAATAAGTACTGCGCACGGTCAGTGGCGCACGACCAATGGTCGTGCGCGAAGGAATGCCTGTGATCGTGCGCAGTCAACCTGTAGCAAAGAAAAAGATAGAAAACAACGCACGGTTAGGGGCGCATGACCAGTGGTCGTGCGCGAAGAAGGGCCTATGCTCGTGCGCCGACGCTCAATCAGGGACGGGAATTAACGCACGACCAATGGTCGTGCGCCTGATCGTGCGCGAAGGAATGCGCACGACCAGAGGCTTTTTAGGCTAAAAATTGCCCCGCACCATCCCGAACGTGCACACGATCCCAGGACCTGCAGGAAAAACACAAATAACCCCGATCCGTGCACACCACCGGATCCATAACACATGCATACAGTAATATATAGGAAAAACATGCCACAAAGGGGGAAGGATTGCACAAAAGGCGCGGATACGCCATGCTATCAATATAAGCAGATATGAACAGCAATTGAAGTGCAATGACACTAAAACAAACCCAAATGAGGCCGGAAATCACTGTATAAACCAGACTCATCACACCCCCAGACTTACCTGTCTGCGCGTCCCGAGCAAACAAATCCGGCGGAGCGAGAAAAAACATAGCTGGGTTAGAAATTGCAAGGACGGAGTAATATGCGAAGTCTCATACGCATGTGCATAGAAATCTAGTAAAAAGAATTTTTAGTTATGCAAATTAGTTTACATAATTCTAACAACGTAACTATATATTATTTCTACTCAAAAGTTGAATCATAGGGACTCACTCGGTCATGCGTAGGAAGAAAGTAGAAAGGCTGCTGAGGCGAACATTACTCAACACCGGAGTTCGGAACAACCTCCACTGAAATCCATCAGTGTCGATGACCATACGCTCACCCGTTCACACTCTCTCCACGGCATTCGTACGATTCGATGCGCAAATCAGTAGGACTTAAGGTTATGATTTAGGCTTAGGCTACGGTGCGGTAAACAATGGTAAATGCGGGGGCTTAGCACACATAACAAAAATGAGCTTGCAAACGAAACACTATCCCAGCAATAATAAAATTGTGTACACCACGTATTCCCAAATGTATCTCTTTATACAATTTTTTTCTCTTTTTCGTTTCATTTCATTTTTTTTTCAAATTTCACAATTTTGCACAATTAGATACAAAACAGCTATATTTTCAATAACACATTTCCACCACAATCACAGATATACACCGCATCAACACCCAAATTGTTTTATGCACAGATTGCTTGAGCTCAGAATTTGGTGTGCGATTAGGATAGTCATTTTGGCTTTGGTGGATTGAAGGTGGAGCTGAATCAACGGGATCGGGTAGGCACAAGGGGCTAGCAAGGATAAGATGTTAGGACCGGAATACAAAGCTCAAACTGGTCAACATGATGGCCTACGTAACGCTCACGCACTGAATTAACTCATACCCATGCTTCGAGAGTCGCTTGGGGCAAGTTCTTAGCCACCGAGAAAGATGATTCTTCCTCCCGACTCGAGCAATACGAGCCTAGCACCCCTCTACACACATCCCTACACTACCGAATGATTCACACCGGATTCAACACTTTTGAGTAGAATAAACTAGAATTACGCTATCAGAATAAAATGTAAAACTAAAAGCATAAAGAAAAGTTTAATCTACACAGATTTCTATGCGAGACATGAATAAATGACTAGAGCACTCCACGAGTCAACAAAGTACTTTGTCTCGCAATCCAAACCCAGCACCGTGATTTCCCATTCAGACAACCAAGACGAATTAGACTCATCGCGCGCCTATAGTTAAGTGCGCTCACGTGGGTGTCGTGGTGTGCCATGAGATGAGCAATGCTACAATATACCACATTGTAAATCCTAGTATGTTGTGCAATGTGCATGTGCACGAGGTAACGCTAACTCTCACTCCCCCAGACTTACACTAAGCAAAAAGCATGTTCGATAGCGGCATAAGCTTAAGAAGGCTAGGATGAGAGATTACCCCATGCTCAGAAATGAGCATACCAGAAGATATGGCATTTTGTTCAGAAGGCGGTGATCCCGCCGTGCTCCAATAAATGCGGACCTGCGATTAAAGAGATCCCAAGCACACAAAAATATAGCAAAAAAAAGATAACAAGAAAGAACGGAACCAAATGGTCCCAAATGGGTTGTCTCCCAAGAGCCCTTTTGTTTAACGTCCTTGAAGGTGGACCAAATACCTGTATTAGCGTTAGATATCAAAAGTCTTAACGACTGAATAAAAAGACACCCAGATGAGTGTCATACACAAACATGTTTTAACAACCTAAACATTAGAAGCTAAATCAAACAATAGATGAAACATGCTGGCATAAATAGACAAGAGAGGCAGCTGACTACTCCTCGTCGCTGCTGGCATAAATTTGGATCGGGGATGCGGGACGGGGCGCAGTGGGTGCAACACGAGCAGGAGGCTGAGGCACGTTCATCCCGCCCCGAACAGCCTGCTGATAAATGAGGTCCTGCATCCAAATCTGCGACGCCTCCAGATCAGAGAGACGCTCACTTAGGTACGGGACGCCCTGCATCGCATAATTGCCGAAGTGCTGCCCTGCTGGCTGCTGAGGTTGCTGCTCAGGCTGCTGCTCAGGCTGCTGCGACCCCTGTGACTGCTGTGGCTGCTCCGCCGCCCTGCGTCTTCCCCTTGCAGAAGACTCTGGTGTCTCGTCCCTATCCTCCTCCTCATGGCTACCAACACCACCATCACTCGGACCAGTCACCACATATGATCGGTTGCCCTTTCGCCCCACCACTCGCAGCAGGTGGAATCTCACCATTGTTGCCTGCATGATCATGGAAGGAGAGGTAACCTGCTCCATCGGGGGTATCCGGTCCCACACTCCCAGCCCTTTCGCGATTCGGGTGACGTAATACGCACCCCCAATCGCTCCAGCGAGGCCATATGTGGCCTCATGGTGGAAGAAGTGGGCCAGCATGAACCCCAGATGAAGGGGATACCGCTGCTGCATGCTGTAAAGGTACAAAAGATCATGCCAACCTACCACATTCTGGCTTAAACCACGCGCGGCGATAAAATGACTAATCAGGTGCTGCAGGTACCGCAAGGCGGGAGATATGATCCTTGTTGATTCGGCCCGGCGAGCCACATAATCCTCATTAGTGCCGATGAATGACCGCCAGACGCTTTGCGAGGGGACATCACCCGGAAACATCATCGCCAAGTTCTGGAAATCCAACCTTGCGGCCTCGCCTTTCGTGTAAAAGCCAGCATGGGTGGCAAGCTCGGGGAGAGACAATGTGAACACCTGCCCCAACATCCGGAAGGAACAAAGTGGAGGCCGGAATCCCGCCGGGGAAACTTCCCACTCAAATGTGGAGAGGAACTCCAAGGTTAACTCCTTGAATCCGAGCTCGGCGCATTCGAAGACGTTCCTCCAATTGTCGAAGGAGTAAAGGAGGAGAATTGCTTCCATTAGAGCGCCGCCATCTCCGATTGACCTAAGTTCCTCCCAGTCAACCAAACGCTGCGAAAGGAATGGCTTTCTCTTCAGTGCGGTAAATCGGCGCTTGTGCTCAGCTTTTGCAAACTTGGCCATTCTCCCCAAGATCTGAGCGAGAGTGGCGGAGGCGGAGCGAGATCTTTGATAAGCCATGGTAATAGGGCGGCTCCCGGATGGCTCCATGGACACACAAGTTGAAGGAGAAGAGGAGGAGAGGGAAGCTTACCGGAGAAGATGGAGTGAGGAGGAGGAGAAGAGCTCCCAGACGGCGCACGCTCAGCGACCAGAAAAGATGAGAACCCTAGACGCACGCACAGGAGCCGGCCGAAAGCTTTTAAAAGAAACTGGGCCCGCGCACGACCAGTGGTCGTGCACCGATAAATAGGGCGCACGACCATTGGTCGTGCGCGAAGGAATAATTCGCGCGCCCAGTTTCAGAATTAAAAACTTACCGCCGTGCCTCATAAGTGCATCCAAGGATTCCTCACCGCTAACACAAGACCGTTAGTCACAATTAATAGATAAAAAGTTCTACAAAAAAAAGGAATTCATTACACCACACAAAACAAAAAATGAACATCACAATTTAAAGTAATTCTAACGAAGATAACTATTGGGGTTTTATGTCTCCCAACTAGACTTATTCAGCTGCTAGCGTATGCTAGCTGATCGGTCTATGGAAAATGAAGTGAACAGGAAGCTGTTCCAATGTCCGTTTCGGTAACGGGTGACCATAAGGCGACAGGGTCGTCCCCCAACTTCCTGAATAAAGATACCTACACTGATTGTCAGGGGGTAGGTAATAAGATGAAGGAATCTCAGTATCTGTTTCCACATGCAGATGATCCAAGGCATCTCCGGTTCGCATAGCAGGCTCGATTACATCCAGGATCAGATCCAATGTATAGTCTTGCAGTGAATCAGACACAGGAATGGGGTGAAGAAACAAATTAGACGAATAACATAAAAGACTTTCTTCTTCAGGAGAGATCCCGGAATCACTCCTGATGGGTTGAGGTGGCGAGGAATTGTCGGCATCGCCAAATACGCTGCAGGATCTAGCAGAATCGTCAGCGGCCACTTCCACGACTTGGACCTCCTCATATGATGCTGAAGTCTCCACCTCCGCACCTTGAAGTACATCCTCCTCTCTCGGAGTGGGCACAACGCTGCAACTCACTACCTCTTCCTGCAAGACATTCTCATCGATACTGTCAAAAACAATTGTAGTAGCACACACAAGACTAGAAGAATTAGTGTTTGAAGAGAAATCAAGCACCGCATCCTTAGAAAGAATTGAATCAACATGCGGTGATAAACGAACGGGAGAGACATGCGCAACCATGTCGGGGCATAGATCACCAAATAACTTTGATCTGCATATCCGCATCGACCCCTTCAAAACATGAAGGTGATATGGATACGAAACCAGAGGAGGGGAGGGTGCTGCCAGAGATAGGAATTGGGATGATCCGGATGTCCGGCTCGTCGTCCTCGTCCAGTTCGCGCAGATACTCAGCACAATCCCTTAAAGCATGATCAGTGCTTCGACAAAATAAGCACTGTTTTGCATTCGTCTTTGGTCCAAGTGGGGCCGGAGACGAATTCAAAAACGGTACATGCGGAGCGGCAGAGTAGCCATAAGCCTTAGGCACAGTGTATGTGGTATCGTATGATGACAATGCCTGATACCATGGGCCTTGGGGACTAGAGCTACACTCTCCCGATGGGCATCTATCACTAGCATGGGATGTATCCCCACACCCACGGCAGCGGATATTAAATCCAGCCCACATTGCATGAAGGTAACCAGATTCAACAGAAAAACACCCTTGTGCGCAACACTATGCTTGACAATGACTGAATAAAACAACCCATCGTTTAGACACGAGAAAGGATGAAGGAACAAATTAGGAAACTAAAAATCCTCACAATTAATTTTCCTAACAACAATTTCATTAACGCTTGCAATCCCCGGCAACGGCGCCAAAAACTTGACGCGCTATTTCCACACCGCTAATTAGCGGGCACGAAATGCGGTACGACGGCAGTGCATCGGTCGTTGTCAAGTAATAAAAGTAGGGAGTAGCTCCCTGAATATCGTTCTCAAAGGACCGCAAGTTGGGTAATACGATTTGCTCGTTAGGAGATTAATTATGGGGGTTTCTAAGTTTAGCAAAACAAGGGGGGTTGGTTGGTTTTATAGAACGGGAAATGAGAAAACTAAACACTATGCGGGTCGCAATCACCGCGTCGCTTGGTGAATGGATTTAGTGCAGGCCGCGATGCCGTGCTTCGCTTAGCGGATGGCCGGTGAGCATATGGATGAGGTGAGTGCAAATGTGAGGGTTGAGGGTCGAAGGCACCTCTTCGTTATCGCTTCCAGCTTTTGCTAGAGCTAGTGATAGAATGTGTGGGTGTAAGTGGAGCGGGGGCGGAGCGCATCACAACACAGCATACCGTAAATAACACATTCATAAATAAACTCCCATTCATAGACAAACAGATGTTCATTTAGTTCATTACAACCATAAAGAGTACAAATCACAAAAAGAGAAGGGGTAGAAGTAACCACGAGATGAGAAGTCTTGTCGTGGATCTTGGTCGGAATGGGGGGTCGTCACGCCTCCTCCGAGCTCAGTCCTTGGTTACTTCCGGGGTTTAGAGGCTGTCACTACCTCCAACCATTGCCCGTCTTCTTCTCAGAGTTGGGTCACTTCTCCTTCGCCCGATGGAGATGTCTTCCTCATGGAATGCTGGCCGTAGATGGCAGAGAATGCTTCCGGAACCCTAGATGGACCTTAGGATCAATGGATGAAGCTTTCCCAAAGGGAGGAATGGAAGGGGGGACCTTGGAGAGGTGGAACGGCGGACTCGCGCGCAGAAATCGCGCCCCAAAATAGTGCCCGATCCCTAATTTTGCGGAACAACGGCTTAAATAGGGAGCAGAATAAGTACTGCGCACGGTCAGTGGCGCACGACCAATGGTCGTGCGCGAAGGAATGCCTGTGATCGTGCGCAGTCAACCTGTAGCAAAGAAAAAGATAGAAAACAATGCACGGTCAGGGGCGCACGACCAGTGGTCGTGCGCGAAGAAGGGCCTGTGCTCGTGCGCCGATGCTCAATCAGGGACGGGAATTAACGCACGACCAATGGTCGTGTGCCTGATCGTGCGTGAAGGAATGCGCACGATCAGAGGCTTTTTAGGCTAAAAATTGCCCCGCACCATCCCGAACGTGCACACGATCCCAGGACCTGCAGGAAAAACACAAATAACCCCGATCCGTGCACACCACCGGATCCATAACACAGGCATACAGTAATATATAGGAAAACATGCCACAAAGGGAGAAGGATTGCACAAAAGGCGCAGATACGCCATGCTATCAATATAAGCAGATATGAACAGCAATTGAAGTGCAATGACACTAAAACAAACCCAAATGAGGCCGAAAATCATTGTATAAACCAGACTCATCAAGGAGAAATTTTCTAGGGCAGTCAATTTCGAACTGAGAGAACTAGGGCACATGCACTAACGAAGTGTCTTCCCTATTTATAGAAGTTCTAATTCAAGAAGATGAATAGCCGTGCACCGAACTTGTTTGACAAGATTGATCTAATGGTTCAAATTTACCCTGTCGAGACGGCCTAGCTATGTTCGCTCAAGCGTTGAGATCGCTCGACGCCATTTATCTTCAGTCGACGCCAGGTATTTTCTCGACGCCAGATATCTTCTCGACGCCAGGTATCTTCTTTCGACGCCAGGTGATTTCTCTCGACGCCAGGTATCTTCTTTCGACGCCAGATAACTTTTCCACTTACTTTTTAGGACTCAAACATTATTTTCATTTATTTAATCCAATACAACTTTAATCCATTTTTAACACACCTAATTCAATTTTAAAATTATTGAATTTTGTTTCATCCAGGGGTTTAGTAAATATGTCAGCAACCTGTTTGTCAGTGGGAACATATTCAATTAAGATATCTCCATTTTCTACATGTTCTCTAATGAAATGATATCTAATTTCTATGTGCTTAGTTCTGCTATGAGATACAGGATTATTAGCTATAGCAATAGCACTAGTTGAATCACAAAATAGAGGAGATTTACTTAGCTGAACTTTATAGTCTAGGAGTTGGTGTTGAATCCATAGTAGCTGAGCACAGTAATTTCCAGCTGAGATGTACTCAGATTCTGCTGTAGAAATAGCCACACTGGTCTGCTTCCTGCTACTCCAAGATATTAGTCTTTTGCCAAGAAATTGACATGTACCTGATGTACTTTTTCTGTCCTCTTTGCATCCTGCAAAATCAGCATCTGAAAAACCAATTAGTTCAAAATCATTGCTTCTAGGATACCAAAGGCCAAGATTAAGAGTGCCCTTCAAATATCTCAGGATTCTTTTGACTGCAGTGTAGTGAGATTCTTTAGGGTTCACTTGATATCTAGCACACACACATGTTGAGAACATAATGTCTGGCCTACTAGCAGTTAGGTAGAGCAATGAGCCAATGATGCCTCTGTACAAGGTTTCATCAATAGGTTTCCCTTTTTCATCCTTGTCCAGTGACATATTTGCTGCCATAGGTGTCTTCATGACAGTGGAATTTTCCATTCCAAACTTCTTGATAATCTCTTTTGTGTACTTGGTCTGTGAAATTAAAATTCCTTCCTCAGACTGTTTCACTTGGAGTCCGAAGAAGTATTTAAGCTCACCCATGCTGCTCATTTCAAATTTCCCTTGCATAAGGTTTGCAAACCTTTTGCAAAGGTTATTATCAGTAGAGCCAAATATTATATCATCTACATATATTTGTACTAGAATAATGTGACCTTTAACTATCCTAAGAAACAATGTCTTGTCTATCTTTCCTCTTGAGAATTTGTTCTCAATAAGAAATCTAGATAATGTCTCATACCAGGCTCTAGGTGCCTGTTTCAGACCATACAATGCTTTTAATAATTGTAAACATGATTTGGATGAGTAGAGTCAATAAAACATGGGGGTTGTTCAACATATACTTCCTCCAATATTGTTCCATTAAGGAATGCTGACTTTACATCCATTTGATAGACTATGAATCCAGTGTGTGCTGTAAATGCCAGGAATAATATGATTGCCTCCAATCTTGCCACAGCAGCAAACACTTGATCAAAATCTATGCCTTCCTCCTGTCTATATCCTTGGGCAACCAACCTTGCTTTGTTTTTGATGATCACACCATTTTCATCCAGCTTATTCCTGAATACCCATTTGGTCCCTATGACTTTGTGTTTCTTTGGTCTTGGAACCAATATCCAGACTTTGCACCTTTCAAATTGATTTAGCTCTTCTTGCATAGCTGATATCCATGAAGTGTCCTTATTGGCTTCATCAAACTTCTTAGGTTCTATTTTGGATAGAAAGCTGTGATGCAAAGCCTCATGTATTGAGTTTCCTCTCCTGGTTTGCACACCATCATTTGGATTTCCTATGATCTGTTCTTTTGGATGATCCTTCAGATGTTTGGTTGCATTCCTCCACCTTTCATTTTCCCTTTGAGATTCTGGTGCATCTATTTGAGTAGGTTCTTCTAGAGGTTCTGGATGTGGTGGTTCCTCAACAGCAATAGGTTCTTCATAATTGTCTTCTGCTTGAGGTTCATCCTCTCTAGTTACAATTATAGTCTCATTAGATTCTTCATTATCCTCATTGTGTTGTTCATTGATATTCATCTCCTTCAATTTTTGTGTAGAACCTGCACAACTAGATAAACTTCCCAGATCCTTATGAATAAGGCTGGTTTCATCAAATACAACATGTATAGATTCTTCTATTCTATTAGACTTTTTGTTGAAAATTCTATAGGCTCTACTTTGAGAGCTATACCCAACAAAAAATGCCTCATGTGCTTTTTCAGCAAATTTAGTGAGATGGTGCTTTCCATTATTTAATACAAATCATTTACTACCAAATATTTTAAAATAGGCTAAGGTGGGTTTTCTACCTTTCAACAACTCATATGGGGTCTTATCTAGTCTTTTGTATATAAGAGCCCTATTCTGCACATGGCATGTTGTGTTTACAGCTTCAGCCCATAAGTACTCAGGAAGAGAAGAATCACTCAGCATACTCCTGCTAGCTTCAATAAGGGTTCTATTTCTTCTCTCAGCAACCCCATTTTGTTGGGGAGTTCTAGGAAATGAGAACTCTTGAGAAATGCCTAGATTCTCACAGAATTTGGTCATTGCACCTGACTGAAATTCAGTCCCATGATCACTTCTAATTTTGGCTACAGAATTTCCTATTTCATTGGTGATTTGCCTAACAAAACTGGTAAATATTTCTAAAGTGTCTAACTTATGTTTAAGGAAGAATACCAAAGTGTATCTGGAATAATCATCAACTATTACAAGGGTGTATGACTTTCCTCCTAAGCTATGGATTGACATTGGTCCAAATAGATCCATGTGAAGTAGGTATAGACATCTAATGGAATCCTTCTCACCAATTGGTTTGAAGGATGATTTAGTCTGCTTACCCATTTGACAAGCATGGCATGGACCCTCCTGCACACACTTCCACTTAGGCCCAGCTCTCACTAGATCATTTGAAATAAGTTTATTTATTGTCTTATAGTTTATGTGAGCTAACCTTTTATGCCATTGAACACTACTAGAAACTTTATTTTCTGCTACTAAGCAAAATGGAATTAACTTGATCAGAACATATGAAGTTAAGGCAGTAAATGTTGCCACTCCTAGTGCCTGAGAGAATTATCTCATTCTCTTTCCTAATCAGGCACTCATCCTTGTGGAATGAAATGTCATACCCAATATCACATAATTGACTTATGCTGATGAGATTGTGTTGCAATCCATCAACATGAGCAACTTTGGTGATGGTGCAATTCCATTTGTGATATTACCATAACCTTTAGTTTTACCTTTTTCAGACCCTCCAAAGATAACCTTTGGTCCATTCCTCACAGGAGTGTAATCATTCAGCAGACTTTTTGTTCCTGTCATGTGCATAGAGCACCCACTGTCCAAGTACCAGATTGGAAGCTGATTGGTCTTTGGACAACCCTGCAAAAGGAAATTACCTTTTCTTAGGAGCCCACACCAAGTTGGGTCCTAGAACCTTGTTAGTATGAGCTGGAACATTTAGTTGTTGAATAATCCTTGGTGCTGGGAGAGTTGCCATAGGTCTGATTACTGATCTCCCAGAGTTGAATCTTGGAACAGTTGGATTGAACCAACAGTCAAGAGCAAAATGTCCAACCCTTCCACAGCACCAGCATTCATATCTGTTATATCTCTTTGGAGGTCTTCTTACTTCTTTATGTTGACTCATATTTTGCTTAATTGCCTTATTCAAAGGAGCTATATAAGTTGTTTTAGTAACTTTTACTGGTTCTGTTTTATTAACAGCAGTGGTTTTTACTTCAGGTCTTAGTTCCTTTCTTTTGGATTTTGTGTTTGCTTTAAATATAAAGGAGTCATGATGAGTTAATTCTTTTTCTTTGCATAGTGATTTGGCATTATTGTTACTTGGTTGAATTGAAACATCTTTGCTATTAGAACATTCACCCTTATAAAACTTATGCACACCTTTTTTATCATGCTTATTTGTGATAGGCATGGCTTTGTTGAATTTTAAAGGTTGCATAGGTGCCTTGTCATTACTTTTAGGGTTATTATCTGCATTCCTATCATATCCTATGCCATATCTGTATTGTGCAGAAAATGTGTCTACTATAGGAAGAATAGTTTGTGGTTTTGAGAACTTTGCTACAAGTTTCCTTTCTGCTAGGAGTTTTGCTTCAAGTTCTTTTATTAACTTTTCCTTGGTGCACAAAGTCTGTATGTGAATAATAGACATGACTTTTAGTTTGCAAAGTTCTTTGCTTGTCTGATTCAGCCTCTCAGCTGTCTCAGAGTTTTGAGAATCAGTTTGCTTTAATTCAGATATTTCTTTTTGTAACCTTTTATTGTGCCTTTTGCTATTCTTAAGTGCTTTGAGAAGTAATTGACATTTTTCAATAATTTCATCTACATGAAGTTTAGATTGTGAGTCATTTTCATTAGAAGAGAATGAATCTATTTCAGGTTCAGAGTCAGAATCAGATAGAGGAGTTTTATCAAGTACCTTTATATCAGTAGTTGTCTCCTGATCTTCTTGATCACTCAATGCCATGAGTCCTGCATTTTCTTCCTCATCCTCTTCACTATCAGATCTTGATAGTGGGGCTCTTATCATAGATCTATGATTTAGACTGTCTTCATTTTCATTGGCAGCCATTAGAGCTATAAGTGCCTCCTCACTATCTGAGTCTGATGACTGAGATTCACTGTCACTAAGAGTGACTTTGCCCTTCTTGGCTATTAGACTCTTCTCATGTCTCTTGTCATATTTGTGCTTTCTTTCATCAGATTTCTTGTTGTTCTTTCTCTTTGAAGGACAATCAGCAATCATGTGTCCTGATTTCCTGCAACCAAAACGCACAATTTTTTCTGAATTAATTTTATTGTGTTTAGAGTTGTACCTGTCCTTCTTGGAGTCTTGTTTGAATCCCTCTGAAGAATTTGAGTGCTTATTAGATCTGGATAACTGAGAGGGTCTAGTTTTCCAGTGTTGTTTTCTTCACAACATTCTTTTTAGCTGTTTGGTAAAGAGTGCCAATTCACCATCTGATATTTCAGAATAAGAATTACTGGTTTCTGATTCTTCTGATTTAGATGGAATCCTGGGGGATAATGACATTCTTTGTTTGCTTCCTTCTGTATTACCCATCACGACTTCAGAAATCTACCCTTAGAAGATCTTGTTCAGGCTGTTAAACCTTTTCTTGAACAACAACCCTCTGATACCACTTGAAAGACTTTAATTAAGGGTAGCTAATCACCTAGAGGGGGGGGGGGTGAATAGTTTTTAAATAACCTAATCACTCCCCCCCCCCCCCCCTCTAGGTGATTAGCTACCCTTAATTAAAGTCTTTCAGATGTTTATCAGAGTTAGTTACCCAAAAGATAATTTACTTTCTTCCTTTAAGAAAAATAGATAAGGCTTCATGGACCTTTCTGAATTTCCTCTCCACATATTTGAAGTTTGTGGAGTGGCTTTCTCTGGATTCTTCTAAATTCTCTCATGTCCCTTGAAGTGCTTTTCCAGATTAGTTTCAACTTCAGAATGAACATCTTTAATCTTGAAACCTAGACCAAAGACCTTGGATGTCATCAAGTTGATTTCCTCCAAATCTAGATCTTCGGCATTTTGGAGGCTTAAGTCTAATTTTTCTTGTATTGTTTTCTCATTTCAAGTTTTCTTGTACTTCTCTTTCTTCTTGTAATAGTACTTTCAATTCCTTAGTTTGTAAATTCTTTTGCAAAAATCAATAAAATAATTCTTGTTTTCTCTTATTCTCTTCTTCTTCTTCATGTACTCTTTCATCTTTGTTGATTCCTTAATCTCAATGAGTAGCTAAATTTCTATTAGTACTCGGTCGAGATGATCCAAGGAATAATACAAGCTATGAAGTAAATTAGAGTTTCTTTTTCTCTTCTTCGGAATTGCTTAAGATTTATCCTTGATTTATTTTTGATGAGATTATATCATCGATATATAATTCTCATATATGTTTTCGTATTTAATTTAGCCAAGCGGTTTACAATATGAATTGATCATTCAAGGATAAAGAGAGTTGCATGCAACCCTCGAGAGAGGATGACATAAATCTCCCGGATTGGAGTCAAAGCCAATAGAGGGGTTCACTACGACAAAGCGAGTTTTAGGTGTTTTGATTCTAGAGCGAAAGTTCGATTGATCAACCTAAACTCAGTTGAATGCATCCTCGACAAAGGTGCGTATAGAATTCAGGAACCTTTACGGTCGAAGCAGTTTTCTTAAGAGAATTTGAACTATTACTTTTCTTCAATATTATTTCCAAGGTGATTCAAGATCGAGTTTTAATCGTCTAATTTATTGTTTTAATCTTCATATTAATTCCTCTCTCTCTTTAGTGCAAAAACAACTCAAAGATTTATTGATAAAATAATAGTGATTTTCTTGAAGTAAGAGTACTCAACCGCCCCGAGTCTAATACGACCTTGGTTTTATAAACCTATACTACTTTTGATACGGTACACTTGCCATTATTGTTTGCGGATATAGTTTTTGCACATCAAGTTTTTGGCGCCGTTGCCGGGGGACTAGGTTGATATTTCGAAAAAAGAAATATCTATTAGTTTTATCGCTCTTCTTCTTTTCCCCCTTCTTCTAAAATTTTTAAAAAATCGTAAAAGGCGCAATTTAAAATCTCAGAAAGGGAGATTTGGGCTATCATCCCATCGCATCTCCTAGTACCGGGCGAACCCTTCATAGGGTAGACCTTGGGAAGTCCGGGACTAATTTAACCCTTTTTTGAAGAAAAAATTTATTATTTATTTATTTATAAATTATTTCTCTTCTCTATTCCCCCTCTAAAATTCCATTTATCTAAGTGAAGGTTGTTTTCTTTTTAAATGAGGTTATCTGAATTGGCCGTAAAGGTTTCCAAGCTTCAAAACAATGTTAATTTTTTAGAAGCTGCACGAAAGCACCAAATTTGTTGTAATTATTGTGGTGCAACTCACCAAAATGAAGAGTGTTATTTTCATTCTTATTCTCAAAAATTATATTACGAAAATGATTTTAATCAATCTTATGTAAATAATTTTGATAATAATTACGATCATAATTTTCTCTCTCATCATGAAAATAATTTTTCCAACTTTGATGAAAATGTCTTTTCTAATTTTCACGTGAATAATATTTTGGTCTTTAATAATTTTTCTTCTATCTCTGAAGTAGATTATACTTGGTGGCAAGCTCACCCAGATAGTTTTCGGAGCGATGCAGATAAATTAGATCCGAATTTTTGTTCCTCTTCTCTTGCACCGCAAGTTTCTTACTCTAATTTTAGGGAATTCCCACCAATTCAATTTGATACCCCCCCCCCCCCCCAATTTAGATGAGAACATTATTTCGTCAAGTGTTTTTTCTCCATCTTTGGATAAGTTAGTTATGGAGGAACATGTGGTTTCATGTAATCCCATAGTTTCTTTTACCGAAGATGAAAAACAACTGTTGTACCAAGAATTTCTTAATGTTATGGGCGCCCCAGATGAAATAGAAGAAGAACAAGTTTCTTCCCCTACTCCACCTGGATTTTCTTTTGTTTGCTATGAATTTTCACAAAATTCTTCAATTTTAGTTCAACCGAAAATTCTTGAAAACTTTGTGTCCGAAAATATTATTCCGCTTGGTAATGCACTAGATTTTTCTGAAGAAAAAAATATTTTAGAAAATGAACAACCGAAGCTTAATCATATATTTTCGCAAGCGCCTCCTCCTTGCGAATTTTCTGACTCGTTTAATTATGATTCTCTATATACTAATAATTTTCAGGTTGAAGATGAGTCGTTGCCACCCCAAATAATTGATGATCCATATGCCGCTCATCTTTATAAATCCAAATCACCTTAGGTATGTATAGGTGATTTGGATTCGCATATTCAAGTAAAAGGACAAAAGGAGAATCACATGTTAAACGGAGGAGTAGTCGGGCGACTGATGTCGGCACATTCACCTGAATGTGAATTAAGGGAGTTGCATGTGCACCTCTATTTTCAATTTCCGTTTAGCTAACAATAACCGTCTAGCTTAAAGAAGGGAAAAAGAAAGCTCTCTTCGGAGGCACCCCTTGCTTATCTTTAGTTTTCATACAATTTTCTTTTCACGCAGTTTCCTTTCACGTGTTCTTCAGACTTAGTTTTAAACATTGGGGACAATGTTTAACTTTAAGTATGGGGGTTGTTGAAACCAAGACTTGGCTTCTTGTAGAGTTCGGGCCCTCAACAAGTTGGGTGGTGACCTCACACTTACCTCTCCCAAGGTAGAGCACTAGGTTGGAGGCTTAGGAACTAAGAACAAGACCAAGGGCTCGGCGAGGAGGTCCCACCACATACCAGGAAGATCTTAGAGCGCTTCCCCTCCCAAGCCAATGCCGGGCTTGGGCAACTTTGGAGGCTCTCCGAACCCACTAAAGAGACTTGGAGAGAGAGAGGCCAAAAGAGAATTCCCTCCTAATGGTGTCCCCTTGGTCCTATTTATAGATTTCTGGACTTGGCCTACAAATAGCCACATTCTGGCATACGAGATTACGAAAATACCCTCACGTTTGGCCTGCCAACAGCCAAATCCCGCCATTCCAAGGCGCCAAATGCAGACCTCCCCCTCTTCCTGTGGCTGGACGAGAGGGGGCAGGTCGCCTCCCTTGCTCGCCCCCCCTTACTGGGGCGGGGGAGAGACCAGGAGGCCGCCTGCCTCCGGCTCGCCCCCCCTGCTGGGGCGGGGGCGAGACCAAGAGGTCGCCCACCTCCGGCTCGCCCCCTGCTGGGGCGGGGGCGATACCAGGAGGCCGCCCGCCTCCGGCTTGCCCACTTGCTGGTGCGGGGGTGAGCCCGGGAGGCCACCCCCTCACCGGCTCGGCCCCCTGCTGGGGCGGAGGCGAGACCAGGAGGCCGCCCTCCTCCGGCTCGCCCCCTTGCTGGGGCGGGGGGGGGGGGGGACCAGGAGGCCGCCCGCCTCTGGATTGCTCCCTGCTGGGGCGGGGGAGAGCCCCGGAGGCCACCGACATCTCAGCTCACCACCCAGCTGGGGCGGGGGCGAGCCCGGGAGGCCACTCGCCTCTCCGGCTCGTCCCCTTACAGGGTTGGGCGAGCGGGAGGCCGCCCGCCTCCACCACTCGCCCCTCCTTACCGGGCACGCCCAAAAAAATCTCCTACCCCTCCTACTGGCCAGGGGCAGTGATTTAAAAATATCGGCCCTAAAGACACCCTAGGCCCCGGGGACCCACTCAGCGAATACAGGGTTGTACATAATCCCCGCTCTTTTCGAGCGGGTCACACGCTCGGAAAGAAAAGTCCTACCCTTCCTATTCGACGAGTGGAGCTAGGGGAAACTGAGAAAACTCCATATCACCACGGGAAAAATTTTAACTAAGCCCTCCGAAGAGGCCAATCTTGCCCTACCGGCTAGCGAGAGCCCGACTAGCAGAGCCATCTCGGGGGAAAACCACTTAGCCTCCCCGAGAGGCCTCCCCACCTTGCCGGCTAGTGAGATCCCGGCTAGCAGATCCACCTCGGGAGAAAACACTCAGCCTCCCCAAGAGGCCTTCCAACCATTCCCAGCCAGCTTGATGGGAGCCTGGTCAGCGGGCCAGCATCGGGGCTAAGTACTTTGACAACCTCCGGCCACCGAGCGGTTCTCGGCCCTGCCAGCTTGATGGGAGCTTGGTCAGCGGGCCAGCATCGGTACTATGTACTTTCCATCTTTCCACCGAGCAGTTCCCAGCCCTGCCAGCTTGATGAGAGCCTGGTTAGCGGGCCTGCATCGGGGCTAAGTACTTCTGAGACCTTCCGACCACCGAGCGGTTCCCGGCCCTGCCAGCTTGATGGGAGCCTGGTCAGCGGGCCAACATCGGGGCTAAGTACTTTCCTTCCTGCCACTAAGCAGTTCCCGACCCTGCCATCTTGATGGGAGCCTGGTCAGCGGGCCAGCATCGGGGCTAAGTACTTCAAAAACCTTCTGGCCACCAAGCAATTACCGGCCTTGCCATCTTGATGGGAGCCTGGTCAGTGGGCCAGCATCGGGGCTAAGTACTTTCCTTCCTGCCACCGAGCGGTTCCCGGCCCTGCCAGCTTGATGGGAGCCTAGTCAGTGGGCCAGCATCGGGAATAAGTACCTTGAGAACCGAGCACCAGGTCTAAGTACTTCTAAGACCTTTCGGCCACCGAGCGGTTCTCGTCCCTGCCAACTTGATTGGAGCCTGGTCAGCGGGCCAGCATCGGGGCTAAGTACTTTCCTTCCAACCACCGAGCAGTTCCTGGCCCTGCCAGCTTGATGGGATCCTGGTCAGCGGGCAAGCATCGGGGCAAAGTACTTTGAAAACTTGCGGCCACCGAGCGGTTCCTGGCCCTGCCAGCTTGATTGGATCCTAGTCAGCGGGCCAGCATTAGGGCTAAGTACTTTGACTACCTTCCGACCACCGAGCGGTTCCCAACCCTACCAGCTACATGGGAACCTGGTCAGTGGGCAAGCATCGGGGCTAAGTACTTCTGAGACCTTCCGGCCACCGAGCGGTTCCCGGCCATGCCAGCTTGATGGGAGCCTGGTCAGCGGGCCAGCATTGGGGATAAGTACTTTCCTTCCTGCAACCGAGTGGTTCCCAACCCTGCCCGCTTGATGGGAGCCTGGTCAGCGAACCAGCATCAGGGCTAAGTACTTTCCTTCCTGCCATCGAGCGGTTCCCGGCCCTGCCAGCTTGGTGGGAGCCTGGTCAGCGGGCCAGCATTGTGGCTAAGTACTTTCCTTCCTACCACCGAGCGGTTCCCAGCCCTGCCAACTTGATGGGAGCCTGGTCAGCGGGCCAGGATCATAGCTAAGTACTCCTGAGACATTCTGGCCACCGAGCGGTTCCCGACCCTGCCAGCTTGATTGGAGCCTAGTCAGCGGGCAAGCATCGGGACTTAGTACTTTCCTTCCTACGGCCGAGCGGTTACTGGCCCTGCCAGCTTGATGGGAGCCTGGTCAGCGGGCCAACATCAGGGCTAAGTACTTTAAAAACGTCCGGCCACTGAGCGGTTCCTGGCACTTCCACCTTCATGGAAGCCTGGTCAGCGGGCCAGCATCGGGGCTAAGTACTTTGACAACCTTCTGGCCACCGAGCATTTCTCGGCGCTGCCAGCTTAAAGGGAGCATGGTCAGCAGGCCAGCTTCGGGGCTAAGTACTTCTGAGACCTTCCGGCAACTGAACGGTTCCTGGCCCTGCCTGCTTGATTGGAGCCCAGTCAGCGGGCCAGCATCGGGGCTAAGTACTTTCCTTCCTGCCACCGAGCAGTTCTCGGCCCTGCCAGCTTGATGGGAGCCTGGTCAGCGGGCCAGCATCGGGGCTAAGTACTTTGAAAAACTTTCATTATATTAATCATCATAATATATGCAAGAAAAAAACTAAGCATGGAAATGAAACGTCGCAATACATGTACTTAAGGGTAGAAAAAAACTAAGTATGGAAACCAAAACTTGGTCTCCTACTCCCAGGCCTGGTCTTCCTCGACCTCTTCTAGTTGTTTTTGTTGTTGCTGCATCGGACCCCTTGTTCTCCTTGCTTCCAGAAAGTCTGGACAGGCGGACGACGCGTGACCTTCCTCCTCGTGGAAGTCACAGTATGGTAACGCCACCCTATCCCCTCTTATTCCTCTTCTTTCTGCTTTCCTGGCTCTCTTCCTTCTTCCCCAGCCAATTGCCATGGGTTGCTGAGGTGGTGGAGAGGGTTCCTTCGGTCCCTACCTCCACCCTGGGGGGTCGGACCTCTTCACCTGGAAGTTACCTTTTCCTTGGTCAAACTTCCTTTCTGGATCTTCCATACTCCCTCCGTGCTGCCTTGCCTCCGGCTCACCCAGCTTGGCCAACCTTTTGGTAAACTCCAGGTTGTCCTACTCACTCTCAATTTCTTCTACTGCCCTCTCCATCAACTCCTCAAAGGACAAGAGGGTCTTCCGCTTTAAGCTCATCTTGAAGAATACCTCCCGCAGCCCCACTTTGAAGGCGAGCTAGAGGGTGAACTCGTGCACCTCCTGAACTTGTAGGTCCTCTTCCTGGAACCTATCCACATAACGAGCCAACGACTCCCTTGGCTCTTTCTTAATCTTGAAGAGTGCCTCAGCATCTTTCTTACTCTTCTTTGAGGTCGAGAAGCGCAATAGGAAACCTCGGCGTAGATCCTCGAAGGCATCGATACACCCTATGGGGAGCTGGTGGAACCAAACCCTTGGGTTATCCTTCAGAGTGGTGGTAAAGAACCGGCACTGCAAGGCATCTGACATAGGCCTGATAGAGACTATGTCCTCGATCCACTACAGGTGCAGGACGTGGTCATCCTTGCCGGAGTAGTAAGACATCTCCGGCCCCCTAAACCCTCTAGAACCGGGGTCGATAGGATCAGCTCACAAAAGGGACTTCCCCGACCCCCCTTGCTCGTCCACCCACATCTGCTCAACCTCTTATGGGGTGGGACGAATGGGGGCTGGATGCCTCCCCGCTCACGCCCCTTGGGGCTGGGCGAGTGGGGGAATGGCACTTCCCCACTCTCCCCCTAGGGGTTGGGCGTGTTGGTGAATGGAACCTCCCCAATCGCCACCTAGGGGCTGGGCGAGTGGGGGAATGACACCTCCCCACTCGCCACCTCTTTGGAGGCCAGGAAAATGGGGGCTAGATGCCTCCCCAGTTGCCCCCGCCGATACCTCCTTCCTAGGCTGCTGTCCTAGAGTGCTCTCGCCCATCCGCTGGGTGGGGACCTCCGGACCACCTCCTCTCTCGCCTTCACCTCTTGCGGAAAAGGCTAGCTGCAAGATCTGAAGGACCTCCCGCTTGAAATCTTCAAGCATTTCCATCTTCACCACAACCACCGGCGACTCCGAGTGGCCTGGGTCGGATCCATCTCCTCCACCTCCAGTCATAGAGCTCAGCTTGAGATTATCCGTGCTGGTCACTCTCCACGCTCACCGCACCATAAATGTTGAAACCAAGACTTGGCTTCTTGTGGAGTTTGGACCCTCAACAAGTTGGGGGGTGACCTCACACTTACCTCTCCCAAGGGAGAGCACTAGGTTGGAGGCTTAAGAACTAAGAACAAGACCAAGGGCTCGGCGAGGAGGTCCCACCACATACCCAGAAGATCTTAGAGTGCTTCCCCTCCCAAGCCAATGCCGGGCTTGGGCACCTTCAGAGGCTCTCCAAACCCACTAAAGAGACTTGGGGAGAGAGAGGCCAAAAGATAAGTCCCTCCGAATGGTGCCCCCTTGGTTCTATTTATAGATTTCTGGACATGGCTGTTGGATCAGTAGGCGCCCTTAGAGGGGGGGGGGGTGAATAAGGGTTTTTAAAACTAAAGTTATATTTTTATTTTCTTTGAAATAGTGCGTGAATAAGAAAGTGAGAAATCAAACAAAGCAATTAAAATAAAGTGAAGAGATGTTTTATTAATATGAAATAAGGTTTTACAAAATTTGATTTCTATAATGCTAGAAATCGGTGGCGAATAATATTAAGCTCTTTTGTTTTCTATCCCGACTCGCATCCCCACGAACCGGTGGACCTAGCCTATCCTTCCCCGGATTCAGCCTCAAGCCGCTCTAGCCAATCCAACCCCGGATATGGCCTTGAGCACCTCCTAGACCTAACCTCGATCTAGTCGCCAACACGAGACAAATTTCTGCACTAAGGCCTACCCAGACCTAGTCGCCAACACGAGGCAAATTCTCTAACGGTTTACAAGAAATATGAAATGATAATAAAAAAACTCCCTCTTGAAGAACTTCTGAAGTTGGAGATGAAGATCCGCTGTAGAATAAGCGTTGTAGAAGCGGACATCGTTTGGATCCGGCGTGAAGAGATTCTCCTTCAGAAATCCGCAGAGCTTTGGTAGGACATCAACTTTTGGCCAAATCAGCCTCTGGAATTCTAGCACTCAATCTCTCTCTCTGATATCACTATGAAACGAGATAAGAGGGGTCCTATTTATAGCCTCAGCACTAGCGCTACCGCCGGTGCTATCCCAGATTAGGCATTATTCTGCGCGGGGGAATCTTCAATCCGAGGAAACATTTCTCTCTTGCCTTATGTGCTCCGCGCTACCTCCTGCGCTATCCGCTACCGCCAGGCGCTATCTCTTTCTATATGTGCTCCGAAATTGTGCTGATCATCGCTAGCGCCGGGCGCTAGGTGCTACCGCCGGCGTTAGTGGGCATGTTGGATTTGTTGGCTCAAATTTGGGGGCAACCTTCTTATGTAATCCTTGAGTCATATGGACCTTGTTTCCTGCACACTTAAACACACAAGATCAAATATACATAGGATTTGTTATTCTCAAACCTAGGAGATGCGAAAGACCATGTTCCAACAAACTCCCCCTTTTGATAATAACAAATCCATTAATGATAAATCAGAGAATTAATATATAAGCATGATGAACCCTACTTGTGTGTGCGAGAGAGTGATGCCTTAGGATAATTATCGATTTTAGTATTTATAGAATTGCTCCCTCTAAATACATGCTCCCCCTAAGTGAATGCTCCCCTAATATGTAAGTTGTCATCTATAATTAATCAAGTTAGTTTTTCATTTTGATAGCAGATTTTATTTATCTTGGAAGATCTCCCCCTTTTATTATTAGCAAAAGTGGGTAAGGAAGCAAAACACTTAAAAGTTTTGATAATAAAATAAGGCATGATCAAGCTTTGAGAGAGAAGAAACTGATAGGGAGTTTTAGAATAAATTTTATAGAAATAAATCAGAGTTTTAGCATAAGTATGGTTACAGAAATAAATCAGAGTTTTTTGCTTTAGAAAGGAATGATATAACATTTACCATGCAAGTCTAACATTTAAAAAGTTTGAGTTTGAAAACTTGAGATAAGCATGAAAAGAACACAAGGTAAACGTAATGTAGCGGAAGACTTATAAAAATACAATAAACATCTTTTTGTAAGACATGATAATTCATAAAATGAAAAAGATGTGTTTGTAATTTTTTTTTCTTAAAACAGATTATCATGAAGTAACCAAGCATGAAAGAGATGTATGAAAGAGAGACTACTACAATATTATTCTAATTCATAATGTCAAAAACACACCAAACATTGTAGAAAGCAAGCTAGGTTATCTAGTACATTTTAGATATAAAAGTATTATAGAAAGCATTAGGATCCAATACTCATGAGAAGAAGTGTTATGGAAGATAATGATGTGCACAAAGTGTATTTTGAAAAGCGTAAACAAATGTTATAATAAAAAATGCAAGACACATGTAGAGTAAAGTGCACAAAAAACACAAATAAAATTACTTCCACACACTTGTATGCATAAAGAAAATGTACAACTACCAAGGTGCTTTGCACACACAATGCTCATTAAGACTTATCAGGGTGCAAAGTAGTGCTTGGGGGATCACACAATTTTATTTTTTCAGTTTTGTTTTTGATCCGGTGTACTTAAGAATAAGTGGTATTTTTTTTGGAAATGAAGGTTTGCGCAAGACACTTTACTAATCTTTCCAAGGTGCTCAACCTCACAACGCTTATTAAGACTTATCAGGAGGTTCAAGTAGTGCTTGGTGGAGTTAACTTTGTCACTTTATTTTAATTTTTTGTTTTGTACAAAGTTCTCTGATTACACTTGCGTTGCAAACAAATTAGATTTTGAAAGTACAACCACTTCTCTTTATATTTAATAGTGCAAATAAATGTAGTGTAGGTAAGATACTTGTGCAAATTTAATTTATTGTATAATTACAATACATAAGCAAGCATCTTTAGATTAAAAACATAAGTAGACTTAGCCAAAAAGTGAGTGAACAAATATCATTATCAACTATAGGACATTTACTCATACTTAGAGGCATGCTAAGCTAGGTTCTACACTACTTTTACAATAGAATTGATGCATATATTAATAGATATATCAAAGCATGATAAGAACAATGTTCAAAAAGTAGTTTGACAAGATAAATTGTAACAATGTAGAAGTTCTAAATTATAGATTAAATCATGCTTGATGTTCACAATAAAGTCCATACAGTTTTTTTTGATAATTTTGATGTTTTATATTTTTGTATTTGATTTTGCATTTATAAATAGAATTTAAACAAATGAACAAAAAATAATTTTTGTAATTTGACTTTTGTAATTTTGTATTTGGATTTTTCAAAAATGAAATAAAGTCAGAAGTGCAAAAATAAATAGTACATATAGATTAATATATTTTTAAGAATTTTTCAAAATTTTAAAAATTCAGAAAAACAGATAGATGCGATATCGCCAGCGCTAGCGATAACACTAGTGCTAGCGCTGCTTTAGTTAAATCCTCTTTACTTTGTTACTTCGGCCACTGCTATTGAAGCTCTCCCGAAAAACCCTAGCAGATAACGCAGTCCACTCATAGATCTAAGGTAAATCTTCATCATTTTTATGATTTTTGTTTTAAACTTTGATTTTGATGTTGAAGAAGAAGATATTTGAAGTTATCAATTGGTTTTAGATGCTAGATCTACAATGCTTGATTCTTTTATTTTTGAAGAGATAGACTAGAGTAAATCTTCATCATTTTGATGATTTTTGTTCTAAATATTTGCTTTTGATGTTTGTGATGAAGATTTATGAACCTATTTAAGAGAAACTTTTGATTGTGATGAAGATATAAAAACAACCTTTTTATTTTTATGATAGATCTAGAATAAGGTTAGATCAAAAAGAGGATCTTCACAATTTTTATGCTTTTTTATGAAGATTTTTAGTATTGAATTTAGATGTAGCAATTTTGGATTTGGAAATCTTTTATTTTTAGAGAGATCTTAACATTTCAGATCAGAGAACTAGCATCGGCGCTACTGCAGGCGCTAGTGCTAGCGCTGGGCGATAATGCTAGCACTGGCGCTAGTGAATTTTGCTTAATTTTAATTTCTCTTATAACGTTGCAGATGGCTCCTGGTTCAAGAGTGAAGAAAAGTGCAGAGCTGGCCGTGGAGGCTGCAGTAGAAGGTGTACCATATTTTGTGGAGTTTGACATGCCTCGACACCACCATATCATGCAGCTATTTGCAACCGCCGATGTGTTGAATTTGTTTCTTTCTGATGGGTTTTCTTCAGAGTTAGTACGAGATTTCTATATACATTTGGAAGACCCATCGCAGACAGAGATGGATGGAGGAGTGCGGTCTTAGGTGCAGGACAAGTGGTGACTATCACCCATGAACAACTGAGGGCCATGTTCGGATTGACCCAGCATCCAAATCGGTTAGAGATAGTTGAGAAGTTTAGGGTAGATAGAGATTGGACTAATGTGAACATGGTGCTGCATAATAGGGCAAGCAGGAGTCTGATCTCCTCTTTGTCGACACTCACAGTAGACTCCCTAGTCGTTCAAGATGTATTACGCCACACAATTAAGCTAAAGTTGGGTGATACAGCGAAGGTCACATCACAACTTAGCTATGTCACCTATTTCATTTTGGAGGAGAAAAAGTTTGACGTGGCTGACTTATTACTCTCCTTGATTCGTTACTCATAAAAGTTGTGGCAGCCTTCCCGCCAGAGATATAACAACTTGCCCCTGGGTGGCATTATACAACGGGTCATTCAAATGATGTACCCATCTATTGAGGTAGGTTTTTACTTGATATACTGCTTTCTTCCTATTTATAGTACCTCACACCAACGAGCTACATCCCTCCCGGATGAGCCATCAACATCTACTCGACCACCACTCAGACGAGGAGCGTCATCCCAAGAGGCTCGAGATGATTCATTTGAATTTTTTCGAGAAGAAATGGGAGAGCGGATGACAAGAGTGGAGAAAGATGTTTCTCGCATAAAGAAGATGATGAAGTTCATGATCAAGGAATTAAAGTTAAATTCATCTACACCGGAGCGAAGAGAGTGGGATAGCCCAGTACATGATCCATCGCATCATTCGATTCATAGGAGTCGCAGAAGACGATCTCCAAGTGCTAGTGTGGAGGAGATAGATGAGACATAGTAGAGGAGTAGGAATATCCTGAGGGGAACTAAGTTTTTGGTTTTGTAATAATACAGGGATTTGAACACATGTTCTTGGATACTGTCTACTAGCGCCGGCGCTACCAGCTAGCGCTAGCGCTATTTGCAATGTTTAATTTTGTTGTTTTTGGATGTTTGACTATTTTTATCTGGTCCTTATTTGGTAGTTTTTGAAGGTTTGTTTTGCGTTTTATTTATAAATTTGAAGTTATATGAAGTGGAGATGTTTAATCAAATTTAAAATCCTATGAAGTAGTATATGTTTGAAATCATATCACATAGAAAAAAAAATTTGAATTCAATTTATGATATATAGATATATAATGAGTTTAGGAAGAATAGATTGGTCTTTAGAAATAAAGGACATGACTTTACAATTTGATAATTTGATAATTTGATTTATGAATCTTTAAGTGATAAAGTCTTGTGTATGATGACCATACCATGATAGTAAAAAGAGATAAGAAAAAAGAAAGAAAAGAAGACAATAAAGTATATCATTAAGTATTAAATTTGTATATTTCATTTTTTGAAAATATTCTACTTCATGCATTTGGTGATACCTAATGAATAAGAGATTTAGGTATCCAAAGGGGACCAAGTGTGGTAGTTCCTTTGGGTACCCAAATATAATGTTTAGGTTTGTGAGTAGATATAGATGAATGGGTCCATTCAAGTGAAGTTAAAGTTTCAGTTTTAATCTTGGGCCTCCATTCAAACCTTGGTCTCTTATACACCACATTTTTATTGTGATAATCTTTATATTGAAGATTATGATTGTAATGATTAGGAAATTTATGTAATGTTGCTGTTAAGTTTGGAGAAACATGATTTTGAAAATAATGGTGATTTTGACTTTGATTTACAAATCCGTTGTGTTTCTTATTTCCATTATTTGGTTTAGTTAAAATATTTATGTTCATATTCATATTCAAAATGTTTTTAGATAGTTCTTGATATTGTGAATTTTTATTTATAATTGTCATAAGCATGTTGATTTTTTATTTTTGATGTTAATTCATCATTCTTAATCCTTAAATTATGCCTAGCTTTATTATAAGCTATTGTGCTATTTTTAATAGTGGAACCAATAAAGTCAATATGATTTTGATATTTATTTCTGTATTCCTCTAATGTTTCATCCATCTCTCTAATTTCAATTTTATAGTCTTCACACTTAGCACAATCATTTTTCAGAGAAGAGTTTTCTAAACATAATTTTTCATTTTGTTCTTTTACGAAAGTAAATTCTTTTTCAAGTTCCTTAAATTTTTCTTTACTATCATTACAATCAAAACAAGGTTTTGTATTTTCAATTGAATTGACATGGGTAAAGCTAGATAAATCAGAATTTGATTCTACTTTAACTCTTGTTTTTAAATTTTTATTTTCTAAGCGCAATTTGCAATTCGCATTTTTTAATTTCTTAATTTTGCACTTTGTAATTTGTAGCAATTGTAAAGTAGAAATAGAATTGCAAACAATAAAAGGATTTGATTTCCTTACAATGCTTTTGGATGCTGTTGAGCACGAATTTTCTTTGTTGTCTTCGTCTATTTGGCATTCCTCTTCCAAAGATGGGATTTCATCTTTTCCATTTGATGTGCACTCCATTGATCCATAATGAGAGGAGCTTTCTTTACCATTTGTGCAATCTTGTATGTTCACCACTTCTTGCATTTGTTCCATACCTGTAGATGGAGAATCATACATTTTTCAAGAAATTTCCATACTTTGTATGCACTAGAAAAACAATATATTAATTTTGAAATTTTGTGACATAAAGCACAAAAAATACTATTTAAAGCTTTTGCATTCAGATGACGTTCCTATTTATTTGATTCATCCATTGGTCTAACTATTGATATATCCCATGCATTGATATCTAAATTTTTAATAAACTTTTCCATTAAAAATTTCCACCCTTTATAATTTCTCCCTTCGAATAACGGTGGTTTAAGATATTTTTCTTCTTCATAAAAATTTACCCCACTAATAGAAGCGAGATCATTGGACGTCATTAATCCCAGTTGTTAAGCCGATTGGAATAAAACCTACCTCTGATACCACTTGTTGGATCGGTAGGCGCCCTTAGGGGGGGTGAATAAGGGTTTTTAAAACTTAAGTTATATTTTGATTTTCTTTGAAATAGTGCGTGAATAAGAAAGTGAGAAATCAAACAAAGCAATTAAAATAAAGTGAAGACATGTTTTATTAATATGAAATAAGTTTTTACAAAAGTTGATTTCTATAACGCTAGAAATCAGTGGCGAATAATAGTAAGCTCTTTTTGTTTTCTATCCCGACTCGCATCCCCACGAACCGGTGGCCCTAGCCTATCCTTCCCCGGATTCAGCCTCAAGCCGCTCTAGCCAATCTAACCCTGGATATGGCCTTGAGTACCCCCTAGACCTAACCTAGATCTAGTCACCAACATGAGGTGAATTTCTTCCCTAATTCCTACCCAGACCTAGTTGCCAACACGAGGCAAATTATCTAACGGTTTACAAGAAATATGAAATGATAATAAAAAAACTCCCTCTTGAAGAACTTCTGAAGTTGGAGACTAAGATCCATTGTAGAATAAGCATTGTAGAAGCGAACGTCATTTGGATCCGGCGTGAAGAGATTCTCCTTTAGAAATCCGCAGAGCTTTGGTAGGACATCAACTTTCGGCCAAATCAGCCTCTGGAATTCTAGCACTCAATCTCTCTCTCTGATGTCATTGTGAAATGAGAGAAGAGGGGTCCTATTTATAGCCTCAGCGCTAGCGCCTGCACTAGCGCTACCGCCGGCGCTATCTAGGATTAGGCATTATTCTGCGCGGGGGAATCTTCAATCCGAGGAAACATTTCTCTCTTACCTATTGTGCTTCGCGCTACCGCCTGCGCTATCCGCTACCGACAGGCGCTAACTCCTTCTATATGTGCTCCGGAATTGCGCTAATCATAGATAGCACCGGGCGCTAGGTGCTACCTCCGGCGTTAGTGGGCATGTTGGATTTGTTGGCTCAAATTTGGGGGCAACCTTCTTACGTAATCCTTGAGTCATATGGACCTTATTTCCTGCATAATTAAACACACAAGATCAAATACACATAGGATTTTTTATTCTCAAACCTAGGAGATGCGGAAGACCATGTTCCAACATTGGCCTGCCAATAGCCACATTCTGGACTACGAGATTATGAAAATACCCTCAAGTTTTTCCTGTCAACAGCCAAATCCCGCCATTCTGAGGCGCTAAATGCAGACCACCCCCTCTTACTGGGGCTGGATGAGAGGGGGCAGGCTGCCTCCCTTGCTCGCCCCCCTTACTAGGGCGGGGGCGAGACCAGGAGGCCGCCCGCCTCCAGCTCTCGCCGCCCTACTGGGGAGGGGGCGAGACCAGGAGGTCGCCCGCCTCCAGCTCTCCCCCCTACTGGGGCGGGGGCGAGACCAGGAGGCTGCCCGTCTCCGGCTCGCCCCCTGCTGGGGCGGGGGAGAGCCCGGGAGGCCACCCGCCTCACCGGCTCGCCCCCTACTGGGGCGGGGGCGAGACCAAGAGGCTGCCCGCCTCCGGCTCGCCCCCCCCCCCCCCCCCCCCCCCCCCCCCCCCCCCCCCGCTGGGGTGGGGGCGAGACCAGGAGGTCGCCCGCCTACGGCTCACCACCTGCTGGGGAGGGGGAGAGCCCGGGAGGCCCTCTGCCTTTCGGCTCGCCCCCCTACTAGGGCGGGGGCGAGCCCGGGAGGCCACTCGCCTCTCCGGCTCCCCCCTTACGAGGCTGGGCGAGCGGGAGGCCGCCCGCCTCCACAGCTCGCACCTCCTTACCAGGCACGCCCAAAAAACTCTCCTGCCCCTCATACTGGCCTGGGCCAGTGCTTTAAAAATACCGGGCCTCGACAACCTAGGCCCCGGGGACCCACTCGGCAAATACAGGGTTGTACATGGGTGTAGTGTAGTTTTATAGACTTTCTTTTCAATTTATAAAAAGAAACAAAGAATTTTAAAAATTATAAAAATCTAATTTCTTGGAAAGGGAGGTTTGGGCTATCATCCCATCATATCTCCTAGTACCTTGTGAACCCTTCACCGGGTAGACCTTCAGAAGTCTAGGAATTTTTTAAAATATATATATTAATCCTTACTTGTTTATAATTTCCTAGAAATCTGGTTTGAGGGTTGATTATAAGTATTCTTAAATTTTTAATTTAGCTAATATTTTGTTTTATCAAAATTTGTTAAATTTAAATTTAAAGTAATTCAGTATTAAGAAACACTTTATGTTTTTAATTCGATTAGAGAATTTATTTAGCACTACTTCTCCGTTTAATTTTAAATAGCTTGTAAATTGGCTAAGCATCTCTAGATTTTTATTATATTCACTATTAACTTTAAGATCTTAGGAAATTTCATTCCACTAAAAAGTTGCTCTCAAAATAGTATAATTTTTAAACTAGGAGTATTTCTTTGTCCCCCACCCCTTATTGGCAAATAAAAAAAATGTAGAAAAAAGATCATATATCATGAGAATAAGAGGATAAAATTCATTATCCCCTAAACATATGCACCCAAAATCGTTTAAAAGATTATATGTCATGAAGTAAGAGGATAAAATTCTTTACTTCTAAACATATACATTTTGGGTTTTTGATTGAAGAGAAATTTTTTAAAGATTATATGGCATGGAATTAAGACGATAAAATTCATTATTTTCCAAAACATATACAAATTCTTATTCAATTAAGGTGAGAGGTTAAAATTCATCACATCTATTCAAAAACTCTTCATTTGCCATTTTCGATTAAACCCCCATCCTTAGCCAATTTCATTGGTTCTAGTCCTAAACTAAAATATTAAGAGAGCAGTATTTTGGTATGTGTCTTTTCCTTATGCTTCTTCTATGTTAGAGTGTCTATAATTTCAATCTAATTTTGTTTGAAAATTTCTATAATTTTGGTTGCTAAATAGTTATCTATAGAAGTAGTTAGCTAAACAGATTTCCCTTTTTAAATTATCACCATAACTTATGACTTAATTCTTGAAGTCCTAGAATTTACTTTTAACTTACTCTTGGTTTAATGAAATTTTAGTTAATTAAAAATAATAACGATGTCTTGTAATTCTTTCCTCATTCTTTGGATCTAAAATAGCAAAAGCTCAAGTATGGGAGTGTTTGATGAGTACTTTTTGTACTCATCCTTTAATATAATTTTAAAGATATTTTAATATGAATTTGTATAAATTACATGAATTATCTCATCAAATTCATTTCTTTTTATTTCTATAAACTAACTTAATCTTTGTTTGTGTTTTTCAGGTTTTCTCGGCACTTTGAGCAAAAATGTCAAGTACACGCCCAAGGTCACGGGCGTGACCATGGGCGTGATAGCCTAGATGTGTTCCAGACCCGATTCCACCGCCCGGGGCTCATTCCATGAAAATTCGCCAAATACACGCCCAAGGTCATGGGGGTGACCAAGGGCGTGGCTTAAGTCACAACCATGACCCGCCTCCTTCAGCTAGAACAAGCCGCCACATCAATTAAAATTACACGCCCCCGGTCACGGGTGTGACTGAGGGCGTGACATCCAGTTACAGGTGTGTCTCGTCCCACGCTTCTTCCCGCTGAAGATTCCCGCCAGCAGTTAGATTTAAAGATTACACACCCTAGGTCACGGGCGTGACGTAGGGCATGACGCACACGTAATGTCCGCATTGAAGCCAGATAGCGCCCTCTCCACACCAGCATCAATCACGCCCCTTACACGCCCTTGGTCACGGGCGTGACCAAGGGTGTGTAACCCCAATTTGAAGCCTATTTAAAGCCAGTTCCACCAGAAGTTCAAGAATGAATTTTGGAGGCTTAAGTCTGATTTTTTTAGTATTGTTTTCTAATTTCAAGTTTTCTTGTACTTCTCTTTCTTCTTGTAATTGTACTTTCAATTCCTTAGTTTGTAATTTCCTTTGCAAAAATCAATAAAATAATTCTTGTTTTCTCTTATTCTCTTCTTCTTCATCATGTACTCTTTTATCTTTGTTGATTCCTTAATCCCAATGAGTAGCTAAATTTCTATTAGTACACGGTCGAGATGATCCAAGTAATAATATAAGCTATGAAGTAAATTAGAGTTTCTTTTTCTCTTCTCCGGAATTGCTTAAGATTTATCCTTGATTTATTTTTGATGAGATTATATCTTCGATATATAATTCTCATATATGTTTTAGTATTTAATTTAGCTGAGTGGTTTACAATACGAATTGATCATTCAAGGATAAAGGGAGTTGCATGCAACCCTCAAGAGAGGATGACATAAATCTCCCGGATTGGAGTCAAATCCAATAGAGGGGTTCACTACGATAAAGCGAGTTTTAGGTGTTTTGATTCTAGAGCAAAAGTTCGATTGATCAACATAAACTCGGTTGAATGCATGACAAAGGTGCGTTTAGAATTCGGGAACCTCTACGGTCGAAGCAGTTTTCTTAAGAGAATTAGAACTATTATTTTTCTTCTATATTGTTTCCAAGGTGATTCAAGATTGAGTGCTAATCGTCCAATTTATTGTTTTAATCTTCACCTTAATTCCTCTCTCTCTCTTTAGTGCAAAAAACAACTCAAAGATTTATGTATAAAATAATAGTGATTTTCTTGAAGTAAGAGTACTCAACCGCCCCGAGTAAATATGACCTTTGTTTTATAAACCTATACTACTTTCGATACGGTACAGTTATCGTTATCGTTTGCGGATAGTTTTTGCGCATCAAGAATAAATGTTGACTGTGGATTGTCAGAAGTTGGAGTAGTCTTGAATACAATCTTCCTTTTCTTTTGAAGATGCTGATCTGCTTCATCCAGATCACAACCAAGACCTCCTTTATGAATTTGCCCTCTATTTTCAAGAAGTTTTGTTTGAGGAAATGCTGCAGCAAACTTTGTATGATCAAAAAGTGTGCTTGGGATTTGGATTGCTTCCTTGAGTTGTTCTTTTTCCATAGCATCCTTACCCTTCTTAACAGTCTTCTCTTTTCTTCAAAATCTCTTTGAGAAGCTTCAAATTCATATTTATCTCTTTCAATGATTTCATCTAGGGCACTTTCAAGTTTTGGATCAATATACTCCATTGTATTTTCAGGTATTTCAACTTTCTCATAAGTTTTGTAATAGAATCTGTCCTTCTTGTACATTTTTCTTTGCTCTTTTGTATACCTCTCCCAGATGGGTATATTTCTTCCATATCCTCTTCCTCTTCCATCTCTTCCCCTTCCTATGTAATTTCTTCTCTGCCCTATTCCTCTGTATGGAGGTCCTTCTCTGAAGGCAGGTGCTTGGACAATTGAAGTGGGTGTTGAAGTAGGATCAGAAGGGAGCTGAGATGATGGTGGAGATGATGGAACAGTTTCAGGGATCTGGTCAGTAGGCTTGACTGGAGATGGTGCTATTGTAGATTCTTCACAGTAGGGCCTGATGTCAGGTGTTTCAGGGAGAGGTAACTCAGTCCATTCTTTTGACTCCTACAGACTCTTCAAGTAGTCATTGTCATCTAAGAATAAATCACTCTCCCTCTATTTTGATGACTCCCCTGTATTGAAGGCATGGTTCTTGGAGGAGAACAAGATTCTGGGAATGGAAGAAACTTGGAGGTGATGGCAGGCTCTTCTTCAGAAATAATGGACAAGGGGAAAGTTGCAGTGTATACTGAATCTGGAGATGGCCTGCTGGTACACTTCTCCACCTACTTTATATTATTGAACAAGGATATAAAGGCATCAGCTGGCAGTCCTAATAATCTTACCTCTTCATTAATGGCTTCGATTTCAACATTGAGGTTCTGTAACCTCCTATGTTGAGCACAGAGCTTTCAATAGCAGTCATGCGAGAAGTCAAGATAGAGAGAACTGAATTGAGATAGCAAAGTCTCTAGAGCTAGATCAACTACTTCGACAATGTTTCTTTTATTTGGAGGAGATGCCATTAATGTCATATGAGTACCTGTACTGAAACAGAAAGAGAGAAGGAGACAGGAAGATAGAGTAGAGCGAGAGGGAGAGAATTCGAAAAGAACAATAAAGTCCAATGCCTGAGTTGCTTTGAGTAGATGAATCGTCACAACTTAGGTTTATACTCGAAGCACCATCGAAAATAGATGAATTCAATGTGCCAAAACATGTCGATGTCATTTCTGGAAGCAGTCTGTGCGCGCTTTGCAAAATCAACGTAACGTCGAATGTAAGTCAGCGTGGCTCTGAGTATAGTCAACAACTATGATATCGACGTAAGTGTCAATATGTATTTGATACTATGTCGAGTGCTATTCGAATGACCTATCCCCGTCAGCTCTCAAAGCTGACGTCGAGTAGAAATCGATGGTGAGTCGATCTGTATTCAACGCAGCTCTGAATAAACACTTTATTATCCTTAAAAATTTTGTTATTTTTCCATGCAATACCTTTTTATTGAAAATAAGTTTAATTACATAATAGGGGTGACCTATAGAGCTCCATCAAGCATTCCTAGTGCATTGATGAAGAACTTGTGCTTACTTTCATCAAGTGGCTTAGTGAAGATGTCATCCCATTGAATATTAGTGGAGATGTATTGAAGATTGATCTTACCCTTCTCAATATTGTCCCTGAGAAAGTGGTGCCTTATCTCTATGTGCTTAGTTCTGATGTGGAGAACATGATTGGAAGCTATAAAAATAGCACTAGAGCTATCACAAAATATTGTGGAATTGTCAAGGGTGAAGTTGTAGTCCAACAACTGATTTTGCATCCACAATGTTTGTGAGCAGCAGCTTCCTACAGCTATATACTCAACTTTATCTGTAGAAGTGGAGACTGTTGTTTGCTTCTTGATAAACCATAAGATCAGTCTAGCACCCAGGAATTGACATGTTCATGCGGTGCTTTTTCTATCCAGCCTACATCCAGCATTGGCTGAATAGTACTGCGAGAATTATTTTCTAAATTAATTTTGTGCGTGCAAAATGAGGGGTTAATCCCCTTGATGTCAGAAATTTGCCATGCAATTGCATGGCGGTGATTATTTAATATTCTAATTAATTCGGAAATTTCCGAATCGTTAAGCGCGGAAGATATAATCACAGGCATTTTTGAATCTTTTTCTAAAAATATATATTTTAAATGTTCCGGCAATTGTTTTAATTCCAAACTCGGTGGCTCCTCGTAAGATGTTTTTATTTTAGAAATATTTAATTTTACTTCTTCAAATTTGAGCGGCCGAGTTATTTCTTTTAGACAAATAAATTTTCAATTTCCGGATTTTCAAATAACGGTGAAATTAATTCAGAAAATGACGTTATTTCCTCTTCAAAATTTGATTCTAAAGTAAAGCAAGAGTCGTCATTAGAAAAAGAATTTCTCATAGAGTTGTTAATACTAAAAGTTACTTCTTCATCCCCAACTAGTAGGAGAAGTTTGCCATTACTAACATCAATAATTGCCCGAGAGGTGGCGAGGAAGGGACGTCCGAGTATAATAGGGACTTCGGCGTCTTCCTCATTGTCTAGGATGACAAAATCTACCGGGAAGATAAATTTTTCAACCTTGACAAGCACATCCTCAATGACCCCTATCGGGTATTTAATTGATCTGTCCGCTAGTTGGATGCTTATATTGGTTGGGTTTGGGGTGCCCAAACCAAGCTTTTTAAATAATGAAAATGGCATCAAATTTATGCTGGCGCCCAAATCTGCCAAGGCGTGTTTTATTAAGAAATTACCGAACAAGCACGGGATGGAAAACTGTCCCGGATCGTTTAATTTTTGCCGCAATTTATTTAGAACTATCGCTGAACATTCTGCGTTGAGAGAAACACGCGAAATATCTTCAAGTTTCTTTTTATTTGATAATAAATCCTTGAGATATTTTGCGTATTTAGGCATTTGAGAGAGTGCCTCGCAAAATGGTACGTTGATTTGTATTTGTTTTAAAATATTTATAAATTTTTTATACTGCTCCTCGTTGCGCTCATTTTGTAATTTAGAAGGATACGAAATAGTAGGCGTTTGAATAATGCGTTGAGCTAAATCAGAAGAATTTAAATGCGGAGTTGGAGTTGAAACGTTTACCTCAGGCTCGGCCAAATTTGAACTTTTTACCTCCTTTCCGCTGCGAAGGGTTATAGCGTTGGCGCTCTCCTGTGGATTAGGCTCAGTATTGCCCAGTAGAGCTCCCTGCTGGCGTTCAGAGAACATCTTGGCGAGTTGTCCAATCTGATTTTCTAGACTTTTAATAGATACGGAAAGGTTCCGGATATTGGCATCAGTAGAGGCTGTTGGAACATGGTCTTCCGCATCTCCTAGGTTTGAGAATAACAAATCCTATGTGTATTTGACCTTGTGTGTTCAAGTGTGCAGGATAATATAGTCCATATGACTCAAGGAGTACTCATGATGACTGCCCCCAAAATTGAAGCCAGAATTCGAAGAGGCTCACTAGCGCCGGCGGTAGCACCTAGCGCCGGGCGCTAGCGATGAATAGCGCAATTCCAGGAGCTATTATAGAAGGCGCTAACGCCTGGCGGTAGCGGATAACGCCGACGATAGCGATGCACACAGAAGGAATAAAAGCAAGGTTGCCACGGATTGAAGATCCTGCCGCACAAGAAGTTTCTTAATCGGGGATAGCGCCGGCAGTATCTACTAGCGCTGGCGGTAGCATGGCGCACAAAAGGCATAGAGCAAAACGTTGTCGCGGATGGGAGATCCTGCCGCGCAAATTGTTTCCTAATTCGGGCTAGCGCCGGCGGTAGCGCTTGGGCTATAAAAGGACCCCCTCTCCTCTTGTTTTCGGACACACCCATTGCATACACCTCAGAGAGAGAGTACTAGAATTCTAGAGGCTTGTCTTAGCCGAAATTTGAGGTCCCAGTGAAGCTCTGCCAATTTCTGAAGGAGAATTCCATCACGCTGAATCCAGACGAAGTCCGCTTCAACAAACGCTGATTCTACAGCGGATCTTCGTCCCCGACTTCAGAAGTTCTTCTTAAGGGAGGTTTTGTTATTTTATTTCTCTTTCTTCATTGTAAACGGTAGTGAAATCGCCTCGTGTTGGCGACTAGGTCTGGGGTAGACTTAGGGCTGAAATTCGCCTCGTGTTGGCGACTAGATCTAGGCTAGTTCTAGGGGGTGCTTGAGGCCACATCCGGGGAAGGATTGGCTAGAGCGGCTTGAGGCCGAATCTGGGGTGGATAAGGCTAGGGCCACCGGTTCGTGGGGAAGCGAGTCGGGATAAAAACAAAAAGAGCTTTTTTATTATTCGCCTCCGATCTCTAGCTTCATCGAGATCAAGTTTTGTAAAACTTATTTATCATTAATAAAGCTTGTCTCTCTTTTTGTTTTACTTAACTTATTCCATGTCTTTTATCTTGCAATAATTCAAAGTTTTTAAATATAGTCTAAGGTTTTCTAAACCCTTATTCACCCCCCCCCCCTCTAAGGGCGCCGACCGATCCAACAAGTGGTATCAGAGCGGTTTTGTTCCAATCGGCTTAACAACCGGGAACAATGACGTCTCAAGATCTCGCTTTTCCTGAAGGTCAAGGGGTTAGTCGACCACCTCTCTTTACTGGGTCAGATTTTAACTACTGGAAAAATCGAATGATGTGTTTTCTTATGACCATGGATGTAGAAGTATGGAACATGGTAGAAGTACGATACTCTCCGCCTACAACTGTAGTAGGAGAGGCGACATTAGCAAAACCTAAAGATAAATGGGATGACAACGATAAACTAAGGTGTAAAAATAATGCTAAAGCAATGAACGCTTTATATTGCGCTTTAAATAGGACTGAGTTTAATAGAATTTCTACATGCACAACTGCTTATGATATTTGGAATCAATTGGAAGTTACTCACGAAGGTACATCACAGGTGAAATATGCCAAGCTGTTTCAACTAGAATCTGAATACGAAAAATTCAGGATGGACACGGAAGAGGACATCAACTCAATGTACACTCGCTTCACAAAGATTGTCAACGCATCAAAGGCGCTTAGAAAGACCTACTCCGACGGAGACTTGGTGAGGAAAATTCTTCGTTCCTTACCTCCAAGGTTCAATCCGAAGGTGACGGCCATCTCAGAGTCGCACAACCTAAGAACGCTCCAGATCGAGAATCTCATTGGGAATCTCAAAACCCATGAGGTAGAACTACAAATTCAACATGACGAATACAACAAGGAGCCGAAGAAAAAGGCGTTGGCGCTGACATCAAAGAAGGAGTGCATCGATGAGGACGATGATGATGAAGAAGGACTCCTGGTGAAGAATTTCAAGAAGTTCATCAGAAATCCCGAGAGAAGGAACACATTCCAAAAATTCTTCCAAAAAGATACTCGACGAAAGGGATCCTCCTCTTCATCAAAGAAAGAAAAAGGAAGCGATGACGAAGAAGAAAGGCCGCCTCCAGAATGCTATCACTGCAGAAAAACTGGGCACATTCGGAGCCAGTGCCCAAAATACCAAAAGGAACGGAAAGAACAAAAGAAAGCAAAAGAAAAGAAGAAAGTGTTGAAGGCCGCTACTTGGGATGACTCTTCCTCTGAAGAGTCAAACGGTTCTGAGTCAAGTAGCGAGGAGGAAGCAAACTTGTGCTTAATGGCCAAAAGCGACGATGACGACACCAGTGTTCTGAGCGACACTGAGGTATCTCCTCCTACCTTTGAAGAACTTTATGATAAATTTGTTTATTAAATCTTGAAAATGAATCTATTATAAAAGAAAATCGTAAGCTCACAAAAAAATTAGTCTCTCTTGAAAAAAGGAAAGTTTCATGTCAAGAATGTGAGCATTCTTTATTTATGATAAAAGAACTTGAAGTTTCTCTCTCTAATGCCCTTTCACAAAACAAAATCATTGCAAAAGAAAATGGGGACTTAGAGAGAAAATTGAAAACTTCTATATTACAAATTGAAAAGAACAAAAAAGGATTTGAAAACAAATGTGTTATGATTGTTCAAGAAAATACATCTCTTAAAAAACAAAATCAAAATCTCAATTTAGCCATAACCAAATTCGGGATTGGTCAAAAATCCCCGGATATGCTTCTGGGTAATCAATGCTTTGGGTCTGGAAAAATCGGACTCGGATATAAAAGTGAACACTACCGCCCGGCGCTAGCTACTAACGCCGGCGGTAGCTCTAAAGTTAAAAATTCTTCTGGTTTTTCTAATGTACAAACATCATCCAGCAAGGGCAACATAGAAACTCAGAAAAGGGTCTCAACCCCTTTTATTTCGTGTGCTAATTGTCTTAAATTTGGACACACGTCTGGCTCTTGTAGGAATATAATAAATCAACGATCATTAAAACAAATCTGGGTACCTAAGAAATCCACTTACTTTATGGGTGGTACCTTTTGGGTATCTGGGTCTTTACTCTCATCCTCTTTCTAGATTTGCAGGAAGGCTAAGGAAACAGAAGACGTGTGGTATTTGGACTCAGGCTGCTCCAAACACATGACGGGCAATAAAGCAAAATTCCTTAGCCTAGAAAGGAAGAAAGGAGGAATAGTAACATTTGGCGATAACGGTAAAGGAAGGATCATGGGAGTTGGTACAGTGGGTAACGCATCTTTTCTTATATCAAATGTGCTTTATGTGAAAGGATTAAAACATAACCTAATATCTATAAGTCAACTGTGTGATAAAGGTTTAGACGTATTTTTTGAATCTTCCACTAACCTTTGCAAGATTGTTAATCCTAAAACAAAAGATGTGTTATTAACTGCACCTAGAATTCATAATGTTTACATAGTTTCATTTCATGATCTTTCTAAATCTTCTATAAAATGTTTTATAACAAAAAATGATGAATTAGAATTATGGCATAGACGCTTAGGCCACGCTAGTACAAAGCTCATCTTAAAACTAGCAAAAAGAGAATTGATTAGAGGATTGACTAAGTTAAATGGAAATTTATCTTCATTATGCTCTCCATGCCAAAAAGGCAAATTTACTAAGTCATCTTTTAAAAGCAAAAACGAAATTTCTACATCAAAACCTCTGCAATTAATTCATATGGATCTTTTTGTTCCCGTTAACACTGCGAGTCTTGGTGGCAGATTATACACTTATAGTCTCATAGATGACTATTCTAGATATTGTTGGACTTTATTTCTCTCCTCCAAATCTGATGCGTTTTGCGAATTTTCAAAATTATGTACTCGCATTCAAAATGAATTAGATTTAAAAATAAAATGCATTCACTCAGATCATAGAGGTGAATTTGAAAATGAAAATTTTAAATCTTTTTGTGACATGTTAGGTATTAAGCATGAGTTCTCTGCTCCACGCACACCTCAACAAAACGGTGTTGTAGAACGAAAAAATAGGACAATACAAGAACTTGCACGCACAATGCTATCTGAATATAAATTACCTAAGTATTTTTGGGCAGAAGCCGTAAGCACTGCATGCTATGTAATGAATAGAGTTATGCTTCGCCCATCATTAACTCTCACACCATATGAACTCTACTATCAAAAGAAACCTAACGTATCGTATTTTAGAGTATTTGGATGTAAATGCTTCATTCTTAATACAAAAGATTCTTTAGGAAAATTTGACGAAAAATGCGATGAAGGAATATTTCTTGGTTATTCTTCAACTAGTAAAGCATATAGAATATTTAATAAAAGATCAAGCAAGGTTGAAGAGTCAATTAATGTCAGATTTGATGAGTTTGTTCCATGTGCAGAAAAGCTCCCTACAGGTACCGATGATGAACCTTTGCCATCCTTGGAGCACGACGAAGTAGAACCGTCCAAAGAAGAGGAGGAGAAGTCAAAAGAAGATGAATATGTACCTCCAAGCATTCTAAACTTCTCCAAAAATCATCCAAAGGAGCTAGTCATTGGGGAACCTTCTACTGGGGTAATAACTCGGTCCTCTCTTCATGAAACATTTTCAAATATTTGCTTTGTGTCTGAAATTGAACCTAAAAACGTTTCCACCGCTTTAAATGACGAATTTTGGTTTTTGGCAATGAATGAAGAGTTAGGACAATTTGAAAGAAATAAAGTTTGGAATTTAGTAGAAAGACCATCTAATCATCCAATTATTGGCGTAAAATGGATTTTTAAAAATAAACTAGATGGTGAATCTAGGATTGTCAGAAATAAAGCACGCTTAGTTGCTCAAGGTTATTCACAAATCGAGGGGGTAGATTTTGAAGAAACTTTTGCACCCGTAGCTCGCTTAGAATCTATACGAATATTTTTGGCATTTGCGAGTTTTAAAAGAATAAAATTATTTCAAATGGATGTTAAAAGTGCTTTTTTAAACGGGTTCATTAAAGAAGAAGTTTATGTAGAACAACCCCCCGGTTTCATAAATGAAAGATTTCCAAATCATGTTTACAAATTAGAAAAAGTGCTTTATGGTTTAAAACAAGCGCCCCGTGCTTGGTATGATCGTCTTACATCATTTTTGTTAGAGCACGGTTATGTTATGGGAAGTGCAGACAACACACTCTTCATTAAGCATAAAAATAACGAATTAATTATTCTACAAATATATGTTGATGACATCATTTTTGGAGCCACTAATGAAGAGTTGTGTAATGAAGTAGTCTTAATAATGAAAAATGAATTTGAAATGAGTCTTGTTGGAGAACTATCATATTTTCTTGGTTTTCAAATTTCACAAAGAACTGATGGTATTTTTCTGTGTCAATCAAAATATGTTCACGATGTGCTTAAACGATTTGGATTTGAAAATCTTAAACAAGCTTCTACTCCTATGAGTGCTTCTTTAAGACTAGGAAAAGAAGAATCTGGAATTTCTATTGATCAAACGCTATATAGAGGAATGATAGGTTCTCTTCTTTATTTAAGTGCATCTAGACCAGATATAATGTTTGCCGTATGTTTATGTGCTCGCTTTCAAGCCGATCCAAAAGAATCTCATTTAAAAGCGGTAAAACGTATTTTTTGTTATCTAATAGGGTCATCTAAACTAGGATTATGGTACCCACATAATGACTCTTTCACACTCCACGGCTATTCCGATTCGGACTACGCCGGGTGCTCACTAGATAGGAAAAGCACTGGCGGTATGTGTCAATTTTTAGGACCCTCTTTAGTTGCTTGGTCTAGTAGAAAATAATCTTCGGTTGCACTCTCCACCACAGAGGCCGAATATATCGCACTTGGTAGTTGTTGTGCACAAGCGTTATGGATGAGCCAAACACTAGAGGACTTTGGATTTCATCTCAAAAACATAGATCTTAAATGTGACAACAAAAGTGCAATAGACCTCACATATAATCCTGTACACCATTCTAGATCCAAACACATCGATGTTCGTCATCATTTCATTAGGGATCACATTAAGAAAGAAAATGTAAAAGTAAGCTTCATTGGGACAGACTCTCAACTCGCTGACATATTCACTAAACCTCTTCCCGATGCACGATTTCGTTTATTACGACTTGAGTTAGGTGTGCTAGATCTTACAAGTTAAAATATGCTCACAAATACAAGCTTCTTCACTTTTAACCATCAAAAACATCTCCTAAAAATCTGCACTTTTAGCATGAAACTACTATTGGGACACCTAATCAAGACCACCAATCAAAATTTCCAAAATCCTACAAAATCATTCACTTTCTCCCGCGCTAGCGCTACCGCAGGCGCTAGCTTCCATGTTCTATTTTCTGTATTTTTTAAATTTTGAAAAATTTCTAAAAATATATTAATTTATATTTTCTACTTAGTTTTGCCCTTCTGTGTTTCTTTATTTTTTGAAAAATCAAATACAAAACTACAAAAACCAAATTACAAAAAAAAAATTATGTTTTTATTTTTCGCTTGTGTTGTTTCCTTTGTTAAAGTTCATCTTTATGCAAAAATCAAATATAAAATTACAAAAGCAAAAATTACAAAAATATGTTTTTCTTTGCTAAAATCAAATACAAAAATATAAAACTTTAAAACAAACAAAAAAAACTGTATGATTTTTTCAAGCATGAGTTAATCTATTATTTCGAAATTCTACAATGTTACAATTTATCTTTTCAAACTACTTTGGACATTGTCTTTCTTCATGCTTTGATATATCTATTCAAATGTGCATCAATTATAGCTTAAAAGTTGTGTAGGATCAAGCTTAGCATGCCTCTAAGTATGAGAAATGCTTTATGTTTGATAATGATATTCATTCACTCACCTTTTTTTTGGCATTGTCTACATATGTCTTTAATCTAAGAATGCTTGTAAATGTTTTGTATTAGTACAAATAAATTAAAATTGCACAAGTATCTTACCTACACTCCTTATTTTGCACTCTTAAAAATTAAGAAAAGTGGTTATGTTTTTTATAAATTCTATTGATTTACAAAACAAGTGTATTCGGAGAACTTTGTACAAAACAAAATTATAAAATAAATGACAAAGATAAATCCACCAAGCACTACTTGAACCTCCTGATAAGCCTTAATAAGCATTGTGAGGTTGAGCACCTTGGAAAGAATAGTAAAGTGTCTTGTGCAAATCAAATCTTTCTTTCAAAAATAAGAAAAACCACTTACTCTTAAGTACAGCGGATCACTAGTCTCAAAATTCAAAATAAAATATGTGATCCCCCAAGCACTACTTTGCACCCTGATAAGTCTTGATTAGCATTGTGTGTGCAGAGCACCTTGGTAGTTGTACTTTTTTTTATTGTGTATTAAAGTGCGTGGAAGTAATCTTATTTGTGTTTTATTGTGCTCGTACTTTACATATATCTTGTATTTTTGATCAAAACATTTGTTTACATTCCTCAAAAATATACTTATGTGCACATCATTATCCTCCATAACACTTCTTCTCATGATTATTGGATCCTAATGCTAATTCTATATTACTTTTTATTTATGAAATGCACTAGATAACCTAGCATGTGTTCTACAATGTTTTGTATGTCTTTGGAATTATGAATTAAAGTAACATTGTAGTAAATTCTTTTTGATAAACATTATTTCATGCTTGGTTAGGTCTAACTGCAAAATGTTTTACAAAACCATCATCTTTTGTGAATGTTAACTCAGATTTTTTGGATTATCATTTTTTGTATTGTTATAAGTCTTCCGCATCTTAACCATATAACTGTTTTACCTTGCGCTTTCATGCTTACTTAATATCTTGTATTCTTTGCATCATCACTTATTCTTAAAAATTCCTATCTTTCATTAAGTGATAGATTTACTTGGAACACTTTTTATTGGTTACTTCAAACATAAAAATCTTTTATGCTACAAACTCTGAAAATTTTGTAATGCTCATAACTCTAGTCTATTTCAATGAAAAACAATTCTAAAACTCCGTATCATTTACTTAAAAAGCTCGATCATGCCTTCTCTTCTGTTTACAAATTCTTTGGTGCTTTGTTTCCCTACCCTTTTTTGCTAATAACAAAGGGGGAGAACTAACATGATAAATATAACCCGCTATCAGAAACTCATCATGACAAATTCAGATGATAGCTTACATATTAGGGGTGCACTCACTTAGGGGGAGCATGTATTTAGGGGGAGCAATTCTAAATGCAAAAATCAATAAGTATCCTAAGTCATCACTCTCACACACACACAAGTAGAGTTTCATCATGCATATCTATTAATGCTTTGATTTATCATTAATGGATTTGTTATTATCAAAAGGGGGAGTTTGTTGGAACATGGTCTTCCGCATCTCCTAGGTTTGAGAATAACAAATCCTATGTGTATTTGATCTTGTGTGTTCAAGTGTGCAGGATAACATAGTCCATATGACTCAAGGAGTACTCATGATGACTGCCCCCAAAATTGAAGCCAGAATTCGAAGAGGCTCACTAGCGCCGGCGGTAGCACCTAGCGCCGGGCGCTAGCGATGAATAGCGCAATTCCATGAGCTATTATAGAAGGCGCTAACGCCTGGCGGTAGCGGATAACGCCGGCGGTAGCGATGCACACAGTTGTCGCGGATTGAAGATCCTGTCGCGCAAGAAGTTTCTTAATCGGGGATAGCGCCGGCGGTATCTACTAGCGCTGGCGGTAGCATGGCCCACAAAAGGCATAGATCAAAATATTGCCGCGGATGGGAGATCCTGCCACACAAATTGTTTCCTAATCCGGGCTAGCGCCGGCGGTAGCGCTTGGGCTATAAAAGGACCCCCTCTCCTCTTGTTCTCGGACACACCCATTGCATACACCTCAAAGAGAGTACTAGAATTCGAGAGGCTTGTCTTAGCTGAAATTTGAGGTCCCAACGAAGCTCTGCTAATTTCTGAAGGAAAATTCCATCACGCCGAATCTAGACGAAGTCCGCTTCAACAAACGCTGATTCTACAGCGAATCTTCGTCCCCAACTTCAGAAGTTTTGTTGGATCTTGAGGCGCCCTTAGAGGGGGGGGGGGGGTGAATAAGGGCCTTTTTGAAAATATGATTTTTACTTAAGAATTTTAAAACAACTTTTACTTTTCTAAAAGTTACTTATAAAAATTTCAAACTAATGTAATTTTTAGAATAAATTCAAACACAAATTTCTAAGTTAAAGATTAAACAACCATATTTGCAATTAAAGAAAAAGTCATAACTTTATAATTATGAAAATCACATACAAATAATATGATCTTAACAATGCTTAAGATCAAGGCACAAATATGATAATAACCCTTTTACAATTTGTGTTTACCAATCCTTCTCCCAAGGATCGGAAGGCTATCACTTGTATCTCTCTAGACCAAGCCCAAGCCTATCCTCTAGATCTTCCCAAGATCTAGACGTAGCACACAAGGCCACGATTTCCCACCAAGCCACGCAAGGACTTGGATGCTCCACACAAGGAAGCGATTTTCCCCTATGCCACGCAAGGACTTAGACGTCACGCACAAGGAGACGATTTCCCTACCAATACAAAATGAAATGTATATAAATGAAAATACAATATGAAAAGAACAACTCCCTAGAAATTCAGATCTCTGAAAGGAAGGTTGAAGCCTCGAGATGATCGTTGATGAAGAAGCGCGCCCGATCTCGTCTTCAATCTCAAACCTTCTAAGCACAAATGGGAGTTGATGAGGTTCTGGAGCTCTCTGGTTCGTATGTACTCAGGAAGGGACTTGAAATTGTCAATGCTTGGAATGCACGAACAAAAGGATCCAATATATAGAAATTTGATGTCGCCTGGGCGATATCGGCTGTCGGAATTTCCGATAGCGCTAAACTTCCACTCGTAGTGCTGTCGTGCTGGCAGTTGTTGTAACCTCCGAGCTGTCGCCTGGGCGATATCGATGTCGGATTTCTGACAGCGCAAAACTGCCGCTCGTCGTGTTGCTGTGGGGGAAGTTGTTGTAACTTCTCTGTTGTCGCCTGGGCGACATCAGCTGTCGGAAAATTCCGACAGTGAAAATTTCATACTCTTAAATTGAGATCCAGCAGAATTGTGAACATCTCGTACCTGTTACCTGCACACCATTAATAAAAATAGAATCAAATACAAACGGGACTTTATTATTATCAAACTGGAAGAGTGCGAAACGCATGCTCCAACAATCTCCCCCTTTTGATAATAACAAATCCGTATAAAAAGAAATCATGTCTATGTAGGTTGTTGATTTTAACATATGGTGTGTGCACAAAAATAACATGATATATTCCTCTTAAGAGTAATCTCCCCCTAGATGAAAGCTCCCCCTAAATGAATGCTCCCCCTAAATATTATAGTAAATTGAAATGATGTATTGTTTAGGTTGATTATTTAGGTGTAATAGTTCTTTGATTTCATGAATATACTTATAATTCTCCCCCTTTTGGTATTAGCAAAAGGTAATATGAAATGAATGAGTAGTTCTTAAGGGACGAGATAGGATGGAGAAAATAAGAGTAAGCGGAAGCACTTGTTGGGAAAATGATTGAAGTTCTTGAAGTAATAGTAATATATCATAGTATTGAATAAACTCATGAATAGGCGGTATAGCCATATGAAGTAATAAAATAAAATAACTTAAACATGATCAAGGTCATTTGAAAGTATCATGAAAAGACACAATTGTGTATAGAAATTTGGAATATTTTCGGTCCAATTCTCATGAGATGAATGTTTATATAAGATAATGATGTGTACAAGTGATACTTAGATCAAACATATGAAGTTATTTAATGTACATGATCATTGGAATAGAGAACATAATATAAGCATATAAAGACAACTTTGACCTTGAAGAGATAGCATAATAAGAATAGAATACCATTTTTCTTTTGCACAAGACACTTTACAATTCTTTCCAAGGTGCTTAACCTCACAATGCTTATTAAGACTTATCAGGAGGGTAAGTAGTGCTTGGTGGAGTATCCTTGTCTTTAATTTAAACTCCCTTTTTTTGTGATCACATATTTTGTGATATCTTATTTTCGAGATACTTATAATTTTTTAATTGACCAAGGATCTCCGAATTCACTTGAATCGCAAAAGATGGTGTATATTTTATTGTGCTAACAAATCAAGGTTGAAAGTAGTATTTATGAAGTGCTATTATATTATGTTAAAGAGAATATGATTCATGTATATATTAAATAGAAAGACATATGTATGGATCAAAAGAAGTGAACGTGATAGTTCATTATTATATATAAACAATTTCTCATACTTAGAGGAATGCGAAAACAATTTCCAATAGTCTAAACAACTAAGTAGGAGTGTCAATACGATGATAGATTGGAAATGAAATCATATAATCATGTAATAGCCATTTTTTATAAAATAAATAACACATTGTTTGGCATCAATTCATGAGTTGTAGCATTAATAAAGACATATAACTATTGGAAAACATCAAAGGGACCAAAAACTAAAGATTAAGCAAATCGGGAGCTGTCGAAAATTTCCGACAGTCACTGTCGCCTGGGCGACAGCTAAAATTATAAATACGGCTTAAAACCGAGTCAAACCCTATTGTGCATCATTTTCTGGACTGAAGGGCGAGAGGAAGCTGTCGGAGTTCGGCGACAACCCTAGATTTAAGGTATGGGGTTTTTGATTTTGAAGTTTTTGATTCAAAAATTTTTAGAGATTTGTGATTTTGGAAAGGAGAGAAGATGAAAAATGTGTTTTTCATTTTACCTTTGATGAATGGTGTAGATCTTTGAAGTTTTGTGTAGAAAAGGTGTAGATCTAGTGTAAATCAAGTGGATCTTGGTGGATCTTGTTTGGATGTTGTGATTTTTAGGGTTTAAGTTTTGTATTTTTTTTTGATACATTGTTTAATTTCAAAAACTGAAGCTTGTTCTTTTGAAGAATGTTGAAGAAGATGAATAGTAATGGATATGTGAGAAGATGTGGTTTGTTCTAGAAATTTTTTTTTGTTAACTTGATTTTGAAATATAGCTTGATTTTGAGTAGATCTGGAAGTGTAGTTGAAAAATTTAAAGAAAAGTCCACTGGTGTACTGTCGAAATTTTTCGACAGTCAATGTCGCCTGGGCGACATCGTTCCAGTGCACAGAACTTGTTTAATTCATTTTTGTTATGTTATGTTTGCAGAATGGCTTCCAGTTCTGAGGCACGAAGGAGTACGTCTGAAGATGCGCATAGTTCGTATCAAGTTTACCCTGGGATTGAGAAAGCTATAATTGGAGTAGCAAAATATGTAGAATTTGATTCTCTGAAACACGATCATATCTATGATCATCTTGCGAATGCAGGTATAATTTCAGTAATCACAGCAGATACGTTCTCATCCTTTTTGATTCGAGAATTTTATAATCATTTGGAAGACCCGAGTTATACCGAATTGGATGGGGGAGTGAGATCTAGAATCCAAGGTCAACAAGTGGAAATAACACATGTTGATCTTTGAGAGGAATTCGGTCTTCTTATGAGTGAACATATGCCTGATATAGTAGAGAGCTATAGAAAGGATAGAGATTGGACCCTTGTAAACATGAGTTATACATGGAAGTCAAAAGAAGACCCTAATCACTGAAGTTTCGTCACTCACTCCGGATGCATATTTAGTCCAAGATATATTAAGGAACTCAGTTATGTTAAAGAGTAGAGATACAATGAGTATCACGACATAGTTGACGCTGATTACATACTTTATTATGGAGGAGGAACCTTTTGATGTAGCGGACTTCATCCTTTCCCAGATTCTGTATGCTTTTAGATTAAAACATCCAAAATGGGTGAAGATTCATACTTTGCCAATGGGGGCAATAATTCAACGTATACTATATAAGAAGTATGAATGGATAGTTCAAGATTCATACTTTGATGATTGTTTTCCTGAGATATACTATACGGGAACTATGAGAGTGAAGAAGACTCAGAAAAAGCCTCATCCTGGAATTGAGATTAGAGAGCCTACAATTCCTAGGGGAGGATCACTACGAGAGTCTATAGATGATCTGCGTGATTCCTTTGAGGATCACAAGAAGGAAGTGAAGAAAGATCGTAGTAGAATGCAGAAGTTTATGAAATTTTTGGTGAAAGGTTTGAAGTTAAATCCTACTCCGGAAGAAGCGGCCGAATGGCAAATTCCAGATGAAGAACCGCCACGCCAATCGGTGAGGCGGACTCTACGTGGTAAGGACGTAAGACGAGGACCTCCAGAAGACTGTCCAGAGAGCAGCGGGGCTGGTTATGAGGATTCTGAGTAGTTATCATCATGGTGCTGCTTCTGAATGATGTCGGAATTTTCCGACATCCACTGTCGCCTGGGCGACAGTGAATTTTGCCTAGATTTCATTTTCTGTTATCTGAACTTGATCCTATGTGAATTTCTACTATTTGTTGTGAAACAATTTTATGTAATATTAATTATGTGTGAATTTTTCTTAAGTAATTCAAATTCTATGGTTTGATTTAAAATTTAGTCTTTCTTTTTAAAATGTATAGGTTTTGTGACATTTTTTTTTTATTTTATAGGTCATAAGTAGTGATATAATCATTGTGAAAAGTCTAGGATTCCCAATTCTAGCCTAAGCATAGAAAAACGGGAATCCGGTAACGGTTTAGTGAATATATCCACTAGTTGATTATCCGTGCCTATAAATGAAATTTTTATGTGGTTATTTTTAATATGATCTCTAATAAAATGATGTCTCACATCAATATGCTTAGACCTTGAATGATGGACCGGGTTGTATGTAAATCAATTGCACTTTTATTGTCACACCATAATTCAATAGTTTGTTGTTTAATATTAAAGTCTTCTAAAGTTTATTTCATCCAAAGAGCTTGTGCACAACAACTACCAAGTGTGATGTATTCGGCCTCGGTGGTTGAGAGGGCAACATAATTCTGTTTCCTACTCGACCATGAAATGAGTGAAGGGCCTAAAAAGTGACAAGTGCCACTAGTGCTTTTCCTATCTAGTGAACAACCGGCATAATCAGAATCAGAGTAGCCAAAAAGAGTAAAATCATCGCTATGAGGATACCATAAACCAAGTTTAGATGTGCCAATTAAATATCTAAAAATTCTTTTTACCGCTTTTAAATGTGAATCTTTGGGATCGGCTTGAAATCTAGCACATAAACAAACTGAAAACATAATATCCGGTCTAGAAGCAGTTAAATATAAGAGTGAACCTATCATGCCTCTATATAAAGTTTGATCTATTGATATTCCATTTTCATCTTTTCCTAATTTTAAAGATACACTCATAGGAGTATTTGCTTGTTTGAGACTTTCAAATCCAAATCGTTTTAAAACATCATGAATATATTTTGATTGGTTAATAAAAACTCCATCATATTTTTGAACAATTTGAAATCCTAAGAAATATTTTAATTCTCCTACCATACTCATCTCAAATTCACTTTCCATCATTTTTACAACATAATTACACAACTCTTCATTAGTGGCTCCAAAAATAATATCACCAACATAGATTTGTAAAATAATTAAATCATCATCTACTTGTTTAATGAAGAGTGTACAATCAACACCACCCATTTTAAAACCATTTTGTAATAAATATATAGTCAATCTATCATATCATGCTCGTGGTGCTTGTTTTAAACCATACAAAGCTTTTAACAATCTGTATACGCGATTAGGAAATTTTTCATTGACAAATCCTGGGGGTTGTTCAACATAAACTTCTTCTTTAATCAACCCATTTAAAAATGCAGTTTTAATATCCATTTGCAATAATTTAAACCTTTTATGACTAGCAAATGCAACAAAAATTCTAACTGCTTCCAAACGTGCTACGGGTGCAAATGTTTCATCAAAATCTACCCCTTCAATTTGATTATATCCTTTCGCTACAAGCCTAGCTTTGTTTCTAGTGACCCTAGAGTCACTATCTAATTTGTTTTTGAAAATCCATTTGACTCCTACCACAGGATGATCACTAGGTCTATCTACAAGAATCCAAACTTTATTTCTTTCAAATTGGTTAAGTTCTTCATTCATAGCTAGAAACCAAGATTCATCATTTAAAGCGGTGGCAACATCTTTTGGTTCAATATTTGAGACAAAACATAAATTTGAAAAACTTTCATGTAAACTAGAACGTGTATGTACCCCACTTAATGGTTCTCCAATAACAAGTTCTTGCGGATGATCTTTTGAGAACCTTAGCTCGGTTGGAGGTACATATCCTTGTTCTTCTTCTTCTTCACCATCTTTTTCATCTTCTTTCTCTACTTTTTCTTCATCATTATCATCATCATTTTTCTTCAGATTTTGTTCCACATCTTCTTCATTTTTCTCATTACCTGCAACTTTAGTATTTTCTACACAAGAAACATTTTCATCAAATTTTACATGAATAGATTCTTCAACCACTTTAGTATGTTTATTATAAACTCTATAGGCCTTGCTGGTTGAAGAATAACCAATGAAAATTCCTTCATCACATTTTTCATCAAATTTGCCTAAGTTATCTTTTGTATTCAGAATAAAGCATTTACAACCAAAAACTTTAAAGTAAGATACATTTGGTTTTCTTTGAAAATAAATTTCATAAGGAGTTAATTGTAATGTGGGACAAATCATGACACGATTAATAATATAGCATGCAGTACTAACGGCTTCGGCCCAAAAATATTTTGGCAATTTAAATTCACAAAGCATAGTACGTACTAATTCTTGAAGTGTTCTATTTTTCCTCTCCACTACACCATTTTGCTGTGGTGTGCGTGGAGCAGAAAATTCGTGTTTTATCGCAAATTCATTACAATATGAAATAAATTTTTCATTATCAAATTCTCCTCCATGATCTGATCTAATGCATTTTAATTTTAAATCAAGTTCATTTTGAATACATGAAATTAGTTTTACAAATTCATCAAAAGCATCAGATTTTGAATTTAAAAACAATGTCCAACAAAATCTAGAATAATCATCAATAATAACAAACGTATATTTTCTACCTCCTAGACTTTGTGTAGAAATTGGACCAAACAAGTCCATATGTAATAAATGTAAAGGTCTAGTAGTAGAAATAATATTTTTGCTTTTAAAAGATGATTTTGTAAACTTTTCTTTTTGGCCATGGTGAACATAATGAAGAAAGCTTTCCATTCAAATTTGGTAAACCTTTTATAATTTTATTTTTAGAAAGCTTTGCTATGCGTTTGGCACTAGAATGTCCTAGTCTCCTATGCCATAATTCAAGTTCATCATTCTTTGAAATAAAACATTTAAGTGTAGAATGAGATAAATCATGAAAAGTGATTGTATAGACATTGTTTATTCTTGGTGCAGTAAGTACGATTTCGTTTGTTTTAGAATCAATAATTTTTCAAAGGTTTGAGCTAGAGTCAAATAGAACATTTAGATTTTTATCACATAGTTGACCAATAGAAATTAAATTATGTTTCAAACCTTTAACATATAAAACATTTGAAATTTTAAATTCTTCGTTACCTACTACTCCAATGCCTTTGACTTTACCCTTGCCATTATCTCCAAACGTCACTGTTCCACCTTTCTTCATCTCCAGGCTAAGGAACTTTGATTTATCGCCTGTCAAGTGTTTTGAACATCCAGAGTCCAAATACCACACGTCTTCCTTGTTCCTAGCCTGCACACACACCTAAAAAGATGATGAGAGTAAAGATCTGGTTACCCAAGTGGTCGATCCCATGGCATAGGTGGACGCCTTAGGTACCCAGATTTGTTTAACATTAACTTTTCCTTTCTTCCAACATGAGCCCGAGATGTGACCAAATTGATGACATTTGGCACACACAATGAATGGTGAGGAACCATTTTTCAATGGTTTCTCTGGACTCTTGCTGGTGGAAACATCTTTATGTGTGGACTTAGAAAAATTTTCATTTTGAAAAACAGGTTTTCTGAACCTGGAGCTGTCGCTGGTTCCGACAGCCGCTGTCGGAAATTTCCGACAGCTTCCAGAGCTTCCAGAAACGTATCCTAGCCCAAATTTTGCTGTCCCATGGCATTGGTTGGCTAAAAGCATATCCAGAGATTTTTTTCCCAACACCAAATTTTCCAATTGCCATGTTCAACTCATTTACTTTGGACTTTAAAATTGAATTTTCTTTTACTATCATGCCACATCTATTTGCAACACTTTTCTTATAATTCTCTAATTGAGAATGAGAGATTTTAACAACTTTTTCTAAATCCTTTTTCTCTTTTAGAAGTTGATCAATTTTTTGATCGGATAGAAATAGTGTTTTCAAGTTCTTTTATCCTTGTCGAAGAGTGATCACACTCTTGACAAATTTCCTTCTCGTTCCCAATAGATATCAAATCATTTGATAACTTTTTATTTACTTTCAAAAGAACTTTGTTTTCAGATTTTAAAAAATCAATTTGTTTTAGGCTTTTATCCAAAAATTTGCAAGTTTTTATAAATTCATAATATAAATCTTCATAAGATGGAGGAGTTACCTCAGTGTCTCTTTGGACACTGCAATCGTCGTCAGATGACGCATTTTCTTTCCCCATCAAGCAGACATTTGCCTCCTCTTCCTCCTGTGTTGAGGAATCACTTTCTTCACTAGACGAAGAATCATCCCAAGTCTCTGCCTTTAATACTTTCTTCTTGTAACTTTTATCGTGCCTCTTTGCATTTTGCTCTTTCAGATACTTTGGGCACTTGCTTCTGATATGACCAATCTTCTTGCAATGGTAGCACTCTGGTAGCGGACGCTCCTCTTCATTCTCCATTTTTCCTTTGCCTTTTTGGTAGGCAAAATCATTCTTTTTGAAAAATCTCTTAAATGAATTTCTCCTCTCCGGATTTCTCATAAACTTCTTAAAGTTCCTCACAAACAGTCCTTCCTCATCTTCCTCACTTTCTTCAAATTTAGTTTCAACTTCCTTTTTAGATTTCAACATCAAGCTTTTCTTTTTGGGCTCCAAATTGTACTCTTGGCTTTGAATCTTCAACTCCACTTCATGGGTTTTTAGATTCCCAATGAGACTCTCCAATTGTAAGGTCTTAAGATCATGTGACTCAGAAATTGCAGTCACTTTAGGATTGAACTTTGGGGGAAGTGATCTTAAGATTTTCCTCACTAAATCTCCATTGGAGAAAACCTTACCCAACACCTTTGAATCGTTCACGATTTTAGTAAATCGTGTGTACATTGTATCAATTTCTTCATCCACCTCCATTTTGAATCTTTCGAATTCTGACTCCAGCTGAAATAGCTTTGAATCCTTTACCTGCAAAGTACCTTCATGAGTGATTTCTAAAAGATTCCAAATTTCATATACAGTATCACAAGCACAAACTCTATTAAATTCAGTGCGATCTAGTGCGCAAAATAAAGCATTCATGGCTTTTGCATTGTTTTTACATCTTAATTTATCATTGTCATCCCACTTGTCTTTGGGTTTGACCATAGTTACATCTCCTACAACAATTGTTGGGGAAGAATAACTCGTCTCGACCATATTCCAAACTTCCATGTCGAGAGCTATTAGAAAACACCGCATTCGGGTTTTCCAATAGTTATAGTCCGTGCCCGTAAAAAGTGGTGGCCTACTAATTCTTTGCCCCTCTACGAACGCGTGATCGTTGTGCGCCATTACTCCCCGTGGTAAAACCATTTTAGAGTAACCTAGCTCTGATACCACGTGTTGGATCTTGAGGCGCCCTTAGAGGGGGGGGGGGTGAATAAGGGCCTTTTTGAAAATATGATTTTTACTTAAGAATTTTAAAACAACTTTTACTTTTCTAAAAGTTACTTATAAAAATTTCAAACTAATGTAATTTTTAGAATAAATTCAAACACAAATTTCTAAGTTAAAGATTAAACAACCATATTTGCAATTAAAGAAAAAGTCATAACTTTATAATTATGAAAATCACATACAAATAATATGATCTTAACAATGCTTAAGATCAAGGCACAAATATGATAATAACCCTTTTACAATTTGTGTTTACCAATCCTTCTCCTAAGGATCGGAAGGCTATCACTTGTCTCTCTCTAGACCAAGCCCAAGCCTATCCTCTAGATCTTCCCAAGATCTAGACGTAGCACACAAGGCCACGATTTCCCACCAAGCCACGCAAGGACTTGGACGCTCCACACAAGGAAGCGATTTTCCCCTAAGCCACGCAAGGACTTAGACGTCACGCACAAGGAGACGATTTCCCTACCAATACAAAATGAAATGTATATAAATGAAAATACAATATGAAAAGAATAACTCCCTAGAAATTCAGATCTCTGAAAGGAAGGTTGAATCCTTGAGATGATCGTTGATGAAGAAGCGCGCCCGATCTCGTCTTCAATCTCAAACCTTTTAAGCACAAATGGGAGTTGATGAGGTTCTGGAGCTCTCTGGTTCGTATGCACTCAGGAAGGGACTTGAAATTGTCAATGCTTGGAATGCACGAACAAAAGGAGCCAATATATAGAAATTCGCTGTCGCCTGGGCGACATCGGCTGTCGGAATTTCCAACAGCGCTAAACTGCCGCTCGTAGTGCTGTCGTGCGGGCAGTTGTTGTAACCTCCGAGCTGTCGCCTGGGCAATATCGATGTCGGATTTCCGACGGCGCAAAACTGTCGCTCGTCGTGTAGCTGTGGGGGAAGTTGTTGTAACTTCTCTGCTGTCGCCTGGGCGACATCAGCTGTCGGAAAATTCCGACAGTGAAAATTTCATACTCTTAAATTGAGCTCCAGCAGAATTGTGAACATCTCATACCTATTACCTGCACACCATTAATAAAAATAGAATCAAATACAAACGGGACTTTGTTATTATCAAACCGGAAGAGTGCGAAATGCATGCTCCAACAAGTTCTTCTTAAGGGAGGTTTTGTTATTTTATTTCTCTTTCTTCATTGTAAATGGTAGTGAAATCGCCTCTTGTTGGCGACTAGGTCTGGGGTAGACTTAGGGCTAAAATTCGCCTCGTGTTGGCGACTAGATCTAGGCTAGTTCTTGGGGGTGCTCGAGGCCACATCCGGGGAAGGATTGGCTAGAGCGGCTTGAGGCCGAATCCGGGGTGGATAAGGCTAGGGCCACCGGTTCGTGGGGAAGCGAGTCGAGATAGAAAACAAAAAGAGCTTTTTTATTATTCGCCTCCGATCTCTAGCGTCATCGAGATCAAGTTTTATAAAACTTATTTATCATTAATAAAGCTTGTCTCTCTTTTTGTTTTAACTTATTTCATGTCTTTTATCTTGCAATAATTCAAAGTTTTTAAATATAGTCAAAAGTTTTTGAAAACCCTTATTCACCCCCCCCCCCCCCCTCTAAGGGCGCCGACCGATCCAACAGAGGCGACGTATTTGGTGAAGACCTCTTCAAGTGAAGGGGCATTTGGTGGTTGTGGTGGAGCGAATCCGGGAGGATTCGCTTGTGGGGGGAGTTGAGCATTATAGGGGTTGCTCCATAAAAAATTCGGGTGGTTCCTTAAACCCGGATTATAACTATTAGGAAGATTATTATTTAGGTTATAAGGAGGACGATAGGAGTTCCCCATATAATCAACTTGTTCTTTATTATAATAATAATTATTATAATTATTATAATTATTCGCCCCGTTAATGGCGGAGGAAGCAGACATCTCCGCCATTTGCTTAGTGAGCCATTCTACTTGATGTGCTAAATTCGGGGTGACCTCGACTTCAAAGAGTCCGTTCGGTTTGTTAGGACGCGACCGTTGCGCATTCCACTGATAAGCATTCATGGCCATCTCTTCAAAAAGCTCTTGAGCAGCTTCGGGGGTTTTGTTATTAAGCGTCCCCCCTGCGGCTGCATCAATCATCTGCCTTGTTTGGAGATTCAAACCATTGTAGAAAGTCTGAACTTGTTTCCATACGGGAAGGGCATGGTGAGGACATCTCCGCAAAAGTTCCTTGAAGCGCTCTCATGTGTCGTAGAGAGACTCCGATTCTATTTGCATGAAGGAGAGAATGTCCGTACGCAATTTAGCAAACTTTGCCGGAGGAAAATATTTTGTTAAGAATTTCTCCGTCATCTCGGCCCATGTAGTGATGGAACCTCTAGGAAGAGATCCCAACCATTGCTTGGCCTTAGTCCGCAAAGAAAATGGAAATAAACGCAAATGAATGGCGTCATCGGTGACGCCATTAATTTTAAACGTATCGCAAATTTCCAAAAAATTTAATAAATGTAAATTTGGATCTTCATCTTGTAACCCGTCAAAGATGACGGTTTGCGATACCAATTGAATGATATTCGTTTTAATTTCAAAATTATTATTCGCCACCGTCGGGCGAATAATACTAGATTGTGTTCCCTCCCAATTTGGCCTCGCATAATAGGACATAGTCCGTAGCGGGGCCTCATTATGGTCGGGGTTATCTATTAAGCCTTCGTTAGTTTCTCCGATTGACTCTTCTTGAATTATTGGTAGATCACTATATCGGAGATGACGCCGCAAGGTGCGCTCGATTTCCGGATCAATACAGAATTCAAGATTGACTGAAGAGTCTCCTCGGGTCATAAACCAAAATAAAAGAGGAAAAGATGCGAAAAAGATAAAGAAAATCAAATAATTTTAAGATAAATATTTTTATTATATTTTTTTTTATAATAATTTTTTTTATATAATAATTTTTTTATGAAGATTATTTTTTTTATTTAATTAGGTGAATTAAAATTAGTCCTGGACTTCCCAAGATCTACCCGGTGAAGGGCTTGCAAGGTACTAGAGGCTATGATGGGAATTCAAGCCCAAAGCGTCCTTTCCAGGAATTTAGTTGCACCTTAAAAATAGGAAAAGAAAAGATAAAATTAATAGATATTTCGTTTTTCAAAATATCAACTGTAGTCCCCGGCAACGGCGCCAAAAACTTGATGCGCAAAACTATATCCGCAAACGATAACAGCAAGTGTACCGTATCGAATGTAGTATAGGTTATAAAAACCAAGGTCGTATTAGACTCGGGGCGGTTGAGTACTCTTACTTCGGAAAATCTCTATTATTTTATCGAATAAAACTTGTGGTTGGTTGGTTGTGAGAAAGAGAAATAGCTTATTTAAATTGATGAGTTAAAGGTTAGTACTCAACCTTGAATCACCTTGGGAAAATAAAATATACAAAGAACAACTTCTAAATCTCTTAAGAAAATACTTGAACGTGGAGGTTCCCGATTTATGAACACACCTCTCTCGAGGATACGCTCAACTGAGTTTAGTTGATCAAACGAACTTTCATTCTAGAATCAAAATCTAAAACTCGCCTTATCGTAGTGAACCCCTCTATTGGATTTGACTCCAATCCGGGAAAATTATGTCATCCTCGCTTGAGGAGTGCATTCAACTATCTTTATTCTTGAAATGATCGATTCGAAATCAAAACCTCTCGGTTATTAGATTGTGAAAACAAAGATGAGAATTATATATCGATAATATAATCTCAATCCAATAAAAGTTCAAGAATAAATCTAAAGTGTTCTAAGGAAGAGAAAGAGAAGCTAGAATTTAAATCAAGAATTATATTTCCCTTGGATCATCTCGATCAAGTACTAATAGAATTTAGCTACTCATAGAGATGGAGGAAACAATGAAATGAAAGAAGTGCATAATGAAAGTTGAGAGTAAAATAAGAGAAAAAAGTACTATTTTATTAATTAGCAAAAGAAATTACAACTAGAAAATTGAGTTACAAGCTTGGGAAATAAAAGTGCAAGAAGTAAAGGACATACAAGATTAAAACTAGTGCAAGAAAATAAGCTAGAACTCCAAAAAATTTCGTCCTTGAACATCTGGAGAAGGTACCCTTAAATAGCTGAAATTTTGGTGTTACACGCCCTTGGTCACGCCCGTGACCAGGGCGTGTCGGGGGCGTGATCGGCTGGGTGCGGGAAGGGCATCGTCTGGCCTCAATGCAGGCGTTTCGGACGCGTCACGTCCTAAGTCACGCTCGTGACCTAGGGCGTTTAATCTCAATTAAGTGCTGCTGGCGGGAAGCTTCGGCGGGAAGGCGCGCTGTTTCAACTTTCATCGATCGCATCATTTTCGTCGAACGCAGCAGCCGGGCGCAGTTCGTCGAACGCCTCAATATTTGTCGAACGCAGCCATGGAGCAGTTCGTCGATCTCCTTAGTATTTGTCGAACACTGCTCATATCCAGTGGTTACGCCCCCAGGTCACGCCCGTGACCTGGGGCGTGTAACTTTAAAATTACGTGGCAGGCGTGCTGGCAGAGGGTGGTGGGTTCCGGCCGTGACTATGATGTCACGCCCTTGGTCACGCCCGTGACCTGGGGCGTATACTTGGCGAATTCTTCACGGACCGACTCCGGGGCGGCTGAAACCTATCTGGAACACTTCGTAGGTTACACGCCCATGGGTCACGCCCGTGACCTGGGGCGTGTAAATGCATTTTCTGCTCCAAATGTCCAGAAGACCTGAAAATATAAAATAAACATAAGTTAGCTTATGAAATTAACATAAGAAAGATTTATACGATAAAATTTATAAAAATAACCTAATTTCATAATAAAATTGTAGTAATACTATATTAAAAGATGAGTAAATAAATTACTCATCAGTGATCAACACCAAAGTTGTATCCCTTGGAGTCTACTTTATTTTAAAATTAGTTTCAGCCCAAAAGGAGTTCTGTAGCTCCATGTAGAGCCATTTTGGTGGGACTGGTCCCTAGGGTAGGGCAGCCATCATTCCTTGTATAACTTTTGATTGGGTCATGTGATTGACTTGAAAATTGAAACCTAGGCCACATATACCAACCCCATCATCATATGAAAAAATGGGGTCTTACATCTTCACCTCCAAATCAGCAGATAGTCCATACCGCTTCCTCCAGGCGCCAATATGCTCGACAGACAAAGAAGAGCGCAACCGCATCGACCAACCTTGCGCACACCGCCTTGTAGCCTACAAGAAAAAATTAAGTAAGTATTCACAAATTCAACAACCCGAACTCAAGCGTAAGCATGCTCCGCACGCACGCCCAGCAAATACCGCGCACGCACATGGCACGCACAGCACCCGAGTGAGCGTAAGCACTCGTGCTCGCGCAAGCTTTTGCGCGCGCACTACGTGTGGGCGCACCCCACACGCAAAATGCGTGCAGGCACACCCTGGTCATGCATAATAGAAGACGCACGGGCGCACCCCCGCATGCACGAGCACAATCCTGCGCACATGCATGGCGCGTGCACGCGCTTGAGCCACGCGGCGCTCCGTCCGCCCGCGCCCGCGTTTTCCTCACACCTCTCCACCAACACATACATCTTTTTGATTTTCTTCTCGCGCCTCTTTTCGTGCCACGTTATCCGGCTCCATGCTCACGCCCATCTCTCTCACAAAAAATTCCCCAAACTTCACTCGCTCTGGCACTAGACTTCGGGGACTTTGGGGGGCGATTGATGGGGTCTCCCTCATTATATAGGAATTTTGGGATGCGAATAGCCGAAATTTCATAACCACCACTACCTTAGTGGGGAGTTATTGAAAAACTGTTGAGCACACGATCAACCTGCCCTATAATCGCGCGATCCGCCGCGCTAACCACCAAAGAAAACAGACTGCCACCGGCACCCCGCCACCGGCACCCCTCCGTGGCTGGCCATCCAGCCGGCCGCCATTTGTCGCGTGCCCATAAGAGCGCGATAACCGAGGCCCGGAGACCGGTCAATGGCCGGCCTGTAACATCCCCCAAACTACTGGACCCCTAGGAAATTTTGTCATGACAAAGTCATGACAAAAATAGGACAAGAGACCAAGGAGGTCTGGTGACAAGTTGATTAAGAGGAGAACCCCATGGTGTGCACTTAGTCACTGTGAGTCACCTGAATTTGAGGGCATCCTAAGGTAAACCAAGAAGGGGTGAAGCACCCCAAGCACCTTTATAACTATAGGATGTTCCCCCTAGATAAATTAAAATACACAAGGTGGGCCAAAGGGGCCCCATGAACTTAAGAGAACATGTAGAATTGCACATTGGGGTGCATTTAGCAAATCTTGATGGCTTAACCTTGGGTGGCCAAGAGACTTCAATAAGCCAAAAATAACCTCACCTTGACCCCTATGATGATTCAAGAAGATAGGTAGGTCACTAGGGACCCTTGAGGTCAACAATTTGGTCAAAATTGGCTAAGATCAACCTTAGGCCAATCCAGGTCAAACCTCCCTAAGTGAGGTCAATTGGACTTCAAATGATCAAATTATACCCACCATCATGAGGCAACCTGCCAAGGGGACCTAATTGACCCAAAAGCCCCATCATGGGGCTATCAATTAACTCAATTTGGGTCAATTACCAAAAAGCCCCAATTTGACTAAAGTGAACAAACCCTTCCAATTAGCCACCGATTGGCATCATGTGGTCAAATTGATCACACCCAACCATCCATGCCTACTTAGAGAATCTAATGGTTCCACATTGGACCCTTGGGATAAGCAAATTTTAGGGAATTTTGCAAAATTACCAATTTTCCCCAAATTACAATTTATGCCATTATGATTCAATTGGCCCCCAATTGGCCAAATTGACCTAGCACAACCCTCCCTAAACCCTAAGGGGAGTAAATGGGACCTAAATGAACCAAGGTTCACACTCAATTTTGAAGGGTTAGGGCAAAATCACCAAAATGCCCAAATTGCCCATATAAGCAATTTTGTGCAATTAAGCCCCATATGACCCCACCATGACTCAATTCTTCTTGGAGAAGGTCCATAAGAACTAAGACAACAATTTGGATCAGTCACATTGAATGGGGTGAGCTTGGGTCAAGCCCAAACCCAAAATCCCCAATTTAGCCTATTTGGGTCAAGTGAGCCAAACTCAAATTAGGTGGGCTTAACCCAACCCCATGCCCCAAATAGGCAGCCCACATGGTGACCAGACCCCAAGCCTTCTGAAAATTAGAAATTAGGGGACATAAATGCCATGCCCAAGTGTAGATTATGGGGAATAAGACAAAGGATGCAAAGGAGGAGGAAAAGAGGGGATGGGTGCCAAATGGCACCCCACTTCCCTTCCCTAAGCATTGCTCTAAACTGGGGCATCAATTGCCAGCAGTTTGGGGCAGAGGGAGGAGACAATTCAATGTCCAAGAGGGGCGGCAAGGGAGCTGGTCGTAATTCAATAATGGCTTTAAGCCATATACTCCCCTACCCCTCAACTCTCCTTTCCACCAGCTTCAGGAACTCCTAAGCAATCGAACCCCCCCCCCCCCCCCCCCCCCTAAGCAGGAAATTTCGAGCTTAGCCGCACCAAAATAGCCATCTCGAGTTTTCCACCGCCGCAAAACTCGCCGCCAAGCTCCCAATCAGGCAAGTTTCCTCGCCCTCTCCATCTGTGCTAGATATTGTTTCCTTCCCTCGTTGATTTGAGTTGTGCTATGCTAGTTTCACCACCAAAATTTTAAGGACCCTTACCGGAAAAATGGAAGGTGTCGGAGGCCACCTCGGGCCAAACGTTCACCGCCAAACGGTAGCCCTATGTCAGGTGAAGGTGGTGGTGGGAGGGTTTCGCCGGAGACCGTCGGGAGCCACTGGAATTTGGCCCTCAAAACACACCATGAGAAACCAATCCTGGCCCTTGGCTAGCTGAGGAAGATGACGGGCAGCCGTTAGATCTAGGGAAGGTTTTAAACGCAGACCATAAATGATTTAATTAAAGGAAAATGAAATTTTTGTCACAAAAAATGCAGAATGTTGTGGAATTTATTTAGGGACCTTAGAGGCCTCCAGTGAAATTACACCCTGAATAGAAATTGTAGCTCTTGATCTTAATTTAATTTAGAAATTTGTTTGGGGTTATTTGGAGCCCTGTAGCACCCTTGGTGCCCATTTTAGTGGGACTGGTCCAAAAGGGGTCACATGGACAAAAGTGAGTGCCCATCCTAGACCCCTTATCCAAATGGCTTGAAATTTCAGCCATGCATGAGCTTAGATAGGACACACCTACTGACCAAAAATCAGATTTATTGGAAGACATTTTTCTAAAGTTTTGGTAAACATTTAATAATCCTTGCATGGGTTAATTAATGGGTTATATGACCTCAAATTCACCCAAATTTTTGGTGGATGGTAAATCTAGTCATAAAAAGTCTCTGGACAAAAGTTTGGGCAGTTTGGACTTGTGCATGTTGAGATATCTCACATGCAAGATTTGATAAGGGTAGGGAATGGTGTGCATATAACACATATTCATGCCTTGGGGATTTTTCTATGATCCCCTTACTTAGGGGCAGAATCATGACGCGCAAGTCCGTAACACCGCTATAGGCAGGTGCGAAGATGTGGTCCGAACGGCAGTGTACCGGTCGTTGTCATGTAATAAAAAAAGGGGGAGTAAATCCCCGGATATCGAATATCTCGAGGACTACGGGCTAAAGGATTTTTTGCTTAGAGAGTGACTGAGATTGAGTCCTCTATAGTCGGATTGTAACGGGGGGTTGATATTGTTCTACAACTACAACAATAATAAAAGTAAATTAAAAGTGCGGGTCGCCTTCACCGCTCCGCACCTACGCGGGTCGTCGACCTCCACATCACAAGCATTGCAACGCTCAAGAAAACACAAGCAAATCACAACAATGGAATGAAGGAAAGTGAAGAGATACTCAATAATGGGAGGTTAGGCCTCCAATGCAATCCCAAGATTTATACAATAAATAACTAGCATTGAAAGATTATCAAAATAAAAGCATCCTCAAAATGAAGAACAAAATGAAACTAGCCTAGTGTGCAAGTGAGGGAGATACAAACAAATGCTCGAAACTCTTCCTCGGATACAGAGTGAAGCTCCGATCGTTGGCTGTCGTCCGGGGTCTTCAGAGCTGTCACCTCCTATCCCGTCTTCTCGATGGTATACACAGCTTGGAATCACCACAACACTCTAGGTTGCGGCTGGTAGTCACCTTGGATCTCCTCTAATGGAGTTTGGAGGATGGATATAGCATAGGGGATGATCCCTTACCTCTTGAGCACTCAAGGGGTTGATTTCCTGCTGAAAACAGAGTGGAAGGCGTGAAAATGGCGGAGTTCGCGGGTCCAGATTACATAAAATTGTGGAGCGAAAGCTTAAATAGGCAGCAGAATAAATAGGGCGCACGAGCAGTGGCGCGCGACCAGTGGTCGTGCGTGAAGAAAGGCCACTGCTCGTGCGCTAAGAACCTGTACCAAAAAACCTAGAAGACAGATAGCGCACGATCAGGTGCACGACCACTGGCCGTGCGCGAAGGAAGGGCCTGTTGGAACACGGTTCTTCCGCATCCCTTTGATTTGAGAATAACAAATCCTACTTGTGTTTGATCTTGCTTACCATTGTGTTTTTAGCATACAGGTTTGAATAGATATGACATCAGGTTGCTAAAATATTAGTCTGGAACTGTCTACAAGCAGAAAGAATGAAAAATGTATAACGCCAGGCGTTAGCCCTTAACGTCGGGCGTTGTCAATCGATGGGATGGTTTGTCGATCGACGGGATGGCTTGTCGATCGACGGGATGGCTTGCCTGTTGGGGACTCGGCGCAACCAACTCGACCAAAAGCCTGGACTGTTGGTGAAGGCGCTACCTATCCTTAATAGAGCTGGTCACCCAAGCAGGATCCACGGGGCAGCCAGTCAGGCCCACAGGGGACACGCCCTTCCGCTTCGAATAGCGCAGCACGCTGGGGCAATTGCTGACCGCAGCCCAACAATCCCCCCCCCCCCCCCCCAGCAACGACCCGAGGTTTCGAACCTGCGACCCCCTCTGATACCACTTGTTGGGGACTCGGCGCAACCAACTCGACCAAAAGCCCGGACTATTGGTGAAGGCGCTACCTATCCTTAATAGAGCTGGTCACCCAAGCAGGATCCACAAGGCAGCCAGTTAGGCCCACGGGGGACACGCTCTTCCGCTTCGAATAGAACAGCATGCCGGGGCAATTGTTGACCGCAACCCTACATTGCCGATCGACGGGATTGCTTGCCGATCGACGGGATGGCTCTAACGCCAGGTGTTAGGACTTAACGCTGGGCGTTGACTCTTGATTCCATCACGATGATTTTGGAAGGTGGGAAGCAGCCGTGATTCCAGGAGCACTTTAGGAATGATTTGACCTTACGCCAGCGTTAGCTTCAATGCCAGCATTAGGGTTGCCTAAAATAAAAGTTTCCTAAAGTGCAATATCTCCTTCCCTTTTTAATGATCCGATCCAGCAAAACAATTCCTAGTTGGGTCAACGCCAGGCGTTAGGACTTAACGTCGGCGTTAGCTCAAGTTCTATAAATTGGATGATTTCATCTTCTCCAATGACTGATTGATTAGAGCCTTACTCCAGCACTCCAGAAACTCAATCAGGGCCGTATTTTCCAGACCTTCATCTCCCGCACACATTCGAGCAAAGAATTCAAGGAGAACCGGATCAACGCTTCATCAACGCGAAGAACGTGCACTTCGACTTCAAGAACTTTCAGCTGCCTTCGCCATCTCCAGAATTCATCATAGGGAGTTTTAGTTTTGTGTTTAAATATTTATTTGTAACCTTTTATTATTTTCTTGGAAGTAAATTCGCCTCATGTTGGCGACTAGGTCTAGGTAGGACTTATGGGTCAATTCGCCTCGTGTTGGCGACTAGGTCTAGGAAGTAGATCTAAGGGGTGCTCGAGGCCTTTTCTGGGGATAGAAAGGATAGAGCGGCTTGAGGCTAGATCTGAGAAAGATCGGCTAAAGCCAAACGGTTCTTGGTGAGAAGAGTCAGTATAGAAAACAAAAAGAATATTTCATATTTCGCCTATGATTTCTAGTGCTATAGAAATCACAGTTTTGTAATCATAAATTATAATAAAATCATGTTCTTACTAGTTTGTTTTTAATTAATTTATTCCTCTTTAATTTAGATTCAAGTTAAGTTAAAGAAAAACCACAAAAGTTTTTATATTAAATAATAAAGTTTTACCTACCCTTATTCACCCCCCTCTAAGGGCACCTCACGATCCAACAAGTGGTATCAGAGACAGGTTATTCCAAATCGGCTTAACAACTGGGAATAATGGCGTCTCTTGATCATGATCTCGCTTCTACTAGTGGGGAAATTTTTTAATATAAATGAAAAAGTATTATCACCACCTTTATTTATGGGCAAAAATTATAAACGGTGGAAAATATTAATGAAAAATTTTCTTAAAGCCTTAGATGAAAAAGTTTGGAATATTACTATTGAAAAGCCACCTAGCATACTAACTAGAAATGAAATTTTTTAAATGCAAAATCTATAGATAGTTTATTTTGTGCGTTAGATCAAAATATTTTCAAACTTATTTATACTTTACCTACCGCATATGATATTTGGAATTTCTTGAAAGAACTTATGATTCTCCCTCTATAGGTATGGAACAATCACAAGAACCGGAGAATATACAAGCTTGCACAAATCTTCAAGAAAGCTCCACACAGGATGGATCAATGGAGTGCACATCTAGTGGAAGAGAAGAAAAAATCTTATCTTCGGAAGAGGAGTGTCAAAAAGATGGCAAAGTAACTATATGTTCAAATCTTGCCTCATCCACAAGTGCTGTAAGGAAATCAAAATCTCTTATTGTATGTAATTCTATTCCTACATTACAATTGCTTCAAACTACAAAGCGAAAAATTAAGAAATTAAAAAATACTAATGAACAATTGCGCTTAGAAAATAAAAGTTTTAAAAGAAAAGTTAATGTAGAATCAAATTCTGATTTATCTAGTTATACCCATGTCTCTTTAGTTGAAAATATTACACCTTGTATTGATCATAATGAATTAAAAGAAAAATACAAAGTACTTGAAAAGGAAGTTATTTTTGTAAAAGAACAAAATGAAAGATTATGTTTAGAAAATTCATCCTTGAAAAATAATTGTGCTATGTGCAAAACTTATAAAATTGAAATTAAAGAGATGGATGAAACATTTGACGAATTGAGAAATAACTATCAAAATCATATTGATTCAATTGTTTCCACTCTTAAAAATAGCACAATAGCTTATAATAAAGCTAGACATAATCTTAAGATCAAGAATGATGAATTAAAAACAAAAATCAACTTGCTTATGATAATTATGAATAAAAAATCACAATACATAAATTCACAATAACAAGTAATATCTAAAAACAAGTTGAATATGAATATGAATATCTTAACTAAACCTAAAAATGGGAGTAAGGAACACAAAGTATTTGTAAATCAAAATCCCAAACACTATTATTTACAAAATTATTCTTCTCCCAACTTAAAGATAGAAGTGCACAAATTTCCTACAAAAAATATTTTCAATCATCATTACAATTATACTCTTCAAAATAAAGACAATCATAATGGAAATTTGATGCATAAAAATAATATTAAACCATGGTTTGAATGGAGACCCAAAGTTAAAGATGAAACACAAACTCCACTCAAAAGGGCTCATTCATTTCCATCTCCCCAAAAGCAAACACGATGTATTTGGGTACCCAAAGGAATCAACCCTCTTGGTCCTCTTTGGATACCTAAATCTCAAATTCATTAGGTATCATCAAATGCATGAAGTAGAATCCTTTCAAAATAGAATGTACAAATTTCTACTTCATGATATGCTTCTTTTTCATTTTAAGCCATCATGCCATGGTCTTCTAATATAATATTTGAAATTTGACTTTGTCCCCTAAAGCCTAAATGAAGTTTACAAACTAAATTAATTTAAAAGTAAAAGTCAAGTTTTCATTTATAAATGACCCATCTACTATCACTAAAATCATGCATATTTTGTCTTGTTGAATCATTTTTTTGCATATCCTATAATATTAAATAATTGTGCAAAACTCAAAAATCATTCTTATCCATATTTTGTCTTGTTGGAGCCAATGATCTAACATTTTAACTTCCTCAACTTTTTGCGATTTCTTCTCGTTTTTTTTTTCACTTCATTAGACAGGTCTTACATTGGACAAACATAATTGAGCAAAATCGGAAGTAAAATCGAAGAAAATCTAGGCTATATGAGTAAAATATGCACTCTCTGTGAGCTAATGCAGGCACTAAGACCTAACGCTGGCGTTAGCTCGAATGTCCAATATTCTGTGCTCCTTCTTTTAAAATTTGAAAAATTACTTAAATGCGTTCGTTTATATATATACTACATATTTCTGTCATTGTTTTTCAAATACAAAGATCATAAAATAAAACGTCATACCAACGTTTGTCATTACAATTCCTTGAACAACTTTAAGACTAGAGTGTCATACTATTACTTCCTTATAATCAAGTATTCTAATCCAATGTCTATGAAAATATTATAGAGTCTCACATTACAAAATCCACCAAATATTAAGTAATTGTTTTTGGGGAATCAAAATTATAACTATGAAAGCCTAAATGAAAACGAGAACACAGCAGAGAAACACTTCACAAAATAGATAAAAACATGATAACAGATAATGCTGGGCGCAAGACTTAACGCCAGGCGTTAGTCAAATTTGTCCAAATACTACAAACGAACTAATGCATAACAGAAAGCACTCTAAAACTCTCTACTCTCACTAATAGAATCTGTCCCCTCATTACTTGTACTTCTTCGATCTCTTGACTTCGAGTATGGCGAGTCGAGTGGCGTGGAGGATCCTCCACGAGAACGTCCCAATCCCTCTCCTCTGCCGGTGACGGTTTTAACTTAAGGGCCTTGATCATATATCGCATCATTTTCTCGATCCGTGACATTCTTTGTGTCGCATTCTCTTTGAATTCCTCAAATGACTCCTGATGCTCCCATTGTGTCTCATGGAGTGATACTCCTCGTCGTAGAGGTGGTCGTGAAGATGATGGTATATCTCGTGACCTAAGAACTCGAATGGTACAAGTGGAATACAACTCCGGGACAAGATCATTAATATAGTTGGTTCTAACTATATACGCATATTTCTCCATCACCACCCTATGTATGATTCCTCCTAAGGGAAGTGTGTTGAGACGAGACCTCCTTGGATCCTCCAACTTAAAAGTACAATGAATCTGAGAAAGTATGAGATATGTCACATCAAAACATTCTTCCTGCATAATGTGATAGGTCACTATACTCAACTGTGCAGTGATCTTCTTTGTATCTCCGGACTTCAACATTACAGTGTGTAGCAAAATATCTTGAATTATGAATACTTCTTCCCTAAGTGAAGAAACATTCGTAATATGCTCTCTTGTTTCCTTCCCATGCAAAATAGAATTCACCTATGTCCAGTCTCGCTCTGCCCTATACTTCTCCACCACATCCAGGCGATTCTCACTCTCTATTAACCCAAAATGATCCTTAAGTCTTCATGTGTTATATGGACAATCTCAAACTGAATCAGAGACATCACACCTCCATATAGTTCTATTTCTGAAGGATCAACCAAATTGTTATAAAACTCTCGAACAAAATCTGTTGAAAAACAGTCGTCAGTAATCACTGATAACACTCCTGATGCAGCTAGGAGGTTCTGAATATGATCATGACGTGGGAGGTCTATTTGCAACACCATGCCTACACCAACAATCTCCTTTTCAATCCCCACATAAGATTGATAAGATTCTTTTTGTGAACGGGCTGATGACTTTCTGGCACGAACCCTGTGTCCACTGAAAGAAGCCATAAACCTGCACACAATAGAACATCAGCAAAAGAAATTTCTTATTAACGCCAGGCATTACAGTTAACGCCTGGCGCATGCTCTGTAACTTCCTTTTACTACCAGTAAACAATGCCAGCCTTCAGTAACACTTATAACTCAAAAAATTTGTAAAAAGAAAGGGATAAATGGAAAATTAACAATAAAACTCAAAAACAACTAAAAGGGTAAAACAAAGACTCATTTTTTTAATCTAAAAAAACCCCTTTCTACAACTCAAAACCTGAAACCCTAGATCCCAAAATCCTAGATCTATCATATACCATAACAAAACACTTTAATACTTAAAAGGAATCCAATTTAGGGGTAGAAAAATGAGTTAATCACAAAATATAAGAAGAAAAACATCAACTTTACCTAGATTTGAAGAGGGCTGTCGGCGAAAACTGGAGAGGAAAGGGATGAAATGGTGAGAAAAGAAAAGAACTCGGATTTAGGGCTTTTTATATAAAGCATACTCAATGCGGGCGTTGACTATAACGCTTGTTGTTAGCCTCTTTTCTTACATAATTGCAAATATCTTTGTTGTTTATCTATCTGTGTGCCATTATATATAGTACTACACCATACTTATCCCTTCATTTGTAGAAAAATCAAAAATTCAAATATAAAAGTTAAAAACACTTTCAAATTACCAAAATATGCTTATATAAGCCTTCTAAACATTTCCACTTTCTCTGAAATTTCTACCCTAAGAAGGTCTATGTACATACTCCCTATTCCAAAGATTTTTTTTTTCAAAAATCTCAAAAAATCGAGTACTGTTTCGGCGTTAACTAGTTAACGCCAGGCGTTAGCTTTTTTGTCCATATTAAAATTCTGTTTTCTCTAGCATATTTCTGGTATTTTCCACTGTTTTTTCTCAGATCATTTTGTTTGATTTCAATTTTTTTTATTCATTTTTTTAAAATACAAAAAATTTAAATAACTCAAAATAAAAAAATATATATGTATTTTTTTTATTTCTTTTACTTTAACTATTCACAAAAACTATGGTTTGCCTATAGGAATTCATAATGAGCAAAATTTTTTGGTGGTCAAAATTGTTTTTAGCATATTCCCAAAGATTCTCTACAATGTCTAATTCTAATTTCAAATTTTCTAAACATTGTTTTTATCATGCCTTGACCCTAATCTAATTATGTGCATGAAATGAGTGTATAGATACTTATGTATGATTGCCTAGCATGCCTCTATGCATGAGTAATGTTTTATGTTAATCAATAATTCATACACTCGCAAATTTTGGTAATCTACATTTGCTCATAATCTTAGACTTTCATGATTGTGTAGTGTACTAGTTTTAACACATTAAGTTGTATATCTAAATTGCCTACACCTTCATTCAAACAAAAATTTCTTGCACACATAGAAGTGTTATTTTAATAATATAAATGTTTGCAACAACAAGTGAATTCGGAGACTTTTGGCCCAAAAATACAAACAAATGAAATAAAATGCCAAAGATAACTCCACCAAGCACTACTCACCCTCCTGATAAGACTTAATGAGCATTATGAGGTTGAGCACCTTGGAAAGAATTGTAAAGTGTCTTGTGCAAACATACTTTCTTGTACCACTTCTATATGTACACCGGATCACTAAAAAAATATAAAAAATGCTTATGTGATCCCCAAGCACATCCTTGCTCTTCAACATGAGGTCGTCTACGTATACCGCCAAGTTGGTTTTTTCTTTGTTCCCAGAAGACGCGATCCATCATCCTCTGGTACGTGCCCCTGCATTTTTCAGCCCAAATGGCATCATCTTATAGTAGTAGCACCCTTCTCTCATGACGAAGAAGACATCCTTGATGTCTGGGGGGTGCATCCTGATCTGATGATAACCTAAAAAAGCATCTACAAAACTCATTACAGAAAAACCAACGGCTGAGTCAACCAGCGCGTCGATCCGAGGCAAAGGATAACTACCCTAAGGCAGTCTTTGTTTACAAGAGAAAAATTGATACACATTTTCCTGTGGCCATCGCCTTTTTTCACCATTACGACATTGGAGACCCAGCCTGGATACTGGATCTCTGAGACAAAACCTGTCTTGAGGAGCTTCTCCACCTCCTCTCAGATTAGCTCCTCCAGCTTGTCAGTGATAAGTAGTATTTATATAACTTTTTAATTGAAATTTTCGTAATTATTTAATATGAATTTTTCTTTTTTATGTCAATTTTAGGTTATAAGTAGTTCTTTTGTAATTTTGATTCTAACTTAGCTTAATTTCAATATTTGCAGAATTTTGGGAGAAATTGGTGAATTTCACAAGTCACGCCCTCGGTCACGCCCGTGACCAAGGGCGTGTAACCTGAAGATCAGTCCAAAGTCCAGGTCGCGCCTATTATGCTAGTCCACAGCAAGTCACGCCCTCGGTCACGCCCGTGACCCAAAGTCACGCTCGTGACCAAGGGCATGTAAATTTAGAATCTTCCCAGCGAGCTATCATTGAGACATGGAGATGTCGTCGAGAAGTCAACCTCGGTCACGCCCGTGACTGTCCCGCATGATCCCTGCACACCGCCGCGCCGCAAGAAAGACCCACGCTATATTTAATGAAGCCGCCCGATTAAACGCCCGTGACCAACATTACACGGGCGTGTAATGCACTTTTCCGCCGCACCATCACGCAAGCCCCATGCCGCTGCCCAATCCAATGTGAACAGTGTTGTCACGCCCTTGGTCACACCCGTGACCGAGGGCGTGAAACTTGAAATTTTTTTCCTATAAATTCCAGAGCACTCCTTGAGTCCAGGGTTCAGAAATTTGGAGAGGGGGAGGTGCTGCTAGAGCTGTTAGTGAGTTTTCATGTCTCTGTTCATGTCTTTCATGCTTTCATGTCTCTCTCTTCCCTTCATGCAATGTTCTAGTTATATTTCCATGTACTAGTTTAGTGGGCTTGTAATCTTAATGTTTCCTAGCTTTGTACTTTTCCTTAAAGTTTGTAATAGTTTTTATTATCAATAAAATTTAGTTTGGCTATCTTTATTTGTCTCCTTCTACCTTAGTTAATTTTCCCGTTATGCAATTTTATTATTCTTTCTCTCCCCCCCCCCCCACCATGATTAACTAATTCTAATTAGTGCTCGATCGAAATGATCCGAGGATGAGATAATCAAGTTATGATTTCCTAAAGCTCTCTTTTTTCGTTTTTATAAACACATGAATTACCCTTGATTTTTAACTAGTGAGGCCATATTTTCGATGTATGGTTTTCGCTTAAGTTTTCATACTTAGTTAGCCGAGAGGCTCAAAGTATGAATTGATCACTCAAGGGTAAAGAGAGTTGCACGCGCCCCTCGAGAGAGGATGACGTAAATCTCTCAGATTAGAGTCAAATTCAATAGTGGGGTTCACAGCATAATGCAAGTTTTAGGTAATCAATTATAGGACGAGAGTCTGGTTGATCTTTCCTAAACTTAGTTGGGCTTTAACCTCGAGAGAGGCATGTCCGAGCTTTAGGAAGCTCCACGGTCAAGTAGTTTAAATTAAACGGAATTAGATTTATTTCTCTTTTACTTGATTATTCTCACTCCAAGGTGACTTTTGATTGAGCACTAAAGTTTTTACCATCGTTTAAACCTTTTGTTTAGCTTGCAAATTGTCTCTTTTCAGCTAAGTAAAACAGAACCTCAAAAATCGTTAGTTAAGATAATAGTGATTTTCCTCGAAGTAGAAGTAATCAACGCACCTCATGGAATATGACCTTGGTATTTCTAAATATCCTATACTATAGACGATAAGATACACTTGCCTTCATCGCATATAGTTTTGGAAAACATCTTTAACCTTTTCACTTTGCAAAACCTTAGTTTTTGGCGCCATTGCCGGGGATATTGCGTAGATATTTTGAAAAGATGATAGATATTAATTTTATCATGTTTCTTTTTATCTTATTTTACTTTTTCTAAATCAAAAAAATAAATCTTAAAGGTGTAATTTAAATCATGGAAAGGGACGTTTGGGCCCTCATCCCATCTCACCTCCTAGTACCGTTGAGAACCCTTCACCGGGTATACCTCGCGAACTCCAAGACTAACTTAACCCGCATACAAAAATATTTAATAGTCTAGTTTTCCTCTTTCCTTCGTTTCTTTTCATTATCCACTCTTTTCTTCATTCCCCTTCTTCCTTTATAGTGTATGACCCGAGGTAGCGCTTTGAATATTCCTTTTGATCCAGAGATCGAGCGAACCCTTTTGCAGCGCTATCGTTCTCATAATCAGGATATACACTTAGAATTCGAAGAGTCGATCGGGGACACTAACACAGCGATTATGGATCTTAATCCTCCTAATCCTAACGCGCCAAATCCTAATGAGGCCGCGCAACGGACCATGTCCTTGTTGGATCTGTAGGCGCCCTTAGAAGGGGGGGGTGAATAAGGGTTTTAAACTTTTTCTGATTATCAAAGAAAATAATTCTCTGTTTCTACCGCCAACGGTAGTGTTACCGCTCGGCGTTAGTGACAGAGAAAATACGTTTAGGTTAAACCAATGAAAATCAGAGAGCATGAATCAGAGATGAAGAAACAAACATATTTTCATTAATATTAAATTGAAATAGTAATAATTACAAAAACTTTTCCCAATGACGCTTGGAAAGAAATGAAAACTCTTTTGGTTTTCTATACCGACCCTTCTCCCAAGGACCGGTTGGCTTTAGCCTATCTCTCCCCAAATAAGGCCTCAAGCCGCTCTAGCCCTTCCCTCATCAGAAAGGCCTCGAGCACTCCCTAGATCTACACCCTAGACCCAGTCGCCAACACGAAGCGAATTCCTCCCTAAGTCCTACCTAGACCTAGTCGCCAACACGAGGCGAATTTCCCCTAGTCCCCGCAAGGCCCTAGTCGTCGTCTAGCGAATTCCTCTACCGAACAAAAGATATAAAGGTTACAATTAGAAACTAAAACAAAACTAGAAACTCCCTCAAAAGAAGAACTTGATGTCGATGTAGATGCGATCAGATTGGTCTTCAAGTTCTTTGCATTCATGAATGTTGACGGAGTTCTTCGGGCTGCTAGGAGAAGGCTCTCACAAGTGCTCTGAATATATGGCTTCAATTCGTTCTGTAGCTGCAAGCAACAACGGAGGAAGCGCGCGTCTTTAAATAGAATCAGCTGCTACCGCCTGCGGTAGTGCTACCTCCCCGCGGTAGTGCTACCGCCCCGTGGTAGCCACATTAGGCAATAATCAAGCACATGGATCATGACAACTTAGGCAACTTTTGAGCGCCAAACTTTGAGCTCCGACTAGCGCGTCGCGGTAACGCTAACGCTCCGCGATAGTGAGATAACCTTCCTTCAGCCAATATCTCCTTCCTTATTTGCTCCTCAATCACATGCAGACGGGAGGATTCCAAAGCTACCGCCAGGCGGTATAGATGCCGCGCCGTGGTAGAGCATGCTAAATATGCATCCCACCAATCATTCCTTTTTCTCCATTGTTTCCTTCCCATCAATTGTTTCCATTTATGCTAACACTAGCGTTAGTACTAACGCTCCGCGATAGCAACGCCTGACATCTATTTTTGTCGAATACCATTTCGTCGAACTCCTTTTTCGTCGAACTCCATTTCATCGAATGCCATTTTCGTTAAACGCCAGTTCATCGAACGGCATCTTCTTTCGTCGAACACCAATTCGTCGACCGGCATCTGATTCGCTAGCGCCAGCGGTAGTGCTAACGCACCGAGGTAGAGCACATCTCTTTTCTTCGAGTGCAATTTCATTTCGTTGAACTTAATTTTGTCGAACGCAAGTTCGTCGGACGGCATCTACTTTCGTCGAACACCATTTCGTCGAGCGCATCTCATTTCGTCGAATCGCTAGTGCTAGCGGTAGTGTTACCGCACCGCGGTATCAAACAGAGAATCATCCTGATGTCGCTTTGACGTCTTTCTTTTTCACACTCCTTTGGGGATTGAATGTTGAAGATCCTGCACACTATAAACACAATGCAAGTATGATCAAATACAATAGGATTTGTTATTGTCAAACCAAGAGATGCGGAAAGCATGTTCCAACAAACTCCCCCTTTTGATAATAACAAATCCCTTTAGAAAGAAATAGTTCAAAAGATAGCAATTGTTTTTATTAAAAGGATAAGCATGAAATTTAAGACATGTGCATATGCTCCCCCTAAATGAATGCTCCCCTAAGTGAATGCTCCCCCTACAACAAAACTTCTTATGAACTTGACTTCCCCAAACATATGAATTTCTTTCAACTTTATTCTCCCCCTTTTGGTATTATCAAAAGAGGGTGGAGAGAAAGTCAAACAGGAACGTGTGCAATAAATGTGTAGAGGGAATGAACATGATAAAGAGATGAATGCTTAGGAAAAATATAATATATAGGAGTGAAAAAAAATGTGAAGAAATTGTCATAAAGAAACCACTTGTTGGGAAAACGTATTCATGATCGAGCGTACAAGTAGTAAAGAGGTGGAAAGCATGAAGAAATATATTTTTGAAGTGAACATCTATATAGGAATGGTGAAGCATAGTAGATGATTAAGAGTTTTAGAAAAAAATAGATGTTGTAGCAATTTAAGTACACAAATTGATTTCAGTTGCAACATAACCATACACTTTTTTTGAAAGGTAAGCAATAAAGAGTACACATGGCGTAGCGGAAAAAGAACATGTAAGCATGATACAACATATCAAGTCAAGATAGAAGAATACAATGTCTTAAATTGTGAAATCAAGTACACTTATACATTGTATTGATCATGCAAAGCTATCTAGTGCATTTACTTAAGAATTTAGAGAATACATGTAGATATGCAATAGACTCCAATTCTCATGAGTAGAAGGATTACAGGTGATAATGATGTGTACAAAATAGTGTTTTTGATAAAAGTATACAGATGAGTTAATCAAAACACATGACATGTATAATGGAATAAATACAACATTATTGAAAACGCGTTTTAGAGTTACATCTACCCACAAAGCTATATAATTTTTTCTTCAATGCACATAGAAAATTAGTACAACTACCAAAGTGCTCTGCACACACACTGCTTATTAAGACTTATCAGGGTGCAAAGTAGTGCTTGGGGAATCACAATTATTATTTTGAATTATAGTTATTTGTGATCCAGTGTACAAGAAGAAGTAGTGTAAAATAAAGTGTTTGCAACAAGGCACTTTACAATTCTCTCCAAGGTGCTCAACCTCACAATGCTCATTAAGACTTATCAGGAGGGTGAGTAGTGCTTGGTGGAGTTATCTTTGTTAATTATTCATTTGAATTTTTGCTTAACAACAAAGGTCTCCGATTTCACTTGTATGTGCAAACAATTTTTTTGGAAAAGACACACTTCTTCAAAAATAGGTGCATGAAACAGATTCTCAATTGTGGTGTAGGTAAAACTAAGCATGCATAACAATGATATTAGGTTGTTACACTACACAATCATGTAAGAGTAGATTAAATTCATATGTAGTTTATCAAAAATGTGAGTGAATAAATTATTATCAAATATAAACCATTTACTCATACATAGAGGCATGCTATGCAATACTACACATGATTTATATAATCAATTTCAAAGCACACATAAGATAATGATCAAGGCATGATACAAAACAATGTTATTAAGATACTTGAAATAAAGAATGAAACATTGTATTCTAAACTTGGCAAGATAAACCATATCAACCTTGAAACATTGAAAAGTACATCAGTTTTTATAAATTTTAAGTTTTTCAAAAGCAAAAAATAAAACAAATATAAAGCATGTTTTTATTGTTTTTATTGGTTTTTCAATTTTGTAGTTGGTTTTGATATATAGAATCACAAAGCATGTTTTTGGTTGGATTTTGATTTGTTTTATAGTATTTTTATTGTTTTTAGAATTTTAAAAGAAAATAACAGAAACTGAAAAATGAAAAATGAAAAAGAAACTGGAAATTCAGAAAATACCCATTAACGCCAGCGGTAACTAGCTACCGTCACGCGTTAGCGACAGAACTCAAGTATTTGGGAAAAATGTGGAATTTTTCAAAAAATTTCTTTAGATTATATTTTTATGTTTAGGGACAACGCATTTCAAAAAAGATATCAGACACACATACACAAAAATGTGGGTTTGACGATTTTATGCTAATATGTCCAAAACCCCAAATTCTAGCCTAAGGAGTCACAATACAGTTTCAAACTACTTATATTTTTCAAACACATGAAAGTTCAAAGAGTAGATAGTAAAAAACATAAGATAACATGTTTGAGAACAAGTATGCATATGAGTGAAATGTTCATAAACAAGCAAAATAATACTCATGCAATCTATAAAATATAAGTATGTCTAAGATCAAGATACCCTAATCAACATGTCTACACTTTAGCCCCGTACTAAGTGACGGATGGGCATGAGGAGTTGCACGCATGTCGTAGGTTGGGGTGCAAATCCCATATGCATACAAAATACAACGCTCAACCTAGCACTCTTTCCCCCCAGTGCCTCCCAAGTCCCCACTGGAACCCTCCCCGGTTAAGGACAAGACATGACATAGAGGTTAGGTCATCTGATGCATACAATTCTACGCCCTCGCTATTGTGAGACACATAATGTGGTTGAATGATCATGGGCATACTAAGCACTTAATCTTATTGAACCAATTTTTAAACTATGGATTTTATGCGAGATTAATTTCTTATTAGATTTGATTTTAAAGCAATATAGTCATTATGAATTTTAACTTTCAATTGTTTTTCTTTAAGAATGATTTATTATGGCATCATTAGATAACTAGCATGAAAGATAGTATTGATTAGTTGATAATGCTAGAAAAAAGAGTTTGATCACAATTTTATGGCATAAGATTTATTGTGTTAATGTTGCATGTATTCAAACCTAGTCATTCAAATTTTGGACATAGAATGAAGTGATGATTCTAGTTAATTTATTATTTTAAATATAAAGATGATTCTATGATCTTGATATAAATGAGATACATGCAAAACATAATTGATTCATATAATGGTCATGATCACAAACTATTTGATGGAATCAATAGGATCTTTTGTAGATATTTAATATTTGAGTTAAAAAGATCTATTGAATTGGCAAGATTATTATACATGATCATGAATTTTAACAGATAGGAATTATATACTCATGATTAATTGTTCATGAAGATATAAATGAGATATTATTAAAGAACATTCATATTCATCCTTTTTGAATGATTAGAGAGAAGTATTATGAGATGAAAACTTAAGATAAATATAAAGAGAAAAATATTTTTGGTTATTTAGAAAGGTTTTGTGAATTTTCTCTTTGAATTTTTGAAATCTTAAATAAATCATGTACATATATAGTTTCATGAAAGCATAGTGATGATAAAGGTAATACAATAATTTTTTAGAAAATAATATTTTAGATAAATCAAAATTTAGGAAAATTATGCTACCGCCAGCGTTAGAACCTAACGTCAGGCGCTAGCAACAGAGTTGAGATTCTTTATTTAAACACAAATGATTTTTGTTTCAATTCTGATTTGACATGATTATGATTAAACATACTAGGGGTAATCAAAATGACGCAAATATATTAAATACCTAAGCAAAACTTGCGCATTTTATAAATTTAGCCTAATACCCCTAAAATACCTTTTAAATCCATTTCGACAATTATTTCATTAGTCTTAATAATACATAACAAATTTAGGATTTAATTTATATATGACTTTCATAGGAAATGGATCTAGAAGGATAAACATAAAAAGGATAAGTAGATCACTTGAAAAATGATATGACTTTTTATTCAACTTTATTCAATTTGATTTATGTATGAATTTTGGTTTAATATGTGAAAGTCATATCACAAGTTATATAAAGTGATCATATCATGATGGTTCAACAAAAAGGAAAATAAACAAAAAAAGTAGGTTAGGCATATCATGAAGTAGAATAACGATATTTCATTTTTAGTTGATTTCTACTTCATGCAAAGGATTGGATACTAATGAATGAGAGATTTAGGTATCCAAAGAGGACCGGGTGTGACGGTTCCTTTGGGTACCCAAATACATCGTGTTTGCTTTTGGGGAGATAGTGATGAATGAGCCCTTTTGAGTGGAGCTAGTGTTTCATCTTTACCTTCGGGCCTCCATTCAAACCTTGGTTTAATATTGTTTTTATTTGTCAAATTTCCATGATGATTTTGTAAAACATTGTTTATAGGAAATTTGTGAACATTTAATTTTATGTTGGGAGAAATATGATTTTGTAAATAATGGTGATTTTGACTTTAATTTACAAATACTTTGTGTTTCTTACTCTCATTATTTGTCTTAGTTAAAATATACATATTCATATTCAACATGCTTTTAGATATTTCTTGATATTGTGAATTTTTATTTATAAATTTTATAAGCAAGTTGATTTTTGTTTTTAATTCATCATTCTTGATCTTTAGATTATGCCTAGCTTTATTATAAGCTATTGTGCTATTTTTAAGAGTGGAAACAATTGAATCAATGTGATTTTGATAGTTATTTCTATATTCTTCAAATGTTTCATCCATCTCTTTAATTTCAATTTTATAGTCTTTACACTTAGCACAATTATTTTTCAAGGATGAATTTTCTAAACATAATCTTTCATTTTGTTCTTTTATAAAAAGAAGTTCCTTTTCAAGTTCCTTACATTTTTCTTTTAAATCATTAAATTCTATACAAGGTGTAATGTTTTCAACTAAGGAGCCATGGGTAGACCTAGATAACTCAAGATTTGATTCTTCATTAATTTTTGCCTTTAAAACTTTATTTTCTAAGCTCAGTTTGCAATTAGTATTTTTTTAATTTCTTAATTTTTCGCGTTGTAATTTGTAGCAATTGTAATGTCGAAATAAAAGTACAAAAAATGGAATTTGATTTCATTACATTGCTTTCGGGAGAGGCACGATTTGAACCTATAGTTTCTTTGACATCTTTTTGGCACTCCTCTTCTAAAGATAGTATTTCTTCTTCTCTTTCATTTGATGTGTGCTCCATTGATCCATCACGAGAGGAGCTTTCTTGAACATCTGTGCAAGCTTGTATGTTCTCCAATTCTTGGATTCGTTCCATACCTGTAAGAGGAAAGTCATACATTTCTTCAAGAAATTTCCATACTTTGTATGCACTGGAAAAACAATAAATCAATTTAAAAATTTCTTGAGATAAGGCACAAAAAATGTTATTTAACGCCTTTTTGCATTTAGGTGACATTCTTTTTTATTTGTTTCTTCTGCTGGTCTTACGATTGCTATATTCCATGCTTCGATATCTAAATTTTTAATAAAAGTTTCCATTAACAATTTCCACCCTTTATAATTTCTTCCTTCGAATAAAGGTAGTGCAAGAGATTTTTCTTTTTCATACAAATTTACCCCGCAAGTGGAAGCGAGATCATGAGACGCCATTATTCCCGGTTGTTAAGCCGAATTGGAATAACCTGGCTCTGATACCACTTGTTGGATCTGTAGGCGCCCTTAGAGGGGAGGGGGGGGGGGTGAATAAGGGTTTTAAACTTTTTCTGATTATCAAAGAAAATAATTCTGTGTTGCTACCGCCAGCGGTAGTGTTACCGCTCGACGTTAGTGACATAGAAAATACATTTAGGTTAAACCAATGAAAATCAGAGAGCACGAATCAGAGATGAAGAAACAAACATATTTTCATTAATATTAAATTGAAATAGTTATGATTACAAAAACTTTTCCCAACGACGCTTGGAAAGATGCGACCAATGAAAACTCTTTTGGTTTTCTATATCGACTCTTCTCCCAAGGACCGGTTGGCTTTAGCCTATCTCTCCCCATATAAGGTCTCAAGCCGCTCTAGCCCTTCCCTCACCGGAAAGACCTCGAGCACTCCCTAGATCTATACCCTAGACCCAGTCGCCAACACGAAGTGAATTCCTCCCTAATTCCTACCTAGACCTAGTCGCCAACACGAGGCAAATTTCCCCTAGTCCCCGCAAGGCCCTAGTCGCCGTGTGGAGAATTCCTCTACCGAACAAAAGATATAAAGGTTACAATTAGAAACTAAAACAAAACTAGAAACTCCCTCAAAAGAAGAACTTGATGTCGATGTAGATGCGATCGGATTGGTCTTCAAGTTCTTTGCGTTCACGAATGTTGACGGAGTTCTTCGGGCTGCTTGGAGAAGGCTCTCACGAGGGCTCTGAATATATGGCTTCAATTCATTCTGTAGCAGCAAGCAACAATGGAGGAAGTGCGCGTCTTTAAATAGAATCAGCTGCTACCGCCCCGCGGTAGCGCTACCGCCCCGCGGTAGCCACATTAGGCAATGATCAAGCACATAGATCGTGGCAACTTAGGCAACTTTTGAGCGCCAAACTTTGATCTTTGACTAGCGCGCCGCGGTAATGCTAACGCTCCGCGATAGCGAGATAACCTTCCTTCAGCCAATATCTCCTTCAATATTTGCTCCTCAATCACATGCAGACGGGAGTATTCCAAAATCTACCGCCAGGCAGTAGAGATGCCGAGCCGCGGTAGAGCATGCTAAATATGCATCCCGCCAATCATTCCTTTTTCTCCACTGTTTCCTTCCCGTCAATTGTTTCCATTTATGCTAGCGCCAGCGTTAGTACTAACGCTCCGTGGTAGCAACGCCTGGCATCTATTTTCGTCGAACACCATTTCGTCGAACTCCATTTTCGTCGAACTCCATTTTGTTGAACGCCATTTTTGTCGAGCGCCAGTTCGTCGAACGGCATCTTCTTTCGTCAAACACCACTTCGTCGATCGGCATCTGATTCGCTAGCGCCAGCGGTAGTGCTAACGCTATGCGGTAGAGCACCTCTATTTTCGTCGAGCGTAGTTTCATTTCGTCGAACTCAATTTCGTTGAACGCCAGTTCGTCGGACGGCATCTACTTTCGTCGAACACCATTTCGTCGAGCGCATCTCATTTCATCGAACCGCTAGCGCCAGCAGTTGTGTTACCGCGCCGCGGCATCAAACAGAGAATCATCCTGATGTCGCTTCGACGTCTTTCTTTTTCACACTCCTTTGGAGATTGAATGTTGAAGATCCTGCACACTATAAACACAATGCAAGTATGATCAAATATAATAGAATTTGTTATTGTCAAACCAAGAGATGCGGAAAGCATATTCCAATAGTCCTATTATGCGCGGCCGAATCTGGAAGGCACACAATCAAGTATTGTTGGCCCCACGGTGGCGAACAATAACTTTGAGATCAAGTCCAGCATCAGACAAATGGTGTAGCAATCAGTGACCTTTGATGGTCAGCCGGACGAAGATCCAAACTGTCATATTTCTAATTTTCTCGAAATTTGTGACACCTTTAAGATCAATGGCGTTACCGATGACGACATTCGATTACATCTTTTTCCTTTTTCTTTGTGGTCTAAGGCCAAGCAGTGGCTGGGCTCCCTTCCTAAGGAGTCCATCACTACATGGGCCGATATGGCGGAAAAATTTCTCACTAAATATTTCCCGCCTTCAAAGACCGCCAAAATGCGAACGGATATTGCGTCATTTATGCAAATCGACTCGGAGACTCTCTATGACACATGAGAGCGCTTCAAGGAGCTTTTGTGTAGATGCCCTCACCACGCACTCCCCACTTGGCAACAAGTGCAAATTTTTTATAATGGATTGAATTTCCAAACTAGGCAAATGATTGATGCGGCCTCAGGGGGTACATTAAATAGGAAGAACCCGGAGGCCCCTCAAGAGATTTTTGCGGAAATGGCCATCAATCTGTAACAATGGAATTTGTCCCGAGCGCGGCCTAACAAGCCAGCCGGAATTTTTGAAATAGACGCAAATGCAAATTTAGCTTTACAAGTTTAGCGCTTAACAAAGCAAGTGGCGGAGATGTCTGCTTCCTCCGCCACTCCTCCTTGGGCTAATAATATTTTAATTGAAGAGCAAGTTGACTACATGGGAAATCCGCATCGGCCTTCCTATAACCCAAACACCGCTCCGTACAACAACACTTACAATGCGGGTTATAGGAACCATCCGAATTTCTCGTAGATCAACCAAGGAAATGCTCATCGTCCCATGAATCTAATTCAACCCCCCCCCCCCCCCCCCAATCAACTTCTTAACTTAACTCCACCTCTAAATTGTAATCCACCTGGTTTTCTACAAAACAGCAAAAGCTCTCTCCGCTTGAAGAGGTTTTTGCAAAATATGTTGCTACAAATGAAACAAACATCCGGAACCTTACCGGATCGATCAAAAATTTAGAGAATCAAGTTGGTCAGCTCGCAGAGATGATTTCCGAGCGTCAGCAAGGAGCACTACTGGGGAATATGAAGCAAAATCCAAGGGAGAGCGTGAATGTGATTACACTCCGAAGTGGGAAGGAGGTGGTTTCAAAACAGGACGAACCCAATGTAACTTCTTCTCCTCCTCCTACTCCTATTTTATCGTCAAATTTGCCCGCTACGCTTGCTCCGCACGCTTCTAGTTCTAATATTTCGTATCCGTCTAAATTTAAGAGTGAGTGCGCCGAGAAAAATTACAAACAAAAATTAGAGATTTTAAAACATATTCATATTAATGTACCCTTCTGTGAGGCTATCTCTCAAATGCCGAAGTATGCGAATATCTTAAGGAGTTGCTCTCCAATAAGAAAAAATTAGAAGATATTTCGCATATTTCCTTAAACGCAGAATGCTCCGAAGTTGTACTAAACAAATTGCCTCAAAAAGCAAATGACCCTGGACGGTTCTCCATCCCGTGTCTATTCGGCAATTCGTTAGTAAAACACGCCTTAGCAGATCTTGGAGCAAGCATCAACCTCATGCCTTTCTCGTTATTCAAAAAGTTAGGCCTAGGAAATCCTAGTCCCACTCGAATGAGTATTCAATTAGTGTATCATTCATTAAAATATCCGGTAGGGATAGTGGAGGATGAGCTCATTATGGTTGACAAGTTCATCTTCCCGGTGGACTTTGTCATTCTTGACCTCGAAGAGGATGCCGAAGTACCCCTCATACTCGGCCGCCCCTTCCTTGCCACCTCCCGCGCAATTATCGATGTAAGTAACGGAAAACCATTGGATTGTGATGTAACGGAAAGCCATTGGATTGTAAGTAACGGAAAGCCATTGGAAAGCCACCTCCAGGGCAACTTTATAGATCTCATTTCCTTCTGCAATCCAGAGGAAGCCATTGGATTGTGATGTGACTATTCCTTTATGGGATCTGGTCAGACAGTTATGTCCTTCTTGACCAACCTCGCTTTGATACCACTTGTAAGTGTATAAAGGATGTAGTCTAAATCACCTAGAGGGGGGGATAGGTCTTTTGATTTTTACTTAGATGATATAGCTAGCTAAGATTATACTAAGCAAGTAATCAAGCAAACCAGAAAACACACAAGCATCTATAGTGGTTCCCCAAGACAATGTGTCTATGGGTAGTCCACTTTCCCCCTTCACCCTTCTAACAGTGTGTTAGAAAGGACCAACTCCTCCAATCTCATCTCCAAGAGCTTACAACTCAGATCCCTCGGGATCTCTCAGGTTTTTCCAAACCCTACCTCAGGCTAAACAGCCATACCTCAGATCAGCCACTGATCCTACAACTCAGACCCCCTTCTAGGTCCTACCTCAGAGGAATCCTCCTCCTACAGCTCAGGCAAAATAGCCCTACAACTCAGATCAACAGATCTTACAACCCAGGCAGAATGCCCTACAACTTAGAACCCAAAGGTTCCTACAATCTCAGACCAACTGGTCCTACAAACTCAGGCAGAATGCCCTACAATAAAAGAGTGTTTGAACTTACTACAGCTGACAGCACAGTAAAGATGTCTCCTAGAGTTTCTGCACAGCTTGTGCTATCTTGTAGCTGGTGATGTTGATGGCAGCTACAACTTGATCTTCCTCTTCAGTTGAAGGGTGGAAGATCACCTTGCTCCTTCTTGCAAAGGAGCTAACTTTATCTCTCAGATTCTTCTTGCTTGTTCAGTGAGCAGGAGGAGAATGAGAAGAACTTTTTGGCCGACAATGGAACAGTAATTGTTAAGCACTCAACCAGCTGTTTCAAAGTTGCCCTAACATCTTCTTTTATACATCTCTGATCTTCAACGGCTCTTAGCTGACCTCCTGTCAGGTATGGGAGTGATTGGTGGTCCCCATAATGCATTCTTGCAGCTTGCGCCAAAAGCAGAACCCCCCAGATCAAGTTTGAACTGTCTCAGTGGTTGGGCTGAGATGGTCAGCCGTCTCAGCAGTTTTCTTCTATCCCGTTCCAGCGGATCCGCTGAGACAGACAGCTATCTCAGTGGTTTTCTTCTATCTGCAGCTCAGCTGGCCCAGACACCTTCTCAGCGGCTCCTGGCCTTATCTCAGCGGTTCAGCTAAGACTGAGAGCTTGTCTCAGCTGTTTTGTCAATAAACAAAATGAACAACCCCTGCACCTTGTTAAGTCCAAACCCTGCATGCTTATGAGATAGGAATAGGGTTCATCAAATACAACTTGTACTTAGTTTTGAGTGTGAGGCCTCTTCAAATCAAGGGAACGTTGAGGGTCAATTTCCCAACAAATCTTATTACTCAGCTGTGAAAAGAATCTTGAGATATCTTAAGGGTACTCCAAATCTGGGGCTCTGGTATCCGAAGTCAGATGATTTTGAGTTGTGTGGGTATTCTGATGCAGACTTTGCTGGGTGCAAAGAGGACAGAAAAAAACACTTCAGGAACATGTCAGTTCCTGGGGAAAAGGCTTGTGTCCTGGAGTAGTAAGAAGCAAAACAGCATTGCTATCTCCACAGCTGAATCAGAATACATTTCAGCTGGTAGTTGTTGTGCACAACTCCTATGGATTCAACACCAATTAGAGGATTACAATTTGCACATCAAGAGAACACCTCTCTTTTGTGATTCTTCAAGTGTCATTTCCATTGCCAAAAATCCTGTGGCACATAGTAGAACAAAGCATATTGAAATTAAATATCATTTCATTAGGGAGCATGTTGAAAAGGAGGACAGTCTTGAGTATGTTAGTACTGAGAGGCAGATAGCTGACATTTTCACTATGCCTCTTGATGAGTCTAAGTTCAATCAATTCAAAATTGAATTGGGCATGTTAAGTTCTTAAAATTAGGCATGTTGAATCTATGATATCCTCCTTTAATAAGTGTGAAATGTTCTGATAATGGGTTGGATCTCACACAAGGTCCACCCTAAAATGTTATGACAATCTTAGTTTCTTAAGACAGGAACACCAGGAAGCATAACTTAAAGTTTTCTAGAGAAAAACAGCATCACAAAAAATATCATCGTAATAGATAACGACGACATCGATGAAATCTCGACGACAACATCCATATCTCGACGACAAGAACAAAGACATCTCGACTACACACTGGACGATAAAGCTCAATCCATACTGATACAATAACATCACAAGACCCGACACTATCATTATTGCGCCGCAATTATGGGATTCTTAACACGATACAGGAGGATTTGAATAGGTACGCGCCTCTTTGTCTTCCCGATGCATTACTCTATATATTAGACATTGTGTAAGCATAGAAATCACGTGCACACGAAACCCTTGAATCCTTCCTTCATCTCTTCCTTCCGATAACTCTCTGCTAACGGAATGTCACCGAAGAAGAACGATGTGAAAATCCCTTCCGGAGCAGAACTTCTAAAAGGTGGCTTTGAGAAGACTGAAGAGGACATGGATATGGTCATAACCCTAATGTACGCATCTGAGTTAGAATACCTCCTCACAGAGCCAACCCGTATCTACCATTCCGCCGTCTCAGCATTCTTTGAAAATGCTGAATTTCACAAATCAGAAAGGGAAATTCGCACAGTTGTGGTTGGGCAACACATTCAAATGAATGCTGAAAGACTATCCAAAATTATACAACTTACTGCCTTTGAAAAGGATGATACAGAAGAAGAAGTCACGGATACAGATGTCTACGAAGGATTGAAATGGTGCGGTTTTGAAATCAAACCCTATGGCAGCTTGCAGAGAATGCAGATGAACAGGCAAGGAAAACTACTAACAAACATCATTGGAAAGGTACTGCTTTGTAAGACAGGCTCGCATGATCGAGTCTCAAAAGGAATGTTTGAGATAATGGTCAGAGTAATCTTAAGCAAAAGGACTGATTGGGAAAAGTTAATGTTCGACATGATTACAGAAAACATCAATTCTCAAAAATTTGGAAGAATTCTATCTTTATATCTCACGAATGCCATCCCTCATCTCCTTAAAATTTCAAAACCAATCCCTCTCCACTATCTTAAAATGATAGATGTCAAGATAGTGAGCAGGTGGGAGAAGAGGTTCACAAAGAAAGATGCAGGTGAACCTTCTACTCAAGGCTCAAAGTCCCCTGCCACAATACCTCAAGTTCTTCAAGAACCCCTGTCTCCTGTTGAGGAGGAGCCTGTGAGAGAAGAAACTGTTAGATCGATTGGCGCCCTTAGAGGGGGGGGGGGGTGAATAAGGGAATAAAATTATTTTTATAAGTTTAGGCAAATTTATTAAATTGTTTTATAATAGGAAAAGGCAAAATAACAATTTAATTAAATTGTGAGAATATCATAATAACCAAGATTAGAAACAAGTACTAAATTGTTTCATGATGAAAGAGATTGAAATAAACAATTTAGATAAAGTAATTAGAATTGAAAACTTAGTAACCAATATTTTAGAGATTATGCCAAAGGAGAGAAATCAAGTAAACACAAATAAAGACATGATTGTATTTATATAAAAAGGTGTTTACATAAATTTGATTTCAATATCGCTAGAAATCGGAGGCGTACAAAAGTAAATATCTTTTCCTTTTCTATACCGACTTGTATCCCCACAAACCGGTTGGCTTTAGCCAATCCTTCCCCGGATATGGCCTCAAGCCGCTCTAGCCAATCCTTCCCCGGATATGGCCTCGAGCACCCCCTATATCTAATCTCCTAGACCTAGTCGCCAACTCACGCGGAGAATTACCCCCTAAGCCGCGTAAGGTCCTAGTCGCCAACACAAGGCGAATTCTCTAAACGGTTACAAAAATATATGGAATGAAAATAATGATAACAATAATAAAAACTCCCTATATGAGATCTTCTGAAGTTGGAGATGAAGGATTGATTTAATATGAGCGAGGTCGAAGCGATCATCCTTCGGATGTAGCGTGACGTAGTCCTCCTCCAGAATTCTCTTTAAGCTTTTTGTGGGAGATCCATCTTCGGCAACATAACAACAATGGAATTGTGGCACAAGCAATCTCTCTGGGATGAATATCCAAAACGAGAAAGAAAGCTCCAATATATAGAACTTCTCGCTAGCGCCTGTGGTAGATCCTAGCGCCTGTAGTAGCGTTCGTGTGGAGCGGTTGTGAAACCGTCGGCGGCGTGGCGCTGTGCACGAACATGAGCTAGCGCCAGGCGGTAGCGCTAGCGCTGGTGGTAGCATTAGCGCCTGCGTTAACCCCTAACGCTGGAGGTAGTGCTTCTGTTCAGTTTGTTGGTTCCAAGCTGCTCTCTTCCTGTGGAGTATTGCACCTATAGTTCATGCACACTATAAACACACGACAAGCAAGATCAAATATAATTTGGGATTTGTTATTCTCAAACAAAGGGATGTGACACACATGTCCAACAATCTCCCCCTTTAGATAATAATAAATCCTCTTAACAAGAAATCAACAAAGGTGTTATAGAATATGATAAGCGCGAGATAAAAGTGCAACTATAGTATTTGATAAGCATGAGAAATATGCATATTCCCCCTACCTTAATGCTCCCCCTACATAAATGCAATTTATGTTTTACTCCCCCTAAATGATAGATTACATGAATTAGTCTCCCTTTATTCTTCTATATTTCTCCTATATAGATTTCTTCAATTAATCTCCCCCTTTTGGTATTATCAAAAGAAGGTGGGGTGAGGGTAGTAAGGAAGCACTCCTTATAAATGTTAAAGCATGATCGAGCTTTTGTAATATAGATAATGATAAAGAGTTTAAGCATAGTATATATAAGAGATTTCAAATAAAAAGACAAGAGTTGTAAGCAAGCGGAAGATTATAAGAAACATCTTTTTGTAAGCTTGAAAAGCATAAGTAAAAATATGAGTTTTAGTTCAAAATTGAAAGTTGTTTTAACCTTTTTGAAATCTCATAGTTTTTCAAAAAGTTACCAAGCATGAAATGAACATATTAAAAAGAAAATATACTACAATGTTACTTAATTTTAAGTTCAAGAGATACCAAAATATTATAGGTATCATGCTAGGTTATCTAGTGCATTTCTTATATAAAGAGTAGTATAGATAAAGCATTAGAATCCAATACTCATGAGAAGAAGTGTTATGAAAGATAATGATGTGCACGTAAGTGTATTTTGAGCAATGTTAACAATTGATTTAAATCACAAAATACAAGCCATATGTAGAGTAAAGTGCATAATAAAACACAAGTATATCACTTTCACACACTATAATGCACATATTTTTTGTAAAAAGTGGTGAACTAATCAAGGGTTGCACAAGACACTTTACTATTCTTTCCAAGGTGCTCAACCTCACAATACTCATGAAGACTTATCAGGAGGTTCAAGTAGTGCTTGGTGGAGTTATATTTGTCTATATATTTTTTTGTTCACATTTGTGAGACAATACTCTCCGAATACACTTGTTTTGCAAACCCAAACAAAATTTTTAAACTCAACCAATTTCATAATTTCTTAAGTGCAATTCAAATATAGTGTAGGTAATAAACTTATGCAAGTTTTAATTCATTATACAATTACAACAAATAAGCAAACATTTTAGATTTAAACACACATATTGATTACTAAAATAAGTGAGTGAAATGTATCAGTATCAATCATAAAACATTTACTCATACTTAGAGGCATGCTAAGCTTGAATCTACACATATTTTTCAATACACTTAATTAGATATATCAAAGCACGATAAACAAAACAATGTTCATAGTAATATGAATAAACAAGTTTTAACATTGTAGATAATTCTAAATGATAGAATACATACATGCTTGATATTAGCAATAAAGGTCATACAGTTTTTTTTGTTTTTTTGAAAAGTTTTAATGAAAGAAAAGCAGAAAACCACAAAAACATATTTTTGTATTTTTGAATTTTGAAGTTTGTAGTTGATTTTTCAAAATATAGATAAAACCAAAATAACGAAAGTCAAAAATACAAAAACTAAGTATTACATATAAAGTAACACATTTTTAAAGATTTTTAGATTTTTTGAAAAACAGACAAATCAGACACCCACGCTAGCGCCGGCGCTAGTGCTAGCACGGCAAACAGTACTTGATTTTTTGAGAATTTTAAATTTTCACTTTTTGATCTTGATTAAGTGTCCTTAGAGTAGTGTCATGCAGAAATTTCAGAATTTTTGGAGATCTCTAGGTGGATCAAATTTGCATGAAACTTTGGCTTTTTCAAACACTTGAGTTTTACAAAATCATTTAAGCACAAAAATAAATAAATTATGCAAAACACAAGAGGACATATTTTGAACAACCCAAAATATGCATGATTAAAGTGATAAGTAAATAAAATGTTCATGCAGTGAGTAATATAAGTATGTCCTAAGATTAAAAAACAACCCGGACTAAATGCTACACCCTAGCCCCGTACTAAGTGACGGATGAGCATAAGGAGCTGCACACATGCCGTAGGTTGGGGTGTTAGTCCCATATGCATACACTAGAGAACGCTCAACCTAGCACTCTTTCTCCCCAGTGCCTCGCAAGGCCCCACTGGAACCCTCCCCGGTTAAGGACAAGACATGACTTAGAGGTTAGGTCTCTAATGCATACAACCCTACGTCCCCGCTATTGTGAGATAAGAAGTCAAAGGAGAATAATCTTTAGACAACCTATGCTTTTTAAACTATGGGTTGATTAATAAACTATGGTTTTTGTTTAAAGTGAAGAATTATAGAAAAATATAAATCCACATAGTTTTTCTACTTTTATGAGATGACGATATGTGATAACTAGCACAATTATTAATATTCAATAAGTGATAATGCTAGTATGATGAGTTTTGGTTTTAATGCCACGTCATAAAATTATCATTAATATTGCATGTATTCCAAAATAGAGTTTCAAATTATAGATCTAGAATAAAGTGATGATTTAGTTTGATTTAGTCAAATTATTACAAAGTTGATTCTAGAGTCTACATATATGTGAGATACATGCAATCAATAGCAAAGCAAATCAATACACCAAATATTGTAAAGAAAATATTATTCAAATTTTTATCATAAGATTCATAATTCCTAGGTGATAGATATTATTGATTTGAGATATTTCTTGATAGAACATGAATTATGATTTATGATTTTAGAGATTTTTGCATAGAATATATGTTAGATCATCATGATGTATGTGAATTCTATTCCTTCTAGACTTATGGCAATATGATTTGGTGATTTTCTTTTGAATGAGCATGTTTGAATTATAAGTCTAGAAAATGATGATCATGCTATCATATCAAAGACAAAGATCACATATATAAAGTTTTTGAAATTTATAATAAAATTGCATTCAATAATTGAATTTATTGATCTTTGGTTTTGCATGATAATATATGATTCATGAAACAATATTCATAAAAATTCTAATGATTAATCCATAAACTATGTGTTTGTTGGAATTTTAGTATTCTCTATAATTTCAAATCACAAAGTTATCATGATATTTTAATAACATTGAAAATGTTATACCTAGCATATAAATTTAAGCACAAACTAAGAAGTGATGCTAGAATGATGAGTTTGAATGCAATGTTATTATATATGATATAATGGAGATAAAGTTGCATGTAATATGAGAAGATTTCAAATTAATTTTCTTTAGACCTAGAATGAAATGATTATTCTATTTGATTTCATCTTGTTGATATCAAGTTAATTCTTAGATCTAAATATAATGAGATACATGCAAACAATAGAGATACATATTGTAACGCCCCTGATTTTCGTTAATTATTTACGTGGCCGCTGTGACGTAATTTTGGCATTTGGGCGTTACGTCAACTCGTCAGGTTTAGTATTGGGCCTTAGCCTAGTTAAAGTGTGTAATTTGGATCGAGCGTGTGAGATTTCACGTCGTTTCGTGTTATGGGAGATTATTTATGTAATTATTGCATTTATTATAATTCCCCGACTCTGTGTTCGGAGATCTGAAGAGGAGCTGCGTTCGACGAACGACAGAGGGGTTGCGTTCGACGAACGGTAGAGGGGCTGCGTTCGACGAATGGCAGAGGGGCTGCGTTCAACGAACGATAGAGGGGCTGCGTTCGACGAACGACAGAGGGGTTGCGTTCGACGAACGGCAGAGGGGCTGCGTTCGACGAACGGCAGAGGGGCTACGTTCGACGAATGGGTGGCGAGCTGCATTCGATGAATGGGTGGAGAGCTGCGTTCGACGAATGGGTGGCGAGCTGCATTTGACGAACGAGTGGGGAGTTGCGTTCGACGAACGAGTGGCTGAGTTCGACGAACTCCTGGAGGCTTAATATATATACATTAAGCTTATGTTTTATCTTTTCATCTCCTTCCCCTTTCAGCCGACCTAGAGTTCTGTCGGGCGTGAGAGCGAGAGCGGCGTGTCGTGGAGCTTCCGGCCGGCGATTCGAAGGCTGTAGTAGTCGGAATCGTGTTTGGAGAGTAGATTTGGAAAGCTCTCGGTGGGATCTTCATTCTAGTGGTAAGCTTTTCCCATTTCGTGGAATTTTTAGAGTTATGGTAGTGAACTAATTCCTCTTTTCGATCCGAAAGGTTTCAGGATTTCGTGCTCGGGTGAGTTCTTGGCCGATCCATAGCTTTTGGAGCGGAGGTCTTCGAGTTTAGCAAGGTTTAAGGCAAATGGCTATCCCCTCCTTCTCGTTGTTTTCATAAAGCACTGTTTTATGTGGTTGTGTGTTCTTGGTGTGTCTTGGCTTGTGATTTATGGTCGTGTCGTTTTGATCTCGAACCCCCCCCCCCCCCCCCCACCCCGTGAATTCCTTCTTTTTGTTGTTTCCTCCTGCCTTGGATTTCTCGAGAAATCAAGGTTTCCTGCCTTGGATTTCTCGAGAAATCATTGACCCTGCCCTTTCATTTTTCGAGAAACCATGACCCTGCCTCTAATTTCTCAGAAAATCAACATTGACCCTGCCTTTAATCTCTCGGAAAATCAGCATGACCCTACCTTGATTTATCGAAAAATCACTTTTTCCTACGTGGGGATTCTCGAGAGATGGCTTCTCCTGCTTTGATTTCTCGAAAAGTCACTGTTTCCTGCTTGGGGATCTCTCGAGAGATTGCTTCTCCCGTTTGGGATTTCTCGAAAGATCATTATTTCATGCTTTGGGAATTCTCGAGAAACCTATTCTCTTCCTTTGATCTCTCAAGAATCCTTTGACCTTAGCCCTCGACCTCTCGAGAAATGTTTGATCTTAGCTCTTGATCTCTCGAGAACCTTTTGTTCTTAGTCTTTGATTTCTCGAGAACTTTAGGTTCTTAGCTTTTGATTCCTCGAGTATTGCCCTTCTATTTCTTAGTGTTTGAGTTATGCCTCTGATTACTTCTCCTCTTTGAAACCTCGTACCCGTTGCGGTTAAATAACTTATGTCTTCTCTTATGCATCGTCTTATGCAGTGTTTACTCCATTTGTGACCCTATCCTTAGGGTATCCTGGTGAGTGTTTTTCTCGGGCTTCGTCCCATGCCATAATTAAAGGAATTAATTAATAAGACCATTGCCTTTGTCCTTGCACGGTGGGTCGTGTTTTGGGGTGGGGGGCAGTGGGGAGTTGTTGTAGCCTTGCACGGTGGCCATTTTAGTGGTGAACCTCAGGCTTGGCCTGTGGTCCCGTAGACTGTGTTTGGGTGGTTGGGGATAGAAACCCCCACCCGTTTTTTTGGCTTTGGGTGGTAGTGGATAAAGGACCACCCCCGTTTAATTTGAGCTGATCAGTCTCTTTAAATAAATTCAACAAGAAAAATGAACTTTGCTTGTTCCTCTTTATGGTATTTGGTGCACTTGGTGCTTTGCTTAGTTCTTTGTTTGGAGCTTCTCTTTCGGTAAATCTGGCTTGGGTTGGTACCCCTTATGCCTTATTTACTTTACTTCTTATTTTTCTGCCACTTGTAATTCCCTTGCTGAGGCGTTCTTTATTTTATTGAATGCCTCAGGTTCAGAGCCTTAGCTACTAGTGGTGTAGCCTGGAGTCTTCGGGAGTTTTAGTTGTTGTTTTACCCCGCTGCTGCGAGGTAGTTGTGGTTAGTTTCTTCTTGTGTTCAGACATGCTAGTTTGGAGCCAACGGGTTAGTGTCAGGTTGTTGACGCCCGTTGTGCCCCTTTTGATACTTTATAGTTTACTTGCCAGTTAAATGCTACTACTTTTTAGATCTTGTGTATCTTGCTCTCTGGGAATGATTTATGTCTAGGTGCATTATAGTTATAAAATGGCTTTTCCTTCCATCCTCATTGCATTCCTCTTAACTAAAATCCTTATCTTTAAAGTCGGCTAAAAGATATTTTCTATACTTATACTACGCCTAGATATGTGCATATCATTTACTTTATGTCCTGTCATCACGTGCATTTAGGATTTTAAGTGAACTAAATCAAGTACTTTCCGCTGCAATTACATATATTTTCTCAGTGGACTAGTTGATCCACGAACTGAGAGACACAATTCTTACCCCAAACTCTAATAAATGATTTCAAATGATGATCTATCATGTAAACATGTTTTGATTTAATAAGTAATAGGTTTCCGCCTGAGCGTCTGCAGTTGTCTCCTGCATGACGTGGCATCATGACGCGTATTTTCTCTTACTCTGATATTCCTAAATTCGGAGAAAATGCGGGTTGTGACACATATCACACACAAAATAAGATAGAAACTATAATATCAATAGCCATCACATATTTCATAATTCCTAAGATTGACAGTATTAGTTGATTTAAGATAATTCTTGTTAGATCATGAATTATGATATATGATTATAGTGAATTTTAGCATATGATATTAATAGATCATGGTGATGATTATATAGTCCATATTCATCCTTTTTAATATGTAGAGACTGCTTGTAAAGTGAATATTATACTACATATATATAAAGAGCAAAAAATATTTTTGTTATTTTGAATTGTTTTGTAAATTTTCTTTTTGATTTTACTACAAGGTATCTGAAAGTAGAAGATAACGATACTTAATGTAGTAAAATATTTTTTTTTTCAGAAAATAACAATTAGAGAAATCGGAATTTTTTTGGGAAAATAGGCTACCGTCGGCGTTAGTGATAACGCCATGCGTTAGTAACTCATGGTTTTTTATTTACAATTTTGAGTTACAATTTTTTATTTAAAAACACATGGTTTCTTTTATATCATTTGATTCCGATTTTTCTCAATTATGATTTTTCAATATATGTGATATCATATGCAACAAAGAAATTAGACAAATATACAATAAATTGTGCATTTAATATTTTAAGTCTAAGCCCTTTAATAAACCATTTAAATCCATTCATTAAAATAATTGCATTAGTCATGATAATAATTTCAATATTCAATTTATGATGATAATTCAAGACATTTAAGTGTAAAGCATTTAAAGAGATAAAGACTAAGAAGATTAGAGATAGGTCACTTTGAAAAAAAAAAGAAAAAAAAAACTTAATGTTCAATTTTAATTCAATTTGATTTGTTAAATATTAGGCTTAAAATGTGTAAGTCATATCCCATGAAATATAAAGTGACCAAAAACATTTTGGATCAAAAATACAAAAGAAAAAGAAATAAAGCACATCATGAAGTAGAGTATTGATATTTTATTTTTAATTGATTCTACTTCATGCAAATGATAGGATACTAATGAATAAGAGATTTAGGTATCCAAAGGGGACCAAGTGGGATGGTTCCTTTGGGTACCCAAATACATCGTGGTGGCTTTTGGGAAGATAATGATAAATGGACTTTTTTAATTAAAGATGATGTCATTTTTCTTTATGGGTCTCCATTCATACATTGGTTGTTTATCACTTAAATCCATATAATGATTATGTGACATCTTTATATGATGATAGTTGTTTGAAAAATAATTCATTTGGGGTTTATGTTTATTCAAATTATTTTTCAAAATAGCTTGATGTTGATAATCATAATTAATTTTATTATATGGATTCTTTGAAAGTTTATAAGAGTAATTGTCTTTCTTTAGAAGTGATTGTTGAAAGAGTGGGTTACAATATGTGTAAAATGATTGGTTCTTATTTTGATGATTTTCATTTCCACTCTTTCTTATAGACATACTCTTATAATGTGAAGGAAAAGATTTTATAGTTTGATTTTTATGAAAAAGAGGTTTTAAATTTGAGTCATGATTGAAAATATATTGAGACTTATAATAGTGACTCTTAAGAATTTTATGAGGATCATAATTCTTTTTGAAACTAAATTCCTTTTGAGTTAATGTGTGAAAATGGTCCTTTTTAGAAATGATTTTGTAAGTTAATTTATCACTGTTATTCAAAATCTTAAGATGAAAAGTCATTACTTGACATTTGAAATTTTTCAACAAAAGATTTTAATTGTATTAACTTACAAGTTAAAGCATCATTTTCAGCTATCAATTTTTCATTATGTTCTTTAGAAACTAAGAACCCTTTTTCAATATCCTTGAATTTGTTTTTTAAGAAATTGCAATCAAAACAAGGAATAAGAATTTTAACTAAAGAGCATGAAAGAGAATTTAATACATCAATATTTGATTCTACGTTATCGTTTGCTTTTAAAAATTTATTTTATAAACGTAATTTGGAATTAGCAATTTTTAACTTTAAATTTTACGTTTAGCAATTTTAAGCATACGAGATGTAGAAATAGAATTTGTTACAAAAAGAGAAGTTTTTGATTTTCTTACATTGCTATGGGATGAGACAAGATTTGAACCAAGGGTTCCTTTGACATCTTCTTCGCATTCCTCTTCCATAGTTGAATTTTCGTCTTCTCTTTTGCTTGATGTGTGGGCAACAAATGAGTCCAATATTGTGACGTTGAATTCTTCTTCCTCCAAGCATAAGTCATCATCAGTTTCTTCTCTTGGGTCCATAAGGAATTGCTCTTGTTCATCATCTGTGGAAGGAAGACTATAAGAATTCTCAAGAAATTTCCAAACTTCATAAGCAGTAGGAAATGTATAAATAAGTTTGAAAATATTTTGATCTAATGCAGAATATATAGACTATTCATTGATTTGGCATTTAAAAATATTTCATTTTTATTAAGAATACTTGGGGGCATTTTAATTGTAATATTCCATACTTCAATATCCAAAGATTTAAGAAATTTTTCCATAAGAAATTTCCACCCATTATAATTTTTGCATTCAAATAAAGGTGGTGCCAAAGATTTTTCATTTATAAGAAAGTTTCCCCCACTAGTAGAAGCGAGATCATGAGACGTCATTATTCCCGGGTTTTAAACCGATTTAGAATAACCAACCTCTGATACCACTTGTTGGATCGATTGGCGCCCTTAGAGGGGGGTGAATAAGGGAATAAAATTCTTTTTATAAGTTTAGGCAAATTTACTAAATTGTTTTATAATAGGAAAAGGCAAAATAATAATTTAGCTAAATTGTGATAATATCATAATAACCAAGATTAGAAACAAGTACTAAATTGTTTCATGATGAAAGAGATTGAAATAAACAATTTTGATAAAGTAATTAGAATTGAAAACTTAGTAACCAATATTTTAGAGATTATGCTAAAGGAGAGAAATCAAGTAAACACAAATAGAGATATGATTGTATTTATATAAAAATGTGTTTACATTAATTTGATTTCAATATCGATAGAAATCGGAGGCGTACAAAAGTAAATATCTTTTCCTTTTATATACCGACTTGTATCCCCACAAACCGGTTGGCTTTAGCCAATCCTTCCCCGGATATGGCCTCAAGCCGCTCTAGCCAATCCTTCCCCGGATATGGCCTTGAGCACCCCCTAGATCTAATCTCCTAGATCTAGTCGCCAACTCATGCGGCGAATTACCCCCTAAGCCGCGCAAGTACCTAGTCGCCAACACAAGGCGAATTCTCTAAACGGCTACAAAAATATATGGAATGAAAATAATGATAACAATAATAAAAACTCGCTATATGAGATCTTCTGAAGTTGGAGATGAAGAATCGTTGTAATATGAGCGAGGTCGAAGCGATCGTCCTTTGAATGTAGCGTGACGTAGTCCTCCCCAGAATTCTCTTTAAGCTTTTTGTGGGAGATCCATCTTCGGCAGCATAACAATAATGGAATTGTGGCACAAGCAATCTCTTTGGGATGAATATCCAAAACGAGAAAGAAGCTCCAATATATAGAACTTCCCGCTAGCGCCTGCGGTAGCTCCTAGCGCCTGCGGTAGCGTTCGTGTGGAGCGGTTGCGAAACCGTCGGCGGTGTGGCGCTGTGTATGAACTTGAGCTAGCGCCAGGCGGTAGCGCTAGCGCTGGCGGTAGGACTGGCGGTAGCGCTAGCACTGGCTGTAGCGCTAGCTCCTGCATTAACCCCTAACGCTGGCGGTAGTGCTTCAGTTCAGTTTGTTGGTTCCAAGCAGCTTTCTTCCTGTGGAGTATTGCACCTATAGTTCCTGCACACTATAAACACACGACAAGCAAGATCAAATACAATTTGGGATTTGTTATTCTCAAACAAAGGGATGTGACACACATGTCCAACAGAAACCCCTAGAATGGATAGTTCTCCTACACCTCAAGAGGAAGTGAATCAGCTCATCTGGAGTTGCCTGAAAGAGAACCAAGTAGTCATGCAGATGTTGAAGAACATGATCAATCTGACAGGTTCCTAAATGATTTTCTCAATAATGACATACATACATTCTCAGAAGGAGAAGAACATGAGCACCACTCAGAAACCCTTGCACTAATGGAGGGGGAACATACATGTCATTCAACAATGCAGCCTTCACCTCCAATAATAGAAGCTGACCCACATCCTCTACCCAGCACAACTCCCACAGTTCCATTACCTGATTTCATGTCCCACATGGAAGGCATGCTGAACAGACAAAGAGAACAATTTGAAGCCTATGTAAATCAAGCTGTCACAGACTGCAGAAATGATCTCTCTGCCAGGATAGATGCCCTCCAAGAAGATATCAATCACATAAACCATCAAAACTCCAATGTATATCAGACTGCTGCAAATGATGTAGCAAATACTGGGACTGAAATAGCCAATATAAATCAAGCTACCCATCTAATTGGACAACAATTAAACATTGTGCTTTGTTGGGTATATTGCCCTCAATAGTACCTTGATTTGAAGAGGCATCACTCTCAATGCTAAGGACATATTGTATTTGATAAAGCTTTGTTTTCGTAAGTCAAACAGGCTTAAGTGACTCAAGAGAAAGGACCAAACATGCCCTTAGATGTGAAGAAATCATCTACAAAGAGATGAAGATTTGTCTCAGCAGAACCGCTGAGATGAAGAGTCAAAACCACTGAGACGAGGAGCCGTCTCAGCGGATCCGCTGAGAAGAAGGTGTCTCCGCTGATAAGTTATTCATACGCTGAGAATCAGCGTGTTCGTCGAACGCAGAATGTCGTTCGTCGAACGAAGGACTAAGCTCGTCGACCGCTGAAACGAGACCAAAGAAGGAGCCGCTGAGAAGGCATAATTGGCGTGTTCATCGAACGCAGAGTGTCGTTCGTCAAACGCAGAATTCAGTTCATCGAACGCTGAGACGAGATCAAGGAAGGAGCCGCTGAGAAGACACAAGGCAGATCGTCGAGCGCAGAGACATGCAAATCGTCGAGCGCAGATACAAGGCAGATCGTCGAGCGCAGAGACAAGGCAGATCGTCGAGCGCAAAGACAAGGCTGTTCGTCGAACGCAGAGCTGGCAAGTTCGTCGAACGCAGGATACAGCGGGTTCGTCGAACGCATAGTGTAGTGCGTTCATCGAGCGCAGACCTTCTCTACGGAAAAGTAGGGCGGCGGGACCTGCGGCTAGGACAAGTTGCAGAAAAGCTATGTGGGGTCCACCAGCTTCTCCCATACTTCTCAGAAGGACAAATTAGAGCCGTTGAAGTTCAGAGATGTATAAAAGGAAATGTTAGGGCACATTTGAAGCTCTCTTTCTCCGTCGTCGCGTGCTAAAACGAAATCAACTGTTTCATTGACGGCAGCTGCTCTCGACATTCTTCCTGCTCACTGAAAGAGAAGAAGAATCAGAGAGAAGAAGTTAGCTCCTCCACCAGAAGGGGCAAGGTGATCTTCCATCACTCTATTGAAGAGGAAGATCAAGTTGTTGTTGTTGTAATCAACATCTTCAGCAACAGGAAGCACAGACAGTGCAGGATATATAGGAGAGTACCTCTGCTATAATAAATTTCTAAACCATTTTTCTGTAGGGCTTCATTGCCTGAGTTGTAGGAGGAGGAATCCTCTGAGTTGTAGGACCTGCTGAGGTCTGAGCTGTAGGATCAGGAGTTGATCTGAGGTAGGGCTGTTTATCCTGAGGTAGGACCTTTGTGGTCTGAGTTGTAGGACCTGCTGAGGTCTGAGTTGTAGGATCTGGAGCAGATCTGAGGTAGGGCTTAACAGCCTGAGTTGTAGGACATTATTGTCTGAGCTGTAGGAGGTGTTATCCTCTGAGTTTGTAGGGCAACTGTGCCTGAGTTAGGAGCTGGTGATAGCTCTGAGTTGTAGGGACTTTGGTCCTGAGGTAGGATCATCCTTGATCTGAGAAGTTCTGAGGAACTTGTGTTGTAAGCTCTTTTGAGCCGAGTTTGGAGGAGTTGGCCTTGTCTAACACATTGTTAGAAAGGTGAAGGGGGAAAGAGGAATACTCAAGACACCCTGTCTTGAGAAACCTCTATACATAATTGTGTGCTTTCTGTGTTGCTTGATTAGAATAGTTTTAACAGGCTATAATTATCAAGGAAAATTCAAAAAGAGTATTCTAATCAAGTAACACAGAAAGCACACAATTATAGCCTGATAAAACTATTCTAATCAAGCAACACAGAAAGCACACAATTATGTATAGAGGTTCCTCAAGACAGGGTGTCTTGAGTAGTCATCTTTCCCCCTTCACCTTTCTAACAATGTGTTAGACAAGGCCAACTCCTCCAAACTCGGCTCAAAAGAGCTTACAGCACAAGTTCCTCAGAACTTCTCAGATCAAGGATGATCCTACCTCAGGACCAAATTCCCTACAACTCAGAGCTATCACCAGCTCCTACCTCAGGCACAGCTGCCCTACAAACTCAGAGGATAACACCTCCTACATCTCAGACAATAATGTCCTACAACTCAGGCTGTTAAGTCCTACCTCAGATCTGCTCCAGATCCTACAACTCAGACCTCAGCAGGTCCTACAACTCAGACCACAAAAGTTCTACCTCAGGCTAAACAGCCCTACCTCAGATCTGCTCCTGATCCTATAGCCCAGACCTCAGCAGGTCCTACAACTCAGAGGATTCCTCCTCCTACAGCTTAGGCAATGAAGCCCTACAGAAAAATGGTTTAGAAATTTATTATAGCAGAGGTACTCTCATGTATATCATGCACTGTCTATGCTTCCTGTTGCTGAAGATGTTGATTACAGCAACAACTTGATCTTCCTCTTCAATAGAGTGATGGAAGATCACCTTGCCCCTTCTGGTGGAGGAGCTAACTTCTTCTCTCTGATTCTTCTTCTCTTTCAGTGAGCAGGAAGAATGTCGAGAGCAGCTGCCGTCAATGAAACAGTTGATTTCGTTTTAGCACGCGACGGCGGAGAAAGAGAGCTTCAAATGTGCCTTAATATTTCCTTTTATACATCTCTGAACTTCAACGGCTCTAATTTGTCCTTCTGAGAAGTATGGGAGAAGCTGGTGGACCCCACACAGCTTTTCTGCAACTTGTCCTAGCCGCCGGTCCCGCCTCCCTGCTTTTCCGTAGAGAAGGTCTGCGCTCGATGAACGCACTGCACTCTGCGTTCGACGAACCCGCCGTATCCTGCGTTCGACGAACCTTGCCAGCTCTGCGTTCGACGAACAACCTTGTCTCTACGCTCGGCGAGCTGCCTTGTCTCTGCGCTCGACGATCTGCCTTGTCTCTGCGCTCGACGATGTACAACCCCATACCCGTCGGGTGTGACCCTCCCCAGATAGTTGGGACCCGAGGTGTCCTGTGATTGGTTACCATTGATCGGGCTGCGTCTAGCGGGTTTTGGTGTGCGTTTAGAGGAATGGTCTGCGGATAGCAGTTTTGGGCTAGGGTTTTTTATAAAGCCTAAAGAACTAAAACCCTAAAGGAGGATTCTTGCCCAGCCGAAAAAACCCGAGCCCCTTTTCCTCCCCCGATTTCCCCTCTCCCTGTTCGCGTGAAACGGCCGCAAACCCTCCCCCATCTCCCGATCTCTCATGTCGCCCCTCTCCCCGTCGCCTGGAGCAGGAGCCACCCCGAGCCTTCCTCCTCCCTCTCTCGCCGTCGGCCTAGAGCAAGGAGGAGCAGCGCCCCCGTCTCCCCTCCTCACTCTCTTTCATGTCGCCGGCCCGAGCCCCTTCTCCTCGCCGTCGTCCTGGAGCAAGGAGGAGCAGCGCCCCCCGTCTCCCCTCTTCACTCTCTTTCCTGTCGCCGGTCGAGCCCCTTCTCATCCCCGCCGGCCTGGAGCAAGGAAGCCCGAGCCCTCTCCTTCTTCCTCTCGTTTTCCTGGAGCTAGGGCAGTCGCAAGCTAAGGGAGGAACCTTCCTCCCTCCTCTCTCTCGTCGGCCTAGAGGAGGACCTGAGCCGTCCCCTTGCCGACCTAGGGGAGGGCCGACCATTTTTGGTTGGGTGTGCTGTGTGAACAGCCGTGGAGCTTGAGCTTGGCCGGCCAAGTGCGTGGACAGCCGTTGCATTCGTTAGCTGTCAAATCTGGGCACGTTCCCATGCCTCCGAAGCACGCTTCAAGGGTAACGAAATTTCTCCTCGGGCAGGTGAAGCCCTAATTTATCATGATTGCATGGAAGCCCCTCTCCATCGACGGGTGGAGGAAGGGAGCTCTCCGACGGGTCGACGTGTACGTCCCCGCTTGTAATTGCATTAGTGTCCGGAAGCGCGAGTACGGACTTAGCCATACTGTGTGAAGCCCATCCGGATATGTCAATCCGGATTGGTGATGTTCTGGGGTTCCCGGAGAAGACTCCGAGGAAGTTGCATACTACTTGCTTGCAGGGGCGAAATATTGCCACCCCAAAAAAGGGGTGGGGTCGATAGGCTCCGACCCATTGTAGCTGATCGATGTTCAGCTTGCCAACGCTGGGCAGTACATTGGCGTACAGGTGTTGCAGAACAAAGCGGGAAATAGCAGGTTTAAGCCCAAGGTTGTGCCGGCCCGAGAAGGCCTTATTTATTTATATTGCCGCCCTGCGTGCCGAAGTATGGAATTCATATTCCTGTAATCTGTGACGCATGTTTTTTGTTTATCTTTTCTAACGTAGTCAAGTGGGGGGTCCATAGGGAAATTTACTTGGAAACCCCTGAGAGTCCGCTAATAGTCTCCCGGAACAGCGAACCCCATTTGGTCTGCGTATAGTAAAATTGTTAGGCGGGAGTACGACATTGGTCGACCGGGCGAGAAAGGCTTTGCATAGATCAAGGGAGGTGCACCTATGGAGAGGAAGGGGTCGGCTCTGAGATTTAGGCCGGCCAAGAGAGCCTCCAAAGGTGCCCAAGTTTAGCATTGGCTCGGGAGGGGAAGCGCTCAACGATCTTACGGGTGTGTGGTGGGACCTCCTCACTAAGCCCTTGGCCTTGTTATTAGTTCCTTAGCCTCTAGCCTAGAGTTCTCCCTTGGGAGAAGTAAGTGTGAGGTCACCCCTCAACTTGTTGAGGGCCCGAACTCCACAGAGATTAAGTCTTGTTCGCAAGTCTTGGTTTCAACAGACGATCTGCACTGTCTCTGTGCTCGACGATCTGCCTTGTGTCTTCTCAGCGACTCCTTTGATCTCGTCTCAGCGGTCGACGAACTGAATTCTGCGTTGGACAAACGACACTCTGCGTTCGATGAACACACCAATTATGCCTTCTCAGCGGCTCCTTCTTTGGTCTCGTCTCAGCAGTCGACGAACTTAGTCCTTCGTTCGACGAACGGCATTCTGCGTTCGACGAACACGCTGATTCTCAGCGTATGAAGAACTTATCAGCGGAGACACCTTCTTCTCATCGGATCCGCTGAGACGGCTCCTCGTCTCAGCGGTTTTGACCCTTCGTCTCAGCGGTTCTGCTGAGACAAATCTTCATCTCTTTGTAGATGATTTCTTCACATCTAAGGGCATGTTTGACCCTTTCTCTTGAGTCACCTAAGCTTGTTTGACTTACAAAAATAAAGCTTTATCAAATACAATATGTCATTAGCATTGAGAGTGATGCCTCTTCAAATCAAGGTACTATTGAGGGCAATATACCCAACAATCTCCCCCTATTTGAAGAAGGCAGAACATTCCCAATGCTAAGGTACATTAACAGCAAAAACATATTATAATAAATGATCTGTAGCATGGCCCCTAACACCCTAGGCATTTTCCCTATCTAGCATTGGCCTATCCTAAGCATTGGCCCTATCTCCCCCTTTCTGGTTTCTTCAACCATTAACCTTCTATGGATAGAGAAGCAAAATCTATAGATCCCTTTGGATCAACTTATAGGACAACCTATATACTCTTAGCATATGCCATCTCCCCCTCAACCTGAGCAGGGGATTTGCTCCCCCTCAATTAGAAAGCTATTTTCTGTAATAGCAGATCCTGTTCAATTTGAATAACCCATTTTAGCACATGAATACTAAAGGTAAAAATATAGAGTACATATACAAATAGTAACAAACACAATATGATTTTCAGAATCTGAAATATCATTTCAATTTAAATGTTCAATACAGACATTTCACACAATTCAACTTATGATTGTACATTGAATAATTTAGAAAGCATTTCAAGGCAGGTTCTTCTTAGATGGTCCCTAGGAAGAGCTTTCTCCATCTTTCGACTTTCTCTTCCTAGCTTCAGCAGCACCCTTGATCTTCTCCTTTACTTTGAAGTACAGAAGTGGCTTGGGAAGATATCTTTTGGGAATCCTTAGAGGAGTTTCCCTTCTTACCATGTTTTCTTTGAGAATCCTTTCCCTTAAAGATTCCCTCTCAAGGTGCTTAATCCATTCAGCAGCTGAATAGACATGATCAATGTCCTTCATTTGATTACCATGGCTCACCCAAGTATTGACAACAATTGTGTCCAACTCCAGATTGTCATCTTCATGGAGTGGATCCTCTAATCTTTCCTTTCTTTTCTGGGCCATGTATTCTTCAGCAGTTTGAATGCCCTCTTCCCTTCTCCTCTTTGCTGCCCTCTCATCTTCAATCATATTTGATTGACTTTGGAAGTCAAAGTCTTCATTTCTGCTTGGATTCAAGATTGGAAGATTCAAAGCAATTCTTGTTCCTTGCAGTACCTTTAAGCTTGAGCCCCACTGATTATCATTAACCTTTTTTACCATGGTTAGGATATTTTCTTGAATTGCATTGGAAGCAATGTTGACCACTTCCACCACTTGCTTGCTGGCTTCTGCCTGATTGGAGAGTATCAGCTGGTGGGCAGACTCCATGTTGTTATACAGCTTTATATGAGCACCTTTCAGCTTAGTATTTAGCTTGGTAAGCTTCTCCTCTCCTTCTTTGCAATTTTCCATTACCTTTTTCTCTATTTCAGAGTGTTGGTCCATTATGGCTTGAGAGAGAGTTTGGAAAGAGCTGTCCACATCATCCAAAATGTATTCCTTTGCCTTGTCAATGTGGGACTTGACTTGGCTGCTTGATGTGTTGACCACTTGTGTCATCCTGGTAACAACATTCTCCCAGACATTTTGATTCCTGAACAGGTGATTCTTTATATATGTAATGTCTTTTATGAAATCCCCTTGATGGTCTGCAATATTCTTCAGAACTATGTGCTGGGCAGCAACAGTGTTTTTGGCCATCTCAAACCATCTGGTCATTTGCTGGCGAATGTGAGCAGAGTCAGCAGTGACATTCTTGATTTGAGTGTTCATCTCATTGCTCACAGCAGCCACCCTTACTTCCAACCTCTGCTCACTGGCTTGGATTTCTTGAGATAAAGCTGCTCTTGTAGCATTCAGCTCATCCCTCAATCATGGTTTGTATTAAGTTTAGCAGGTCAGATGTGTCCAGAACAGCAACTGGCCTTTCCTGGGCCATTTCTTTTTCAACCACCTCTTCAGCTCCACTCTGAGCTTTAGCCCTTCCATCATCAGGGATCTGCCCCCCCCCCCCCCCCATCAGATGGGGTATTAGGTGTACCTTGAAGATATGGGGGGATTGGTTCCTGTTGATGCCCCCCCCCCCCCCCCCCCACACACACACACACACTATCATACCCACCTCCTCCTTCATAGGCTGGGCTATGCTCCCCCTCACTTGGGGCATCCATAGATGGAGAATTTTGTCTAGAGTCACCTGAAAAATGATTGAGGAGTTAAACACCTAGACTAAACTATTGTTAGAGAGGAGAATCCTAACTGAAATCCTAATTTACCATGGATATGTGAATTGGGAAGTTCATCTTCAGCTAGAGGAACAACTGGATCAGTATTCATCTGAGTTGGCTCAGGATTGGGTTCAACTCTTCCTTGGGGCTCCTCATCCCCACAAGTCCTGGGGACATCTTCTCCTTCATTCACCATAGTTCTCTTCTTCTCCTTTATCTTAGCCACCATAGAGGGTTGGCTCATGGGAAGAACCCTTGTAGACCTGTCCAAGGTCTTGATATCTATTCTCTTCAGGTAATGAATGTTTACACCCTTGAAAGAGGAGAACTGGTCAGGATAAGCTTTCAGCAGGAAGAGAGATAAGATCCTTCCAATGTTTGGAGCCTGTAGGCATTGCTTGATCCTTTGGAACAGGACATTTCCCCAGCATGTCCTTTTCTTTAAAATGATCCATACAATCAGCTCAAACATGGGTTGAGAGATTGTGTCATGTGAGCCTGGTTTGCATAGGAGTGCCTTTCCCACAATGTCACACAGCAGCTTCCCTTTCTGATTGAAGAATTTCGTTTTCAGTGATGAAGTCTGGGGGTCACTGTATCCACACCACTTCAAGGCATGCTCCTTGTCACCAGCAGATATTTCCTCTTCTTCCACTCTAGGAAGGTGCAGTACTTTTTCCAGTCTCTTAGGGGACAGTTTCACCCTAATTTCTCCAACCTTAGAAGTTAAGCCATCCTTAGAAGACGACTGCTTGGCGTTTGCAAAGAACTCTAGCACTTCTTTCTTGAATATCTGAGAGGGTTCAGACAGCAAGAAGTCTAGTCCAGCATCAGAAATAAAAGATATAACACTCAAAATCTCTGGTGAGGCATTGAGAAACCCATCCCTCACCAACTCACAACCTTCTTGCAATTCCTTCGCAATCTTGGGCGCCGTCTTAGTCGAATGAGAAAAACGAAAACACTGGGACGGAAGACTAGATGTTTCGTCTCGGCGGCTGGAGTGGTGTGTGAGAATGTGAAGAGTCATTTAATGTCGTCAAGGGTTTATATAGTGGGCCAGAGTGTTAACCTAATCGACTCAGCGGTTCAGCTGAGACGGTTCATCTAAAGTTTCAACCTAGGGCTGAATACGTCCAACATAGCTAATGATTTAAAGACTAGGTCCGACGAACTGAGCTCGACATTTGTCGAACCCAGACTTTACCCAGCTTTTTAAGCGTAATTTGAAGCTTAGCTAACGCAGATTTTACTGGTTAATTCTATCATCCTATTTTAACACTATTATAGATAGCATTTGATGATAAATTCAAAATTGGGAGGAGAAATAGTTACCTTGAGGATTTATTCCTCTATCTGACATCAAATTCATGAAATCACCCTCCTTCCTTTCATGTGTGATGCGCAAATCTTAGCACACCGCTATAGGCGGTAGCAAGACTGCGGCACGAAACGCCAGTGTACCGATCGTTTAAGTAATATAAAATGTGGGAGTGAATCCCCAAGTATCGATCTCGAAGGAACACAGTAAGGTGGAGTTTACTGTTGAGGCCGGACTTGAGATTGAAGTCCTTTAGTCGGATGGGTTGCGGAAACGGGGGGTTTTGGTTTTGGAAATAAAAGAAAATAACTAAAACTACTCCTATGCAATGTCGCTATGCAATGCTTCGCTTGGCGGGATGGAGACTAGGCAGGCCTTGAGTGCACTGCTTCGAAAGGGCGGATGGACGAGTAGGCAAACGGAATGAGGGTCGCAAGCACCTCGTCGACAAGCACGCCACTAGCAATTGCTAGTGCGGCACACGAACATGACGGCTGAATGAAAAATGGATGGCGGTGCACCTCATACACACATATAAACAAAAGATAATTTCATACAAATGAAATTAGCATTACATAACATGGTTCATAGTGTACATCATCAAAATACAAGATATCTACTAACTACAACTACCAATACAAAGTTAGGGAGAGCAAGAAATCGACCGAATCCGAAGTCTTGTTGAAGATTCACGGTTGGAATCGCTGGGTTGTCAATCCGCGTCCAAGCTCGGTCCTCAACTGCGTCCGGGGTAGAGAAGGTTGTCACTACCCTCCAATGGCCCGTCTTCTTCGTGTCACGATCCGAAAACGACCTAGCTTCCTTCTCCTTGGATCTTGGTGGATGTAGGGTTGAATCCCTCTCCTTAGAGCTTGAGGATGATGGAGGAGGCCCAAAGGGACGAAACCTCAGTGGAGATGGCGAAAATGCCGCAGCTGTACGGCGTGTACGATCTGTCTCCAATTTAGGTCGAAAGATGCAGCTATTATAGAGAAAGATCAGAAAATAGGTCACGCACGGTCGAACGCACGACCGTGCGTAAACCGTGCGATATTAATAATAGAGAACAGCGCAGGAAGACGACCTGGAGCGCCCGTGCGATTTACTCGCGCACGGGCAAATCCGCACGTGCGTCAAAACGCACGGGTAAATTCAGAAAAGCTAAAATCAAGGCTAAACAGGCTGATCGTGCGATTCCTTCACGCACGGGCAACTGCCCGTGCGTAAAGACGCACGGTCAAAATCAGATCATCGTTTTCTACCCAGATGAAGGCGCATGACCACATCTATCTGTGCGTCAATAAAACGCACGACCGTGCGTTGTACACAATCATGATTTCTGGGCAAAAGGGGATGGATCAGCCACCTGCGAGCATAACAGCTCAGCTGGGAATACACATCCAGCACCAACATAAAAATAGAAACAACACGATGGGGAGCAGAGTGTGCTTACCCCCAGCAACGTAGTGTGCAATTGCACACTACAACAAACACTTCAAGCACAAGTATGAACAAGGTGAAAATAAGCAAATACGAACAAAAACTGAAGTACAAAAGCAGGAAAAGCAGCCCGGATGAGTCCGAAAAACAGTATATAAATTGGACTCATCACACCCCCAGACTTACCTGTTTGCACGTCCCGAGCAAACAAATCCTAAGCAGGCAGGAACATGAAATTGCTAACTCAAAATTACAAAGTGAAATACCATGCGAAGTCGCATGCCCATGTGCATAGAAAAATACTAAAGAAGATTTCTAATTTATACACATAGTTTATAAATTTCTAAAAGAGTAAATAAATATTACTTCTACTCAAAATGGGAATCACGGTGAATCATCCGGTCACACATATAGAGAAAGTAAAAGAATCGCTGAGAGAAGCATTGCCAAAGCTGGGATTCTGGACAAACTCCACTGAAATCCATCGGCGTCGGAGACCATAAGCTCACCCGTTCACATTCTCTCCACGACACTAGATTGGTTCCTAGCGTGAGTCGGTAGGACTTTAGGTTTTAAATGGGGCTTGGGTTATGGTGAGGTAAACAATGATAAACACGAAGGCTTGATACACCGAAACCCAAATGAGCTTTATTACAACTCCCCGCACACCAACATCGAATGCAAGTGCGCCACACCCCCAGACTTAGACTTTTGCAACATGGGTGTGTGCTCAGCCTACTCCCAATCATAAATTTATACAAAGATTTTTCAATTAAGCACTTCTTCTTTTTCTTTTTCTTTTTACTTCTTTTCTTTTTCTCATTTTTTTCTTTTTCTTTTCTTTTCAAAACAATTTCAGCAAGATGAGCAATGAAGTGCATCCACATTTTCACCAAAAATATCACAACATCAACACCCCAATCATGAAAATGATAAACAACTAAAGCTCAAATTTGGGTGTGCGACTAGGATTGGCTTTTAGGCTTTGGTGAGATAAAAGTGGGGCTGAATCAAAGAACGGGTAGGCACAACAGGGCTAATGAGGATAGAGCGATAGGAATGGGCACAAAGGCTCAACCGGGCCAAAATGATGGCCTGCGTCATTCTCACGCAAAAGAACTATCATATGCATATGCTTCAAGAATCGCTTGGGGCAAGTTCTCAGCCACCGAGAAAGATTATCTTTCCTCCCGGTTCGAGCAATACACATCTAACAATCATTTACACACATCCCTATGCCACCGTTTGATTCACACCGGATTCACCATTTTGAGTAGAGTAAACAGTATTCATTTTAATAGAAATGCATAAAGCTAATAACATAAAAAGAAATCTAATCTACATGAATCCCTATACTCACATGAGTATTTGACTAAAAACATCGGGGTCAACATTTTATTCCACTACATAATTTTAAAAGCTAGCACAATCATTTTCCAGACTACAAAAAGGAATGAGTTATACTCGTGACGCACTAAAGGTTAAGTACGCGCACAAGTGGGTGCATTGTGTGCAGACAAAATGAACAAAAATAATTTAAATAAAGACTTCTAGCATGCTAAATAAATGTGCACGTGAGTGGGTGCACAAAAAGGTCTCCCCCAGACTTAAACTATACATTAAGATATTCTAAAACAAAGTTAGGGGAAGAGGGTACCCAATGCTCAGCAAGTAAGCATGCCGGAAGACTAGAGTGAAGCTCTACGAAGAATCACAACCACCGCCTTCACAAATAGAAAATACCTGCAAGTGGTTGTCTCCGCAAAAGCAAGCTAAAATAAAAAGTGGTTGTCTCCGCAAAAGCAAGCTAAAATAAAATCTAACTAACTAGTTAGAGTAGGCAATAAAATAAAAGACAAGAAAAAGTAAGATAACTACTGGGGTTATTGTCATGCCAGCACGACTTATTCAGGAAGGCGAGGGTCTTAGCTAATGGGAGTATGGAAAGAGAAGTGGACAGACAACTGTTCTAATTCCCATGTCGGTAGCGGGTACCGATACGGTGATAGAACCACTACTCCTCTACCTAAATAATAATACCTGCTAGACACAGGTAGAGGAGAGAGAAAGAAAGAGGCGGAGGGAGAGTCCTCCACTCTACTTTCACCAAAATAAATTTCCTTGCCTAGCAAGGTGTCATCTTCAGGGAGGCAGCAGGAGGGGAATACAATACATGGAATATCCTCTGTGAAGGGGGAATTAACCTCCTCACACAAGAAGATTTGCGCAGCACTGAATGGTGCAGTTTGCACCACCTCCTGCATAACCTGTGAAGGCTCAACCTGCATAGGCTCGGAAAGGGAAGGCGGGTCAAGAAATAAAAGGGAAGAATGACATAAACAATCAAAAATCGGGGGAGTGGTCCCGATCTCACTCCCATTAGATTGGGGAAGTAAAATAATGTTTGCATTGTCATCAATGCTACAAGGTTCGGCGGGATCAACAGTGGCCATGCCCAAGAGTTGGACTTCCTCCACCGGTGCTGAGGAAAGCTCATCTTCACCTAGAAGGTTGTCCTCCTCCATAGGAGCAGGCATAACACATTGATCGCCAGCCTCATCCTGCGACACATCCTCAACAATGTCGTCAGAGACGAATGTAGTATGCACAATAGGGGGAGGAATAGTGCTTGGATAAATGTCAAGCACCGATTCCTCACAAAGAATTGAATCAACACATGGTGATATATGCACATGGGAGATGGGCTCAGTCATGTCAGAGCCTGGATCAGCCACACATCTGGTGACTGTGTCCACATCATACCCTTCAAAGCTTGAAGGTGAAATGGGCACATAACCAGATGTTGAAGGTGTGCTGCCAGAAGTAGGAGTCAGGACGATCCGGATATCCGGCTCGTCATCCTCGTCCAATTGGCGGAGGAATGCAGCACAATCCTTCAAGGCATGATCCATGCTCTGACAAAACAAGCACTGTCTTGTGGTCTTCTTTGGCACAGCAGGAGCTGAAGCCGAAAAGAAGTGTGACGGTAAAGGCTCGGCAGAATAGCCATAGGACTTACGTGCACCATATGGAGTACCAGACGAAGTCGGTGCTCCATATGCTGGGCCTTGAGTGCTAGGGTTATTATCTCCCGATGGGCATCTATCACTAGCATGAGAAATATCTCCACACCAACGCATCGAATATTAAATGAAGCTCACATAGTGTGAAGATAAAATGATTCAAAATAAAAACACTATTGTGCAAAATACTACACCTAACAAAAATTTACTAGAGCAACCTACTATAAACAGTAAAACAGAATAAGAAGAAATAAAACAAAAAGGATGCAATAAACAAATGGAAGGGCTTCTCTCTCAGATTCTCCCTCTCCAGAAAACTCACACGACTGTGTTCCCCGGCAACGGCGCCAAAAACTTGATGCGCAAATGTTAGCACACCGCTATAGGCGGTAGCAAGACTGCGGCATGAAACGGTAGTGTACCGATCGTTCAAGTAATATAAAAAGTGGGAGTGAATCCCCAAGTATCGATCTCGAAGGAACACAGTAAGGTGGAGTTTACTGTTGAGGCAGGACTTGAGATTGAAGTCCTTTAGTCGGATGGGTTGCGGAAACGGGGGGTTTTGGTTTTGGAAATAAAAGAAAATAACTAAAACTACTCCTATGCAATGTCGCTATGCAATGCTTCGCTTGGCGGGATGGAGACTAGGCAGGCCTTGAGCGCGCTGCTTCGAAAGGGAGGATGGACGAGTAGGCAAACGGAATGAGGGTCGCAAGCACCTCGTCGACAAGCACGCCACTAGCAATTGCTATTGCGGCACACGAACATGACGGCGGAATGAAAAATGGATGACGGCGCACCTCATACACACATATAAACAAAAGATAATTTCATACAAATTAAATTAGCATTACATAACATGGTTCATAGTGTACATCGTCAAAATACAAGAGATCTACTAACTACAACTACCAATACAAAGTTAGGGAGAGCAAGAAATCGACCAAATCCGAAGTCTTGTTGAAGATTCACAGTTGGAATCGCTGGGTTGTCAATCTGCGTCCAAGCTCGGTCCTCAACTACGTCCGGGGTAGAGAAGGCTGTCACTACCCTCCAATGGCCCGTCTTCTTCGTGTCACGATCCGAAAACGACCTAGCTTCCTTCTCCTTGGATCTTGGTGGATGTAGGGTTGAATCCCTCGTGTCACGATCCGAAAACGACCTAGCTTCCTTCTCCTTGGATTTTGGTGGATGTAGGGTTGAATCCCTCTCCTTAGAGCTTGAGGATGATGGAGGAGGCCCAAAGCGACGAAACCTCAGTGGAGATGGCGAAAATGCCGCAGCTGTACGGCGTGTACGATCTGTCTGCGATTTAGGTCGAAAGCTGCAGCTTTTATAGAGAAAGATCAGAAAATAGGTCACGCACGACCGTGCGTAAACCGTGCGATATTAATAATAGAGAACAACGCAGGAAGACGACCTGGAGCGCCCGTGTGATTTACTCGCGCACGGGCAAATCCGCACGTGCGTCAAAACGCACGGGTAAATTCAGAAAAGCTAAAATCAAGGCTAAACAGGCTGATCGTGCGATTCCTTCACGCACGGGCAACTGCCCGTGCGTAAAGACGCACGATCAAAATCAGATCATCGTTTTCTACCCAGATGAAGGCGCACGACCACATCTATCCGTGCGTCAATAAAACGCATGACCGTGCGTTGTACACAGTCATGATTTATGGGCAAAAGGGGATGGATCAGCCACCTGCAAGCATAGCAGCTCAGCTGGGAATACACATCCAGCACCAGCATAAAAATAGAAACAACGCGATGGGGAGCAGAGTGTGCTTACCCCCAGCAACGTAGTGTGCAATTGCACACTACAACAGGCACTTCAAGCACAAGTATGAACAAGGTGAAAATAAACAAATACGAACAAAAACTGAAGTACAAAAGCAGGAAAAGCAGCCCGGATGAGTCCGAAAAATAGTATATAAATTGGACTCATCAATGTGCCACAAGCACACACTGTCCAAGTACCAAATGATGATGATGCTGGTACTTGAACTATCTTGCAAAACAAAGTTTAATGTTTCTTAGGAGCCCAAGATGACTTGGGTCCTAGGTTCTTGTTAGCATAATCAACAAGCCTTACTCTAGCTGCACCCTTGGCAGGAAGACTCTTCTTTGCATTAGGTACATTAGGGTTGTACCAACAATCTATGGCAAAGTGTCCCACTTTACCACAGCACCAACATTCATGAATGTTGTATCTTCTCTTCTGAGCATTTCTTGAGGATTGTGCAGCATAGTCCTCATGTTCAGGAATAGATACAGCAGCATTCTTCCTGTTCCTCTCAGCAATTATTTGACTGAATGTCATTCTGTGTGCTGTCTTGAGGCTCTTTGTCCTGATGGCATCAGCTTGCAATGACTTGGTAGCCATACAAGATTTGATGGCATCTGACACTGAGCAATCAGACATGTTTACAGAATTGGCAGCAATCATGTTCTTGACTGATCCAACCTTAGAAGGGCTTGCCTTCTCATTCTTGAATGATGTGGCTGAAGTACCAAAAACAAATGGTCCATGTTGGGCCATTTGAATTTCCTCATGGGGAGCCTTCATGGCACTCAATCTCATTCCCTTTCTTACACTATGTGAAGGAGCATTTTCCTTCCTATAGCAACTCTCATTCTTCCAGTGACCATAAATGCTTTCATGGTCATACCTGTTGGAGGGAAGTATCATTTTTTGAAAGGTGGGTTGAGGCTTAGCCTTCTCCTTGCTCTTTACTCCACTCCCTTCTCCTACTTCCATTTTATTGAATCCTAATCCTCTCCTATTGGTTTGAAAGGAGAAGGTGTCAATAATAGGTAGCACAGATTTGGGCTTGGAGAATTGAGCCACCAGGCTCTTCTCCATCTCAAGATTTTCCTCAAGGTCCTTGATGACCTTGTTCTTCAGGGAAATAGTGCTTAATTGCACAACAGTTATCCCCTGTAAGTGACTAATTTGTCTACTCATCTGAGCCATCAGGGTGGTAGGTTCAGTGTTGACATCCTTAGTCATTTTGAGGGAAACAATTTCCTGGGCTTGCCTCTTGGCAAGCTTCTTGCTCTTCTTCAGAGCCTCCAAAAGAACACCATATTTATCAATCAATTGATTGAGTTCTTCCTCAGCTTCCATGCCCCTTCCATCAATTGATGAAGGTTCAACAAATTCTGGACTAATCTCATAATCAGAAATTGCAGTGGAATGAGATAGTACCTGAACAATGTCAGAAGCATTCTGACTTCCTTCCTCATCAGTGAAGGTCATAAGGCCTAGCTGAACAGTGTCTTCTTCAACCTCCTCTTCATCACTATCTGAGTGTGAAAGAGGGGCCCTGATTCCAACTATAGCAGCTGGATAAGCTTTATCTTCTTCTGTTGCAAATATCCCAATGTAGGCTTCTTCTTCATTCTTTGAATCTGATGATGAAGGATCAGATTCACTCCAGCTCCTTTCTTTCTTTGCTAGGAGGGATTTTTCTCCCTTCCTATCCTTGTGGTGATGATGCTTCTTTTCACCACTATCTTTTCTTTTAACTGGACAGTCAGCTATGACATGTCCAGGCTTGCTGCAGCTATAACAGATTATATTGTTAGAAGAATGTTTACTCAGTTTAGAGTCATACATGTCACCCTTTGGGTGATGTCTTTCTGATTTGCTGCTATCCTTTTTGTTGTGTGATGATGAGGAGAGCAAGTTCTTCCACTGCTTCATCTTCATCATCTTCTTGAACTGCCTAGTGAAGGAAGCAAACTCCTCATCAGAGGAAGAGCATCCTGAGATGCTGACATCAGGTTCAGCACTTCTCCTAGGAGGAGACACCATCCTGCTTTTGCTTTTCTTGGAGCTGTCAGCTTTGAGAGCAACAAATTTCTCCCTTGCTTGAACCATTGAAGAGGTGTCCTCTTCCTTCCTTGCAGACAGCTGCATCTCATAGGAGAGCAGCTTCCTAAACAGTGTGTGAGTTGGGGTCTCACCTAGCTTGGCCACTTCCCTGATGGCACATATCTTTGTGTCCCGATCTCTTGTGAGAGATCTAAGGAACTTATCATTCAATTCATAAATGGTGAAGTTCCTTTCATAGGTCCTCAACTCATTCACTATCCTGAAAAATCTTTCATAGCAATCAGCTATGCATTCCTGGTTCAGTTGCCTAAAGGCTTCATACTCCTAATTTAGGAGTGACTTCCTGTCATCCCTAACTTCAGCTGTCCCTTCCATATATACTATCAGAGTATCCCACATTTCCTTGGCAGAAGTGCAGTGTATCAAGTTTTGAAAGGTGGAATCATCAATAGCAATGACAATGATGTTCTGGGCCCTCTTGTCCATGGTGAACAACTCAAGTTCATCCTTGGTCAGATCTTTGAATAGTTTGGCCACTCTTCTTCTTGGATCTATAGTGGATGCAGTGTGAAAAGTGAATAGTCCTTCAACTGTAATGAAGATCCTTGGATCAGATGCTTCCATAAACAACCTGATCCTTTGCTTCCATATGCCAAAATTCTCTTTGTTGATATGGGCAACTTCATGGACCTCATTTCCTTTTGCAATCCAGAGGAGGCCATGGGATTTGATTTGACTACACCTTTTAGGATTTGGTCAGACTGTTAAGTCCTTTTTGACCAACCTCGCTCTGATACCACTTGAAAGAATATAAGGTTTGTATTCTAAATCACCTAGAGGGGGGTGAGTGCTTGATAGAATATCTACCCTAAGAGACAATCAACAGTCCATCATCAAGAACCAAGATGTGACTTTCAATGATTTTGAAGATGTCATCAACACTGTCCTTCAAAGAATATACTCCTCTGCTCAAGTAACTCAGGAGCTTGTGGACAATGTAGGGGAAACATTGCTGCGCCAGTTTCAAGTAACCCAAGATCATCTGTCAAATTCTTTCCATCAAACTGTCAGGGCATCTCAGGGAACTCTCATGGATGTCATTGGCAATCTGAATAACCTCCTGGACAGACAACTTCAAGCTTTTCAGGCATCTATCTCTAAAGAAATATTTTTAGAAGCCAGAAAGGGGGAGATAATGTCAAGCCACCATGCCATGTGGCTAGCAAATGAAGTTAGGTTCTCCATGGAGCTTGACCCTATTGACTATGGGATTTCCTATCAAATCCAATTGCTGAAGGCAATCTCCCTGCAGAACCTCCTCAAAGTGCAATGCCTGAAGCCCTTGAAAATAGTATCCAGAGCCTGAGAGCTATCAAGAGTGTTTTGTTGATGTGTCTGCAAGTGGAAGTAGGCAAATCAGGAAAAGTAAAAGACACTTTGTTGACCTTGAAGAGCAAGAAGCTAAGAGGAGGAGAATGGAAGAAGTTAAGAAAAATTCTAACTTTGAAGAGCGGAGCCCTTGCCCAAGGGATATCATTCTGAACACCTGGAATCTATGCCAGCAGGGAAAGCATGATAGGGGAACCTTCTACAGCTCAGAGGAATGACAAAAATATGAGATATGTAAAGCTGAAAGAATGGATTATTGGAACAAGATCAAAATGGGAGAAACCTCAGTGCATGCACATGCACCTCTCAGATATCACCCCAAGCCCTATAACTACTTTGAAAGACAAAAGCAGAAACAGGCTGAAGCTGAGCAGTCAAAGAAAGCAGGACCTTCTAGAAAAGGCAAAGATGTTCAAAAGAACTGAAAAGAAGAAGAATTCTAGAAATCACTTGCACACTTCTATGCTTCACATTTTTGTATCTGATATATATTGTTAATGTATTGGGTTGTCATTAATTAATATATGCAGTGATCAATTGCATAACTTATTGTCAATCATTATATTTGTTAGTAAGACATATCTATACTTATAAGTTCTGGCTTCTTCAAATAGTTGGAGATTGTTGGGTATTGTGCCTTCAATGACTCTAGATTTGAAGAAGGAACATAAGTATAGATAAGCTAAGTTGTTTTTTGATATTGTGTTTAAGTTCATGTTATGACAGATACATCAAAGCTATATCACCAGTATATATATGATACAAGTAATGAAAATCAACTGAGTAAAATATCGTCTCAAGACTCAACAGAAGAATCGTGGAGAAAAGTATCATACCGTCGAAATAGTTTCGACGGTATCGTCTTGATGAAGACACATCGTCTTGAAGGTTGTAGAAAGCTTGTCATGGATAAAGCTAAATTCAGATGTCGACGACATCGTCTTGAGGAAAGCTTGTCGTGGATAAAGCTAAGTTCAGATGTCGACGACATCGTCTTAAAGAAAGTTTGTCGTGGATAAAGTTAAGATAAGATAACGATGACATCGTTTTGAAGAAGAAGTATAATCTTGAAGGCTAAGTGACTTGACTCATTAAGTCATGAAGGAAGAGTCATGAAGAACAAACATCAGTTTGATGACCTCATGTCGTCTAGAAGATCAAGAGGATGTCGTCTTGAAGTAAGACAGTCAGCCTAAGGAATAAGTCTAAGTCAACATCTCGACAATGTTGTCTTGAATAAAGACAGTCAGCTTGAAGAACAAATCTAAGTCTTATTCAAAGCAACATCTCGACGATGTCGTCTAGAAGAAGTAGGACCGTTGAGATATGAAGTAGAATCGTGAAGGAAGAATGTCGACGATATCGCTGTAAAGTATATCTGTCATGTACACTGATCAAGACGATATCGTCTTGAAGGAGAAACATCGTCTTGACAAGTCGCAGAGCAACATTTAATGCGCAGACATTCTTGGAAATGAATATTCAAGAAATATGCACGGCGCCTATCTTGCGCACAAACCAAAGAGCAATAAATGATATATTCTCTACAGAATATAGTCGTTGCACAGTATTTAAGAAAGAAATTTATTATTTCTATATTCTGCTAGTTCTAAGAAAGGCCAGTAACTATGATAAAGAACTGCCAATTCTGCAAGATGTTTTTAAATAGGAAATTGATTATGGAATAATCAATAAGGGGTTTTTATGCAAAATTGCAGAGCATATAAAAGAAGATAATTTTTATCTACAGACAACTCTGCTCAGTATTCTCTCAAAGTTTCACTCTCACACATATTCCTGAAGAGAGAAAAGAATCAACAACGAGAAGAAGTCTTCATTGCTACTGTGCTGTGAAGTTCTACATAAGATTCTAAAGAAAGGTTCATTGATCCACAAGATCTTTGGGCTTATTGTTACAAGAAGAAGAAGAAGATCTGTGATTCAAGATTTCATTTCTGAAGTCTTCTCTTCTACAACAACTTTTCTGTATTACTTTGTAGGGCTCTTTGTGAGTCTAAGCTGGTAGAATCTAGTGATAGATCTGAGTTGGTAGGGTTCTTGGTGAACATGAATTTGGTAGGATCTTGTTGAAGATCTGAGTTTGTAGGACTTGTAAAGTCTGAGCTTTGTAGGGTTCTGTGTGAACCTGAGTTGTAAGATCTGATTATAGTGAAAAGATCTAAGTTGGAGAAGTTGCCTAGTCTAGCACACTACTAGATATGTGTGAGGGATAGTGGACTACCTCTAGACACATTGTCTAGTTGGGAACCACTATAAATCATTGTGTGTTTTTTGTGATGCTTGTGTGCTGTGATAGATAAATTATTAAATAGCAAAGAAATCTGACAACACCTAATCACCCCCTAGGTGTAGTTTATAAACAACCCATAATCTTTCATAATGCAAGTTGGTGTGCGACCGAACAAATTTTAGCAAGAACTTCGAACATACTGATATATCGTGGTTTAATCTTCCCGCTTCCTTCAAATCTTTTGATGCCGGTCCAGGCATCACCTTCAAGAATACATAGTCTCCGACTTGAAAATCCACGTCACGATGTTTTAAGTCAAAATATTTCTTTTGTCTGTCTTGAGCGATCAAAAGTCAGTCTCGGACTATCTGAATTATCTTACTAGAATCTTGAATCAATTGTGCTCCAAGTACAACTTTCTCTCCAAGTTCAAACCAGCATAGAGGAGTACGACACCTGTTGGATCGGTAGGCGCCCTTAGAGGGGGGAGTGAATAAGGGTTTTAAAACTTATAATATATTTTGAATAACTTTGAAAAAACTTTGATTATTAAACTAGAGAAGATCAAGACAAATCAAGTGAAGTAAAAGTAAAGACATGATTTTATTAATTTGAGAAGCATGATTACAAAACTTGATCTCTTATCGAAGCTAGAAATAAAAACTAATAAAAAGACTCTTTTTGTTTTCTATACCGACTCGTATCCCCACGAACCGGTTGGCTTTAGCCGATCCTTCCCCGGATACGGCCTCAAGCCGCTCTAGCCAACCCTTCCCTGGATATGGCCTCGAGCACCCCCTAGACCTACACCCGAGACCTAGTCGCCAACACGAGGCGAATTTCAGCCCTAAGTCCTACCCAGACCTAGTCGCCAACACGAGGCAAATTTCACTAAACGATTACAGAAAAGATATGAAATGAAAAGACAATAATATAAAACTCCCTCTATGTGGATCTTTTGGAGAAGTAGACGAAGACGCAGAGTATGATCATAGTCGATGCGGTCTTTCGTCACGATGATGAAGCGTGTTGAAATCTTCTCCACGGATCTCCTTTAGTCTTTATGGATTTGTGGGAGTATCTCTCTGAAACTTCCTCTCTATGTTGTGGCACGAAGCTCTGGAATTCTGGATCTCTAGAGGCTTAAGAATACGGAGCCAAGATGTCCTTTTTATAGACTTAGCACTAGCGCCTGCGCTAGTGCTACCGCCGGCGCTATCCCATTTTAGGACATATTCTGCGCGGCAGAATCTTCAATCCGAGGAAACAATTCTCCCTTGCCTACTGTGTGCGTCGCTACCGCCTGCGCTATCGGCTACTGCCAGGTGCTATCTCCTTCCATATGTGCTCCCGGAATTGCGCTATCATCGCTAGCGCCAGGCGGTAAGTGCTACCGTCGGCGCTAGTGGGAGTATTGTCTTCTGTTTTCATTCGTCGGAATTCGTCGGGAGTTCTCGAGAACATTCGACAAATTGAATTAGCCACACAATTTCCTTCACAAGTCTGCCTTTTTGACTTCTGTCTGCGTTCGTCGATATTCGTCGGGAGTTCATGAGAACATTCGACGAATTGACTTAGCCGCACAATTTCCTTCACAAGTCTGCCTTTTTGACTTCTGTCTGCGTTCGTCGATATTCGTCGATATTCGTCGGGAGTTCATGAGAACATTCGACGAATAGACTTAGTCGCAAAAATTTCTTCTTCAAACTAGAAATTTGGCTTCTGTCTGGATTCGTCGAGATTCATCGGAACTTCACGAGACATCTCGACGAATTGACTTAGCAAAAATTTCTTTTCTCCTGAAAACCTGCTCCATCCTTGAGTCATGTGGACTTTGATTTCCTGCACACTTAAACACACAAGATCAAATACACATAGGATTTGTTATTCTCAAACCTAGGAGATGCGGAAGACCATGTTCCAACAAACTCCCCCTTTTGATAATAACAAATCCATTAATGATAAATCAGAGCATTAATAAATAAGCATGATGAAACTATATTTGTGTGTGTGTGTGAGAGTGATGACTTAGGATACTTATAGATTTTAGCATTTAGAATTGCTCCCCCTAAATACATGCTCCCCCTAAGTGAATGCTCTCCTAATATGTAAGCTATCATCTTAATTAAGCATTATAGTTTGATAGTAGATTAATATTTATCATGTTAGTTCTCCCTTTTTTGTTATTAGCAAAAGTGGGTAAGGAGGCAAAACACAGAAAAGTTTTGATTAGAAGATAAAGGCATGATCGAGCTTTTAGAGAGAATGAAATGATAAGGAGTTTTAGAATAATTTTATAGAGATAGATCAGAGTTTTTAGCAATATAACATTTTCAAGTATTATTATGGTGGTTCATCCCCTTTTTATATAAGAGTTTTAAGCATAAAAAATGTAATGATTTCCAAGTAACTAAACTACCCACACAATATGTCTACACCCTAGCCCCGTACTAAGTGACGTATGGGCATGAGGAGCTGCAAACATGCCGTAGGTTGGGGTATTAGTCCCATATGCAAACACTAGACAAAACTCAACCTAACACTCTTTCCCCCCAGTGCCTCGCAAGGCCCCACTGGAACCCTCCCTGGTTAAGGACAAGACATGACTAGAGATAAAGGTTATCTAATGTCTACAACCCTACGCCCCCGCTATGGTGAGAAATGAAGTCATGGATAATAATTATTGGAAACATTTAAGCTTTTTAAATCTAATGACATGGCCTATGGATTTTTATTTGAATTTATGAAAACACTCACATAGCTATTTGGAAATCCATTCATAAATCAGAATTTTAGCATTACAATATTTTTATAGAAATAAATCAGAGTTTTTAGCAAAAAAGAAAATATTCATGTTTAGAGTAACCAATATAAAATCTACCAAGTAAGTGTACCATTTGTTGAAAGAAAGAAATTTTGGTATTTAAGACTTTGATATAAGCATGAGAGCGCAAGGTAGAAATATGTGGTGATGATGCGGAAGACTTATAGAAATACAAGAAACATCTTATTGTAATGATGATTCATAAAAAGATATATGAGTTAAATTTCATAAAGATGTTTTTGTAAAATATTGTTCAATTAAAATCTTCAATAATGTAACCAAGCATGAAATAGTGTTATCAAAAAAGATTACTACAGTGTTATTTTAATTCATAATTTCAAATCATACCAAACATTGTATATTGCATGCTAGGTTATCTAGTGCATTTCATAAATAAAGATTAGTATAGAATTTGCATTAGGATCCAATACTCATGAGAAGAAGTGTTATGGAAGATAATGATGTGCACATAAGTGTATTTTGAATAGAGTAAATACATGTTTTAATCAAAAATACAAGAGATATGTAAAGTAAAGAGCACAATAAAACACAAATAATTTTACTTCTACACACTTCAATGCACAAACAAAAATGTACATCTACCAAGGTGATTTGCACACACAATGCTCATTAAGACTTATCAGGGTGCAAAGTAGTGCTTGGGGGATCACATATTTTATTTTTAATGTTGAGACTCGTGATCCGGTGTACTTTAAAAGTAAGTGGTTTTTATTTTGAAAGAAAGATATGGTTTGCACAAGATACTTTACTATTCTTTCCAAGGTGCTCAACCTCACAACGCTTATTAAGACTTATCAGGAGGTTCAAGTAGTGCTTGGTGGAGTTATCTTTGTCACTTTATTTTATGAATTTTGTTTTGTACAAAGTTCTCCGAATACACTTGTTTTGCAAACCAATATAATTTATAAAAAAAAACATAACCACTTTTCATAACTTTTAAAGTGCAAACAAAGGTTGTGTAGGTAAGATACTTGTGCAATTTTAATTCGTTGTACAATTACAAAACATACACAAGCATTCTTAGATTAAACACATAAGTAGACAATGCCAAAATAAGTGAGTGAATAGCGATCATTATAAAACATAAAACATTTACTCATACTTAGAGGCATGCTAAGCTTAGTTCTACACAACATTTTCAATATAATTGATGCACATATTAATAGATATATCAAAGCATGATGAAAGCAATATTCAAAGTAGTTTGAAAAGATAAATTGCAACATTATAGAAGTTCTAAGGAATAGATTAAATCATGCTTGATTCTCATAGGATAATCCATACAGTTTTTTTGTTGATAGTTTTAGTGTTTTCTATTTTTGTATTTGATTTTACTTTTTTTTAAAAAAACATAAACTTCAAACAAAAAGCAAGACATATTTTTTGTAATTTGGATTTTGTAATTTTTTTTGTATTTGTTTTTTGCATACAATAATAGACCTTAAACAAAACATATATATTTTTTTAATTTTAGCTTTTGTATTTTTGTATTTGATTTTTCAAATATAGACTTTAAACAAAACATATTTTTTGTAATTTTAACTTTTGTATTTTTGTATTTGATTTTTCAAAAATAAAATATAATCAGAAGTTCAAAAAAAACAAATAGTACATATAGATTAATATATTTTTAGGGATTTTTCAAAATTTTAAAAATACAGAAAAACACAGGTGCACTAGCACCGGCGTTAACGCTAGCGCGGGAAACAGTACCCGATTTTTGATGATTTTGAAATTTTCAATTGTTGATCTTGATTAACTGTCATAATAGTAGTTTCATGCTGAAATTTCAGATTTTTAGGAAATGTCTAGATAGTGCAAATTTCATGAAACATTAGCGATTTTGTATATGACCTTACCACCTAAACTTTGCATGAGATGACATGAATGAACAAATCAAATATGCATGATTTTAGTGATTAACCATAATGTTCATGCGCAGGAATACCATGGATAAGCCCTAGATGAGAATACTAAGCATGTATGTCTTGGTAAACATATGAAGCCTAACATAGACACAAATATTCTTTAGGCGACAATGTTAGTATGATAAGTTTGAGATTAATGTTATACCAAGGTTTGTTGATACAATGTTTCAACTTATAGACCTAGAATGGAGTGACGATTCTATTTGATTTGATATCAAGATGATTCAAAGGTCTAAACTAGAAATAAATCACAATACACATATAATACACCAACCATGGTTTATAATATCAATTGTCATCAATTATTATATCAATTATAATTCACATAATTGTGATAAAAATAATTGTTTTTTAGAAGACTTTTGATATGACTTATGATATATGATGTTAGAGAATTTAGCAAAGGACATCAATAGATCATGGTGGTGCATGTGAATTCAATATTCAATATGAAGGTAAATTCTTTCAATACATTTTAGTTTGTTTCTTTTAATTATGAATTTTGAAAATATATATGTGATTTTTGATAGGTGAACAATAGTGATGGTTTAGATCATGTTTGACATCAAGGAGTGAACACAATATAATTTTTGTTGTGAACAATGACAACCATATTGAAAGTTAAGCTTTTATTTAGATCTTGAATTTTCTTTTAGATCAAGTTATTTCACTAAACCACTTGTTGGTGAAGGCTAAGAATCTTAATAGCCTAATAACCGGATTTAATTTGAAATATCTTATAACAAATTTAGAGTTTGATTCATATGGATAATATAAGATATTTAGAAGAAATGAATATAAGAATAAAATATAGGTCATCAAAATAAAATATGATTTTGAATTTTGATCAATTTGATTCTATAAACATATTAAGCTTTTAAGAGATAAAATCATATTTTTAATACTGTATAGGATGACCATGACATGATAGTTCAAAAGAAATAAGAAAACAAGAAAAATTAAAAGACATGAAAGCATATCATGAAGTAGAACTTTGTATATTTCATTTTGAAGGGGTTCTACTTCATGCAATTGATGATATCTAATGAACAAGAGTTTTAGGTATCCAAAGGGGACCATGTGGGACGGTTCCTTTGGGTACCCAAAAACATCGTGTTTGCTTTTGAGGTGATGGAAGTGAATGAGCCCTTTTGAGTTGTGTCTCATCTTTAACTTTGGGTCTCCATTCAAATCTTGGTTTAATGTTATTCTTATTCATCAAATTTCCATTGAGATTATCTTTATATTGATGATTATGATTGTAATGATTATTAAAAGTGTTGTTCATAGGAAATTTGTGTAGTTTTATTTTTAAGTTGGGAGAAACACGATTTTGTAAATAATGGTGATTTTGATTTTGATTTGCAAATCCTTTATGTTCCTTACTCCCATTATTAAACTTAGTTAAGATGTTCATATTCATTTTCAACTTGTTTTTAGATATAGTTTGATATTGTGAATTTATATTTACAATTTTCATAAGCAAGTTGATTTTTGATTTTAATTCATCATTATTAATCTTTAAATTATGTCTAGCTTTATTATAAGCGATTGTGTTATTTTTAAGGGTTGAAACAATTGAATCTATATGATCTTGATAATTGTTTCTATATTCATCAAATGTTTCATTCATCTCTTTAATTTCAATTTTATATTCTTTACACTTAGCACAATCATTTTCCAAAGATGAATTTTCTAAACATAATTTTTTATTTTGTTCTTTTATAAAAAGAAGTTCCTTTTCAAGTTCCTTGCATTTTTCTTTTAAGTCATCAAATTCCATACAAGGTGTAGTGTTTTCAACTAAGAAACCATGGATAGAACTAGATAAATTTGAATTTGATTGTTCATTAATTTTTTCCTTTAAATTTTTATTTTCTAAGCGCAATTTGCATTTTTTTAATTTCTTAAGTTTGCGCTTTGTAATTTGTAGCAATTGTAAAGTAGAAATAGAAGTACAAAAGATGGGATTTGATTTTCTTGCATTGCTTTTGGGAGAGGCATGAGTTGAATATATGGTTTCTTTTAAATCTTTTTGGCACTCCTCTTCTGAACACAATACTTCTTCTCTTCCATTAGATATGTGCTCCATTGATCCGTCATGAGAGGAGCATTCTTGAAGACTTGTGCAAGCTTGCATATTCTCCGGTTCTTGCGATTGTTCCATACCTGTAGAAGGAGAATCATACATTTCTTCAAGAAATTTCCATACTTTGTATGCACTAGAAAAGCAATATATTAATTTGAAAATATCTTGAGATAAAGCACAGAAAATATAATGCATAGCTTTTGCATTTAGGTGACGCTCTTGTTTATTTGATTCGTCCGCTGGACTAACTATTGCTATATCCCATGCATTGATATCTAAGCTTTTAATAAATTTTTCCATTAATAATTTCCACCCTTTATAATTTTTCCCTTCGAATAAAGGTGGTTTAGGAGATTTTTCTTCTTCATACAAATTTACCCCACTAGTAGAAGCGAGATCATGAGACGTCATTATTCCCGGTTGTTAAGCCGATTTGGAATAACCTCGCTCTGATACCACTTGTTGGATCGGTAGGCGCCCTTAGAGGGGGTGAATAAGGGTTTTAAAAACTTATAATATATTTTGAATAACTTTGAAAAAACTTTGATTATTAAACTAGAGAAGATCAAGACAAATCAAGTGAAGTAAAAGTAAAGACATGATTTTATTAATTTGAGAAGCATGATTACAAAACTTGATCTCTTATCGAAGCTATAAATCAAAGCTAATAAAAAGACTCTTTTTGTTTTCTATACAGACTCGTATCCCCACGAACCGGTTGGCTTTAGCGGATCCTTCCCCGGATACGGCCTCAAGCCGCTCTAGCCAACCCTTCCCTGGATATGGCCTCGAGCACCCCCTAGATATACACCTGAGACCTAGTCGCCAACACGAGGCGAATTTCAGCCCTAAGTCCTACCCAGACCTAGTCGCCAACACGAGGCGAATTTCACTAAACAATTACAGAAAAGATATGAAATGAAAAGACAATAATATAAAACTCTCTCTATGTGGATCTTTTGGAGAAGTAGACGAAGACGCAGAGTATGATCGTAGTCGATGCGGTCTTTCGTCACGATGATGAAGCGTGTTGAAATCTTCTCCACGGATCTCCTTTAGTCTTTATGGATTTGTGGGAGTATCTCTCTGAAACTTCCTCTCTATGTTGTGGCACGAAGCTCTGGAATTCTGGATCTCTAGAGGCTTAAGAATACGGAGCCAAGATGTCCTTTTTATAGACTTAGCGCTAGTGCCTGCGCTAGTGCTACCGCCGGCGCTATCCCATTTTAGGACATATTCTGCGCGGCAGAATCTTCAATCCGAGGAAATAATTCTCCCTTGCCTACTGTGTGCGTCGCTACCACCTGCGCTATCGGCTACCGCCAGGCGCTATCTCCTTCCATATGTGCTCCCGGAATTGCGCTATCATCGCTAGCGCCAGGCGGTAAGTGCTACCGTCGGCGCTAGTGGGAGTACTGTCTTCTGTTTTCATTCATCGGAATTCGTCGGGAGTTCTCGAGAACATTCGACAAATTGACTTAGCCGCACAATTTCCTTCACAAGTCTGCCTTTTTGACTTCTGTCTGCGTTCGTCGATATTCGTCGGGAGTTCATGAGAACATTCGACGATTTGACTTAGCCGCACAATTTCCTTCACAAGTCTGCCTTTTTGACTTCTGTCTGCGTTCGTCGATATTCGTCGGGAGTTCATGAGAACATTCGACGAATAGACTTAGTCGCAGAAATTTCTTCTTCAAACTAGAAATTTGGCTTCTGTCTGGATTCGTCGAGATTCATCGGAACTTCACGAGACATCTCGACGAATTGACTTAGCAAAAATTTCTTTTCTCCTGAAAACCTGCTCCATCCTTGAGTCATGTGGACTTTGATTTCCTGCACACATAAACACACAAGATCAAATACACATAGGATTTGTTATTCTCAAACCTAGGAGATGCGGAAGACCATGTTCCAACAACACCTTCTTCTATATAGAGCTTCATATTGTGTCATCTGGATGCTTGAGTGGTAACTATTATTACAGGTAAACTGCACCATCAGAAGGTGTTGCTCCCAACTTCCTGTGAACTCAAGGATGCACATTATCAATAGGTCCTCGAGTGTTTGATTTGTCCTTTCAGTCTGCCCATCAATTTAAGGATGACAAGCAGTACTAAAGTTAAGTTTTGTACCAAGAGCTTCTTGGAAAGCCTTCCAAATCTCGAAGTAAATCTTGGATCACGATCAGACACAATCGAGATCGGGACACCATGCAAGGTTACAATACAGTCAGTGTATTTCTAGGCTATCCTTGACATTGACTCACCAACTTATTGGCAAAATGTGGGCTGACTTAGTTAGTCGGTCAACGATTACCCAAATCGCGTTGTTTCCTGATGGGGTTCTTGGAAGACCTACTACTAGATCCATCGAGATGTCTTCCATTTCCACATAGGGATTGGTAGTGGTTGCATTTCTCCACCTGGATAATGATGTTCAGCCTTAACTTACTGGCAGGTCAAGCAGTGTTGAACAAATTTTGTAACATCTAATTTCATGTCTGACCACCAGAAGTTTATTTTCAAGTCTTGATACATCTTTGTCGCTCTCTGATGGATTGAGAGTTTCGACTGATGTGCTTCTCGTAATAATTGATTTCGAAGGTTATCAACCTTCGGAACTCCATATCTAGTACCGCATCGCAGAGTGCCACCATCATCAATACGAAAGTTAGATTGCGATTTTTTCACCAGGGCCTTCGACATTTTCTCCCATTCTTCATCATGTTGGCCTTTTTGGATCGTTTGTAACCAATCGGGAGAGATGACCATTTGCGATAGGCTTGTCGTACTTCTTGAGGTCCCTGGACTCTGTTCTCCCGAAAGATCGCAACATAAGCTTTTTAAGGGAGCTCGTGAAGTCTCACATCTGAGACCGCCCAGATTAGCCATCTCGCATAGGGAAGTAGGCTTCACAGGTTTGGTTACCGGTCATCCCTTCGATATCGCGCGGTCTGAACTTCCTAACTACTTCCAACCACAGCAAGTCAGGTATCTTCTCACCTCAGCTCAGTTATCTAAAATCCCGGGCAACCCGTAATTTTAAGAGCTACCCGTTTGGGCAGCCTCCGAGCCTAGAAATAGGGGGGTAGGGCTCCCCTAAAAAGGACTTTTGGATCGAGTCTTGAGCAAATTGCAGAAACAGGCGGTCTTGTTTTCAGCTTGCTCCTTTTCCTTTTGCCCGGTCTGCTTCGAGCTTCCTATAATCTCTAGCCTTTATCTTTTTCAAGTAGTGTCATCTCGTAGCCAGGATCTCTTCATCACTCCCTACCTGACATACTTAGACCCCTAGTAACCAACGGTCCCAGGTTTTTCCCCTGAGTTTGAGTGTAAGTTGTGGAGGTGCAATTTTTGCATAAACAGAACGAACACGCGACCTTCAGATTGGGATTTGTTGGTGAAGTGCGGCGGTCTGAGATGGCAGATCGGGAGTTGCGGAGTCAGATCGGTGGAGTTCATCCAGATGCGGGTCGCGCGACCTCAGAAGATCTGGAAGCACGCTTCGAGCGAGCGAGCGAGCAGACACGACAGGAGTTCGCTCGAGCTCAGCGTGAGACTGCCCAGCAGATGGAAGCAATGGGAAAAGCTCTAGAAGTGATCTCTCAGCGGCTAGTTCCTCAAGTCATTGAGTTCACTACACCAGTAGCTATCCAGCCTGCTTGCGGCAAGGTGAAAGAGAGATTACAGTTCACTTCGCCGCCCATTTCCAGGAGGAAATACTGGGCATCCGAGACATTGGTCTCGTTCTCCTCCAAGTTGCATTCATCAACGCTCTTCGCGAAGGCCCTCTGAAGTTGAAGGTCACTACTAAGGAGCCCCGTTCCTACCAGGAGTTAATCTCAATCGTGAATAGGTTCATAGAGGGTGAGATTTGTAATCCAGAATATGTCTCATATCTCTCCAATATGGCCTATCAAGGTGGAAACAGCTCTTCATCTTCAACACCTCAACGTCAGCAAAGGCTGGCTCGTCAAGAATATCAACCTCAGGCTCCCAGAGGTAGGAACTTCCGTCATCATCGCCCAGCCACTAACCATCAGCAGCTCACCCAATGGCAGCAACCTATTCGGGCTCAGCCATTAGCTAGTCTCCCTCTCCTACCTTTTCCAGCTACCCAGGCAAGACAACCTTTTAATGACTCACAAGAATGTTTTGCAGATCTCCCCCTACCCATCTCAGAGATTTTAGAGATCATAGAAAAACAACCCTTTTTTAAGAGACCGGCTCCAATGAGAACGAATATCAAGTTTAGAAATACGAGCCTCTTTTGTGAATTCCATAAAGAAAGAGGGCATCAGACTGAAAACTGTCGGGAACTCAGGTTCCTAATAGAGAAGCTCCTCAAGGATGGCAAGCTCCAGGACTTGACCAACAAGAAGGTTGAAGATCAGTCGAAGAAGTCAAAAACCGTCGCTGAAGTCGGTTGGGAGTGTGAGGAGGTGGAGGATGTCGACCTCTTCGGCAGCCTCCATATTGATTATGAGTGCGTAGAGACAGACAAAGAAAGGGCAAATGGATTGCTTTTTTTCATCCATGGAGGTGTTGGACTTGAATCTTCTAAGAAGACCAGCATGTCCAGAGTCTTCAGAGATGAAGTCTCTGCTGCCTCAACCTCAGCTCCAATTCCGGAGGTGGTTATCTTCAGCAAAGAAGATCTTCCACCCCACAGGAATCCCTTCAATGACGCCCTCGTCAGCAAGGCTGTGATAGAGAATTTCACAGTCGAAAGGATCCTAGTGGATACCGGAAGCTCAGTAAATCTGTTGTTCAAGCCGACTTTCGAAGCCCTGAAGACTGGGAAGCCAATGCTTTCTACCGAAGGGCCCCTCTATGGCTTCTCGGGGGAGAAGAAAGAGGTCGAAAGGAAAGTTTCTCTAACGGTAATGATGGGTGGGATCATCAAACAGGCCGAATTCGTAGTGGTAGATGCTCCTAGCAGCTATTACGCGATTTTTGGCAGACCCCTCCTCAACCAGTATAGAGCTGTAGTTTCGACGTTCCATCTCGCCCTCAAGTTTTCCGCTCAAGGGAAGCAGTTTAGGTTTAGAAGTGATCCTAGGCTGGCTCGGGAATGCTATGTTAAAACTGTTAGTTTTGTCGACATAGGATCTCAGTTGGAGGTTGGAAGTAAGGTGCTGGTTCCCCTGAGTTCTAAATAAAGGGATTCTAGTGTTTGGGTTTTTGAGCTCGTTTTCAGCTGTTAACATGTAGCTGTAAAACTTCCCTGAACCATCTCAAGGCTGTTGTTAGTAATTGAATTTGCTTCAATAAGATTTGTTCTTCATCCAATTTCTTTTTTAGCAAATATCTACCTCTATACATAAACTGTTTTATGGGTATTTATCTGCAATACTATCGGCCACCCTTCCTAGGCCACTTTCTCTGTTCTCTCACGCTTATTTTGAATCGACATACTCAGGTCAAAACATGGAAGATATGAGAGAATCTGATTTAGAAGATCAGGATGCCGAAATTGAAAATGAAACTGAGGGAACTCACTTAGAACTAGCCCAAGATATCTAGGCCGTACCAATTAAGGGAGATGAGGGAAAAACACTTTCAATTAACGTAGAACTCTCTGAAAATGAAAAAAGGGAGCTAACAGCATGTTTATTCAAAAATCTGGATGTGTTCGCCTGGACAGCAAATGATATGCCAGGAGTAAACCCTGATATAGCTTGCCATCACCTGAATATAGATCCAGCACTCAAACCAATTATTCAGAAAAAATGGGCGATAGCAGCTACCCTAGCCGCACCAATTAGAGAAGAAGTTCAAAAGTTACTCAAAGTAGGGTTCATCCAAGAGGTTCAATATCCTGACTGGGTTTCAAATGTAGTGATGGTAAAAAAGCCTAGAGGAAAGTGGAGGATGTGCGTAGACTTCACAAAGCTCAATAAGGCTTGTCCAAAGGATTGCTACTCATTACCCAAGATAGATTCTTTGGTTGATTCAGCAGTCAGATTTTCGTGCATGAGCTTTCTGGATGCGTTCTCAGGCTATCATCAAATCAGAATGCATAAGCCAGATATTCCTCACACTTCTTTTATAACAAACGATGGATGTTTTTGCTATAAAGTAATGCCTTTTGGTTTAAAGAATGCAGGTGCCACCTATCAACGGATGATGGATTTCGCATTCAAGAAGCAAAAGACTAGGAATCTTGAAGTATACGTAGACGATCTACTCATCAAGAGTAAACCATTTAGCACACACTTGAAAGATCTGGAAGAGACCTTCTCAACCCTCAGAGCATTCGACATGAGATTGAATTCGTTGAAATGCATATTTAGAGCCAGCAAGAGAAAGTTTTTAGGACATCTTCTAACCCCGGATGGTCTTAAACCCAATCCATACAAAGTGAAAGCAATTCTTGAAATGAAATCTCCGAAGACACCAAAAGAAGTTCAACAGCTAGGAGGCTGAATGGCAAGATTGAGCCGATTTATATCTCGATCAGGAGACAAAAGTGCACCTTTTTCAGGACTCTTAGGAAGGCTTCGAAATTCGAATGGACTAAGGAATGTGATTCAGCATTCGATCAGCTGAAAAAATAGTTAACTACAACTCCTCTCCTCCATAGCCCTCATGAAGGAGAAGACTTATTTTTATATTTATGAGTGGGCTCAGATGCGGTTAGTTCAGTCTTGGTTAGAGAAGAAAAGAAGAAACAATTCTCTGTCTATTATGTCAGTAGGATTCTAAAAAAGGCAGAGACCAGATATCTGATACTAGAAAAACATGCCTTAGCTCTTCTTATCTCAGCCAGGAAACTCGGACCTTATTTTCAGGCTCATTCCATTCAGGTGATCACGGATTTACCTCTGAAAGGTGTGTTAGAGAAGTCGGAGCATTCAGGTAGATTGGCTAAGTGGGCTATCGAATTAAGTGAATTTAGCATCTCATATATTCTTCGAACAGCGATTAAAGCTCACGTATTAGCGGATTTCTTAATTGATAGAGCGGGAAGTGAATCAGAAAGTAGTGTCAAAAGGCCTTTGCCTTGGACAATTTATGTTGATGGAGCCTCAGGAAAAAGTTCTTCAGGTGCAGGAGTAGTCCTGATTAATCCAAATGGAGTCAAATTAAATCAAGCTCTAAGGTTTCATTTCGCAGTCACCAACAATCAAGCAGAATATGAGGCTCTGTTAGCAGGACTTCGTTTTGCCAAAGAATTAAGAATTGAAGATGTTGAGGTAAAACAGACTCATTGGTTGTGGCATCTCAGGTGAACGACGTCAATGAGACCAGGGAACCGGTCTTGAAGTATCAGAAGTTAGTAAAACAAGAAATTGGGAAGTTCAAGAGTTTAACTATTCAACACATCCCAAGAGCAGAAAATTCAGATGCAGATCAGTTGGCAAAATTTGGGTTGTTATCAGGAGGAACTACCTCAGATCTGTTTCATCCAGCAGTTGAAGAAGATTCAGTGATGCGAATAGACCATAAGTATTCCTGGATGGATCCATTTATCCTATATCTCTCATCAGGAGAATTTCACGATAGCATCAAAGATAAGAAAAGGTTCAGACTAAAGGCGGCATACTATTATCTGATCTCAGGTATATTGTATCGAAAAACATTTTTAGCTCCTTTATCCAGGTGTATATCAGAAGAAGAAATCTTGGTTGTCCTCCGTGAAGTACATTCGGGAGAATGTGGCAGCCATTCAGGTGCAAGGAAGCTAGAAAAAAGAATTTTGAGGCAAGGGTATTTCTGGCCCAAGATGAGGAAAGATGCAGCTGATTACGCCAAAAAATTTATTCAATGTCAAAAATTTGCTCCGCTTCAGCATCAACCAACTCAGCAGTTAAGGTCTATCATGACTCCCTGGTCGTTCGCGGTATGGGGAATGGATCTTCTCGGACCCTTTCCAACAGCAAGTGGGCAAAGACGTTTTATCTTGGTGATGATAGATTATTTTAGCAAATGGATTGAGGCAAAAGCTCTAGCAAAAACAACAACTCAAATAGTAAAGAGTTTTATCTGGGGGGAAGTAATCTGTAGGCATGGGATTCATATGGCAATAATAACAGATAATGGACCTCAGTTCAATAATTCTGAAATGATCAACTTCTACGATGAAGTAGGAATTGAACTTCGGTTTGCGTCAGTCCATCACCCAAGGAGTAATGGCCAGGTAGAACCGGCTAATAAATGTATCTTAAATCTCCTCAAGAAAAAGGTAGAAAATACCAGAGGCAATTGGGCAGAACAGCTCCCGGCAGTCCTTTGGACCCTTGGGACCACCCCGACAGGAGCAACTGGCAAACCTCCTTTTAAATTGTCACATGGATCAGAAGCTTTAATACCAGTTGAATTTAACGTAAGAAGTCCTAGAGTCTTGTTGGCAAAACAAAACGAAGAAATCTGGATGGAAGGTAATGATGAGGACCTTAAATGCTGTCTTGATCTAATCGAAGAGTTAAGAGATGAAGCTGTAATAAGGCAGGAAGAAGTGAAAAGGAGAATGTCACGACATTATGATAAAAATATAAGAACTACAGAACTCATCGTTGGAGATTTGGTCCTAAAAAAGGTCGATGCAGCAGCTAGGTCTAGTTCAGTGGGAAAATTGAACCCAAATTGGGCAGGACCTTATATCATAAGAGAAGTGCTGAAAAATGGAGCCTATCGACTCAATACTTATGATGGAAATGAACTCACTCACACCTGGAGTGGGGATGATTTAAAACGCTTCTACTCTTGATAAGTCTTTATTTTTTCCTACCTATACAAACGATGTATTCCTTTTTTTATGTAGTCATTTATACAGTACAATTACTTGCATTATTTCCTGTGTGTTTTGTGAGGATACCCAGAGGTGGAAATAAGATGTGAACTTAAGTCGCACCAAGGCAGATATCGCTGGATCACACCTGAACCCCCATGAATTGATGTTGAGTGTAACACCTACATTGACCATGGATTGCGGGGAGATTTCGCTTCCATATAGCAGTAGCTCACCAATTTCATATGAGAGGGTTCTATGTGATATCCCGCATCTTGGACGATATATGAGCACACCACTGCATCAAGGGAGGTCTTGGTGAATGACACCTATGTCGTGCCTACAGATAGTGGCATCAGGCCATCATAGCCTGTTACACTCGAACACTACTTGGCTAGTCTTTCTTGAGATGAGTTCTATCTGAGATAGGGGCAGTCTTAAGCTAAGATTGTCACTTAAGTGAGAAGGAGAGGTGCCCATCTCCTTGAGAGTTCCGACCACTATAGTCAACTCTCCCTTGAACCCTGACCGAAAGGGTCACTTCGTCTGTCTCTCATCCCATGACCGTTCCTAGGTCATCTCTTCTGTTCTTCCACATATGACCATTAGGTCATTTCTTCTTCTCATTCATCCTCGTGACCTTCTAGATTATACCTCGGAGGTGATGAGTAAATAGTAAGTATCTATCAATGATTGATCACCTCAGGCTGCGCAATATTTTCTTCATTTCTCTGAGGTCGAACGGTCTCAAGAGTCTTTGAAATACCAAAGGGCGGCCTCGAAGTTGAGATCCCGGTGTATAAAATAGGCGGACTCTGGTCAGAGATCGTTGTTCCTGGAGCATGCGATATTATAAAATGTTTTTTCCAAGTCTTTTTGATAAAACAGTTTCATGCTCGCTGGGTTTTATCCAGAACAGATTCCGAAAATTGTCGAAGTCGTCAACATCCAGGTCTTCTGAAATTATGCATGTTCATAATAGAGCAGGATCGGCCTGAGGGTTTTTCTAACCATTGACATTTCGCGCTAAAGTGAATTCATCGGCAGAGTGTTTCAGCAGGATCGATCTGAAGACTAGAAGTCACTCCATCATTTTCCATATTCAACACTCCTCGCCGTGAATGCACGATCGACTGGCCTTAGAGCATGATTCAGAACGTCCGGACGCAAGAAAATTTAGTGCGCGTGAAGTAAGAAAATTGAATGGCAAAGTTAATCCTAAAGATCGTTCGATCTCGTTTTCAGTTCGAAGCAGCCGTTGGAGAAATAATTTATGAGATCGCGTAAATCATATGATAAGAAGCATGAAATCAAATGAACATAAAGTCAGGTGTGGTGAACGGCAAAGGTATGCAAAAGTTACTTTCTCATTTTTAATTTCATTTGAGATGTCATTACAGGTAGGGCGATCTGAAAATTTGACCGTCTTCTCAAAAGATGAATACATCAAAAGAAAAGAAAAATATCCTCCTATGTCTTCTTCTTTTTCTTCTTCTTGGGACTCCCTTCATCTTCAGAAGAGCTGGAATCTGCACTAGATTCATCTGAGATGGAGGATCCATCAAGAGAGCCAACGTTAGACTTTGCAGCCGAACTCAGCTCCTCGTCTGGATCAAACTGACTTCCACTTGGCTCACCTTCACCACAATCTATCGGCACTCTAAAATCCATATTGAGGAAATCATCTAATTCTTCATGCAAGGTCGTTCGGCCTTCTTCGAGATCGTCCGGTCTCACCTATTTTCCCCCTACATCATCTGCTTCAGAATTATTTCTGTCTCCATCTTCCTCTTCACCCTCTACATCCTTGTTCTTATCAAAATCTTCTTCTTCCTAACCTCCCTCTTCACTTTCCGCTTGAAGGGCAGCAGCCTTAGGAAACATTGTTGAAAAGTTGACATCTTCTGGAATCAGAACGTCCCCGTCTCATAAATTGGAGATAGTCATCTCAACCGCTTCACTTATTTCTTTTAGCATCACCTTCCGGTAAGCTGGATTATTTTCATCATACATTTCTTCCTTCGTTTTCTACAAAATAAAGTTACAGGTTGAGTTAAGAAGAAAAGAGGGACTAAAGGAATGGAAGACCGAGCGATCTAAGTACCTCAAGCTCGGCCTTAATGGCTTTGTTCTCTTGCATATATCTACGCAACAACCTCCCCATATGATGGCAAAAAACCTCATGTCTAAGGCCAGTTTGCGAACACATATCGGGGATAAGACTGTCTTCCCAGCTGTAGACTTCTGTAAAATTCTCTTCGCCGTATAAGGCAGCTGAGACCGCGCCGGCATGGCGGGATAGATCGCTACCCTAGTTCGGGAGGCACGTTGAAACTCCCACGCGTTTATCTTTTTCGTCCCACTTCATCAGCGGTTTTCCCATAACATCAGTCATTGAGCGCCTATAACCGTACAAATCAAAGGATTTATCAGAATAGTTCGAAGATCCAGCGGTCTGGGTTTGATACCGCTCTTGATCTCTCTTTAGTCTCTTCTCCCTTTGAGTAAGCTCACCATCCGGAGCATAGGGTAAGGTAAGAGGGATCTGCAAGATCGCTGCAGAGGAAAAACTTCACTGTAAGAATAAAAGATCTGTTAAGAAGCGGTCTAAACATTGAGGTCGGAAAAGCTCACTATGTTTTCGTTTGATGGAATAAACTTGCGCCCAAAGTACTATGTAGTGTTCAAGATCGGCTTTGCGGTCTTTCAGCATCTCCTTGATCTTATCTTCAACCTCAGAGAGGAATTTTGGCTTTTGAAAGATCGATTCATCTCGACACTTGGGATAAGTCCGGAGACCGCCCAGCTTTCCCTGAAAGATCAAGAATCTCTCCGCCCAGTTGGAAACCGTATTAGGTAGGTTCACAACTTTCAGACCGCTGCAGGTAAAATACAGAAGACCCTTAAAATCTTCTCTCCTCGAACCTTCCGTCAGCATCTTCAAAGTAAAGATAGATCTAAATAGATCTAGGGTAAATGTCACTTTAACTGATCTCAAATAGCATATATAAGTAAAGATCAGCGCAATAGAATTGGGCGGAAGCTGTCCAGGAACCAGACCAAAAAACTTAAATATTTTCTTTATCTCCCATGGCAAGGGAAGGTAAAAGCCGTGGTTGAAGTGGTCGATCGGAATAGCGACCTCGTCTTTCACACAATGATTAAGGCGTTCACCTGCGGCGGGCAGACGAATCATTATCTGCGAGCTCATGGGGTTCTCCTTCAAAAATTCATGAAACTCAGCTTGAGAAAGATGGCAAGGCCGCTGCTCAGATTCAATAAAAATCTTACAGGCACCAGCTCGCGCGAAAACCATTGCTTAAGAAATTTCAGGCCACTTGAACGAAGAGTGCTAAAGAAGCATATTAAATGAGTCCACCAACCGGGTATTTATAGTTCAAAGGGCGATCAAGACATAATCATTGCAAAGTTATGAGCTAAAAGATCGCGGCCTCAGATCGCGTGATTTGAATAAAATCAAAATTTTATAGAACACATATAACAAACACATGAAAGAATTTAAGATCAGAGATCGCAGCAAGAATCAAGCGTAATATAAAGATCAGATCGAGTGATCTGATAATAAAATATCTAAGGGATAAAATGAATTGAAAAATAAAAGATCTCACAATCTCCAAAATATGATCCTCGGTTATTAGAGAACTAATGATCGCTGTATCAGAACACAAAAAATTATTATAAGTCATTTCGAATGATGTTTCCTTTTTCCAAGATAAGCAACCCTATTTTGGAGTTTGTTGACCGCAGTAAGTGTCATACAGATACCAGTATTAGCATCAACGGCGTATCGCTGAAGATCGCCCGCATCCCGTCTCAACTCTTCTCCGTTGATAAGTTCTTCCTGGTCCGCGCGATCTTTAAGAGGAGCAGATGACGTCCCTGTAATCAAGGGAGCAAGAGGTCCCGACCTCAGTTGGGAAAAGGCAGTATGCAAGGCGTCGGCCTTACCTTCGAAGAAAGTTGTCTCTTCTTTTGCTTCGCGGAGCTTCTCGCGAAGAGCGACATTTTCTTCTTCAAGCTTTTTCCTACCATCTCTTTCTCGATGTTCGAGTGACCTCCGTTGATCGGTCAATTTTTTGTCATATTGAGCCATGATCGCGTGAACCTCTTTAACAACATTCTCTTTCAATAACATGGCCACCAGCAACGCCTCGTCTTTCTCCAGCAATCTCCTCTCAAGCTCCCTCTCACGGGTTTGGAAAATGTGAACCACCTGCATAAGCGGGGACGCGAGTACGGCAGGAGGAGGTAGATCGACCTAAGGAGAGACCAATCCAGTCCCTTCCAGCAACCTCTGAGCCTCCTCATCTTCTCCTGCAGTCGGAAAAAATATATTGATCAAACGACGATCATGAAATGAGGGAAACAAACACAACGACCATACTTGGGAAAGTGGAAATAGAGAAATCAGGAAAGTGATCTTGAGCGGCTTTGGAAACCGTAGGAGCAGCCGCCATATTCAGGCGGTCTGGAGGTCTTCGACGCTCAAGGTTAATCTTTTCTAAATATTTTTTCTGAGATTTTTCTCCTTTTCTTCGTCTTTTCAGCTCTTTAAAGATAAGGAGAATGTCGTCGGTCTCAATAAGAACAATCCCACGTTGACGAACCGGAGATCGAGGTCTAATATAGATAGGAAGGGAGATATCAGGTGAAGCGGTCAGGGGAAGCTTACCAGACCGGATCGCGGTAATTGCAACCGCGCGATCTGCAGCCTGCCTCGCCAATTCAGCACTTTCTTTTTCCCCATTCTCCTCCTCCTTGTCTTCTTCTCCTTCGCAATCTTCTTTTTCACTTTCTATTATTTCCCCTTCTTCATTCTTCTCCTGGGCAGTATCTGGGATCGTTTCGGTCTCAGTTGAGATCGTAGTAGCCTCCTTAAAAATCTTTCTTTTTTTCCTCCTTTTTCCTTCTTCTGACCCAATTCCAAGAATTCTCCTTCTCTTCTTTTCTCTTCTCTCTAGTCTTTTTTAGCTCGTTCTCCTCTTCCTTTCCTTCTTCTTCTTTTTCTGCACTCTTACCATCCTCTAACTCTGCGGCCTAATCATTATATCGCGCGACCTCATCTTCGGCTAAGGCGGTATTGTTCCCAAGTCCAGCGTTCTCCTTGCCGGAAGCAGCCAGCTCCTCTTTAGGATCGCCTCCTTTTCCTCTCTCAGAGTCCTTTTTCTTCTCCTCTTCTTCCTCTCTCTTCTTCTTCTCGACTTCTCCTTGTCGTTGTATCTCAGCATCGAGAGAGGCCCTAGATTGCTTATCTATCTGCTCCATCCTCTGCCTCTCCAGATCAACCCGATCCAGTTGACCCTCGGTCTTAACTATAATAGGAGCAGCTAGAGTGATGTTCCCAGAATCAAGCAGAGACAGAGAGGCCGCATTATCAAAGGGGTCAAGGGACTGACAAAAAAGAAAAGGAAATATTAGCAAAGAACATTAAAAAGAAGCCTTGAGATCGCGGCTACCTGTAAAGGAGCGATCTCAAGAGGTTCGACAGGAAATAGAACACCGGCAGGCTTGACCGCGGAGGTTTTGGCAAGAAGCTTCTTTTTCGCAAAATCTTGGTCTGTTATTTGCTGTCTCATTTTGATAGCTAAAGATACCTGCTTTCTGAGACCGACCGAGATCTCATCAAAGGTCGCTCCAACTGTCTGGATTGGAGCCTCAGTTTTCTTCGGGGAATCATTTATCAGAACTTTAGTTCGATCGAGGTCGTTGGGTTTCAAAGGCGAGTCCATGATATTCGCAAAGCTTGAAGATGATAATGGAGGAGTCTGCTCCGACGTGTCTCCTACAGCGATATCCTTGGTTACTATCCGTAAAGGTTCAGTTACGGATGTATTCTTCACAGGTAATTTGACCGTTTTATCTTTTCTGGGTAACGATTTTCTTGAAACAGCAGCAGGGATAACTCCTTTCTCAGCCATCACACTCTTTATCAAACCCATAATCAATACATCTGCTGCGAACTTAGAATGAAGACCGCTCAGAGGGGAAATTAATCTCAGAAAGGCAAATGTATATGTGAATGGAAGATCCCAGTTCTATTTATAGCCCGAGCAAAAAATATTAAATATTCGAGGCCTTTGCGATCTCCGCGGTCTGAAAGTAACATTTCCGAAGCTCCTCAGAACTTGGAAATGTACGGGGATTATGTTCGCCCGGAAGAAAGCAACATAAGCTTTTTAAGGGAGCTCGCACGGTCTCACATCTGAGACCGCCCAGTTCAGCCATCTCGCATAGGGAAGTAGGCTTCACAGGTTTGGTTATCGGTCATCCCTTCGAGATCGCGCGGTCTGAACTTCCTAACTCATTCCAACCACAGCAAGTCAGGTATCTTCTCACCTCAGCTCAGTTATCTAAAATCCGGGGCAGCCCGTAATTTTAAGAGCTACCCATTTGGGCAACCTCCGAGCCTATAAATAGGGGGGTAGTGTTGGATCTTGTGGCGCCCTTAGAGGGGGGGGTGAATAAGGGCCTTTTAAAAATTACGATTTTTATTTAAAAATTTTAAAACAAATTTTACTTTTCTAAAAATTACTTATAAAAATTTCAAACCGATGTAATTTTTTTTGAATTAATTCAAACACAACTTTCTAAGTTAAAGATTAAACAACCATATTTGAATTTAAAGAAAAAGTCATATTTTATAATCATGAAATTCACATACAAATAATATGATCTTAACAATGCTTAAGATCAAGGCACAAATATGATAATAACCCTTTTACAATTTGTGTTTATCAATCCTTCTCCCAAGGATCGGAAGGCTATCACTTGTCTCTCCCTAGACCAAGCCCAAGCCTATCCTCTAGATCTTCCCAAGATCTAGACGTAGCACACAAGGCCACGATTTCCCACCAAGCCACGCAAGGACTTGGACGCTCCACACAAGGAAGCAATTTTCCCCTAAGCCACACAAGGACTTAGACGTCACGCACAAGGAGACGATTTCCCTACCAATACAATATGAAATGTATATAAATGAAAATACAAAATGAAAAGAACAACTCCCTAGAAATTCATATCTCTGAAAGGAAGGTTGAAGCCTCGAGATGATCGTTGATGTAGAAGCGCGCCCGATCTCGTCTTCAATCTCAAACCTTCTAAGCCCAAATGGGAGTTGATGAGGTTCTGGAGCTCTCTGGTTCGTATGCACTCAGGAAGGGACTTGGAATTCTCAAATGCTTGGAATGCACGAACAAAAGGAGCCAATATATAGAAATTCACTGTCGCCTGGGCGACATCAGCTGTCGGAATTTCCGACAGCGCTAAACTGCCGCTCGTAGTGCTGTCGTGCGGGCAGTTGCTGTAACCTCCGAGCTGTCGCCTGGGCGACATCGGTGTCGGATTTCCGACAGCGCAAAACTGCCGCTCGTAGTGCTGTCGTGCGGGCAGTTGCTGTAACCTCCGAGCTGTCGCCTGGGCGACATCGCTGTCGGATTTCCGACAGCTCAAAACTGCCGTTCGTCGTGTTGCCGTGGGGGAAGTTGTTGTAACTTCTCTGTTGTCGCCTGGGCGACATCAGCTGTCGGAAAATTCCGACATCGAAATTTTCATACACTTAAATTGAGCTCCAGCAGAATTGTGAACATCTCATACTTGTTACCTGCACACCATTAATAAAAATAGAATCAAATACAAACGGGACTTTGTTATTATCAAATCGGAAGAGTGTGAAATGCATGCTCCAACAATCTCCCCCTTTTGATAATAACAAATCCGTATAAAAAGAAATCATGTCTATTTAGGTTGTTGATTTTAACATATGGTGTGTGCACAAAAATAACATGATATATTCCTCTTAAAAATAGTCTCCCCCTAGATGAATGCTCCCCATAAATGAATGCTCCACCTAAATGAATGCTCCACCTAAATGAATGCTCCCCCTAAATGTTAAAGTAAGTTGAAATGATGTATTATTTAGGTGGAATATTTAGGTGTAATAGTTTTTTGATTTCTTGAATATACTTATAATTCTCCCCCTTTTGGTATTAGCAAAAGATAATATGAGATGAATGAGTAGTTCTTAAGGGAAGAGATAGGATGTAGAAAATAAGAGTAAGCGGAAGCACTTGTTGGGAATGATTGAAGGTCTTGAAATAATAGTAATATGTCATAGTATGGAATAAACTCATGAAGAGATGGTATAGCCATATGAAGTAGTAGAATAAAACAAAGTAACTTAAACATGATTAATGTCATTTTAAAGTATCATAGAAAGACACAAGTGTGTATAGAAATTTGGAATCGTTTCGGTCCAATTCTCATGAGATGAATGTTTATATAACATAATGATGTGTACAGGTGATGCTTGGATCAAACATATGAAATTATTTAATTAACATGATCATTGGAATAGAAAACATAATATAAGCATATAAAGACAACTTTGATCTTGATGATATAGCACAATAAGAATAGAATACCATTTTTTCTTTTGCACAAGACACTTTACAATTCTTTCCAAGGTGCTCAACCTCACAATGCTTATTAAGACTTATCAGGAGGGTAAGTAGTGCTTGGTGGAGTATCTTTGTCTTCAATTTAAATTTTTTTTTGATCACATATTTTGTGATATCTTAAGTTCGAGATATTTATAATTTTTATTTTTAATTGACCAAGGATCTCCGAATTCAGTTGAATCGCAAAAGATGGTGTATATTTTGTTGTGCTAACAAATCAAGGTTGAAAGTGGTATTTATGAAGTGCTATTGTATTATGTTAAAGCAAATATGATTCATGTATATATTAAATAGAAATACATATGTATGGATCAAAAGAAGTGAACGTGATAGTTCATTATTATATATAAATAATTTCTCATACTTAGAGGCATGCGAAAACAATTTCCAATAGTCTAAACAACTTAGTAGGAGTGTCAATACGATGATAGAGTGGAAATGAAATCATATAATCATGTAATAGCCATTTTTTAAAAAATAAAAAACACATGGTTTGGCATCAATTCATGAGTTGTAGCATTAATAATGACATATAACTATTGGAAAGCATCAAAGGGACCAAAACTGAAGATTAAGCAAATCGGGAGCTGTCGGAAATTTCCGACAGTCACTGTCGCCTGGGCGACAGCTAAAAATATAAATACGGCTTAAAACCGAGTCAAACCCTATTGTGCATCATTTTCTGGACTGAAAGGCGAGAGGAAGCTGTCGGAGTTCAGCGACAACCCTAGATTTAAGGTTTGGGGGTTTTTTTATTTTGAAGTTTTTGACTCAAAAGTTTTAGAGATTTGTGATTTTGGAAAGGAGAGAAGATGAAAAATGTGTTTTTCATTTTACCTTTGATGAATGGTGTAGATCTTTGAAATTTTGTGTATAAAGGTGTAGATCTAGTGTAAATCAAGTGGATCTTGGTGGATTTTGGTGAAATATGTTTGGATTTTGTGATTTTTTGGGTTTAAGTTTTGTATTTTTTACATGGTTTAATTTCAAAAACTGAAGATTTTTCTTTTGAAGAAGGTTGAAGAAGATGAATAGTAAAGGATATGTGAGAAGATGTAGTTTTGTTCTAGAAATAAAAAAAAATTAACAGAAATATAGCTTGATTTTGAGTAGAGCTGGAAGTCTAGTTGAAAAATTTAAAAAAAGTTCACTGGAGTACTGTCGGAATTTTCCGACAGTCAATGTCGCCTGGGCGACATCGTCCCAGTGCACAGAACTTGTTTATCTCACTTTTGTTTTGTTATGTTTGCAGAATGGCTTCCAGTTCTAAGGCACGTAAGAGTATGTCTGAAGATGCGCATAGTTCTTATCAAGTATACCCTGGGATTGAGAAAGCAATAATTGGAGTGTCAAAATATGTAGAATTTGACTCTCCTAAGCACGATCATATCTATGATCGTCTTGCTAATGCAGGTATAATTTCAGTAATCACAGCAGATATGTTCTCATCCTTTTTTATTCGAGAATTTTATAATCATTTGGAAGACCCGAGTTACACTGAATTGGATGGGGGAGTGAGATCTAGAATCCAAGGTCAACAAGTGGAAATAACACATGTTGATCTTAGAGAGGAATTCGGTCTTCTTATGAGTGAACATATGCCGGATATAGTAGAGAGCTATAGAAAGGATAGAGATTGGACTCTTATAAACATGAGTTTACATGGAAGTCAAAACAAGACCTTAATCACTGAAGTTTCTTCACTCACTCCTGATGCATATTTAGTCCAAGATATATTGAGAAACTCAGTTATGTTAAAAGTGGAGATACAAGGAGTATCACAGCACAGTTGATGCTGATTACATACTTTATTATGGAGGAGGAACCTTTTAATGTAGCGGACTTCATCCTTTCCCAGATTCGGTATGTTTTTAGATTAAAACATCCAAAATGGGTGAAGATTCATACTTTGCCAATGGGGGCTATAATTCAACGTATACTGTATAAGAAGTATGAATGGATAGTTCAAGATTCGTACTTTGATGATTGTGTTCCTGAGATATACTATACGGGTACCATGAAAGTGAAGAAGACTCATAAAAAGCCTCATCCTGGAATAGAGATTAGATAGCCTACAATTCCTAGGGCAGGATCACTACGAGAGTCTATAGATGGTCTTCGTGATTCATTTGAGGATCACAAGAAAGAAGTGAAGAAAGATCGCAGTAGAATGCAGTAGTTTATGAAATTTCTGGTGAAAGGTCTGAAGTTAAAGCCTACTCCGGAAGAAGCGGCCGAATGGCAAATTCCAGATGAAGAACCGCCACGCCAATCGGTGAGGCGGACTCGACGTGGTAAGGTCGTAAGACGTGGACCTCCAGAAGACTGTCCAGAGAGCAGCGGGGCTGGATATGAGGATTCTGAGTAGTTTTCAGCAGGGTGCTGCTTCTGACTGATGTTGGAATTTTCCGACATCCACTGTCGCCTGGGCGACAGTGAACTTGCCCAGATTTCATTTTCTGTTATCTGAACTTGATCCTATGTGGATTTCTACTGTTTTTGTGGAACAATTTTTATGTAATATTAATGATGTGAGAATTTTTCTTAAGTCTTTTAAATTCTATGGTTTGATTTAAAATTTAGTTTTTCTTTTTTAAAATGTATAGGTTTTGTGTTTTTTTTTTAATTTTATAGGTTATAAGTAGTGATATAATCATTGTGAAATGTCTAGGATTCCCAATTCTAGCCAAAGCATAGAGAAACGGGAATACGGTAACGGTTTAGTGAATATATCCGCTAGTTGATTATCCGTGCCTATAAATGAAATTTTAATCTGATTATTTTTAATGTGGTCTCTTATAAAATGATGTCTAACGTCGATATGTTTAGACCTAGAGTGATGAACCGGGTTGTAAGTTAAATCAATTGCACTTTTGTTATCGCACCAAAGTTCTATTGTTTGTTGTTTAATGTTAAAGTCTTCTAAAGTTTGTTTCATCCAAAGAGCTTATGCACAACAACTACCAAGTGCGATGTATTCGGCCTCGGTGGTTGAGAGGGCAACAGAATTATGTTTCCTACTCGACCACAAAATGAGTGAAGGGCCCAAAAAGTGACAAGTACCACTAGTGCTTTTCCTATCTAGTGAACAACCGGCATAATCAGAATCAGAATAGCCAAAAAGAGTAAAATTATCGCTATGAGGATACCACAAACCAAGTTTAGATGTGTCAATTAAATATCTAAAAATTCTTTTTACCGCTTTTAAATGTGATTCTTTGGGATCGGCTTGAAATCTTGCACATAAACAAACTGAAAACATAATATCCGGTCTAGAAGCAGTCAAATATAAAAGTGAACTTATCATGGCTCTATATAAAGTTTGATCTATTGATATTCCATTTTCATCTTTTCCTAATTTTAAAGATACACTCATAGGAGTATTTGTTTGTTTTAGATTTTCAAATCCAAATCGTTTTAAAACATCATGAATATATTTTGATTGGTTAATAAAAACTCCATCATGTTTTTGAACAATTTGAAATCCTAAGAAATATTTTAATTCTCCTATCATACTCATCTCAAATTCACTTTCCATCATTTTTACAACATAATTACACAACTCTTCATTAGTGGCTCCAAAAATAATATCATCAACATAGATTTGTAAAATAATTAAATCATCATCTACTTGCTTAATGAAGAGTGTACAATCAACACCACCCATTTTAAAACAATTTTGTAATAAATATATAGTCAATCTATCATACCATGCTCGTGGTGCTTATTTTAAACCATACAAAGCTTTTAACAATCTATATACGCGATTAGGAAATTTTTCATTTACAAATCATGAGGGTTGTTCAACATAAACTTCTTCTTTAATCAACCCGTTTAAAAATGCAGTTTTAATATCCATTTGCAATAATTTAAAACTTTTATGACTAGCAAATGCAACAAAAATTCTAACTGCTTCCAATCGTGTTACGGGTGCAAATGTTTCATCAAAATCTACCCCTTCAATTTGATTATATCCTTTCGCTACAAGCCTAGCTTTGTTTCTAGTGACCCTAGAGTCACTATCTAATTTGTTTTTGAAAATCCATTTGACTCCTACCACAGGATGATCACTAGGTCTATCTACAAGAATCCAAACTTTATTTCTTTCAAATTGGTTAAGTTCTTCAATCATAGCTAGAAACCAAGATTTATCATTTAAAACGGTGGCAACATCTTTTGGTTCTATATTTGAGACAAAAAATAAATTTGAAAAACTTTCATGTAAACCAAAACGTGTACGTACCCCACTTAATGGTTCTCCAATAACAAGTTCTTGCGGATGATCTTTTGAGAACCTTAGCTCGGTTGGAGGTACATATCCTTGTTCTTCTTCTTCTTCACCATCTTTTTCATCTTCTTTCTCTACTTTTTCTTCATCATCATCATCATCATCATCATCATTTTTACTCAGATTTTGTTCCACATCTTCTTCATTTTTCTCATTACCTGCAACTTTAGTATTTTCTACACAAGAAATGTTTTCATCAAATTTTACATGAATAGATTCTTCAACCACTTTAGTACGTTTATTATAAACTCTATAGGCCTTGCTAGTTGAAGAATAACCAATGAAAATTCCTTCATCACATTTTTCATCAAATTTGCCTAAGTTATCTTTTGTATTCAAAATAAAGCATTTACAACCAAAAATTTTAAAGTAAGATACATTTGGTTTTCTTTGAAAATAAATTTCATGAGTTAATTGTAATGTAAGACGAATCATGACACGATTAATAATATAGCATGCAGTACTAACCGCTTCGGCCCAAAAATATTTTGGCAATTTAAATTCACAAAGCATAGTACGTCCTAATTCTTGAAGTGTTCTATTTTTCCTCTCCACTACACCATTTTGCTGTGGTGTGCGAGGAGCGGAAAATTCGTGTTTTATCCCATATTCATTACAATATGAAATAAATTTTTCATTATCAAATTCTCCTCCATGATCTGATCTAATGCATTTTACTTTTAAATCAAGTTCATTTTGAATACGTGAAATTAGTTTTACAAATTCATCAAAAGTATCAGATTTTGAATTTAAAAACAATGTCCAACAAAATCTAGAATAATCATCAATAATAACAAACGTATATTTTCTACCTACTAGACTTTGTGTAGAAATTGGACCAAACAAGTCCATATGTAATAAATGTAAAGGTCTAGTAGTAGAAATAACATTTTTGCTTTTAAAAGATGATTTTATAAATTTTCCTTTTTGGCATGGTGAACATAATGAAGAAAGCTTTCCATTCAAGTTTGGCAAACCTTTTATAATTTTATTTTTAGAAAGCTTTACTATGCGTTTGGCACTAGAATGTCCTAGTCTCCTATGCCATAGTTCAAGTTCGTCATTCTTTGAAATAAAACATTTAAGTGTAGAATGAGATAATTCATGAAAAGTGATTGTATAGACATTGTTTATTCTTGGTGCAGTAAGTACGATTTCGTTTGTTTTAGAATCAATAATTTTGCAGAGGTTTGAGCTAGAGTCAAATAAAACATTTAGATTTTTATCACATAGTTGACTAATAGAAATTAAATTATGTTTCAAACCTTTAACATATAAAACATTTGAAATTTTAAATTCTTCGTTACCTACTACTCCAATGCCTTTGACTTTACCCTTGCCATTATCTCCAAATGTCACTGTTCCACCTTTCTTCATCTCCAGGCTAAGGAACTTTGATTTATCGCCCGTCGTGTGTTTTGAACATCCATAGTCCAAATACCACACGTCTTCCTTGTTCCTAGCCTGCACGCACACCTAAAAAGATGATGAGAGTAAAGATCTGGTTACCCAAGTGGTCGATCCCATGGTATAGGTGGACGCCTTAGGTACCCAGATTTGTTTAACATTAACTTTTCCTTTCTTCCAGCATGAGTCCGAGATGTGACCAAACCGATGACATTTGGCACATGCAATGAATAGTGAGGAACCATTCTTTAATGGTTTCTCTGGACTCTTGCTGTAGGAAACATCTTTGTGTGGATTTAGAAAAAATTTCATTTTGAGAAATAGGTTTTCTGAACTTGGAGCTGTCGCTGGTTCCGACAGCAGCTGTCGAAAATTTCCGACAGCTTCCAGAGCTTCCAGAAACGTATCCTAGCCCAAATTTTGCTGTCCCATGGCATTGGTTGGCTAAAAGCATATCCAGAGATTTTTTTCCAACACCAAATTTTCCAATTGCCATGTTCAACTCATTTACTTTGGACTTTAAAATTGAATTTTCTTTTACTATCATGCCACATCTATTTGCAACACTTTTCTTATAATTCTCTAATTGAGAATGAGAGGTTTTAACAACTTTTTCTAAGTCCTTTTTCTCTTTTAGAAGTTGATCAATTTTTTGATCGGACTTAGAAATAGTGTTTTCAAGTTCTTTTATCCTTGTCGAAGAGTGATCACACTCTTGACAAATTTCCTTCTCGTTCCCAATAGATTTCAAATCATTTGATAACTTTTTATTTACTTTCAAAAGAACTTTGTTTTCACATTTTAAGAAATCGATTTCCTTTAGACTTTTATCCAAAAATTTGCAAATTTTCATAAATTCAGAATATAAATCATCATAAGATGGAGGAGTTACCTCAGTGTCGCTTTGGACACTACAATCGTCGTCAGATGACGCATATTCTTTCCCCATCAAGCAGACATTTGCATCCTCTTCCTCCTGTGTTGAGGAATCACTTTCTTCACCAGACGAAGAATCATCCCAAGTCTCTGCCTTTAACACTTTCTTCTTGTAACTTTTATCGTGCCTCTTTGCTTTTTGCTCTTTCAGATACTTTGGGCACTTGCTTCTGATATGACCAATCTTCTTGCAATGGTAGCACTCCGGTAGCGGACGCTCCTCTTCATTCTCCATTTTTCCTTTGCCTTTTTGGTAGGCAAAATCGATCTTTTTGAAAAAAAATTTAAATGAATTTCTCCTCTCCGGATTTCTCATAAACTTTTTAAAGTTCCTCACAAATAGTCCTTCCTCATCTTCCTCACTTTCTTCAGAGTCAGTCTCAACTTCCCTTCTTGATTTCAACGCCAAGCTCTTCTTTTTGGGCTCCAAATTGTACTCTTGGCTTTGGATTTTCAACTCCACCTCATGAGTTTTCATATTTCCAATGAGGCTCTCCAATTGTAAGGTCTTAAGATCATGTGACTCAGATATTGCAGTGACTTTAGGATTGAACTTCGGGGGAAGTGATCTTAAGATTTTCCTTACTAAATCTCAATTTGAGAAAACCTTACCCAGCACCTTTGAATCGTTCACGATTTTATTGAATCGTGTGTACATTGTATCAATTTCTTCATCCACCTCCATTTTGAATCTTTCGAATTCTGACTCCAGTTGAAATAGCTTTGAATCCTTTACCTGTGAAGTACCTTCATGAGTAATTTCTAAAAGATTCCAAATTTCATATGCAGTATCACAAGCACAAACTCTATTAAATTCAGTGCGATCTAGTGCGCAAAATAAAGCATTCATGGCTTTTGCATTGTTTTTACATTTTAATTTATCATTGTCATCCCACTTGTCTTTGGGTTTGTCCATTGTTACATTTCCTACATCATATGTTGGGGAAGTATAACTTGTCTCGACCATATTCCAAACTTCCATGTCGAGAGCTATTAGAAAACACCGCATTCGGGTTTTCCAATAGTTATAGTCCGTGCCCGTAAAAAGTGGTGGCGTACTAATTCCTTGCCCCTCAACGAACGCGTGATCATTGTGCGCCATTACTCCCGGTGGTAAAACCGTTTTGGAGTAACCTCGCTCCGATACCACGTGTTGGATCTTGTGGCGCCCTTAGAGGGGGGTGAATAAGGGCCTTTTAAAAATTACGATTTTTACTTAAGAATTTTAAAACAAATTTTACTTTTCTAAAAATTACTTATAAAAATTTCAAACCGATGTAATTTTTTTTGAATTAATTCAAACACAACTTTCTAAGTTAAAGATTAAACAACCATATTTGCATTTAAAGAAAAAAGTCATATTTTATAATCATGAAATTCACATACAAATAATATGATCTTAACAATGCTTAAGATCAAGGCACAAATATGATAATAACCATTTTACAATTTGTGTTTACCAATCCTTCTCCCAAGGATCGGAAGGCTATCACTTGTCTCTCCCTAGACCAAGCCCAAGCCTATCCTCTAGATCTTCCCAAGATCTAGACGTAGCACACAAGGCCACGATTTCCCACCAAGCAACGCAAGGACTTGGACGCTCCACACAAGGAAGCGATTTTCCCCTAAGCCACGCAAGGACTTAGACGTCATGCACAAGGAGACGATTTCCCTACCAATAAATATGAAATGTATATAAATGAAAATACAAAATGAAAAGAACAACTCCCTAGAAATTCAGATCTCTGAAAGGAAGGTTGAAGCCTCGAGATGATCGTTGATGTAGAAGCGCGCCCGATCTCGTCTTCAATCTCAAACCTTCTAAGCCCAAATGGGAGTTGATGAGGTTTTGGAGCTCTCTGGTTCGTATGCACTCAGGAAGGGACTTGGAATTCTCAAATGCTTGGAATGCACGAACAAAAGGAGCCAATATATAGAAATTCACTGTCGCCTGGGCGACATCAGCTGTCGGAATTTCCGACAGCGCTAAACTGCCGCTCGTAGTGCTGTCGTGCGGGCAGTTGCTGTAACCTCCGAGCTGTCGCCTGGGCGACATCGGTGTCGGATTTCCGACAGCGCAAAATTGCCGCTCGTAGTGCTGTCGTGCGGGCAGTTGCTGTAACCTCCGAGCTGTCGCCTGGGCGACATCGCTGTCGGATTTCCGACAGCTCAAAACTGTCGTTCGTCGTGTTGCCGTGGGGGAAGTTGTTGTAACTTCTCTGCTGTCGCCCGGGCGACATCAACTGTCGGAAAATTCCGACATCGAAATTTTCATGCACTTAAATTGAGCTCCAGCAGAATTGTGAACATCTCATACCTGTTACCTGCACACCATTAATAAAAATAGAATCAAATACAAACGGGACTTTGTTATTATCAAATCGGAAGAGTGTGAAACGCATGCTCCAACAGGTAGGGCTCCCCTAAAAAGGACTTTTGGATCGAGTCTTGAGCAAATTGCAGAAACAGGCGGTCTTGTTTCAGCTTGCTCCTTTTCCTTTTGCTCGGTCTGCTTCGAGCTTCCTATAATCTCTAGCCTTTATCTTTTTCAAGTAGTGTCGTCTCGTAGGCAGGATCTCTTCATCATTCCCTACCTGACATACTTAGACCCCCAGTAACCAACGGTCCCAAGTTTTTCCCCCGAGTTTGGGTGTAAGTTGTGGAGGTGCAATTTTTGCATCAACAGACTCAGTTTTAATTTCTCCATATCTGAAATTAAGGCATGCGTCATCGACTCGACCCTCGATCTACAACTTAAAGCATCTGCCACTACATTTGCCTTCTCAGTGTGGTACATGACCTCTAAGTCGTAATCTTTGATGAGCTCAAGCCTTCTTCGTTGCAGTATGTTTAAGTCTTTTTGCTCTAGAATGTACTTTAAACTTTTATGATCTGTAAACCCTTGGCATTTGGTCCCTAATAGATAGTGTCTCCAAATCTTTAGGACAAATACTACTGCGTCTAACTCTAGGTCATGGATAGGATAACACATTTCTGCTCCCTTTAATTGCCTAGAATCATAGACGATAACCTTCCCTCTTTGCATCAAGACAGATCCCAACCCTTGAAAAGATGCATCACTATAAATATGGAAATCCTCAAAATCATCTGGTAGGGTTACTATTGGTGCTGACACTAATAATTCTTTAAGCTCCTGAAAACTCTCTTCACATTTACTGCTCCATTCAAACTTCACTGCCTTCTTGGTTAAGTGGGTTAGTGGAATAGCAATCTTAGAAAAGTCCTTAACGAACTTTCGCTCGTATCCCGCTAAACCCAAGAAACTTCGAATCTCCGTTACATTAGTCGGGCGAGGCTACTCGGCTATTGCCACTATTTTGGCAGAATCAATAGAGATTCCTTCAGCGTTGATAATATGACCAAGAAAGGCTGCCTCTTTAAGCCAGAAGTGGCACTTGGAGAATATGGCAAATAGTTGATGTTCTCTTAGTGTTTGAAGGACTTGCTCTGGTCGTCCACATGACTATGGTTCATACTCTTATTGCAGTTGTAGTTGTTCACCACTAGTCTCTATTCCAGCTCGACGTGAAGAATGGCTTTCTTCACGACGACCTTCAGTAGGAGGTGTACATGTTTCCTCCTCCCGGTCTCTCCTCTCCTCCACGCCTTGTCTGGTGCTTGCGCCGAGCTCTTTACGGGCTCAAGAAGGTGCCTAGCGCGTGGTTTGCACGTTTCAACTCAGCCATTAAAGGCGTCGTTTTTCAGTCGAGTCCACATGATCTAGTCCTGTTTGTGCCACTCCTCCTCTCGTGGTCGGACTCTTTTGTTACTTTATGTGGATGATATAATTATTACTGGTGATGATCCTTCTCATGTGGCCTTCGTCAAGCATCACCTTCAGCAGCAGTTTCAGATGACTGGCCTTGGACAGCTGAGCTACTTGGGCCTTGAGGTCACCTCTATAGACAATGGTTTTCAGCTCTCTCAACAGCGTAACACATCAGATCTTTTAGTTCGGGATGCTCTCTCTAACTCTCGCACTGTGGACACCCCTATGGAGGTTCACCTTCAGCTACGTCCGGATGATGGGGTTCCACTCTCTGATCCTACTCGCTATCGTCACCTTATTTGGAGTCTCGTCTACCTCATTATTACTCGGCCTGACATTGCCCATGTTAATCATGTGTTGAGTCAGTTTGTTAGTGTGCCTACCTCTATGCATTATGGTCACCTATTGCGGCTCATACGCTATCTCCGGGTGACGACTTCATGTGGTCTCTTCTTCTCCAGCTATTGTTCTCTGCAGCTCCGTGCTTACTCAGATGCTATGTGAGCCAGTGATCTTGTTGACAGTTGATCTGTCACTGGTTTCTGTCTGTTCTTGGGTTCTTCACTTATTGCATGGAAGTCCAAAAAACAGACCGGTGTTTCTAGTTCCAGCACTGAGGCTGAGCTTCGGGTCATGGCTACCACCGTTGAGGACATTATTTGGCTTTGCTGGCTTCTTGAGGACTTTGGTGTCTCTTCTCCAAATCCCACTCCACTCCACTGTGATAACACTGGTACCATTCAGGTTACTCTGAACTTGGTGAAGCACTCTCTTTCCAAGCATATCAGGATGAATGCTTTCTTCCTACGTGAGCAGTATGGTCATGACACTCTTGCTCTTTACTTTGTTCCTTCTGAGCAACAGCTTGCCGATTTGATGACTAAGCCACAAACGCAGACCTAACATACCTATCTATTGTTCAAACTCTAGATGTATGATCTCCCGTGAGTTTGAGGGGGTGTTAGAGATATTGTATATGGTAGATATATCTTAGGCTCACCTCGGGTGTTGTGATCACCCTCTCATGTATATATATGTATATCCTATTGTTGAGTAATATAGATTCATTCACTCTATCACTTAGGTCCGCAGAACTCGCTACCTTTGAATCTGTAGTCGTTATCTCCATTCAAGTGTCAAAATCATTGCCCTCAAATTCATCATTGTGCATACTTAGTTAATAATTCATTTCAGGTGTTTGGTTGGACGGAATTGAGGATCGAAACGCAATTGGTCAAAACCGTTGGTTTTCAAAATAGCCTAAGACTAAGTATTGTCCCTCTAGGTCAGTTTTCAGAAATCGTTGGGCTCCTTCCTCGCGTGCTTCGTGGAAAGCCATGAGAGGCACGTCGCGACTCCATCCTGCACGAGCTCGACGCCGCTAGTATGTCCTCCTTCTTCACCGGTCTTAGTTCCGACAAGATGGAGGATGTTGCCGCCTCCGCGGCTATTGTCGTGGAGGCGTTGTTGTCGTGGAAAACCAGGAGAGACGGAGAATGAACTAGATCTACGAACTTCCTCTCGCTTCCGTGCACTGTCTCCGACGTTCTACCTTCTGATCGATCAGTCTCTTAAACATGGCTTTTGTTCAAGGGGAAAAAAATTTAAGCAGGAAAAACTGATCCAATTCATTCTGGATGTTTCGTAAACTCTGTGCATATTTTTCTGCAATATGCTCCTGCTGCTGAATCTTTTTTATCCTTTACCTGTAAGATGTAATATGTACGCTTGTCAGCTCGCCACCGATGTTGTTTACTTTTTTGCCCAATTTTAATTCATGTCGCCCAATTCTATCATGCAAACGAACATCATAATTAGAATTCATCCTAATTCCAATTCTTGACGTTTTGGAATTGACTGAATTTCAATCCCTCCATACCAAAACCCTCCAACCGAATGGACCCTTAGGTTTATTTCTATTGTCACCTTCGAACAAGCCATTATCATGACCTTCGACCCAACATTGTTATTTCTTACACAGCAGGCAGGCCCCGCACAGTTGAGACCATTGGGTTCGACGCTACTGCCACCTTTGAGCAATTGAGCCCCTCACCACCAGCACCTCCATGCTTTACTGCAGCCAGCATCCAGTTTTATACTATCATATAGTTGTCATATTTGGCCTTACAATGGTCTTCCCTTATAAAACCTCTGATTCTTCTAGAACATTGTCGTTAAATTTAACATCTTGTTGATCCCCCAGGTCAAACAATCATGTGGCTACCTAGAACAACATCCTGTGGTGTGTCCACCACTGCAATTAGATCTTTTCTAAGGCACTATTGCATCAATCCCCGACAAATTTAAAACGAAAATCCATGATAAAAGTTAGGCCAGCTTTTCTCTATCAACTTTACTGTGTACCAAAGAATCAAAGATTTATACTAAGCAAATTTCCTCGTATTCTCTCGATTCGTACGACTTATTCTAGCAAACAACAATTCTCAATCATTATCTCCACATACACATGCAATTCTTTCAAAAAGAGTTCTGATCAAGACTTCAAAACTCAAATAGCATCACACATGTAGCATAACAAAAAAAAGTACGAAAAACAATGCCTAAGGGTGCGTTTGGTTGGGTTGTTGCAGATGAAAAGCTGCTGATCAGAAATGGAGTTTTGAAAAAGAGCTGTTTCTGAGAAATGGAGTTTTGTTAGAAAACTGTTTGGGTGAAATGGAGTTTTCAGTGCTTATTGAAATGGAGTTTTATAAATTTTGTTTGGGTCAAATGGAGTTTTTGAAAAAAAAATTCGATACACATCAAATACACAATCTTGATAATAGTTACTATAATAGATAAAAATACCAACAATTCTTCTCACCATCTAAGATCTAGAAGTGTACAACTGTTGCGTTATATTTTCACGCAACGTGATCATCTCATCTACCCCGTCTGCTGTATCAGGACAAACTATTTGATGCCCTTGTGTGCTTCCCCCCTCATCACCACCTCCCTGCTCGAAGTCATTGAAATCAATATCCCTCCCCGATGGGTGGCGCCGAATAAAATTATGCAGTGTCATAGTCGCCATCACAATATCGGTTTGTTTGGCGAAGCTGTAGCTCGGCATATCACGCAATATGACCCACTTTTTCTTCCAAATGTCGAACGATCTTTCAATGACACTTCTAAGGGATGAGTGCGCGTGATTGAATATCTCTCGGCGTCCTTCCGGTGCACGACCGCCGCGAGCAAAGTCTGGGAGATGATAACGTGTCTCTGGATATGATTTCAAGTATCCCCTTTGTAGCAGATACCCAGAGTCAACCAAGTAATATTTTCCTGAAAACCAGGAGCAAAGTTGTTATGCTTCAAAGGTGAGAAGTATAAAAAATGGAATAGAAATCTTATTACCTGGTGGTGGATGCGGAAATTTGTAACGGGGATCCCGAAGCGCATAATTGAAAATGCGGCTATCATGCGCAGAGCCTTCCCAACCTGGCATAACGAACGTGAAACACATGTTGAAATCACAAGCAGCCATCACATTTTGTGTTGGCATGCCATGTCCCCCAATGTACGGTACTTGATCACGAACAGGTACGCATGCATGAACATGTGTTCCATCAATTGCACTGACACAATCTTTAAAGAATGGCATGTAACGTGTGTCGTACAGAATCTCTGGCGGTGTGCTACTGAAAGATCTATCTAATGGTTGAATCACTTCATCCGCCAGTAGTATCAACACGCGAATGTCTTCTCCAAAAAACCTGCTAGCAGTCTTCGTCGAGTGCTGAAAATGCTCACATGTCTTTCTCATGACCTCATTATGAGACAGTATGTCCAAGGTCAGTGCCAAAATCTCTCTAGATGCAGTCCGTCTAGTCCCGTGAAATCCGTACTTCTCCTCCAAGACATGCAATAGATCCATAAAAATTTCTTGGGACATCCGAAAAGAATTATGAAATCTGACTGTCGAAGATTGAAGCATTTCTCCAACCCATTTATCACATGTCTGCTTCGATGTCATGCATGGTACAGGTTGGTTGAAAAGAGAACTACTTTCAGACAAAATACTAACTGCTGCTACCACATTTTGATGATGTGCGATTGCATAATTTTGAATAGCCTCAAAGCTATCTTCTGAATCATCAGAGTCAGTGGTAGACATTTTCTGATACACAAAAGACAGGACATCAATAAGAATAATGTCTAACCACAACCACAACAACAACAATAACATAAAATCATGAACAGTCTAGCAGAAATACTAATAATAAAATCCAACAGAAATAACAATGTAACAGTATCAGAAATAAAAATATCAGTCTAACAGAAATAACAATATCAGTCTATCAGTACATGACCACAAATATCAGTCTAACAGAAATAACAATATAAGTCTATCAGTACATGACCATAAATATGATAAGCATGTCTACTCCCCACCATTGTAGCGGTTATGAATCCACTTTATGTTCATACCCTCAGGTAGGAACATAAATGCCTCTCTATGACCTTTGTACAACAAAAATGTGATGGCAAAGTCATAGAATTTCTCATCCGCTACAACGTCGGGGTATCCACTTAACCGCTCTAATGCCTGAGTAATAGTATAAGGATTGCTCTTTAGATGTCCCTGAATGCATCGGCTGATGGTCTTTGAAGATTCTGTCAGATCTTCTAAGACGGAGTTGGTGGCATTTTTCTTTCCTTTCTTCCTCTTCCCCGCCGATGTGACCTCGGGGGGAGGTGGTGCAACATTATCCTCCTGGATGTCATGCTCCCCACCGGACAACTCTCTCTCGTCGGTAGACTCAGGTGGATTACTCCTTATGTTAGGAATGGTAGCATGACGTCCACATGCAATTACTGAATCGAACATCCTCCTCAATCGTTCCTCTAACTCGGGGGGGATGCCAACATATCTGAACTTTTTGGCCGCTGGGACAACCTACAATATTATAACAAAAATTAGGAAAGGCAAATAGTTGAACATAAAGTTAAATGATCATTTTTTAATAAATGAATACCTTCAATCTCTCGGTCCACCACTCGTCCGAAGTATCTATAGTCTTTGTAGTCGGATTTCAACCCAAACCAGTGGACTCACGTTTTAGCTCACTCCAAATCTTCCACTCCTTCAAATGATCTCATTTATTCTTCATTTGAACCTTATCATACTTTTTTCCAGTTTGTAGGTGAAATTTGGTAGTCACATTAACCCAGCCCTCTTTGCTAAAATGGGTTGTCGGTCGGTTACCAATCTCTATTTCATGAATGCATATATTGCAAAAAACCAGGACATCATTTGAATCTCATATAGCGGAGACACCACCGTCTTTCGGCTTACCCATCTTAAAAATGTAAACATATAAACATATAAAAAACATACATAACCACAAATAAACATAAACACACACATACATACACAAACACACACAAACACACACAAACACACACACACACACACACACACATAAACACACACACACATAAACACACATATACACACACATAAACACACATATAAACACACACACACACACATAAACACACACATACACACACACACACACACACATAAACACACACACACACATATATACACACACACACAAAAACACACAAACATAAACACACATATACACACATATTTATAAACACACACACAAACACATATACTTATAAACACACACACACATATACTTATACACAAACACACACATACACATGTGGACATAAGCACACACACACATACTTATAAACACACACACATACACATAAACATAAACACACACACACACACACACACATAAACATATACATATATAAACACACCCAAATATGAACATATATAAACAAACACACACATACACAAATATAAACAAATACACACACATACAACATATATAAACACACACATACACACACACATACACATACACATACACCCACACAAAACACATACAACACAAACTCACACACACACATACAACATATGAACATAAACACACACACACATACACATATAAACATAAACATATATAAACATAAACACAAACCCAAATACACATATACTTATAAACAAACACACACATAAACATATGAACATAAGCACACACATATACTTATAAACACACACACGTACACATAAACATATAAACATAAACATAAACACACACATATACTTATAAACACACACATACACACACACATACACATACACCCACACAAAACACAAACAACACAAACTCACACACACACACACATACACAGCACATAGAACATATCACACACACATACAACACAAACACACACACATACAACACAAGAACACACACATACACAGCACAAAAAAAAAATTCCTACATAAACATTCCAACCCAAAAAAAAAATTCCAGGAGCAGCAATATACCAATCAGAAGTCCAAAGGTGGCTGATCTTCGACTGGAGATTGCAATGCAAGGAGATCTGAAAATCTCTACTCGGAAATCGCCGGCAAATGGGGGCGGTTCTGCAACTGTAGAAGGATATGCCTGTAGGGGGGAGTTTTCAGTGAGGGGATGGAGAGAGGGCTGCAAAACCGATCAAAGAAGGGCAGGAAAATTTACCTGGAACACGCAGCGGCGGGGTGCGGCCAAACGACGAACTCCCGGCTGCAGGAGAAGGATGAATCGTCGTCGACGTCAACGTGGTCGCCGGAGAGGAGGGTATCCGCCTGCAGCAGGCCGATTGGGAGGGATCGCGAAGGTGGGGGTCGTCGACGGACGCGAGAGCGAGGAGATAACCCTAGACGCGCTTTGCCCTCGAGCGAGATCACGTCTGGACTGGCGCTATCGACCCCGGCAGGAGGTTAATGAGAACGGAGGTTATTAAAAACGCGGTTTGGGTCCAACAGCTGCGCCAAACAAAGCTTTCACTCCAAACGGAGTTTCAGGCCTGCCGCACCGGAGCCGAACCGCCCAACCAAACGCGCCCTAAGATTAGCAATCAACCAGAAAAGATCTCCAAATGCCACATTTCATTTCAAACGGTACTGATATACTTCTCTAATTTGTCAAAATTCATCTATAACATACCACTTAAGATTACAAATAGCATCTCTCTTGAGAAAAAAATACTTGGCCAAGTAAAATTAAATTATTTTAACTTAATTCAATTCCCAATTCACCAGTGTTGCAATTCTACACTTTTTTATAGTAAAAAGCCAACATGAAGTTCAAATAACGAGGCCAGAGTACCATCATTCCAACAAATGAGAATTTGAAGACATGACCAGCAATATTTCACCAGTCATATGAATAAATACACGAGCTGAGTAGTGCATACCTCAGGCTGGCCGTGATCCTATGGAGTTCAGGAAGAAGATCCCCATCCTCCACCACCTGGAGTAAAAATCTGAAGAATCTCACCTGCATCAACATTAACTGTGTTCTTACCTCCAAGGTATACCCTACGCTTGTCCTTTCTAATAAGGTAATTAGCCCCACGAGAACCATTCTCCCCGCCATTCAAACCTCTCGGTGCATGTACTCTCCTTTCGCTAAGTATACTTACAACAACCGGGCATCGGAACTCAATCACCCTCACAAGACCATCGCCGCCTCGGTGATAGCCAACCCCTCCACTATCCTCTCGAAGGCTGAACCGATGCAGAAAAACAGGATACCGCTGCTCAAGAATCTCGGGGTCGGTCATTCTCGTGTTAGTCATGTGGCATTGAACTCCACTAGTTCCGTTCCAAGTAGGCCCGGCACCGCTACCTCCTCCAATTGTCTCATAGTATCCAAAACTATTATCTCCGAATGTCAGATTATTCATGCAGCCCTGAGAACATGCACAGGCCTGGAAGGCCGTGAGGATGACATCAGTCACCCTCTGTGATGTCAGCACATTGCCCCCAACAACTGCAGCTTTTTCGCTCGGAGAAAGGAACGAGCCTTCGGGAATGTAAATTTTCACAGGAGCCAAGCATCCTTGATTCAGAGGGATATCCACATCTAGCAAACTTCGTAGACAGTAGATCACCGCTGCAGAAGTTACCGCTTCTGGAGCATTCCAATTACCATAGACTTCAGAACTAGTTCCCCCAAAATCGAAAGTGGCCTCCCCAGTTTTCGCATCAATGGATAGTTTTAAGTGGATAACAGAACCATCATCCATATAGTCCTCTTCCTCGATGACAGAAGAACCAGTTTCCTGTTCCAATTTAGTAGCCATTGACTTCAGCATCTCCCTCACAGCTTCCTCAGCATTTCTCTGCACATGAATCATATATGACTGAACAGTTTCGAATCCATACTGTTCGATGAGTTCTTTAATTAGGACTATCCCCCTCTGATTCGCAGCCACCTGTGCCCTAAGATCCGATAGATTATCTTGAAGTCTACGTGTTCCTGGAACCTGATAACCCGAGTTTTCATCAGAGGTTGGTGATTGAAGCAGGTCGATGATTCTCTCTTCTTGGAAGACACCTCTCTCAAGAAGCTTGAATGCCTTAATGGCAGCTCCTTCTTCCCAAATAGCCTTGGAGAATGGAGGCATACTCCCAGGAGTAATGCCCCCGATTTCTGCATGATGGCCTCTGCTTGCTACAAAAAAAACCAGCTTGATATTGTCAAAAACAGGTGTAATAACAGTTATATCAGGTAGATGACTTCCACCAGCACATGGGTGATTCGTTACTAAAACATCGCCTTCATGAAGATCGTCGCCCCAGTACTGAAGCTGCCAACGCACGGTACTCGACATGGCCCCTAGATGCACGGGCACATGCGGGGCGTTTGCGACTAGGCCACCGTCCGGACTGAACAAAGCACAGGAGAAATCGAGTCTCTCCTTGATATTTGTAGAAATTGAAGTTCTTTGGAGAGTTCGTCCCATTTGTTCAGCAATACCCATAAATCTATGATTGAAGATTGAGAGCTGCACCACATCGGCAACTTTTTCAGCTATTTTTATAGTGTTTGGAGACGAGTTGATCTCAATTTTTATATTTCCGTACTTGGTTATTGATGCCTTGCACTTGGGTTCCACGATCACCGTACTGTTTCCGTTCATGATAATTGCAGGGCCATATAGAACATGTCCATATCCCAATTTCTCCAACTTGAATAATGGAGTCTCTTCCCAACCTGTCCCGAAATATATCTTGTACTGACCCACTTTCACAGGGTTCCCCAAAAGTGGCTCAAGTTCAAGAGGTCTCAGAATGTTTGTGCCTCCAATGCCACGAACTCTCACATCGGAGATAAGAATCTTCTTGTTCTGAAGTTTAAATCCATACTCTTGCTGGAAGAGCTTCACGAACTCGGTAGCAAAGTTAAATTCTTCCCCTTCCACTTGCCTCTTCACCATGATTGCAGTATCAGTGCCATCATACCTTAGGTTTAGATAGGACTCAGTTGTAATGTTCTCATCTTTAAACCCTTGCTCTCTAAGCCTTTGTTCTACTTTCCTTTTTAAAAGCAACTGCCGTCGACAAGCCTCAATCAAAGAATCTGAAGTATAAACTGAAGAATAAGGCTCCTGTGCTTCTTCAACAACATCAGCCAAGCCCATTCCGTATGCACTCAAAATGCCGCAGTACCGGTGGATAAGTACATCGGACATACCCAACGACCGGGCTATAGCACATGCATGCTGAGGACCTGCGCCTCCAAAGCATGCAAGTGCATGGTTTCTCGTCTCGTGCCCTTTCATTTCGGTCAATTGTCGAATGGGGCGACACATAGTCTCATTAGCAACATTGACAAAACCAAGAGCAATCTCTTCCACTGTCATATCCCTTGCATATGGATCCTGCATCTTTTTATAAGAATTTATCTCAACAGATAACTTTTCAAATGCTTTTCGAGTAGCCTCAACATCTAAAGGCTGGTTTTCATCTGGACCAAAGATGAAGGGGAAAAAATCTGGAATAACAGTTCCCAGTATCAAATTGGCATCAGTAATGGCCAAGTCTCCGCCTTTTCTGTAGCAAACTGGACCAGGGTGAGCCCCAACGGACTCGGGTCCTACACGGAATGAACCAAACTGGAATTTCAGCTTTGAACCACCACCAGCAGCAACCGTGTTTATATCGAGCTGAGGTGCTTGAACTATTGCACCGGCAATTTGAGTCTCGAGTACATGTGCATAGCTTCCATCGTAGCGACTAACATCTGTAGATGTGCCACCCATATCAAACCCGATCAAAGACTTCATTGTTTCGAGCCCATAAAGGGTTTGAGAATAGCCAACAACTCCACCTGCAGGCCCTGAGAGGACTGCTTTATGCCCGGAAAAACGTTTTTCTGGAGCCAAACCACCATCTGATTGCATGAATAACACATTCACTTTCTCTGCACCCCCCTCAAATCTAGACATAAAACCGGACAAGTATTCTTTGATGACTGGTGTCAGGTAGGCATCAACGCTAGCTGTCAGGCCTCGGGGCACCATGCGGATCATTGGAGTCAAAGAAGAAGACAGAGAAACATGCCTGAAACCCATGTTCAAAGCCAGTTTCTCAATCATGATTTCATGATGAGGGTAAGTGTAGGAATGAAGTAAGACAACAGCCAAACAGTTGATTCCTTTGGCAAGCAACCCCTTCAAGAGAGGTACAAGTGCTTCAATGTCAAGTGGTTTTGACACCCTGACAAGCTCCCCTGAAATGCCTTCGACTACTGAAGGAGAAGACTTCAGTTCCTGATTGAGGAGAAGTTCTATCCTCTCATCTGCCTCTATTACCTCCTCATAGAGATTAGAAGGCTTTGAGACTTTCAGGTCAAATATATTTGGCCGTGCTTGATTTCCAATTTGAAGCAAGTCCTTGAAACCTCGACTGACGCAAAGAGCAATCCTCTCGCCTCTCCGCTCGAGAAGAGCATTTGTAGCAACAGTAGTGCCCATCCGGATCCATTCAATCTTGTCGGTGGGAATTTTCGAAGACCGTGGAATTATATTACCAGTGTACTCTTCAAGAATTCTCCTAATTCCTTCAATAGGAGCATCATTGTAGTTAGATGGATCGACGGAAAGAAGTTTCAAAACACAAGAATCTGATCCGCCTGGCACTTCTGCATAGATGTCTGTAAAAGTTCCACCTCTATCAATGCAAAACTTGAACTTCTGCTCCTGTATGCATCCCATTCAAACTTCTCAATTCAAGGTACCTTGACAGTATTTCTAAAAGAAAAAAATATGGTTAGTAGTTTCATCATAAAGTCCATATACTTCGTCTAATAGAATGAACATAATAAGAGAAATTGAATAGTTTTATTTTCTAGAAAAATAAAATAAATCTTTATGGGTATAGCAATGTATATGCAGTTTTGTATATAGTTGTATAGGGCTCTTTGGTCCCACGTTATGGAAGGAGAAGTTGTGTCACTCGTCAACTCTATAAATAAATATATCTGTACTCGTAATTTAGAGGAAGGAATAAGATTATTTGATCTTCTCTCCCATGATATCAGAGCAAAACAATTCCTAATATCTATCGAAAACGCGGTCGACGTTGCTCGACGAAATCTTATGCGATTGATGTTGCCAATTTTGCGACTTATTTGTGCTCTTTCTGCGACCCAAGATCCGCCTGAGATTCACTCGGCACGCAAAGTCACACGGCTCTCTCCCGCCCTTGCACAGTCTCACCACATCTTTGGCTCTAGGTCTTACTCTGTGCCAATCCTGCGTAGTTCCCACTCCAACGACTTGCTCTCGCCCAAGCTCGCATACCTCTCGGTCTTGATTTGTGTCGAGCATGTGCAACTTCCGCTCCAGCAATTTTCTCTAGCCCAAGTTCGCAGAGCCCGTTCTCGTGCAATCCAGTCTCACTTGTTCTCGCATAGTTCATGTTCTTGCAAAGCCCGATATTTCTCTGGCGCTATTCAGTTCTCGCCAAGATCTCTCGCGCAGAATAATTGATCTTCTCACTGAGCTCTTGCCAAAGCTATTATTAGCTCCGCAGTTCTCGAGAAAGTTCGCCGCATTCTCTCTCTCTCTCTTTGATCTTGTAAAATGGTGAGCAATGATGCATCCTCTTCGTCATCCACTATGGCTTCCTCTGTTTCCATTCCCAAGTGTGAACTCAAAGATGAGTTGAATATTACTACTATTTCTTTAGCTAGGAAGAAAAACATTGTTGAGTGGGTCCATTCCATGCGCAAAGTACTTCAAACTAAGGGTCTTCTTCATCACGTGACCCGAGAACCCCCTCCCCCCAAACCAAGCTTATTGAGCAATGGCTACGTGATGATGGTCGTGTTCAGTCCTGGTACTAAACTCTATGGATAGTGAAACCTATTGAATGACAATGCATCATGAGACAGCCAAAGCTACGTGGGAAAAACTGAAGTCCCTTTACTCTGGCAAGGATAGCCTCCAAAATCTGTTCAATTTATTTTGAGATCTTCAAACAGTTGAGTTGGGTCCAGATAGCGATATGACTTCAGTCGTGCCTCAGCATAAGACCTTAATTGAAGTCTGGATTCAACACTAGCCACCCACTCTTGATCTAGCTACTCAGATATCTCAGAAGGAGGTCGTCGGTATTGCTATGATGATGGAAAGAATTACAACCCATCTACACAGTGATTGGGCAAATGTTTTATCATCTACAACGGATCCTTCATTATCTGATGTTTGCTTGATGGTTCTGAAGGTCACTCCTATTAATGCCTCCAAGACTCCATCTTATGCCTACTCTAGCAGCCTACTAGAGCGTGTCCCCTACTTGTCGGGCACGGGGGAGGTCGCGCGGGCTCTCAAGGAGGTGGAGGGAGAGATGGTCGTAACCGACTTAAGGTACAAAACACTCACATGTGTACCCAATATAGCCATCTAAATCACACAATGGCAACATGCTATCAAAAGCATGGTTTTCCTCCACGATAACAACAGACCCCCCATCATCAAGCTTCTCTTGCAATTGACGCACACAATACGTCTTGATCCAACATTGATGTGTTAAGACGAGCTACAAAGTCTTTGTGGGATGCTAACATAGTACTCAAGGTGATGTGGATCGACCGCATGTTCGTGATCGGAGGAGATCGGGCCACCACTCGGAGGGACCCATTTTTGCAGATTTGTCGGGGATGCATTGATCGGATCGGCGATCTGAGACCGTGAGCGCGTTTGGAGCGTCGTTTTACATTTTATATGTATTTTATTTTATTTTTTGGGACTTCTATTTAGTGTTTTAGGACACCGGGCGTAACGGGCGATCATAGCCGTTCACGTCGGGTGCCCAACAACCCCTCATTATAAATAAGGGCGGGTGTTCTGATTTTCATTTCGTTGTTGAATTTGTGAGCGAATCCAGATCGACAATCATTCGTGGTGCGACGCCGCAAGCCCGGGGTGCGACGTCCCGGTTTATTTCCTGCATTACTATTCTCCCTTTGTATTTCCCATGAATTCCAACAGTTAACCCACTCTAACCCACGATCTCCTCCTTCTGAAGGTTTTCGCTGACCCCCTACTGTTCAGCTTCTTCTCCGTCGACAGAAGATAAGAAACCCATCGGTCCTCTCCTGTTCATCTCCTTCCCCATCGACTATAAGGAACGACAACCTCCAGTGCTCCAGCCGCATTTCCCCTCCAACTGCCGTGAGATCCACAGTTCCCGCATCCCCCTCGCCATTTCCACTGTTCGACTCCCTCCATCCCAGCCGCAAACAACCGCATAGTCCATCGTCATTCCTCCTCTAGTAAGTCATGTGTCGCTAGATCCAGCATCGTAACCCCCTCCTGTTCATCTTCCTCGCGTGGAATCGCAGCCAACCACACTATTCATCTCCTTCTTCCTCGTCAGTTCCATCCGCTAATCTAACGCTAAAAAAAAAGACCGTCCATTCCTTCCTCTTCTCAGTCGTGGAGCCACCTTCCATAGCCGCAGGCCTCTGCAAAACTTCTCCACTTCACTGTTCTTCTTCCTTCCTCCTTGTTTCCTATCGTTGGAGCCACCAAACTCCCCCTCTACCATCCATTTTGTTGCTTATAAATCGCCTCCACCATAAAAGCCCTCATTCTTCATTCCAGGATTGCAGTCCAGCCAAAATTGGGCAGCCCCCTCCACCCTGCTGTCGCATTCCACCGCCGCCGCTAAGTTCCTATCTTCGTGAGTAATTTTATTTTAGTGTGTTTTATTTTTCAATGTTGAATACTTGGATGTTTTCTCATATATTAAGTGGAAAGTAAGACGTAATTGTACTTTTGTTCCTTTACATTGTTTTCCTATAATTCATTCTCAAAATTTGTAGTTGAAAGCACCACTTGTGACGACGAGCGTGATTTTGCATGTGCGCTGGAAAATTATCAAAGTTCACATTGTGTACACTTGCTAAATTATATAATTATAATTATTGTTATTTTATTTTCGGATTAATTGTTTACATGCATGCAAACAATTAAACCCAATGTAAACAATGCGAACAAGTCCGCAGGTGCTCGTCAAAGGTGAACATGGGAAGTGGCAAGCTGTAACTGGGAGGGTGACAGAAGAGGCTCAAGGTATGGGTCCCTATGCTCAAGAGGCTCAAAGTAATGTGCTAAATCTTTCGTATTAAATACGGGATGAATACCCATATCTACAGGAAATCGATCTCGTAGGCATTTAACCCAATTTTCTTTATAACCATATAAGGACTCATTCGCTTAAGTTGTAGTTTAGTACGACTCCTTTGGGAGCCCCTCCTTGCAAAGTTTGACCATGACATGCTCGCACACCCGAAAATGTTGCTCACGTTTGTTCATATCTGCCTATATCATATATAATTCAATATTGTTAGTAGTTTTCTTCCGGATTAGTTTATACATTTTCATACAACTGATGCAAAACATACAACATGTGTGAATCATGCAACACGAATGAACCATGCACTAAATATAAATGAACAATCAACAAATTTAAAAGACGAACTACTAATACGACTAACTCCGTAAACTGGGGGCTTTGGGTACTATAAGAAACTCCTAAAAGGGGTACATGATCAGGAGGCTCAGAAGGTGGGACATAGAAGAATTCGTCGCGGGCACAACGAACACTCTAATGAACATCACAGACATCAGTAATAAGATGTGTCAATGTAGTGTGCGAATTGTCTCTATAAGTGCGGGTAGTAAGACATGATCAGCGGGTCAGTGAGTGCATCCTCAAACTCGAGTGTCCTACTAAAGATGGATATATCCCAAATGAGGAGTGGATCGACATGTGGCTCATCCGGGGGTTCTCCGGAAGGGGTATAATAAAATTCGTCACAAATGCGACGAGTACCAATGTAAGTCTCAAAAATATCTGGAGTGTCCTCATTTAAATGATGATGTAGGTGAAGTGTAACAAACGTGACATGTTTTCTAAGGGAATTTGATGCATCGGTGGGCTCACCAGGAGGGACACATGAAAAATCATCGTGAATGCGACGATCACCTACGTGAAAATCGTAGGCATCGACAATAGGATGCGACTCTAGTGTGTGGTGAGTGTCCCTCACAAGAAAGAACTGATCTGGCGGGTCAGCAGGTGGTACGTCCCAAAACTCATCACTAGTGCGAGTGACAAGATTGCAAACTCTCAAAACATCTGAATTATATTTAAGTGTTCTTAGGGAGAACTCTACATACTGGATGCTACACTCAAGATCCTCTCTTTGGAGCACTATCAATATCAGGGGTGATAATGAGAGAGATGCCAACGTCTAAATACTCATAAGTGTGTCACTCACATGAATCTCATCCTTACAAGGACGATGTGGCTCAACTGGAGGCTCGATAGGGGGGTTGCCAAAAAACCCGTCAACAGGGGAATGGTCCTCCATAAGCAAACCATCATAAGGGGTCGTGTTCCCCAAAAGGGGTGAGGTGACTACCACGAGATCACTACTAGGCTCTTGGCTCCCAATCGTGATGTGTCTCTGTGCGCCATCGGGTGAAGTGTGGGAAAAGTCTATACTCAATAGTGAGCTAATATATATAGTGTCGAGGGCGGGTTCTCTAAGTGGAGCTGCCTCTCGTGGTGGCTAATCCTAGCACGCACATCATGTGGTGGGAGGGCAACCCCTTCTTCCTCAAAGAGAATATCAGGTGGAGTGGGTGAGTTTTCCCTGCTTTGGGAAGTGGAGTGCTCTCGCCGACCCTCAATGACAGCGACACGGGTGCGTAGATCATCATATTGTGCATCCAATCGATCAAACTTCTTAAAAACCCATTGCAGAAATTTGGCTTCCGTCATGTCCGTTTTCGGAACAGTAGGAAGACCACTACGTGTGATGTTACCTCGCTGAAGGTGACCTGTATAGGATTCTTGAGGGTAATCAGTCGTACTCGTGGGTGGACGTGAGTCCTACGAACGTGCGGTGGTGGTCGTGCATATACAGACTTAGGTTACTCAAATATAGGAGATGTGTAGCGACGATGACTTGAACGATACTCAGCTCTACCATCATAAGGTCGTGTCGAAGGATCAACAAGATCTATTCGAGTGCAGTGATAAGGACGGCGATAATCGTCATAATAATGTGAAGACCTCTCTGACGACACTCTATGGGATCGAGCGTAGACGGATGGTGGTTCCTCAAATTGAGGATCAGTAGTGACAACCACTATGATAAGACATTGAGTGTCATAACATGTAGTCCCGCGTATTTTAAAGTAAGCCCTAACCTACGCTCTGATACCAAACTGACGCAGGACGGTCCTATGTGAAAGAAACTGTGCCGACACGCTAATGCAGGGAAAACTCACCCACTCCACCTGATATTCTCTTTGAGGAAGAAGGGGTTGCCCTCCCACCACATGATGTGCGTGCTAGGATTAGCCACCACGAGAGGCAGCTCCACTTAGAGAACCCGCCCTCGACACTATATATATTAGCTCACTATTGAGTATAGACTTTTCCCACACTTCACCCGATGGCGCACAGAGACACATCACGATTGGGAGCCAAGAGCCTAGTAGTGATCTCGTGGTAGTCACCTCACCCCTTTTGGGGAACACGACCCCTTATGATGGTTTGCTTATGGAGGACCATTCCCCTGTTGACGGGTTTTTTGGCAACCCCCCTATCGAGCCTCCAGTTGAGCCACATCGTCCTTGTAAGGATGAGATTCATGTGAGTGACACACTTATGAGTATTTAGACGTTGGCATCTCTCTCATTATCACCCCTGATATTGATAGTGCTCCAAAGAGAGGATCTTGAGTGTAGCATCCAGTATGTAGAGTTCTCCCTAAGAACACTTAAATATAATTCAGATGTTTTGAGAGTTTGCAATCTTGTCACTCGCACTAGTGATGAGTTTTGGGACGTACCACCTGCTGACCCGCCAGATCAGTTCTTTCTTGTGAGGGACACTCACCACACACTAGAGTCGCATCCTATTGTCGATGCCTACGATTTTCACGTAGGTGATCGTCGCATTCACGATGATTTTTCATGTGTCCCTCCTGGTGAGCCCACCGATGCATCAAATTCCCTTAGAAAACATGTCACGTTTGTTACACTTCACCTACATCATCATTTAAATGAGGACACTCCAGATATTTTTGAGACTTACATTGGTACTCGTCGCATTTGTGACGAATTTTATTATACCCCTTCCGGAGAACCCCCGGATGAGCCACATGTCGATCCACTCCTCATTTGGGATATATCCATCTTTAGTAGGACACTCGAGTTTGAGGATGCACTCACTGACCCGCTGATCATGTCTTACTACCCGCACTTATAGAGACAATTCGCACACTACATTGACACATCTTATTACTGATGTCTGTGATGTTCATTAGAGTGTTCGTTGTGCCCGCGACGAATTCTTCTATGTCCCACCTTCTGAGCCTCCTGATCATGTACCCCTTTTAGGAGTTTCTTATAGTACCCAAAGCCCCCAGTTTACGGAGTTAGTCGTATTAGTAGTTCGTCTTTTAAATTTGTTGATTGTTCATTTATATTTAGTGCATGGTTCATTCGTGTTGCATGATTCACACATGTTGTATGTTTTGCATCAGTTGTATGAAAATGTATAAACTAATCCGGAAGAAAACTACTAACAATATTGAATTATATATGATATAGGCAGATATGAACAAACGTGAGCAACATTTTCGGGTGTGCGAGCATGTCATGGTCAAACTTTGCAAGGAGGGGCTCCCAAAGGAGTCGTACTAAACTACAACTTAAGCGAATGAGTCCTTATATGGTTATAAAGAAAATTGGGTTAAATGCCTACGAGATCGATTTCCTGTAGATATGGGTATTCATCCCGTATTTAATACGAAAGATTTAGCACATTACTTTGAGCCTCTTGAGCATAGGGACCCATACCTTGAGCCTCTTCTGTCACCCTCCCAGTTACAGCTTGCCACTTCCCATGTTCACCTTTGACGAGCACCTGCGGACTTGCCCGCACCTCCCATGATTCCACCAGTTTTTCTGGATCCACAAGCACGAGAGTTGAGAGCATTATTGATATCATGGAGCACGAGTGCATCACCACTACAGTCGGTCGGTCTTGTTGTTACTTGGTGCACTGAGTGGACGCCACCTTTGATAATACTTGGATACCGGCGACGGAGCTTGATAGACTTACCCCCGATCTTCGACTACAGCTTAGTCATCTTCATTCCTCAGAGATGAAAGTTTTTCAGTCGGGGGGAATTGATGGGGATCAGTCGCATGTTCGTGATCGAAGGAGATCGGGCCACCACTTGGCGGGACCCATTTTTGCAGATTTGTCGGAGATGTGTTGATCGGATCGGCGTTCTGAGACCACGAGCGCGTCTGGGGCGTCATTTTACATTTTATATGTATTTTCTTTTTTTGGGCTTGTATTTAGTGTTTTAGGACACCGGGCATAACGGACGATCATAATCGTTCACGTCGGGTGCCCAACCACCCCTCTCATTATAAATAGTCATTCACGCGGGTGTTGAATTTGTAAGCGAATCCAAATCCGGCAATCATTCGTGGTGCGACGCCGCGAGCCTGTGGTGCGGCGTCCTGATTTATTACTTGCATTACTATTGTCCCTTTGTATTTCCCGTGAATTCCAACAGTTAACCACTCTAACCCACGAGCTCCTCCTTCTGAAGGAGAAAACCGTTGACCCCCTACAGTTCAGCTTCTTCTCCCTCGACGGAAGAGAAGAAACCCATCGGTCCTCTCCTGTTCATCTCCTTCCTCGTCAACTGTAAGGAACGACAGCATCACGTGCTCCAGCTGCACTTCCCCTTAAACAGCGGTGAGATCCACAGTTCCCGCATCCCCCTCGCCATTTCCATTGTTCGGCTCCCTCCAACTCAGCCGCAAACGACCGCACAGTCCATCGTCGTTCCTCCTTCAGCAAGTCTTGTGCCGCTCGATCTAGCATCGTAACCCCCTCCTGTTCATCTTCCTCGGCTGGAATCGCAGCCAACCACACTATTCATCTCCTTCGTCGTCAGTTCCAGCCGCAAATTTAATCCTACAAAAACATAATGTCCATTCCATCCTCTTCTCAGTCGTGGATCCACCTTCCATAGCCGCAGGCCTCTGCAAAACTTCTCCATTTCACTGTTCTTCTTCCTTCCTTCTCATTTCATGTCGTTGGAGCCACCAAACTCCCCCTCTACCATCCATTCTGATGCTTATAATTCCCCTCCACCATATAAGCCCTCACTCTTCATTCGAGGACTGCAGTCCAGCCGCAATTAGGCAGCCCCCTCCACCCCACTGTGGCATTCCACCGCCGCCGTTGAGTTCCTATCTTCGTGAGTAACTTTATTTTAGCGTGTTTTATTTTTCTATGTTGAATACTTGGATGTTTTCTCATATCTTAAGTGGAAAGTAAGACGTAATTGTGATTTTGTTCATTTACTTTGTTTTCCTATAATTCATTCGCAAAATTTGTAGTTGAAAGCACCACTTGTGACGACGAGCGTGATTTTGCTTGTGTGCCGGAAAATTATCAAAGTTCACATTGTGTGCACTTGCTAAATTATATAATTATAATTGATGTTATTTTATTTCCGGATTAATTGATTACATACATGCATCGTTTACATTAGGTTTGATCACATGCATTTCGTACGTCCACTTAGGAATGCATTAGTGTGCAACACAGTTTCTTTCACATAGGACCGTCCTGCGTCACAGGGCCTCTACTCGGCGATTAATGAAGGTATATCGTCTTTCTCGTTAATCTTGGATATTGGACTCTGGAGCCACAAACCATATTACTACGTAGAGGGCAATGAGATGCATAGATATCATGTTTCCTAAGTCCATTACTATTACCAACAGAGAAAACACCATGATTAGCGGATTTGGTGTCGTGCCCCTTACCTTAACTATCTCTTTTTGTTTTGTACTTCATGTTCTAGGTTCATAATTTAATCTTTTGTTTGCTAATCACCTAAATCATGTCACAACTAGCATTTAACTTTTCTTCTTCCTCTTTTGTGATGCAGGATCTTCAGACACAGAATATCATTGGCAGGGCGGTTGTCAAACGAGCTCTATATTATGGACATTTCTCCATCAACTCTATCTTTCATCACTTCTGAGGAGTGACATCGACGCATTGGTCGTGCACCTCTTCCGATCACCACAAAGCTCTTCCTAAGTATCATTTTTTTTGTGAGTCATGTATATATGGGAAACAGCATGGTTATATGTTTTCTCCACAGTATACTAGAAGTGATGCTCCTTTTAATTTAGTGCATTCAGATATTTGAGGTCCCTATAAAATTGTAAGTTTATCTGGTTGTCGTTATTTTGCCACCTTTATTGATGATCATTCTTGTATGAATTGGTTGTATTTGCTTCGTATCGTTCTGAAATTTTATGTTCCTTTTACTCCTTTATCGTAGAAATCAGCAAGTAGTTTCCACTATTGTCAGAACCCTAAAATTTAAATTAAAAACATTAGCCATAAGAACAAAGTGAGAATTTACCTATTTAACCGTTGTACATGCAAAATACAAAGGATTAATAGCAATATGCATATAAATAATATTCAATTCATTTTTGTGTTGTAAGCACTGGATTGTAGTAATCAGTAATAAAAAAAATCCTATTATTATTTCATATAATCATTTCATTCGTGTTTACTTTTCTTTCAATCATTTATTCATTTCATTATTTACAATATACAGGTACTGCTAAGGATATATGTTGTCTCAGTCATCAGTCATTTAGGCCCAACCCAACGAAGTCATCATCTACTAATCCGGGGCGATTAAACATGCAATAGGCCTTCTGGCCCCCTAAATTAGACAGAATATTCCAATTTAGGGAGATCAAACACGTAATAGGCCCTTAGGCCACTAAATTGGAAAATCAATACATTCGTAGGAAATTCACACCCTAAACCGAGGTTAACCCTTAATATTTATATGCATCGATGTACTCAGCTCCACATTTTATTCTTCATTTGTGTTATGTTCTTATTTATTGGATAAGTAGTTAATTAAATTAAATTCCCTCAAAATATTAATCGCTTTCTAAATCATCATTAGCCATCTTTAGCGATAATTTGTTGCCAAATTTAAAACCGCGGACGTATTCGATTTCAATAAGATACGTTATTCACATGTGTAGAAACTCAAAATACAAATAAAATAATATATTTTATTCCTTCAAAAATCTACAGATAACACAAGTGCACCACTTTTTATATAGAATAGAGGAGGTGAGAGAATGTACAAATAACGATGTGAGACTTAAAACATCGGGCGGTTAGAATAAAAGTAACCCCCTGGACTACAACAAGAAGCAGCATCGGGCGGTTACACAAGGGTAACCACCTGGCCCTTTACAGTGCAGCAACATCAGGCAGTTACACAAGCGTAACCACCTGGCCCTTTACAGTGCAGTAACATCAAGCGGTTACACAAGGGTAACCGTCTGGCCTTTATACAGATTCCTTCAACACTCCCCCGCAAGCAGGAACATACAAATCGTAGGAGCCAAGCTTGGACAGAAACTGATGATATAATGGTCGAGGTAAGACCTTAGTGAGGATATCACTTGCCCAGCAACAGGTACATGTTTCAGGTCTAATTTTTTAAATTGAACTTTTTTCCTATATAAAATGACAATAGACCTC